>HG993125.1:2228428-3519261 GCA_905231855.2 Eristalis tenax
AATAGCTTCAAGATCTTCAAATCACGCCTTGGAAACCTTCGTGGCTCTCCTCACGTATGGGGCATGACAACAACCTCTGAATGTTCACTGGGCGAGAGCCACGAAGTCCCTTGACATGACATTCATATCGTCGATATTTTTAGAATCATTGACCTAAGGTTTACTTACTCAACGGGCCTGAGACCCATTAATGAGTTGGGTCTGACCTCCAGTAAAAGTAGTGATCTTTGTCACATACATGTCCCACATGTCCCAGCTGCCACAGACTAGAAGAGTGGTTGAGGTCGCCTCAGCCAGTGCATATAAAGTCGATGGTTAGTCTCATCCTCATTTCAAGGTGCTTCAGTTTATGGCCCGTTTGTACTCCATGTACTCTGTTAGCCGGGAAACGGTTAGAAGCTTGGAATGACAACCCTTTTGAAGCGGAGACGCCTGTGCACTGTACGGCGCAAGACATGGAAGACAGTAAGACATCCTTGTGGGTTCTGGTACTTTGTGCAAGTAGAATGAACGAAGCATTGCATTGGATTATGTCCCACAGATGAGATGGTAATTCGATGCCAATGCCCTGAGCTCTCGATTGAGTCTAATAAATGAAATGTTCTCTCTTGTCAAATCTGAGTTTTAGGACAAGATCTAGTTAGGTTGCATTCAGGAGTATGATACAACCGAAGACAGAGCCTAAGGATTCCAACAACCTCACGTTGAACCAACCTCAGGCCTCACGGACTCAACCATAGGCCATGACTGGCGAGACCAGGGCCACGTAGGTAAACAGACCGACACTTGGGAGAGCTAGGCACCAGGGGAGTTAGGCAAATCTTTCGCCGATTTATCGGACCAGATCTTCTAGAGGAACTTCATGAAACTGGCAAGTTTCCTATACTCCATGCTATCCAGGCGAAGAATCAAATGGCTCCATAGTACATCAGTCTTGTCAAGGCTCTTTTTTTTTTGTGATAGCTTCGCATGATTGCCAACCATGTTGTGGTGACAATGATTTTGGGGGCATTTTATTTTATTTTATGAGTCCGAAGCTAAGAGGCAATCAAACCTGACAGCATTTTGCTGAAGGATTGTGACGAGGAGGCTGGACGGATAGGTTAGGTTTGACTGATGGATAGACGGGTGTAAGCCACGCCTCAAGTGCATCAGTTGTGTTGCCCGTTAGGAAACTCTTTACGAGTAATGTGGTCCATCCTTTTGTTAGATCTTGAAGGTCTTGGAAGAAATATTAGAAATATTCTCCCGGTGTTCTATGTCCCAGCTGCCACAGACTAGAAGAGTGGTTGAGGTCGCCTCAGCCAGTGCATATAAAGTCGATGGTTAGTCTCATCCTCATTTCAAGGTCCTTCAGATTATGACCCGTTTGTACTCCATCTACCATCGACATCAACGTTCCGTCGCATTCAGAACATACGGGTTTTTCTTGGTGGTCTCAGGTCTCACTTATGGTTGAATGATTGTGTCATTTAGTTTTCGTTGTTTGAACCATAATATTGCCTAGGATGGGTCGGCTTCGACCCCCTTCCTGGCAAGTGCATCCACTGCCTCATTGCCGGCCAAGCCCCTGTGACCTGGCACCCAGCACAATTTGGGAACATTGAGCTGTTCGCGATTTCGGTTGACGAAAGTTTGAAGTCTATCTAGTACAATTCTAGTACGCTTTGCTGACTGATCGCTGTGGCGCCCTTAGCAGCCGCTGTCTGCATGAATAGGTCGAGAAGTAGGACTGGAGTCTAAGTGGAGGCGCGTTCTTGAACATGGCAGTTGCTAACTTAAAGGATAGCCAAAGATTGTGAATAGGAGGAGTTCAGAAAATCAATTCAGCTCAAATCGACAACTACTACAAAAGTCTCTAGAATCTACTACAAACAATCAGAGCTGTGTTCGCTATTTCTTCGTCAAAAATGTATGAATAACTGTCAAAGAGCCTCTGAAATTCGTCGACGGCCTAGGGGTCTATCAGCTGTGAAGCTGGGCATCTCTATAATACTTCATTTCTGGTTCACACAAAGCCGAGCCATAATTCGAAAAAGGTTACGAAGCGTGCTCCACTCTCCCCAACTCCTCTGCGGAGTTGAATTCCGAAAAAAACGAAGACCCTCATCCTTCAATAAAAACACATCCAATCAATAAATAAGACAACAAAATCGATTTACAAACGAGAGGCAATGTCCGAACGAGAGGAGAGGCCGATGGACCGTAGTCGTGGAACAACATAAATCCACCAACAAAGCGGCGGAAAGAGATGAAATATAAGAAAACAATCTTTAAGATTCTCTCCACACAAACAGAACCTCATCGTGGGGTACGGTGCGGTTAAGGGGGCACATACATAAATCCGATTCCGTAATCTGGCTTGGAGGCGCGAATTTGTGTTGTTTCTCGACTCGAACCCCGGCACTTATATCTCCTGTTGAGTGGTTGAGTGTTCATCCACACCGCCGCTCCGGACACACTGGCGCGGCAAAACAAAATATAAATCAGTTGTCAGTTGATTGCTCATTGCGACGCGAGAACCAGGTGGTGAGTGGTTTGTGCCTGTGCACATGGAACACGGCAACGGAGCCAATTCGATGGATACTTCCGTTGAACACCATGCAAATGCGTTCCTGCCACCGCTGCCGTCATCCATTCGGCTTCGCCACCGTCTTCGACATCTCGTCGTCGTTCGTAGTCAGCTGCAAATTGATATTTTATTGCGGATTGCGTCTGCCGGGCAAAAAATAAATCAATTTCGCGTGTCAATGCTCCTCTCGAGATGCCGACTCCCAGCTTTCGACTGGCTGTGGTGCGGTGTGCGTATGCATTTCAGAGAGGGCGGCCTGAAATCGGCACAAGTGGATTCGGCGAAATACGAGCTATGACGGAGGAGACTGTGATGAGATGGCGACGCTAGATGAAAGTGTGAATTGTGTTTGGAATTTTGTAACACATTTCACGGCTGTGTGCCTGTGGCTGTGGAACTATTTATAATTAGAGCACACTCACACACACGAGCACAGTAAATCTATAAAAAAAAAAGAAAAAGATCAAAGGCAGAGGAGGGTGGTTACTGGTTACGAGGAAGAAGTCTTCCAGAGATTAGGCCAAACGAGCGTAACATCTTGGCGTCGCGTCGTGGCGATGACGATGGCAATGTCGATGGCGGCAAAGCCCTTTGAGGTTATGTGATGGATTGTTGTCTTGATTATTTCAAATATTGCTGTTGTTGTTGTTGTTCTGTTTATTTGTTCAATGTCCGTACGTTTGATTTTGCTTTGCCGAAACCGATGATGTGGGCGGAGGGGACTGGATGTGTGAGAGAGGGCGAGGGATAGGGAGGGGGAGAGCGAAAGTTTATGATATCAAATATGTTGTAGATGGACGTGAGCAATGAGGCGATGGTCGCTTGGTGGAGGAATAGGAGGAGACAACATGGCAGTGGCATATGGTGGGAGGTGTTCTGACGTCAGAGCGATATTTTTGGCTATGAATTTTGGCAAGACTATTGGAATATGGCAGACGTCTGTCTGTTTATTTCCACATTCTTAGGGAAAAATTCTTGTTCGGGAATGACAAGTCCGATTGGGACATAAGAAGGAATGAATTGGTTCTTTGTGACCATCCGGTGGGGGATTAGCGCAAATGGGTCTGGTCTTTAGGAAAAGCTCAGTGCCGCTATAGGAAGCTTGAAGAAAAACGGGTCAGATCACCAAAAGTTACATAGACATAGTCCACGTCGAGTCCTCGCATCATTTCGTTTGCTTTAGACAAGTCCACGTCGAGTCCTCGCATTATTTCGTTTGCTTTTTCTTCCGAAGACATGAGTGTGGTTCCACTTGTTGTTCACAAGTATAGTTTACGCTGTTTTTGGTGACCATAATCCCACTAGGACGTAATTCGAGCGACCTCGGGAGTGTATGCTCTTCGCAGCCTGTAGTATGCTTCTCTGAAACAAATCTGAAAATTTGTGACCGGACCTTGAGAGCTGTACACCTCAGAAGTGATCCATGTGCAAATGCAACAAAACCGATTGCAACTTCTTTTTTTTTCAGCTCTCTGCTGCTCCAGCTGTATGTGCTGCCTTTCACTTGTTTCAGGTGTTAAATGGTGTCGATTTCTTCGTCGTTGTGTGGTATGTTCAGTCACGATGTGTGGGTGCCTATGGCACAGTTCCCGTAAGGACTCATTTTCGATTTTATCAATCCGTAGGAGACGCCAGAGCACTCCTCTTTGGCCGCTCAAAGATTAATGGCAAAATGGTACCGTCTTGAATTTGATTGATGACGTATCAAAGTCGTGAGTCTGTCTAAACGTGTGACCTGACTTTGAGCTCCCTCATTGTTGCGACAGGCCTCTCTTTTTTCCTTCCATTCAATTGCATTCTCACCCAGTCGCCCACAAGGCAACTGTCAACTTCTTCAAAATTGAAACTCTTCCCTCCCCTTCACACAAGACCATTCGAAGTCATCGTCACCATCCATCATTAGGCCGCCGTCGTCGTCGTCAACGTCATCGTTGTTGTTTCAACGTTCCGACGACGGAACCACTTCTTTGCATCAACTTAACACAACACGAAGCCATCCATTGCCTTTGGGAAAGAATCGACATCTAATGTGGGGATTACACTCACCAGGCGACACATTCCGGGCACTGCACAGTTCCCAGTGCACCAAGCACACAGCAGCTCGACGTGAAACCTCAAAACTCATGAGTACTCATGAGTAGGTTGTCACACATTCTGATCGCTCCCCCGTCCGCTCAGCATACCACATTTTGTCGTCCAGGATGCAGAATCATCATCATCATCATTGTGTTCGTCGTCATCGTTGTCGTTGTCGTTGTCGTCTCACTCCAAAAATCAAATTACTCAAGCAGAAGGAAGCCCCCAACGCCACCGACGACAGACCGGTGGAATAGGACTGAATTCAGTTCACCAGATGAAAATGAATCCACATCTGGTTGCGAAGATGAGAAAGGAACCCCGATGGCCCCCATCGAGACTAGTGCTTCTGTCTGTAATCCATACCACGTCATTATCCCGGACTTCACTTGCGAATCATTGAATCGTGAACTTGTGATAAATTACTTTGCGGCTTGGATGCAGATTTTTGGTTCAATAGTGTGCATAGCACAGCGCTCAAGCCACACCACAGCTCCCAGAGAGTTCGTTCCTCTGCCTCTGATGATTCTCTGATTCAGTTGTGTGTCGTCGTCCCCCCCAACATCGCCACATTTCTCCACAATTTCCATCAGATTGCAATCCCATTTCGTCTTCGTGGTGCTGGTGCACACTCCTCACCGTGCTGCAACCACATCCACAGTAATTTATGTTTAGTTTGGATCTATTCGAGCATATTACCACCTTTTCAATCCAGTCGAATGCGCCTCAATGGAGGCCGAGCACAGCACAGGAGTGCGCCTCTCATCGCCTGATGAAGGTGCTGCTGGAGGGTGCCTAACCTATCCAACCTACCTGCCTGCCTGGCTGCTGCCTCCCCGACCAGTCCTGGGTAGGTGCTAAAAAGTTCTACAGCTTTTGTTTCGAACGTCAGCTAAGTTAAATCAAGTAAGTGGAGGGAAAGTCGAGGCAGCGTCATTCAACTCGAATGGAAAACCTATTGAATTGCGCTTCACTCTTCCGATGAGAGACCGAAGATTGAGTGGTTTTCCAGGAACTCCTTGTCGAGGTTATAGGTTACTTACTAATCAGTAGATTTTGCATCGTTTTCACATGCAGTTCCCCTGGCAATGCTCTCCATTCACTTCGCGCTTTGCAATCAACTGCCGTCACGGGGAATCCATTGAATACACATCCACCGTGACACAGCCACACTCTCCCTGAAACACAATAACGAAGAAAAAACGCAAGGGAAGAGAATTGAAATTGAAAAGAACTAAAAACTACCTCCGTGAGGACGGGCCAGCGTCCCGCTCACAATAAAAACAATGGCATCGAGCGTAAACTACAATCTCGTTATACGGAAAATTAATGTTTCATGTTAAACGAACCGAACGCAGCTTGCTTCTCTATTTTGTGCGGCCTTTCAGGGAGGACCGAGACCAGACCAGTCCAGACCACTAGCACGGCACTGGCATTGGCCACCATCTGGTGTTGGCTGAGGTGGTGTGTTTGGATGGACCCACCGGGGAGAAGAAAAAGGAACGAAAAACAAAATCTGAGTGGACGGTCAAGACCAGTCTCAACTCTTTAAATTTAAGGCAAAACCTTGTTTGTTTTGTTCATTTTCTCTCCTTTCGTGCATTCACCACCACAAGTAGGCCTTGTTAGCGAAGCAAGCAAACCGAGCTCAGGATTCGAAGGCGATTAAGAAGTAATATGTAAATTGCATGTACTTTGACTCCATCATCACCGCCTGGTTCTCAACAGACGGAGACGGAGACGGAGGCGGAGGAGTCACAAAACAAAAAAAAAGTGAGATGATTAATGTTCCCGTGACAGATTTTTGACAGCGATTGGCTCTACTAATGGATTTTTTTTCGAACATCGTTTTTGTTTTGTTGCGACGAAGGAGAGAATGGCAGATATGTGGTGGAGAGGATTACCCTCACCCTGCATCTCCGAGGGGGGAATCTAACCGAGTTAAGATCGGCTTATTTTGACTGGTTGTCTTAATTTTTTGTCACGTTCGTGGTTTGTACAAGCTGACGGGAGAATCGCTGGGGATCTGCTTAAGGTTTCGAGACTGTTCGATTTTTTGAGACATTGTTTGAAAGAGAGCTATTGAATGCTTTAAAACCACCAGAGTTGGCAAAAGAAAAACTTGCCTATGAAGGCAAGGAAAAGGCACACAAAAAAGGTCTAAACATCCATTCCCGGGCCTTTGACTCTTCATGAATTTAGCAACATGGACATGTAACAACACTTAAATAGCCGGTCAAATAAAATAAAATCCCTACTGGCCACTTCTCATGCAAGTATGACCTGCACTATGACCATGTGAACAATCCAAGGAAGCCATGAAACACATGTTCGTTCTGACATAAAAATAACGAACAGAATCACCTTAGCAGGAACACACTATCAGGACATTCCATCTAGAGATTCCTAAATTTCTTAAGGTCCTAGACTAAGAAATGTGACGGTTACAGTCAGTCTTGCTTTTTCAATTCAATTCAATTAAAATTGTTCAAGTTAATCCAGGGATAGCTCGATGCAAACCGATGCAAACAACATTTCTACAATGTCTCCACAATTTCAATTGAAACGTAAACCATTTTCTATTCTTTTTGGATATTTCTCAAGGCTTCTAAATATTTGGCAACAGTTGTGCGATTAATTATCAAGCTGTTGTGTGTTGAGTCGAATTACAAATTGTGTCTCCTCTCATCTTCCACAGCACCTGTTTGTCGATGCCAAAAAGTCAACACTTTTGGAACGAACCAAGTCCTTTATGAGCATGTTCATCCTAAATATCAGCTGCGGTTGCAACGTTCTCCTCAGAGGCCTAAATGACTAAAGCGCACCAGCTTCTGAAGCCAAAGCCATCAGTCATCCTCCAAACAAATTCCCTGCGAATTATAATTTCAACAATTCCTTTTAATTTTTTAACAAAATCCAATTAAATTTCCACCAAATTTCTACCTCAAATCTTTAAAAACTTGTCTTAAAACAATATCCCACCCACTCATCTAGTACAATTGCATTTCATTCATCTAGTCCATTATCAAATTTGGGCATAAAAAAAAATCCTCCATTTTGACATTTTCTAAACAGAGGAAATTCCCATTTGAGCAGTGCAGGATCAATCGCGTTGAACTTGACAGTCGAAATTTGGTCGTGAAGTAAAAAAAATCAAATTCGCCAAAATTTCAGCAGTAAAGTTATTTTAACTTGTAAATCAATTGTCGGACTTAATTAAGATTATGAAATTTCAATGGTTTTATTCGATTTTCATCGATGTTTCGATTACTGCAGTCTGTAACTTTGGTCATGTTTGTTCGGGAATTCGATAAAAATCAGTAGAGTGCAACGAAACTAATTGGGATTTTTTGTTTATTTCCAGAGATCATCCAAATACCCCGCAAAGCTTTGCACAACGTTGATGATGATACAAAGTCTTGATGCGGCATTGAGGTTCGATTATAATTTCTTGTTCCCCCGAAGTGCCAGTGTTGTTCTTTTCTTTTTGTTTCTGCCATTAAACCGCAAGTTCTTAGAGTCTGGCCACTAAAGTGTTTTTCGATTAGGACAATGTGTGTGAATGTGCATTTCCTTCACCAGTTGCAGAAGATCTTTCAAAACATGCGTAGTTTGATCTAAAGACTTTGTCGTTCCTTTGAATAAAAGACAGGGTACAACGACAGGTTAGATTCTCGTTCATTTTTTCAGCAATTTCAACCAGTGTACCTATTTCTTTGTCCTGTTGCATATATGTATTCTTTGTGTTGTCTGAAGAAGACTGGTATGCTTTGGTGTACCTTAAATCTGTGCGACATGTAGCAGTGATAGGGAACAACGAACGGTAGGGTCACGTTCATTTTCTCGTTCACATTTGTACATATGAAACGCAGCACAATGAGATTCCAATAGTGCGGCCCTTTATCCTGTACAGCGTGCGTGTAGTCCTAAGCTTGCCTATAAATTCTTTCACGAACACGGTTGTAGTTCTTTATCCTTTTACATGACATCTACGATTTCAAATGTGTCAGTCCACACGACATTTTCGATGAATTCAGACACGTTCTCGGTCAGTTTTCAGTGAGACAGTGTAAACATTCCTCCTGTTGCAACAACGAAAGACTGCTGATATTCTCAGTCTTCTTATCTCCACAACACTGCCCGCAGCAGCCCTTCCAAAATCTCTTGTTGTTTGTTATCTCCTAGCTGGATGACTCAACAAATATTTCGGGGCGTGACGCATTGATTTAACTTGATCAGATTGACCAACAGCACATGCATGTTGCTCTTACATATCAACGATTGATTGTTTCTTGCCCTCGCTTAGTCATCAGTTAAGTTGATTATGGGAAATGAAAGGCAAGCGGCGGTTGTCGTTATTTCACCAAATTATGACTCTTAACTTTGCGGTTGATTTGCATCACGTTAATACATGTCATTGCTTGCAGCGTAACTTATCAATGGTTGTGGCGATGCGCTTCTGAATGTTACCGAAACAAAGACTGCCATGGTCTGGAATTTACTCGAACGCCGGACGAACTTTGTCCATTCTTTGGAATGTAAGGGATCCCAAGCGCGGAAACAAGCATTCGCTTCAATTTGCGCAACTAACATTATTTTCTTTCTTTGTTTAAAATTGTTTGGTAAGACCTCAGGACAAGGTTGTAGTCTGGTTGGAGCATTTCGCCAGAACTTCCCATTAACTCTCAGTCCGAGGCTTCGTTTGTGAGAACAGTCGCCATCGATTTAGCGTCGATAAAGAAACGCATTTGCTTCTATATTCGAACGGAAAATGCCTGCTAGTCGATGTAAGCGTGGTTGGACCGATTCAAAGCTACAAATCGTAGCTCAAAGTCGGTGGTAATTCAAATAAAGGACGCTGGCCTTGTTGGTCTTGCATCTCTCGTTGCCTTTTTCTTTGTCAACGTGCCTTGCATCTCGCCTTTTGCTTGCCAAACAAATGCAAGTTTTAACGACGCGTAGACAAGGCACTTAGCCGACAACATTTGCTGTTTCCGATTTAAATGAGCCAAGCTCTCGCGCACTTCAGACTGTCGAGGCTAGCCCAGAGAATGAACAATGGTCGCCTTCTCTGCCACAGTTCCAGCAGAGATTATCCAGTTCAAGTGCAGACACCAAGTGACTGGCTCAGACGGCATCATTTGTCACACCTTATGGAGTGTCCTTTTGGCATAAATAGCCGATTTCTTCAAATGATTGCGTCGAGATATCAATTTTACTATTCGAATCCAAGACATGTTCAATATCAAACAAACCAAGTGGTGTGTAAAATGCAACCGAAAAGGACCCCCTTTTTGATTGAAAAATTAGGGTCCTTTGTAGACAAAAAGCTGCCGCCATCCCGTAATAGCCATCAAGTCTCAAACAAAGCCGGCACTCGTTCGAACACAAAGAATGAACTTATGTTGACTAATGATCCAAGTGTCTGTGTCCTCTTGTGCCAATGTCAACACAACTAATCACCCCTCGATCGTCGAAATCGAACTCGCTCTTCCATCCACCCACCCTCCCATCCCCCATCAACATCCATTCACTTCCTCGTTCAAGTTCAACTTCAATGGCTCACCGAGAGCGAGTGCCCTCCTAACATTTACACCCACGAGAAATCTAACAAAAAAGAAGAACCGACGAAGCACAAAAAACAACCGCGCTTAAAAAGGATTAAAGAAGAACACAACTCAAAAGGACCAAATAACCGACATTAAAAAAGCGAACGAATCCGCGTCGCGCCGCTCTGTGTGATAAAATATGCGGCAGTGGTAGCAACACGCCGACGACGTTTTGTGTGTTTTAGGTGAGTGTGATTGTGTGATAAACTCTTCTGCACTCACTTTAAGAGCACACGCTTCAATGAAGGATTTAAATTGCTAAAGGATCCGTCCTCTTCTTCGTCAGAAAACCTACTACTCCTCCTCCTACAGTTTTGCCAGCCGTCAACCAACAATCATCCTTTTTACCATGATGGCGCCCCGTCACTTTTACCACCGCTCACCATACGCCTCTCCTTTGTGAGTGAACAGCAGAGGCAAGGCAGAAGCATCCACCAGCAACAGCAGCAGTAGGCAGTGCTAGTGCCGCTTCTGCTTCTGCTTCTTCTGTTGCTGCTGCCACCGATGTTCTGTATGTGTGCCAGGATGCCGCAATACTCCACTAGAAAGAATACTACTGCCGCTCTCAACCTTAGAGCTTAATATTCCCTACTATAAATTTATTTCTCTTCTCTTCTATAAACTGCCGCTGGAACTGGCACTGGCACTGGCACTGACACTGGGACTGGCTGACAGTGTGGCACTGCCAGCGCGCTGCTGCACTCCTGCGACATTATGCAAAACGAGTGCTGCTCCTGCTCCTCCTGTGTACAAGTAAGAGAGACGACTTCAAAGGACTCATTCACTTTTCTCCTCTCTGTCGCTAGAAATTTTCTTCTTCTCTGTTTTTTTTTTGGAAGTAATTTTTCAGTAAACATTGATTTTTGTCTCCTTGCTGTATTGCAAGTCTTTACGGCGGCGCTCACCTCCACACGCCACCACATGCCACGGGGCACCGTCATCGCGCCTCGCTTAGACCCAAATGACTTGGCATTGCTTTGTAGCATCAGTGGGACACATGCATACATTCGTACGAGTGTGCCGCCTGCCCTCATTGGGCGAATTTTGATGTCAAAGCCATAGAGAGGGGGCTTGCCGTGCTGCAAAAGGGTTAAAGGAGTCTGAGAGTGTTGTTGTTGTTGTTGTTGTCGTCGTCGTCGTTGTCGCCGTTAGTGTTTTTGTAAGTCGCTGCCGGGTTTGGGTGGGTGGGTGGGTGTGTGGGTAGTCTGTGTGTGGTTGTGTGTGATCCACAAAGGATTCCCCAGCGCTGCCAACTTTTAATATTGCGGGTATTGATTTTCAATCGACTGACGAAGGCAACGACGATGACGATGACAAAGACGATGGCGCGGTGGTGGGTGATTGGGTTGATGTTGGTGACAGCCATGGCGATTGCGATGGTGGCAGTGGAGCGGGTATGTTAGGACACTGAAGGATATTATTACTTCCAAGAGCCCTTTAATTAAAACTCTAAGTGAAGGAACACCGATGTGTTCAATCCCCGATCGGCAACAGAGACCAGAATCGAGTGACCTTTCGAGAAAATATTAATTTTCTTGTAATTAGGAAAAATCTTAATGCAAGAAAATGGATTTTATGTGTTTATGGGAGACTAGGGGATGGTACTTCAAGAGAGATGGATGCTTTGGGGATCGTTTGTTGTTGATGCGTTCATCGGCAACTAAGGCGAAAAGTGTTGTCTAAAGAGCGAGAGTCGATCATGCAATTTCAGCCAAGGTGGACATGAACTGAGCTCGGAATTTGCCCGTGCACCTACTGGTCTCCAGGTCCCAAAGTATGCCTTTGAAGTGACCCGAGCTGAGCTTCACTCTCCTGTTCGTTCATAGACTTTATATTGACCGAGCTGAGCTGGGTTTCTGCCGAAATTCACTGTCGGTAAGGCAAGGATAGTAAAGCTCCGCCATTCTGATCAGTCACACCCCTATGCATTCTTGTTAATTCCGCGGACGTCCCTTCATCGTGTTTCTAAAGTCAAGAATCAAACATAACCTCAACCTAAAGACAGCACATTTCATTCAAAGACAGAGAGTCAATGAATTGAAAGCATTTCCACGACTCGCCGCGTTGAAATTCCCGAACGCTGAGATCACCGCAAAGTTCTTCGTTGCATTCTAGACATGGACTGGCTATAATCACTAGGGAAGAACCTATCGCGCAAAACAATAACCATTCCCAACCTGAACGTGAGTTACTTGCCAATTGAAGAATCGCAACTCTGTTTATCTGACTGTCGAGCGAATAAATTGGCATTTAACGACAGCTCTCTGGGTTTTCTAAAAACCTGTAAGTTGACCAAACGATGTGTAGAACATGAGCCAAACGGAGGGAACGGCTTTGCACACGACGTGTGCCGGCGATGACAGACATTGATAGGGTTGAGTGAAAGACAAGTATTTGTCGGTTATTCGCAAGTTTCGTTGGTCATTCCAAACGAGAAACGTTGTCTGGAGCAGAAGACTAGGCATCCATTCCACCCACACTCCAAACTCATAGCACAGCCCCGACACTTGCCGCAGCTAGCTTAGTAACGATTTACTCTATAATGACGAGCTTCCTGTCAGCCTTAAGATTGCAATTAGTCGCAGATTCTCCGCTCCATTCATATCAGCAAATTCCTGTGCTCTTTTCGATCCACACAGTCGGTCGTTCACGAAATCAAACAATCAAAATGCGTACATGAAATAATTACTTACCACATTCTGGCCGCAAAAGAAGAATTACTCCGAGAAGAAATATCACAATATGTTGGCGTATCCATTCTGAAGGCGTTGACGACTGCAGGGCCATTCTCGTCGTCCCCATTCGAGGAGTTTCACTTGAATTCAGGCGATTTGTCCCGTTTTATCATTCGGTCTTGTGTGTACAAAAAGTCTCTCTGTCTATTTATTCTTCACTGCAGTAACAAGTGCAAAGAGACAAAAATAATGCAAAACGAAAACAATCTCGCATATGCAGCGCACCACACACACGGCTGTAGAGCTCGACTATGTTAAAATTTTGCACTGCGTCGCGTATTATATAGAGCTACAGATCCACTGAACTATTCTCTGATGACGATGTGCAACAGCAAGCGGTGATAACAGATGACTGTGGTGTGGAAGCTGAGAGGGACGACACCCGACACGGGACAGGCAGATGACAGTTGGTGTAGGTGTTGTTGAAAGTGCATCAGCCATGCGCCGATTCCGATGACATATGCGATGCTCTCCGGCACATCTCAGACATTTCGAATTTCCGATCAAGGACTTTTAACTGCCTTAATTCGCTTCAATTGAACGTGACTTCCTGGACGGCAATGAATTCCCACAATCCCCCACGCACTTCAAAACGACATGTTTCCCATGCAGTCCTCGTTCTGCAGCCGCACTTTGCCTCTTTGTCTGGCAATGTAAACAATTTTTTTTTTTTTTGTTGAGAATGCTCGCTCAATGCAGAAGTGCCAAGGAAATTTCTTGCTTCACTCCCACACACACATACACACACGGCCGCGAAACCGAATGAAATACGAACACACCCCGCACCGCACAAACAGGCAGACACACACGAACGCACGCGAAGAGCAGCAATCACAAACGATCGCTAGAAATCCAAACACACACCATCGGCAGCGGGAGCTCGACGATAGCGAGAAAGTCACTGCAAGCAAGCAATGTGGAGTTGAGGAGGAACACAAGAAAAACAATAAACAAACACAATTGTAGTAAATTTCCGCACACAAGCACGCACGGGGATTGTGCTATAGAGCCCAGCCAGCGGAGCTAGCGATAGCGAGAGTGAGTGAGCCAGCAGAAGACAAACGACGAATGTGTGGTGAACAAGAAATTTATTTTCGGCACTTTTGATCTTTTCTACACAAAAGAATTTTCATTTCCACAATCGAAATTCGCTACAAAACGCAAAAGCAGACGACAAATTTTGACTTTTCAATTGCTGAACGATTGCACAAGGGGCCACAACACACAAAAATACACACTTATTGCAATTGTTTGGGAAGGAATTTGTTTTGTCAATCGCGACAAATTTTTAACGAGTACGCGATGAGAGATTTTAATTTGCGTCTACCCGCTGTCAAATCAGGGAACACTTTGAGACGGAGACCTGAACACTTGCTGCGGGATGATTATGTGTACTCTCTCGTTGTCTCTCTGTGTGCGTAGAATGAGTGCGTTCAGAGTGGGAAATGTTGGTGAGGAATTGTGTGAGAATGGAATGGAGAGACAGTAATGGCAAAAAGCAATTACGGACAGGTGTTTTCTGTTAAATGAATTTATTGTGGGTTTTTTCCAGTTTTGAGATGTAGGTGGGTCACAAGAGCGGATGAAGGATTATAGGAAATTGTTATTAACAAGATGGGTGACCAGCAATTTGGATGGTAAACATCACAGGCAAACGACGCTTGAAAGGTCTGAGCCTGAGCAATATCATCGGGGACCAGCTGTTGCGTCCCCGATGATTTGGTCAGAGTTCGATCGGAAGACATAAACGATCGGAGACATAAACTCTCGGGGGCAAAGTACACACGAGAGACCATCCATGGACTCTAACCCATCAAGAGTTACGCGATGGCAAATCTCAATCGGGCAATTTCCTTCACTTGTTCCAAACCTCGCCCTGGACCTGTCAAGCGGTCGCCTGTGATGGAGTTGCATTCAAGGAGCGCATCGGATGTCGTGATGATTGGAACAGTCGTGTAAAGTATGATCCCTCAACCAGTCTACAACTCCTTGGAAGATATCGACAAGAGTCAAGTAAAGTCCTTTTCATTCTGAAGACTATCAGGGATCAGTATATGTGAACAATACAGCCAAGTATGAGCAGTACTCTTGGCAAAAACTCTCTAATGTCAATGACAGGCCTGCTAACTGCTTAGGTTCGTCCTGAGCTGCACAGCAGTCTCTTATCATTCTTCACGTGCTGCTTGTGGTGGTTCACCAGTTCGCCGAGTTACACTTCCCTCCCCATACCCGCAAAAAAAAAACACTCGTCATTTCTTATTTTCAATCGAATTTTTGTTTAATGCATAAAAACGTTCCACTTGCGTAAATGTCTTCCGTTTAACACTTAATTTCTAAAATCCTAAAATTTTGGTTTACATTTCTTGTCTGTTTAAACACACATCTATACTACGACTACATGACATGAACTCAAAAACGAGAAGAAAAACACGCGAAAAGAGACACACACATCGCTCGATTTAATTTAATGCAGAATTCTGCAAGGCAAATGAAACAAGAATACAATATTTCGAGATTGATTTGCTCAAAACGAAAATTTCTTTTAATTCATTTCAAATCATAAGGAACAGTTATACATACATACATGGCCTACACAATCGTAGATTAGAACATTTTATTTTTGCTTACTTCTTTTATGTATACGCATATCATTACATTGTCTTAATCTTTTCCGAAAACCTAACGTTAGTAACTACAAATTAAATCCAAACTCTAGAGGGAAGTTTCGAAAGTTCGCTCAGCGAATATACAACATTTCAGTACACATGCACAACCAATGCGTGTGCATTTAACTTCTTGATGTCATATCTTTTTCTCCCCTCGATTTCGTGTTCTTTGCTATTTTTCTTTTTTCTTTTCCAAAATTATAAACATTGATTTGTTTTTTGTTTGTTGTCTGATCTTCATCTAACCCTACGCACGTTGGTTTGCTTAACACACATACAAATCATCTTAAAAACAAAATAACACTCTTGATCTCTTGACGATGATTTACAAGGTTCATACTTTGGTTGGGATCTGGACGAGTCTCGTGGAAATTTGGGTCGAGGGGTGCGAAAAGAAATGGGGGAAAAGGGGAAAACCTATCGTTCACTTAAAATAAATGTGCCTTCAAAGATGAGGCACACAGAGGAAAAGGAAAAAAAGAGGACGTCGGGAAACGATAAATAAAGAGAGTGAGAAAAAAGAAGGTGAACAAAATTAAACGAAGAAGGAGAATTATTTAAACACAATATCCTACTATTATCAAATTTCTATTTAAATAATAATAAAATACTGCTATAGACCCTAGTGAGCGCTGCTGCTGTGCTGTAGCTGCTTTTTACTTGACTGTTTCGTGTGCTTTCGATGGTGTGTGCCGCCGTTTTTGTCGTGCGATGATCCTGCTGCACCCATGCTAAGGCTCGTCGTAGGTGGATTTGTACCTTGACTCACTGTTGCTGGAGCCTTTGGTGGGTATGGAATTTTAAAGAGCCGGATGTGAAGGTGTTCGCAGATTTCTAAACACACCTGGAAGCGAGAGAGAAATTAGTGGATTAATTCACAAGAGATATGAAGATGACTGGGGATGTCATGTGTCAGAACTGAACGAAAAGTACACTTGAGTAAACTCAAGCAATCGACTGAATACATAGGGGTCATACAGGGTTTCGTTAAGTTTCGTTCATTTTCAAAAATTAACGAAACTGAACGAACCGATTTGTTACCTCTGTGTATCCATTGACTTGAGTTGACACAAGTGTTACGGTCTGGTGAGGCCTTACCTGAGCGCAATACCGAATCAAGTCCTGAGTACCCCAGATCAGTGTGAACCACAGCAACCAGATTTCCGGCACCACACAATTGAAGTATTGATTGAGGAACAACAACGCAGGTCCCAACTGCGACCAGTCTAGATACTCCATTTCACTCTTAGTCATATGAGCTATCTGCAATGAAAGCAAACAGAAAACACATTAGAATTCTAAATGAAACCCCATCAACTTCACACTTACCACAAGTTTATTGGTCACTTTGGCGGCAACCATTCCAAAGGCGAGAATGTACAAAGACGAGTGCTGTTCAAAAATACCTTGCGGTGATTTTTGTGCGATTATAAACGCCGGCAGCACAACCAGTGACAGTGGGATGCTCGGCGATAGGACACTGGTGCCCTTTGCAATTGGAAAAACGAAACAAACATTAATGACAATCCCAATCGTGGGGCAAGCAAAGAGAAAGTGTATTAGGACACATTCTGGCTGGATTCCAATTCAAGTCTAAATCTGGCCAGAATTTTCCATACATTTTGTTTTATTCAAAAATACTTCTTTTGGCTTTTTTATGGAGTTTTAGTGTTTAAACAAATCTACAATAACACTTGACACATTTTGCAAAAAAATAGGATGCACATGCAGGTTAATGAAACAACAAAAAGGAAAACATAAAATAAAACAACCAAGCCTTAAGCGTAACATGCATTGACGGACTACCACTTTGGGTGGGTTATTCTACGAACTCTAGAAGACGCAACACAAATTCGTGTCTCTGGATTTATTTCTGTATGTTCTGCTGGTGAATTGTGACTGACTTTTGGGTGTAATCATCCCTTCACTGTCGGCCGTGAGCGATAACCACACAATGCGGGCTTATTCAAAACTATCTAAACTACAATTGATGCTGAGAATTTATGTGTTTTGTATATACAGCGGCACACCTTGCTAATAAGAACTCTAGCACTAAGTGTTTTGAGTGTTCTGCTAAATACAAAGGATTATGGAGGAAAAAAATCACAACTCAAACACACACACACCGAGCAGCAGCACACAAAGAAGGCACTGGAAAATATGTAAATTTGTTAAATCGTCTATCTTCTTCAACTGTCGTCTGCCTCAGCAAATACCTGGCCATTTTACAATGAAGATAAGACGTTGGTGGTGGTGGTAGACACCTTGACAAATTTACAAAATATTTTCGCAGTGTTTCGTGCTGCTCCCTTTCTGTGAATTCGATTTGTTTTGCAAATTTGTTTGTTTTTTTTTTATATGTACGTATTTTCTCTTACAGCAACTGATGATCCGTTCTTTCCACAACCTCCAGTCATAACGACTTTTGCGTAGCGCAGTGCTAGTAACATGTCAATGCCGAATGCAAAACAAAGCGGCATAAATCTTACATCATGTCCTGTGTATGGGAGCTAAATCAATGATATAAAATGTTTGGATTTGTTTTGTTTTTGTTTTTTTCATTCTCATATTTCATTAAAGAAAAAACACAATCTACCACTCTGTGGGTTTGATTTAAGAGAAAACTGAATAGAAACGAAAAAAAGGTGATAAAATTTCCAAAAAACAAAAACACGTTGTGCGTCGCTTCCCAGAAGATCGGTGCTGAGGGAACTCTAAGAACATCGCTCGGTTGTTTCACTCTGAAAGAGGTCTAGTTGACAGTGCAGTAGGAATTAAACCATAACCAAAACAAAAGAATAATGAAATTTAAACGAAATAAATAAAGAAAACGAAAAGCAAGTGAGTTAAGGCGTTGGTATCATGTTCACCGGACCCCCTCCGGGTAGAGGTTAGAATATACCCGGGGTAAGGCATGCCTGTCGTAAGAGGCGACTAAAATCCACCTTCTCGTATACAAGGGTTATTCATATATGCAATGTTCACCAGTTTAAATGGGTTTTTTTAAGCCTTTCCTCGGTCAAGACCTCCTCGGAACCTTTTTATAGAACAATTATGCTACGTTTCCACTGAACCGAAACCGCGAGGTTTTATCAATTTTCTCCGAACCTACCAGGTTCTGTTGCGCGTCTTCTTTTAAGGTTAGTTTATGAAGGTCTTTTTGTGGTTGTAAAGCAAGCAATTTGAGGATGAACGTGGGATGGGCAGAACGTGCAGCTTAAGCTCTCGAATAACAAACAGTTCTCTTGTGTCATGAAACATCGCGTGTGAAAGTTTATAAGTGCTTGTTGAATGGAGGGATTACTGCTCAGACGACCTTCCGTAGGTCACTGGCTGGAGATTTAAGTAAGCAAACAGATACGGATTATATGAGCAAATGATTGAGTGAAGGCATCATCATCCGCGAAAGCAGAAAAGAAGGATTATGGCAAATCAATCTCAACTTTGTCTAGCATTTAAGAGCAAAATTCTGAGAAACAAGATTGGCGCTGAATGTGAAAGCAAGCAGATGATCCTCGCCAGGCATAAAAGACTTGAGAGACCAGTCTTTTATGTCACTCGGTGTGACAAGAATCACATTGTTCATTTTCGTTGAGTTTCGTTCACTCGAGTAGAGAGAACCACTTTGTTCAATTTCGTTGAATTTCGTACGCTTTAATGCCAAGAACCATTTCGTTCAGTTTCGTTCACTCGATTGGCGAGAACCACTTTGTTTAAGTTCGTTGAGTTTCGTACACTTGAATGCAAAGAACCACGTCGTTCGGTTTCGTTCACTGGAGTGGCGAGAACAACTTTTTTTTAATTTCGTTGAGTTTCGTTCACTGGAGTGGCGAAAACCACTTCATCCAGTTTCTTTAACTCGAGTGACAAGAACCACTTTGTTTAATTTCGTTCACATTTGCTTAGTTCAGTTCCAACTCGAAATAGATCAGTCTCTACGATCTCATGATGATAATGGTTGGAGGTGCAATTTTGTTTAAGGTTCCAGAAGTTTGACGATGCATCTGTTTACCTTTTTATGGTCTATCCTTACTATAAGTTGTCGAGTTCATTTGCGACCTGGGAGCAAACCATTCGAGGAGTTCCTCAACTAGGCGGAATTCGTACCGACGATCCCTAAAGCTTCACATTTACACAACAATTTCCAGAAGCCACTAGACTTCGCTGCCCACACATTTTCTTTCACACCACAGCCCTCAGTTTCACGTCCACCTACACCTAATCAAAAACCAACCATTTCCGGGCAGAGATTACATAAACTTACATGAGGGGATGAAAAATTTGGAAAAAATAATAAATTTACTTGGCCAATTTCATTTCGATTTGTCATGTTAGTAGACGAGCCACAAATATGGAACATAGTTTAGTGTCTATAAAATCTCGCAATCGCAACTTCTTTGCAGTCAAGTCGGGATTCCAAACCAAGCAAAAACACTACAACACTACGGCAATGACTGTATATACTGCTTTGCTGTTACATTCCAAAGATAATTTTTCAAAAAAAAAATAAATGCATCATCAACATTAGTTCGCATTAAACTCGCGCGATGATTGGATAAAAGGGAAATTTTGATCAATGAGATATATGCATTGCGTGTGTGTTTTCTGTGTGTATTCAGTGTTGTTGTGAATGTTAACTGCAATATTATTGAATTTTGAGTTTTGTTCCAGTTAATACAAGAGAAAGGAGCAAAATGTGTGTGAATAGTGATTTTAAGTATTCTTACAGCAACAGATGAACCATTCTTTCCGCTCCCGCCTTCAATGAACATTTTCAAAAATCCTATGAAATTCAAAAAATAACAAAACGTTATCCCCACGAGGATAATATAATTCCAATTAACGCCAACCATTGGTATCTGTTTGAAATGGGACGAAAATAATAATATTTCTTCATTGATTATTATTATTCACGAACATTATATGAATATTGAATGTTTGTTTTTTTTTTTTTTTTACTTTGTTTCACATTTTTGTTTCCTAAGAGAAAATAAAGGTAAACATTTTCTTATTGAAATGAACAAGACCCCGAGGAGGAGGACACATATACATACACATCGCCAACGAAAACGAAAATTCAAAATAAAAAATTAACAAAAAATAAAAAAAAACCAAAAATTGACAAAGAAAACAGAAAGAAAGAAAAAGAAGAAAGAAAGAAAGAAAGTGTACAAATATATGCAGGCTCTATATAACATTCTTTACACAAAATCTCAGAAGAGTTCATCGACTTATTTCGAAAAAAAAATATTAAAATTAGATAAATAACATATATTTAAGATAATTGGTTTAAATATTATTATATTCTAGATCATGCCATTATGGACACATTAAACTTAAAGAAGGGAATACATAGTAAAGTCAAATTTGTTGTCTGTAGTAAGTTCCCAAAAGAAAAAAAAAAAAAAACACTTTGTTTTGCTTATTTAGTTAAACTTGCAATGCTTTTTGTTTGAGTTCTTTTCCTTACATGTTAATAGTCTTCAAAAAAAAGTAAACAACAAAAGCTTTAACTGCTGTAGCCAAAAGATTGTATTTGTATTGTATTTTGTCGTTGTTTGTTTTGTGAGATATGAACTTACTGCAACTGTGGAGCCGTTCTTTCCAACACCGCCTGCCAAAATTACTGAGAATATGTATGATAACGACCATACACCACATACAATGGTCATAAGTGAAAGCGATGTCCATATCTCAATGTTAAATATCTATGAAGTTGAATGAGGAATTGGTTTTGGTGTGTTTGTTGTATATTTTGGCTTTTATTTTTCTTACTAAAATTGATTTTTATTCTATATATATACAATATACATATCTGTCTCGCGGTTTATTTCATGCAAATGAAGTTAAGTCTAATATTCGAGGGGGGTAAGAAACTGAAATGCAAGAGTGTCTCTCATGCGAGTGGTTGGGTGATTTTGCAGGCAACTAGCATAGGGAGTTAAGGTGCCTCTGATGAGGTGAGGCAGTGCAGAGAGAGGGCTTAGAAGTCTATTCATTTGTCTGTTGTCTTCTGTTGGAAAATCACTCTGAGGGTTCCTGTTCGGAATGAGAATGCGTATCGGAATCTTTTTCATATGTCGTCCTTGCAACTTTCACAGTCTCAGGCAGTCTGCTTCTGTGTCAGTTTCCTCTTGGTAGGTAAACTTGTTGACACCACTTTCTCAGTGTTTTATGGTCTAGCCTGGGCAGTATTTGTAACAACTCCTCAGTGTTTCCTGGGCTTGGCGGCCTCTACGATATTGCAAGAGTTGGCGAGTGCAGCTGTTGTCCTAGAATGTGACACCCATACTTTGGCCACCTACGGTTTCTTCTGTAAAGCCTCGCTTCTGACGACACTGTATGTGGCACCCATCTTGCAGCACAAAACTGGAAGGAGTAGCACCAACTCAAGAGGACCAACATCGTGAGCGGGCCAACAATGATAGTATTGGCTCCCAACCTCACTAAGGGGCTTGGTTTCTTCTTGAGTCCAGCCTCATGTTCAGCTGATGTAAAAGGCAGCTTCGGATTCAAGTTGGGAGCTATTTTGTTGGCTTGATTCTGGCGCTTAAACATGCAAGGCCTGTCGGGGCAGATTCAGTGTCGAGGAAACGCGGTGCAACCGTAGTTGTGCCACCATCATCTTTCTCGATAGAGAAACTGCCATGCCTAGCCTTTTCAACATAGTGCTTAAGGAAGCGTGATCAAACCATGTTCAAGGGCCACGATCAAGCCAAAATGGCAACCATCGCGTGGTTGAGCTGCTTTTGCAACAGCTGGACGCTAGGCTAAAGCTACTCCTTAGCCTGTTAGCCGATGCAAAGTCGTGAGATATTTCTTCAGCGATTTGGCAGCAACGACCATATCCAATTGAAGGATAGTCCTTTAAAAATTGCACACGTATGTGCTTGTATCATCCCTGGAGAAGGTTTTAATCGATGCCAGTGTTCTCTGGCCTGGTTCAGTCTTCGAGTCCTTCCTTGTTTCTCAATAACCACTTGGCTTCAACCCACAATCAGCCACCACTCGTTTTTTTTTTATTCTCGACTGCAGCTGTTTGGTGATCTGAATGTCAAAAAATCAACTCCACTCTTTGTTTATTTTGTCGTCCTTCATTCTCTGTGTACCAGGACTGACTCATTCATCTAATTGGTGTTGCTAAAATCGCACTCATGCACTAAAGTCATTTCAGTTCATTGAGTTGTCGCTTTAAGTGTTTCCAGAGGTTGTGAAATGAGTAAAGGCCAATCCAATGAATCAACAACCCCTTGAATTCTCTCCACAAAAGACAACAGCCAAGCGACGATCCCCTAGATTGAAAATAATCCTCTCATCATGCGATCATGAAATCACTCCGCAGCTCAATGCTACAAGCCATTCAACGCTGACACTGCTCTATGCTAAATCAACTGTCTTCAGTTTGCAAAATTATCTTTTCTTCTTGTTCAGTAATCAAATGAAATATGTGCAAAGAAAAAAAAGGAAAATTCATGAAATTAAATAACCGTAAACCCTGAAATAAATACTGGTTGAAAATTGATGTGTGTGTGCACGGCTGAATTCTGAGTGAAAAAAAGGAAAAATGAAAGAATCATATAAACGAAATTAAAAACCAACGAAAAATAACCAAAAAACAACAAAAAAAAACTCTAGTGTTGCTCATCATTTGACTTGCAATTGACAAACACAAACACACACTCTGTGCCTGTGTTGGGAGTGAGAGAATGCATTGGAAATCGAAAGTGTGTGCTTGCGTTTCACATGGAAAACCAACAACACGAGAAGCTGCAGAGCAATTCAAATCAAAAATCACTTGTTTGCTTGTTTGTTTTGCGAAACCTAAAAATCTCCTGGAAATTGTTCTTGGAAAAAATATACAAAAACAAAAAAAATTAAAAGGAAACATTTAGAGCGAGATTTGCTTCTCCGACGCCCCGACAGCTTACCTTAGCCACCCAGATTTCCGGTCCGAAAATAGCAGAAATCACATGGATGCCCATGATGGTGATTTGAGCTTCTGTAACGTCAATTTTGCCAAAACGCAACGTACCCGATACGTACGTTTGCCAGTGGGCACAATAGAAGAGGGTTATCGCACAGAAGCACTGAAAAAAAGAAACAATGATGGAGACGATGCAGATGACAGGACGTGGCGCAGGAGGAGCTTACCTGGAAGAACAGCCAATTTGGATAGTGTCCCAATTGACATGATATGCACGCCGAGAGTGCAACAAATATCGTTGATATTGAGTCACAGCCATGATCGAAGAGTTCACCAAGTGGCGAGGATGTGTTTGTGCGACGTGCCTGCTTGCCGTCTATTGAGTCCAGACTTTGATAGATGAACAAACCGATGGCGCAGAGAAGGCAAGTCCATCGTGGTGGAGGTACTGTGCCATCGGGACTGTATCTGTAATTAGAGAGGAAAACATATTTTTGAATTTGTTTGTTCGCATCATTCGCTTATCAGCTCACTAAAGTTCACTGAATCCGGACACACTCTTGGTCTCTCTCAGTGCAAAATCTAATTCCAGTCCGTCATTCGATGCTAGGTCAAAGTGCAAATTGATGAAATTTCAATTGTCACTTAAGCACTTTATTCTATTTAGTCATGCGAATTGCTAGAGGGCGACTACTAGTGGACACGTCTTTCCCCAGCACGGAGGTCTCTCTCGCTTTCTCTGTCTCTCCGTTCTTACTCAATATGTACAAACACGTGATTTTAGAACACAACCATTGATTGGCCATGCCGCACACCTCGCCCCCCCAGACACCCATAGGCGACCTAATTTCACACAAAAAAAAAAAAACAAAAAACAAGCTAAGCATGTGCTTATGTGCCTGTGCCCCATCGCCAATGCAACCGGAGCACTTAATGCGGAGATAGCAACACATTAACCAGTCGAGGTCTTCTGAAGGTTTCCATTTCCCAGCAGACCTCTCTGTCTCTCATTCACACATCTCTTAGCGACTACTGTATCGCATTTGAAGCGAGTGCGATAAGACGAGTCTATTGTTCTGTTTCTTATGATCGGTGCTTATTGGCGTTGAGTGGTGACATTCCCAGTCGAACTTTAGTGCATGCTGTTGAACGATAAACAAAGTGAAGCGTTGTTTGCTATTACCGGCGAGTATACCAGTTTTGCGCAGCCGAACTTAATGAACGTGCGAACGTCAACTAATCAGACGAAGGGAGACGGAGAGAGTGAAGGCAACGTCATCAACAGAGACACGGTTTAGTCAGCATCTTTGAATGGCATGTTGACACCTCGGAGAAACCGGTTTTTAACGCTGTCACGGAATTTAAATGTTCTTCACCTGGCCTTGTTCATATCAACAACTGACGCTGGTATCTAGTCATTATTTCCTCGATGACAGTTATTAAATGCAATTAAGCGCGTCGAATATTGATGATCCAAGTACGCTCTGTTCGGCCATTTGTTCGTCAAATAGGCAACAACATGGCAACTCTCGAAAATGACACATGAATTATTGAGAGCTTCTCCTAAAACTGGTTGTGTCTTCGAATGTAGAAACGTGATTGATAAGGGGCTTCGAACTCAACCGTCTGATAGCATAATGCCCCCACCACAGATCAATTCGCTTTGGCGTCATTCAATAGAACAGACTTCGACTCAGAGTATAACTTTCTCCTGACAGTTGACCTTTGCTTTCAACCACTGAGATCTATTCTCTGAGTCATCATCATCTAGTTGTCATGCAAAACAACCTCGACATTGGTTAAGGTTGGTTTCAGGACTGGACAACGTTTAACTCCATGCAATGACTGAAACAATCGATTCGA
The DNA here is from genome assembly GCA_905231855.2 of Eristalis tenax. Lineage (NCBI taxonomy): Eukaryota > Metazoa > Arthropoda > Insecta > Diptera > Syrphidae > Eristalis > Eristalis tenax. The sequence continues at coordinate 2,253,874 of HG993125.1, forward strand.
ACAAATCTCCATTAAAGAGCGCGAGTTTGAATTACTAAGCTTTCCACGTCTGCACACACGCGTTTCGGATCACCTGTGCGCGACGTAATTATGTCATAATCACCCGTTTCAGTTGAATTGCTGTGTTCCGAATGCCGTTGACTTCAAGTGAGTCATTCGCAGAGTGGTGTGGTACACGAGGAGCGTGGAAGCAGCACGATGGGTGAGCAATCATAACTTGAGCAGCCCACGGAGGACGTGTTGAAATTGCAATGTACACGTATGCGTCAAGATGCTGTGCTGGAAGTTTGATATATGTAACGCATTATGCGGAGAGAGAGAGAGAGAGAGAGACTGACTGGCAATGGTCGCAATGGAAATGAGGTAGACTGGTCTCTTACTCAGATGAGGTGATTTATGAAAAGAAAGTGGAGAAAGAGTGGACAATTAATGCAGTAAATGGCCATAGACTTGTCCGCGAAAGACTGGTTTTCTCTAGCGAGACGAGAGAAGCTTTGTAACTAAGGCCTAAGGAAGGGAATGCGTAAGCCTGGAGGAAATCCTGCCTACCAGCAGTCAGCCACGACAACCTAGCATAAGGTCTGTGGGTCCACGTGTACACAAGCACCTAAACTAATCCGAGGTCTAAGGGAACTCTCAAATGAAATGAAGGAACAATTCTGTAACCAAGTTCTGAGAGAGGGAAGTATGATGTGTCTTTTATTTTAAGTCGACCAAAGAATCCTCTCAATTCTTGGCCATCCAATGCTCTGCTCCCAAAATAGATTAAGCACGCAAGACAAACAAGAAAAGCACTCAACAGCAATTGTGTGCCCGTGATTTATGAATGAAATTACATAAAACCATTATGAAATCTCACACATACGATCTGACACCACGCTCTTCTATCGCAATCTAAGGATGCCCAGTGATAGACAGACGATGACAGTTAAAAATAGACAAGAAGTGAATAAATTCAGTTTACCACATTGCAGTTGGCCCTTTTTCACTGTTCTGCATAAGCTCTTCTACCTTCACGCTACGCAGAAAATGCACCCAGTTGTATGTGTTCCTCTGCGGAATTGGAGCAACTTTGCATAAGTTGAAAGAATTAAATTGAATATCATTGACCCTGAGGGGATAAAGCTTGCATAAGTCAACCACTACGGCAAGTACAAACCACGTTCACGTAGAATCGACGAATCAGCAACAATAATGCACACACTTTGTCGGTTTTGTACCATGGGAAAATACACTTTATTCTGTCTTCGAAATTCAATTAATGGGTCGATCCAATGACCAAGACTAAAGTGCACGGGAGGACCGCTGCGATAGAGCGCTACTACACCGCGTAGAAATCAATAATTGTGTATTTTCAGTTCAAATAATTCAATTTAAAAGGGCTGCGCTTGGGGATTATAAATAGAACGGCCAGCGATAGTGAATGGGTGATGCGAATGAGACACAAATGATGTCAGTTTTGCGCATCAAACTGATGGAGAGATTGGAAAGGATTTTGGCGCTGAGCCGAGTGGGATTTGTTGCATGTTCAATGCCAAGTGCATGAGTGCGTGAATCACTGGCTGGCTGTGTTCATTATTTGGAGTCATTGAAGTCATCCACGTGCTCTCGGACGAGATAAGTTACGTTTCTTCAAGCGAAAAGTTTACAGCAAACAAGAGAATACAAAGTTTGAGTTCAGTGAAAAATCTGACGCGAAACGAAATTCTTTATCAACGCTTGTGATGTGTTTCTTATCAAGTACTGACTAAAGTTATGTACCATCTCATGACATCATTAACTACCGTCTATCTTGTCGCTTTGCGACACATTCTGTTCCAGATTAAGAGCTCCGACGTGGTTTACATGACGCAAACATAACCAGATATCTGTCTTTAAGTGGAGCTATTCATAGACAATTTTTACCAACATCTTATCAATTTGAAAGAAATAACACGATAACAAACTCCAATCAAAATAAGAGCAAAACAGTGTTTCAAACCGAACCAACATACATTCCCGTCTTATCTGGCAGCACTTTCACAACCCAACTATCTGCCTCCAATTAGAATCCCAACTAGCTGTGTGACCTGAGCAAACTCAAAGCTAACCTCAAAAGGGAATATTAATTCAATCATCGCAGCGAATTGAAGCATTTCAACTCAAGACAAACAACTCACACACACAAGAAAATACTTACGATACTAGAATCAATGTTGTAAGAATATTCACAACTAATCCAACAATTGTTATTAAATTTGGCGCCAGCCATAGGGGTGTTTTTGACACTAGCCAATTCCACCAGGGCTGCATCAGTGGGTCGATGAGGCTCGCACTTGAGCAGGAGTATTTGTGCTCCGACAGCTTTTTCAGCTGCTGTGAACTGAGTATACGAGATTTACTGCAAAATTTCATGCTGTTTAAATTCATTTTTCCCTCAATCTGCTCCTGCTGCAATCTGCAATTCGACGCGCGATCTTTCACTAAAAGCTCTCACTCACTTCCGCAGCAGCACCGACCGAATTCTCACTAATCGGATTAGACTCTAGAGCAAAACATTTAAATTTGTACAATTTTGCAATCCAAAATTTCCGGATCGAAACGAGGAGCGGAGGCAGGGGTTGAATTTTGATTGATTTTGCTGCGAAATTCGTTGCAAAGAACTTCCACTTCTCACACACACTGCTGTCACTTTCCGTATTTCCCTGTTTTTCAGTTCGGTCTTTTGTTGTTATTTTTATTTTATTATTGACTGCTTTTGATTCGGTGTGGTAGCGACTGGTGGATGGTATCCAAGCGCTCGGTCTGTCACCTGTACTTTCCCGTTTATAGTGCGAAGAAAAAAAATGGAATAATTTTTTGACAAATAAATGAAAAATCAGCGACCGTCCGGACCGGACCAAGTGAGTTGGGAAATGAAGTGGGGTGACGTGACGTTCTCTTTTCGTTTTTCGTGTTCCCCCCAATAAGAGAACACACACACGAAACAGGGGCTGTCTCTTTTTGGAATTCGTATTTGAAATGTCATCCGATGGGTGGTGTTTGAAGTGGAAGAGAGATGAATAGATAAATGCTCGTGATGGCGTTACCATGAAATAGGAGGAAACTTTTGAACGCAAAATGGATGGATTCAGGGGAACACATTTTAGTTTCAGAAATTGGTAAAAAATGTTTTTGGGTTTTTTGAAAGAACATTTGAATATCGTTTCGAATATTAAATTCTTTTTTTGCACTCAAATTTCTTCGTCTTTTAGTGGAAGGCCAGCAGACGCTACCGTGATCCAACGTCACCTCATCAGCACCGAATAACTGCCACCTGATCCAAGAAAAAACGGGACAGTAGCAGAGGAAGTGCTCTGCAGTCATCACTTAGTCAAAGCACGCTAAAATGTATGACGAGAGATTGGGATCTAGAGCCGAGAATTTCTTACAAACGCACGCGCTTGGTCTACATGCTTCCTGGAAAGTCATGCCGCCTCCGGTTGGGCGCTCTAGACGTCCAACCATCAATGTCAGCCCTAAACAGGAACGCAAGAAGTCCCCATGTTCGGGTCCTTAGTCGCCCGGAACCCAGACAAGTCTTAAGGTATTTTGACTACCGATCAAATTTAGAGAAAACTTGCATTCCTGAACTCTCCTGGAAGTGGTAAAATGCCTTAAGCCTGGATGTAGCCACAGGCTTCCGCTTGGTCTTACAAAACAAAAAAAAAATCGAAAGCAGTAATTGATTAAGTGGCTAAAAGATGGACGGAGTCTTAGAGAGGCAGTCCCTCTAAGACCACCGTCCATCGGCAGACGTTTGCTAGTGTTGTTGGAACACGTTGGTTATTTGATTTTCTCAACTTTACTTTTCTGAATTGTGGCCAACTTTTAGCTTTCATCTAGTGTTCACTTGTCTATTTAGCTCGCGATTTCGCTTTCGTAACCCCTAAATGTTTTTCTTCGTAAGACCCGGGGTGCTCAGCCAACGAGCGTCTGCAGCAAACTGTAGCTTTTTCCATCTCTGAACACTCAGCTGATGGATGTCGTTGGCCAATTGATGAGGATTTTTCGAGGAATTGTTGTCCATCTATCTACATAGCCTAGCGATCTGCCTAGCCTAGCCACACTGGCTGGTCTCATAATACCCGTAGATTCGTGCTTGCATTTTCTCATACATTCAGAAGTAGATCTCAAACTTTCTGTCGATACGTGGGCAGGCCAAGTTGACTCAGGAGAACTTTGTACTTTACGATACGCACTTGGGCCCTGCCCCTAACCAACAAACCTCTCCAGTGAGAGTGATCTTTGTCTCCCGTGGCGCACATCACGTGTATGCCCACCTTTAGTTAAATTATAATGGTCGGTAGACGGGCATTAGTAGTTTCTCATTTAGGTCCAGCTGGGCCCATTGTGACTTGGGCGTCCTTCTTTCCTGCAAATTCTCCACACGCCTGGCCATTGTTTTAACCTTCGGCATTCCATCCGTAAGCACCCTTCGTGATGCTGTACACCTTGTCGCTGTGCGAAGGCTCAGTAAAGGTCAATGACTCTTGGGAATAGATACATTCCCTATGAGCAGACATGAAGCTACGATACAGTCATCCCCATCCTTCCTCATCTCCTCTATTCTTCTACTCACATCCTATCCGGTGGACTGGTTCAAGGTGTACATGTCGACTTGATGAACTAGCTCAGTCACGGACGGAGTTACCTGACGACCAGAAATAAATGAGAAAGGAGATAATCCGTCTACATACCTTGCTCCTTGATTTCATCCGAAGCGTTTTTATCAGATTTTTTATCTCCTACCGGTGAAGGTGGATCACGGGATTTTGTAAAAGAATGTGCAAGAAAATTCTCCTACTCTCTAGATTGATATTTCCCTGCTTATTTATTTGCTATCGACCTTCCAGGCGATTCAGCCTTTGTTGCGAATTGCGGATCTCTGCGCAGATTGACCCTCTTTTCGTGAGAATACATGTGTCAACCAAATAAGTGTACATCCCCTTCCCCTCCGAAAAAATGTACAATGACCGATGCTCTCTCAACGATTTTGACACCAAAGCCCACAGCTCCCAAGGACTCTACTAAAACACGTTTCAATGCGCCAAACACGTCCATCCCACTGCACTGCAGCTCTACGGCGGGGAAGACAAAGGCCAATCGAAGAACAAATTGAGTTGGAGACAATTAACAGTCTAAATTGTCCACCTAGGCGAAGTTCAATTCGTTCTCAATAAATTCACACAAGGGCTTCTCATCTTCAACTAATCTTGAAATTGTTCAAGTCTGCATCATAGAGCAGGACAGGGATGCGCAATGTGTTAGCTTGGCCCTTCCTGTTTGGTAAAGCCCTGTTACTACTCAATGGGCGATGCCTACTACTGCCTCCGACTGTCTTCCTTAGAATTCTGCAGGAAGTCTGAGCTGCCGGGTTTATTCGACTTAAGTCTTGATATCCCTGCCTCCGACTGCCCACCTTAGAGTTCTGCAGGAAGTCTGAGCTGCCAGGTTTATTCGACTTAAGTCTTGATATCCCTGCCTCCGACTGCCCACCTTAGAGTTCTGCAGGAAGTCTGAGCTGCCAGGTTTATTCGACTTAAGTCTTGATATCCCTGCCTCCGACTGCCTACCTTAGAATTCTGCAGGAAGTCTGAACTGCCAGGTTTATTCGACTTAAGTCTTGATATCCCTGCCTCCGACTGCCCACCTTAGAGTTCTGCAGGAAGTCTGAGCTGCCAGGTTTATTCGACTTAAGTCTTGATATCCCTGCCTCCGACTGCCCACCTTAGAGTTCTGCAGGAAGTCTGAGCTGCCAGGTTTATTCGACTTAAGTCTTGATATCCCTGCCTCCGACTGCCCACCTTAGAATTCTGCAGGAAGTCTGAACTGCCAGGTTTATTCGACTTAAGTCTTGATATCCCTGCCTCCGACTGCCCACCTTAGAGTTCTGCAGGAAGTCTGAGCTGCCGGGTTTATTCGACTTAAGTCTTGATATCACTGCCTCCGACTGCCCACCTTAGAGTTCTGCAGGAAGTCTGAGCTGCCAGGTTTATTCGACTTAAGTCTTGATATCACTGCCTCCGACTGCCCACCTTAGAATTCAGCAGGAAGTCTGAGCTGCCAGGTTTATTCGACTTAAGTCTTGATATCCCTGCCTCCGACTGCCCACCTTAGAGTTCTGCAGGAAGTCTGAACTGCCAGGTTTATTCGACTTAAGTCTTGATATCGCTGCCTACCTTAGAATTCTGCAGGAAGTCTGAACTGCCAGGTTTATTCGACTTAAGTCTTGATATCCCTGCCTCCGACTGCCCACCTTAGAGTTCTGCAGGAAGTCTGAGCTGCCAGGTTTATTCGACTTAAGTCTTGATACCGCTGCATTAGACTGGCTGCCTATAGAGTTCTGCAGGAAGTCTGAGCTGCCGAGTTTATTCGACTTAAGTCTTGCCTCCGACTGCCTACCTTAGAATTCTGCAGGAAGTCTGAACTGCCAGGTTTATTCGACTTAAGTCTTGATATCCCTGCCTCCGACTGCCCACCTTAGAGTTCTGCAGGAAGTCTGAGCTGCCAGGTTTATTCGACTTAAGTCTTGATATCCCTGCCTCCGACTGCCCACCTTAGAGTTCTGCAGGAAGTCTGAGCTGCCAGGTTTATTCGACTTAAGTCTTGATATCCCTGCCTCCGACTGCCCACCTTAGAGTTCTGCAGGAAGTCCGAGCTGCCAGGTTTATTCGACTTAAGTCTTGATACCGCTGCCTTAGACTGGCTGCCTATAGAGTTCTGCAGGAAGTCTCAACTGTTAGGTTTATTCGACTTAAGTCTTGAAATCCATGCCTCCGACTGCCCACCTTAGAGTTCTGCAGGAAGTCTGAGCTGCCAGGTTTATTCGACTTAGTCTCTATACCGCTGTCTTGATTTCGTCTAGGTCGGGGATGTGTGATGGAGTGGAACACTCTGCCGTCAGAATGCTAGTCCTCTCAAATAAAACACTTGAAGGTTATGTAAATTAATAATTTTTTATATATATTTTTTTAAATGTTATTTTTATATTCTTATAAACCTCTTACACTCATTTTCTTCTCATCATCTGTGCCAGCAAGCAAGCAAGCACAGTACACACACGTGCTGTATGCCTCGTCTAATGCGACCATTCGTAAGCCCTCTTAATTTTATGTATCATTTTAAAACCTTATTCTGTCCCTTTCTGATCTAATGTATATTTTGTTTTGTATACAATCACTATTATTCTTCCAGTAATAAATTGGCAAACATACTCTCTTCGTTCGTTTAACTAAAATCAATGCACGGGTTGGTTCTCTTGCGTCTTCCACCTCGTGGAAGCGAATACAAAAGAGTTTCATCTTATTTTCTTTAATTTTTTATTTTATATATATATTCCATGTAATATTATAATTATACAGTAATAATAAAAAAACATTAAGTTAATATCAAAAAAAAAAAATCAAAATGCGATTAAAAAATATATTAAATATATATTCAAAAAATTTCGGTCCGGTCCACTCTCGGAACTCTTGCGAATAATATTTGTTTTTTTTTTCTCATATTTAGAATTTTTAGAATTAAAATAGTAAATTTTATTTATATTTTTCCTCCGTTCATCTTGTCTCATCTTTTTTATTCAATCTTAATGTAAATAGTTTTTTTTTGTTTTGTTTATACTTTAGTTAATGGCAATTTAATTTATTTATATATTGTTTTTAATTTATTTTTTTTTTTTTCATTATTTTCATTTTTTTGCAGTTTTTTTTTTGTGTTGTTGTTTTATTTATAAACGTACATAATCGTATATCAAAAAACTTCCTTGTGAAAAGATTAAAAATCATAGTTGTTTGTTGGGAAGACGCGCACTATTTAAATACACAAAAACTGAATATCTTTCTGATGGCAAATTAAATCGCTTGCTGGGTGTGTTGCTTGGGGGGGAGGGGGGCCGTGGTGGTTTTCATTTTTAACTTTGCTTTGTGCAACTTGATCCAAGACGCGAAATAGAGAGCTAATGTGTTTGATGGGGCTATGGGAAGGTACATGTTTGGTTTGTGATTCTACTCAGTCCATAGGAAGTATGTAAGTCTGTTTCCTTTGTGATGTGTGTGGAAACCCCCTTGTGTAAACTATGCGCTCCCAGTAAACGAGGGAGTTTTGGATTACAGGGATGAGTGGTCCCAATGAATGACGGGGGGTGGTCAATAAAGGGCTTCTGCAACCTGAGGAAGTCTTCTGTTGTTTGAGGGGCAATGAGTTTAGGCGTGGATGTAGATGTTATTCGTCTTACCCATGTTTCGGTTTAGAGCTCTTAATCGTGCTATTCTCATTTCGATTGGGTCTTTTCTCTAAGGCCATACCATGCGTTTTACTATCTTATCTCTGTCTGATCATTATCCATATCCCGGGATGAAGCTTCTTTACAGAGAATTCTAAATGCCCATGGGACAAATTCGAGAGGAACAGGCTGGTATCAGGCCACATCAATAGTCGAACAAAGTGTGGAATATCGCTCGCCGCTATAGTTGACATCAGAAAAGTGCTTGACTCGATCCACCTCCAAGCATTAATGTACTCCGGCGTAAGAGAACTCCTGACAAAGTTATCAAAAGTTTATACAGAGAGGCAAAGTGTCGGATTCTCCACGAAGGCGAGATAAGTGGGTGTATAAGCATCAATATTGGTGCAAGACAAGGTTGTGCACTTTCTCCCACGATCTTTAATAGTGTGGCAGGGACTGAAGCATTGACATTCTCATGAACAGATAAAGACAGGTCCTTAGTAGTAGTAGTAGATGATAGTCGATACTGAAGTTAACACATAGAGAACGTAGTGTTTTGTGCGCTCTGAAGAAGACCTAGGTCTTTTCGAGAGAAGATAGTTCTGCATTCGATCTTCAGTCCTGTTTTGAGCTTGTAGAGCTCTGCTCTAGCCCGAAGAGTCTTTGACTCCGAACCAGTGGGACCACGTTATAGAGGATGTCCACGAAACTGATGGCACACGCAGGTGGAGAGGGACCTCAACCAACCTTTGGAGGGCGAAATTGCTTGTTGGCTGATCACCAGGTCCACCATGGACTGTAGCGCCACGAAAATATGAAGAAGAAGCTGTATACATGCAGATGGCACACGTCTTCTAGCCAACAAACAGATATGAAGTCCCTTCTACAAAAGGTCGCTGCAATTGTACCAAAAAAAGGACTTACTCATCGCTACCTTGTAGGTTGTTTCATCAGGTTTTTGACAGGCTTTGCTATAAACGGAGTTTAGGGCAGACACTCTTGGCAGTCATTTGTATAATATATATGGAACACATCTTCTCTTACACGCGGGCCCGAAGACAGCGTTTTTTGTAGCTTTAAATGTGATGCCTGGTCTGATCTATGACTGTGAGACATGGAATGTAGCATTGCAATGCATCCAATTTTACGATGTTTAAGGCGATTCCTACGGACACTCTGGCCAGAAACGATGTTCAGCACAAGCCTTTGTCCTTTAACAAAACATTTGCCTATATCCTTAAACGAAAAACCGACATAAGCTCAGAAAAAGGGGAGGGAAAACCTCAAGGTAGTCGTGGAAGAGAGAGCCCGGCACATACCTGAAGGTAGACTTGCAAAGACCTGGAACATAGCATGATGGCAATCAATGAGGTCAGTTGGGGTTAGATAGAAGGGGACTAACTGCTTTTGTTAAAAAAATGTACAAATGCAGGCGAAACGAGCTGTGTTTAAGCTAGTATAATGTATGTAAGATATATTCTCGCTTTAATTACGAAGCGTGTTCGACGTGATTACGAAGTTTTACAACACAATACGAGATTAACTGGTTTTGTTTTAAGCCGTGTTTGATTCTGACAAGCTCGGTCCTCGTGCCGGCAACAATGATGTTTGTCTTGTATGCGGTTTTGTGACATACTTTGGAATTGACAAGCTTTGTCCTCGTGCTGGCAACAATGATGTTTGTCTTGCATGCGGTTTTGTGACATACTTTGGGACTGACAAGCTCGGTCCTCGTTTACTTTACTGGGGAACTCAAAAGCTTTCTTTTTCATTTTTTGGCAGACTTTGCCACTGACTTTGCTACGGTTATAGGATCTGTAAAGTCATATCCTCGTTTCGTCTACAACGACATTTCTGTGGAAAAGGGTGACCTCGAACGGCTGTGCTATATGCAGTTTCTTGAAGCGGTGCTTGTGGCTCGCAGTCTCTGCCCTCAGTTCGGTAACAATGAACTTTTTCGAAAAAAAAAAACTTAGGAAGGCTGTAGAAGTGCGGTTTTTGTACAACTAATCTCTATTTTCATTACGACATGCTTAACTTTGAGCGGTTTTCAGTTTTATGTAACCTGTCTTCGTATCGGCTTCAATTTTGGAAGAAGTTTTTCTTAGACAAGACTTTTTGAACTGCCCCCACTTCATATTCGAGCATCTCTTTTCGAGAAAAATGTAAAACCACAAGTATTCGTCAAGACTAACTCCTGAACTCGACATCTCCTACAACAGAAGACACTAATCATAGGCCTTCCTTTTGAATTAAATTTGTCTCGTCTTGGATCATGTCAATGAGTAATTTATATCTAAATTCGCTTAGTTACAGAATTCAAACAGAGAGAGATTGATAGCAAGGAAAAGCGCTGAATCGAAAAACCAAAGGAGGGAAATACAAGGAGAGAAGAGCGAACACAAAACATAGCACAATAACATTAATATCTATATATACGTACTCCATTTAATATTTCCTACATACGACTTTCTCATATCTTTTCATTTAAAATTTTCTTGTTTTATTTGCATAAGCAGGTGTGTAGGTTCAATAGAAAATAGACAAACATTTTATTTACACAATTAAAGAGAACATAATCTAGATAAATACATTATTTTCCCAAGAGAATGCAAGATTTGTTAAATGAGAATGAAAAGCCTTTAGTTTAGTACATATCATTTTGGTTGGTTGCACATTCAAGTTCAAGTCACAGGCGAATTGCATTGGGGGGGGACATAGAGACAGGAAGCGAGAAAGTGATAGTGTGAGAGAGATTGAGAGAGAGAGAGCCTAATTAATGTACATGAGAGTCTCATGGTTTATTGTTTTTAGCACCTTATCTTTTTTGTTTTCATCATCATTTCATATAAAATGTTTGCAATTGTTTCAATTTTCTTCTCTTCACATGCCTACACTTTTAGTTTGTTATTAACTTCTTTTTTTGATTTTCTTAAGTTTTACTTTTTTTGTTAGACTTAACTTGATATGCGTATGGTTTTATTTGTTTGTTTTCGTTTTTTTCTGTTTCGATAGTATCTCGCTACCCGCCCAAGTCAGTCGGAGATTGGGGGGATTGGCTTGCGATCAGAACAAAAATGTCTGTGGTCTGTGGTGGTGTGCATTGAATACGCGGTATGAATCTAGCACAAAAGCAAACTAAAATCGTGCGATTATAAATTAGAGCAAAAATACGTTTTTATTTTTTGTTTTGTTTTGTTTCCTTCACTTAGTAGCTACCCTTGAATTGTGTGTATTGCATGTATTCTTTCAAAAGAGGGAGAGAGAGAGAGAGTGATGTTGACAGTCAACTGATGTTGGGTGGATTGAATGGAGAAGTGGATAGGTTAGGATGTCTGTGAAAATTGAAGACAGTCGTCCCAAATTCACAAGGATCACAAAATTGCATGTCCTCCAAGTCGATGCCAAGTCGAATTGTCTTTCATTACAAACATTTGCTTGAGCTGAGACATGGCAATGTCTGGATTCGATTTGGATAGAAAAAGGCCTTGTGCTCATGCAGAAGGGCACAAAGTGTATGAAGCGGTGCATGGCAAGATCTTGATGAGTCTTTAATAGACATCACCCGTCTTTCCAAGCTCTAGCTTCATTCAGGATCTTGTCTGAAGAGGACACACCGAGTAACTGCTCTCAGAACCCAGCCAGAAAGGGGCAGATCTTCAGAATCATAAGAGCTGAAGCTAGACAAGGTCTTTTAGGACCCAGGCTGAGAGGGACACATCTTCAGAGGACCCAGCCAGAAAGGGACACATAGTCACAAGTATAGCAGCTGAGACATGACAAATTTTTGGGGCGCCTTTGATAGAAAATGTGTCTCCTTTTAGGACCTAGTCAGTAATGGTGCCATGCCATGGTCCTGTTTCTTCTTTATAGGGACCAGCCTGAAACAGAAGCATGGCAAGCTGGATGGATCGTCTCTAAAAAAAAAAGTAGCATTTTTTACTTAAAGTAGCTCATCCTCAAAGGCATAACACCGAGACACCAGACAAGGCCTTGACGTATCATCGGTAGAAAAACTAGTTTCCTTGTGCACTCAGCCAAAATGGTAGATCTTCAGAAGCAAAACTAGGTTTTGCTGGCTCTTTCGATGGAAACAATAGCTTCCTTTTAGTGCCCAGCAAGTTCAGAAGGAAGATAGCCTAAGTATGACATATCCAACATCTACCCCTCCTCCCATTTATCATCCAATCCAAGGATCGTCTTCCGTCTTCCCAAACACTATACATACAATACCCACCCATTCATAGGTTTGTATATTCTTATAAAATAAAAATATATTTATATGTATATGTATTTTAATATTAGAGAAACTCCTATTCAAAAGCACATAAAATCCATATAAGCTATTCCACGTGCTTACACTTCCTCTTTCACATAATTGGTGTTGTATTCTTATAGTGTTTTCCATTGTAGTAAATATATAGTTTTAGTTCTCGCTTAAACTAAAATGTTTCATTAATAATTTTCTTTTGTTTTCTTTTTTTTTTTGTATTTTATTTTACTTATTTTTGTTTACTTTAATATATGTATATGTACTTTTAATAATGCAATATAAACTTGTGTGTATGTGTATTTACGGTGTATGGTGTGTGTGTATGTGTGTGTAGAGAGAGAAAGCTGATTATAATGAGTCCCTACATGCACGACCGTTGTCCTGACCTATCATCAAATCTTCTGAAACAAAAAAGCTTAAGAAATGTATTCTTGAAGAGTCTGCGAACGGACGTGCTGTCGCCTAGATGCATAATTTACGTGAATTTGTTTTACACGAACCTATTTGCATTCAGGCCCGCTATCATTCACGGTATTGAATTGAAATTGTGTACACGGGAGAATTTGCGTGCGGGCGGCTCGTTTCGTGTACTCACGTGAATTTTTTGCTGCACGGCACCATTTACATGTTTGCGCCTCGTTGCACGAATTTATGTGCAGTTTTCTTACCGCGTGTTATGCATTCACGTGAATTTGTTTGGACACCATTGGAGCGTGTTGTCTCCTGGATGACCATGTAATTAGTCAGAATCGGCGATAGGACACGCTCATGTGTTCCCTGACTAATCAGACGGACAAGGTATGGCAGTGAATACAGCATGGCACCGCGAGGTCCAAGTTCACGTGAGTACACAATCGTAGACCCCAAGGGCTTCACATGAGTGGCTTCGTATTGTCGGGTGTTTTCAAGAATTCAGTCGATCGACTGACGTTGGCAAAGTAATGATCTGAAACTGTGGGCGATTTTTGTGTAGTCAGATCAGCCAACACATCTATTTGAGTCAGCTGAATCCTTGAAGACTCCATTTTAGAAAACACGAATCTAATTAGTGAACAGTGAGTGTGAAATTGTTTGACAAAGTGAGTTTTATCTTACAACAGTGCTTGAGTTTTAGACTTCGTGGCTATAGATCCCGCCAGCTTGAGAGACTTGTTTAGTTGAGGCACATGTCCTTCACGAACTGCTGAATAACAAGTGTTAAAACTTACAAGTCTCCCAATAGCCGCCAGTCTTTTGATCGTTTCTCACTCACTGCACACTCGATTGTGGCTTATAAAGTGTCGCAACGTGAACATCCACCCACTCATGCTGTGCCGAAAACGATGAAGAAATGTATAGATCGCGTCTGAGTGTGTGTTTGAAAAAAAAGAACAAGGAAATTTTGCTCTTTTATGTTTCTTCTGTTTAAGTCTGCTCTTGTTGAGTGTATATAATATATTTACTTGGTCGCTTCTGTCGAGTGCTATAATTGTTTGTTCCTATATCTAAGTTTGAATACGCCAAACAAGAGAAAAATTAATGAACTTGACATATTCCTTGTATATTGCTGTTTGCTTCCTTGTATAAAAATAAATAAAAAAACGTGCGCTTATGTGCGAGAGTAAACAGAGAGAGAGAGAGAGAGAGAGATAGAAAGAAATAAAATGCTCAAAAAATATTCTCATCATCATATCTTTAAGAAAATGATCAAAACAAAAACATAAAAAAAAAACTAAAACACGATAGAAAAATACAAGTTACAAAGACAGGGTAACAACATTCAAAAAATTAATAATAAACAAACGTTTTCTTTCTGTTTTTCTTTCTTTTGACTACTTTTTAACTTAATACCTAAGGCTGTTATTTTTTTTGCGTTTTCTGTGTTTCTTCTGAAAGAATAAAAAAAATAAAATAATAAAATGTATGTATATATGCAGTCCATAAAGTAAATTGTTAGAGAAACAGTGCAACAGAATAGATTATCATTCGAACCGTTTAAAGTGGTGCGTTGTTCGAGGGGGGGTGGATTTTTCTTCTGTTTTGATTTTCTATATCCTTCTAGTGTGGTGAAAAAATAAATGGTATTTGTGTGTGCTTTTGTCGGCTAAAATTGAATTTATTTTTTTTTTTTTTTGTTTTTTCGTTTGTTTGTTTGCATTCTTTTGTGTTGCTGGTGTGTCGTTATTGCTGCTGTTGTTTCTTGTTGTTGTGTTTGATGCGCGCTGTTGCGGTGGTTGTTGGTGAACTGGTGCTGCTATCAATTTATGTATAGTGCGTGTGTGTGTCCTATTATGAATGGTATGGCGTAACATATGTTGCTGGGAATATTCCTTTTCTGTTGCCGATTTCACCATTCCACCAATTGTCATCGGAACGATCGGTTACTGTGATAACGTCGCCGCGTCTGAAATCTAGTTCACCAGATTCTTGTGGCACAAAATCGTACAATGCCTGAACGAGCATCTGAAAAAGAAAAGACAGAAGATAGAAAAATGAGAGGTGTGATTGAAAAAATCAATGTTTTGATGTGGGAATAATTAGTTTTGTAAACATGTTCTGCAAAAGTCACGTAAACAAATCGAAGAATGTGTTCTTTTTGCATAACACCCGAACAACAGCTGCGAACGAAGGAATGTCTGACGTTGGAGATCGTTCAACTTATTTTTGGATCATCGAAAAACTGCGCTGATGGATCGGTTCATCAACGACTTGATTGAGTGCGAATTGATGGAGTGGAGATTAGGGATAGGGATGAGTGGAAGCGGATGCTATATACGTTTTGGTGGCAGTGGAAGAGACTTTGATGTGGGCTGTTGTTTGTTTACAAACGTGGACCAACTTTATAAGCCCAAGAATTAAGTAAACATAAGTCCGTCGCCGCGGAGTAGTGGGTTGGTGCGTCAACTCCTACGTCGGGGTGCCAGGTTCGATCCCCGAATGTTTCAACATTCATAGTTCGTATTTCGAGCCATCTCTTTCGACAATGCTCAAGGGGAACTCCCGTCTAGAACAAGCTTCGAAGTAGGCAAAAAACTGTGGTCCCATTCAATCGTGAAAGAATAATAAGATGCACAACAGAATGGTTGCTGTAGAAGCGAGGCCTAGGTTCACCTTAGCTCTCGCGCTCCATATATTAAAACTTAAGGCCCCCGAAGATTGCTAGGCCATGTAGATCGTATGGACAACACTGATCCAGCCAACGCAATAGAGGACGCATACAAGTGGATATGCACAACTGCACAAAATGCACAGGCAGCTGGCTAAAGATCGTGCTAGCTAGAGAAGCCTGTTACTTGATGCCAGGTACGTCCTGGACTGTAGCGCTTGCAGATAAAGATTGGAACGGAAAATAGCCAGAAAGATGCCTCGTTAGATTTCAAAATGCCCCATGCTTTTGAGGACTTGCGCTAAATACCAAAACCAGATAAAAGCTACGAACGTGGGGAACGATTGGGCCAGGACCTAGCTTTTATCTTCTCAGCAACCACTCGTCTTGTGCCTGCTATTGTTCTTTCACGAGTGGAAGGGACCTACAATTTTATGTCGACACCAAATGGCCAAGTTTGAGAAGCTTTTTCTAGACAGACAGGGTAGATTCGCAAGCGATTGATTTCGCTTCCCTTTAAGTATGCAAGTTAGAGGCAGTTTAGAGCAAAGTTGTTGATTGCTCTCAACTTGGCGAGATGCCTGCAATGATCCATGTAAATGTGCAGTTCAAGTTTCCATACAGCCTCCTCGCTGTGCCTTACGGCAACTGCCTGGAATTGAACTAATGCATGCTCCTGAGCCTGAAGCCTCGCCTTCTGCTCGATGCAAGTTAATAAAAGTTTGGTCTTATTGTGGTCGAAGGGAATCGTTTCTATGTTTTCTCTCGCTTACTTCAGTTGACTTAAATAGCATAGCCTCCCTTGTGACTAAAGTTTAAGCTTGTCTTCTAGGTCAATTATCGCGGCGGCGAATTCTCGGCAAAAGAGCAGCCAAGTCTCTACAGTCAAATTCAGATGGTTTCCTGGTGTGGCCGCGACGTCGAGTTCTCGGCCATTGGGCCGTCAGATCGTTTTGGATTGAGCATCAATCCAGGCAACGATCAGCATTAGAGTAGACATGTGCACATGCGTAAAAAGACGGCGATGGGGATCTAATTTTAGGAGCCGTCCCCAGAAAAGCATCAAGACAAGATCTCCGCCAGTCCCTTCAAGTCGAATTTTGATAGAATCGAGAGCTTATTAATTTCCCATCGTGCCTCGAAACACTTGCATAAGCCCACGAAGCAAAAAAAGAAACAAACATTTGCCGCATCAACAACATCTGCATCTCGTGAAGGAATTTCTAATTAATTTCAAATGAAATCCATTCAGACAGATCATTAGTAATGCAATTGCAAATGAATTACTTGTAAAAGTGTCATTAGCAAGCGATAAACAATTTCCTTCGACAACAATTCATAAGCGGCCGTCGTCATCTTGTCGTCAAAGCAAATATCTTTCGCGTCTAATAGTTGTTCTGTCTGTGTGTGGGTTGAATGGGTGCGAACACTTACCTCTTCTGGGATCATATCTCTCAATTTGACATCTTGTGATCGTGATACAGATGCGGATCGGTGGTAGTCAACAAGCTCATTCAGTGAATTGAATTTAACCACCCAGAGGAAGAATTTACCTTGTGCGTCGCGTAGAACTTTGAAATGTTGAACACCATCGGGACATCTACAAAAGAAAATGAGATTACCCACTGATTTGTCACTCTCTCAGCAAACAACACTCACTTTACGGATAATGAAAAATCTCCGGGACTTGATTCGCTAATACGGATTAGAAAAGCGCCTTCGTGTTTGTTCGATAGCAGTTTCTCGGCATCTGCCCTTGTTATTCGCCCATAATACCAGCTGTGGAACAGAGAAGAACACCCGCCTCTAGCCATTCAATTGAATTTGATTAAGAATGTGCGTTCTTACTCGTGATTTTTCATTTCTATGTAGTTGCTGGGTATGAGGCCCTCCTTACCATCCAGCTCGGCTCGATACCAGTTCGAGTCATCTTCCATGTTTAATATCTAAAAATAGTTCAAAAATAATTAATTTTTTTTGTTTTTGATGGACACACAGAATATGTAGTTGCTGTCATGGCAGAAAATAGATCTCCCCGAAAAATGGAGCACCGAAGTAGTTTAATGTGTAGGAAAGCAAAAAGAAAACAAATCTCCTTGAAGGTTTTTCTCAATGACCGAACGGCGCGGCGCGCACGTAGATGTGTGTTGCATGCTCGAAACGACTAATCTCATAACATCGCCATCGGTGATCTCTCCCGTGTGTCTCTGTCCGTGTCCGCACCCCAACATTCGATTTCAATGGAATTTCGCCAATCATGAGTATGCCGACTGTCAACAATCACCCACCCAGTGTGGCGGCATCGACGCGGCTATAATTTTTTTCTTTTTTTTTTTCATTTTATTTTTGGAATAAAATTTCGCTTTCTTTGGGGTTTTTCTTTTTTTTTTTGCTTTTTGTTTGCGGATAAGTTGGAGAAAGTATGTGGGTGGCATTGCCGGAGCACGCATGGACGCAATGAAACGATTAGATGAAAGCCTCATTTGTTGAGTACTTGCCACCGTTTAAGCTGTCGGCGGTGGTGATGTCGAATCGGGTGAAGAGAATGTGTGAAATTGGAATATTACCTTGAAAAGTCCGATGTAGCGCGAAATGAACGTTCGTTGAACGTATGCAAAGCTGAGGTGTTTTGACGTGCTGCACGCAATGTGCTGGTCCTCTCAGCTCCCAGAAGGCTGGGAGTGAGATGTTTGTTAAGTGAATCACTTATTTACTAGGAAATTGCCGGCTCTAAGTGCTTAGCAAATAGGCTCAGGAACAGACACAGAGGTGCGATAACAATCTATTTCTGGGAAAGAGAATCGTGTTTTTTTTATTTTAAGATCCAATCAGCACAGCTGTCGGGAAGGGAATACATTATCATGGCTTATGTTAGACTGTTACCGGTCGGAGGCTTGATGATATGCAGTTGATTTCAATTCAATACAATTCCCATCTCTCAGACGATCTGATTTTCAATTCATCCCCGAATCTATAATCCCTCCATCACCAAGTCGGCTTCTGCTTCATTTAAAGAATCGACTTCTCGGCCAAAGGGCAACAGCATTCTCAAATTTAGATGTTTGCCGTCACAGCAAGCAGTCATCGTCTCCCACGCTAATCACCCGAATGGGGATACATTCGATTTCGCAAAGCAAATATAGAGGTCTCCAAAGTTATCAAATGATAATTATGTAAGGCCTCCTGGTGTGTGCGTGTGTTCGGCGACGACGACGAATTCAGACCAAAACCCGTTCAGGTTTGTAGATAAAATATTGACAATGGTCATCACCTCAAATGGAACGACTATGCGATGACGACAGTGACACCGCACCACATGCAGAAAAAGATACCAAAACGGGGTTCGTCTCTGGTCAGCGAGAGAGCTCATAATTCACATGGAATATTTTCCATACATATTTGCGCACGAAAGCCAACAACAGCTTTGACTAAAACAAATTCACTGTTTTCAATGTTTCCACTGTTTGCTCTGATATTTGCGGATGTGATGTTGGTGAAGAATGCGAGAGATACGTGAATTTGTGTCGGTGGCGTGATTGAATGCAGAACGAGCGTGTCACCACTTCAGGGAATGATGATGAATACTCCTCTGCCTCTAGGGTTCGGTCAATTGAACTCAATAGATACGTGTTGTCCCGCATTCTGCGGCTTGAAACTCACTGGACTACGCTGTGTTCAAGGTCTTGCTTTTTTTTCGAAGGCTTGAATGTGTCCGTCTTTATCGATCGATAGCGGCCATTGACCTCGGATGTGTACAAAAAAAAAATTATACAAATTGTCCCCATTTTTTCCACTTCCATCGTCTTCTTCGCATGATATGCTTGAGCAGGGATGAGTCATTCTGTTGTTGTTTGCGCCTAGGTTGCATGTGATGAGATAAATCTGGCCTGCCTTTTGTCTCGTATTACACAATACCCGCCGCTCGTTGTACAGACGAATCCATTACTCATAAGAACAAATTGAATAAAAAAAAAAAAAACAAGATTGACCGTCAATGCCGCTGCTGTCGGTTCTATTTTCACCTCCCTTGGGTGATGAGTCTCGTCTGAATTGGACTTGCATAACTATTCCAGAAACAAATTTACAGCGCCAGTTAATCACACACGAACTGATGATCACATGGGGTGACGGAATTGCTATCGACGTCACAGCTATACCCTTCGCGAACGAGACATCGATTAGACGTCGATATTGTGACCATTTTAATGGCGAATTTGCTGCGTCAGCGAGTGGTAAATATTTTCACGAAAGAACATCGTGACACGCATAACAAAAGCACTCAGCACCTAACGACTAGGCATAATTCGTCGTCTTCAGAACGACCACGACGACGACGAGCGACCCAGCAAATGGAGAGACAGCACTCCAACTCTCGCTTTCGCATAATGTCTTGATTTATGCGTTTTTTCGTGTGCCCAACCTAGGAACAAAAAAAAAAAAAGAAAAAGAAAACAGAACTTCCACTCGTAACTGACGGGGGGAGCAGCAGAAGCGAATGTGTGTAAACAAATTCCCACGTTATCAGAAAACCAGCGAAATCACTGGCTACCAAGAGTCCAGCGCAACTAACTTGCAAAGCAGGTCGATTGAATAACATCGAATCCAATTGAATATCTAATCGATAATGCCACCGCAAGGTTTATGCATACGAGATGAAAAACAAAAAACGAAAAATAAGTACAAGTCTTACTTTCCAATGAACGCGAGCTGCATGCGCGTTGCCTAACACACAAATACAACATTTGATACATGAGATCCGAGACTGCCAGCAGTGACATGGCCAACGGCAGTGATAGTAATTAACCACAGTCTACACGGCGACGGCTCAACGACACACAATATCCAGAAAGAAAAAAGAGAAAAGAATAAACTGGTTTCATTGAGAAAAATCCACGAAAACACTTATGATTCTTGTCCTCGCACATTATTTAACGATGATGGTGTGTAGTCATTGAGCCACCACCAGCCGCCACTTGTCGGACAAGATAATTTCGCTTCGACACATTTTGTAATAGTCTTTGGCGTCTGGCCTCAATGCTTGCCGGCCGAGTCGACTCCCTGCTTCTATTTATATTTATTGTTGCAATTAAAAATAAATACTTCAACCAAACCGAGAGTGTCCACCACAGACACCGCAGCGAGTGTGTGCCGATTTGAAATCCATAAACATCCAACCAATCCACACCTATCTATAGACAGGCCCAGTTTGTGACCCACTTATCGCATATATGAATCTCTGCTTCGTGTTTTAGTTCAACGACCCTTTCTTCATCATTTCCCAAGTCCAGTCCAGTCAATGTGCTGTTTTTTTTTTTTTTTTTTTGTCATATCATCGCGGTCTGCTCTAGATAAGAGTTTGCTGCTGCTGCTCCGCTCTCATGCTCTCAATTAGCCTCGGCAATGCGAGATGCAATTCAGTTGAGTTATGATCGGGTTGAGCAGTGACAGAGAAGGACGTTGATTGCGTGCGCTGCTAAGTCCGCCGGGAGGTGTAGCCAACTTGCCAAATCACGTTTCGACATTGAATCGCTACGCAATTTTTGCATGTGACCGGGGATAGCGATTGTTGATTAGAACTGGTTAGCCTCTGAGAGGTGAAAAATGATATTTTTCACATGACTAGACAGCTACTCTATGGCTGCCTGAAAGGAGCCTTGATCTTAAAAAAGTTCTGCCCCCGCCGTCATCAGTGATTTCATTTCAATTAGCGCTGATTTTTCGGGGGCAGAGAACACTCATTGACTTCAATCGTTCATAAATATTTCCAGTTCATCAGACTGGGACTGCAAGGGAATTTAATTACAAACTCACGAGCGAAACTCATAATTCAGAGACCACAACCAAGCCCAGAACTGCCATGTGAACGAATGTTGATTTAATTTTGTGGTGATCTCTTTCCCGTTTCCTTTCCCGCTCTCGTCGGAGATGTAAGAGAAAATTTACGAGTTTTTCGTTTTATTTCCCAGCCGACCGACTGTCGAAGTTATAATGGGACTGCACTGTTTGGGACTTTGGAAAGTGAAATTTGGAGTTGATGACTTTGATGAACTTTTGACATTGCTTCTGATGACGGGTGGTGGGTTCAGTTGTTTATTGGTTTTGCCGTGGGACGGAAATGCATCCAGGGAAGCTAGGGAATTTGTTCAAGGGGACCTTATGTGGCTTATGTCCTTCCATCTGTTTACCTAAAGAGGGATAGTGAGGGACGAGAGTATAAAGACTTAACAGCCGGCAATCTAGACATTCTTGGCAGATATGGTCTAATCTGCCTTTAGAAAAGGCCTTGGTGACTTGCGCACGTCCTATGAGATTCATGGCATGATCAGTATGGGCGCAGCCTCTGAAATATCACTGAGTTGGAAACGAGTAGTCTTAAAGGCGAATCATATTTTCTAACCTCAATATGGTAGCTGAATAGGAGACGGAGCCTCCGAAATAACACTGAGTTGGAAACGAGCAGTCTGTTGACTACTTTGAAAGGCGAATCATATTTTCTCGGTGTCTAGGGCATTGCCTTTCTCAAAGACGATGCTCAATTTAAGTCACCACCCTTGCAGGCTCTAGATGAAGTTCACACTGAAACATAATTTCCCGAAGTTTCTTGCGTGCGTCTTACACACAAAGCCAAGCCCCATTTGAGTCACAAAAACCCATAATAGCCCAGAAGCCAGAACACAATTTATAACTTCCCTGCAGGCTATTAAAGACGAAGCTAAGATAAGCTCTTTTTAAGCCAGAGAAGCCGGCTCTTAGTTCGTAACTCCATCGAACTGTCTCAAAGTCGAAGCCAAGCTAAGCTCTGTTAAAGTCACAGATGCCTGCTCTTAGTTTATAACTCCCTTGTATTGTCTCCAAAATAGCTCGCAATTCGCCACAGAAGCCGAATTAAATTTTACCTCGCCTTCATTCTCTTGAAGACGAAGCCACGCTAAACTCGATTCCAGCCACAAAAACAGCGTCACAACTTCTCCCTTCTTCAAGGCGAAGCCAAATCCCAATTCCGCCCACCGAAGCCCTTGAATTCCCAACAAGAACACACATGCATGCTCCCACATGAGAACGACTTCCCAGGCATTTAAATCCCATGAAAACATCTCCCATTACCCAGTTTCAATTTCACACGAACAAAGCCTTTGAAGGGCATTTTCCACTTCCACGAAACGTCTGTATTTGTTGAAATTAAAAAGTCAATTAGCTTATTTCCCTTAAGAGAATTCCCTTTTCCACAGAAAACGCGTATCACCCGACCACCATTCGCAGTCGGCTTTAAATCCCTCAGCAACACTCTCTGCAACAAAGTTGTCGTCGTCAACGTTCACTGCCCAAACAAGGTACATATTACAATTTCTTCTTTCCGCCATAGATACACACAAGCAATGCCAATGTTATGACTGCTATTAGCCGGCAGTCGGCAAAGTCCTTATATCCCATCCATCCATCCCATCCACCCTCGCCGCAATTGTTATTGACCCCGCCAGTGGTGCTGATGGCAGTGGGAGCACAAGCAGAAGCAGAAGCAGAAGCTAACGAGAATACAGTGCCTCGCTTTTGGGTGGTGTGCTGGTGGTGGTGTTGAATAGTGATGGTGGATTGGGCGATGCAGCAGCAGTAGAATACTTGTGCACTCGTCGCAAGGAGGACAACAGATAGACAAAGGACCAACAGAGACACCACCTTCTTTTCTGCTCATCCTTCTTTCCCTCTCTCACTATTTCTCACTCACACTCTCGCGCATTGAATGAAATTGAAAACTTCAAAGCGACCCGCAGCAAAGATATCCCACACTTCTCAATTAAAACTAAAAATACGCCAAAATGTCTCTGAAACAGAAAAGCAAAAACTGGACAGAAAAAAAGAAACGAACACAAAATTCCTCTCACTGAGTCATACCTTCAAAGTTTGGCCCTTACGAAAGCTGAGCTCGTCGTCGGCTGTCGCTGAGAAGTCATGTTTCGCGACTGCTTCCATTTTTGTGATTTCCTCTGCGCTTCTTCGCCGCTCCTCCTTAACACTTCACAACTCAACTCAACAAGACAAATTAACCCAACAAAAAAAACAAAAAAAAAAAAAAAAAACAAACAAAAAATATTTCTCGAAAATTTATTTTCAGTTTATTATCGCACACACACGCTCACACGCGAATCGAATTGGCAACCGAAAGTGGAAGAGTCGATTTGTTGTTACAAAATTCGCGAAAATATTTCGAAAAAATCGTCTTTCCGAATTTATTTTTTTCTTCTTTTTGATTCCCCAACTGGTGTGTCTGGTTGTGGTTGTGTGTGCGTATGGGTGGTTGACTGTGTGCACTCCCAACACATACACTTTTCCTCTTCTTTCCACTTGCTAGTTGCTACTCCTCGACGACTACTCCCCGACGACTTTTCGGTATTTTTCGTGTCCTTTTTTTTTCTCTCGGTTTTTGCCTATTTTGACCAAACTCCGAACGTTATCGCGGATTTTCTTCGTCGTTTTGAGCCCCTGACGGTTGTGATGGCGATGGCGACGGCGGCGGCTTTTCCTTTCTAGACCACGGCACGCAGTGTCGTCTTGGACAGGCAATAATATCAAACTCGAAATAAAACCGAACGAAAAACGAGGGAACGAAACGAACAAACGAGCAAAGGCAACGGAGAAAGAAAGAATACAATTCTCCGATTCTGATTCACCGCGATTCACAGATTTTTTCCGATCGGTTTTGGCTCACAATTATTTCGTTTTCGAGACACTCACACACACTCACGCCTATTCCAGTGGTCCCACTCTGACCAACGATGGCCCAAATACGCTGAATAAGGACCGAGACGACGATAGCAGCAGCAGCAGCAGTAGCAACAGCAACACAGTGAACAAAAATTTTCGGTCGTCTCTCCACCAAATGGCAATGGCAACTCAATCAACTCGACCTGTATTGTATGTCTGATGGGGGCTTAGGAATTTTTTCACTTTTCACACTCGTTCTTCGGAAGTCTTCTCTTATTTTTTCTTCGTTTTTCTGTTCGGTTTTATTTTTTTGTGGCACTTTGGGGTGTTTTGTTGGCTGGAGAATACTTTCGGTTGGCAGGGCTTGAGAGTGTCGACGTTAATATCAATTGATTGGCGGTATTTGAAGGTGGAAATTGGAAATTAAAAATAAAAAATGAAATCACAAGTAGACACACCACGTAACAAACGCCATAATAACTAGAGAAATGAAATAAAGAGTGGTGGAGGCGTGTCGTGTCGGTCAGCCTGGCTGGAGTAGAACGAGACCGAGCGATGGCGATGCGAGAGGACACATGTCGTGCTGGTCTTGTCTATTCGACGGGTCAATTTCAATTGCACTGAGACGGAGTTCTCTTTCGAAGAAATGTGTCTCTTAAGGCCCGTCGGCCTTTTGAATGGATGACGTGCGTGAAGCAACAGCTATTGACCTGGTGGCAGTTGAGACGTTGGTAAGAACGGATGAGGCTGTGCGTTCATTCATGGCTTGCAAATGGAAAGAAGGAGAGTGAGCGAGAAACTGCTAAGAGAACGTTAGGTATTGCCAGGTTTGAGGAGTATGTGGCTGAAATTGAACTCAAGAATCTCAGGATGGTCGTGAAAAATTAATTGATTTAAGTGGAGCGCTTGTCGTGTGAGACATCGTTTTGGTGGAATTAAGATGTTTTGGAGATGAGGTGGGAGTTGGGAGTGAACTTTGAGACAAACCATGAATTGATACGCTCTTTTGGTCGGCATGAGTAAAGCTTCCCTTCTGTCAAAGGGACACCAAACTTGTTGACGATGAAGTGGTTTAAGGCAGAAAGTCTACGATGGAGACAGCCGACTTCTACATCTCTTGCCACTTAAAAATTGTTGACAGCGCTTTTTGTATCGTTTTCTCAAGCCAAGCGGAGCAATCAGAAAATTTTATTCAAGTGATTTCCAACTTTCGTGAAATAATGCCAAGCGTGAATGGACATGGCTGTGAAGGCGACTACCTCTCTGTGCTTGATTTAAGGGCTCACCAAGGAGGGAAAGACCTGCACTCATGAGCGTTCCGTCTTGCGAACTTTACAAACCCTGACATGTAAATGGATAAAATATGGTTCCATTTCTACACGAGACAAAAGGATAGGACGAATGCAGTTTGGCCAAGAGGTGCGTTACTCGTCTTTTGCCTTTACACTGTTAATCCATGTCATCGTGCAGAAACAGCGACACGAACCAGAAATGAAGTATGATAGAGATACCCAACTTCACAGCTGATTAACCCCTAGTCCATCGACGAATTTGACGGATAATCATGAACATTTTGACGGTTATTCATGAATTTTTGACAGTTATTCACGAAATAACGTAAATACCGTTCTCTGATTGGTCAATTTGGCTTTAGAAAACCATATAAAAAATGGTTTTCAAAAATCTTAAGGGCAAGAGAGGAAGAAGTTAGGCATCTCTATCATACTTCATTTCTGACACGAACTCACCAAACTTCAAAAATTCCTCCAGAGGAGTCGTGTTTAGACGAGTCCCCCGGCCCAACACTTCCCTTTGAAACGAACACTGCGCTCCGAAGAGAACTGGCAGAAAACGCGCCTCTGTCTCTGACTCATTCCGTGAAGTCGGTTATCTCTTTCCCCCGTTCGGGATTATTGCTGTAGGTTAATTTTAATTCTTGAATAAGAGAAGGCATTGGTCGAAGTGTCTGGAAGAGAACAACACGTAACTTAGTTCTGTGATAAGACGGTACAGATAGGAATGTCGCTAGTGGCGTCGTCGTCTGAAACGCTCGGGTGGTTGTGAGGAGATATAAATTGTCGCTAGTGTAGTTCAAGGAGTGCGAGTCTTTACTAAGTTGCTGTCTGAACCATTTTCGCAGCGGTCTCTATCGGAAGAAGAGAGGTTTTTGAAGTCAATCTGTGGTTAGAACCATCGAGTACACATCTGATTACTTATCATGGCTGCGAACCATGAACGGTCTGAGGCTGAGTCCACACTCCTTTTAGAGGTGCTTTCAAGCGATTTAAAAATTTATTTGAACGGAATTCTTTTTACAGTTGACATTACAACTAGATTTACAAACTAAAGGTTAGGGTGTTGGCTGAACAATAGGGGCCCAACTGATGTACTTTATTAATGTTTATTATAATTGTCGGTTTATTGTTTATTTTTGATGTCCTACAATGGCAATGTTCAAGTCTGTGTGTTGGTCTGGTCCTTTTGGGATGGAGTGTGTTAGATCTGTTCGGTTGGCAGTTCACGTCTTTTACAAGTTTTTTTTTTTTAAATCGATGATGTGTTAGCCGACTTAGCTTCGATGGTGATTGCTATCGCTGCTCTGGTAGAATCCATGCAGCTCGTTGTTCGACGTCGTTGGAAAGTTCTGCTCATTTAGCAGACTTAACGCATTGAGGTAGCGTTGTCCGGGGATTGTGTTTCTCAAGTTCCTGATTTCCTCGTTAGGATGGTTGTTGATGTTTAGTAGCTGCTTTCTGAACAGTGTCACCATGTACTGTTGCAGGGGGATGATGCGTGTTTGGTCGTAAAGCCTATTGTTGCTGTGGTGCCTTTGACGGTCCCTGTCGAAGGTAAATCCGGTACATATTCGGAGTATTTTTCTTTCGAAAATTGCGAGCTTCGTCATGCAGGTCTTAGAGATTTAGATTGGGAAGCCGTACGTTAAGATCGGCCGTATAATCTGCTTGTATAACAGCAGTTTGTCATCAGTAAAATCCTCCGTTTCCGAGGCTTGTTGTTGCTTCGTAATTACATTTTTTTTTTTTATGTGGCCGGGCAGTTACCCCGACGGCACAACCCCCAACCTGGAGGGCCAGTTCCTTTTTTGTCACCCCTAGGACAAGATGTCGCACTAATAAGTTTGGCAAGTTGAGCTCGGGTGAAGTACAACCAGTACCCGATGGCTACCACTTGAAGGTAAAATAAGCATAATTGGTGTGTAGAAAAAGTTACAACACTGGGCATCGCCAGGTTGACGCCAGTCAGTGCCTACCCGACACGAAAATTCTTCGTGTGATTTTCCGTCCCGTCTGCATAGATGGTGAGTGGAGGAGGAGATATAATGACGAACTATACGGGCTGTTTAGCGACATCGACTTAGCCAGAAGAGTGAAGATCCAACGATTGAGGTGGCTAGGTCATGTAGAGCGAAAAGTCTTCGAATCCACCCCCGAGGGACGGTGCAGTAGAGGAAGACCGCGACTCAGGTGGCGCACGCAAGTGGAAAGGGACCTCAACCAACTATGCGTGCGAAACTGGAGACAGCTAGCTAAAGATCGAGCTGGCTGGAGACGCTTGTTGGTTGAGGCCCAGGTCCACCCCGGACTGTAGCGCCACCTTAAGTAAGTAAGTAATAACAGCAGTTTTGTCCTCTGGCTAAGTCCATTTTGCTTGCGCATCAAGGGATAGATGCGATGGAAGCCTAGATTGGCCGTCTTAAGGGTCAGTTTCGTATGATTGTTGAACTTCAACTTGTCCGTGAAGATAACGCCAAGATACTTTCTCTTTTCGTTTGTTGATATTTCTTTACCGTTAGGGAGCACTACCTTTATGCTTCGACATTTGGCTGCTGATCTGCATCCACCTCTGGGACGGTCTCCTTAAGCACAAAAGTGCCTATTTCCCAGCATTGATGCGAATTATTTGGCATAGTAGTCAAATTTGTTCCCTGTTTGGATTTCGACGCTTCGCGCGGGTGTCTGTGGTGACGTCGAGCTGGCATAGATCAGCGAGTCATCTGCAAATAGACAGCAGTTCACTGTCTCGGTTGGATGTGATTGATCTGCCGTGTAGATGTTGAAAAGCCACGGTCCCAGCTTTGATCCTTGTGCAACTCCCGTCTGTTGACTTGCTGCCTTCAACTGAGACGTAGAATCTTCTGGAATGCAGAAAGCTATAAATTATTCTGATGAGGGTGGAGGGGAATCCCATCTGGTTCAGCTTGTAGATGAGTCCCTCAATCCCGACTTTATCGAAGGCCTTTTCTGCTTCCTGGAAGCAGGCGACGGTGGCCTCGTTATTGTTCAGCGCAGCTACAACATCGTGGTGGAACTTCATTAGAGGATGTAGCGTTGAATGTTTTTCCCGAAATCCGTACTGAATATCCGGAATGATGTTTAGGTCGGTAGACCATCGCTTTAGTTTTCGCACTACCAGGTCTCAAGAGCTATATAGGCCTGTATGCTGAAACACTGGCAGTTTTTTGGTATTGCGACAATTTTTGCTATTTTCCACTTGCTAGGAAAGTAGCAATAGTTGATACAATTGTTTATGATGATCGTTTGTGGCATTCGCTTCAGGACGAAATTCGAAATATTGTCAGCCCCGGCTGCGTTCCTCGTTGGGCTGCGTTGTATAATTCCCGCAACTTCTTCAGCCGTTGTGAGGTCATCGTTTCCTGTCGGGTCGTGCGCTTGGTTTCGTTGAAGATGATGTCTGGTGCGGATTAATCCTCAAGTGCATTGACGTAGCTGTTGACTTCTGTGACAAATTCCGGGTCATCGGGCGGTGATGGTATCTTTATACTCCGACATTTGGCTGCTGACCTGCATCCAACTCTGATGGGAGTCAGAGATTCTTTCAAGAATTCAGTTGGCTGCGTGCCTGTCGTAGGACGACGGCGAGCCATTGATTTAGGATACGTTCCTACTTTAATGCTCGTAAGATAGGGCTTTCCATTGACTATGCCCAATCTTCTCATAGATTGAGGCTCATTGAATGGAGGGAACCTTGTAGGTGACTAGTCCCGGATGTTGTGGCACCTTTCTACACCAGAAGCTGTATTGTGGTACCATGAGTGATCATTTCAGGTTGGCATTTAGCTGTGGCTTAAAATGAAGAGTAGAGATTATACCAGTACGTTTTGGAGTTTCTTCTTCTTGGCGGGCCTACGACCCATGGAGGGTCCAAGCTTGAGATATCGACGCCTACCATCGTTGACGATCCTGGCCATGCTGCTTCCAGTCATCAATACGAAGATGACAAACGATCCTTGTAGGGTCAGAACCTAAGCAGTTCAGATGCAGGCATTTTCAAATCGGATGCATACGTTAGCAGACTACTGTCCTAAAACACCCCTCGATGTGCCAGTAAAGCACGTGTCCTGCCTTGACATTTCTAAATCCTGCTTCGACTGGCCGGGGTGGACCTGGGTCTTTCAGCTGATTAACGTTCCCTTCCAGCTGTGTAATCCAACGAATGTGTGATCTTAATTAACCGCGTTGTGTCTCGGGGCTTGGAGTTGGGTGGGAATATTGGCGTCCAGTCTTAGCGAGAGAACTCGAACTAATTTCAACCGATCGTTGTATAGTTCGCCGTTCAGCCTCGTCTTCCAATTACCAACAGCATATGATAAACCAAAGGACTCTCCTCTCTAACCGTCCAAGACCGAGAGTTATAAGGTTGATCAATTGCCTTAATTGGCAAGAGGTCGCAGGTCTGTTAAGCAGACAGTAGCACGGCAATGTTCGAAAGAAAGAAGTTATTAGCAATTTTCTGGTGGATGTCGGGCACAACCCGAGGGTTCGTATCCACGAAGTGAGGCCGATCGGGAATGGTGGCACTTTCACAGAGGCAGACAGTGAAGAACTGCTCTAAAGTGGCAAGTTGAAGGGTGCTGGACTTGGAGCCAGGTAGTTTAGGAAGAAGAAGTCAGGGTCCACACCATTGACCTTGAGAAGAATTCAACCAGGACGCAGCCAGAAATTTGAAGAAGAGTTCAAACCGTAGTAGCCCCGTGGAAAACGGAGGAGAGCACATAGAGTGTTGTCCTGGAGGGTACTAAGAATCTGCATGAATACCGCACGGGCATACATTGAGTACCAGTCATTTCGAGTGCATTATGGGCTGTTTTCGCTGCCTGGCCTTACGCATAGGGTTAGACAGTGCACGGAACAGAAACCTCATTTGGCGCTGCAGTAAAGGAGCCGCAGATTTGCCTTAGATTGACAGGTATGAGCGTGGGAGGGTCTGGCAGATCAACAATACGTGTGATCGGCAGAATGCCCCAATCAAGATAAGGAGAGTCGCAAGGCAGTCACAGACCAGGCATCCTCCAAAATTAAAAGCCAGGGCTCCTTCGATGGGATGTGTTGCTTCGGGCAAACCATGTTTTGTTTTCCTTGTTCATCGCCTTTATCAGATTATACGCCTAGCACATCTTTGTTGAATAAACAAGGAAAACTAAGCACCTTCAGCTAATCCATGGCCAACCATGAACCGCCCTCTGTCAGTGTCACCAAACAACCCTCCTCCAAATAATGCAAAAAAGAAGAGCACCCGTGCCATACGGTCATGAATAATCAGCTCAATCCAACAGACTGTCACCTCATTCCTTGCACGTGCCCCTCGATGCCATTATCTGTCTATTCACACCCAATGCAACCATATCGCACCACACACATTTCCATTCAACACAACACCCTCGTTTGTATGCAAATTCCATTCGCAGAATTCCACATGCTGCACATGACGTCGCCGCAGAGCACCGTGCCATCGCCACCACCACCAAATGTCGTGGTGACCATATGCGCATCGCATCCATCAATCCTCGAAGTGCCAGACCTCGTGCCATCAAAATCGCATCCTGACGACTGTGGTTAATTATACGAATGTCCTTATGATGTGCCGGAGCGCGTGCTGTTGGTGCAGCATTATACTCACCGCCCGCATAAAACAGGCGCGTTCTGCACCAGTTTTGTGTGCGGACCGAACCCTCGGCGCTGTCGGCACGCATTCGAATAAAAACACACAAATGCATCCGCCCATCTGTTATCACAATAAATTCCATAAGTCCTGTCGCTAGTGATACCTCTTCCATTATCCCGTCACGAAACGAAGAGACCGCCGCCGCGCCGCTCCGAATGCGAACGTGGACTGGTGCGATGGAAGGGGCCAATTTTGAGTAGAGCACAACAGCCGGGTCGTGGGTGCACAGGATACCTCTCGTTGTTCACGACATGTCTGAGCATTCCAACATACCACACAAGCGATCCCTTATCGTCTGCATTGATCGTGTTAGGTACGAGTAAATGAGTGTAGGAGTGACTCCTTCTCCTCCTCCAACACACAACACATCATCAGACATCTGCCACCGGCGCAGCACCACCGGGAGCAACCCCTAGTGCGTTGCTATTTACGGATTCTATTTTCGAATTTGGCATCCTAGGGAGGTAGCACTGCTGCTGCTGCTGCTTGGAGTTGATCTGCTCTGCTCCGGCCGTAAAACCAGAATGCTATCACTGCACGCGGAAGTGTGCATGCATATTCCCTACACAGGCCGGGGGAAAAGTTGCACCCGTGACTTCCGTAGAGTGCAGCGGGTGCGCCAGGTTTTGTTTTGTTGTTCGGTTTACCCGCCTGGCTGCCCGAATACAAAAACCCAATTCACTGGGCATTCAATTATGTAATTGAAATGTAATTGAGACGCCCCGCACGGTGCGCGCCCAGAGTGGTGAGCTATTGTATGTTGTTGGTTTTTTTTGGGTGTAATGTTGGCACTTTTCACAAGGAATCTAGGGATTGTTGGATTTTGGTTGAAGTTATCCTTTTCTTTTGTTGTTTAACGACTCATTTTCAACCTTTTTGGATGCCAACAGGGGTCAACTCTTAGTCCCGGTGTCTTACCAGTGAATGCAACGACTCATTCTTAGTCAATTTGCCTGACAACAGGGTTTAGGTCTTGTCCCGGTGTCTTACCAATTCGTTCATCGACTAACTCTCAGTCTTATTGAATGGCAACAAGGGTCCACTCTTAGTCCCGGTGTCTTACCAATGCTTTTAACGACTAACTCTCAGTCTTATTAAATGGCTACAAGGGTCCACTCTTAGTCCCGGTGCCTTACCAGTGCATTCAATGACTCATTCTTAATCAATTTGGCTGGCAACGGGGTCCACTCTTAGTCCCCTTATCTTTCAACGACTTACTCTCAGTCTTATTGAATGGCTACAAGAGTCCACTCTTAGTCCCGATATCTTCCCAATGCTTTCAACGACTAACTCTCAGTCTTATTGAATGGCTACAGGGGTCCACTCTTAGTCCCGGTGTCTTACCAGTGCATTCAATGACTCATTCTTAATCAATTTGGCTGGCAACGGGGTCCACTCTTAGTCCCCTTATCTTTCAACGACTTACTCTCAGTCTTATTGAATGGCTACAAGAGTCCACTCTTAGTCCCGATGTCTTACCAATGCTTTCAACGACTAACTCTCAGTCTTATTGAATGGCTACAAGGGTCCACTCTTAGTCCCGATGTCTTACCAATGCTTTCAACGACTAACTCTCAGTCTTATTGAATGGCTACAAGGGTCTACTCTTAGTCCCGGTGTCTTACCAGTGCATTCAATGACTCATTCTTAATCAATTTGGCTGGCAACGGGGTCCACTCTTAGTCCCCTTATCTTTCAACGACTTACTCTCAGTCTTATTGAATGGCTACAAGGGTCCACTCTTAGTCCCGGTGTCTTACCAATGCTTTCAACGACCATTCTCAGTATTTTCGTATGCCAATAGGGTTCGGGTCTTAGTCCCGGTGTCTTAGCAATGCGTTCAGAGACTAACTCTCAGTCTAATTGAATAACTGCAAAGTTCAGTTCTTAGTCCTTGTCATTTTTTAACTCTCTCTCTCTCTCTCTGTACCTCTCTTTCTTTCACCACAGCACGAGCTCTCTATCAGGACAGCAGGAATTCTTGTTCTCCGCCGAGGAAATGACCAGCACTTAGCCCAGCACGCCACCGCCTTTCCATCGGAAGTCCAGCAAGCCGAACAAAAGGTAGGTTAACTCCCTTTCTCTCCTCCAGTTGACCCTTGTATGACTTCCTTTCCTCTCCAGCATGTGTCCTGGGCTACCGGACTGCATGGAATTCAACGCTCCGGTGAGTTTTGAAATAAAATATCGAATATCCTTCAGAGTCCCTCCCGACTCTCGTTTATGCAAATTTAATGCTTTTTCCAGTTCCCTTGGCCCCTTCACTCTCCAGTGGATGTCCTTTTGTTTCCTGTAATTGAATCATTTACGGCCCGGCCAGGCGCTCTGTTTTGAGTAATAACTTTCACTGCGAAGGATCTTTATGACCCACAACAGAGAGTGGCTGCAGCAGATGGTCATCTTCGATGCAGTTCTCAAATTGCGGTCAGTCCTGTTTGCTGTTACTGCTGCTGTTGCATATGGAAAGTGGAAAGGGGTGAGAAGCATGTTTGTTGTCCTCTTGAGCAGAAGGACCTTCTTGTAATCCGACTGCCGAGTGACTTTTCTCCGGCCCAAGTGTTTTGTGTGATTTATTCCCTCCTCTTCAAGGGAACGGAAACAACAACCCAACAGCCGACAGCATCAGCAAAGGGTGTGACTTTCTGTGACTTTCTTCTTGTCCTTGTCGTGTTATCCTTAAGGTAAGCCCTTGCAATGAGCATTTCTTTTGAGAAACTCACCAAAGGAGCAATCGGCGTTTGTACCTGGATTTAGCAGAGGTGCCAAACATATTAATTCATCGAAGGGGTTGTGAGCGCTCTCTTTCTCTCTCTCTCTCTGCTTCGGCTCGTTTCCTTTGTTCGTGTCCTTTCCTCTTGAGTGCAGCGCGAGTGATTAATGTCCAAAAAATGATAATTTGTAGCTGCCATTGTCATCTCTCGAAATAGAGTTGTAATATTTGTAATTGTCCCACTTATGTTAATGCGTGAGCCTGGATGCCGATGCGAAAGGATTCTCGCTCTCGGGACACCGTGGCGTTGTGTCAGCGGGGAGAGGCTTCAGAAAGCGGACACGTTTTGTTTTGTAAATATTGCGTGAGTTATTAATGATATTTGTTCTCTCCGCTCTCGCTCGCTGCAGGCGTTATCCCTTTTTTTCGGGGAAAAAATAGTGTTCTCTTTGAAGTGTCACCTCACACATTTGTCATTGGAGGATGGCTCCGAATGCAAATGCGTCCTTTGTTGCAGCGTCAGCATCCTTTTCAGATGCATTCGGGAGTGAAGATTAATGAGATCTTAATCTGGTCTTTGTAACGCGAGAACTAGCGAGCAGATCGTGCGAAGATGCCGCAGTGAAAAGGTGTGAATCCTGGCGAGCGTTCCTAGACTCCCCGTAATGATTGAACTCATTTCGAATGAGATTTATTGATTAAGAAGTGAAAAAGAGTCCCTTTACATATTGAGGCTACATGGTGTCTACACGATTGCTTGCGCCCTTCATGAGATTCCAGGAACCAGACTCCCATTCCCTGTCGTGTCTGCCAAGTGGTCCTTCATCAGATTCAACATTCCAAGAAGCCACTGAGTCTTGATCGTGTGACAAACCCAGTTCAAAGGCTACACGATGTCTGGTGAGTGCATCGACTGATCTAGTCCTTTCAGCAGAACAGGAACAAGATTACAGCGCCCCACCCGGACCAGAAATGTGCCAAAAGCCGTGCCAAATTGGTTGCTTCTTGACGAAATGTTGTTGATTTTTGGACATTGTGGTGCTTCCTTCCTCTTCTGTGTCTCTAAAGAGTCGCCAGTGACTCTCGCTCCTTCATCTTTGACTGCATGTCCATCCACAGCCCTAGCTCTGATCGTTCCATTAGATTTGAAATTCTAGGAACAAGCCTCCCATTCAGCGAGGAAAGAGACAGACAGTCCTAGACAGCAGACATAGCTCATGTCAAAGTCTACACGATGTGCTCCATGGACCTCCACCGAGGTCCACAGACCAGAAAATTAACCAAAATCCGTGCCAAATAGGTTGCATTTCTCGCCTGTGTGTCTATGTCCATCGGACATTTTGTGAACACGGCTCCATTCGTTCCCTCTTCTTCTCTCGATGGACTTGTTGTCTAGTTCATCGATTGTTCTGGGAACAAAGCTCCTATTCAACGGGGAAACACAGAGACAGGCCGCGCTAATTTGGTTGTCTATAGGTTTGGTTGGGTTGGTGTGGCTTGTTGTTACTTCACGCCAGTATAGGTTAACGCGGATCTGTTTGTTGGAGATTACTGACTTTGTTTCAAAATCTTGTTAAACTAGAAGGCGTTTAAGTGACTTCTTCAGCAATTGCTTCTCCCCCATCCTCGTCTCTGCCATTTCTTTAAAAGTTCTGAAATTCGGGCTACTCATTCCGTTTAGGCTGGGTGAGCGTTTTGGATCGAGCGTAGGCCATAGTTGTTTGGTGATGAGTCAGCCTGAGCCAGTACCTCTGAGACCAGCAGCTTCAGTAGATGTCTTGTAGAAGGGACAGTCATGGATGGCAGGTCATCATCTGGAAAGAGTACGGAACCAGTACCAGTTGTCTGGAATGTCACACTGTCCAAGCACCCACATGGATGTGAAAAAACTGTTCCATTTCGTCGAGAGATGCCAATTGGGGGAAGGTTTTGAGTTAAATCTGACCGCACTCGGAGTACTTGATTTTTAGCCAGGACAGAGCTTCCATCTTCGCTTCAGTCTCTGCCTGAATGTCGCTACAGTGATTCGGGAAACGAAATGGTAGTTGGATGTGCAACACGACTTCATCCATCTTCGATTCATCGGTCAGAGGACCCTCCAGCGCCTGAGTCTGAACGTCTTCCAGTACACTCTGGGGCGGGAAATCCTTCTCGAAGAGGAGTTTATATTTCGTGAGATTGGTGTCTTCAGTTGGAGTCTACAATGGAGTGCTTTCCACATGCGCAGCGATTGCAGCCTAATCGAGTTCCAGCCGCTGTCTGTCTGTCGATTAAGTCTAACGGCAAGAGATTAAGGAGTATGTTCAGAGCTATGGCGAGGGTTGTCCTTAATGCATGTCGCCTTTCACAGCGGCACCTTTTAAGGCGATGAAGTTCTTTCAGTCGCGCAGTCTACTCAATCGCGCCTCCATGCAGCTGTATGCAGCTGACTACTGATATGAATAGCCAGTGGACTTCCTCTGTTGCGCTGTTGTACAGGCTCTGAGTCGAAAGGACGACCCCAGCCGGCTTGGTGAGGGATACTGGAGACAGCTGGCGAGAGATCGTGCCGGCTACAGAGTCATGTTGGGTGAGGTCCAGGTCCACGTCGGGCTGTGATGCCCTAAGCAGAACGAGGTTGTGTAAAGCTACACTCCGACAACAGTCTTCCGCGCGACAATCAGACCTGGAGGCAATCAATATCATTGTTGAGGAATTTTTGCCTAGTCCTAGTTTTTCCATCAGACAATCCTCCCATTTGCTCTTTCTTCTTAGGCTACAAGTCCATCGAGTGCTCTAGTCTACCTCTAGTCTTTGCACCGGGTCTGAATTCCTGCGAACCAGTCTGCCATCCATCGATTGGCGGTAGACAGGTCGATGCACAGATGTCTGCAAGGCTATCGAGTGCCGTAGTCCTGGCACAACGTTTTTCCTCGCGACAGGCAAATAAAAGTCCTGCCTTAAATTGAGGTCATTTTTGCACCTCCTGGTTTCTCTCTAAAGAAGAGCTCGTTCCTTCTTCTCACCTCCCAGCAGACATAGCTCATGTTCTCGTCAAAACGTTGGCAATCTTCGAACCCACTACCTCCTCACACCTATCCGCTTCCCGCTACATCTGCTTCCCCGCTGCCAAGACCCTCGTTCAACTCTTGACTGATGAGCAGGCATCTTCTTTGCGAAATTGTCTTGTCAGCACAGCACGACAGTCTCACCCTCATTTGGCATGCAGCTCAGGAACCAGGAAGAGAGATATGCAACATATATCATGTCGCCTGTCAACCCTTTCCCACTCCCCGAAGGTGAGAACGTTTGCCAATTCGTCGCCGACCCCTCGGAGTCCTGCACCGATTTGCATTCACTCTCTGCCATCGACGACGATCATCTAATCCCTATTCGTCAGGCGCCAGGACTTTGCATCACGACGACACCGTTTATTGCCCATGCCTAATCCTGTTAGTGCTCGTTACCGAACCTCCTTAGCGTCATTCTCTCACCGTTCGAAGGCACTCTTTGTGTGTCCCAGCGTCTCTCCCTCTCTCGGCTAAGACCAATTGTATCGCTTTAATGGACTTACAATCCCAATCCTCGTCTCGTCCTTTTTGCATAAACACAGCCGACTGTTCGTCTGTTCCACTGTTCGACTGCTGCTTGAATGCTTGATTGTGTGTCCTTTTTTGCGGAACATCGATTTTATTGCACTTAAATTGGATTTTCTGCAGTGTATCGAATTTTCTGTGATCGCTTGACGCTTTTATGACTAACGGATCAAAAAACGTCCTCGTTTTTATTTCCTAGAGAACTTTTAACGATCGCCATGCCAGCCAACCAGCCAGGCGAAGGAATCCATCATTTGAGGTGAGGATTACGTTCTCAATAAGAGTATCCAGTTACCGAGTGCATCGCACTGTCTGGCAGCCAGATGTTTCCTCTCGACGTCAGTCGCGTTTGACGAGAGGAAAACCCTTTCGGGTCTCCACGCTCTAATCCCTTCGACTAAGGCAATAGCGAATGTTTACGGGCTTGCGAGCGCAAGTCCTTGTAATTTGATTTGACGTTTAGTGGCGTCCCGGTCGCTGGCAGCGTTGTCGAACTGGTGGGGTGGAGTGTTGCGACTGCGCATTTGGATATAATCTCTTCCCGTAATTTGACCCCATTTCGAAGGAGAAGGATAATGCAAGGATGTGAATGGATAAATCCGTCTGCCTTTGTTCCCCGGTGTGGTTACATTGAAACACAAAGAATCCAACGAGCAGAGGCGTTTATGCTTCGCTGGAGGGCGCGCGCATTGTGATGGGAACTCTTGATGTCTCTGAGGGAGGGACGGATGTCAATTTTGGGATGTCCTGCTTGGAGATGCACAGGATGTGTTCTGTGATCTGTTCGAAAGGATGTACAGATTTTGGTGGCTGTCAGGAGTTTGCTATCAAGACCTGGTATTTCGTCGTTTGCTTAGTGGCTGTCCTTCCAATTGACCTCTGCTTCCATGGGTTAGTTACATGAATAGTTAACGAAGTAGAAAGGAAGCAGTAAGAACTCAGTACGAAGGGCATTGCTGATTCCGTCCACTCCTACTGAGAGAGTGGACTAGAGAGCGAGAGAGAGTTATTTTCAAGACGACGACGCATGAGGGTGTCTTGAGGGTGCGCCAGCGAGTTGCTTGCTGTACAAAGTCCAAGAGGTTGCAGTGGGTTCAAATACGTTCTCGGCATCTCTACACAGTAGAAGTCTCCCCTACGCCGGCTAATCCTGTCGTTGTTGGAGTAGCGAGACTCGTCCCGAATCGTCGCTGATTACCAGCCATTCTTTACAGTTACTCCTCCATCATGTCTCTTATCGCTTTTGTGGTGTAAGCCCAAGGTTTTGCGATTCGATCAACAGTTCACCCCCCAGTCCCAAGGGTGACGGAATGGAGGGGCTCTACTGTCTTTACAGAAAATACAGTTCTGTTTGTATGTTGTTGGGGATGTCAAGATCATCGTAGCGTGTGTCTGACAAGAAGAACAAGGATCGCCTTAGCTCCCAACTTCGTCGTACACCTTAAGGACAGCAGGGCTGTGAAAACGTACAACTTACAACTTACAACGTACAACCTTTTTGATAAACAAATGTTTCCTTTATTGTCGGGCCGCCTGTCAATTGTAAGAAACAGACAAAATGCAAACTAGGTAGGTAGATAAGTGTGGGGGGGTCTGCGCCTCACTGAGGTCCTGTTGGACCCATTGGATGCCAGGAAGGTATCCTTCTCGTTTATTGTTGCCTAAGGTGTTGATTAGTCTCGTTGTTATTTGGACCTGATGTTAGTGGGATTTCTGCTATATCATGGAGAATCTGGAAGAAGTAGTCTCCCAATGCTCTTTGTCTCACGAAGCAGAGACTGGGGCAATGACATAGATAGTGAGCGGTGTCCTCAATCTCCTCTTCGTCCCCACAGCCTCTGCATATTGTATCATGGGTAAATCCCATTTTTTGTCCGTGGTATTTCAGGTGATTGTGGCCAGTTGGCACTATTTGGCATTGGAGAAATTTCTCAGTCTTTAGTCTTCAGTCTCTACTTGGTCCACAGTATACGGGTGGTCTCACAAGTGGGTAAAGAGTGCCACTTTCTGTTAGCTAGCTCCATGGTTGTGTCGTCCGCTTTCTTCTGACGTTAGCCAGTTGAGGAGCAATACATAGGATTGCCTGGGATGGGTCCATTACGGCCCCATTCCTTGCAAGATCATCTGCTACCTCATTGCCAGTAATGTCCCTGTGACCTGGGGCCCAACAAAGAGTAATCGAATGCTGTGCGCCAAGAGCCTTGACCCCCTCTTCGCGACAGCTTGCTTTAATGGCCGCTTGGCTGTCAATTAGAATGCCGATTGCCGATATCAGCCGTTGGTATTTCCTGCAATGATATCATTTTGGCCGTTTCTTTGACCCCGCTTGAAAAACACAGCTGTAATCAGGTAGCCTGATGGAACAGTGCATGTTTAACAATTCGAAGAAAATGCCCGCGCCTATTCCTTTGTCCATCTTCGACCATGGATGTCGAGTTGTCGATGGGTCCATTGCATATGGAGGTCCAATAGCAGGAGATCCAGGAGAATTTCGAGGCCGGCAGTAGGGGTAGTGGAGATCGCTCCTGTCACACTTGTCACACACATCTTTGGAGCCTTTGAGACAAGCTTGCCACCAGACAACACTGCCATATGTCGAGATAGGCCTGACGATAGCTGTGTACATCCAAAGTATAATTCTGGGGCTGGGACCCGTATATCTTGCTGCACGGGAATAAGGCACATACCGCCTTTTTTGTTCTTTCAGTTACGTTGAGTTTCCTGGGTAGGATGAGACCCAGGTATCTCGCACTTTCTTTTAGAATGAGACTTGTACCCTCAATGGCGGAATGAACCTCTTATTGGTAAAAAGAACCACCGCTGTCTCTTGTGGACTTATCCCTAGACCGCAAGATTTTGCCAACATGAGAGGGGTATTTATTGCGTATTCAACTCACTTAAGGTCGGGAAGAACTTACCACAGGTATTTATGGCTACATCGTCAGCATATGCAATGGACTTGGTTCCCGTAAGCCTGAGTTTTTCAAAATACAAACTAACTTGCGTCTAGATTAAACTTATCCAAAGGTGCATTGTAGGCTAGGTTAGGTTGAAGTGGCTGACTGACACACTTAGGCCAAGCAAAGTCCATTGCTGCCGCGCGGATCTATGGGTACTTATTCCGCAAACCAACTTCAAATGTTGCTCAGATCAGCCAGGTTATAAAAGAAGTGGGTCTCCAGAAGTCGGCATGAGAGAGCACTGCAGCTGTTGAGCAAGCCTTCAATGGTTTCTTCCTCGTCCTCGCTCATGCAACTTCTGTAGAAATCTTTATAAGGAAGGCCTAGTCTAGAGGCGTGAGTTCCGATAAGAGATCTGCCATTCGGCCTGCTTGATCTGATCACGCTAAACGATCGTTTGGGAATGGTCATAGGCCAGAGTTCTTTGGTAATGAGGCAATCTGCGCCTGATGTCCATCCGCGGTTTGTCTCCGCCACTGTCATTGCGGTTGCCTATTGCGGTTTCAATGTCGTTTCTTAGCTTGGGCTCCATAACTTAGCAAGCGTTTCAAGTTTGAGCAGACGTTTTATGGTAGCGATAGCTGTAGAGGGTGGATCTGCACCCGGAAAGAGTACAGAATTTGTGTTCGTCAGCTTCGCAATTCTCTGGAATGTCACATTGTCTCGGCACCCACATAAGATGGATGTTAAGTTATTTCGTTAATTGATGTAGGGTAGGGAAGTGGGCTGCTAGTGAATTCACCAGCACAACTAGACCCCGTTGGCGCATTGTGATACCCTTTGTCAGACTACTACCACTGATCCCAACGGCAAATGGTGACTGGATCAGATTTGCAAACCAGATAAAAGCGTATTAAATTAGCTTTCATTGGAATTCGAACCGATGGCCCCACTAACCAAGGGCAGGCACTTAACCAACTGCGCCATCCAGTCGTTCCTTGTTAAGAAGAGATTGATAGATTCTGAGACTTTAAGGCTCAATTCCTCCACTATCGGTTGTGGTCTTCTGGCCATCTCATCATCTCTACTGGTCTTGGCATACGTGGGGTTTTGCTTTCCAGTGCCCTTAGCCCACACCTCATTGGAGACTTCTTAGTCGCGGATGGCTGGTAGGCCTGGTACTAGTTGCTGGATTCATGACTGAGATCTTCTGATCTTGAGCAATCTCCAAGTCAGTTTTTACAGTGCCCGCTGGTGACAAGTGGTCGCCGAAAACTTGTGCTCAAACGCGGCGCCACCAAGTCGCAGAACTTTCGCGACTGTCTTTGCGGCTGCCTACTCGATGGTTCCTTATGACATGCTCGAGCCTTTCAATGTCGTTTCTTAGCTTGGCATTCAAGGCTCCATAACTTTGAAATTGTCTTCATTTGGTGTTGATCTAGAGACGGTACACGATTGGCTTCTTGTCATCACCAGTCCTTTGGAGGTTGGATACTGACACGTCGTACTTTAGTTCGAAAACTGTGTCCGTTTGTCTCCTCGCTAAACAGTGCACCTCTGAGTCCACAGAATAGAGTAGGACAGTGTCCCGCATGTGGCATGAGTGGATTCAGAGAGATGACAACCAAGAGAAGAATTAAATCAGATGTGGGTCAGTTAGAGGGTGCACTAGCCATTCCCAGATCCGTTATCCGTTGGCAAGTGCAAGATTAAGGTTAAGAAGGACTGACAACATTTATTTCTGGCAAAACGAAGAGCAAAGGTGTACTTAGTCGTTAGGCCTGCTACCAATGGAGGATCTGAACTTGAGCTTTAGCTCTCCGTCTAGGACAGGCCAAAACTGGACAAATGCTTAGTATGTGATTCAGGCTTTCTTTGCTGACTCACATGAATTCTTACTTCTTCTTCTTTAGAGGGGCCAGAGACTCTTAACGACCTTGGGCACCTCCTGTTTCGCAAACTCAGCTAATGGAGGTCCCCTTCCAAGTGGGCACGCCATCGGAGCCGACGTCTTCCTCTACTGCCTCGGAGCTGTAGTCGAAGACTTGCCGAGCCGGAACGTTGGTGTCAACTCT
Source organism: Eristalis tenax (assembly GCA_905231855.2). NCBI lineage: Eukaryota > Metazoa > Arthropoda > Insecta > Diptera > Syrphidae > Eristalis > Eristalis tenax. Next base: position 2,296,421 of record HG993125.1, read on the forward strand.
CCATCTGAGTCTAGTTCGATGTTGACGTTCTCCACCAGACTCTTGCTTGAGTTGGATAATTATGGCGGGTCGATCATGCACTCGTTTCCCATTTCAGAATTTTTTCTTTGGCCGGGTGAAATATCGAGAAGTCGTCCACCCGTGAGCACTCAATATCCGCGGCATAATGTCGGTTTCTACAGAAGGCTGCTGGTCTGCATTAAATTGACTCCAAGGTCCTACACTTTCAGGCGTTCAGTAGGCAATCCCATGCGAACTCGACTGTTGCGACGCCGCCGTTCGAAAGCATGCTCGCGATAGTCAGTTAGTAGTCTCCCGATGATCTCTCATATCTAAGAAAATCCCATGATTTGGACTGATTTGCATAAACAATCCGAAATGGCACGACGAATCGTCACGGATCCAACGACTGCATCTGCTTCCCATTTAATTGTTAAAAAATCACTTCGCCCGACATCTTGACATCATTCAGTCAAAGATCTTCGAAACAAGGCTTTGGAATGCAAAACGAGTTTACACATTAGCTGCGCAAGCCCACCAGATCTGAGTTTTTTATTAAGTAAAATGTCTCGGAGAGGGATGAGCAGGCAATGATCAATCTCTATATCCTGGCACTTCCCGTTCCGCCTGTCGTTCATATGCACTCGGGGTATCAATCAAAATCAGTCACGCTTGCCAGGAATTATGTCACAAATTCGGATTACACACACTCGCACACCAGAGCGCCATCCTTGAAGGATGTAAATCACCATCCAAACGGCCATAATTCCATCAATCATTCGCTTGCACGCAGTCCTGGTGGGAAGGCACATATGCGTCTCATCGGTCATATTACAGGAGGCGCTCACAATGGCAAAAGTGATTTAATTACGTCAGGTATTCACAGCCAGCTCAGACGGGACGTGAGTGCGGCCGCCGAATTCCCGCCACTGCAAGGACGAGTGAGTGCATTTTTTGATTGTTGGGAACATTTTTGTAACGGACTTTTCATTCGAAATGACTTTGAATCCCTTCGAAGACGCGACGATGATGAGACGGTCTAACAATCACACACACTGGGCAGAGTCCACTTCGAGGAGATGTTTATCTTGGCTGCAACGACAACGGTTTTCCAAGGGATTCTCGTCTCATTGCCATGGTCAGTGCACATCGTGTGAAGTGCGAGCGATGGCTAGGGCCGGAGATGGTGGCAGTGACGATTTGATTTGCCTACTGCGCTACAGGTGAGCGCGCACTAACCGACTGTTGCGCGCATTCGCCAAGTGGCCGCGGATGTCGACGGGGACGTGGATGGGAACGTATTAGGGGGCGAATGCGTCTGCCTGCGATAGGGGATGAGTAAGGAGTGCTTGGTTTTGTGAGAAAAACTGAACATTTTAATTGAAGTCACGCATGGCTTGGTGGTCGAGTGCTAAAAAATTAGATGTGGGTCAGGTAGTGGGTATCGTTGACACTCCCGGCAGCCGTTGGCAAGTGCAAGACTAAGTGGGAAGGAGTGACGAGGGCAATGATTCGTTAAGAGAAGAGCCACAGAATTGCCTCTACGTCTGAGACTGAGATATCGCTGCCTGAGTCTGACTTATAGGTGCCCGCCGTCATTATTACTGTTGAGGGCATATTGCACCGCGACATATGGATCTATTGTGCCTCGTATTCATACATTTGCTTTCTTAAGAGGTCCCCTCCCATGCAGAGTTGTATTTAGAGTTATATTTATGCTCCAGATTTAGCCTAGAGTATGCTCTCTAAGCCAGATTCCCGAGAAAGAGAGCTGGTGCAAGTGACTTCAATTCCTCCTCTGATATTAGATGCATGCCCAGATGTCTTTGTCTGTTGTGGTCCAGCGTCTCACAAAATTCCAAAAACCTTCTTCTGATACTCCCTGTTTCCTTAGGTGCTCCCTGAGACTACAGTACCCTGTAAGGATACTGAGGTTGTGTTCGCTCATTCTGATACATGCACCAAACCTCTTCCGGTTCCGTTGACCCAAAGAGTTGCATAACCTGCTCCCAGGCCAGGTTCCAGCCATCCGCCCGGTTCCTTCTTTCTAGTTCCCTGATTGTTAAAGTGGATCGCGTACATATTTACCACTTCTAGCGGGAGGTGTCTTAGCACAATGTTCGAGATCCCTACTGACTGATTTTTCGTCCTTATTGATTCGAAGATCGCTTGTAGCTCCGTCTTCTATATGAACGGGGGATGAACCGGTTCGTCAGCGATGGCATTATCTGCCATGTTATCATCAAGCCGTTGTTCTCAGATCGCCATTGTTGCAGATCTTCACGAAGAAGCGTGTCGTTCTCTAGGTCATGGCGAACACTCTCCTTCATCTTGGACAGCTGGCGGCCGGCAGGTTCAGTTCACATCACTTTTTGTCTGTATTCAAATTCATCAAAGCGGAGTGTTCTACTCACATATGTGACTTAGAGTGTCGACAGGGAAATTGCCTTCAAAGAAGGCTTGTGGGGGGACTTCGAGAGAGAGAATCCCTACAATTATGATTCACTTGAAATTCGGAAGAAAAAATGGACGGTTTCTTGTAATCCTAGAGACCCGTAAATTCGTCGCTTTCACAAAGACTGGAAGAAGATTAGAGGCTGTTGTTGATGGGCTAGGCTTTAGGGGACCAGCTAGGCTTAGGAGGACCAACAAACCCCGGAGACACGAATTGGTGTAGAAGCGACTTGTAGGCTGCTACATGCATTTTCGAGCCGCCAGCAAGGTCGAACTATGAGAGCTGTTCGTAAGCTCACCGAAGATGGGAGGAGATCTCTCGACCTATCAAGGGAATAACTACGAGAGCTGTTCGTAAACTCATCGAAGATGGGAAGAGGCCTCACGCCCTACCGAGGGAATAACTACGAGAGCTGCTAGCAAACTCAACGGACTGAAAGAAAGTGAGTAGACTGACAGCGAGAAGTGCAAGAAGGATGTCCAAAGGCAAGTATCCAATGGTTGCAAAGTTAGGACTAAAGCTTGACATCAATGGAGAACTGGATCTGCATCGCTAACTGAGAGTTTTGGAGGAATCCCGTCTAGAGGCGACGAGAGCCCGAGACCCTCTGACGAGGCAATAGAAAGTGAAATCGAATAGAGCTGCTTGTGCGGACGGGCTGTCCTTTCAGAACTCATTGTAGCGAGCTACACCAGCTCTTCACCAGCTAGCTCGACACCAGCTCTTCGTTGAAACACAGTCAAAGAGGAAATGTTGCATAAATCCATGAAAATTAAGACTAATCACTAAAATAAATTAGCACACGATACCCAGTGCCCTGACGACCTTACGTCTGTGGTGTTGACTTCAGTCTGTCTTAAATAAGTGATGTTTTTGTAGCGCCACTTACTCCGCTCCGATCAGCCTCAAGAGGTTTTTCACTTCAACAGCGCTTAAGTTCTCCAACTCTAAGCAAAAGTTCTTTTCTAGGAATTGCCTCCTTTTCGAATTCTATGTAGCCTTCATCTCTGTAGCTCGTTATGGGGCATGTTCAGACGTGGCACAGAGGCCGGTAAGGAACGCTACTAGCAAGAGCACTTTTGTTTGCCTCAAACAGATCAATGATGAAGATCACTTATTGCTCAGAGTCGCCCACAGGGCCCTTGACAATACCTACGCCAAGCCATCTGTTTCTGGCTCTGTCCAGAGCTTCAGCTTTGTACGAGTCCATTTTGTAAGTCATTGCCAAAGATGCTCCCGGCACAGATCACTTTTTCGCGGGACTGTCAGGATGGCCTGGTACCCAACATAGACCCACCGTGCTATGTCCACGTAACCTAACCAGTTGAAATGTCAGAATGCCCCTCTCTATAGCTTGTAGATCGTTTTCAGCCTAAATTCTTCTTTCAATATTGTCGGACTGAGACAGCTTAGAAGTTGCCAGAGTCGGAAGCAAGAGTTTCCTTCCGAGCGACCGACCATTTGTCCTGCCATTGCTTGAGACAGCTTAGAAGTTCTCATTTCGAAGACGAAAGCAAGAGTTTGGAAGAGATGGCTTTCGGTCCGTTTTCAGTTCTGGGGTTGCTGGTAGGTAGTCTGTTTGTCTGTTGAGCTATGCTGCTGTCCTGCTCTGAGAGTCGGCCTGCTCAATCTGATCAGTTTCCGATCGAAAGTAGTCCCATATTCATGCTCTGAGGGAGTAGACCATCAAGAATTTGCACCAACAGCCGGTTCAAGCTTTAGAACGGCGGATCTAGCACCTTTCTGTTGTGTGTTTTCCTGTGGATCACAGTGTCCCGGCACCACAGTCGAAGAGGTTCCACAGCCACTTGAAGAAAAGAAAGTGCTCCAAATGTTCGCTCACCTCTGACTCATTGGCATCGTCGATGATCGAGCCCACCAAGTGACTCAAATTCGCTTCAACACCGATTCGTCTGCACCATCAACTCACAGACTGGAGGGGACTCCAAAATTCCTCATGCGAAATGCATAATTGCACCAAATTATTGCCTATGCCTTTTTAATTATACACTCGCAAGCATGCAACCCTGTGGCATGCCACGCAAAATCCATACGTCACCATCTGTCGTCGAATTTCAAGCGTCCGTCGGGTAGCCCGGAGCCACAAGTTAATTGCTGTAACGCCTTCCGGCTGCCAGTTTGGCAATAATTCCGCACTCAGCTCAACACCTGTTTCGGTGGCCGGGGTCAGTTTCATGCCACCACAGGCTACGCAAAATACCAGATAACCTGTCGCCCATGGTCTGGGTTTGTGTTGGTGTCTGCTGGTGTCACTTAGTGCTTGCCGGTATATCCTGATGTCTCCTATTGCCACTTAGTGGTTGCCAGTGTCGCTTGGTGTTCGCCGGTACCGATCCTGGTGCCTCCTCTCGCCTCTTAGTGCCTCCAGTTCACCACTCAATCATCGTAGGTGGCACAGAGCCAACTCTTGAAGGCGTGTCCAAAGTGCTACCTTTTCGCACATTCCACAACGACATGCGTTTCCACTGAAACTCCTTTCAGTTCGTTTGAATCCGATAAGAATCGGTCGACAGAGGGAGAGTTGGAAAAAAAGGACCACGACCACAACCAGTAGCCGGTCAGCACAGCAAGTGGATGATCAGTCATTTTCAATAAATCCACTTTACCGGGAAACATTTACAGAACGAGTCCCTATCAGGACGAGATCAACAAATAAAATCCTGTCTCTGCCTTGATGTGCATCAAGTGACGAGTACGTGTGGAGCTGCAGGCTACTGTTCTTGTGAACGCTCGCATCTCCTCGGGATTTTTTACGAGTTTTTCATGAGACTGCTCAGTTGAGTTACGGCGACGTGGTTTTTAATTATCCTCCGAGATGAATCGCACGATTGGAGAACACATTAATGAGTGTCGGCGGCGGCGGCGGCGGCGGCGGAGGAGAGCCCTAAGGACACCAGCGATCACGAGCGATCGCTTGCGGTGAGATCTTTGAAAGGACCTCTTTATCAGTTTGCGGCTGCTGTTGTCTGTTTTATTACTCACTCGTTTCTTTTGTGAAAGGATAATCGAGTTTTTAAGGAGTGTTTATTGGATTTTGAGAAGTGGAGCAGCAGCATTGTGTGGTCGCGGGATGGAATGTGTTCAAAGGATGCGACAGATTCGGGGAAAACCGAATGGAGAGCGTCATCAGTCCACAAATTAAGCAATACATCCAGAAATCGACTCAGCGTCTTGTGGAACAGATGGGAAGTGAGCCCCCTTACTGAACAGCTGCACTTTCCATAAATGCAACCAATCTCGGTTGTTCACCCAACGCTCGTTCTCATTAGCGAGCTCACTCAAATCGATTTCCCAGCATCCATCGGATCCACTTTAACGAGCAACATGATGTGTTCATCGCCGGGCGTGCCATACATTTAAATAAAACCGCCATAAATCCTCCGGAAATCATCTCTGCGTTTCCTCGTTCCCTCGGCTCTCCTCTCTGATCGGCGGCACTGAATTTTGATTACTTTGCATTTGATTTTAAATCGCCTGCCATCCTTAAACTGAAATTTATTTGCCAGCCCCCAAGGCGCGCAGAATGAGTTTCGCTTTTCACATGTCTGTCGTCCATAAGCAGCGTGGCAAATCGCACTCTCCTGTCCATTATCCGTAGTCGCTCGATGAAGGAGAGAACGAGAATCCTAATATCTATTGAATAGCGCAATCATTTAACGACCACAGATCCTTGCATCTGTCAGTCAGAGTCGGCTGTCATTGGCCGACTGCACGCCAGCATGCAATCGTGGCGATGAAGCAATTCATGATGTGTCCGATGACGAGGACACCACACCGGTCGCCGATTACTGTCATCGGCGGTCTCTAATCGGGCACTTTACGAGAGGGAGCACAATGCACACCACTTGGCACATAAATATCCTTAATTCGATGTCCATGACGAGCGGCAGGACAATGCGAGCTGCTCTTCAAAGCGAATATCGATTCTGAGGATTCGATTTGTTTGCGGAAGAACACAGAAGTCGGCGCGGCCGGCTCACACTCGGCGACAATTAGCCATGGATGACAACAATGTGTCCTTTTTTCTGGTGTTCGCATTGCTTTGGTCTTTTGCAAGCAATCGGCGGCCAGTATTTGGACAGCCAATGGGCAGGGAATTAATGACCATCCTGTCAAGCGCAGACAAAGAGAAGGCGAGTGAGAGTCTGGTTAAGACGGGAAATTAATTACTCGTCCAAAGCCGCCGTTCCCAGGGCTTGGGGAGAGAATCGACGGATGGACGGATGGACGGTTGAACGAATGGACAGATTCTGATGGTTGCATATCGCGGCGAATAGTACGCGACCAATCACCTGTGCCTGTGGGACGTGTTCAACCCGCATGAGGAAGTTGCACTAAGGGAGTGAGTGCCACAGGTGGCGTCCACGCGGATAAACGTGTGGATTCGCGCAACTTGTCATCGCTAAACATGCAATTGGTGCTCAATTTCAACTGAAGTGTTGTAGGCTTCCAGCGGGTTGTAAGGAGAAAGGAGTGAACACACCTCAGGCGGATGCAATGGTGATTTGGTCGAAGGCTTTAGGAGTTATCTTCGTGATACCGAGTCTGCGGGAGAGTAACAGAACATTAACAACCGACACCAGCCCTATAATATTGAAGTGCCAAAGTTGACTGAAAGGAAGATGGTAATTTCTCCTACAACACCCTTCCTCCTAAGCGTCGGACTCAGGCAAGGAGGAAGGACTGAGAATCTCCTCCCACCACGATAGTCTTGCAAGAACTAGTGGCAGTTCACGAGGATCTCCTTTCAAGCTCGAGAGTCTTCTAAGAACTTGTAACAGCTCATGAGGATTGCCTTTCAATCTCGGGGTCGTTTCAAGAACTCGTAGAACGTCGTCTGAAGTTCGTTAGTCTTCCAAGAACTGGTGGAACCTCCTCTTAAGCGCGATAGTCTTCCAAGAACTGGTAGAACCTCCTCCGAAGGTCGGGTGTCTTTCAAAAACTCCTAAAACCTCCTCTGAAGCTCGGGAACATTTCAAGAACTCGTAGAACCTCCTCTCAAGCTCGGGAGTCTTTCAAAAACTCCAAAAACTTCCTCGCAAGCTCGGCAGTCTTTCAAGAACTCGTAGAACCTCCTCACAAGCGCGGCAGTCTTTCAAGAACTCCTAAAACCTCCTCTGAAGCTCGGGAACATTTTAAGAACTCCTAAAACCTCCTCTGAAGCTCGGGAACATTTCAAGAACTCGTAGAACCTCCTCTCAAGCTCGGGGTCTTCCAAGAACTCGTAGAACCACCTCTCAAGCACGGCAGTCTTCCAAGAACTCGTAGAACCTCCTCTGAAGCTCGGGGGTCTTTCAAGAACTCCAAAAACTTCCTCTCAAGCTCGGGAGTCTTGCAACAACCCCTAGAATCTCCTCTGAAGCTCGTGGGTCTTTCAAGAGCTCGTAGAACCTCCTCTCAAGCTCGGGAGTCTTCCGAGAACTGGTAGTACCTCCTTAAAAGCTCGGGAGTCTTTCAAGAACTGGTAAAACATCCTTTTAAGCTCGGGAGTCTTCCAAGAACTGGTAGAACCTCCTCCGAAGGTCGGGTGTCTTTCAAAAACTCCTAAAACCTCCTCTGAAGCTCGGGAACATTTCAAGAACTCGTAGAACCTCCTCTCAAGCTCGGGAGTCTTTCAAAAACTCCAAAAACTTCCTCGCAAGCTTGGCAGTCTTTCAAGAACTCGTAGAACCTCCTCACAAGCGCGGAAGTCTTTCAAGAACTCCTAAAACCTCCTCTGAAGCTCGGGAACATTTTAAGAACTCCTAAAACCTCCTCTGAAGCTCGGGAACATTTCAAGAACTCGTAGAACCTCCTCTAAATCTCGGGAGTCTTCCAAGAACTCGTAGAACCACCTCTCAAGCACGGCAGTCTTCCAAGAACTCGTAGAACCTCCTCTGAAGCTCGGGGGTCTTTCAAGAACTCCAAAAACTTCCTCTCAAGCTCGGGAGTCTTGCAACAACCCCTAGAATCTCCTCTGAAGCTCGTGGGTCTTTCAAGAGCTCGTAGAACCTCCTCTCAAGCTCGGGAGTCTTCCGAGAACTGGTAGTACCTCCTTAAAAGCTCGGGAGTCTTTCAAGAACTGGTAAAACATCCTTTTAAGCTCGGGAGTCTTCCAAGAACTGGTAGAACCTCCTCCGAAGGTCGGGTGTCTTTCAAAAACTCCTAAAACCTCCTCTGAAGCTCGGGAACATTTCAAGAACTCGTAGAACCTCCTCTCAAGCTCGGGAGTCTTTCAAAAACTCCAAAAACTTCCTCGCAAGCTTGGCAGTCTTTCAAGAACTCGTAGAACCTCCTCACAAGCGCGGAAGTCTTTCAAGAACTCCTAAAACCTCCTCTGAAGCTCGGGAACATTTTAAGAACTCCTAAAACCTCCTCTGAAGCTCGGGAACATTTCAAGAACTCGTAGAACCTCCTCTAAATCTCGGGAGTCTTTCCAGAACTCGTAAGCATCTCCTAGTATGTCCTTTCAAGCATTTTCCAGCGCCATTCAATCATTTGTTCATCACACACTCTTTCAGTGTCTTCAGCAAATGATCACGTCATCTTCGCTTCGATTTATCATCCAGCGCGCCCCGCCTCCCAGCGTCAACCACACGTCACCGTTGCCATCGTTCACACGGCGCATCCTCACCCAAGGTGATTGGCAATTTCATAATTTTCCTCTTCAAAGGGAAATTAAATCAATCACACGAGCAAATGACAACGCGAATGGGAAATGAATCCAACAAAAAAAAAAAAAAACGAAGACAATCGGAACCCGGCCACACCGCAGGAGGTGGCTGCGTTTATAGCTTTGTCCATTGTCCCCCTCTACCACCGTGTCATCTTCAGTTTTGCCGTTTCTGCTTTTTTACAATATTTTTTTCTCAAGACGCCGTCACAATATTTACGATCTCGGCAATAAAATATGAAACTTTACGATCTCGATAAAAACGAAAAGTGTTGTTTCTGCACAACGAGAAAGTACCTATTCCCGGGCAGAGAGATGTGCGCCTTCTTTTTTGTCACATAATTGCCGCCGAGGGAGCCATCATCCCTTTGCCGAAAGTGAACCGAAAGGATAATCGATAAAAATGCGATTTTATTACCTCCTCTGACAATACTCCTGGCTGTCATCAATATGTCAATAATGCGACGAAGAATATGAGTGTTTCATATCGCTGCGAAGATACCGAGGAGGGTTAGCCCAGCTCAAAGTTCCCGAGTTCGAGAGCGAGAGACAGTTTCCACTTTCTTTTGTGCCCATCATCATCTTGATCATCGACACGGGGTGAGAGAGGAGAGAGCGAGTGAAAGGGGATCGAAGATGAAACCCACTCTAATTGATTCTCCTAAATGCTGACCTCCATCAATCAGAAGTTCCATTGTCTGCCGATGACACGTCGAGGAAGCAACGATCACTGCCGGTGGGGATGATCGAATATTGATGCCGGATAAGATCTGCTTGTGACCACAGATTTCGAATATCGAATGGTGGGACTGAGGACGACGCAGCGCGGCGTTTCTGGGAACCACCAAGTGCTTGACGGGTGTTTAAGAGGATTGTTCAATTTGTTGATGAAATTTGTTCGATGTGGGGAGGGTTTTGAGGTTAGGATTGTGCAATTGGACATGGCTTGAGGGAGACATAACCTTTCAGGAGGAGACTTTGCCGAGACCACCGAGGAGACTGGGTGGAAGATGACTCCGGAGGTTATCGGCGAGTGGTCAGTGAAAGGAGACGAGCATTCATTGACCAGTCTCGAGGAAATAACTTCAATCGCGGCAACGCAGGTTGCTGGCTGGGAGAAACTGACTAAAGGAAAATTATCGACCAGTGGTTTAGGAAGTCTAGCCGCATTCCTTGGCAAGCTATGAGGTAAAGAAGCCGAGGTGATGGCTGCAAAGACTGGGTAGAAGCTGGGTCCAGAGGCTGTCGGCCTGCAGTGGCCTAACAAGTCTAGCTCGTTAAGGCATTCGTTGACTAGCTAGGAGGCTAACTGGAAGCTGACGTCAAAGCTTGCCGAATTTGAGAATCTTGAGGTCATTGACTACAGCTTTGTAGCCCCTATGGCCTTGAGGATAGGTGAACTAGCTCGTTGCAGCATTCGTTGCTTGAGAGAAATCCCAGGAAGTAGCTTAAATGGCGGGTTGACTGTCGATGAATGGGGCTATGTTGTGTCTTAGTGCATTAGCAGAGGTACTATCCTCTCTTCTTTGGCATCTAGTAGTCTATGCAATGGGTGGCTAAGATCCTGGCAGCTGATTAGCTGAGGTTGGCTGATGCCCAGGTCCACCCCGGACTGAAGAAGTCAATACCATTGTGTGGTCACTGGAAAAACAGGATGGCCCATCACTATTAGAGTCTCTGGGAAACACCAAAATTTTCTCCCTAATCGGAAAATAGTCGTCTTTACCAAAGCATACAGGAGAGAGACTCCGCACAAAAACAGCGCCAGCTGTAGTTTCGCATGTTCTTAGGCTTACTGGTGGTGTCCAGTGGAATCAATTTTAGTGGTCTGGTGGTCCACTTTAGAGAACCGTACGCATCTTTCTCTTTCGCCTGCCTTTTGATACCGGGACATAAAGACTTTCCAGACAGCCTCCTCACAGGAGACAGCCAGACGCAAAGCAACAAGCCCAACCCGGAATGCTCCAAAATGCTACTCCCCTGGTCTGATAAGATCCAATATTGCCATCGGGCCAGACGTCATTTCTGATCACTGTCCTTGTACCGGTCGCGGTTCATCTCATTTTGAACCCAACCACAAGCTCCTCCGATTGACGGAGGTATCCGAACTTCTGGTGACCTGTTGCTTCACTGGAAATTCAAGTTTCTGTGAAACTGATACGGGGGATATACCACGGATATTTATATGTTTGCGCTCTCGAGTGCGAGCGTTGCGCTCTCTCGTGCGAGGTTACTAATCCCTTTAAGTGTCTGGAGTCAAGACACAGCACGAGACGAAGGTACAGAGGGAGAAAGAGAGAGAATGTGGTTGGTTGTAGCAAAATTTTGCCAAGGGCTATGTTGAAGGCCTCAAAATAGGCTATCAACGTCTCGTAATTGGCTGCTTTTAGCAAAAACCCGTTGTCAAACATTCAGACTACAAAGCCAGACGTTGTAAGGCTTACAACTTGAATGTCTAGACCTTCTTTGCTTACCTGATTCAATCTTGAAGCCTGAAAAAAGAAGGACAAGACAGAGACAAAGGTTTGGGTACTTTCTAATTTTTTATTGTTTAAACATAACAAAGTACAATTGCCATAGAATGCTAAGAATAGACAAGCAAACAAACAAGAATTGACTAGAAAGTGACAGGGTATGGTTCAGAGTTTTCTGAGAACGGGTTGGACTCTAGAAATGCTGACAGCTTGAAGCTCGGCGCTTGTGGATGATTTCTCTCGAACTGTAAGGAATCATCGACCTGAGGAAGAGAAGGGAAAGAAGAAAAGCGTGTCTACTTGAAGTTGGTTGCGGAACTTATCTGTACAGCACACGTCCTATGTTCATTGACGGCGTCGTTTGGGGACGACTGGTCTGGAGGCTAGCTTCGGAGATGTTTCTGTAAAATATAAAATGAGAAAAAGTCTTCGATAATTCATTAATTTTTAGTACAAGTAATTCTCGGGCAGAAGTAAGATAAAGAAGAAAAGTTCAAAGAACAATGGAAGCCATTTATAGTGAAAGAAAGGAAGACAGAGGGATATGTATCATTTTTATGGGAAATTAAAGACAAATAGTTAATTTTTAATATCCTCCGCCGAGGCAGTTGTACTGGTCTTCGCAGAAGTTTCCCGTCCGCTAGCCTTATCTCACAGGACCTCCCCTTTTGATAGGTAGCCAAATAGGTTTGCTTCACTGCAGCCATCTTCCAAAGGATTCGCGATGTCGATGGATCAGCCAATAGAACCACATCGAACCAGGTCGACGGAATGACATCCGGGAATGTGCTAATAAGACCGCAGTAGTTGTAAATACCTCTGTTTCCAGCGCTTCCGAAGTTTGTTTGTATGAGACATTCGAGAGATCCAATATATTCGCTGGCGTTGATTCATTTTCAGAAATTTTAGCGTCACAGAGGAAATTCCACGGCTAGGGCTACTGGTGGTGTCCAGTGGAATCGATTTTATTGGTCTGGTGGTCCACTTTAGGGAACCGTACGAACCTTTCTCTTCCGCCTACCTTGGATGCCGGGCGTGGGAAATCCCACGGCGTTAAAGGCGGCAAATCAAGAGGATCGGCGGTCTATTAACTATATTTTCAGTTTCGACAATAATAGCCCTTAGTTGCTTAAAGTTTAGCTTAGCTTTTCCTATTTTTACTTCCTTCAGTTTACGTTCCCAAACCCCACGCCCCACGCTTGTTAGATAAAAACCCTTGGACAATTTCTTCGCTTCAAGCACAAGCAGGGACTTCTTCTCCAAGCACAAGCAGGGACTTCAGAGCTCAAAAGCAGATCTTCGAAAAGTTCGAGCGTTATCCGACAAGATGGAACTCCTGGCCGCCCTATCGTCGCATTGCCATTAAAAAGTTTTCGGTACACATACCTCGGGTTAACGGCCAACGTAAGTTCACTGGTGTTGTCTTCTTTAAGAGGAGCCACTCGATTTTTTGCCCAAACAGCGAAACATTGACATCTCCGTTCGCTGAAACGCATTTCAGAAACGCTACGGCACCAAATGTCCGTGAACTGGCGTCAGAGAAAATATGCACTTGGACAGTATTTCCATTGTTTGTAAAAATGTCATACCTTTTCATGCTGCTACTCTTTTTACACATTCATCCCTCTGCTTACATAAGTCGCCCTTCAGCTCCTCGTCCCTCGTCCCTCATCTTACGTTTTTCCAAGCACTACTTCCAATTTAATGAATTATCGAAGACTTGACACACTACCGATGCCCTAAAAAGAGACAAACGATGAGTGAAACAACAGTCAAATTTACGCGCAGAATGTGGCCTTACCTGAAGAAGGGCCATATTTTCAAATATGACCATGTGGCCTTATGTCTGATTGCGAAAGTGTCGGCAATTGCTTCCGAGCATTGGTAGATGATCCATTAGCTCTTCTCGGCACTCGACACATCTGAGGCACTGCACACCATGGGTTGTTTTTTTTTTTTTTGGGAGCACTCCTTCATCGTCAAAACTCAAATTTATGATCTCCTCATCAGTCGAATGAACAAGTATCCTTCAGAGGAACCCGAACCAGTCTCATAACTTACACCCCCGCCGTCAGTCAGCATTTCAACTTAATCACTTGATCACGTGCCGGATTTCCTTCAGCCTCGCCCCGATCGCAGATCGTTCGACTGCGACTCATTCGTGGCCCAGATCTGCGCGATAGATCTCCCTTAGTATTCCACAAGCAACGCATATCCATCCGGCAACAAATCTCGTTTCATTTCGACCGATAATTGCTTCAATTTTCTCTTCTCCCTGTTTGTTCGCTTCGTCGAAACCCTTCAATTACGACGCGTCTTACACAATTCAACAAAAAAAAAAAAACAATTTCCAGGGTAAACGATCGAGAAATCATTGGAAACACTCGGAAAATAAAAACCAGAAGCCGTCACATCGTCCTTTGTGTCCGGATAATGGTAATTCGAACGATGTATAGACTCCGTTTTTTTCCTTCATTTCTTTACCCTTTTTCAAAAAAAAAAGGAAAAGCAAACAAAACGTGAATCGAAACCGATCAGTCACAGGCAGGCACAAGTGATATTTGATATCGCGACCGACCGACGAGCAAACAGACAGAATGCTTCACTTCTCTCCCGTCTCTGTGGAGCGATCCTCGCGATCCCGTCCCGAACCCGTCGTTTAACACCTGAATCGTGTCTGGATTTGAATATTTCAGTTGATTTGGGTTTTCGTCAATTATTCGTTGTTGCTCCGGGCGAGATGATGCGGGTCGATGGAGATCTGTTCTGTCGTCTGTGAAGAGAGCATTCACTTTTCAGCCTCGACTGTGATGAAGGGTTGAATATTTGGTGTGTACTTCGGGTACAGCACGATGTGAGAACACGGGGGATGACAGCAGAGATGGCGCAATGATGCACAGGCATGGAGGAACAGATTCCACTCAGCAGCAGACAAAATGCATCAGATTAGACTGTTACACACACTTAAACAGTGTAGCAGCTTGTCATGCGGGTCGAGAAGGACTTAGAGACGTCCTCTTACCCGATCTGTGTTGCTTTCTGTCTGTGTTTTGATTCAAGGACCCATTTCCGATTGGCGTCGCTGCGCAGTCAACATCCTCCAAGTTCACTGACCCCTCCCTCCATTCATTCACTCCGTCCTCATCATTTTGAATTTCATTTGTTTCCAGAAGTCCCATCAACCGGCCATAGAAGGCCATCGGGGAATATTGATGACTGTGACACTGCTAAACACCAAGAAGAAGTGCTATCAAAAATACAAAGATGTCTTCTGATTATTTACAACCTCAGCGCGCTGTTGTTGACAAATAAAAAATCACTTCTGTGATGACCCATTCATCAGGGGTCCTCGGCGAGGGCAGGACAGGTTTCGACGAGAACGAGAGTGAGGATATCAATAACAGGGGCCATTGCCTGGGACAACTTGAATTGATATTTCATGGGGTTTCAGGTCGTTAGAGTTCCCCGGCCTGGTCTGACCACTGGGGGCATTGAAATGAAATAATGTTGGTGCGACCAATGAGAGGTGCCAACACTCAAGTCATTGGGAGTTGAATGTTTTTGTAAACCGTGAAGCACGCAACTCGCTTTTCAAACAGGACCAGCCTCGCTTGTTCGCAAGTTCCGCAGTCCATCCTATCATGCTGCAGGGAGTAGGAGCCGCCTTGGATACAAGTTGACTGTGAGGCCAAGTGGCCAATATCAATTGCACGCGAATCTCCAGAATGGTCTGGTCTAGGCTGGACATGGCATGGCATGGTGTCATCACAAAAAAAACCTGATGAGTTTAAGAACAGTCTACAATTACGGCAACAAGATGCGACATCGCCGGAAAACGCAGGGCTTTCGAGATATGTCCGATTTTTCAGACTGAAGTGCCTCAGTTCACATTTTCTTCTCCTGCTGAGGGGCGTCATTGGATCTATCGATGGCCAGAAGAATGTTCTGACGGCTGACTTACCGTTTTCGACATTGTTCAAAGTGAAGTGCTTCATTTATTGGACTGACGAGCTAAACTCATCTCCGGACTAGAAACGACTCGGAATCTGAGCGGGAGCATGCAACAGAGAATAGCCGCGTCTAAGTGGAGAAGGACCTCAATCAACTCAGTGTGCGCGGCTTGTTTGCTGATGCCCAGCCCAGCGCTTCACAGAAATTAAATGTTTCCTTCGGCAACTCTCCTTGTTACAATCTCTCTAGTCTGCGAGTTGTTTCACTGTACTTCAGCAAACTCCATCGCCTTCCTTCAAAACCCTCGGGAACACCTCGAATCGACAGCAGCTTTGCTTGAGACAGAGAGGTGCTCTCAAATTTCTCGCATCGCATCACATTAACTCGTCCTAATTGTGCATAATCAACCCCTCTAATGAGGAAACCCGAGAGAATTCAGTGAAACCCTTCAACTGGATTCCCACAAATCTCTCGTTTTTCAGGGCAAACGCTTGCTTAAACCGAAAAACCACAACACAGCGCACTCATCCGGATATGATGCCAAAGGAGGAGTACTACTCACTTTTTCTGTGTGTACCTCGATCACAATTTCTTTTTTTTGCCCCGTAAGCCACAATCAATCACGTACGAAAGGGCGCAGCACAATGCATCCATCAGACGAACCCCGAATCCCACCACGTGGGGCACAGGGAGAAGGAAACAGTTTCGGTTGTTCGTGTCAAAGATGACAGGCCGGGCACAGCGCGTCCTCCGATTGCGTCATAGAAAATTATTAAAAAAAAAATATGTATGTACGTGTATAAAAAAAACAAACAGGTTCTCCCCATAGGTCACCACATCATCAAGAGCGATCAATCCCACGCGGCTTCGGTCAGACGTCCGTTCGTACAGTGCGTCGGTTAATCCGATTCGATGTGGACTGCCTGGTGACGGAGAACGGACAAGATCCACCACCAATAAAGTGGAGAGCAACACACAGGCAGAAAGGTGAAGCAATAAAATGGACAAAGATTTAAATTAGGATCTCCTCCCGTCTCGCAGCATTAAGGACCCTAATCAGGCACACAAGCATGACGGGGAAAATCTGTGTCTGCGTGTGCGTGTGCACGTGCAACTGGGGAGCTCGACCGGCGTGGATTGGGTCTGAAACAGGTTTGTAACCAGGGATCCACCCCCGGCCCGGGCGACTCTATCTGACCGCTGAGGTTTACCCAAGGCGACAGGGTGTGGCAAACAAGCGTTGTTTACCTAAGCCGGGCGATAAGTGCGCTGCGTCGTGTGGTGGAGCGATAAGCGAAAGCGCATGAGACGCAATTCGGAAGCAGTCAGTTTGTGCCTTAAACAAATCTCTCGAACGCGAGAGAGAACGAGTGGCATTGTTCTCGGGGGACACTCTTGTGTGTTTTCTCAACTTTATGCAGGTCATGTACATACTCCGGTGAGGGCAGCAACTGCTGCGGATGATTAGGGCTGTTCTCCTGAATTTATGCGTGCGTGGTGCCAGTAGGATCCCCAGCTCACGTGGATGTGTAATCTCAGAGTCATGAGTGTCATGTTTGTGTTGGAACAACTGTGGAATTCGGTAGGAGCCGGGAGATTATGGAAGGAATTTTTCGAGTTTCTTTCTTTCTAAGCAGTCCTTGGCAGCTGCCAGCACTGCAGCTGACTTGAGCTGGAGTTCGGTGGAAGGCGATGGAGTCTCTGGCTCTAGGAGTTCCTTTCCTCCAAGCAGTCCTTCGCTGACGTCTGTTGTTGGAGGGAGGCCTTGGTCTTAGAAGTTATTTCCCTCAAAGCAGTCCTTAGCAGCTGTCAGCACTGAGGCTGAGTTGAGCTAGGATTCGGTGGGAGGCTCTGGTTCTAGAAGGTCTGTCCCTAAAGACAGTCCTTGACTGTTGTCAGCACTGGAGCTGAATTGAGTGGAAGGCTCTGGTTCTAGAAGGTGTGTCCCTAAAGACAGTCCTTGACTGTTGTCAGCACTGAAGCTGAATTGAGTGGAAGGCTCTGGTTCTAGAAGGTGGGTCCCTAAAGACAGTCCTTGACTGTTGTCAGCACTGAAGCTGAATTGAGCTGGACTCCGGTGGAAGACTCTAGTTCTAGAAGTTCCTTTCCTCAAAACATTCCTTAGCTGTTGTCAGCACTGAAGCTGAATTGGGTTAGAATTCGGTGGGAGGCTCTGGTTCTAGAAGGTCTGTCCCTAAAGACAGTCCTTGACTGTTGTCAGCACTGGAGCTGAATTGAGTGGAAGGCTCTGGTTCTAGAAGGTGTGTCCCTAAAGACAGTCCTTGACTGTTGTCAGCACTGAAGCTGAATTGAGTGGAAGGCTCTGGTTCTAGAAGGTGGGTCCCTAAAGACAGTCCTTGACTGTTGTCAGCACTGAAGCTGAATTGAGCTGGACTCCGGTGGAAGACTCTAGTTCTAGAAGTTCCCTTCCTCAAAACATTCCTTGACTGTTGTCAGCACTGAAGCTGAATTGGGTTAGAATTCGGTGGGAGGCTCTGGTTCTAGAAGGTGGGTCCCTAAAGACACTCCTTGACTTTTGTCAGCACTAAAGCTGAATTGAGCTGGACTCCGGTGGAAGACTCTAGTCTGTTTCCTCAAAACATTCCTTGGCTGTTGTCAGCACTGAAGCTGAATTGGGTTAGAATTCGGTGGGAGGCTCTGGTTCTAGAAGGTGGGTCCCTAAAGACACTCCTTGACTTTTGTCAGCACTAAAGCTGAATTGAGCTGGAAATCGGTGGAAGGCGAAGGAGTCTCTGGCTCTAGAAGTTCCTTTCCACCTAGTAGTCCTTGGCAGCCGTCGAAGGAGGCTCTGGTCGCAACTCCTTTCCTGAAAGCAATCGTCGGCAGCCATCAGTCGGCGAAGGGCCTAGGTGCTAGGCAATGCTTGCAGCTGTCACCAACGAAGCTGGACATTGTCCTGAACCCACATGTTGCGTTCCACAAACCTATCTAATCTTTATCCTCAAATGCTCATTGTTGCACATTGACTGGGTCTGCTTTTAAGACATAATTGCCATTCTAACCGTTACAAAGTAGACTCCATTCAAATACACGAGTATCTCCTTCGTTACGGTCCTGCGTTCACCGACTGTCAAGCACCGTGCAACGTGCACCATGCGCCATTAATCTCCATTTCCCGGCAACGCCAAATGCCAGAAAATATTCTTAATATCCTCGCTTCGCTCCACTCCACTCCACCCGGTCGAGAATTTCCATAAGGGCACGAGTTGGTGTCCTTTTCCACTGAAAAACTGAATAAAAAACGGAAACAACGACGCACACTCGAGAATTATCTTCAACTCAATCGAATTAAGGTAAATTTATTCAAAAAAAAAAACCCTAGCTCCACACTCCACGATCTCGCGACTCCGTCGTTGGCGACGGTGGTGGTGGTGGTTTGCTGAAAGTGAAGAAACCATAACCGCGATAAGGAGCAAGGATACCAGGCGGTGTTCCTTACCTTTGCCAACAGAACAACAAATCCACTCGCGCGGAGAAGAACGGACCGTGCCCCTATTAAAACTTAAGTATCATATCACCGGAGGTAGGGGTTGCATTCTTACGTCACTGGACGAGAACAAAGGCAGGACGCCAGGACGTCAGGACTGCACCTTTTGCGGAGCAGTGAGTGAGGACAGAGAGTGCGAACGATAATGCAGGCTGATTGTGTGTCTCTGACCGGATCTCATATCCGACTGAGCTGGAAAAAGAGGAAGAAAAGGACGAAACTGAAGGAAAATTGAAAATTTATGTGAAGCCTCATGCAACCCCTTAAAGGACTTCGTTAGTTTTTTTTTCCTTTCCAAGCACATTTTTGTTTTTTTTTGTTGTGTTCTCTCTTCAAATATTGATTGATAGAATTACACACGGAAGGACATGGTCGCGCATTAATCGCGCTGCGGCCCTACCTCCGCCGTCCAGGCAGGCTGCTGCTGCGTTTATCGGCCATTATCGTAATTTTTATTGTTTCGGCTTGAATACACGTGTATTGTTCGACTGCAGAAAATGATCGTGAAATTCATAAAAAACGTTCATAAAAATCGTAAAAATCATAAAAATCATAAAAATGTTCTTCGTCTAGTTTCGAACGCTGGTGAAACTGAAACGCTGGGGATCCTTGTTAGTCATTGATTTCTGTTTGATGTTTTTACGAGTTTGCACATGGAAGCGTCTCACTTTTTTCTACGTGCTGGATTTTATAAGTTGTAATCTGACGGTAATTACGATTTATTCGTTTTTGTTTAGGTGAAAAATTGCCATTTTTTGTGATGGAAATTGGTGTAAACGAGAGGATGTCTGTTGTGACGGTTAATGCGGGTAAAGGGGTTTCTGCGTGTTTAGTAATCGATGATCAAGAGATGCCATCAACACCTTCGTGGGTGATGCAACTTGGTATGTCTGAATGGAAAATGTGGTTATTTGGTGAGGTCCGGAGGTTGACAACACGCTATGTTCACACCACAATTGCTGCGAATCCTTGAGCCACCCAGCCCACTTTGGACGTGGCGACTCTAGATTTAGAAATTCCCGTCGTGGCAAAAAGGTCCTCGGATCACTACTGGAAATCATTTCGCTGAAGACTGTGGAATGCTGGAAGGCATGAATCCAGGGATGTCTTAACGAAGAATTAGCCGATCTCCAGCCTGTCGATGAACTGCAGAGACTTTCTGTCTACGAAATGGACTATGAGTCCTGTGACGTCCTGTCTGTAGGATGAACAATAAGTCCAACGATGACTGGCGCTCAGCGAACTCCATCGATGGAACTGTGAGTCCAGTGACCCGTCGCGACGTCCTGTCTGTAGAAAGGACGTCGCGCCATCAGACTCATAGAAGACGACGCCTGGTTTTTAGAATGAACTTGACTCTAGCGACGTCTTGTCTGAAGAGAAGATTATCAGTCCAGTGTCGTCAAATCGAAGAAGAATGGGCCAGCGACGTCCAGTCTATGGAATGATCTTGAGTGGAGCGATGTTACGCCAATAGAATGGACTCTGATACCAGTGACGCCCAGCCTAACAAATGGACTACGAGCCCACCGAAGTTCAGTCCGTTCGTTGTCATTCCCCAGACGACGTCCTGTCTGGGGAATGAATTTGAGTGTACCGATTACCGGACTCTACCGACTATGACTCCAAAGTAACTCTATGTCCAGCGAAGTATGAAAAGTCTGAATTTAAGCTACAGTTGAGGGTATTGGGCATATTTCCCATCTCATCGACTGCAGCGGCACTCAAAGAAAAACAAGTCGTATTCAGTCAAGTTGTCTTGTCCACAAGGAGGTTCGGCCAGAAAGAGGTCAGAAAATAAAGCCTATCTGACCTGGAGCAGGTGGCGAGCGTGAGTTCGTGTAACTAAGTTGATCCTGTCATGTCTCAGAACACTGAACGTCAAGAAAAAAAAAATGTGAAACGTTCGCCAATGTCCATTTACTCACGAAGGAATGAAAATGGTAACAAGGGCTGCTAGAAATCAGTCCCAGACTGTACCCACGCTCGAAGTCATCGTATTCAGATTCCGATAGAACGACAGCTGGGCGACCTTGAAATGCAAATTAATCAGTCCGCGTCGGGGGTATGTGCGTCGTCTCCTACGTCTTTCGCTCAGCTCCAGTTCCGGACTCTTTAGTAATTCACAGCTCCACCTTTCACGAGTCAGTCACTGACAACGCTGCCAAGAAGAGGACTCTTAGACTTTACCAATCCGCGTCGCCACAGAATTGTATGCAGGTCCCCTACACACGCAATGCGACCAGATCCGGAGTAAATCCAGAATTGTAATTCCCCCCTCCTCTCATGGGAAAAAAATACTACCCAAGTTCACCACAGACTCCAGCGACGTCCATATTGTGATCATCATTATCACCGTTAGGTCACTAACAGAGTGAAACACTGGCCAGTGTAATCGACACCAATTTCAGCATCTCCCGAGTTCGTCGTCCAATGCCATCTCCTCATCAGCTACCCGCATAATCCACCAAGCGGTCGCGGGGACAAAGCATGCACAAGAGGTCTGCAGGCTAGGCGATCCTCCGCCATCGACACGTAACTCATCAAGAGTTATGACCAAGCACACCTGGGTCCAACCACCTCGTCCTGAGTTTGTCAATCGGTCGCCTACCTAATGGAATCGTATTGGGAGTCGTGACGATGGGGACACTCGTGGCATGTGACCAAACCATCCACGCCGAAGCATAGCACTTTCCATTGGAAGAAACAGTTGCTGTCAAATGTGTCCTCCTATATTTGTTGTGATGTCCAAAAGTGATCCACTCGGATAGTCAGCGATTAAGTCCCTGGACAGAGGCAGTTTCTGTTCAAAGACTTCCCTAAGTAGTCGGCTGTTTCTTGCTGAAATGACTCAGTATCTACCTCACCTGGACGTCAGGACACTGTGACTGCCACGAATTCCTATCACAATGGACTTGTATTAGCCCAAGTGGGAGCGCTCTCTGTGGAGTCCGTGAGGTCAGCCACTAGAACATAACCTAGCCTAGACAGTTGGAACATAAATATTCACTGAAATCCTTTGACGCCATCAATCAGCAACAACATTCTCTCGCAGTCCCCACCGGGGCGAAATTCCTCTAAACATTCCAAAGGTACTTCTGATAATCTCTTTCAATTCAATCTCCTGCAGCGTCGTTGTTTCCACACTCCCATCCTTACGATCTACCCGTTCGCTCCTTGTAAACTGTTCGAAACAAAAAAAAATATCGAACGGAGAAAAGAAGGAGTCGTGGTTTATTTCCAATCAACAAACCATTATGGTTAATTTTTCCAAGTAAAACACATCATTTCTGAAGTATCTGCAGACATTTGAACGGAAAAAGGACCCTCAGACGATAAACAAAATTAATTGAGTGTCAAGATAATTACGGGGCCTCGGAATTGGATAAACGATTAGTACCCATATTGATCGATTGTGAAATCGTATCCTTTGACGAGGTTCTCCTCCATCAATCAGTGTACCCTGTTGGGGCATTAGGCAATCAGCACTCCTGAGGGGATGCATCCTGAGAGGATGAGGGAAAAGGGTTTTTTTATGCGGTTCCTTGTTGGGAGCAAGGAATGAGGCGCGGTTCGACTAGGGACGCAAAAGTTCTGTTCACAAGGGGGGATGCCTGCACCTGTCCAGCCAACAAGTCTCTTGAACTATCGCGGCGATCGCTAGCCAGCCGTAAGCCTGCCTCCCTGAGTATACATCTCTCTGGCAATCCTTTATAGATCAGAGAAGCTTGCGAACACCTTCTGCAAGCGACACATTTTCTCCATCGAACCCTTAACTTTGCACACATTTTGTGACCACGGAGGGCGCCGTCCCCGTCAAGATATCCATCTCGCCAGACTTTGAACGCAAGAGGCACACGATCACAAAGAGTATCTTGAAGTTACACCCATTCGGTGCACCATCGCCAACAACTTCTCGAAAGTCTCCACAAATGCCAAACGAAGCCCCAACATATCTGGCAACA
The DNA here is from genome assembly GCA_905231855.2 of Eristalis tenax. NCBI lineage: Eukaryota > Metazoa > Arthropoda > Insecta > Diptera > Syrphidae > Eristalis > Eristalis tenax. Next base: position 2,319,447 of record HG993125.1, read on the forward strand.
GCCCCCATCGGTACGTTGCAAAAGTTTGCGCGCCAAATCGTGGGATGGCGATGAAAAAGTTCACTTTCGACAAGTTTTTTTTACCTTCAATTTGCGCATCATCACACCACAAGCTCGTCGACGCTCCACACCACACAACGATTCCGTCTTCCTCTACCGAAATCGGCCTCCACCAAAAACCAACACAAGCGCACGCAGAGAGCGAAACGTGTACAAAACTACAAACATCCACATAAAGCGAAAGCGACCACAAAACACACAACAGAAAAAAAAAAAAAACTTCTTCCTCTCCAGTCGTGTTCATGTCTGCCCTGCCGAGTACCGAACCAACCCGTCAGCAAGCAGCAGCAGCATCGTAAACAAACAAGTCTGAGCGAGACGGTCGACAGCAGACACACCAAACCCCAGTCCCAAACATCGGAATAGTTTCGCCCAAAATCGAAGTGAAAAACAACGGACCGACAGTGAAGCCGAACGAAAGAAGGAGAAGGGAAACACCAAACGACAGAGACGGAGGGGAATTGAAAAACCGAAGCAAACGAAACGACACAAACCCAACGCGATCAAAATAAATTTTCTCCACACAATCGTCAGTCCAAGAATCGCTCTGAATGTGAACAGTGGTGGCAGCAGTTCCTCTCGCTGTTACGTGAATCAATTCAATTTTGTTTATTTTTCTTCATTTAATTTTTTTGCAACACACTCACATCAAGACTTGTGCAACGAATTTTGAAATTTGTGAAAAGATTGAGTTTAGTCGGAATTGGAAACATTTAAAGTTTCGAAGTGAAGTGAAGTTGAGCGTGTGTGCTGTGTGCGGCTGTGTTTATCTCACTCGCTCAGCCGGCTCCGGACGATCTGGTCTCTCTTTCAATCTGACATTTATCCGACATCTTGAGAAATTCAAGTGGATTCTTACTTTTTTACCCCAAAGTGCAGTGAAATCCGTTTTTCTTGGCTGGAAACTAATTGGAAATATTTTTTCCCATTCGTGTATTGAAGAAAAAACAAAAAAACTTCCACTATTTTCACGTGTGTTCTGCGATAAGGAGTTTATTTTGAAATCGAATTTGTTGAAAAGTGTCGGTCTTAACCTCAAACAGAACTACTATATACTTTTGTGCTGCACTGGTTGGGGAAAAGCTCTTTTTCAAACAAGAACGCAGTGACGGAGAGCAAAGAAAGGAACAGACAAAACAAAACGAAAAAAAAAGACGATAACTCTGTTAAACCGTGAACTTGTGTGGTTTCGTTTTTGAGCTGAAGTCGGGTTAAACCAAGCCCGAGGAAATTCGACACATTCGACAGTTTCTTGCTTTTCATTACCACTTGCGTGTGGTATTACGATAATTGACATAAGCGCAGGAGCAGTGAAGGCTTAGACAGAAAAGGAAAAATGACCGCAAGTCTGTTGAATCCAGCATTTTTGACAGAATTCAATCAGCGACATCATTTGCACGAAATGCAAACCTTCAGACGGAATCTGTCCTGCGGACGGCAGGCCACACAAATCAAGAGGAATCTCTTTGGAGCACCGAAACCTGCAGAGACAACAAAGTGAGTTGAAAAAATGCATACATGCGCATACAACTTGTATACACAAACGTATTGTTTCCGAATTGGGAATGAGGGGAGACCTTGAATTGGTTTCTTTTTGTTGTTCTTTTCGATTTGGTGTTTTTGTTTTCATTGATATGAGCTATTCCGTCGTCTCACTCAGCGACCTTTTTCGTTTATCGCCAATGCGAAGGAATTATTCAAATGCGTAACGAAAGTGTTCTGAATTCCACCAGGAGCACACATCCTGGCGATGGCAAACGATGATGACGCATATTCGGAAACGCATTTCGTCCTAATTACACAATCGTCCCAAGTCCGACTCAGCGGACAATGGCAGACAAATGGGAATCGATTTGTTTCAACAGAGGTCCTTCAGCCCGTCGCCACTGAATTCGATTTAAATGGAATTTAAAGTGGCCGCGGTCTGGGAGCCTATCTCGGTCTTAATTTCTTTTTTTCTCATAGTCGATAGAGATCTTGATCCCATACACATTCATAATGACTGCACGACTTTAATGACATGTTCCTCTGTGTTTTCTTCTCACTTTCAGACACTGCACCGAACAACTGGAGAAACACCAAGAGAAAGCAACACAGAAATGGGGCTTTGACTTCCGCAATGGGAGCCCTCTGAACAGCAACAGCACACAGTTCACATGGGAACGCGTCGATAAAAAAGAGGTTGTCCCACAGATGTACACACTCACCCGTGCGGCCCATATACGCGAGGCACCAAAAATTACATCATATGACCTCTTGCTGGACGAACGCGCCGATCGTGCTAACTCATCATCATCGACTGTGGAAGAGGACTCGTGCGAAGATTCGCAGGACGAATCAATGGTTGCCTTCGAAGTACCTTCTGCATCCGCTGCCCCGTCGAATGTTGCTGCCGCTGCTGCCGTCCAGCCGAAGCCCAAGCGTCAGCCCAAGATTACAGGTGAGTCGCGAGAGCATTTTTTGGTGTACATTCTCACGGTAGACGCTGGGTTTTCTTGGTAAATCAAGCGGAAAATTGAAAGAAACATTCTCATAGCTCACATGCATGTACATTGTACTACAGTCGCCAGTCGGCAGTCGGCAGTCGCCCACCCTCGCGAGGTAGATAACGCTTCGAAATTACTCAATTGAGACGCGGATCGATCGCGGTCGATTGGACGTTATGGTGATATGGTTTCAACGGTTTTTCTCCCAATGGACTTCTTGTGTTTCCCACGTCGTGGTTGTCTTTCTGTATCCGGTGGGAAATGGAAGTGAAGATGAAGATGCCCCGTCTTTTCTCAAGTGGAGTTTGTCTCGACATTCGACGCGGCGGGCGATGGTGGTACAGTGTGTTAAAAAAAAGGCAGCGCCTTCTCGCCCGGTGGAGAAACGGAAATGCGTCGTCGTTTGAATTGTAATTACGGGATACCCGCGAGCCGGTACCCCTTTCATCGCTGCGCCGGTTATTTATTTGTTTTCCTTCATTTCAGTTTTTGCTTTGCCTTCACGGTCTAGTGTGTTTTGATTTTGAAAATCCGATTGCGAGGGAGTAGAGCGGCTCTGAAAAAGGGAGACCGAAAGGCAGGGGCGTGATTTGACGTCCTATTGACGGTTAGACAAAAAGGAACTCATTACGAACGGGAGCGGCTCTCGAAAGGGAATTAGTATTTCTTTTTGGAGGATAATTACAAGGACAGATGTTCGTTAATGGCATAGCGTGTCGGTGATCGACCCTCGATTTCTGAAACGAAGTCATAATTTTAGTTGAAGGGCGTGTAGGATGTGTCAAGGAACCAAGGAACGATTGACGAGATCGGGGGTGGTAGTGTGCTATCGATGGCTGTGTTGAGGGATGTTGTTCAGTGATACACTGCGCCATTGGTTTCAAGTTAATCTGGTTCCTCGCGATCCACACACCATGACGCACCCTAATCGCCTCGACACACACTGCATCTGTTCAGTTCCGAAAAAGTGTATCTTTCACTTCCACTTCCACCACATCTGAACAGAGCGGATCTCGTAAAGCCTACCCTTCTTCAGCGCCGCCGCTGCATCCCATAAAATCAAATATGCGAACCAGATGTGCGACTGCAGCAGTCATCGGCCGGCCTCCCCCCAAAAATGATACGAAAATAGAAAGCATTTCCATTTCACCCTTCTCAACCCCTGATGTGAATGACAAGCGATGTTCGTACTTAATGTTGCGTGCCACATCCAACGAGCAGCTGTCCTCAAAATGATCGCAGCCCAGCACAACAGATTTATCGAGCATACTCGCTGCTGCTCCTGGAATGGCATGCAATGACCCCTAGACTTGTGTGTGCACTTTACAAGGGATGATCATTTGTCGCAGAAACGCACTCGTCTCTCCTGTAACTAATTACACCTCGCTACCTCGCTAGCATGACCCGCATTCATCCGCGAAGTTTGTTGAGTTGCTCGCTCTGACATTTAATGAATTCAGGAATTCGATTGCTATCGAGGAAATATGTAAAGTGCATAGCACGAGCTCCTCTCGTTAGAATTCGGAAAAGCGGCATATGTCCTTGCTCATTCCAACCGTTTGGCGGTGTGAATTGGCCGAGAAATTTATTCCGTCGCGACGGCGGCGACGCAGGGTCGACGAAAGAATGCTAATGAGGGCAGGCAGGTAACCATAAAGGAGGCGGAGTGCATAAATTGTTCCACTTCAAGTGAGCGGTTCAAATGACGTCGTGCGGCGACGAAAAAAGCACAAGAGGAAGAGAAACTGTCAAAGGAAATCCGGTTCTAAGATATCCTTCGACTGCGTAATCCAATACCAAACAGCGACAATCACAATCCTCCCTTTTCGACTTTTCGGATGGGTGTGTGTGCATGCATTCGAACTCCTTTTGTTGGATGTGTGTGCATGTGCGTCAGGTTCAAGGACCGATCACTGGCGTTTGTTTTTGTTTTGAAGAAAGATTCAGGCAGCCACATTTACGGCACGCGTCATTGAAGAATCAGAAAGAGAGAGAGAGGGAGAGAGTAAAAAAGGAAACAATACAATCTCGTTTTGTCGGCGAGTGCCAGAGAGTGTCCTGTGAAGAGGTTTTCCCGAGAACTTCCTCAGTTGAGTCATCAGAATCTTGTTGTTGTGACAGTGGTCGGCGGTTTGGTTTGTTGTTTGCTACCGCTTAGCGAGGGATCAAGATCAGGGGAAACAAGGTGTGAAACCAGTGTTTTGATAAGCAGTTGATGATTGAGGAGATATGTAATGAGAGCGCGTGGGTCAGGTAGAGAGAGGTCAGGTCACACATTGTCTTGTGAACCGAGTTTGATTTCTTTCAAATGCACGCTTGATTTATCGCCATCCTTTGTTGAGCCACCTCAAAAGACACCAAAACTAATCTAAATTCTCTCTTCTCTTTCAGAATACATGAAGAAACGCAAACGTTTAGCGCAAACCCCCAAGAAGATCTCCCCAGCAAAACGAGCCCGCACCACAAGCGCAAGCAGCAGCAGTAGCAGCAGCCTAACTTCATCACTGCACAGCTCCTTCAAGACCCTCCAGAGGAATCGCTAATCATTCAATTTCAACACAACAAACAACAAAAGTAAAAACGTTTCCTTAATTTTAACTCGCACTATAAGCATAAACCTTCAAGACCTTCAAAACTTCAACCTTCCTTCACCAAAATGCCATATACTAAACATTTAGTAGTAACATACAAACAACACATTTTCTCTTAAGACCAACTAACCCCATTCACACCTTGTCGCCGGTGCACACGACGACCAAAACGTGTGTGCAGCAGGACAAGTTCTGTGTAAATCACTTCGTTGATTACTTTAATTTATTTTCTTCTCGAAACATTTAAAAACATTGTGTGATCGGTGAGGAGGAGCAGTCAGCCAGAGGCATGGGCTCTCATGCAGTGCTCATTGGAATGTTTCTCTGTGGCTTGGTGCAAAGAGAAAACATTCCAATGACCAACTCCATGAGTCTGCCTTCGCCAGCTGCGTCTCCTAACCAACACAAGCTAACCACAAATTGTAAATAATTTATTTAGACTTAATCATAAACAATGACATTATGTGTAAACAAGATCTGAATTGAAAAGAAGAAATGACAGTTTGGATTTGGATTAAGATCGTCACTGAAGCGACGAAGCGCGCCTGGAAATACATATAAGCAAACTTTTCATCCCCTCAGTTGTATTTGATTTCTTTCAAATTATTTGCCGAATGTTTGTCCTTCTCTTCGCACACGAAGGCAAGAAGAAACATTCGACATTCCTGCTCCCCTCAGTTCTGAGCCGAATTCATCTCGATTCTCTCTCAAACGCAGAGACAACTACGAGGTGTGTGTTCGTGATGTGACAAGCAATACATGACCATTGTGCAATTTGTCACAGCAACCCGCTCGCATTTGTCATTGAATCAGCATCGATTTTGAATTCAGTCAACTCTGTTCGGGAAGCTGGAGCCGGAAAATTCTCTTGACCTTATGGAAGCCTGACTCCATGTCCAGCGGGCATCCATAAATTGATAGAATTTTCCATTCAGGCGTCCATCCGTCGCCTTCACATCATCCGCGATAAGATAACATAAGTTTAAATGTAAGACACTCTAAGCTAAGATTATGAATAAGTGCGCAGTTTATTTTTGATTTGTAAGAGTTTGTGACTGCGGCGGTGTCCTTTCTTTTGAGGGATCCGGTGGGTCTGACCCAATCCACGCAGTAGCGCAGCAACCAGAAGAGTATCAGTAAGAGAAGATAGATAATATATACATGTACAAACAAATTGTAGTTAGTAATCTTAAATTCTTCATAAATAAATAGTATGTTTCGTAAATGATAAGTTAATAAGAAATTAATAAACATTCTTTACGAGGCAATTCAAATTCATGTTGCATTCTTTGGGTGGAGGCGGCGACTGTGCGGTGGTTTGGTTGACATTTGCCAATAGATGGCGGTTGTGTGCGGGCTTAGCGTAGACACAAGCCAGGGATGGAGCTTTGATGGGACTCAACTGTCACTGTCATTGGAATGACATTCCAACACAATCGAAAGCAGGGGTCGAGGGTTGTCATCAATCGTCACTCAACTCGAAAGAAACATGTTCTGGCAGCATGTAACTTGGAGCGAGTTGGAAGACCAGACGATGTCTCTGAAACAGGATATTTTATGATTCGGAAAGTGATGATGAGGAGGCGTTTAATGCTCGACTCAGAAGTAGATGTTTAAAAGGGACAGAACTGAGTGAAGATGAGTAAGTTATTCACTGCAGTAAATAAGTGCTTTTGTTTACTTTTTGAACATTTCCAGAAACCACTAATTTCTATTTTCATGTTCAATAGGAGAACATGCCATGTACGAAGTAGGAACTTGGAGGTAGGGCATCACAATGGTCCCAACATGACCTAAGTGAGAGCGTGGCTTGCCCACTCACCTTACGAACCCTTTCTGCAGCAGTTTAGAAGGAGTGACGACAAGGAATGTTTCCTGTTGATAAACTCCCAGGAAAAGCAAGTACATCAGTTCCCGCAGTCTTGCGACTTTGTTCAACATTGAGCCTCTTCGCCAATGGGAGCTATCAAGCCATTCATGGAAGAAATGAGTTTCTGAGCATGACACGGGCAGCTAGGTCACTCCAAGGCCCACTCACCGGTAAGCTCGGAATTGAAGTACCACCTCCTTCGAAATGTCATCATTTTAGCACCACTTATTTGATAATGTGGTATTTCTTGTTTCAGCCTGTGTTTTCTGGAGATGTCACCGGACCCCTTGGGGGTCACAAATTGGTCAGGAATCAAAGCCAGATCATTGTAGTTATTTTTTATTTTAATTTCTTCCAAATCACTTTCAGTCCATTACAGTTCTAGTCTTAAAAGCAGCCAACTTTCGTACCAAACAAATTGAAAGCAGAGCAGAGAACCTCAACACAGGTCGCTTCCTACACAAACATCACCGAATTCCAGCAAACACATAACTCCAGATCGACTCTATAAGTACCAGACCAGTAGAAGGTAGCAACAATCTTCCCATGGCATCACATCACCTCATTTAACGCCAGAGAAATAACATTCCACACAAGCCACCAGAATTCCAACCATCGTCGACGTACACAGAAGTCCCACAAAACTCGAGGCACACCCAGCAATCGCAGCTATTAATAGAACAGGAGGCATCATGGCAACATCTTCCACAAGATCGAGCCTTAAAAGCGAATGCTCCTAGTCAGCTTGATCTACACTGTACCATCAGTTCCTCCAAATTCTTAGCAAATGTAGAACTTTATGAAGTGTCGTTCAAGAGGCATCCGCTGGAGGTCGACGATTGAAACATGCATCCTAGGGAGAGTTGCAAAAGCGCGAGTATGTTCAAATGGTAAGAAAGTAAAATTTCATCTCCAACATAAGCTATAAACTAATCCATCTTGTTTGTTTCTTTACAGGACTCCCTCGTCTCAGAAACAGTCGCAGGAGTTCTACACATCCACCACAACACACACGCAAGAAGTCCCTTCAGCCAACGACAACATAAGCAGTTCCAAGATCATTCATTATGTCTTGTTAAATTAACACACATTTGTAATCATTGTTTGTAAATAGTAAGTAAGTAGTAAGTAGCATAAGTAGACCACTGTAAACCTTGAATAGGAATCAATAAAGAATATAAACTGCATTACATGCAGCAAATCATATCTTTCCTTTGAAAAACACAAAGAGGTCCTTCTCAGGATCACTATTTTATTTCAGCCTCGAATTAAGGTAAGTAACAACGAGACCTAGAGTTTATTCATTCATAGAGCCACAGGTAAGCCTCAAATATATAGCCTCTCATGCCGCTGAACATACCCCATTTAACTCTGTTCAACCTTCGTCCACTTCCAACAAATCGTTTACGAAAAATTCACAATGCAAGAAAATCGAATTTTTCCATACAAATCTGGCTGGGATACCAGGCCACCAGAAATGCAGAAAAAGCAGCAGGTATACCCACGGATGCAACCTAAAGTATGCAACGATTTTCGCCACGGGCCCATGCTCACGTGGCATGCAAAATTCGTTGCATATCGTCCGGGCTGAAATTTTGGTATACCTGCTGCTTTTTCTGCATTTCTGGTTGCCTGGTATCCCAGCCAGATTTATATGGAAAATTGGGTTTTTGGACATCGTACCGCTCCCGTCCGGCTCCACATACCGCCTTGCAACTCGGCACCCATATAGCTCACAGACCGCCGCACCTACCGAACCACATACCGCCACCGTACCGCTTCGCATACCGCCACCATACCGCTTTCCATACCGCTTCCTGTACCGCCTCCTGTACCGCTCCCCGTACCGCTGAGCGTCCCGCCACGTATACTGCTGGAAGCGCCATCCTCTATACCGCCTAAAATACCGCCGACCGTACCGGTCCGCCCAACCAGAGCGGGACAAAATCCAAAATTTTCATACAAAATCTCAGAAAAACACCAGGCCACCAGAAATGCAGAAAAAGCAGCAGGTATACCCACGCATGCAACCTAAAGTATGCAACGATTTTTGGCATGTGCCCATGACCACGGGGCATGTAAAAATCGTTGCATATCGTTCGGGCTGAATTTTTGGTATACCTGCTGCTTTTTCTGCATTTCTGGTGGCCTGGTATCCCAGCCAGATTTGTATGGAAAAATTCAATTTTCTTGCATGAAATGGACGAAAGTTGTTGAACAGAGTTTAGGCTACATTTTTGAATGGGGTATGGGTTCGGTGGTGTGATCAGCGTGATGAGGGCGGTATGAGAGCGGTACGAGGGGCGAGGCATTTGTGTTTCTCTTCAAGGTTGCTGGAGGTCGTGACTTACCTGCTGTTGTATGAATGTAAGAACCATAGATCGTCTCGTTCGCTGTTACTTACCTTGTTTTGAAGCTGAAATTAAGAAGTGATCCTGAGAAGGACCTTTTGTGTGTGTGTTTTTTTTTTCGTTCAAAGGAAAGTCAAGATTTGATGCATTTAATGCAGTTTATGTTCTTTATTGATTCCAATTCAAGGTTTACAGTGGTCTACTTATGCTACTTACTACTATTTACAAACAATGATTACAAATGTGTGTTAATTTAACAAGACATAATGAATGATCTTGGAACTGCTTATGTTGTCGTCGGCTGAAGGGACTTCTTGTTTAGGAGGGTTGTGGTGGATGTTTTGATGCAGAACTGCTGCTTGATGTAGAACTCCTGCCACTGTTTCTGAGACGAGGGAGTCCTGTAAAGAAACAAAACAAGATGGATTAGTTTATAGCTTATGTTGGAGATGAAATTTTACTTTCTTACCATTTGAACATACTCTCGCTTTTGCAACTCTCCCTAGGATGCATGTTTCAATCGTCGACCTGAGCAAGTTCTACATTTGCTAAGAGTTTGGAGGAACTGAGGGTACAGTGTAGATCAAGCTGACTAGGAGCATTTGCATTAAAGGCTCGATCTTGTAGAAGAGTTGCCATGATGCCTGTTGTTCTATTAATAGCTGTGATTTCTGGGTGTGCCTCGAGTCGACGATGGTTGGAATTCTGGTGACTTGTGTGGATTGTTATTTCCCTGGCATGAATTGTGGCGATGTGGTGGCATGGGTGGCTGGCTACTAATGTCTGCTGTCCGGGTGTTTTATTGATGGTTTCAGAGTCGATGTGGATTTGTGTGACAATGGAGGGTTGGTGTTGTTTTGTATTGATTTGGTGAATTTTGCTGATGATTGTGTAGCGGTTGGTGGCCTGTTTTGAGGTTGTCTGATGTGTGATTGATTTTTTAATTTGTTCGATGTGAAATTCGAAGAATTGGGACTGGATATGATTTGTGTGGGTATGTCTGCTGATTCGATGGATTTCGTGACGTGGTAACTTGTCGTATGTCAGCTTTTTAGTGAGGTTTGAGTCTGGTTTGCTGAGTGTGTCTGGTGCTTGATCATTCATAGTGAGCCGTGAGTCGTGGTGATACAGAGCAGCTGTTGGTCTTTCTGGCTTTCTGGTTGATGTTGCAAGGGATTGGAAATAGGACACTGCATCTGAAATTGAAAGAAGAGGGAAATATAGAATAATACATTTTGAAAGTCAAAGAATCAGAATTTGGCTAAATCAAATTGAGCAGTACATACAGTGATTTCAAAAGAGCGGAAAGGATTTGCCAACTTGGCCTAGTGGGTAGATGCGTCGACTCCAACGCTGAGGGTTTCGCCTTCAGCAACATTCGAACATTCATACTTCACGGCTGCAGTTCTTTCGAGTCACTGATGATACTTGGACAGTACACAGAGCTTCTCAAATTAAAACGTTCGAAGTTGGCATTGAAGTGAAGCTTGCCACCACTCGTGAGAGAACAACAAAGAGTGCTTCATTTTGACTTGCTTTCTTTTTCAATTGGTGTCGCATTACTCTTAGTCAGTATTGTTTGACAAATCATCAAGATTATTCAGCTGAACTACAAAAATATCGTGCACTTCGGGCATATGGTGTGAATCATCGAACTCCTGAGTTTGTTATTGTTATCTGTAAATTCTAGTCCCAGCAAGTCAACTGGAAGCCAGCTGGAACCATCAACATTGGAAATTGGACCTGGTACGGCATAGTTTCAGGCAACATTTCCGTGAAATTATACTCAAAAAGTAAATGTCTGACCCCGACCTTTCAGGACACGATACATTTTTTTTTTTTTTCATTTAAAATTTAAAAAAACAGGCCTGGAAGAGGCTCCCAATGATACGTGCAACACGAGTGGCTTGCTGTAAGATCTAGTCACAGGTCCGCCTCGGAAATTAGGCTTATGACAGAGAGAGACCTTGGAAAGCAACAAGGATATCTCCCTCGTTGGCGTTGGCTCAGTCATCCTCGCCATCTTAGTTTCCGTGACAACGACTAAAACGATCTTCCAAAAAGAACTGATAGCCCGTTCTTCGTCTTGATCTAAAGCCCGGGCGGGACTGAGACTCACCCAAAAAAGGGAGTCTTGCAAAGACGAACTGAGTAACAGGGTGGGATTTTCAACCAGCCCCTCTACAACTGTTCATCGCGAGTGAAGTCTTCGGCCCTATTTATTTGGCGTTTCGTTGTCATTCATTCTGGGTCTGTTCGTCAACAGACTTCACCCTATCGTGGACAGTGGAACGTTATATGCTCTGGGGTTTCCACTTTCATCCCTCATGTACAAATCTGTGGTGGTTTGCCTTGAAACATCCGCGACCAGTGAGCATCTGCGTCAAGTAGAGATTCAGCTCTCCATGATTTCTGCTGATCCAAGGGTCAATATTGGGGATCAGTCCCTGCGTCCATCTATTTGGCCATTCTTCGAGATTTGCTCTAAGTGGTAGTTCATCGTCAATTCGGCTCGTTGCTGTTGGTTTCATTGTTCTGTTGGCACGCTATTTCCATGCGACTACTTTGGTTCGACGAGGTCTATTGGCACCATTCCAGATGGAACACACCCCGCTTGGTATGAGGTTTTGCGGAAGGCGATGCATACTCCCAGAGCATTGACTCTATATACTGCTGGTGCTCAATGCTCATAGCTCCAGCCCATATTTGGGAGCCATCGACGTCGCCACTCTGGCCGCTACTCAGCAGAGATGATGGATGAAGAGATGGGCCACTTCTACGTTTCTTGCCCCTCAGATTCATCTGACAGCTTTTTTTATAACCTTTTTACAGACAGGCGTCTGTGCACACGTGTGAGTTAAGCGAAACTGATTACTCCCGCCTCACACCATTGCGTTGCTCTATTCTTCTAACAAGTGTGCGTGAAAATAAAGTAGTAGGCGTGACTTGAGAGCACAACTGCGATGAACTGGGGCTTAGCCACTGGAAAGAGGAATATCTCTTCCTCCATCATCTCCGTGTACACATCAACTTGGCTCCAGAAATGAAGAATGATAGAGATGCCCAACTTCTACCCCTCTTGCCTCTTAAAATGTTTGACAAACCATTTTTTACATCGTTTTTTCAAAACAAATTGACTAATCAGACATTATCAGTTTTTTCCTGAATAACTGTCAAAAGGCTTTGAAATTCGTCGATGGGCTAGGGGTCAATCAGCTGTGAAGTTGGGCATCTCTATCACATTTCAAATCTGCTTGGCTCATTGGTTCCTCTCCACTTGTGGGAGTCACCTTACACTCGGTTGTCCTCTGCTGCGTTGTCCTGGGAGACAATCAGACTCCGTGGACGATGTGATAGACTCACCCTAAGACGTCCACATTTCAGTTGGAACTCCGCTCGCAAGCAAAGTTCTGATAGACAGTTCTGCCAGAAACACAATGCTCCGTTGGTGCTATCGTCGAGTGAAGCTTAACTTCCGACGGGCACAGTAAATGCCGCGTTGTTCTACCGCTCTAATGCGTGTGCGGCCAATGAAAGCACACCCGTTCACGCAAATCGTTTAACATGTTGACACAGTGTCGTCGAAATTGTTTTCCGTGCCTGAAGGTGTACCTCAGCAACGCAACGACGCTGGCACCAACTTAGTCTTGTCTCTTGCTCACATCAGCCATTCGCCAAACTCCTCGGCTTCGAGCGCACGCTCCCTCGACCCAGTCCAGGTCAGAGGAGATCGAGGCTAAGGCACGACATCAGCAAAACCCTTCGATTGATTTTTACAATGAACCACGATTTTGTAAACGTATTTATTTGCTTTCGACTAAAAATAAATTAACTACTCTATTCGCAATAGGCCTTACTAGCTACTCATGTTTTCTCATGTTATGCCTGCTCCACGCTAAGTGCGCGTGTGTGTGCTTGTGTTTGTGTGTGTAGGAAGTCTGTTAACAAAATATTTTCCTAAGTTTTTGGTTTTGTTTAAATAAATTAATTCATTAATCATAAAATAGTAAGTAGTTGGTTGGAGAGAGAGAGAGGGAGAAAGGGAGAGAGGGAGAGGGAGAGAGAAAAAGGTTAGAAGCTGATTTGTGCGTTTGGTCGGTCGCCGCCTTAAGTACTAAATGAAGGTCCTCTCGAATCTGGGCTAGTTGTTGTTGATCTTTCCCTCTAGCTGAGCCTGCAGTTGCTTGACGTTCCTCCCGCTGTTGTTGTGCCGCTGAAAGAATGCGTTGATGGAGCTCATCGAGCGGTACTCCAGGTTGTCGGAGACGTTCCAGTCGCCACTGATGCTCTGGTGGCGGCCGAGAGGGTTGCGCATCTTGCTCTCGTTGTATTTCTCCAGCAGGTGCAGCAGGCAGTCCTTGGTGGTGTTTGCTGCCTCCTCGAGGTTGACAGTCTGATGCTTGTCTGGCGAGCCGATGGGGACGTCGCGGCTCATTTGATTGACGCGGAATTTCGCGCGTCGTATGCTCGCCTCAGAGGCACTGGACGTTGCGATGCTGTTGATTGCGTTCTGAATGGATTGCGCTTTGACTCCGTTCTGCTGGGCGACCTGCGTGACTAGTGTGTGCTTGGCCGATGTGCCGGTCGGCGGCAGTTTCTGCGCGCTGCTTCCATTGGCCAGGATTGTTGGCGTCTCCTCGATGGACTGCTGCAGGCGGACGGACAACGAGCTGACTCTGGTCGAGCTTGTCGCTGCTGTGCTCGACCTGGACGTGAAGCCGGAGCTGCTGCTGGTGCTGCTGAAGCTGGACACGTGCTTAGAGGATTCCTTTATCACAGATGAAGTCCGACTACTACTGCTGCCGCTTGTGGCGCTTGTTACTGTGCTCGTGCTGCGTTCTTCTTCGTTGGTCGGTGTCACATTCCCCGTATCGATGCCACTTTCTGCGCCTCCGCCTCCACCTCCGCTGCCGCCTAGCTTGTCGTTGATCTTGGCCAGCATCAGGAGGTGGTCGGAGAGCTTGCGGATCTCCTCAGCTAAGTTCATTCGCTCGCCACTGGACTGCCGTTTCAGCAGGAAGTTCGTGTCCGAGTTTCGGCGATCGAATGAGTGAAGGTAGCCGCGGAAGTTCCTCATAATTGGACTGGCCGCACGAACTTCCTCCGTCTCGCTCGGCGTGGGGGTTTCCGGTGGCGTCTTCGTGAATATGTCCTGGCGTTCGTTGGTCGGCGTCATGTCCGTGGCACTGCTGATGCTCTCGTCGTTGTTGGTGTCATCGTCCGTGAGCGTGCCAATAGATTCGCAGGGTGATGGTGAGCAAACTAAAAAGAAAAAATAATCTCATTAGATTGACATTTTATGGTAATGAGCATCTGGTTGAATTTTTAAGCGGGTCGTCCCCACATATTCCCCAAGAGGGTGTCGCTGCCATTTGCAATAATCTCCCAGACAGTGGTCGTCGCGGTGACCTTAACTGCCAATCAAAAGGTCTTCAAGTCGTAAAATGTTTGAAGACAAGCGTCTCGTGGACGACGACGAAGACGTCTTCGACGCAACCAGCACAACACAACCGTCCCATAAACAATGATAAATATTTAATTAATAATTTCAGCGCCGCAAGGACGTGCCTTTATTTTCAATTTTACACCGAAGCGGATGCTGCCGCACGAATCCGTCGCCGTCCACGGAGCGGCGCAGCAAGAGGCGATTTGGCTTGGGCGCACATATTTTGTTTTGTTTTGCAATTGTGCAACCTGTACAGTGGCACAAGGCTGCTTGGGGGCGAAGACTGTGTGCCCTGCTGTATTCGAAGCGACATAAAGAATAATTTTTATGACCAAACTTGAGCCATTCGACGCGGCGGACGCGCGGTGAGTGCTGTAAAGCAATTTGTGAAACGGTAGAAGTTGGAAGTCATAAAGACTGGAAAGGGACATAAATCAGGATGGGATATACGAGTCCTCGTACCTGTTTCGTTTTCGTTTTTATTTCTCTCTCTCTTAGTCCACATCGAAGCTCAAGTGTCGCGGGAAGGAGGGAGCGGTTAGGATTCTAGATTATCGGCGAAAAGGGAAAATGGATAAAGTTCTTTTTTTCCGGGGAGTGCGTCTGTCAAGGGTGCTAGAGGGCTTCATTAGGAGGCGGCATAAATGAGTGTTCAATGGCCGAGGAGTTGTGTGTCGGGCGAGGATGTGTCGGATGAGGATGTGTCCTCGTGAAAGTTGTCCATCAATAGTTATGGCATCGTTGCTGTTGATGTCTTGCGAGGAGGTGTGGACGTAAAAATTTAAGTGCTCGGGCGGAAGAAGCATGGCTGCACTTTCGACGGCTGATGTGAGTGAATTATTTTATGCGGGCTCGGGCTGGAATCGGGATCTTTCAGATTTAGTGACGAAATCAAATGATAGAAATAAAAACTGACTCCTGGTGAAATTTGATGAGAGGGACCGGGTTTCTGAGAGGGAGAGACTGCGACTGAGTGGGGAGGAGATTCTAGAGCCTCATCCATTCAGCAGCGAGTTCGTTGAATGAATGAAATTACATTTTGGGGCCTAGGCGTGGTTGTCCACCAATTGTAGCGATCTCCAAGTTCGAGATCTAGCACTTTTGAGCATTCTATTGGCTTGAGTCCGGGATGGACCTGCGCCTCAGCCTCCGTTCTTCTCCACCCTGCACGCACGGTCTTGTGCTAGGGAGGGAGAGAGAGAGGAGAGAGAGAGAGAGAGGAGAGAGAGAGAGGAGAGAGAGAGAGCGGAGAGAGAGAGAGAGAGAGAGCGGAGAGAGAGAGAGAGGAGAGAGAGAGAGAGAGGAGAGAGAGAGAGAGAGAGAGAGAGAGGAGAGAGAGATGAGAGAGAGAGAGAGGAGAGAGGGGAGAGAGAGAGAGAGAGAAAAAAGAGAGAAAAGAGAGAAAAGAGAGAGAAAAGAGAGAATAGAGAGAGAGAGGGGGAGAGAGAGAGAGAGAGAGAGAGAGAGAGGGAGAGAGAGAGAGAGAGAGAGAGAGAGAGAGAAAGACTTGCCAATCTGCCGGTTCGTGGAATAAATGAGGCCATAGATTGGTCTCAAGGTCCATCAAATATCGCATTCTCTCACTACGAAGCCTTCTTCGGCCAGTCCTACAGCACGGGGTGGACCTATGCCGCAGTCAGCTCTGTTTTGTTCTAGTTTCTTTTAGCTACGCTCGCTCAGCTGATTAACATCCCTTTCCAGATGTGTACGCCATCCGAGGCGTGGTCTTCCTTCATCGGCTTGACCCTCGCGTTAGCTCGAGTCCGAGTCCGAGTTTGAACTGAAAATCGATCCCACTTCCGCCTGATCAGAGACGATGCTGGGAGTGGCAGAATTGGAGTAACTCACCACAAGTCACCGATGAACCCGTGATGCCAAATTCTCGATCGAATTCAGCCAGTCAATGACTGCCACTTTCAACTTAGCGTTGAGCATCGATCGACGGCTTGCTCTGACTAGTGGAGCAACAGGAAAGATCAACATCATTGGTCGGCCTTAGTCCCAAGGATGTACGCATGCTAATAAGAGTCCCTACCGGGAATTTGGAACATATTCGCACATGCAATGCATCTGCACGAGTCCAAGACGTCTCAGAAGCTGCAGAGACGAGGAAGAAATGGAATTCATTCAACAACTGATCTGCGTTTTCTTCTCGGCTGTTCTTCGCCATGTTTTTCGAGGAGAGAAAGAAGCATGGCAAGTGGGAAACGGATCTGGGGGGAGAACTGAGGCACATGGCGAGAAACTGCACACGACGGCCCGTAGGCGTTGGGTCTTATAAAGCGATACAGGACTTGGTGATAATGAACATCTGCTCTGAGTTTGCTCAGCTCTAACAAAGAAATGAAGGCAGTTCCTAGGAAAGCACTGCTGCATAGAGATGGAATACTTAAGCCAAAATATGGAACCTTCTTCAGGTAACGCCACATTTCACAAGTAAATCTGATTGTTGTTTCACTCATGGTTTGTCTCTTTTCAGGGAATCGGTAGTGTGTCATCCACAAGAAGAAAATCTCCGAAGCTAGCCCCCAGACCACTCGTCCCCAAACGACGCAGTCAAAGAACTTAGGTCGTGTGCTGTACAGGTAAGTTCCGCAACCAACTTCAAGTAGACACCCAATACTAAACACAAACCTTCCTTCTTTCCCTTCTCTTCTTTCCCTCTCTTACAGGTCGATGATTCCTTGTTTTGAACTCCATCCAGTTCGAGAGAAATCATCCACAAATGCCGAGCTGCAAGCTGCCACCATTCCTAGAGTCCAGCCCGTTCTCAGAAAACTCTGAATCATACCCTGTCACTTTCTAGTCAATTCTTGTTTGTTTGTTTGTTTGTCTATTCTAAGCATTCTATCACTGTTTGCAATTGTACTTTGTTATATTTAAACAATAAAAAATAAGAAAGTACCCAAACCTTTGTCTTTGAATCTGGGCACAGAGTCCAGGAGTTAGAAGATCCAAAGAAAAGAGGTCTAGACATTCAAGTTGTAAGCCTTACAACGTCACTAAGCCCCAAAAACTATGGAGTAGTCTGGTGTTCGACTTTCGCTAAAAGCAGCCAATTACGAGACGCATCAAATGAGAAGTTCAATCACAACAAAAATCTGGAAAAATGTGAAAATTCCGAGCGAAGTACAGAAGAAGAGATTGTGGTTGGTTTCAACTTCGAAAATATCTCGAAAACAGAAGGACTGACGACAAGTGTTAATGGCAGTTTTCTAGCTTGAAGCAGGGACTACATGATGGCATTTGTAACAATATCAGGTCCAGGGATCATAGATCGAGACCCTATCGTCCAGGGATCATAGCTCTGTGACTTGTCGCTAAAAGTTGCAATCGAGACCCTGTCGTTCAGGGATCATAGCTCTGTGACTTGTGGCTAAAAGTTGCGATCGAGACCCTGTCGTTCGGCGATCATAGCTCTGTGACTTGTCGCTAAAAGTTGCAATCGAGTCCCAGTCGTCCAGGGACCATAGCTCTGTGACTTGTCGCTAAAAGTAGCGATCGAGACCCTGTCGTTCGGCGATCATAGCTCTGTGACTTGTCGCTAAAAGTTGCAATCGAGTCCCAGTCGTCCAGGGATCATAGCTCTGTGACTGTTCATATACAAATGAACATTGTTTTTTGTACAAACCGAGTTCTATTGGAAGGTTCAATAACTAGTTGGAATCCGATATTGGTTGGCTTTCTCCTGGTGGCGAGTGGTGGAGTGGTCCTTGCTCTTTTCTCTTGTGCTGGTCTGTACGACGTGACGGATGCACATAGTTTCTCATCTAGTAACCTTCAGCGTTGACAGTCCTCACATTGTGGCAATTTCTAACTCTCAATATAACCAAAACAACTTGAATTGCAATCAAAAGAAATGCGTTGCAGTATTCATCAAGTCTTCTCTTACTTGTCAGCATCACTGTCTGTGTCGAAGCTTTTAGTCTCTTATGTGGTGTAGGGTGAGACGAGTGATGAGACCGTGTTAGGCAACTCATCTTGCCATTCGGTCTGCTTCAATTCCAACAGATCACTAGTTAAAACTAGATGAGAGCGAACATCATTCAATTGTTTGCTTGAACGACAATTCTCTTTAGAGCACATCAAATCGAAAGTCCGAGTCCTCTGATTACAAAGAAAGCATAGACAAACTCTAGGCTCTAGGTTGGATGGTTAGACCTTTGGTAAACCTATGGAACGACCTTTGTGATGTAGACAAACTCTGAGACCACGACTCCTTCTGATTGGCTGCCAAAATCCCCGACGAGCCCCCTTAACAAAACTAAATATGTACTTAAAGTTTACAATTTTCATAATAAATACCAAAGACTAGGTTAGGCATACTTTTAGGCGTTATACACAGTGATCTCTGTGTGCGTGTGTGTGTGTGTGTTGTATTTATACCCGAATGAGCTTTGTTATCAACAGAAGCGTATAATTTTGAGTTTTCAATTTTCCAACTGGACAATGCACAAATGAGACACACTAATTTCTCTGTCCCCCACGGAGGGACACACAAAAACAACCGTTCGTCCAAAACAAACAACTAGTGAGTTAAACAAAATTTAGTGCAAAAAATGTCGTGTTCCAATCCAAAAAAACACTACAAAACACAAAGTTAAACAAAATCACAAACTGTGAAGTGAGGCATACTCAAGAAGCGTTACAGCACCAGAGTACAGCCTCGTACATCACTCGTATCTGCTTGGGTTTAGGTTTAAGCGTCAAAATTCTAAAGTACTCAAATGTGTGTCAAAAAGAAAACTAAAATACATATACTAAATATTTTTTGTGATAATTGTGGTTTTTGTTTTTGTAACATACATGTGTAATTAGCCACAAACGGCAGCGTCCTTCTTAATAAATTATTTCCTCTAGATATCTTAAAAGCTTGAGTCTGAAAGTATACATATATAGGACGAGATTATATTTTATTTGTTTATAGATCGGTTTGTTTTGAGGAAGACAAGGAGTATGTGAAAGATGAGACACCTGTGAGTGAAGTGAAGTCTCAAGGGAGGTGGCAACTGAATGGTGTTTTTCCGTCGTTCGGAATGCCAGGCAGACTTACTTGTACATCGAGTTGGGGGTACTGCTTGAACTTTGAATAGGGTCCCCTGCACGACACGTGAGCTTGCTCTAGGGGCTAGGCCCGGCTACAAAGCATTCTACTTCTAACATTTGTTCCGTTGGCACACCTCGTGAAACTATTTTGACGTGACCAGCAATTGGTGGGTAACAGAGCGAGCCTAGGCTGTAGGGGCTGCTAGTCCACTCTAACCTACAAATAGCTAAATCTTATGTTAAGGTGCCTTCTTTAGAGCTTGTGGTCCTTTAGACCCCTGTTTCAAGCACCTTCGTCAAATTGAACAGGCGGTGTGTCCTTCGAGACTCTGTATTTTTCGAGAGGTATTTCAAGTGCTAGTCTAGCTAGGCGTGTACGGATTTAACGCCTACGTTGGCTAGGCCTTGTAGATCCCGTGGGCAATACTGCTCCACCCCACTCAGCGCCGGTCGAACAACGCAATTGAGTACCTCTACGAAACCGATGACAAACCCTGGTGGAAAAGAATCTGAACCAACTTGACGTGCGAAATTGGCGTCGAAGAGGCTTGTTGACTGAGGCTCAAGGCCCACCCCGAACTGCGGCGCCAGTAGAAGAAGAAAAAGCAGAAAAGGTAGCTTAAGGGTTTGCATTGTGAACGTGTTTGGCTGAACGTGTTCAATTTGTGAAAATGTACGTGCTTCTGAAGGTGCTACATACGCTTAGTCGTCCGCATCTGGGCGTCAACAATCTGAGCGTACTACTGACAAGTCGAAGAGATTCCCCGTCTGAAAGCCTCCATTGTTAGAGAAATTGTTGAAGAAGATCAAGCATCTGGACTTGTCTCAGAAAGAGGATCATCTCCGGTTGAGCTAAGCGCCCTTTGCTCGTGATAGCAATGAACGTGACGAGAAACGTCACTTGTACTGGCCGTTACACGAGCTGACTTCTCATGATCGACACTCGATCTCCATCTACAATTGATGCCAGCTGAGCACGGAATGTGAGCGTGGAACTTGAACTCCTGAGTGAAGTGACCACACAGCACTTTCGCCGATACTAAATTGTTGCGTGTGTGTAAATGTAAACGACATGCAACCCTCGACAGTCCATTGAGTCCACGAAAAGCCACTGTTACATGTCAGTTTGTTGTCTCGGGCTACTTTTCGCTCCGAGGTTACCTTAAGTTTGACTTAAGTCAATAATGGTTGGGTCTTTATTCGTTTTGGTTATTTTTTTTTCACTCTGGGCTAAGTCATTGTATAGACATCGAGAGAAGAGTGTGTTTCCTCCTCCGACAGAGTGTGCTACTTGCGTCGAAAACATGCTTCTTCGAAAATGAGAATGGTGCATAGGCGAAACCGATGGCACACCCTGGTGGAGAAGAATCTGAACCAACTTGACGTGCGAAATTTGAGAGGCTTGTCGGCTGAGGCTAAGGCCCACCCGGAACTGCAGCGCCAGTAGAAGAAGAAAAAGCAGAAAAGGTAGCTTAAGGGTTGGCATTTAGTCTAAACAGACTTTATTCAAATTTGTTTAGACTAAAATCGAAGAAATGGAAGTGGGAGACGTGGAGTTGCATTAAGATCGCATCTCACGGAATACCGTCCGTTTTTGGCCTTGTGACGAGTAAATGAAACGTTTCATTGGCGAGTCATTCCACGTTGCATTGATGTCAACGAGCCTCTCCAGATCATGTGATTGTCAACAAGGACTGTCAAGGACTATAGCGACTCTCGAGAGCGCACAATTGACGTATCCAGACAGAGTTCCGTTTCTTCTTGAATCAAACAGAAATGGAAACAGAAATGAATCAGCGCTATCCCACAGAGTCCATTAGTAGCAAATCTACGAACCGAAGTTGCGATAAAAACTACGAGAATTCCGACGTAGATTGCTTGTCGTAGAAAAAGATAACAAATTTCGTATTCAGTGATACCAACCTTCACGAGCTTCGGAATTCGCAACAGATTTTTCACTACGAATTTCGGAGTTCGTAGCACATTTTCGATTACGTCAATAAATACATTCCAAGCCTAGCTCAATGGCAGGCACAGTCAACTGTTTGTTGCCTGGACACTTAAAGTCTGAAATTCTGACCTATTTGGTTTGGCCAGTAATGAGACCACGACAACTGAGGCCATCGTCTTGAAACCAAGTGAAGCGGATGAACCGGTGAAGCCTGTAAGTATGCCGGTTAATCCAGTCAGTCAGTGTGAGGTGTGAGTTGGCCTAGGAACAAACTGAAAGCTCTTGCATCCATACGAGGATGGAAAAAGGCACACGAATTGTTAAACATGCACTGCTACAGAATTCCTGGAGTATCACGGCAGTGTTGGGATATGGAAATACCATCAGCCGATAATACCACCCTCCTTGCGGCCATTTAAGGAAGCGCGAGCTTAAAGCTCTTAGTCTGCCGGGTCTTCGGTCATAGGGACAATGAGGCAGCAGGTGAACTTCCTGGCAATTCTATGCGCTAATCCATCTCCTACAGATGTCCAAAAGAAAGTGGATGACAAAATAGAGCTTAACGAAAAGTGGAACTCTCTAACTGGCCCCAAACATCTGAAGTACCATTGAAACAAAATGACTTCATGCACAGACCGTGGTGACGAGGAAGAAATGGAGGATTCTCTTCATTATCTCCGTCACTGGCACAGTCTCTGGCAACCATCAGGAACTAACACTAACCCCTTTCTTCAGTTCCAGGATTTCGGGATGGTTGGACAAAAAACAGACTAATACGACATATGAACTAAGAGGTTATCTATGCCTCCGTGGGTATCGCAATCGGTTCAACAGGACTGAAGTGAGACGTGCCATACCTACGCCCCTCCACGCACCGAGCCTAGCCTCCATCGAAACGCAGCCCCCTACTCCCAGACAGACTTCGCAGCAGATTGCCCCCTTGTCCACCGACGAATTTGAGGGATCACGAATTTTTGAAAGCTAATCGGGAAACCATTTCGAAGGCATTCACTGATTGATTGGTCCTTTTGATCCGAGGAAACTATAGAATCTGCTCGTGTTCAACCTAATCAAATGCAAGCCACAAACATTCTAAATGCCAAAACTGCTCTGCGCCGCTGTACGTACAATTAAGCCCCACACTCAGAATACACACACAAACTCACGGCAACGCGTGACGCTTCAACAAATTCTACTTCTGCACCTTTAAGTCGTGTGCACAGTCCCAGTCCCAGCGCTGAGCTGCACATCCATACGACACGTGTGTACATTTAAGATTACATTTAACATACTAAACATACAGTTTTTTGTACTACTTTAAGTGGCCCACTCGACACGGCCTATCAGTATGCCTAAGCTAGTGTGGTTAACCCTGCCAATGGCAGGTATCTTGAAATCCCTCTTCGTTAGCAGTCGATGTATGAGGATTTGCTTATGGTGCGCCACCTCGCATGACATCTGTACGCCCCGGTGGACGATTTGTACGTGTACACACCTCTCGACGACGATATACTCTCTCCCCGTGAGTCGCGCAGTGGTGCAATCACATTCTCTTCCGCATCAAAGACGTACGGACTGTTGGGGTGCTCCTCCCACCGCTCGATGAAATTCTTTAAATTATCCTTTGTCTGTTCCAGTTCCTAGAACGATAACAAAAGCGAGAGTCAAATAAAGATGGAGCACTGGAATGGGGATGGAGCACAAACCTTATTCACCTCTCTTACGTCGTCTATGACATCGGCCGGTATGGGGGACGGTGTTGACGCTTTCAAATTGACTGGGGGTACGTTCGTTGGTTTTGGGCCGACAATTGGCGGTGGCTTTGGCCTCTGCTTCAGCCATTTGTGCTCCAAGCACTCTGTGGCAGTCAGTCTCGAGCTGGATGAATGAATGAAATATTTTTAATTAGCGCACGCATGTACGTCGCGCCAGGCAGCCAATTAGTTTCAAACACTCACCTGCATTCTTTGACGAGTAACTTTGATATGAAATCCAACGCCTCGGGGGACACATTACTGAATGCTTCATCTTCAAAGTCGTACTTGGCTATCGTTACGTTTGCCATCGTCTGAATATCAGTCTCTCCCATGAACGGCGATAGGCCAGAGAGTCTACACGCACACACACGGAAATTAAGAAATTAGGTAATTCACATTTTAAGAGGAACTGAGCGGGGTTTCGCTTACAGGACGTAGCATATCACGCCAACACTCCACATGTCTGTTCCGTACGTAATACAGTCGAAATTAACCACTTCGGGGGCGACGAATTCCGGGGTTCCAAAGAGGATCTGCAAGAGAGCAACCAGAGAACAACTTAAGTATCGGCCCTTGCGAAAAGGGGTTACGCGTGGGTGTGGATTAGGTGACAGCGACGGTGCCACCGCCGCCGCCGACGACGACCACGATGACTGTGTTTTAAGCAACGACGGCATTTGAAATAAATTGTGACTTTTAATTGCGAAGGGGAATCGTTTGCTGGCGCACCCTTCCCAGTGGCCCTGTCGTGGTGGCATAAATCGCAGCGCTGGTGCCATTAATTTGCCACATGGAAGGCTCTGTGAATAATGTGCAAATGAAGAAGTTCAGCTCCCTTTTGACTGGGAATTGCTGGACTTTAAATTAATTTTCCAGAGGCTTGTCGTGCGTCGGTCGTCGGGTGGATTGGAGGGGCGGCTGGGTTTTGGGTGATTACCTGCAATCTCTTGTCGGGATCGAATTTGCGAGCCAAGCCGAAATCGATGATTTTGATGCGGTTTCCTTCTTTCGTCAGGCAGAGGATGTTCTCCGGCTTCAAATCGAGATGCAGGATGTTGTTGCGATGAATGAACTGCATGGCCTCGCACACCTGTCGAATGAAGACCGTGCAGGCACGTTCGGTGAGCACGAACTCATCGTCTATGACCCGATCGAACAGTTCACCTCCTTCGACTCTGTGGAGAGACAAAATTAAAGTTTTGACGTTAGGTTTTGATTGCTTGTGTTACGGGATGGGGGATGAGGTCGAGGTATGGTGGCGTGTGAGTTGTGTTCTCGTGGGCTGCGAGCCTGAGCTGCGAGCACAATGAATTAGGTCGCAATTTTGAAGTGGAATTTTCTGTTCGCGATAAGGGTGAAGGTGATTTGAAATTGTTGCGAATTCGATAAGATACCAGCTCTCAAGTGGATCTACTGCAATAAATGTGCGAACAGGAAGGCGACATTTGCACAGCTTGACGATGTGATAAGGAGGTGATTGGGAATATCAGACGAATTTCGAATCTGCTTCCTGTTGCAAGCAATCAATATTTTGCAAGACCATTGCAGACAATGTAGTTTTCAGGTCACTTGGGGGTGCCTTGAAGAAGACGTGATAGAAGTCAACAAATTCAGAGGAAGGCAGGCCTCTGCTGCAGCTTGTCAACAGAGCAACAAGAAGGGTTAACTTTGACAGAATTCAATCGAAATCATTGGGTTCTTCAATGCAAAGACGGTCCAGTCGAGGTTAGCGCAGTGCAACTAAGTTTCTGACAGGCAGTCTAAAACAGGAACAATCGAAGAGTTTCTTTGCCACATCTCGGTCACGAGGGAAATAAGGAATTTTAAACGGTAACAACGTCCACAATAAAGGGGGCCACTTTGACTGCGCCAACTATCGAGGGATCAGTCTCCTTAAGATCGCATACATACACGATCTGCTGTCGTGTGTCAACGCCTGAAACCACTTGTCAATAGTCTGACAGGTCCCTATCAGTGCGGTTTCAGAAAAGTCCACCATCGACCAAATTTTCACACTACGGCGGATCCTGGAAAGGACTCCAGAGATGCAGATCCACCATAGAGACGGGCCATGTCTAGTTGGGCATTCCTGCCGAACTCGTCAGGTGGTGCAGGAGGTCGATGGAGAACTCGCATTCCTTCATCAAGCTCCGTATCGAACTCAACGAGACCTTCAAAGTCAAAAAAGGTTTTAGACAAGGCGACACGCTGTAATGTGATTTCTTCCATATCACACTTGAGAAGATCGTGCCAAACTCAATCGAGGCACGATCTTCCAAAAGTCCGTTTAACTGCTTGCTTACGCGGACAACATTGGCGTCACTGGAAAAGCACAGCGAGCAGTCAATGAGGCGTTTACTGGCTGAAACTGAGTCTGACAGTAAATCAGGACAAATCAAAGTACAGTCTATCATCACGGAAGAACGTACAAAATCGACGTCTCGGACAGACTGTCATAATAGGCAGCAAACATTTTGAGGTAGTCAAGGAATTCGTGGTTCGATCACGCGTAGAATTACTCTTGCCAATCGCTGTTTCTTTGGGCTCAAGAGGCAATTGAGTAACCGAGCCATCTCTCTAAACACTGATCATCCCTGTCCTGCTCCATGCCGCAGAGACATGAACGCCATTGAAAGCGGATGAAGAAGCTCTGGCCATTTGCGTGCAATATTTGGTCCTATTTGCGTTGATGGCGTCTGGAGATTCACCACGACAGCCGCATGCGCTAAGTTAAGCGTATTCGGATCCAACGCTTAAGATGGCTAGGTCAAGTAGAGCGGATGGACACCACAGTCATTGGAACAATGCAACAGAGGACGTCCTCGAACGAGATGGCGCACACAAGTGGAGAAGGATCTCAATTTGGTCTGCGCAACTGGAGACAGCTGGCGAAAGATCGTGCTGGTTGGAGACGTTTGTTGGTGGAAGCCCAGGTCCACCTCGGACTGTAGCGCCAAACAAAGACGAATGAAACAAACGTGGCTGATGACAGGATTAGGATTAATGCTACGTGAAACTGTTGTACGTCTCTGCAATTGCAGCGCTGTCTCCCCTAGAATAGGTCATCATCATAAGTAGCATTAGAGTCAGTCTCCAACGATTTAAAAGATTTAACTGGATTGCGGAATAGGATCGAACAGCCCCTTGAGCGGCCCCTACAACCAAATGTTTTCGATTTCATGATTATTCAAACCATGTCCCACCCTCAAATTAAGCAAACCTGTGCGGCGACTTTAAACACAATGAATCATCCGAATAAGAGGTAACCGCATTCAGAAGAGTCTTCGACTCTGAACCTTTGAGACAACGCGGCAGAGGACACCCGCAGTTTAAGGTGGCACATCCTGGTGGAGACATACGTCAGCTAACTGGGCGTGCGACACTGGAGGTTGAACGCTGTTGGTTGAGGGCCAGGTCCACTGTACTGTACCCGGACTGTAGTGCCAAAAATAAAAAAAAGAAGAAGCATTCAATGTGTATCGAACTGATGCATGTGTGCCGATTGACGACACTCCTGGAGTGGAGCCCTCACATAGCGCCACCACATCCCTGAACTCGACGAGCGATAGCCACCACACTGATGATCACCGCGTGGCCTGTGCCACAGCCACAGGATAACGGCATCATGACCAACGGCACCTGCTTGCCGCGATAACGGATGGGATGACTTGCAGAGATTTTATGATGTTGTGCGGCCGGTTTGTCTCGAAAATTCACCACAAAACTATTGTGATCTAGCCATGAACAAGAAGTGTTGCTCCACAAAGTGAACTGTCCAGAAACGAATGTTAAGAGGTCCAAGAATTGAAAGACATCTTGCTCATTGTGGATACGCAAAGGCGATTTGTCATGAGCAGTTCACAATGAAAAAAAAAAAAAACTAAAGACACTACTGAAATGCAAAAATGACGGTAAAGCGGTTAAACCTATTAAGCGACGCGAATGGACATAAGCATTTCGAGAACTCAAAACAACCATAAATGATCTTACTTTACAATGAATTCTGTATGAATTGAATGCCGGATGGACCAATGTATTCGAAAGAATCTGATGAAATGAAATGAAATCATTCACCACACCCTCACAAACCTACTGGAAAAATGAACAACTATCGCTATCAAACAAAATTCACGCGACTAAGAAGCAGCAATTCATCTCAAAGCCTATTTACAGCTTCTTACCTGACTCGGTGTTTACCAGTCTCACCTATTCAATTGTACCGCACGAAAAGCAGATAAGGACTGGTGTCCTCCGATTGTGTAATGGGACCCACCCCCACTCTGGGGTCAACATTCATTCACATGACAAAACGAATAAACGCGCCCGTTCCACACGGCACTTAATTAAATCCTAGTTTCGCGCAACGAGCTCCCTGTGGAGCCATGCGGGACAAGAGTCTAACAGAACAAAGGGACAAGAACTTTTCTCGAAAAAAAAGGTCGGTCCTAAAACAGTTTCCAACTCGTGCGGGAGAGAAGAACAAGAGTGGAAAACTTTCCATTTCTTGGTATGCAGAATTTTTCTGTTTTCGTGTACGGTTCATGCAACATGTGTGCTGCGAGGGTGAATGCGGAAAACTTTTGTGCATGGTTTCGTGTGACATTCATTCTCGTCGTGTATGGGTGTGTGTGTGGGTTGGGTGCAGTGGTTGTTTTTCTGTTTTGAATGTTTACTTAAAACTTATTTCTTACAATTCCAGGACGACACACATCATTTTCTGATATTCGTACGCAGCATACAACTGTATGATGAGATGATGTTGCAGCGAGTTCATGATCTCCACTTCGCGTTCCACGTTGCGACGGTCCTCACGCTTTGGTATCGGGACGAATTTTGCTGCCAACTTCAGACCGGTGGCCTTTTCACTGCACCGGTAGACTGTGCCAAATTTCCCCCTGCCGATGAGAAAGACAAAGAAAGCGAATGTGAGCCAGTGAATTGAGAGCATTGCAATGACTTGGGTACGTACCTGCCAACTTCGCTGAGCATTTCATAGATTTCATTGGCATCGACGCCTCGCTTGATTGTTACATCACGTGGCGGGAAGGCAGGTTCAAGGACTGAAAAGAAGAGAGAGAGAGAGAATGTGAATTTAAATTAGAAATAAATTGATCAGCGTCAAGTGGTTGGTGAGATTTTGAGAATTCGAAAGCAATCTGGGTAGTTTCAAGCTGACGTGAGACGTTGGCTGGATTTTAAGGGGGATCAAAGCAAAGCTGACAGATGACAGAAGTCACAGATACAAGGTCTAGGATAGGGCCTGTGTCTATGATTGTTTGTCGCAACATTCGATTTTGGGACAAAATTCTTGCGGATTTTTTACGCAAACCGACAGCTGACATTGACAATCTGAATTTGAAGGGAAACGTCTACAAAAGCAAGATCAAAAGTTTGATCTAAGTCGTCCCTATTTCTGACGCACTTCTGTACACTTTTCAAAGCACTAGCTTCCACTCACAAAAATTAACGACTGAATGTCAACGTTTGACAGATGTCCACTTTTCGAACACAGCCTTACACATAACCCAAACTGAAGGACACTTTTAAAGACTTGGAAGAGAATCGAAGCTAAGTGTGCATTTCCTGAACATTGTAAGCTGACAGATGACATTGATAATCTGAAGTTTGAAGCGAATGGCTTGAGAAAATGTCTGCAAAAGCAAGATCAAAGCTTGATCCTGACACGTGTTCACTTCTCAAGACACTGCCTCCAAATGCCAGCAAAGATTGACAGAGAACGTCTTCATCGACTCTTCGATCACAGCCATCGATCCACGCATCTGTTGGAAATTGTTGAAGATTTCGAAGGTGATCAAAGCAAAGCGCAATTTTCCAGAGCTGTCATACGTGCATTGTGATTGGATGTCCGTGAGAACTGACAGGTGACACTGACGTTTGAGATTGTCCATCCATCGATCGAAGTTTGGGTCTGAACGATCTCAAAGATCTCCGACGAACTTATGTCCACTTTTCAAGTCACCCCTTCCATTCACTCATACGATTATATGTCAACGATTGACAGATGACGTATTTATCGACACTCCGAACGCATCCTCAAACATGAACGCAATCTGATGAAATTGTTGACCATCAGAGCAAAACAAGCAATTTATGAACTAAACTAGTGTTTCGAAGACCATTGCGAGCTGACAGATGATTTTGACAGTCCTGAGCTTGACGTACAGGGAGTGTGGAAGAGTGAACGGCTGAGCCCCAATCGACTCTGAGATCTCTGACGCTTTTCCATTCTTCGCTGACTCGCCCACTGATAACGATTTTTACGGCCAAAACTCAACGTTTGACAGCTGATGTCATCATCGACTTTTGGACCATCGATCGTCTTGGCAGTAAACATAGTCTGATGACGACTTTTATGGTCACACACAAACGTTATCAAAGACCAGAAATATTACACTGATGATCTACGAGGTAAATACTTGTCGGGATATCAGCGTTTGACAGATAACGACCCTATCGAATTTTGGAACACACTGGAAACTCAGTCTGATGTCACCTCCGTTGTCAAAGAGTGAAAATATTTCTTTGATGACATTAAAGATCCCCGATGACAGACTGAATTAATGACAGGCATCACATGACAGCTTATGGTTTTGACAATTGCTCACCCGCTCATTCATTTCCATCCGAAACGCAAATACAAACAATGAATATTCAGAGAAAGAGAAATGAGAAGTACCAACTTGCAACATTTTAATATGTTCACTTTGACACATACTCGACCGATGACAGATACTCGCCACCGAATGTCATTCGCATTACAATCGAATTATGAAAACTCGAACTGCATCCCCGAGCTGTTTGTGAGTTCATGGCGAATTAAAAGTGCATACAAGGATAAATTATGATAATGTGAAATGTGACACATCCTTTGAACCTCAACTGAGATCAGTCCTCGCCGTCCAATTAATGTGCGAAAACAAATCAAGTTCACGTACGGCCTCGGTCTCACTATCCGTCCGCACCCAGGAGCTGCGATGGAAAGTTATGGATCGGGCAAACATTAAGTTAAACCATTGAGCAGAATGGCAGATGATTCAATTAAAATGATTTTCCTCCTCCGACATCACATCGGCGCTGAGGCTGAGGTGAGGATACGAGCGTGGGGCAGTTGCCGTCGTCGTCATCGGATGAATACCACAATTCAGTAATTATTCGATATTGGATTGGATTCGATTCGAATGGGATGGGATGGGATTCGATTGGATTGCACAGTCTGTCGACGTTGTCTGTCGACTGTTTGCGAAAGGACTCGTACGGAATGATGCTCACATGCGTGCTTGTGCTAATTGGTTATGATAACTCTCTTTATTTCTCGTTGTTTTTTTTTGTGTGTCCTCTGCACCACTTTGAGGGTACTATTGAGTTGGAGATAAGCTGATGTTTTTATGGTCTTTTAAAATCGTTCTTTTGTTGCTGTGTGTAGAGAGAGATAGAGAGAGAGTGAGAAAGAGGTAGAGAGAGAGAGATACGTGACTGTGAAAGCACATTGATTAGGTTGCTTTGAATTCATTGCGCTTGTTCGAGAGTCGCCTGGTTGACTGGGGAAAGCAACGATTTTTAAACGAGTTTATCGGTTCTTGGGGTTAGTCAGTACTTCTCTTGAAGTGTGAGGATCTGTGAGGCATTGTTGGTTGAAGTGGCTGACTGCCGTACGTAAATACTGCCGTACGACTTCATTAAGACTTTTCGAGATGATGTCTCTTAACTCTACGTTGTGTCTAATCTTTGAAGATACGGCTGCTCAGTTCCGAACACACCTTGGGTGGGTATAAGGCTGCAGAGACATCGCGTGGAACGAGCTCTTCAGACAAGCCATTAGCCCGTCCTTCTTCTCCGAGGAAGAGTCTGTAGGGATTTACCACATGAAAGCAAGGCATCGATTGGATGGCAACCAGAATGATTTGGCCAGAACCCAACCATCCCTAAACGGACCCAGTACCCAGATCCCCAGTTATTTTTAGGCACTGTCCACTTGGAGAGCACCCAATGATCCATAATAAACGATTTCTGCAGAAGCCGGACGGATGTGGAAGAGACTTAGTGGATCTCACACCTTCTGTGTTACTTCGGTGTGTCCGGCTTTGTCGACACTTGGAGCACATTTTTTGAAGGAAAACACGAGCTGCTCCCTCACCAGCACAATGCTCAGTTTGGTCTAAGTACATTCCTAAGTCACGACTACCTAATGCTGACAGGGTGGTAGGATGCATTAAAGTGGCGGACTTGAAAGAGTGAGTCTGGGTTTCGTGTCCATGACTGCATTGCACACAGAACGAATTTGGAGATTGCAATTTCGAGTCTGTGGGACAACATAGCCGATTAAGAAGGATTCCGACTAGCTTGGTGTGAGCAGTTGAAGGGAGGTTGAAGCCCAGATCCACCACACACCGTCCCACGCGAAGAAGTAGATGAAGTAAGCTTGGAAGTACCAGTCCATCGGGTGGGTTTGTCGATGTCATCTGTGTAATGCAGGTGATGTGCTGATTTATACCAGATAACGTCGGTATGAATGTGCTCATTCATTCAATGGAGCACATTGCCATGTTCAAGAGCAGTGGATAGGCCCACAATCTTAAACCAGTCATCGAGCCTTGGGCATAATGGCAGAGAGGGGACTAGTAACTAAGTAGCTTCTGTCTGGCCACGGCGAGCAATGCGGACACGATAGCTCGTCTTACTGCCTGTACTGCCCAAGCACGAAATGCGGGGCACTGTAGACGCTTTGTGGAGGACAGGACAGGATTTGGCGAGTCTAGAGAACATGGTCGCAATCGGGGAAACACTGGACAGGGATCTCTCAGGGTGAAGGACAAACGGCGAATCACAGAAAGAAGGATGCCAACCAGAACCGAGAATAAAAGGATCCACAGTTACACAGGTTTACCTCGATTCCATAATCAGAACATTTTTGCACATTCTTTACGACTGTGAGTCAGATGAGCGAAACACACGCTTGCGACATCCTGCCCCTAGTCAATATGCTACATTTTTTGTGGCCCATCGGCCCATCAACGGGACGTAAGGCATTCTGCAGCGGGAAATACTGGAATGTCCTCAGAAGAACTGAGCTGGGCTCTCTTTTGAATAATGGCTGAGGATGGGAGGTGAAATAACACATCTCGGATGCCCTCAACACCACAAAGCATACAAGACACGGTCATCAGAAAATGACAAAAACACACCAAATGTGTGACTATGTGGAACGAAAACCGACTTGGACTTTTGGTGGGTCGCCCGCAGGTTTGCCGCTATGCGACTGCAGCCGCAATTTGACCCTTTTTTGAGGCCACGACGCTCCGAAATACACCGAATTGGATAGGCGCGTGTAAACGTGATCGTCCCAGCCGAGCACTCAGATGAGGAACAAAAATTCCCTTGAATTTTTCCCCGATCTGGTTGTTGTCCACGCTTACTATACGATCCAATGAGGCGACTTGCATCAGTAGCAGGGACATCACCCTTTCCGCACAGGGTCTTATTGGAGTCCTCATCTTCCACTTGGGACAACCGCATTTTTCTCACTGAACCGGCTGCGAATTTGGTTAATTCGAGAAAGGAGCCCTCAACCATCCCCATCTTTACACTGGCCGTCGATAAGTTAATCGAAGAAAATCTTTTCTTTTCTTTTTCACTCTCAATCCACATCTCTGTTGGCCTTCGCCGTCGCCATCACCACCAACCATCGCCATCCCCGTCGACCATTACAACCAGACTGCGTGTCTTTCAACCCGGAATCAATGGAGACGGTTGCGGAAGGGTGGCTGTTGCATGGGAGTGTGAGAGCGGGTGTGGAAATTTATTACTTTTCGTTGTCACCAAAAGGCGTTCGAATGGATTGATACGCTCAAATGGGAAACTTTTCAATAACCGTTATGCTTCTGTGTGTAAATTGTTTTTATTTTTTTTTCTGCATTTATTTATTGCCAGAATGGACTTTGCATCTGCGACGAGGTGAGGAGGGGATCGGAGGGAGCAGGCAGGCAAAACTAGACGGATACACTGGCGAACATTGACCCAAGCGAGCTGTGCGCGCGTTAATTAATAATTTGCCATTGGAAACATGCTGTTTATCGATTTTTTCAATAATTCAACGAGAGATTAATGATTTGTTGGTTTGGCGGTGGTGGTCTCCTATTCTGTGTGGTTTTTTTGCTCACCACTCGCGGAGATTATTAGAATTAATTTGGTTAATTGAATCTAAAATGGGCGACGATTTGTTATGTTAATTGTTAATTGGGTTTTAAGTGCTTTCTCTCCCCCCTCTCTGTCTCTCTTGGGGGAGGGAAAAAGGGAATGACTTTGCAGAAGCGATAAAGTGCCAGTGGTCAGGTGGCATGGCTTATTGGCGGCGATTTAGTGATTGTCAAATGGTTACATTGTCGGAGATTGATTGCTGTGTAAATGGACTTTAGAGTGTAGCTCGTTCGTGGGCAAAGTACAAAGGGGTCTGAGCAAAAAGTGAATGCAATCGGACGGGTTTTCATCGGGGATTTGCATGGGATGTCACGTTGGATGGTGGGTTCTCACGTGGTCTCACGTGGAGAGACTCAGTTGTTGATGGTGTCGGGTAAAAAATATCCGATGCATGGTGCAGTTCTTTCGGAACAATCTTGACGCGGTTTTGGTCAAGTAGAAGCGTCTCTCTACTTTTGCCACAACTATTGAGGTACATCCCAGTTCAATGTCGCTTACAAGCTTGTGAACTTCTAACGGGGCTTCCGACCCGGAAAATCGACTATAGACTAAATTTTCACACTAAGACAGATCCTGCAGAAGGCTAGGCATTTTCAAATCGCTACGCAGGCCGCATACGACAGCATTTATAGCGAGGAGGTGTTCGATGCGATGTACCTCTGTGCAGTTCGATTCAAGGATCGCCGAGACGTGCTCTCTTCTGTTTCTGGTGCGGTGGACTGCTGCTTCTCGAAGTCAGACCAACTGGTGACATCGACATCGTCGCGAGTTTCTAGCGTGTCGTGGTGAACGCTGTCACGGCTGTTAAAAAACAGGTGAACCGAGCTGGTCTTCTGAAGACAAAACGCTGACGACTATGAAGAGCTCCGTCACACACCACCTCGGAAAAAACACTCCGTTCGACGGCTACGATTTTGAGGTAGTGGGGGAGTTTATCTACCTCGGGGCAAGCACGAACTCCACAAATGACATCCTAGTAGAACCGGTGTTCTTCGCTTTGAAACTCCTTGAAAACTAGAAGGACCTAGCTCATGCTCTACAAAAACTGTCCTTTTGCAAGTCGCGCCGTAAATGAAGGGGAATCCCCAAACACAAGCCATGGATTTCACCCGAAATAATCGCCATGTGCAAAAACAGGGAGGAGCTTTATAGGAAGTGGAAGAATAGCCCGATGTGTAAAACTTACGAAAGCCAGTACAAGAAGTATAGAAACACGGTGAATAAGAACATCGAACTAATGAAAGCCCAGTACTACAAGGAAAAATTCACTGATGCTAAAAATGACCCGAGGAAAACCTGGAGTATCATTAGTGAACTTCATTAGTGAACCTCTTCTAGCGCTCAATTGACGAAGTTGTTATGACTAGTTTTCCAATTGCATCTGTTGGCCTGAAAGACATCGTGGATAAATTTGCAGACCAATTCTCCAGCCAAGTGGCAAACATCGTCCATGCCTGCGACACAAAGCACGTGAGCAAGGCATCTTCTTAGAGGAAGCCACTGAGCAGGAAGTATTTAAGACGCTGAGTCAGCTGAATTGTACAAAAGGTCTTGGAGCAGATAACATCAGACCAATTGACCTCAAACTGAATGCCATGCGTCTCACCCCAGTTATCACTAAGACTATTAACTGCAGTATGTGTCAATGTCATGTGCCAAGGCTGATGAAAAGGTCGATAATTCGCCCAATTTACAAGGGAGGGGTAAAAAGCGAAACAGGGAACTACAGGCCGATTGCAATTCTACCCGCTGTTGAAAACTGCCTGGAAGAAGTACTTGTTAATCGTGTCAATTGTTTTCTATCGAAACATAAAGTACTACACCCGAATCAGTACGGCTTCCAAAGAGACAAGAGCACCCAATCACTGCTGGGGGAGTTTACAAATGTTGTCAATGCAGGCCTTAGCAAGAACCATCACGTAATTGAGCTATTTGTCGACTTCAGCAAATCATTCGATACTTTGACACATGAAAAGCTCGTAGAAAGTGTCGGCAGAAAGACTGACTTACAGAACTATCCAAGTCAAAGTAGCTGAGTACTGAAAAGAAAGTCAAATGCGGTGTGCCACAAGGCTCAAAATTTAGCCCCATTTTATTCATCCTTTTCACGAACAAGCTACTGAAGTTATTGAAAAAATCGACTGCTTATTCGTAAGCAGACGAAACACTAAAACTTGCATTTAGCTGTGCTGTATCCGAATGGTGGCATTATAATGGCCTAGTCGTGCTCCATCAACATCTGCAGAAGCCTTCCAAATTTTTCATCGAATTGACCGCTGTCTGCAATCAACCAACAGCAACGAAATCGACCTTGTCAGAAGTATCAAATAGTTAGGAATTACCATCGACGAGAACTTTATCTTAAGCGTTACACAAACGTATAAGTGCTTAAGCAGGTGTATTACTCACTAGCAGAATCGCGCATCAGATACGGCATTCTGGCCTGGGGAAACGCAGCAAAATCCCACCTCTAGCACACAACATCGTCTTCTAAAAATTGTTAGACACTTTAACTCAAATTTTCAAGTTCTAGATGTCAAAGCCATTTTCCAGATGACAACACTGCTGCAGTACATGGGAACCCCCGGGTCCAGCAACCATTAAGTCACACGCTTCACACCAGAAGACGTGCCCAAGGGATGCTTGATGTTCCGAGAGCATTCAACTTATATGGAGACCAAGAGCTGAGTTGCACCGTCCCCAAATTTACGAATTCGCTGCCACAGTGTCTTGAAGTAATTCCGAATTTCAAAAAAAGATAAAAACATCTAAAAAGATTTTTAATGGAAATTCATTCCGTATCATAAAGCAATCAGCTTTGCAGGTAAAGCCTCAAAAAAAAAAAATATTCTTGTTCCCATAAATCTCGTCCCTCTACCTAGCTCAGACCTAAACCGACGCCATTCGAGAAAGTCTTAAATTCCGAATCTCCTGGTTTGAGAAGCAGAGAAGAGTTGGTCTTTATACCGATGGTTCGGTATAAAGACCAACTCAACGCGGACGGCTGACAGCTTTGTCGCAGCGTGCACATGACCCGTCAACAATGCAAGTGAACTGTTGCTCGTGTTCAGGCTGGAAGTCATTAAAATCTTTAAAAGGAGGTTGATGGAGAGAAGGCAATTTCGCCCGTCTCTATGCGATGCAATAAAGTCGCAGCAAGAGAAATGAAACCTCGTCAATGTGATGAATGAAATCCCTTGTCAGTGATGAGTCAGTCATGTAGACCCACAAAAAACGCCGAATTGATCATTTCTCCGAGGAGGCATGGAGTTTCAGTTTGCAGAAAAGCGAGTTCTATGTGGCTCTTGTCCGGAAAGAGAAGATTCGTCGATTACAGCTACTTAAAGCCTTCCAATGTAAGCCTCTTGGTTAAGGCCCAACAGTCCTGAACAGAGACTTACCTTAAAGACTTAATGCGTGACAGTCCGATGTGGAACTGGGTCTGCCTTGTTCGCCGACACTCATTTTGTGCGTGTAACTGTAGGACACAGACTCTAAAGTAAACACTAGGGATGTGCGTGCGGCAGTCAGAGATGGACCTGTCCCCCTTAAGTCGTGCAACGTCCACTATAGCTCGAGCGGGAGCCTGTTTCAAAAGCCAACACTCACGATGTGCTCTAAGGTTTTGCCCCGACTCCGAACGACGAACTTTGACAGACTTTCTTCTAAAAAGAACCGACAGGTCTACCATCTAAGCATCGTCCGTCACTCGTAAGAGACGGCGAGGTGAATTATGAACGTTGCTCGTGCATGGGATGGCCACGTACCGCCACCTCTTAAAGTCTTAACACACTGAAATCAATTTACTCACAAGGACAACCACGTTAAATTTCCCACTATCACACGTCCTCTTTGGCTTGCCATCAATTTACAAATGTGGCATCCCCGCCGGCTCTTCCATGGCGACGACTACATGCACGTTTTGTGAACCGACCCGATAAAAGGTAGCGTCGAAGAAAACTTTCTTAATTTGCAACCGCAAACATCGCACTTTGCCATCTGCAGCAATTGCTTATTCCAACTTCTAATTGAGTTGTCCCGGAGTACGAGCGTGCGAGTGGGGCACTGCATGTGTAACCGCATGCTCATTTGAGATGCATTTCGCGCACAAAGTGTGAAATTATTTCTCCCCTCCTCGCAACCCACAGATTCTACGAAAACCAACGCCAGCAAGGCCATTAAATCAGGAAGATAGCGCCGAGGCATGTGCGCCATCACCACATTAAACCACAATTAAATACAAAATGAGGATGCGAAATACACTGCCAGACAATGCATGCTTCTCCCGTGTCCGCTTGATGCACTGAACAGTGGCGAGGCAGAGAGAGAGAGAGAGAGAGAGGAGCTTAATCGATGACTTCGAGCATCTATCGGAAGGGAATTGCAGGGATTTCCCGGGTCCCGGAATTCGATAACACGACCGACGTTTCCCCGGATGGAGAGGATAATCATCAGTTACGTCTGAGTCGTCGGTCGAGAGCCAAGTGGCATCTAGACGCTGTTCGATTGGACGGACCCGGTCTGTCGTGTAGGACGTTTGCAAATCGGTCAAGTGTTGTGAAAAACTGACAGATTTCCAGACTGGTCCAATCCGAGGGTCACATAACTAACGAGCATGTTCCAATTAAGAAGTGCTCACCAGAAATGTAACTTCATTTTAATTGAAATGCCATTATCAGGGCCGGCATCCGAGGTATGTCACCCGGATTGTCGTCCTGCCGCCTTCCATCTCAGACACAGAACATGTGTAACCCGGCACGGCATCGAATGAATGCTGGCGAGTCCCTCTCGGCTCCTTTGAGTGATCTAATTGAATAGTAGCAGTTGTAGTCTACCCAGACACACACGCACGCACTCACCTGGGAAGTCCTATTAATTAAAGTGTCTGGTAACGCGGGAAATTATGTTGTGTATTAATTATTCAAAGAATAGGGAGAATGAGTACAAACATACATCACTGCGAATGATTGCAGTGATTACTGGTGTGTGTGTGTGTGTCGGCAGTTTGTCTATGCTGATGGTCGAGGATGAGGATGAGGACGAGGACGAGGACGAGGACACACTGAGGTTGGGAGTAAGTTTGTCGGGTGTTCCCTTGTAATTAAATGGGATGGACCTATACACCGGCTCCGGTGGTGGTTTGGGGTAGTTTGTCATAATTAGATGCTTCACTTAATGATGTTGTGCCGGGATTAGCAATGCGATTGAAGTGGCTTCCTTTGAAGACGTTCGCCGTGGGTCTGAGATGGCGGGTGGTGTGTAAGGAGTTTGAGAGCGCCGATCTTCATTAATCTTAGAATTCTGGGCTGTGCCTTTGCATGACTTGTTGTTAATTTTCGAAGCATTTTCCGTGATACTAGAGAAAAGCGTGAGCCGTTGATGAGAGTTGCTCCGGTCCTCAGTGTGGTAGTCGACGCAACTGTAGACTATGCCACGCCGGAATGGTAT
Source organism: Eristalis tenax (assembly GCA_905231855.2). NCBI lineage: Eukaryota > Metazoa > Arthropoda > Insecta > Diptera > Syrphidae > Eristalis > Eristalis tenax. Next base: position 2,358,668 of record HG993125.1, read on the forward strand.
CTCCAAAGCAAGCTCCCGCCAAAGTTATTCCGGACGCAAGACAGCTTGGTCTTGATGCCTGGAAGCAACGTACCCAGAACCGTGACAGCTACAGCCCTGGCTCAGACGCTCTCACTAAGTAAGTGAATGAGTAAAGCAAGCTATTGTTAATCCCTGAACGAGATGCCCTAAAACACGCTTCGTTGACAGGCGATGCACAGAGCACATTCTAGAACAAGCTTGTTAATCACGAATCTATGGGAATTCTCGCCTAAACTATTGCTTCTCTGGAAGAATACTCCATCTGAATTCCATGCCAACTATTGCTTCTCGGAAACCATATTCCATCTGAACTCCACGCCAACATAATCTGGTCTGAGCAGAACTTTAAGTCCTGCAAGAAGTTGTTATCCCTAAGCAGATCTAACATTCATTGGTGCCATTACAGGGCAGGTGCTGGCGCCCTCACTGCGGATTTCTACTGGAAAAAAAAAGAGAGTTAGACCGCTTCCCACCTATCTTTTATGTCTATTCTTCTATGTTTGGCCTTGGGAGGCAACATCGTCTTCAACGATTCGTCGAAGTCTGCCTCGCTTCGTCTTAAGCCTGAGATGCCAGAAAACCATTCAGAGAGAGAGAGAGTGTACTTATTCTATGTTTAAGTCAGAGGATCATGCCAGTATAAATAGAGCTCAAAATTGGAATGTCGATATTGTGAACTTGAAGATGAAGCACTTGAAGCCTGATAAAAAATATTGAATTCACGTGTAATTAGATTCACGTGAAATTAAATCACGGAGTACGTGTCGCGTAGTCGCCCGTTGTTGTTTCGATTCCTAAGCCCGGGGGTGCCAGGTTCGATTCCCAACTTTCATTCATTCACAGCTGCACCACTTTCGAGACATTGTCGCTGCTCAAAGCCTCAAAACTTCGCCGTTAGCAGTCGGCATAAAACTGTAGGTCCCATCCATTACTGACACGAGTAGCTGTAGCTGTAGATGGTAAACTACTGAGTCACGATAACCTTCTCAGGTTTTTTTGAAAAAATTTCAAGAAGGATTCAAAGATAAATTAAATTATTTCACGTGAAATTAAGTCACGGAGCATTTGTCACGTTCTATTTCACGTACACCCCGTGATCATAGGCACTACTGAGTAACGTTAATCTTGTCACGTTTTTTTGAAAAAATTTCAAGGTGGATCCAAAGATAAATTAAATTATTTCACGTGAAATTAAATCACGGAATACCTGTCACGTTGTATTTCACGTACATCCCGTGAACGTAGGCGGCTCTACTAAAGAATCAAAAGCGTACAAATATTTTCCTTAAATTCCCATGAAAAACTTCTGCGAAGGATTTGAAGGAGTTTGAAATTCGCGGGGAATTAGATCCATGTAAATGATAATTGAGAATATACGTGTCACGTAGGCGTGGACATCGTAGTTAACAACAACAATGTGTGCACGTACATTTTATTAAATTTTCTACAATTAGAGTCGATGTACAGTATGGCGGCACACTCCTGACGGAACGGCTCAGCTCCTTGGTCGGGTCATGTGATTTTTTGGCCTCGGGGAGTGGACACGTTTGCTCCGGCTGGCTTGTATGGCAGAATGGAGTGACGAAGTCAACAACTGATGGTCTTGACAAAATTGAAAACACCTTCCTTCCGGAACCCTTCAAAGTTTCTCACCGTAAAATGTATTCCAGTCGTTCGCTTGAACAATAAGTCCCAACAAAAAACCCATCAATCATCGAACACGTATCGTAAGTGCTCTTCGATGAGAAACAAAATAAACCCCCGAACTGAAGGGCTATCAAAACCATAAGAGAGGAACTCATTTCGGATTCAACACCTGAGTGAATTTTATTAGTCACAACACTCATTAAAAGCCGTACCCCACGTCGTTCGTTCGAATCTTATTGAATCTCCTGAAATCCGACACACGAACAAAAAAGAAATAGATAGCCCTCGTTGAAGGTGCTGAAATCTCAGATGACAGAGCACGTGTGTGCGAGAGTTTGATGTACAAGAAGGATAAACTTGTTGAAAGATACTTAACGTTCTTAAGTTGTTCGTTCGTTCTCCTTCCTCAGTTTCACTGCACCATCATCAACTCGCAACCCAGCCAAACTTCGCATTTGTGAGAAGGTTATCTGACAAGACGGCATGGGAGTCTATTGTGTGTGCGAAGGATGTGAACGCGAAAAATTTTCATTTGCTTGACATTTAATTACACGCCACCCTCGGAGAAGGGAGACGAAGATGAACGTTCTCGGCGGGTGGCAGTGGTACGTACAGTGGGGTACAGTGAGTCAGAACTCACTCAAAAATTAACGTCGTAAAACATTTATGAATATTCTTTCTTTCTGCTTTTCATTCGGCAGCTCATTCTGCGATTGTTTGTGCTATATAGCATGTCTCAGAGTAAATGGACGTCACCCACGAGCCGGGACCGTGGTACTGCAACGGTGGGGTAGAGTGGGGTGGCATCATTTATGGCGATAAACAAATTAAGCATTGCGCACTTTCGCTCGCTTAAGTATCTTTTTCCTGATACACAATATTTCAAGGCATCCGATGTGTGATTTTTTTTTGTTTTTAATAAGTGTTTTGTTATGGGCGTGCCGCATCCTCCGAAAACACAAACAAAGCTTATTACTTAATTTTTTTTTTCGTTTGTTCTCCCCTTGCACTGGCCAAAGGACATAAAACAAATTGTGAATGCATACACTTTATGATGGCGGCAAAAGGGAAATGCTAATAAATTTAATGTTTATTCACAGAGAGCAAAATCTGCATGGAATGTGGATGTTGAACACAAAGCACACGCTCATTAAAGGCATTAAATCGAAGTCAAACATTTACTGTTCGGGCGATAAAATTATGTTAAAATTAAAAATGGATGGCGAATCGATCGGCTTTCGTTTTCGTCGTCGGCGGACGGAGCCGCACATGAATTGATGGCGTCAATTGCTCTTTGAATGGTTGCAATCAAAATACGAATTTGAATTTGAATAGGTAACAAAGTGTGTCATTGAATTTATGAATTCATTTCACACGTTTCGGGTGAGGCGGAGGCGACCCTTTGATGGGGGATTTGATGGGACGGATGGGATCAATGAGGCGGTGTACGTTCCAATGCAGTCAAACACAACTCTTCCTGGCACTTCGGCTCTTCATTCACGCAGGATGTCAACAAGAGAGATTTCTTAATGGAAAAAAAAGTCAGTCCTCTTTCTCGAGTCTCCATCAACAAGCAGCTCCAGCAGACGCCAACTGAAAGACATCTGTGTCCATAGGCGTTTGACTACAATCCTGTTGTCAACGTAAACAGATTGAATGCATTCGCTTTTAAAATGGTTCATGTTGTTGCAGCCCCTCCATTGTACATGTGATCGGTGTAATCGTGTGGAGCTTCAAAGTCTCGCAGTTAGACTGAAGCTACCTGCCTTTGGGCGGGAGTCCAATCCTCCACAAGTGGCGGTGGATCTTAACCAACTTGGCATACGCAAGGGTGGGCAACTGACCAGAAGTCGCGTTTTTCTCTTGGGAACCAAGCCCACCTCTGTCAGGAGCTTGAATATTTAATATTCCCGTGATCATCCACATTCTGAGCACAAAACTCAGCGACACATCGCATCATCTCAATCAAAACAAAAAACACGCCCGCCCCCCTTTTCTGACGCCCCAAAATCCAATTGAATGCGAAGAGGCCCCCAACCAATTTTCAACCATAACTCCTTGAAAAGGCCAAAGTTTGGAACTTCCTCACAAGAGTCCTCAAATCCAATTCGGACTGCAAGGTAGCAACACTTATGCTTCGGTCCACATTCGACCAAGAAGCAGACCTGTGCCGCCTCACGTCCTTGACCACTCTCGGCAAACTCTCATGGAAGTCATTTAATATGATTGAGTGTTGCTGTTGTTTGTTTGTTTGTTTGTTTCGAAACCTTGCCTGAACGGCTTTGTGAGTGCGCCTCTGCACGTGAAGAAGTCTGAACTCGTGAAGGGAAGTTTTAAAGCCGACAGACCTCTTTGCCGGAAGAAGAAACATTGAAAAGTCACTTGCCCAGAATTGAGTGCTCGACCCTTTTGCCGGAACCAAATATTCACTTTGTCCTGGCTCCTGACCCTGCACCAGTCATCATTAGGGCCCAGGGAACGATGACGATGACAGACATTCAAATCAAAAGAAAACTCAACTCAAACTGCTTGTCGTCGGAGGAGGAAAGAAATTACCGCCAAAATGAACCACCACCACGGGCCACAGACATGAACATCACATAATTCCTTCGCTGCTCGCTGCGAGCATTCATCGCGTGCCACTATTTTATGCTTGTGGGAGGGGGACCACTTCCGGCAGACATTTTTCCGTAAAATATTCATTTAAGCGCCAAACAGATTTAGTTCTGTCATTCGTCGCTCCTTTATTTTCCATTCTTTTCATCCACGTTCCTGTGTCCGGCTCCGACTTCGTCGCGTTTTCTTCCCTCCGTCGTCGTCGTCGTCGTCGTCCTGGCGGCAGCAGCATGTTTGGAGACTAATGTCAAATGTTGACATTTGCATTGTGATAAGGTGCATGCATCCTGTGCGAAACTTGAAATTTGCATTTCACAGCAATTAACTCGGGCTCTAATGGCCGTGCTTAACTCGGCTAAATAGGCCAAGAGTGGTGTGTGTGTGCTTGTTTCCGTTCAGTTTTTTTGTGTGCCCCCCCTCTCGGCTGGCTCCTTGAACGGAGATTGCTTTAAATTAATTCCCATCACTTAATTTTGTATGCGAATTAATTTGCTACAAGGCAGGCTTTAAGAGTCCTTAGCCGGGGAAACGGGCAGAGAACTCTTTAACATAATCCAACCATTCCGCTGATGACGTGCGGGCGTTGGGAGGGAGCGTCGAAGCCGAGCGGAGGTGGCGGCGCAGCGGTGGCAAGATCCTTGAAGTGAAAAATGCGTTGTAATGTTCATTTTTGTTGGTCGACAACACACCGTTCCTCCACCAGCTCGACCTCCGCCCGCTCCACAGATTCTAATGAAAATTCCAACTGTGCGGACTGTGTCTTGCAATGAATAATTAATAAGGACGCCATGTCACGTCTCTGCTTGTGTGTGTTAGATTTTCGCTCCTCTCATCCGTACTTAGGTATTCCTAGTGATGGTTCGGTTCGGTTTGGTTTGGTTTTGTGTCACTTTCCAAGGACATGTTGTAGTAAGCGCTCGCAAAACTACTGCCGCTCATTGAATTGAATGAGTTTTCACGAAAAAAATCACTTTAAAGCTTCAAACAGCCTCCCCAGACGTGATGAATGCCTACCAGCACTAAGCTGGAGAGGGCCGTTCAGAGGATGGCGAGAGTCGAGTGGATTTTGATGGCAACCGAGCCGAGAGAGTTGAGGTTGAATGCGCGTTTGGGGGCGGCGGGAGAGGGCGTGGAAAAATGCCGACGGACGGGGGATTTTTCTTCTATTTTTTTTTCTGTGTGCAGCCTCAGAGGCCAGGGCTCGTCGAACAAGAGTCCTTGAGGGACCGAAGAGATATTAAAAAAAAAAAAATAAAGTGATATAGTTTGCAAGCAGTTTTACGGTTCGCGAATCGAGGGATGTAATGATTTTTCCTAAGGATTTCACTTCGAATTGAAGTGATGTAGGCCACTTTAATCCTTGTGCCGGAGGTTGAGTACAAAACGGTTTCAATGACACTGACAATTAAGGCGTGCGGCGGATAAATGTGTCGCACATGAGCGAGGGAGTGTGGCGAAGATGTGAATATTTGATTGCATTTCTGCGAAGTGGCACGTTGGGTCTACGGCAAGCTTTCGGAGTCTGAATGGATTATGAGGTGAAGATTGACTTTGATTTGTTGGTACTTGCTTTGGTTACCAATTTGTCACGTCACGTCGAGAGTGAACACTGAACAAGTGTCCTTGAGCTTACTCGTTTCGACAATTACCCGGGTATCTAGGTAGTGCGGGTAATAAACAAGATGGCGAAAACAATTCCGTATTATTGATTGCATTTCTGCCGAAGTGGCATGTTGGGTCTACGGGAGGAACACTGAACAAGAGTTTTTGGGTTTACCCATTTCGACAATTACCCGGGTATCCAGGTAGTTCGGGTAATAAACAAGATGGTGGCAACAATTCCTCTAATTCAATACAAAAAAAAGTCATTTGTGCCCAACAAGTAGCAAATTCATTTAGTCTACATTTACTGGTGCCCACAACAACACGGGTACACGGGTAATGGTGGCGTACAGCCCGTAGAAGACCGGGGCCTGTCTTCACAGCAACCACTCGTGATGTACTTACACTTTTTATGCCTACTCCGGCCAACTTGAGAAGTTTTTTTTTTTAGACAGTTATACCCTTTGAGCATTGTCAATGCCTGGAAAGAGGTGGGGCCGTGAAAAGTATTTTCCTCGTACCGTGCATCGAGTAGGAGTGAGTAGGAGTGGACGCAATACAACACGGATACACGGGTAATACCCAAAATTGAGGGTAACCGGGTAGATACCTTGGTATGTGGTTATCAAGGGGTCTACATAGAACTACTGGAAAGGAGGCATTCGCGGAATCTGTCACGGGGTCATCGACGGTATCAAGACACTTCCCGAAAGACTTAAGGACCTTCATAAAATATTCATAACTTGTTGTATTGCAGTTAAAAGTCTCCTTCGATGTTTCAACTGTCCAACTCTCAACATACAAGCCCCTCCGGATAACTCGATGTCAAGCTAGTTGCTTCCATATGCTCACCCTAAGCGGAGGTCCTGGTAAGGAGGCGGCCAAAAATATAGCACTGTTGGAAATTCCATCGTAAAGCAAGCCAAAGGTGGTCGTTTGAGGTTCCCAGCGCTCAGCACTCGGTAACTTTATGCTTGGTCTCAGTTTACAGGGATATCGGATAAACGGACCCATCCCAGGCAAACCACCTTTTACGGACGTCAAGAAAAAATTGGTTACGAGGAGGGGGAACCTGCGGCACCACATGGATGCAGTGGCCGAAGATGAACAGAGCAGAAACCGACAAACGCCTTTAGTGCTCGGGATTGCAGTTGGAGCACTAACTGGCCAAACCATGAAATGAAAATGGAACTAAACCGACGAAGCTACTACGTTGACACTACTCTCTCTTATATCTTCCAACATCTACAGGATCTAACAAAAATCAATATCTTTTCAGATTCATAAGGATTTCAAGACGGCTACAAGGACGGTGGCCTTCACGAAGGGTCCAACTGGACCTAAACGACGTGGCTCACGGCCGTCGCTCACTATCAGGCGCAATAGAGGCCGGTCGCTTTGAAGTGGTGGACACAGGAGGGGAATGACTTGACCCATCCACCCAACCACCCAAGTTGCTCGAGGTATGCCGCTCCCACTGTCCACCACTTTAAAGTGATCGTCCTCTATTGCTCCTGGTTATTCTTAGGCAAAATTCCGGACGAGATAGAGTCGATGGTGAAGGATCGAGTGGCCTAGAGGGCTCTGGTGCGTGGTTTACCCATGCAAAGCGTGTCAAATGCTGGTGGTGATGATAAGAAAGGAGTCTCAAGTGAAGAGCGATGTAAACAGACTTTCTGTGGCCAGAGCTCGATATGTCCGAGCTGTAGTTTCAAGAAGGCGGCGCTGCATGCTCTCCAATCTTCTTCGATTGTTAACGCAGGCGTCGAAGAACGTACACAGAGGTTCCGCAACACTCGACCGACAAAGGTTGGTCGACCAACTTGGTGTAATCGCGGTTTTCTTCGCCGCCTCCGTTGTCATACTCCGTGTTCTCTTCTTGGCTAGAACAAAGCAGTGTTGCTTCGGACATCAGAGAGTGTCTGACGTCGTACAAAATGCGGTCAATCTGGTTTCCAAGTCCCTGGAAGTATGGGAACTGAATCCTAGCAACAAAGAGGCTCGCCCCCATGAGACTACGTCTGTTATCAATCCCAGGGCTATTAGGCCGTGATTCCCAATGACTCTGGCAATGATGTGCTACATCCCTACGACGATGGCCCTCTAGGCATGTCATTTCGTGGAGATCAGCTCATCCTTGCAAATGAACTGACAAGTTAAGCCTTGTTGAAGATTGTCATGAAGTGCCACAGTTTACAAGCGCCTCTCGTTGTTCCTCGTCATCCCCTAGCTCATAGCACAAGCAAACCTTTGCCATGGTTCCCCAAAAGACAACGACTGGCGCCAAATAGCCGTTCACACGTTTGGGCACTCGGTCTTCCCAATCTTGGCAACCGCCGCTCGGGAATACCTCATTCTGTCACGTCCGGACTAACCTGTCAATTGGGATTATTTTCGACGAGATATTTCTCAAGAGCTCTTCAAATGGCACTTTATCATCGATATCCTCCGCGACTGACTTACAAATGAACCCAATTCATTATTTGGGCAAAATAATCACCGACATAACAGGAACGCTCGCAGAACCCTTGTCTCAATTAATTTTCGGCCCCGAAAAGGACAGCCTCGATCACCCGTCGCCACCACCCCACCAGTTGCGCAAAATACTGTATTTTCAGCAAACTGAAAGAATCCCCACCACTTGGCCAAGAGACAATGTTGATGACTACATGTTGGCATCCTGTCCGGCGGTAGTCATGTCACTTTGCATAAGCAAACACAAGACAACACACCGAGCGACAGAAGACAGAAGACAGAAGACATCCGGGCACTGTGTCGACGGCCGTAGAGTGCACAGTCACAGACACAGGCAGAGGCACAGGCAGCCGAGTCTCATTATGATGGATATGGTCACATGTAAAGGAGCCCATCAACCGTCGGCATCCCCATAATCCCCATGCAGCTCCATCATTATCGAAATTCCTTGGCAACTTGGCAGCAATCACATCAGTATCTCCCTCTCTCGCCCAGCAGCACCAACAACAGTCGTCGCAGATGAAGTGAAGTAGTTTTGAGGTCACAAGCGTCAGATTTGTGATGATGACGACGACGACGACGACGACGACGACGCCGACAATGATAATGATGATGATGATGATGCAGCAGCAGCGGATAACGATGGTGTTGTGAACAAAATCTCATAAAAATTCCCATCAAATGCAGTACAAGTGTATCTGCATTCGCATGCAAGTGCATCCCGAACAAATGTAGGCCTGAGGGCGGTTAGAGACCATCCCATCCCATCCGCCCCGTGTTCCTTATGCTCTATTGTGCTCGTCCCAAGCCGTAACTTCGTGCGGCACTTTGTGGGGCCGGCTGGTGTGTGTCTGCGTGATTTGCTGAATCTGATGTGAGCTGCTTTTGTTTTAATTAAAAACAGAATCTATGCAGTTCACTGCACCAGATTCGTTCTCTCTCTCTTTCTCTGACATCTCTGCCTCTCGCGTGGCGGTGCAGGTGGAGGTAAGAAATTTTTATGAAATGCCAGCTTTTCAAAAAATCTATTCAAAGTGCGGAACTTTTGCGATTCATTCAGTTCCCCGGTGGAGAGCTCTTTACTGTGCACGGGGAGGGGGGACGCGAAGAGGGTTGCTGTTTACTCTAAGGTGGACACACACTCGAGCGCAGAGGATGGTGGGTCAGAGAGAGTCATCCGCTTGGGGCGTGTACTCGCATGCATGCGGCGTTTTTCATTAAAGTTCGGCTGTCATGAGGATTCGCAGCAGACCTGTGATTGGACTAGTTGGGAGTTTAATTATAGACATAACCTTTCGCCTATCATCTCGGTCGGTTTTCGGGCTTCGGGGGAAACCTTGAACTTTGCCAACAGTCGAACAGAAGAGCCAGCTGACGTCGCCTGTGTTTGGGTTTAATTACGGGCGCATGCTGACGGAGCTTTTGATTTGAAAGTTATTCGGAAAGTATTCAGATTCGCTTGTGAGCATGGAGAACAGGATTCCAAACCGCTCAAGTATTGTCAGTGACTGAGGAGAGGGGGTTGATGTGAAAATGGAAGTTGGAGAGCCTGGAGTCGAACCTGGACCTTCAGTGAATTCCGCTTTCAAAGCTTTCCATGACCATAACAGCGACTGTGTGCCACTGCATGCCTCAGAAACTGTGCCGGGGTAAATATGAGAGTTGTAGTCCCCAGAGTCGAACCAAGACCTTTAGTGTTTGTCAATTTCACCATATTCCAATGTCATCTCTGCGACTATTCGCCAACGTCTGACCGCGTTTCCTACCCTAGTGACGTGGAAAAGGTCGTGGCGTAAAAATGAAAGTTGTACTGCCAGGAGTCGAACCTGGACCATCTGCTACTGTACTTCTGCTACTGACTGATCGTATCACTTGGAAAAGGTGGTGACATGAGAATGAAAGTTCACCATTTTCACCATTGATGTGAAAATGAGAGTTGGAGAGCCGTGACCTTCAGTGAATTCCGCTTTCAAAGCTTTCCATGACCATAACAGCGACTGTGTGCCACTGCATGCCTCAGAAACTGTGCCAGGGTAAATATGAGAGTTGTAGACCCCAGAGTCGAAGCAAGACCTTTAGTGTTTGCCAGTTTCGCCGTTATCCAACGTCCTTTTGCGACTATTTGGCAACGTCTGACCGTGTTTCCTACCCTCAGTGACGTGGAAAAGGTAGTGGCGTGAAAATTAAAGTTGTACTGTTAGGAGTCGAACCGCGACCATCTGCTACTGTGCGCCAATGACTTGGAAAAGGTGGTGCCATGAGTATGAACTTTGTACTGAAAGGCATCGAACCAAGACTTTAAGGAAATTTCACTTTTCTGGCACTGTTTGGCCTAGTTGGCTGCCCTCAGTGACTTGGCTAACGTGATGGAGCGAATGCGAAAGTTGCTGTGTTCAGAACCGACTGAAGACCTTCAGAGCATTGAAGTGTGCCCGTCTTCTCACATCCACACCCAACCGCAATTCAACAGTTCTCTCTCTCTCGCCCTGGCACGTCTAGAAACACTGACTTCTGAACAATTTCTAAACTCCATGACCCCAAGCACAGTCCCCACCTCAAGTTCATCTCAATTCAAAGTCACCGCGGCCGATTCTAGAAATAGACGGCGTTGCCGCCATCTAGAAGCCAGACGACCTCAAGGTGAAAACCGTCTCATCAGGCGCCATCGTGATCAGTGCTCGAGATCAAATGCTTGCCAGTCGCCGCCGCGCGTTTTGCGCAATCAGTTCAAAATCACCCTGTCACCGGGGAGCGAACGAATTTCAATCAAAAACCGAAAAAGAATGTTCCAACAGATTATCAATAAATTAAATTAAAATCAAAACCAGCCCAGAAGGCAATTAGTCACGGCAAATGCAGACATTCATGTCTCTTCCATCGCGATATTGAAACATAATTATTTGCGCTCTGCCATCCTGCGGCTGCCATTAACTCCCCGTGGCTTGTTTGCTTGACAGACCGGGCTGACCGGTTGCATTCGAAACACCGAGTGTCCTCCCCAACGGCAGCGGCAGCAACAGCGCACTCTAATTAGTCGTAAAATGTTGAAAATTGAAAAAATCCGTCGAATTACACGAATTTAATGAAGCGTTCTTGTTCTGCTGTTCGGAGAACGAACGGATGTGTCGCGTCGTCGGCGGCGGCGGCGGCGGCGGCATGCATACTCAAGGTCAATGCTGCTGCCAGCCAGAGAAACGACGTACAGTTCGCCTGTCAAAAATCCGAAACAAACACACTAACACACTGACTGACTGACAGTCGTCTGTCAAAGCACATCTCTCAGCGAGGTTTTGTTCTTCTTTTCTTGTTTTTTTCTTCGCTGAATTAAATATATTTTGAACGATTATTTATAGACACACCTACAGCCACTCAAAGAATGGAATGAGAATTATTGTCAATGCGACTCAAAGTGGTTTTTCTATTCTTTAATTTTCTTCTATTTTTTTGCCTCTCTTCCCGTCGGTGGGGTGGCATGGCGTGGTGTGATGTTTTGCTGTTCTTCGGGGTGTTGGGTCCTAGATGCGATTGGATTGGATTCTGGGACAGACACACACAAAGCGCGACGGGGCTTCTTTTCGATCAATTCAAGAGCATTGTCAAGGATTTGATTTACTTTTCGTTTTTATTTTCGTATTCGGATGAGTGGTTGCGATGAGTGGTTTCATAAAATTCTCATTTAACGAGGTACTTGTTAATGCATCTCGAATGTGTGGAATTTTTCTTCGAGATGCTGTGACCGTTGACTGTGGTCGAAGTGGCCATGTACGTTCACTCATACCACTTGACAAGTTTGGACCTTCGGAGTCGGCATTGAACGAATGCACGAGTGGTTGCTGTAGAAGCTAGGCTCAGGGCCACCGTCTTCTTCTTTGTTTGGCAATACAGTCCGGGCCTAAACCAACAAGCTTCTTCAGCTGGAGCGACTTCTGGTTCGATGTCTTCAATTACGCGATTCAAGTTGGTTGAGGGCCTTCCTTAGCACGCACCATTTCTCTGAGGACGGATTTGAGGGAAGAGAAAAAAAAAAAAAACATCCGGATTTGTGCATCTTTCGAGTGGCCACTGACTTCCATGGCGGACGTCTCAGTACCTCGGCGTGTAGTGCCGAGATCAAAGCATGTCCTTTATCCCAAGCATTCTGCAACATTTGGCCGCGGTCACTGTGTCCTAACACTGAAGCCCAGCCAAACATGTTTCCTGTCTGAGTTCAAACAGCTCCAATCTTTAATCCTCAAGCCATCCACTTGCACTGTGTGCACAAGAATTTGGTCCAGATCTTGGATCAGAACTTCCAGGTTTTCATAATTTTGTTCTCAAGGACCCTCCCTATCAGGAGACCTGCTGTGATGTGAGCAAACCGACAAGTCGTTTCCTTTCGGACTCCGGAGCAGCCCCAAGTAACCGACGGAGAATTCTTCTTTCGAAGCCCTCAAGAACCAGCACTTAGCTGTTGTTCATTGATGCAAGAGCCTCCAAGAACGAGAGGGAACCGAGAGCTTATCTGGAGTTCCGAATATTCTACCAGCTATTACCAAAGCATGACATGACAGACCGTCCCAGGTCTCCGGCCGCCTATTTTGTCAGAGGAAATCGAGATCCAAAGTGAAGTGCGGCAGGGCTGCATCATAGCACCGATTTTGTTTTTCGTGGACCATCACGATTCAACCATGCTGACGTCTTATCTCTCATGGCCTAGCAAACCTCCACAAATGTGGAAAGAAAGGTAAAATTCGCTAAAAACCGAAACGTCCAGTTTGCGTAGCCCTATAGCAAGACAACAAAAGACGCACAAATCCTTAGACTCGGAGTAGCCTTACACTGCTGTAGAATCGTTTGAAGGAAGACATGAGAGTAGAGTTGCACAAGAGGGATTACGTATTCAGAGTGAAGTCACAGCATGGGCCGAAGATATAGAGGAGGACTTAAGGCAGCGCAGCCTCTCAATACCATTCTCTCAACAACTTGTGCTGCTAGTTACCAGCACTGTCCCAAGCAATGTACAAACGTTTGAACATAGTTGTACACCGGCGTCTACGCTACACATTGCAAATGTTCTGCCCTTATAACAGAGCACACCTATGTCAGAGGACGGGCTGGAAGCCAATATTCTCGATCATGCGATAACGAGAATGAGAGTGGATTGGTCATATATTAGGAAAGGATGACAGCTGCATTGCTAACCATTCACAGACCTGGCGGTTCAAAGAAAACTTCCCGGAGAACGGTGAAGAGTAAAGAGCGATACCAAATGAAACACGATGAATCTTGGGCGTCCCCTGCTCACACAGGCTACAGCACTTAAGCGAAGCATCATCTGTCCTCGTCCTGCATCATCCGGCTCTCAAAGCCTTGCAGCAAACAACTTCCCATTTTGTTGGTCCTTCGAGCCAGATAATTTGACTTCTCCCTTCATTGGGGTGCATCCCCAATATGCACTGACTTCATCCAAAAGAATTACAAAACCGAAGTCATAAGAAAGCACTCGGCATCACGAAATCCAACTCACATTAGCCAAATCCCCCGAGATTACGTTTCAAGAGCAAACTCTCCTCCAAAAATTCGCTGAAACATGTTTGCACTCTTTCTCCGACACAGCTGTACTCTCGGAAATCAAATCAAATAGCAGGAGTCTTTCCGTCCCACAAACGAAGCCATGGATTTCCGGCATGCAAGGTCCTTGAAAACAACTGCAATTGACTCCCACTGAGGCGAGCACAAGTTCCGTTTTTGCGAATTCTTTGCGGAGGCAGCGTCTTTTCGGTTCATTTCCATGCAAATGCCAGCGAAGAAGTGTGCACGGCTTGCTTACCCTCCCGCCCGTCATTCCTGGGATGCTGGTTGCGCTTTTCGCAGGATTGAATTTTTCGACTTAAACTATGCAGCCACCCGCCCACCGGGCTGGTCGGTTGTTTGGCTTTAATGCATCAAGGACTTTTGGTGTTTGCCCCCGTCAGCGGCTAAATCAGTTAGAATTCCTTTCATAGCTGGCACGCTCAGCGAATAACTTGAATTAACTCCGAGTGGGCAAAGGGCGACCTGCTTGTGCACTCAAAACAAAGGCTGCGACTCGAACAATGAAGCGCGAGTGCAGCAGAAAGAAACCTGAAAAGGATACTCGGTGACTAGTTGTGAACGAATTGCATCTCTCAGCCTTGACTAGGGCAGTGGCAGTGAGGGCGGGCGGGGCGGTCTAAAGACCTTTAATCACGATAAGTAAAAGATGCAAAAGGGGCCTAGCCTGGAAGACCACAAACGCCGCACACAAAAGTCTAAAGGCTTTTAACCAAATGAATGAGAGAGAGAGAAAGAGTGAGAGAGCAGAGGAATTCCCTAAGGCGGTGAGATGGGCGGATGGGTTGATGGGTGGACCCACCGACCGACATCCCTTACAAGACACATGTCCCTCGCGCCTGAGGGCGGCGCGTTTCGTTTCGCTCTCATGGCGGCGCATTGTATAGCACGCTGCTGGTTGGTATCTCCTCTGGCAATCTATGGCCACCACACAGGCATACAGGTCGACGGTATGTGCGGTTGGTTGGCTATGAAGTAGCAGAGGATGAAGGATGCTTATGATGACCTGCCATGCATGCGAAATTCTGCGGCGGTGGTGCATGAGGGCGACTCTAGTTCGTTATGTGCAGTGCTTGCATTATTTTTCGTTGTTCGTCCTCTAAGTGGGACAAGGCCACTTGGATGATTGTTGGTGGATGGTGAAATCGTCGTCATTGTGCGGCAGGAGGTGCCTGTGCAGCCGTACTAAAGGATTCACTCTTGAATGAAACGCTCTGTAATATGTGAGTGCAGAGAGAGATTTTCCTTTTGGATTTGAGCCTGGCCCCGGTTGGCGACAGATGTTGAAACGAAAACCTTTCATCTTTGAACTTTAATTTGGCTGTGAACTTTAAGGCATCTTGCCCGTGGTCGATCCCTGTTGGATTGGGCGGGGAAAAAAAGGAGTTTGCCGGTGAACTGGTGTCAATTATGCGGGCGAGGAATGAACTCTAGGAGAGCAGAGTCACTGTGGGCTGGAAACATAGTCAGGCAGTGCCGAGCAACGGCTCAGGTGACGATGTAAGATGTCGGTGAGGGCAAAAAAGCGCAGACTGTGACGGTGATTGGCTGAGATGCTGATGGTGGTGGGTGGCATTGACTTTTCTTTTTTGTATGTGGCTTCAGCTTAAAGCAGTCTTTGACTCGGACCTGTGGGGCAACGCAACAGAGGACGCCCGCGTTTAAGGTAGAGCATCCAAACTGGGCTTGCGGGATCTATCCGGGAGAGGCTTGTTGGTTGTGAGGCCCAGGTCCACACCAAATAAAGAAGAAGAAGCTTCAATCAATCAGCCTATCTGCAGCTGGTGCTGTCGTCCCTGTCTTGCAAGGGTTTCTCAAAAAAGGCACATGATAGCAACTGGCGCAAGAGTCTGCGGCGGACTGGGGCCTCAACCGGTAAGTGTCTCCCGCCAGCCAGCTCATTCTCCACTTGTGTGGGCCAACTCTTTCGTTGACGTCCCCTATTGCCTTGCTCCACTGGTGCGTAAAGAAGATGATGGCGTGTCACCTTGTCTAAAACCACTGAGATTCGGAAGACTCGGTGAGTTCGTTGTCAACCCTGATGGACCAACGAGAATTCTCCATCATCATGGCAGGAATGTCAAAACTAGACAAGGCGTGTGAGCAGACAAAAATCTCCAGTCTGGTGCCTGCAGCTTGGGAATTCGTTTTGGTTTCGCTTGGCTCCCAACTTAGTCGACCGTAAACCACTTTCGAACTCCCCGGCATTCCCACAATTTTTTCGTTTGCCGGTGACACATCTCCCTTCTCACCGCTGTTGCCCCTCAGCAACTACTCAAACGATCAAAGGACTTTCGTTTTTTTGTGCACGCTGCCCCCCGTTTCATCACGAAATGAGGTGTTTTCCACTTTACAAAAGAAGAGAAAAAACAAATGTCCTCAAATTAACTTTTCCAGTCCCCCGCCCACCGCCCCCAGTCCACATTCACATCCGAAGTGTTTACTTTTCCCTCCATCACTCTGAACAGCCTCTGCCACTCGGCTCGCGCAATTACCATGACAATTCCATTGATATGAGTATTTTCCATTTCGCCATGACATCCGGCATAAAATTGACGTAAATTTCCCTCTTTAGTGGATCTCTGTCGCTCTATTAAGGACACTGCGGCACATTGCTTCAGTCAGTTTTCATCGCCGTCGCCACCGCCACCGCCGCCGCCGCCACCGATTTGCCACCTCGACTTGAATATCATAAACATCCGGCGGAAGTAAAAACGCAAATAATGCCCAAACAATGACAGCGAAAAGTGCGAGCCTGCGGAAATACCCTCTGCGCGCGGAAATTGTAGCACATTTCTAGGCGTTGAGTGGGGTGGGGGAGGGAGGCGTTATCATCTTTATCCCAACCAACATCAGCACCCACCCCTCCCATTTTTTGTTGTTCGCTTTTGGATTTGCAAATCATAAAATTTTATTTATTAAACGACTCCAGCAATTTGCGCTCATCATATAAAAGCGGATTTCGGTTGCTTATGCGCCGAGAAAACCGGAAGTGGGGTGCGTTGGCTGGCAGGGTGTTGGCATTTCAAGTTCAATTTTTTGTGTTCATCTTCCACTCACTGTGTGCGGAGCAGGTGGAGGAGGTGGAGGAGGTCTTCATTATTTAATACATGCGCTGAATGGCGGTTGAATTGACGAAGGACAGGCAATTGTTTTGCGTATCCTAAGGATGCAGGACCATGCCATGAGTATTTTTCATGAATATTTCACCGAGCGACGAGGACTGGTTTGGGGGCGATTTACACAAAATCGACACGCAACCAAGCTCAACGCGGAGCTGTGGTGTGTGTAATTGTAGTAATCCTTGGATGAACCGCTGACACGGCTGCTGCTGATGTGCGCGGTGTAAGGAAGGAAAAGGTGCTCGTACAATGTAATATGCTTCATTTAACCCTTGAAAATGTAACGATGACTGACACAGAATTTTACTTTTGAGCGAAAAAGAACGAGCAGAAATCTCACGTAGTGGGGAACGGATGAAATAGCGCCTCATGATGCATGTAGCAGAAGAATGACGACGCTCTGTTGTTGGAGCTAATATCTCAACTTCAAAAAAAAAAAACCGAAAACAGGAAACAAGGAGAAAATTCAGATTTCCATGCTCGCACATGAGGTTGCTGGCATCGTCGCCGTGGCGCAAGGACCCAGCTGCACTGCGGACTGGAGTGGCTTGGTGTGCTCGCACACACGTGTGGTCTGATCTACAGTGACGCTGATGAGGCGTTTTTGGATGCAACCTGGAATCTAATGTTCTGCTCTCGTGATGATGACTCCACGTTTCGGGTGCAATGGGGTTGAAGGGGTTCGCCGACAGTGAAATGCCATCAACGGCAAAGCAATTCGCTGTCGGGTGTGCAATGATAATCTCGAGCTCTCCATGAAGGTGCGAGAGAACGAGATCTTCTATATCTGAAAATCCACCAAATCCCGCACGTTTCAGGGAGAGCGAACCATGGCGGAATTGTTGTGCATTCGATTTGAGTTTTAATGTATGCACAGTTGTGACTGTCGATGAGGATGGTGCTTATTTTTACTTCCTTAAGTCGGCAACGGTTTTGAAATTCAAATTTGCTTCTTTTCATCGTTCGGACGGGAGCGCTTTACATTGAGGGATTTTTTTTTAGATCGAAAGAGATCATTCATCATTTTCTGGGGCGAAATACTCTGCAGGAAACTCTGCACAACCCTCACTACATATTCGTCGACTTCGTGGCCATTTTTGACACCCTGTTGGGAGACGAGCTATGGTATAAGGGTGTCCTGGAGACCCTTATGGTCGGCCATCACTCATTCAGACCAACTTATTGGGTCTATTGTTGAGACGAACTATGAGCTAGTTTAACAGATCAGACGATTAACGAACAATCAGCATCGACAGCCAACAAACCAGCATCAAATCCCACCCGGGAATCTACAAGTCACACACCAAAAGAGCAGAAACATTCTCTCTTTAACTAGCAAGCTCGTTAGATTGCAGCCCAGGATCAAGGTTGTGTTCTCTCTTCGTTAGTCTTTGCTTGTGATTTTGAACATGTTTCAGGACTCTCATCTGCCTTGACATGACGACCGAGGGTATATTCTAACAATCCAGATATGAAAGAGAATGAGAGACTTCGGATTGTACAGCGATATGAGTGTAGTTGGCTGTCTGTGGATCCAGTACATCAGGTGCTTGGTGCATGTTGAGCGTATAGACAACTTGGATCCACTCCGAGCCTGTGGAACAACGCAACAGACCGACCACAAGTGGAAGAAGGACCTTCATCTGCTAGCCAGCTTGGTTGTGACCCAAGTTCAAACGGGATTGTGGGGGCCACATAAAGAAGCACCCTCGCGTGCTTCTTCAATGATTTCCAAGGGATTAGAAGTCCGAATGGCGGCACAAATCCGTTCTGTAGAAGACTTAACTGTTAGCGCGGATCGGTGGTCCTGGTCGATGTGTCAATATGTTGGATGTGCGATCATTGGAATAAACGTCAACTCTGATGAGCATTAATTGCCCTCCCAACAAGGATATCGACGGGTCTAGGGACAAGCAAAAAATAAGAGTATTTTATAGAAAAGCTAAAGGCCTGGCTTTAGGGAATAGATGATGTATCTACAGCTGCTTAATCATAGATCAGACGACGTTGAAGTCCTCCCACCGTGGGGCGGCCACATCGAACTAGTCCCTCCCATCGTCGGCCACATCGAAGTAGCCCTCGAACCGTCGGCCACATCGAAGTAGCCCTCGAACCGTCGACCACATCGAAGTAGTCCTCCCACCGTCGGTCACATCGACATCATGGACACTGCGAATTGGTGTAAAGAGGGTCTTCGACTCCAAGCTTCCAGGTTCGAGGAGAAGAGGAAGACTGAACCTCCGGTATAAAGACCAAGTTTTTGCGGACGCAAGACAGCTAGGTTTGGATGAGTGGAAACAGCGTGTCCAGGGCCGTCTGTGAGTCCAGGACCATCTTATATCTGAGTATTCACAGAACGAACAGTGCGGAAGGCCACTGGCTCACGCTCAGCCCCACAAGTTGGGCGGTTTGTGAGTGGCAACTCGGGGTACCTCGACCGATGACAGGCATCCGACAAGGGCCTTATATTTTGCCTTTCACGACACTGTGGCGGAACGAAGAGGATATGTGATCCAAAAAGTTTCCCAGCTAAGTCTTACAAGAAGGCCACCGTCCACGAATGCCTGGACGCAATAGTGGTCGATGAGGACTTACAAAAGAATGCTTATATTCTTGCGACGATAATAGATCAACAGAGACACCGAAAAAGCGAGCTCTTGGTACACGCATACCCGGGAACCCATCCGGGTATCCACATTCTCGGGAATTAATCGGGTGCCAAGATACCGGGTACTCGTATGGTTGTGGAGACTCGGGAGCCCGTGTACCCGCAGTTCCGGATATAATTCGGGTACAAACATACCGGGTAATCGCATGGTTGTGGGTAACGTTGCCTAATGATGCGTGGTAATCTGGGCGGGTACCGCTCGTGTAATTATCGGAACGGGTACTACCCGGGTCGGATAAGGAGACCTACTGTTAACCCAGTACATAGTTCATTTGCTTTTTTAATGACTTCATCTTGTACGTTCTTACATTGAAAATTCAGTGCCGTGTATGCGGCCGTGGCGTTGTGGGTATGTGCTTCGATCACAGAAACTCGGTAACACGGTCCGATTCCCGGCCCGTACGACCAAAAAATAATTTTCACGGCTCCACACGTTTCGAGTCACTGACACTGCTCAAGGAGTAACAATTGTCTAGAAAAAAGCTTCTCAAACTTGGCCGTTCGGAGTGGCATAAAACTATAGGTCCCTTCCACCCATGAGAGAACAACAGCACGCACAACACCAGTGGTTGCGGCCTGGCTGTTATGTATGCATATGCTTCCACCCAGTATGACAGTCACAATTGTAGAGTCTCTGATAGTAAGCGCCAAACATTGAAGAAGAAGACATATTTTCCAAGACAAAAAGCCATGCTTCGACAGAAGGAACAAATGCTCATCGTTTCAAAACCCCCACTCACGAGAATGTATGGTGGTTGCAGTCACACCCTCGCTCGAGTCGTCTCAGTCACTCATCATCAGTTTATCGAACCAAAAACCAGCAGAAATATCCTCGTATCGTTGCAAATGGCCACCTGGACAGAAGCATCGTTCCCGTCATCAATTCAAGGGGATCAGCACTCGGAATGTTTGTCGAATCGAATAACTTCACTGCCATCGTCACCAGACAAGCACCCACCGTGGGTTGACAAGTTTAACTAACTAACCGCATGAACTCTGTGCACCAAAACGGAACCGGAATTACGTGATTGATTTGAAAAATAATTGGGCAACAAAATTTCCCATCTCTGCACGCCTGGCGGGCTAATTCTTTTCAAATGCACCATGTCACCGGATGATTGGATTGTCGAATGGACAACTCCCACACCTCCCCCTAACGGCTGTCCTTTTTAATTATTCATCTTTATCCTGGGCAGTGGATACAGACTCATCCCTGCTCCTGTTTGATTGTTGAAAAGCACTTCGTTATTGGAAATTTGTTTCCAATTTCCACTCAGATTGGTCAATTAGAGTTGGAAATTGACAAACGAGTGGATGTGTGTGAGATTGAAATAATTGAACGATGGAAATCCATGTTCCATGCGTCCATTGACACCGATCTTGGGCGACTCTCAGGCGGACACCTGTCCAAACAAAATTCACAAAAGGCTCCCACAGTCCCACAGGCCGACCGCCAGCCACACGCATTGACTTTGAACTCAAAATTCAAATGAAAAACAAAAAGTACATTTTGTAAATTCGTCGAGCACGATTCATTTCCCGTGAGAAGGTTACACACGCCTACGCGCGGCGAAAAGCTGCTGTTTGCGACGCCATTAAGCACATTCATGACCGGATGACATTTGCTTCGGAATTTTCCTTTGGAAACCACACATCTTCAAGGTCCGCGCGCGCTCGCTCACAATTTTGCGCTGACACAGGTGCGGCAGGGGAGCGGTGTGTGGCCAGTACATGATTTTACGATGCCCAGCTGGCGCGTCATCATATGCGTATTTATATCAGGACTGGTGGTTCTTGCCGGAGGAGAGTTTATGTGACAAAGGAAGGATAAGGCGGCGCTAATATTAGACCCAACAACAGCGTGGTCCCAAGCATGATTGCTTGTCGAATTTCGAGCTAATTCCGTGTTCGGTGACTGCTCGCAAAAAAATGCAACGAATTATGAACTGGTCTTGTGCTTTGGGTATTTTTAGACCAAAACGAGAAACTAGATAACCGATGGCCCATGGTGGTGGTGGCTTTGCGTTGGAAGGATTTTGCCCGATGACTAGATTGAATGGAATTCCTTGCGACCGATGGCGTCGCTTCGGTGGGGGTGGGGTTATTAATAACCACTCGAGAGAGAGAGAGAGAGAGATGCCAACACATCCGAAAAAATCATACAAAAACCCATGCGACCACGAACGAACACAAGTGTGGTGTAGTGTCAGTAAGTCCGCCAGTCCCAGGCCCTACTGAATGGCGATGCCGCATTAATTGTTGTAAACACACTTTGGCCGGGTGCCAGAGATCGCGGAATTGTGATAACTTTTTGGGGGGGTTCGCTCGACAAACCGACCGACAGCAGCAGCGACTGACTAATTGATTCCGGTAGTGGCTGTTGTGGAATCGGTTCAATTCGGATGTGATTATTGAATGATGCGAAAATTGACGGTTAAAATAGATTTAAACTGATGGCATTTTGTGGCTGTGCTGTTGTCCTCGGTGAATACAAACCGCGCGACGGACCCTGAATGGGCCATTGACAGGAGCGGCGAGAAAGACAAAATGAGGTGGTTGCCAAAAAAATAAATCAAAGCAAGGGGAATACGTCGTGTTACATCAGGGAACGTGACAATATCAATAAATTCAATGAAACAATGGGGGTGAAAGGGGAAATACTTTAAGACAATGTCGGCACGTGTCAAGGAGCGCTGTTGGAGGAAACAGAACGAACGGAGGTGCTGGGAAATTGCGGCGGCGTTGAACATTAAATCTGGAGGATTCGGATTTTTATGGGCACCAAATTATTGAGGTGCCCCGGAAAGGCTAAGCTATCTTAGAAAGTGGAGAGTAAAGTGGGTCAGCCTTACCTCCATCAAGGACCAGATTTGTGCCGACAGCGAAGGGTATGTAGGTTGTTGAGGTACCCTCGCTTGAGCAACTAAGCCGGCGGCCTTCTCCTCTGAAATAAAACCGATTGTAACAGAAGTTACTTGAACTAGTAAACCAACCTGAAATCTTCGATTTGGCGACAGTGTGCACAGCAACGGTTTTTTTTTGTTTCAACCGCACTAGGCGGCTGACACGACTTCGTCGCTTAGCTGAGGGTACCTGAACGGCTGATAGGGAGACACAGGTGTCCTAAGCGTTTTGTCG
The DNA here is from genome assembly GCA_905231855.2 of Eristalis tenax. Taxonomy (NCBI): domain Eukaryota; kingdom Metazoa; phylum Arthropoda; class Insecta; order Diptera; family Syrphidae; genus Eristalis; species Eristalis tenax. Next base: position 2,381,528 of record HG993125.1, read on the forward strand.
CTTTTACGCAGACTTGGCTGCAAGTGAATTGAAAAATTTGACTTCCAGGCAAGGCTACAGACCTGGATACGGTAAGCGTTACGAACTAGGTCAACATCTGGAGCAAAGTAACGACGTGACGCTACATGAATTTAGCTCCCGATTCGACTGAAGTTGAATGATTTTGTTATAGATAATTATGTTTTTCACGGCACCAGACATGAATACGGTAGTGTCACAACCTAGACCAACCATTCAAGCATAGTAACGACGTGACGACGTGACGTTACATGGGAAATTCGACTGAAATTAATTTGTTTTCTTAAAGAGAGCTATGTTTTTCAGCATACGAGACATAATCGCGACGACCGTCACGAATTGGATCACACAATTGAGCAATGTAACGACGTGACGCTACATCAATTTAGTGAATGTTACCCCTAAAATTAAGAGATTTTCTCCAAGTCAGTTTTTTACGGCACCAGAATTCGGAACTGGCATGAACTAGATCAACCACTCTCAGTTCGAGTGGCGTGACGCTCGTGACTTGACACTATCGCAATTCAGTTGTAGCGTGAGACTACCTATAATTTGAAGGAGATCAATTTTTCACCGCACCAAAGATAAGCAGACAGCAAGTAACGAACTAAATCAACCTCTCGAGCAAAGTAACGGCATGACGTTGTATGAAATAGTTACCGATTCGCCTGGAATTCAATGATTTTTTCAAAAGAGTAAAGTTTTTCACGGCGCCATGAATAACACATCTTCGTACTAATGGCGTCACGCTAGTGAAGCCCAGCACGTGACGTGATGCTCTCAATTCAGTTGTGACGTGAGGCTAGATTAAGATATAAAAGTGAGAAAACGCCACGGACTAGCGGTACCCATCAACCTATCGATCTGTCGGATTTTATCCCCCTTGACATCAATTCATGCCATTCTCTAGGCAGTTCATAAGTTCTGTACATTTCAAGGTGAAGCACTTTGCATTCGTAAATCACTCAATACCTATCTCACCTACATCGCTCTGTTCACTTGTCACCAGCGTGGTGGCGATTTGTAGCGACGTGGTGTTAAAACTGTCGGCACTTTCAGATAAATGTTCACTTCCAAAACCCGCCGCTCATCTTCACAATTGTATTGTAATCTCTTAAAATGGAATTATCTCACGGCTTACCTTCCTTTTTCCTACGCCATGAGACCGAAGGGAAAAAAATCAATACCTAAGGGGACTCAAAGAAAAGGGACACTCATTGTTGAAGAGAGATGATTATCAGCGCACGAGAGATGGCAAAAAAGGGTACAGCCCCTCATGCCCCCGAACTAGAGCTGTGCTTTATCTTTTCAAAGGGGGGCGACACAAAACAGATGGAAGTGGCGCAAACAAATTCCCGACAACCATTAAAGGGGCACAAAACGGAGAACTAAGAAAAAGGACATTCTCGCCGTTGTCTTGAGGGTTCAATTTCATAATTGGCCAACCCTCGAAATCCGACTGGACAACATGCCAAGCACACTTAACTTAAATTTCATTATCAGTTCTTTTTTGTTGTTCATTGTGCCCCTCCACCTTTGTTTGCACTTGAAACTTTCGGCTTCGGAATCACAAGGGCTCGGGGGGTGCTATCGTTTATCGTCAAGCGATTGTACACAACGACGACGAGTGTGTGCATTTCGACAAAATGCCGGAAACATTAAGTCAGATTGTACATTAATAGCAAATTTGTCAATCAAAGAAAAGAAAAGCAAGCAAAAAGAAAGTGGGTACTTACTCCCTTCAGGATCTGTGTCGTCGATGTAAATCATCTTTGGCTTTGGTTTCTTCTTGTGTATCCTCTTTTCGTTTCCTATCTTGACTGAGTGTGCTGGAGCGGGCGGTCTCGCGGATTTCCTTATTTTTAGATTTCACTGATTTATTTAATTTAATTTTTTTGTGTATTTTTTTTATCCTCACTTCGGTATTTATTTTGTTTTTGTTCCACTCAACGGATAATCTTATATCATTTTCGATGTTTAAATATAGAAATTTCTATGCTTTCTATTTGCGACTTTATTGAATCCAAATTGGAGAGGCAGAGCACTCGTCGTATTCTTTCTGAAAATAAACACACAACAACACACCGCGGAGAGTGGTTATTATCTTCGATTAGACAAGACTTGGTTGTTTTTTTTTTTTTGTTTTTTGATTGTGAGTCGAAAAATGAACCGCTCGCGAGGGGTGGTGCTGGCGATACTGTGGCTGGCAGCAGCGGCGGCGTCGGTGGGTAAAATGTCGACCTTCATTATCGCAAAAAGCTCCGCCACCGAATGAATGACTATACACGCGAATAATTCTTTTTCTAAAATAAAATTATATCAGTTTTCTGTTGTGATTTTATCGTGTGCTTGTGTGGTGGATATGATGAGGAGAATGACGACGATGGTGGGTGGTGATATAACCTAGTGTGAAGCCAACTCTCTCTCTCTCTCTCTCCCTCACTCTCTCTCTCTCTCCCATTTCTGCACAGTGGTGATGGAAAGTTTAGCTTGTTTGTTTACGTTTTTGTAAACAATTTCGAAAAATATGCACAAAATAGAAATAGGAAAATCTGTTTACGTCATGAAACAGCGGTTTGTTTAGCCGATGAGGCGAGATATGCGAAGGCCACGCCGGATGATGTAACATTTTAACGAGAGATTTCCGTTCGATTAGACAGGAAGACCTCTTGTGCCCTATATTTGTGTAAAGCCATAACTATTGGATAGACAGACCGACTGCCGCGGGCTGTGCAGCGATATGAAGGCTGGGGCGCATGGACAACACTGTTCCAGCCGGAAGAGTCTTTGACTTCGCACTAACTTGCTAAAAGTTGTTCTAGCTGGAGAAGCGTGTTGGCTGAGACCCAGGCCCGCTCAGACTGTAGCACCAGTAGAAGAAGGGAAAGAAGACACACTGAGGGCTTGGTGGGCAATCGAAAATAAAGCTGTGGACAGTGGCACACTCATCACCTGGGACCCAGGCAATACTCTGGTTACTGCCGCGGGTCGCATAGCCAAGAGCAAGACAGTACTACGTGCCATAGAAGCAAAGCAACGCTCAAAGTTCATCTCACGACAATTGGGCGTCGCGGTCGCGGTCTTGTGACATCGATTTTTAGACCACTAGGGCTACATCAAGTCTTTAGTCGACTCTTATAAGCCAACTCCGTTTCTCAGGAGCCTGCCATCAATGACGATGTTGGTGAAATGACTCAGCACATATTGAAGCAACCACTTTAAGCAATGTCAACGAAGGCCATTTGAGTGAGGTGCTACTCTTTACAAAATGGCATGAATTTAGCTTCAAAATAAAGCCAGAATCAATTGCATGCCACACGCAGTTGTTGCTTTGTTCTCATCTCGTCGCCATAATAGCTGTGATCACAAAAAGTTGCACACAGTGAACGAGTGGCTGCGATCCCCATCCAAGCTAGATCCTATATACCAGTCTCCTATGGGCATACGGACAACGACCCATTTCACAGATGGCAAATGTTACTCCTTGTCGGACTCGAGTCTTGCAAGGGCCTCCGTCGTCACAGATGACGGAAGTTACTCCTTGTCAGACTCTAGTCCTGCGAGGGCCTCTTTGAACGATCCTGTATTCCATGAAAAAAGCCAAAATCTAAGCGATATACAGAAATAGAAAAATGATCGAAATCTATATCAGATGTGTGCACCAGATGCTGAACCACGCATTTTGTGTCTCCAACCCCTTCCGTGGATCTACGAGGATCTACGCTTGATCAACTCGATGGTTCGACGTTTGAGAACAAAATTCATTAGAAGAGGAAATAAAAAAGTGGCGGCGTCACTCAAATTTATAACGCCAGTGTCGCCCCACTTTGAACAAAGACACTTCTAACTTATCTCGTGTTCGATACTCAAGTCAGTCAAGTAGATAGCAAATATCACCCACATTTAGGCATTTTGCCCGTGAGTCAGTCAGTTCAGACTGTGTGCCGTTCAGCAGCTGATAAACAAACACCATCTCACAGCAATCGTCGTCGCTGTGCACAAAGGCACACACAATGTAATCAGAAAGCACACCGCTTTGGCCATCTCTGCCAATTCAATACAAAACAATCGAACGTCGAATTTCTCGTTGCGATTTGTTTCGATTTGCTCGCTGCGCCAACTTATCACTGTCATGCTAATGACCCAAATTACGATTGTCATGCAGATGGGTCGTCGCGCCGCGCCGCCCTTCTGTTTTGTTTGCATGGCAGCCACTGTGTTTAGTATGACAAACATTGCACCACACCACCGAGACGGGAGACGAGAACCCGAATCGATAATGGAAATATGGAAGTATAGGAATTAAATCGATGAGTAGCGTGACGTCACCGAGTCAACGAGCAATTTCGGCAGATACGATATGTCACGCACCTGCAATGACAGATATGAGGAATCCGATAACGCATAGATGGACGACTGACTTGTGTGTTTTGTTGTGTTGCGGAGCGGCGTCGGTAAGCTGCCTCGGCGGGGGTGGCTTAGTCGGCTGGGATGATGAGGGGCCGGATTATTATCATGTATTGTACTTGTGTCGACGAAGAGCAGGTGATTTGTGTACCGGCTTAAGACTGTGAACTGAGCAGCAGGGACTCAAGGTTGACATACATCAAATGGGAATTGATTTGTGAATCATGCTCACCGGGGATTGGTGGAGTGTGAGAATGTGTGCAGATTGCTTTGATTTTCAGGAGGATTTATGGTCAATTAAGATTTTTGAGTATCGTTAATGTTTTGGTTAATCAACTAGGATTGAAATAAATCGATTTTTACGTACTTCGACTGTCATTTTTCAAAAGGTATTAAACTCAACTAAGGTTAGTTTTCGTTAATTTTCGTTAATTTTTGATTACTCAAGTGGGATTCATAAAAATCGGTATTTACGCACGTAGACAGCGTAATTTTCAGAAGGAATTAAACTCAATTCTGGATAGGTTTCGTTAAGTTTCGTTAATTTTTTCTTACTCATGTGGGATTCAAATAAATCGGTTTCCACTCACGTAAACTGCGTAATTTCCTAGAAGGAATTAAAGTCTATTCGGGTTTGGTTTCGTTAATTTCCGTAGAGTGCGTAATTTCCCAGAAAGAATTATTGTCAATTTAGATTTGTTAGTTTTCGTTAAGTTTCGTTAATTTTTGCTTACTCAAGTGGGACTTAAATAAATCGGTATTTACGTACGTAGACTGCGTAATTTTCAGAAGGAATTATTGTCAATTTAGATTTGTTAAGTTTCGTTAAGTTTCGTTAATTTTTGCTAAGTGAGATTCAAATAAATAAGTCTCTATGCACGAAGACTGCATATCGCTTTCTTAAGTGAGACTGAAATAAACCGGGAGGTTACGTATGTAGATGATAGTTAATGTTATTGCAACTCATCTTCGATAAATTTCCCACTTTTTCTCTTCGTTAACTTTTACTTTCAAACGATTTTACCTTCAATTCATATTCAAAAATATATTGTTTTCAACAAAGTCCAGTGATTCCCCATCAAACGTTGAATATGCGAACCTCCTGTGAAACAAAATCTCACGATGAGGATGCAGGAATTCGCGTTTCCCCAGCCCAGTCCATCCCCCACTGGCTTTAAGCAATTTCCTCCCTTCCGGCTGCTTCCTCATTCAAACAAGACAAATGATTAACTGTCATCTATTTGATGTAAATGGACCAATCTGCTTTAACCTCTCAGGTACAGCCGGCAAGCAAGCTGCCCAGGACACAGAGTGTGAGGGCTATGCTGGGTCGCGACAGGCAGACATATATATGAGGCAAAACCTGAGGGCTTCTCGTAAATTAAACTCAACTGAAGTGAAAGTTTACCGAATGTGGGAATGTTCTGGCTTGCAAACACTGAACAAAAACAGCAGTTTGCCACGAATTCCACAAAAAGCCTCAAAGCGAAAGTTATGTATTGTTGGTGGTGCACCTTTATGCGGCAAAATGGAATTCCATTTGTGCCAGCGGCAGAGGAGACGACTTCGAAGAATCCACAATCACACACAAGGATCAACTTATCCCAAGAAACACACTCAACTCAACAGCAAACGAGACTAGTAGAGCCACCACCGGCAGTCGCGGCGGCGACATGTGCTCAATGAAACTCCCGTGTGGCATTCATCCTCCCCCATCGTGGAACAGACGGCATCGCTAACTCTACACTTGAAGCTATTCTGAGAGAAGGATATATTTTTGCTTTTGGATGTCATTACATAAATTGAATTTCTCGGCGAAAGCGAAGTCACATTCATAAGCTGCTTGCTTTCAGCGAGATACAGAAGATTGTATTGACGATTTTAAGGCAAAAATTGAATGTTGACTGAGACAAGCAGTGGATTTGATGGATTGGGGATTCATTGGAAAGGAAAAGAAACTGCTGATTTTAAGCAAAATTCTGTAGGGCTTGAGATGTGCGTGGAGAACGTCGTCTTAGAAGGGGCCAGTCGGAGTCAAGAAACTGAAGCAATCTAGTGAATACACTGAAATCATATACTTTGACCATAATAATAAGCACTACGTTCAGTTTCATTGCCTTTCGTTCACTTATACTTCACTTAGGCACTTAGACAGCGTAATTTTTCAGAAGGAATTAAGGTCAATTAAGGTTAGGTTTCGTTAAGTTTCGTTAATTTTTGCTTACTCAACTGGCAGTATCAAATGAATCAGTTTCTACACAGTTAGAATTCAAATTTTCCATTTGGTTCCAGGAGGCATTATGGTCAATGAAAACTAACTTGTCAAGTTTTGTTGAGTTTCGTTCATTTTCGTTTACTCAAGCGAGTCACATAGTAAAATCAGTAATCGAGCGAGTACTCAGAAATGAATCTCTCTGACCATAATAGCCAATTCCATCTGTTTGGTCAAGGTTTGTTAAGATTCGTTAAGTTTCGTTAATTTTTTTCTTACTCAAGTGGGATTGAAATAAATCGTTCTTTATGCATTTAAGAGGCAGTTGGTTTAACTTAACGAAACTTTAGGAAACTAAGTTTCGTTAAGTTTCGTCAAGTTTCGTTAAATTTCATTTAATTTTCGCAACTTTCTCTTGCCTGAGAGGAATTGAAATTAATCTCTCTCCACGTGCGTAAGACGAAATGTATGTTGGAATTTTTCCCAGGAGAAATTGTGGTTCAGATCTGACACAAACTCCAGTTTCATTCTGTGAATTATGAGTGCGCATCAAGTTGGCCTTAATGAACCCTTTCCAAATCTCTTCTTCCAGCTAGAGACCTACATAACTCATTCGCTTTTATCGTGATCAGCCATTATTATTTCAGAACCACCCAACCGCAAACATTTGCAACTTGAGACGTTCAACTCAATCTGATGTAAATTCCAGGAACATCGACTTTCGCTTTTAACCATTGGGTTTGTTCGCCGTTCAACAACCACACTCGCACTCAACCTCTCTCACAACCAGCTATGATATTCATAAGACCAACATCAGATGGAGGTGAATGGGAAAAAATTAATTTCCTTAAGAACTCACAAAAGGATCACGTACGGTATGACGCACGGCAGAGCCTTCCATAACTCCCACATGTGCTCGGCCAGGATAGATGCCCAGAAACTCCTTATCCAGGAGATTACCGAAGAAGACAGTTCAAACTGCCTAGGATCATCCTCGCCGAAGTTATTCATTTCCAAATCATAGTTCACGCTCCGAACTCTTCATCGAACTACCTCATCAGCTGCAAAGGAGCATGAAACGGGAGCATCCCTTGAATTTATGCACCCCGGGAGGAAATCACACTTGGGTTGAGGAGCACAGTGACGGGCTGCAGCCACAGCCAGACGACGCTTTGGCTAGAGCTGTATAAGTGCAGAAAATGCAAATGCAAGGAACCCGGGAAAGTATGGATGAGATGTTAAGTGCATCCATGAAATTCATGGAAATTATATGCTAAAGACTGCTGTTTTGCTGTTTTTGCTCCCCTGATTCTCGGTGTCTTGTGTGTGCTTCTGCATGCTTCGGTGTCCTGCAGGACAATGCATTGTCAATGGCAAGTGAATAAATTCTAGGACCAGATAAAGATACAGACAGTAATGATCAAATGAACAAAACGAGTGCGAACAAGAAAAACAAAAGAGACGATCCAAAGAATGTCGTTTAGGAACTTAAAGCGACAATGCAGAACAATGAAAACTCTCTGCCGGGTGAGGGGAAGGTGGCAAATAAATTGGGTTCTTTTTTCCCCTTTTTTGGACCAGCAGTTGGGCAACGGCACCCACTGACGACTGCTGGGATTAACTTGTTACAACGAGGTAACTGGTTAAAGAAAAAGAAGATGGAGGTCTAATCTGGGGATCGCACGGTATTTGAATCTGTCAGTGCAGTTGGTGCGAGATTTTTCAATGAACGCAACCGGGATTAGGTTCAATTCAAACTGAGTTGGACGGAGTTCGAAGGGGACGAAGTTTTACTTGGAAGTGTCAAAAGTTTCTTGCTAAAGTGATGATGTCTGACCTGTGGAGAGATGATTCTGGTGACAGGAAGCGGAATGGCGATTGATTCGGAATCAGAGCAGCAGATATAGAGAGGGTCAGTGGTGTGTGCATTTTATTGGAAAACTTTGAGGTGGCAGAGGAAGATGCGAAGGCAAAGATTCATGTGATTAAGGTGGCTCATGGAAGTGGAGGAGGAACTCAACTAACTTTGCGAGCGGAAAATAGTTGGGGCCTACATTCGAAAGTTTGACGTTCTCTAGTGAATAGCCAGGGTTGACCAACATGTCACCAACATTAACACTTTTACGTTTTATCTGTGTCATCGCGGGAAGAGATGTAATTTTCGTCAGATGGAGACGAAGGAGTGGGTGAGGATAGGCGAAGGATAGGTCCTAGTGGGCTCCTTGTGGTGTAAGCCAGATGGACAGGACAGAATCATGTTTTACCTCTGATCAGACTAAATGTGGAATAACTCTTTTCAATCGCTGTCAGAGCCCTCCCGCTCGAAACAAGCTGGCAGAAAACAAAAGGGAGAGCGGCTGAAGAAGACTGTGCCTTTATGGGACTTGGTCTACCATGGCTTCGCAGTGAACAGCACTTGCAACATCAGTACCGAGATCAAACGCAGAAAAACACCGTCGTTGACCTCCAAGGTCGCAAATTGTCATGAACGACTGCAAGACAGCTGGGGAAAGGTGAAATCCCCAACTGGTGTGGATATCCGATCCTAAAGACCCTTCGTTTGTCTAAGCAAACCCGCACTAAAATTAGAGCTTCAACACCTGTCTGCCAGCCAGAGCAGAAGCAGGGATGGTTCCTGTTGCCTCCGAAGGACGTATCGTCTATAGTCTGAAAGTCTGTTTGTCGATGGCATGAATATCAATGATGTGCCTCGGAGGTTCTTAGAGTCCTGTTTCGAGAGAGAAAGGAAGACCCAATCTTCGGCATAACGATGAAGTTGTCTGTTCTGTCTGTTCGTTCGTCCTCTCCATTGGATAGTTGACACAATACAGTATGGCTGGAAGTAGTGTGCCCGTCAAAAATGGAAGTCAGCTTTGGCTCAGACTTAGGCACTCGATTGGTGTTGCTGCGAACTGAGTAAAGAAACAATGGACCACCTTCTTGCCGGCAGTGAAATCTAGCCCCTCGACACATGTGGTTGATTCAACCACAAAGTTTTCCCGCTGTACAGCAGGCATGAGCTTAGCCAGGTGTCTGGGCCATGAAAGGGCAACCTAGCTCGAAGAGTCTTCGCCTCCGAACTTGTGGCACAACACAACATAGGGGCGTCCTCTCTTCGACTCCAAACTTGTGGCACAACGCAACACAGGGAGGTCCTCTCTCGTGGTTTAAGGTCTGATTTACTAGAACTGTAGAGGCTCACAAAGAAGAAGGTTCCTCACAACAATCCTACTAGCCTATCTGACCTATGAACTGTCTGTACCATCAACGGGCAGAGAGTTACTGAAGTGGAATGACGGAGCGGACTCTCGAATGTTGCCTGTGACACAAATGTGGGAATATGTAAAAATGCAACATGCTCAAACTGCCGTAGACGTGAGGTCTGGTATCAAGCGTAATCCCGGAACTTGTCACAAATTAGAGGATGGTCTACTGTGCGTGAACAAGGACCGCAGTGGTGCACCGGTGTTTACTTTTTGATCACCTCCCTCAACAGACACTCGGCTACTTGCAGCGCAGCACGTTCATTTGTTGTCTATGTTCGTGGGATACGATCACCGATGCGCTTAGCAAGGTGTTGACCAAACCCTGTCTTCGTCCCTTCGAGGATCTCTATTCCAGAACCCCTTGGAGGAGGGGCGAACGAGAAACCCAGAGTTTGCGGACTAAATCTCCTACAAGGAGCTGTTGAGGCTGACCTCGTTGCCTCGGCATGTAGCGGGTAGTCCACTTTGGATCAGAACTCGGTGGCACAGATCCCCTTTTCTGCATAATTACACTACTTGTTAGTTCTTGAGAGTTTCCAAAGCGATCCAATCCATTCCATTCATTTTCCAACAGAAGTGAAGCACGTTCTTGATGGTTTCTTGGCGTATACCCGGCGGAAAACGTCAGCTTGTGACATCTAACCTCTAGCTCAGGATCCGGCTGCTTGCAGAAGCTTCTGAGTTAGGAGATAGGTTTAGCACGGTGAGTGACGTAAGTAGGTGCGTCGACTTCTTCCCCAGCCTCTAGCTCGGGATCCGGCTGCCTGCAGAAGCTTGTGAGTTAGGGGATAAGTTTAGCACGGTGAATGACCTAAGTAGGTGCGTCGACTTCTTCCCTTCGGGTGTCTAGCACGGTCCACCGGCTCACTGCTCAGGAGTCACTAGTTAAGAAAAAGTCCTCAAAATTGGACGTACTAGTGTAACCGAAAAACCAGTGTTTCCCATTAATAAAGGGGTTAAGATGGCTGGCTTTGCTAGCATTGCTTCGACGGTGGACCACACCTATCGTGGTTCAATTTTTCTTTCAACCTGGAGACGCTTCTGTTTAAATGCTTACAATCAATCTCCGCCTCCTCACTGAGCGCACTACGGTTGAAACAGAAAACGGTCGAGTTTAAGGCGGGATAAGGACCTCAACCAACAGGGCGTACGAAACTGGAGTCAGCCTGGACTAGCAGGGCCACAGTTCGCGGTAGTTGGGGAGGCTTTGTTAGTCTGCCTCTCCAACTGTAGCGCCGCATAAAGAAGGAGAAGAAGAAGTTGTAAGGGGAATGGTTGGAGGCCACTTGGTGGTACTCTAAAAGGGAGATCAGCTCGAATGAATTACAGCTCGGAAAACGTAGGAAAATTCGATTTTCATTTTTACTGATCTACTTCGTGTAGATCAAACGAAGTACCGGGCGATTGGATCTTTACTATGACCAGGTGCTGCTCTGTGGAATGTGGGCTAAAACGCAGGTCCACTTCGGATCAGGATCTTAAACACAGAGTGCTTCAATTTAATATTTTTTTTAGTGCTGGGAGGGAGAGAATATCGCCTATTAGGACAAATTATCTTCCCGGCTGACTGTAGAGTTGTGATGTTGCCATTTAGCGTAAACTTTGTACGCTCTCTCAGCTTGAGGAGGAGTGTCATTGCTTAGACCTGTCTAGGACAAGTTATCTTCCCGGCTGACTGTAGCGTTGTGATCTTGCCATTTAGCGTAAACTTTGTACACACTCCCAGCTTGAGGAGGAGTGCCATTGCAAAAACCTGGTTGAAGTCGAAACGGACTTACAGGACGGCGTTAATCTGATCTTAGACATTTTCCCACAATCACAACAGCTTCTCCCAGCTTGAGGTCATTGCCTAAACCTGGTCGAAGTCGCTGAACAGAATTTCAGGGCGGCGTTAAGCTGATCTCAGACATTTTCCCACAATCACAACAGCTTCTCCCAGCTTGAGGTCATTGCCTAAACCTGGTCGAAGTCGCTGAACAGACTTTCAGGACGGCGTTAAGCTGGTCTTAGACATTTTCCCGCTTCACAGCTCTGTCGACTCGACATGGGGGCGCAAAATTCGATGAAATATCCTCAAACTCGGTCAGCTCCACGCACAGCACTAAGATTAGATCAAGTCAAAAGAAGGCAATCAACAAACTGTTTTGTCTGCAAAGTTATTGCCCGACTATCAATCCTTCTGACCTCATTCCGTGCAGATTCTTTTCTTCAAAAGACCAGAATTTATGCTCCATTTCCCTCAGAAGTACCTCAAGTGTTCATCTCTTGAGAATGAAGAGAATTCTCTTGAGCATCTTTTCCACTGATTAGCAAGCAAAACCAATGACCTGATTTTCCTTGGCATTTATTTGCGCAGTTTATTACATTCCACACCACCACCGCCAGCGGCAGTATTTCCATAAATTATTTGCCAAATCTCAAGGAGAATCGAAATGTTTTTGAAAACAAAAAAATAACGAATGAGAAATTTTGTTTTTTTGTGCGATTTTTTTTATTTTTTTGCTTTTCAAAGGACACCCACTGCGCAGTCATTTAGCGTCCATTTTTATTCGAAAAATAACTCAAAACTTTTGACAAAAGAAAAAACCAAACAGAAATTTCCGAAAAGACACAAAACTGAAAATGTTTTCGCTGTTGACTTTTTGAATAGAAAAACAAATAATTTGCAAACAAAAATATTCAACTTGGTGAGAAAATTCCGCGACAAGGAAGGACTGACGGCGACTTTTCACTGAAATTTTGTTATTTTTCTTTCGAAAACATGCACAGCGACGTCGGGATGTTTGGATTGCGGATTGCGGATTTTGGATTTGAATTTGAATTTGGAGAGAAACGGGGAACAACAGGTATGGGGAATGGGGTGCGGGTAAAGATATACGAAGAAGAAGACTCTTCGGATCGTCACCAGGGAAGTCGCACATTTTTAGAAAACAAAGAACCGACAACGACGCGATCGCGACGGAACACTTTTATTCTCATTCCACAATCGCGGCACGTAAGTGAGGCCCAAGTTAACGACTACGATGAAAACGGCCAGCAAAACGATGAAGACACGACGCACGGCGACGACGACACACCAGCCAGCGGAGACCGAGATGGATCGTTTGTTTTTGTGTTTTTGTGTTTTTGTTACGTTTCGACGGCAGCAGGTAAAATAAGACGAACAATTTGCAAAAATTGACCAAGAAAAACGAAGAAAATTGAAAGGAGTACTCCGTTCAAATCCAATGAATCACCTTGAATTGCTGATGACGACGACGGCAGCAATGCTGATCGCACTGATCGGATAGCACTGATCGTAGATACGGTCTTACCGTGTTGATGCGACGGAACAAAGGCCTGTGAAGAAAGTAGGTGTATCTTAAACTTCGGCTAAGACGGATACTCGAACTAGACCATCACAAGACTATTTGTTCAAAAAAAAAAAAACAAAACCCTCATGATCGTACGGTCTTACTGTGTAAAGGAATTTTTGTATTTTTTCTTTCTCTCTCTCTCTCTCCCTCTCTGTTTTCTCCCTTGCTTCGTGTAATCCCGGGGGGTAGAAATAGATTGAATTGTTTTATTTATTGTCTCGTCTTGATGGGCGGGAGGAGTTACAAAAACAGCACACGGCACAGCACTACAGTACGTCTCGTCGAACGTAAATCCCGCGTCCGGTGTGGCGCGATATGCAAGCAAGTTAACTCGTACGGGGGAAAAAAAATAAGCGAGTCCGTTCAACGTCTCATTTGCGGAACAACTGAGCGAGTACGGTTTGGGGTGGGCTCCGTATCCGAAAATAAATTTTTCAATTCACATCGAGAAATGAAAGAAAATAACACATACACACACACACGCGACTGCACACGCTCACGAGCGAACAGCCCAAAGAGAAAAGAATTCTTATTTTCGTCCACTGTACACTAGTACTTTTCTTCGTCGGATCTTGTTTTCTTATTCAAGACGTCGACGATGGGTATGCGGACTGTTGGACTGTTTTTCGTTCGTTTAGGTTTAAAAGAACGTTTTTTCGGTATTTTTCTTCTTCTTTCTCAGTTGTGTAGATTGTTTTTTTGGTCTTATTTTTTGGATTTTTTTTTGTTTGATTCGTGGTTTGTCCGTCGTGTCGTCGTCGGTAGCAGGCAGGCAGGCAGGCAGACAATTGCTTTGACTTGTATTCCACCACACTCGAGTGTAATTTACTTTTCGTTTTAGATAAATTTTGTACGCAGTTGTGGGATAGAATATGCAATTGGGTGGGTTAATGTTTATTGGACGGCGGCAGCGATGCATGCTGAGGATTCTTGGGGACTTCGTGCACTTGGTTTCAATTGGCGGTGAATGTATCTAGATCTCGGAATGTTTTGTATTTTTTTTTTTGTTTTTGGTTTTTTTCGGGCCTCGCCAAGTTGACTAGATTGGACACGGAAGTGAGAGTGTGGACTAGATGAAGATTAGTTTTTTTGTTTGTTTGTGTTTTTTTTCCCCGGCGAAGTGGGGTAATGATTGGGTTTATTTGGGTCAAAGGTGCTATGAACGATTTTTTTGAGCAGATTCGATTGAGCGACATGATTGAACAAGATTAACACTTGTTTAGGTGGTGACCCAGATATGTGGGTGGAAGCAGTGGAGGGCAATAAATCAGGCGGACCAGTGTCGGGGGTCAAGACACAACACGGGCGGAAGGTGTAGAGGAGGACCCGTTTAAACTTTGCCCGATTTTCATTTTCCTCATCCTGAGCATCTCGGCTCTTTACAGCTTTGGATTAGAGTGGCGGCCAAGGCCACACGTGGACCAATGGGGGCTAACAGACCATCACTACAAACTCGTTGAAAAAAGAAAAGGAAATACCAGAGATGCTTACAATATGTTCCAAAATCGCGAGGTTTGGATGAATTTTTGCTGACACTAATAGGCCGTTCCCACCGAGTTTGAAGTGCTTTCAAATGTCACTAGCTGTTCATTTTGAAGTGACCGATAAAACAGCTGTTTTTGACAGAAAATAATAGTGTTGACAAGATCAGAAAAAAAGAGAGAAAATTAACACCAAGCTGAGCTGGAACTCACGCGGTAGGCTTGTTCGATTTGACAAACTCTCACGGACTAATGAACTCAAGGGAGCTTCAACTAGCTCTAGGCAAAAGCACGATGTTTCGAAACCTCGAGAATGTATGACGAAACCTCGGAGGTTTGGAGAAATTTGACGAAATCTCCCGATTTGGTTTTGTTATGTTCCCCATCCCCCCGATTTGTTATGTTCCCCATCAGATAACTGTGACGCAAGGGCTGATAATTTAAACTGATATTTATCAAGACTTCTTTCTTATGTAGGGCACTTGACAACACCCAAGTGTTTCAATTTCTTCCGATGTTCTGCAGTTTGTAACGAGACATTTGTCAGTGGCATGGCATCCTTTAACCATTTGCAGACAAGGCCGGTCCTGGTTTGCGTTGGCGTGGCAGCCTCTCACCATTTGAAGACAAGGCCAGTCCTGGTTTGCGTTGGCGTGGCAGCCTCTAACCATTTGAAGACAAGGCCAGTCCTGGTTTGCGTTGGCATGGCAGCCTCTAACCATTTGCAGACGAGGCCAGTCCTGGCTTGCGTAGGCATGGCAGCCTTTAACCATTTGCAGACGAGGCCAGTCCTGGTTTGCGTTGGCATGGCAGCCTTTAACCAAATGGAAAGCAGACAAGATCAGTCCTGGCGGAAAGCAGACGGAAGCAGGCGAGGCCAGTCCTGGTTTGCGTTGGCATGGCATCCCTTAACCATTTGCAGATAAGGCCAGTCATGGTTTACGTTGGCACAGCAGCCTTTAACCATTTGCATACGAGGCCAGTCCTGGTTTGCGTTGGCGTGGCAGCCTTTAAGCATTTGCAGACGAGGCCAGTCCTGGTTGGCGTTGACGGGGCAGCCTCTCACCATTGAAAATGAAAATCACTCCTTTGTGTCCCAAATTGTTTGCATCACAAGTGGCAATTCATTGAAAACATTCAGTCAGATAGCTGACGTTGAACCGAGCGAAAAAAAACCTCCGAAATTCAACCTCCAAACCAAGGAACCACCCATCCGATCTTCAATGCCATTGCAAACTTCAACACCGTCGTCGTCAACTTTCTTCACACATCGTCCGCCGTGTTGCTCGGTTACCGGTTGCGAGATATACGACTGACACTTTTAGTGTTTCTTGCATAATTTGGGTGGCACTCGATCAATGAATTCGGTCAAACCCAGTCCCGGTCGCAGTCCGTATTCAAAACTTTCTCTCGCCTCTAATCGCGCACTCGCTCGAATTTGTAGTCTGTTCCATTAGTCAGCCGCAATCTATAAAATTCACATTTCCCTAACCCTCTACTTCTGCGACAGAAGATCCAGATGAAGGAACAACAGAAAAACTGTATCTGAACGTCTCACGTGCGAGATGAGTGCAGATATTTTTAACCGCAACCACTAACGCACACACACACGCGCGCAGATAGAACCAAACTTCCTAGATTTTGCGGAAACCAAACGAGATATAGAACGGTTCTAGAATAACAAAACAGTCTGTCGCTCATTTTCTGCCGATCTCAACAAATCCCCGCGTTCTCAAGACAAGATCAGTGTCATTGTCTATGCTTGGCTGTGGGTGGTGGCGGGCGAGGGGCCAGGGGTGGGGAAGACTTTTGTTTCTTTCAAAGTCATGTTCATCTTTCATCCTTGGCAAAAATAAACACCGCAAATTGCTGATGCTTTCCATATTGTTTTGCTTGAATTTGGGTGGAATCCGATGAACCATTGCGCCTCAATCATCCCCCGAAGCTGTACTCCCCCGCGGGCCGTGGATTGCATGTGGAAGCACATTATGAGCGAAGGCAAATCTATTACATTTGCAGGGATACGCAATAAATTATGCCCTGTGCACGGCACGGTTCACATTCGCTCCGAGGGGTAGCATTGGCATCCAACTTCGGATTGAAGATTTGCACACAGGTGGTGGTGGGTGGTCCTGGCTGATGGCCCCACATCGGCATGGTCGACGAAAATGTTTACCTATCGGCTTGCCCATAAATCCTAAGCTAAGTCCTTCGACGACCCTTCAGGCTGGGGGGTGGAGGAATGGAGGAAGGGCAGGACGACGATGATGCCATTCGCAAAATCTTCTTCCAGCGCTCGTTCCTCATGCGTGCGGAGGTGGCACAGGGATTATATAAAGGATATTACAAGACATAAATACGAGAGGATAGTGTATTAAAAAATGAGAGTTTATAGGGCACAGGCAGCAGCAGCGCACAGATGTGTGCGCGTCTGCGTTTTTTCCCCCACTCTCGATGTGTGGAGATGGGAATCCTTATTGTTTGTGCACTGTGCAGATGGAGGGACTTGTTGGCGTAGAAGCTACTTATTTGTTGCTGATGCGAAAAACTAAGAGAGACACATATTCATGCGAGGGGGGGGGTCAAGGAGCGTGTACTTGAGGTTGGAGATCACTGCTCAACGGGTAGCTAGTGACCCGGAATGGAGTGCGTTCGTTTTCGAAGGTTGCCCCTAGAGTACACAGATTTGAGTCAAATGAAGGGAATTATTACGCCTGGTTGAGCAGTGTCAGTGCCAAGCAGAAATAAAGGATTACATCCGACGGGATTGCAGTTCGATTCAATTTCAGTCCATCAGAGAGGAGGACTTCGAAATTAAAATAATGCCTTTTCCATTACGAGCGAGCAGTGATGTGAAGTGGACTTGGCTTCAAACTAAAATAGGATTTGGTTATCGGACACTTGACTCTGCAGTGAACTTGGTCCTAATGGCTTATGTAATCACTCGTGCTACGATGGAAGCTGGTCAATAACGGAGACGAAGTGCTACTGTCCATTGGTCGAAAGACGATTTTGAGATGGATTTATGGAGAACCTGTGACTCGGAACCTATACACAGTCGACGCATGCAACAACTTGATGCAGTACCACACGACGGACACTGTTATTAACGTCAATTCCACAATTATTGGCTCAATCTACTGCTTCAGTCCACATATACGATAACAGGACTAAAATCACACTCAGTAGGCCTCACCTCGGCAGGGAAATGATGGCTCATTGAACATCTCGTGGACTATTGTCAGTCGTGGACGTTGGTGGTGCACATTTCGAGCTAAAGTCGATGTCATCGAAAGAGCAGCTGAAGGCCTTATAGGCATTACCAACATCTACTCAAACTTGCAATAATTCCCCGCAGGAGGCTCAGAAATGACAACACACTTTGCGAGGATCAGAGTAAGTTGACGAACAGGCTGAGCTAGGAGAACATGTTGGTTGGCAGATATGTGAAACCGTGATCCCAGATTTTATTCCTTAGACCATCTGAATGTTATGAGGTTTTTCAGTTCAACCCCGTTTAAGTCATCGAGTTTAACAAAGAAGTGCTTTCCTACCCAGCCCAGCCCAGCTTTGACAAAGAACAGAAGGCACTTCTTCTTTTCACAGAAGGCAGTTTGGCTTTGCTTTGTCCGGGCTGGGCATTCGCAGAGCAAAAGTTATATTTCCTGTTCCTTATCCATTTACATGCACACTTCCTTACTGTCGGGCACAGAGTCCTTGCTGTTGCTTCAATATTGAAGCCAATCCATCGACGCTGGGTTCAGCTTCGCCTTTTCTTTGTTTTCCTTATGAAGGTAACCCGGCTATAAGCATAAAGGGTTGCCAGCGATTCTTCCCGTCCGCTCTTTTGGTTCGTTGGATCCCCGTATGCCCTGGGCCCCGCATAGGTTTACCAAGGATATCTCAGCTTTTATTTTCTATTTACAGAAATAAACTTATAGCTTGTCGAGAGCAACTTGCAGGAAGTTACATAAGAAGAAGATTTGCCGTGTCGTCAGCAAACATGGCTATGTGAATATTTTCTCCCGAGACATGGTAAGTCGGAGAATAATGTGGGCCCAAGGACCGATCCCTGAGGTACGCCATAGTCAGTAAAGTGGCTAGAGGATTTGTCAGTTCCAATGTTGACGACACATTTTCTCGAACTAGGAAATCTCTGCATATTGGAGTGATGTGCTAATCTGCGACGCGTGCACTTGTCTTCGTCGGTGCGTACTCAAGTACGAAACAAAAAACCCCGCCGTCCCTTCACCCACTAAAGTGTCGCGAGCGCCCAAAGCGAAGCAGAGAAAATCATAAAAAAAAGTGCAGTGTAGTGAAGTGATTCGGTGTCGAGTGCGTTAGGTCCGCTCCCTCTAGTCCCTTTTCTTTATAAGCCACTGCTGCGTAGTCTCTGTCGCAACTCCCGTTTGATTTATGTCAAGCGGGTTCATGCATGACTGAGAGTGCGTAGCATCTGACGTAGCGGACCTGGGAAGTGTGAATTTATTCGTCCGACCATTGTGTCATATCAACTAATTTCTTGTTATCACCACACACACGAGAATGTTGATTGGAGCGTACTTAACAACTTCTTTGGAGTTTTAACTGGTCACTATGCTACCCTCGATAGTAACGTGGATGCCGCTGCTGATATGATTACAAAGATTCTACTGCTGGGCATGAGATCCTTCATTCCTCGCAGAGTGAAGAGTATCAAGCCCACTCGAGCTGCAAAGAGGCTATCAGGTTGAGAGAGTTGAATTTCCGGGCATACAATGCCAACCCTACTGAGGAATACCGGAATAAGTTCAAAAATGACTGCAATGCAATTTCAGTTCAGGCAAAAAGTGCCACAATCTCCCAAGGCTAGCAAAAACTTTTGGTCATTTGCAAAAAACATAAAGAGTCTTCAACTACCAGTACACACCAGCTGTCAGCTCTTTAGACAAAGCCAATCTGCTTGCGACGCACTTCGCAGCCAGCTCAACACTGCCAGATTCAAAGAGAGCGTCGAGAATATATGAGAGCGTTGATTTCACCAAGGGATAAGAGCAAGAGTACTTACAAATCTCAACGTGCACAAATCCGCTGGCTTGGATGGTATTCCCCCTATTCTTCTGACGAGGTGTTCGTCTGCGCTGGCAAAACCACTGCGTAAGCCTTTTCATCTATCCTACTCTTTAGGACTCCTTCCGAGAAAAACAACATTTGTCAGGCGAATCTTCAACACCCACCTCATACCGACCCACAGCACTTACGTCCCTTCTTTCTAAGGCCATCCAAACGCTGATAAATCGTCAGCTTATGAAATATCTTGTGTCGCGGAAGCGTCCCTTTTCGTCCCTTTTCGAGAATGCGAATCGGTACCCGCGGTAATCTATTACCGATAAGAAGTTCTGTATCAGGCCAGACAACATCCGAGGGAAGGTATGTTGAAATCTTTGCTGAGGTAAATAATCTGACCCTAGCTAGTAAATGAGCCCACACGAATACCTGACATTGCAGATCATTCCGCCAACACCCAGGACCTGTTTCTCACCTCTCATCCAGACAAATATTCTATTGACATTCTGTCACATCTAGGCTCATCTGACCATTAAAGAGGCTATCAGATTGAGAGAGTTGAATTTCCGGATTTACAAAGCAAACCCTACTGAGGAAAACCGGAATAAGTTTAAACGGGCCAGAAATGACTGTAATGCAATTGTAAGACGTGTGAAATTCTCGTATGAGCAAACGTTGAGGCAAAAAGTGTTACAATGTCCCAAGGGTAGAACAAGGAATTCCGCCTCGTCTTCAATTCCCACGCTCATTTACAATGACATCCCAGCTGTCAGCTCTTTAGACAAAGCCAATCTGCTTGCGACGCACTTTGCAGCCAGCTCAACACTGCCAGATTCAAATATGTCCCCATCTGTACTTGAGAGCGTTGATTTCGCCATGGGATGAATCCACTTCCGCACTCGTACATTTGCAAGAGTACTTAAAGATCTCGACGTGCACAAATCCGCTGGCCCGGATGGTATTCCCCCCCTGGTATATATCTGAAGAGGTGTTCATCTGTGCTGGCAAAACCACTGCGTAAGCTTTTTCATCTATCCTACTCTTCAGGACTCCTTCCGAGAAAAACAACATTTGTCAGGCGAATCTTCAACACCCACCTCATACCGACCCACAGCACTTACGTCCCTTCTTTCTAAAGCCATCGAAACGCTGATAAATCGTCAGCTTATGAAATATCTTGTATCGCGGAAGCATCTTAATGACCGGCAGTACGATTTCGGCAGCAACAGGTCCACTGGTGACTTGATAGCTTATCTCACTGAAAAGTGGACCCAATCTTTGCACAATGCAGGCGAAAGCAAGATAGTTGTGCTTGATATTTTGTAAGGCATTTGACAGAGTTTGGCATCAAGCCCTCTTGTCGAAAATGTGTGCCAGATGCGTGTCGATGAATCTCTTCTTCTATGGAATAGAAATTACCTTTTGAACCGTTCAATTTCAGTTGTTTTCGGATGGGTTCTAGTCTTATATCCGCCTAATAATTGCTGGTGTTCCCCAGGGTTCCGATCTGTCTCCGATTCTCTTCCTAATCGTTATCAGTGATCTTCTGTCTGCTGCTTCAATTCCAATCTACCCCGTCGCTGATGGCAGTACTCACAGCTTTTCGTATTCGTTTCAAGACTCACAGCCCTGCCCTTCGGCCGTGGAATTGGAACAACCACGTATGTGGACGCAAGTTTGACAACATAAATGACTGAAGTATAGACAATAGCGTGGAATCCAATGCTTATAAACTTCACCATCTTTTCATGAATGGCGCTTGTGTCGATGAAACCGAACGACTTTTCACCTAATTGAAACGATCATACAATCGAAGTCGCTGAGAAATACTTCGAAATGTCCAGGATTCCTCAATCGATACAAAAATATGACTTGGCTTGAATTTATGAGGCTTACATCCGCCATAAGCTTCAGCAGCTCTTATTTGGTCTGGTGTCCTTCCAAGACCGCACTGTACCTACTCCCAGGAGACATCAACCACGGCAGAGTCCGTATACTCGCCTGAAACTCCCGACGGATTGCAGCCTCTTTGTCCCTGTTTAACGAAAAGGGCTGGACAATTGCATTCCTCCTCTCCATGAAATCACATGCAGTGCCTTTCATGCCAGGAATATTCATCGGTTTCAGTGATGCCTACGCACTTTTTTTAACTGCACTACACGGACACATAACCATTTAAGACCAGGTGCACAGGTACCTTCGTCCTGTTCCGTGTTGTACCTAAACCCCAACCCTCATCAGAAAACAACCCACCACCACAAGGTCCCCACTAACAGCCTACAACAGCCTACACAGTCAGCCAGACTGATTAATCTGCCAAAGAAACTCATCGAACCTGTCATCTCTTCACTTCGCTGCCTTTATCAATATCGACAAGCGAAGGACGAACGCTAAGCGCTAAGCGAACACGTGCATTTAATAGTCATTAACATTCCCGTTCGCCGTCCCATCTTCGGGCGCTCCTTTCCCGTGGAAGATGTCCTTTGAACGGTGTTCCACTGAATTGCGACCATTTTTTGAGAAATAGATTCCCTGTTACTTGGCACCGGTGAAATATTTATAATTAGGGATTCTGATCTCGCGTTTTTTTTTTTTTGTTGTTTATGTTGTCTGGGGTTTCTTCTTCTCCCTTTGCTGTCCCCCACACCCCGCCCCTCTAGAGCAATTCATCTTTCCAATTAACCCTCGTCAAGATGAAACGCCATGACAGACTTTTCAGACGCAGATGGTTGCTTTGGATTTTTGACTTTAAAGCGAAGGAATTTGTTGAGTGGTTGTGTATGGTCGGGAATGTGAAGTGTGTGGACTTTGTTGACACTTTTCGGTTGCGATTGGAATGAAGGAGACCTTCTAAGCTCGGAAGTCAGCAAGCTCGGAACCTCCAAGGTGCACCTTCTCCCGTCTGGTTTCCTTCTTTTCCGGTTAAAATTCCATCACAACCTCGGTTGGAGACCGTTTTCTTGGCTGGGTGCAGAGAACACGTCTCCGTCTAGAGAGGAACTAAAATGTATTCCACCACATCCTCCCGCAAAACAGTCGCAGATGCAAGGCGTAGGCAAATTCTTGCAGAAATCCGTCATCCGCACATCTTGTCGTGACGCAGAATTTTTCACATTTCAAACTCAATCGCCCGCAGGTTCAAGGTGAAAGGAAGGGTGCCCACTCCCAATCTTAAATCGATTTGTATCCCCGGTGGCGATGTCAATTTCTTTTCCATGCTAGGGGTGACTGCATTTCTCAAACGACCTTGAATCGCCTCGTCGAATGCCTCATCCACAACCTCACTCTCACTTCACTCTCTCTCTCTCCCCAGTGCCCTTCGTGCACTGTTGTTGATCTCTCGGCGGCCTCAGGCATGACGAGCGCAATCCACTTTGATCCGAATTCCGTCAATTCCATTTCGGCGTTATTTATCGTAAAAACTCTAATTGAATGTTTATGCGTCTGGGGGACGCGCGGCATGCGGCACTCGGGCGAGCCATGACGTACGACTGCTTCTACAATCTAGATGAACCGTAAATCCATTTCGATCAATCTCGTTATGGTATCGCGATTGTTTTCATTTGCGCGTTAAATACGCGCGCACATAAGCAAATATGGAAACGACGACGTCGCGACTTAGTGAAACCATGCGAAAGAGAATGAAAGACACAGAGAGAGAGGGAGAGAGACGAGAAGAAAGAGTTATTTTTGGGGACGCCACTTCACCCTCTCGGCAATGACGTCCAATGTCCAAACGAAGAGAGTGGCCAGAGCACTCACAAATGGAAAATTCTTCGTTTCACAGATTCATTGAAGATCTTTTGGTTTTCGTTTTTGTTTTTTTTGTTTGCGTCGCACAAGGAATCTGAATCGAACGCCCACGAGTGATTACGTTTTTGGCACTGGAGCCAAGAGAGATGCTTTTCAATGGCGCGAATGAAATTCGCATACGACGCGATGGAGTTGGTTGTGCACGTGCTCGCTATGGAAATCGGAAGGAACTTTGATGAACGAATGGTTAAGCATGAAATGATTGCTCGCTGATGCATTGATGAGGAAGGCTGTAAGAGAAATCGATTAGCAGGGTGATAGAATAGAGTGTCGGGGGATAGATTGACAAAGCAAGGTTAGTCTGCGTCTTTGCACATTTATGCAGGCACTAGTGATTTTTGTCAAAGGACGGATCCAGCAGTCCCAGCAGCTCATGTCAGACTGTTCTCAAAGTGGTGTCTACATGTTTCCATTCACATTGTGAACCTTCGCGTAACTACTAGCCACCTACTAGGCACCACCAGCCTTAGGACATAGTCAGATGCCACCTACTAGGCACCACCAGCCTTAGGACATAGTCAAATGCCACTAGGTACAAGGATAGCCACCAGCCAACAACTAGTATCCCCTAGTCCAACCTACATACTCGCCACAAGGAACCTGCCACTAGCCACCAGCTACTAGCCAACAGCCCCGAAACCCACAAGCCCCCTAGCCACAAGCCAGGAGACAACAGAGACTAGCTACGAGCCGCCAGCCACCAACCATCAGCCTCCTAGATCCCAGCCACTAATCACTATACCCCGTTGTGACTAGTCAGCAGACGCAAGAAACTACCCATCACCCATCAGCCCCCAGCTACTAGCCACCAGGTACGAGGTCTCATACCCAATAGCCACCACCCACCATCCACCATCCACTACCTGCCAGCCCTTAACAACCAAGCGCCTGCTACCACCCGCCAGTCCACTAGCCACCAGCCAGCAACCACTAGCCACCAGCCAGCAGCCACTAGCCACCAGTCACCAGCATACACCTACCAGCCACTAGCCTCCAGCACCCTAGCCACCAGTCACCAGCCACTAACCACAAGCCACCAGCCAGCAGTCACCAGCCACCAGCCACAAGCCACCAGTCGCCAGCCTACATCCACCAGCCACTAGCCACCAGCCACCAACCTCCTAGATCCCAGCCACTAATCACTATACCCCGTTGTGACTAGTCAGTAGACGCAAGAAACTACCCATCACCCATCAGCCCCCAGCTACTAGCCACCAGGTACGAGGTCTCATACCCAATAGCCACCACCCACCATCCACCATCCACTACCTGCCAGCCCTTAACAACCAAGCGCCTGCTACCACCCGCCAGTCCACTAGCCACCAGCCAGCAACCACTAGCCACCAGCCAGCAGCCACTAGCCACCAGTCACCAGCATACACCTACCAGCCACTAGCCTCCAGCACCCTAGCCACCAGTCACCAGCCACTAACCACAAGCCACCAGCCAGCAGTCACCAGCCACCAGCCACAAGCCACCAGTCGCCAGCCTACATCCACCAGCCACTAGCCACCAGCCACCAACCTCCTAGATCCCAGCCACTAATCACTATACCCCGTTGTGACTAGTCAGCAGACGCAAGAAACTACCCATCACCCATCAGCCCCCAGCTACTAGCCACCAGGTACGAGGTCTCATACCCAATAGCCACCACCCACCATCCACCATCCACTACCTGCCAGCCCTTAACAACCAAGCGCCTGCTACCACCCGCCAGTTCACTAGCCACCAGCCAGCAACCACTAGCCACCAGCCAGCAGCCACTAGCCACCAGTCACTAGCATACACCCACCAGCCACTAGCCTCCAGCACCACTAGCCACAAGCCACCAGCCAGCAGTCACCAGCCACCAGCCACAAGCCACCAGCCACTAGCTTCCAGCTCTCTAGCCACCAGTCACCAGCCACTAGCCACAAGCCACTAGCCAGCAGCCACTAGCCACCAGTCGCCAGGCTACACCCACCAGCCACTAGCCTCCCGCTCCCTAGCCACCAGTCACCAGCCAACAGACAATAGCTTCCAGCCATCAGCCAAGAAACCCCATACCCACCAGTCACCAGTAGCCAGCCTACACCCACTAGCCTCCAACTCCCTCGCCACTAGTCACCAGCCACCAGCCACAAGCCACCAGACACCAGCCACCAGCCACGAGCTCCCATATCCACTAGCCACCAAATTACCAAATCGTCTCTATGTATGATCAATGTTTCATTCTCATCGTGTCAAGGATCAGCTTGGCCGTGGGCCCACTCAAAAACTCAGTCACGACCGGTGTGCCACAATACCTGACAACGGTTCGGACAATTCCAGATATCTGTGCGGCATGACTTTCGTAGCATCTTTGCCACAAACATACACTCGCCTTCCAAACAAACAATAAGGCCGGTGCTCTCTAAGCGACTGGGAAATCCACTCCCGGTGCCCCAAGGACCCTAATCCAACAACTTGTCAGCTCGATCTTGTCAGCATTGACTATGACTTCAGCGGTCCATGCTCGGGGGGTCTTTGCTTTTGACGCACCTTTCTGATGACGAAGCTCCTTTGGGCTTCAGACTCGTATTCAGCTGATCCCTGGCTAAGATCCCTAGGCTTCTGGGAGAGACTCGCAGTCTTAGACCTAGGTTATGGCACTAGCCGCAAAAGCTCTGGTTGTCCATTTTGTCCATCCTCTCCTTTTCAGTAAGAGGCGAGTAAGCGGCTGTTCCTGACTTGGAACCTCCTACCTAAGTCTAGGACATGCGTCAAGGCTTTTTCAGAGCGCCTTCTTATGGTTCAGCTGCAATAGGCGATCCTTCAGCTCCACTCTCACTTCCTCCTCAAGATTGTTCCCAGCCAGGGCTTTCTTTGCCCGAGGTTGTCTACCAACATCAAGACTTACACTCAGAGCTGCAAGACGCCACAGACCTACGCCAAAGAGTCGGCCGAACCTCATACGAGCTTGATTTTCCTCCCAACCGTACATCCTGTTGCATCATTTGCTCTCTGCTCCCACGCTCCCAGACTCTTTTGGTTATTTCTTAGTTTTCGGACCTCAAGCCCTGACAGCGCGACAAGGTGGACAGTCGCGTCAGTCAGCTTCAAGCCATGGAAAAAGCACATCTTGTACAAACCTTTTTAAACGCCAGCATGAAGCGGGAAAAGAACTCTCCGCTGTCGACATAAACACATCCGACGTACGTGATTTAATTAAAGATATCATTCAGCTCCCAGTGAACTGCAAAAGAAAAGCAAAGCAATCGCCATTTAAGACCAGACAAGCTTCAACTGCAGATTGAATCTAGGCGCTGCCTCCTCCAACCTCCACCCTCATTCGCCACCGCTTGTAATGAGTGAGTTCTGGCCTCGACGACTCGAACAAATGAGATTTCAGATTCATCCCTGCTCCGTTCTGATGAAAGAAAAACAATCTGCTCGACTGCATCTGTCGGGTATGATTGCGATGGATATGCGTTTGCGTTTGCGTTCGTCCTCAGACAAGGGCTCCTTGCGGCACGAACACTTTTTCTCACCGCATGACAACGAAAGGATGAATGTGAGTGGCATACATCAAAAATCCTGCCTCTTCGGGTGAGTCCCACTCAGGCGCTCAATTACACTCTGGCCCCCTCACCACCCTCATCGCCCATCGATCACTGATAAATGAGGACAAGTGTGGTAAATCGCATGCATTAGTCGCTGTCCAAGTAGAAATGGACGCACACCATGCGGGCGCTCACAATATGCTTGACACCCTTTCGTGGTGTTATTTTATCGAATTGTTAAACGTGTGATAAGAGGCGTAAATAATGAACGCAGACAAAAAACCGGGCAAAACAGCAACAGTTTGTTGGCTTCAACATTGTGGGGACATTGGCGGAAGTTGAGCAATAAGTGCTGCCTTTGCTCGTGATGCAATCGAGTGTGTGAGGCGACGATGATGGGAATGCATCGACTGCACCCACCGCTTTGTCGGGGGAAGCATTGATTTTGATTGAAGGAATTTTGGTGGCGAACCTTGGAACGTAACCTATGCCGGGACTAGGTGGTGTGGGGATTTCAAAGTCAAGGCCTGCGTTTTCAATTGAAATCTGGTGGTGGAATGGGATGAATTTGATGGAGAGAGAGTGAGAAGAAGAGAGGGAAAGAGAGAGAGAGAAAGGAAGAGATAGACAGATATATAGAGAAATGAAGAGAGATAGAGAGATAGAGAGAAAGAGAGAAAGAGAGAAAGAGAGAGAGAGAGATAGAAAGAGAGATAGAGAGAGAGAGAGAGAGATTGAGATAGATAGATAGAGACAGAGATAGAGATAGATAGATATAGAGAGAGGGATGGAGAGAGAGAGAGATAAAGAGAGAGAGGGAGATGGATAGAGATCGACATCGAGATAGATAGATAGAGAGAAAGAGAGAGAGAAGTTGAGCTTGAGTTCGAAGGGCTGTGCTGAACAATGACAGGGTGCTGTATAGGCGAGGACAGAGAGAGAGAAATTGAAAAGAGGACGCGCTATAAATTAATGAACTTAAAAGAAAGAAGGACTTGTTTCCACAAAACAGATTCCTACAGCTCCTGACACGTGTCCATCATCGTCTCTTTAACTGTAACTTCTTTGATTGTTTAGCTGATGCTAGAATCCAGCGTGGACCTGGGCTGCAATGTGTCTCCATCCCGCGCGGTTTTGTGCTAGTTGCTTCCACGTACGGCCAATCGGGTTATTGAAGACTGAGAATCTCTTCATAGGAAGATAGTGTGTTGCACTCGCTTGGGTTTTTTTCTCAAAGCCGAGGTGGGAAAAGCGCCGTCAAATAGATGACACTCACCAGAACTCAGTCGACTTCACAGGTCGCACTTCGCACGTCCGTCAGAAGAGCTAACAAGTGAACAACTGATCACCGGGACGGAGTGATCCGTTCATACTAATAACCATGAGGGGATCCATCGGTGATCCTTTTCTTAACCACGATGTAGCGATGTGGCACAAGAACACAGCCCCGTAGGCCATGAGCCTGAACACTTCATAGAATCGAGACACCATCCACACGTAGGCCGACTGATCTCCGTGGCGCTACCGCCACCGGACTTTCGCCTAACAGCTACAACGATTGTTCTCTCACGAGTGGACGGAACCCAATGTTTTATGACTCGAAAGGTGCGGAATGGTGAGTTATGAAATTTCTCGTGTCGGGGATTGTAAATAGCACCCTCAGCGTAGCATAGGAGTCGACGGTCAGACTATGCCACGGTAATTATATGACTCTTACTCGTAACCCCTTTGTCTAGGACTGGTTGCTCCGAAGAATATTTATATAATAGAATACTAATATAATAATACTTCGACCCATGGAGGGTATGAAACTGAGCTATATCTGGCCGTGAACGGTCCTGGTAACGCTGCTTTAAGGCAAAGCTAAGTTGTCTTGCGTCTGCTATGGCTTGGGCAAGCCTCTAGCTTGTGAAATTAACTCAGTACAACACAAAGCTTATCCTTGAACGTGCAAGAGCCTTTGATTGCGCATGGCATCTTGGGTTCTTCTTTTACAAGAAGATTTGCCTCTTAATTTAATCGTAGCCCTTCAAGAGGAAATTCATTGCAGACGCTAACTAAGCAAATTTCCCAACCATCTCAGGAGTCCCTCAAGGTTCCATTTTGGGACCAATATATTTTGTTTACAGAAAATCATCACGTTCAATCTGACTCGCACATCTACTCGCACAAACCGATCACAGTCTGATAAACAAACGTGATCCTTACCAAATTAATACGTACATCGAAAACTATGTCCACACCTGCTACAATAAGTCCACACCTGTCTCATAGGAAAAGTGAACTAGATCAAATCAGACTTTTTACGTGGTAAAAGTGAAGGTAAGTGAGATGAGAACGAGAGATGGAACCTAGTCCCAAAGACCGCTGTACACTGTGTGGGCCCAAGGAATGCAGATCATTCTGAACAACGAAACATTAGGGAGCCATATCTAGAAGACACACCCTCTCCTCACTCTCTCCTTTAGAAACACCCTCACGAACCCTGGTCAAGATACACATAATATGTTATTCAGTTACAGTTGCATGATCATGTTGTAACCCCACTCGAGAGAAAATCATACACAAACCGATCGGCAGACGATCATTGACAAACTCGTCTACGGAAATGGGCCTCAATTCAGCAAATATCCGGCCAAAGTGTTCTTCCACGAAGTAGGATATTCGGAAAGTCATTAATGGAGATAGTCCCAGCACATTGGAGGATGAGCAAACTATTGTTGGCCTGGTTGGTTATTATGTCTACCAACAGAAGGTCCCTTGTGAAAAATGGCAGTAAGTGCCTTCTGCTGGGACATTCAAAATTTGAAATGATCCACCACAGGGAGGGGTTAATTCGCACATACTTTTAAATATTTACATAAAAGATTTCTTTAGCATTCTATGGATAATTTTCGCTTAACTAGCGACACCTGGCGGTCCCATCCCAACTTGGATGGGTTCCCAAAACCCCCTTAATTCGACACAATCTGACTGCGTACAGGACCTAAACGACCGACGTTAACACTCTCCCAGAGTGACTGCCACAAGATCGATTCTACGCAGATTGAAATGTGATCTTACATCATGTTCAGAAGGCTTCAGCATAAGGCCTCGATGTCAGTACCGTGTGGGATCGCCAAAAGAACGGGCAACTGCATTTAAAAGCACGGCCAGGGAAATGAGCTTCAAGCCTGATTGCAAATTTGGCATTCTGCAGCAGTAACTATAAAATGTATTCGCCATCTATGATCCATTCTCAGTAGCTAGTTGTTGTGAGATGAGATAACACTCCAAATGCTTCATCAATCAATTGAAATGGGTTCACATCCTCTACGCCACAAATGCTTGCACTCCCGCAGTTTTCCAACTCAAAATGTGCTTAACATCCTCCGTAAACTGGGTGCGACCTCATTTGCTTGACACATTTAATGGAAACCGAGAGAGAGAGGTCAGTTGTACACTAAAGTAATATGTCAACAAGCGGTTGATAGATGGCTCCGTCAAATCGATTAATTTAGTCTCTGGATCGGGCGTAAGCATGTGTAAACACCGTCGCGGGCACCGATGACTTTAAAGAAATAGTTTGATGAAATAGTCCTGTGAGTCAGCTGACAAACTGGATAAGCAAACACAATTGAATTTCAAATCGATCCTGACTCCCTTGCCCCGGCACAACGACGACCAGTACGACTTCTTCGTCCACTTCTGGGGGTATCGAATTCCTGCAGTGTCTCCGGTACACAAATTTTTGGTGCCATGTTGGGAGAAAAAGAACAAAGAAGCAATAAATATGTGAAAACCATCCCCTAATCCCATTGAAGCATGAGTTCTTGCAAGAACAAGAACAAATCCACCTGAATACATTTGTATGTACATCCGAACCGAACCGAACTGAAGTGAAGTGAAATGAACATAACCAAACCGATACGCACATTAGTATGCACTAATTAAATTATTTCCGAGAAAGGAAATGGGCTTACGTCAGGTATAAAACACAGCAACAGCCCTCCAGAGGCTTTGCAAACAGCTTATTCGCGACGACCAACATCAGGCACTAGTATCTTACGGATACGCCAGCCATTGTACATCTGGACAGCGAGCCAGTCAGCCGCTGTATCCCTTAACAGCGCGAAAAAGTGTCCTTGCATGAGTAGTGGCCGTGTGCGGCTATGTGCGGTGAATTTGTGCCCACAAAAGCGGACACTCCATGGATTAAATAGATTGAAAGGAAAACAAAGCCAACAAAAAAAAAAAAAACAAAAACCATTCGTTACGCGTCTATTGTCAGCGAGAGTTGTCGCCGTAGTTCTCGTCGTCGTCTCTATTCAAAATCCCCCCAACAAGTGAGTAAAAATTTGTGTGTAAAACCGAGAGAAAGATAAATGACCCCCCTCGCGGCCGTGCATAGACACCACTTGTTGTGAGCGCACTAGTGAAATATGAAATCGGCACAAAAGTCCTTAATCCCTGTTGATTCAGTGCAAAAACTCCCTTGGCGTGTGTGCGCAAAAAAATTACAGAAAAATCCGTGCAATTGTGCAAAGCGAACGGGGAAAGTGCAACAATGAAGTTGAATTCCATCGAATGGATGAGTGAGTGGAGGCGATGAATTTTTACTACATCATACATCTTCTCTCCGTGTGCCTGTGTGAGTGTGTGTGTGCTTTCGGAAGCAGGGACACAACCATCCACCCATGGTGCGGGAAGCAAGAGAAGGTTTATGCAAATCTCCCGATGGAATATGCTGTTATCCTGGCGAAATGTCTTTGTGTACTTACATGTGCTCCCACCCTCTGTATCTGGGGTTTGGTTTGACCTCGCCCTATGTCACCCCACCCACATACACACACACACACACACACGTGCATTCATTCTCCCGATGGAAATTAAATGTAAGCGAATGGATTAATAAACACAGCCAGTGAATGGGACATGTCCAACATGCATACACACACACACATACGTGTTCAAAATGCGAACGCTGCTCCTTCTGGTGTCCTGTCGTACACTATTTTTTGTGTTGTTCCTGGATCTTCTGCAAGTGAAGGATACATTGTGTCAATATTTTATATGACTAATTTGTGAACATCGGGGGCGCTGCTTGGGTTTTGTGTGGAGTTATTTTTTGCTCGGCTGCACTGTAAAGAGGGACAGGAATGTTTGAGGAATCATTGACAGGAGCGCATTTTGAATGGATAATTTCGTGGGGGTGATGCAATTCGAAGGGACCACAGAGGAAGTGGTGACGATCGTTTTGAATTTAACGAAGATTGGACGATTTTAACGGCGCGTGACAGTGGGGGGGTGTTGAAAGGGAACTTTGGAAATGTTGGATGTAGCTGAAAATCTACAAAAGAAAATACTAGGGCCCTTCACTCGTCATCACAGGCAAGCTCAACAGGTTTTTCGTCCTCCATCCTTTGGCTGTGGGAACTGTGGGGGTCTTGAAAGTTGAATTTTGTTAATTTTTTTTTTTGGTTTTCTTTAGGTGACAAGTTTTCACTCATAGACTGAGACGACCAGACTAACAGGGATGTCTTCCTACAAGGTCAGCTGTGTGTACAGTGAGGGGTGTTAAAAGGGGCCTAGGGAGTTTTAGTTTATTTTTTTAGAGTGATGAGTGTGTTCTTACGACCTTATAAGGAATGTGTGCACATCGGCGAAGACAATCTCAAAACTGTTGTCTTCGAAGCCCGAGTCATTTTTTGTGTGCACAGGCTTGGAAGCATGGAAGCTATTTATTCATTTTATGTTACAAGACACTGTGAGGACCGTTTGCTCATCGTCAGAGTCAAAATCAGGCCGTCTTCTTCAAAGCCCGTGATCCTAATACCATCTTGTGAAAATGCTTTTGTCTATTTCAGCTGTTACCGAGAATCTGTCTAGTTCGGTTCCCTCGTCGTGTCTTCAATCGCAGGCAAAGAGCAAGTAAAGCAAAGGACCAAGACCACTTCTTTGTGGTACTCCATGATTAAGAATGATTGGCAACATATAGGCCACTGAGAAATGGTTCTCTAAAATGCTGTAAGGTTTCCTTGGACAATCCTGGTATCGTTGGTGTTTCAAGGCTTCCTAGTAAACTTTGCCGAAAGGCTTGGGAAACGTCGAAAGCTGGAGCGAAACAAACAAATTATACAACGTAGTTGCTTGCTTGCTCCACTTCCTAAAACTGACTTGATGAGGATTTTTTCTGCTGTCCTTTTTCGGCCTCGGTCCTATTTCCAGACCAAGCCAATCATTTCTGGCTCCATCCCCAGCTTCGTCTTCCAGTTTTCGCAGAAGGGACACTCAAGGAGAATTTTCCTGGGTGATTCTTTATGGACTTCTCCTGTAATCAGGAACTCTGAAAAAATTAAGCTTTTATATCAATATCAGCCGAAGTTTAAAGGCAAAGTGTGTACCTCGAGGGGTTGACGGTGAGTCATATGGAGGCGCGGCAGGTCTAGCTTCCACACCGAGGGTTTTAGGGTTGAGTACATGAAGAATAATGGCGAGTTCAACTATGAACACCTGTCGAAATGGAAGAAGAAGGGCAAAGAAAAGGGTAAGGGACTATCACCAAAAATAGAGTACTACTGAAATATCCGACTTCACAGTTGGTGGGCCCTATTCACCCGCGAATTTGGAGGACTTCCTTTTGACAGTTTGACAGTTTTTTCAGCGACGAATTAGAAGGATTTGCTTCTTTTTTTTTGACAGTTTATCTACCCACGAATTTCCATCTTTTTTTTTCCATTTTTTTTTTGACAGTTTGACAATTTATACACCGACGAATTTGGAGGACTTCCTTCTATTTTTTGACAGTTTGACAATTTATTAATTTTTGGAGGATTTCCTTCTTTTCTTGACAGTTTTATTTTTATGCATTTTTTAAACTTTAAACCATCATCTTCTGACCCGCATGATCCACTAAAGGGGTCGATATACCCGAACGCATGCGGGTCTAAAACATAATAAACTTAAATAAAAAAGCTTTAGAGACATTTTGGTTGAGGCCCAGGTCCAACCCGGATTGTAGTGCTACACGCCGCCCGTGCCTCTTATTCACAGCGTGTCTAGAGAAATTAAATTAGTCCCCACATTAGTGAAATCACTTCATGCACTTAATGGCCAATGAACATAACCTCAAGTTCAAGACGAGAACAATAAAATAAATGTGTCCCAAGAAAGAAAATCACCCACTAAGCCGATGTATATATGGCCCCCCTGCAAGGATAATCCAATTATCGCCCCACACACTCCCTCACACAATAGTTCAGGCGCCACCACGGTATTCTTCAAGTAATTTGTAACATAAATCGCTTTTGAAGAAGTCTATTATTCATTTTCCTCCATTCGGTTGTTTGTGCGGTGTGTTCCTCTTCGCGTCCATCGACAGTTGGAGAGAAGTCTTGTGCAAACAAACAACCATCTATCGTCGTCGTTTGAAATGATGAGCATACATGTGTGCGCGTCGTGTGAACTTGTTGGACACACTCAACGGTGATTCGCGGAATCAATCTGTTAATTATTATTTTCACACGTCCTCCCCATCATTGCACATCGTTAGCGGAGAAGGCGATTGCTCTTTTGGCTTGGATGCTCAAATTAGCTACGTCCGAGGATGCTGGACAGGAGAAGAATTGCAAATTTCGATTCGGATTCAGTGTGAAAGGCGAAGTCTGATTGTGTCCGCAATTCGGAAAGTGTGAGCTGTGTGCTTGTGTAGATGATAAAATATGATTTCGAGGTCGATTATACGAATTACGAACATCTTACGAGGAGACATATTGCAGCTGGCAAACCAGCGTGTGCTTTGAACTGATTCGAATTGTGTTGGTGGTTCAGTGGAGAACAAGAAGTCCCTGGAGACTGAGTGGGTTTCAAGAATAAAATTAGAATAAAGACGTACGAAGGAAGATTTTTGTTCAGAAAAGTGAAAGTGATTGAATTTGTCGTGTTGCCAGGGTGATTCTATCGAAGATCTTGCAGAGAAGTATGTGCCGAGGTGTCAAACGAAGGGACTGTGTTCAAAAATGTTCGACATTCCTATTCAGCTTGAGCTTCTTTGAAAGTTGAGAAGTGTCAAATGATTTGACTGTCTTCAAACGATAGGGTTGTGTTCAATAATGTTCACAATTTTTTTTAATGGGAAGTAGATGTGTTGTTTTGTTTTTTCAGAAATGTCAAACCTCAAGACTGTGTTTGAAAAAGGGCGAAATGTTCTCCAATCACGTGATTCTTAAGAAGCTCCGAAATGTTGAGCACCCAGACCGGCTGCTCGTCTTATGACTGCGGTTCTCTAAAACTTCACAGGGATGTGTTCAAAAATATCTGAAATGTTCGTTATGAGAACGTTGTGCGAGGAGATGTTAAACGTTAAGATCGCATAACATTTTCTTAAACCATCTGATTCTCTCCCACATCTGAAGTGTCATATTAGAAGACTGTGTTAAAAAATGTTCAAAATTTGCTACAAGTGAAGTAGGTATGCGGTTGTAAAGAAGTTTAGACATTTCAAGTGCCGAGACTGTGCTGAAGACTTGTGTATTTGTGTTCCATTCTGTTGCCAGAATTTGAGGGTTCTTAAAATGTTTACAAATGTCAATAGTTAAAAATCTGCTTAAATAGACCGGCGTTTTTAAAATGCCAATAAATGTCAAGCGCCAGGACTGAGTTGACATCTTATGAGTGCGATTCTTTAAAATACCTGCAGATTGTGTTAAAAAATCCCCGAAATTTGTTTGTCATGAGAAGTCACATAGGTACTGTCAAACAGTTCAGAATTGTCAATCGAAGCGACATTGTTTAAATTTTGTGTGATTTTTTAAAACTTTCGAAGTGTAAAACATGTTCAAAAACGTTCTTCAAAGAAAATCATGAAGTCTTCAAAATGTTAAAAAATGACAAGGGCCGGAAAGACGGTATTCAAAAATACACGAAAAGTTCATCATAAGATGTACATATGTGTTCGTCAAAAAGTTCAAAATTGTCAAGTGTCAAGACTGTGTGAAATCTCCTTCGACAATGCGATCCTCAAAAAGTTGACAATCGTCAAACGTCAACATCCTGCTCAAACATTTACTCAAACTCCTGATTCTCATTGTCAAACCTCAGGATATGGTCAAAAACATGTTAAATTGATGTTCTCAAAAATTGCAGAAATGCCAAACGTCCAGACTGGACTGCACTCCAGGACTTAAAATCCTGCCAAATTTGTTTCACATTTAAGGTCCTAGATCCTCCCAAACTGTCAAACGCCATGGAAGAACAAAGTTCAGAAAAAATTTCAGAAATGTCAAATGCCAAGACACTGTTCAAAAATTGCCAAATATCCTTAAAATTTGTTTTTGTGAAATTTTGCAGAAGTGTCAAGCGTTAAACATTTCTTCAAATTTAGTGTTCTCCAAAAACTTTAGAAACGTCAAACGCCATGTGTGTGTTCAGAAGAACGCCAGGGCTTTGCTCAAAATCTTGCCAAATTTTCTTCGCATTTATTTTTCCCAGAACCTTCCAAACTGTCAAACGCCATGAAAGAACAAAGTTTACAAAACAAGTTCAGAAATGTCAAACGCCAAGAGTCTGTTCAAAAACATGACAAATTGCTTCACAATTTGTTGTTCTCAAAAATTGCAGAAGTGTCAAACGTCAAGACTGGCTTCAAAAACTTTTCAAATTTGTGGTTCTCCAAAAACTTTAGAAATGTCAAACGCCATGTGTGTCTTCGGAAAGAACGCCAGGACTCTGCTCAAAATCTTGCCAAATTTTCTTCACATTTATGACTCCCAGAACCTTCCACGCTGTCAAACGCCATAACTGTGTTCAAAAAATCTGCAAAATTAGCCATTTCCCACTCTAGTTACCTCTGTGATCTGAATTTTCCAGATCATTCGCTTATAGTATACTCACTCTGCCCTTAGTTGAAGTGGAAAAACTGAATATAATTCCATGCCAACATCCTCGTTAAGAACCCATTCAATGGGGGATTCCAGTTCCCAATAAAAATGCTGTCCCATTTCACATTTCGTTTCCTTTTTGTTTTGTTTTTCTCTTTACAGGTGACTGAGTGTAGGGTTGGGTGTGTACGCCTTCCCACCTCCGGAAGAGAAGAACAACACCGAATGAGCTGAATTGTTGTGTCGCGCACACAAAGGATTCCTTTTGTGCCAAGGGAAAATTCACCACCATTGTGTGCGAAATCCCGCACAGGGTTTGTCCAAAAGGTGGTGGTGGCAATAAAAATAAAATACTTCTGTCCAGACATCCAAAGGAGCGCCCCCCCCTCCAACACCGATTCTATGTTTTCGCCGATTTCTTAAAGGAAAATAATCGCTCGTCGCTCTCTTAGAAGAAAGGAAGGAGGAAGGCAAAAGAAGACACCAAGAATCCTTCAGTAGTACATCTCCAGCCACCCCCTCAAGGAAGTGTGCGCCCACGGCACACACAATAGGAGCAAACAACAATGGCTAACGAGAAAAAGACTCCTGCAGGTGTAAGTGTCAAATATTGTTCGTAGTTTGTCGCCATTACTGTTGCTCGCTGCTCCGCTGCTGCTGTGTTGTGATGTTAGTCGGCTCAGAGAGACAGGATGCTGTTCTTCCTTCCTCATTATAATGCATATTTGTATCCGCTTTTTTTTCGTTATTCCTAAACAAATGCAAACAGCAACTTACCAAGTGTGAGAGAGTTCCCTCGGCTGTGTGTACAGTGGAGCATGCTTAAAGTGCCTCCATTAAGTGTCAGCAGTTTTTTTTTCTTCGCACTCTTATCCTCCTCACTCCACCCCCTACATCCGCTGTAAGACTGTGGAGTGAAGGGTAAATACAATTT
This sequence comes from Eristalis tenax, assembly GCA_905231855.2. NCBI lineage: Eukaryota > Metazoa > Arthropoda > Insecta > Diptera > Syrphidae > Eristalis > Eristalis tenax. Next base: position 2,419,439 of record HG993125.1, read on the forward strand.
TCTTTTTTGCATGCTTCTGCGTTCATCCTTTACTGTTTAGGAAAATGACGCACAGGCGGCAGGGAAGAAAAGCGGGTACACACCCTGAATGCTATCATCTTTTATGCTTTTGTGATCGAAGATGGAAAAGATGCTAATCGGGTTCTGTTTTTTTTTTTTTGTTTTGTTAGACTGTCGCTACATGTACATATATTCACATCTTTGACAGGTGAACTCAAATGGCGGCACCAGCACCGCAAGCACCACCACCGCAACGGCAGCAAACGCTGCCACAGGTGAGATGGGCTACAGAAAGCCGAGTTGCTATGGTGGGCTATTGCCGATGGGATTACCGCAACCGCTATCGCTGGAGGAGAAGAAATTCCTGCTTGCCGTCGAGAGGGGTGACATCGCTAATGTCAGAAGGTGAGTGCGAAAATCTTCTTAGATCGCGGATGATGAATGGCATCAGGAGGCAGCACCGGGCTGATGGATTACTCTAACTCACTTTGTGTTGTTCTTCCGTCTATGCGTGTGCGTGTGTGAAAATACCTCAATTAATGTTGACAAATCGTGAGGCAATGTTGAGAATAAGTCAACCCCCAGCTCGTGGTGAGTTTTAAAGTTTTCTTTGAAATCTTTTTTGTCACGATACCGATGATGGCGATGATATGTGCGACTTTTAAGTGATTATGATTGATGCCGCGTTTTTATTTTGTTTGACATTTGACACGAGTGTGTTCGGTAAGCCGAGGGGATTACGGAAGTTTTGTATCAACAATGGGGACGACGCTAACAATAAACGCTTTGAAAAATCACTTGAACTTTACTGAACGCACGTATTCACATTCATTCGCACAATCACTTGAACTTTAGATCTCTGATTAAATGGAGAGCAGGCACGTGTTGTGCACCGTCATGCTTCCAGGGTGTCAATGAAATTCGGTTCATGCCTCGTGAAGCTTACGCTGTGAGGTCTTAGTGTACCTCAGAACATTGGGTTTAGAGCAGTTTACACTGTTATGTAATGGAAGTAGTCCCAAGGATATGTCATATTTGTCCGAGTACCTCCACCTGCACCTCCACCTCCACCTCTACCTCTACCTCTACCTCTACCTCCACCTCCACCTCCACCTTCACCTCCACTTCCACCTCCACCTCCACCTCCACCTCCACCTCCCCCTCCACCTCCACCTCCACCTCCACCTCCACCTCCACCTCCACCTCCACCTCCACCTCCACCTCCACCTCCACCTCCACCTCCACCTCCACCTCCACCTCCACCCCTTGGCATCTAACAATTTGCAGGCCAACTATTGTTATGCCATGCGTCCATTTGACGTCGTTTGAGGGGCAAATTCAGAATTATTGTCATCAACCCGAGAATATAGTCCCGTTCCATCCCGGACCACAGGACATGCCATGCAAAATAATTATTTTTCCACCAACCGACCACCCGCCACCCACTGTGCATCGTTTCTCCATCGTGTAGGAAAACTCTCGTCAACCAACTACAAAAGCTCCCCACACTCGCCTGGTATTCATAAAAATAACAAAGAACGAGGATGTGCCGATGAGGAAAAAAAGAACCCCGCACCTTGAGGCTAAGCGAAGATCAAATACAACTAAAAGTGCCCAAGATGCCTCGTCGGCTGACTGAGGAGGCTGTGACAGTGGCGGGCATTTGAAGTGATTTGACCCACAGCCCTGACGTTTTAAACACACATCAGCTACACAACACATACGCCAGTAATGCAAAATTATATCCTCATTTAATCGCCATGTCATATCCTTTTATGGTGCAGACACGCAGCGTTGGACCGTTCCGGCTCGTTTGTGCTGGGTCGACCCTAGCCGTGGGTGGGTGGCTTCTGCCCACATTGAGGCTGGTCTCTGCCTTGAAAGCACTTGAACAATCATAATAACGATGTTTATTCCATTTTTGTCCTGGTGTATGCTACACTCCTCCTCCACAAAGGCCGTTACGGTCATTGTCGTTATTCACATGAGGCCGGCCTGGAGCTTCCAACCCTCTGCTCTCTGACGATGGCTGCGTGTGTATCGCTTATGACCGATGCGTGACAAGAATGGTGACAATAGCAAACATCATGGCCTCCCCCTCGCTTCCCGACAGTTTTGCCTTTTGTTTTATTTAAAAGATTATTTAGAGACGTCCCATGGGGGCGACAGACTAGTGGGAGACTTAGAAAGGATTTTCTTTTCATCGTATGAACGAAATCTTTGACGTGTGAGGCTCTAGTGAAGTTTTTATGCCTTCTGCTGTGCAGACGCCTACGAGAAGAATGATGAGCCACGCAGGAGGGACTAAAGAGTGATGACAGTTAATGAAATCATGATTGTCACAAAATGTGAACAAGAGGCCAGAACAGTGACGGCATTTGATGAATTAATGATTGACAAAAGCGTGGAATTTTGACAGCAGCCACGGACTTAAGGCTCTGTGCGGGACAATAACTTTGATAAAATTGAGGGACGATGTTTCGGTTTTCAGGAAGCTGCTTTATATCAAACGGAATAAAGGGTGACAAGCGGTCGGAATTTGGTCTAAAAAATCCATTGATCCAAAATGAGTCAAGAACGAGAAGTGTTGAAATTTTGATTGAAAACTGTGGCGGAACCAAAATGCATTCATCCAAAATGAGTCAACAACGAGAAGTGTTGACATTATGATCGAAAACTGTGGCGGAACCAAACTTTGGTCAAAAAATGTCATAGATCCAAAATGAGTTGACCACGAGAAGTCAAACTATGATCGAAAAATACGGCGGAACCAAATTAGGTCGAAAAATGCATTGATCCAAAATGAGTCAAGAACGAGAAAAGGTAAAATTTTGATCGAAAAATGTGACGGAACCAAAATTTCGAAATTATGATCGAAACGTGTGATAGAACCAAATTTGGTCAAAAAATGTAATTGATCCAAAATGAGATGACCACCAGAAGTCAAATTTTGATCCAAAAATGTGACGGAACCAAAATGCATTGATCTAAAATGAGTTAACAATGAGAAGAGGTCAAATTTTGATCGATAAATGTGACGGAAACAAAGTTGGTCGAACAAATTCATTGATCCAAAATGAGTCAAGAACGAGAAGAAATCAAATTATGATCGAAAAATGTGACGGAACCAAATTGGGTCGAAAAAAATCTCAAAGCACAATAATTACGTCAAAAATTTTTTGGTTCCAAATTCGTGTTCGACCTAAAATCATGCGTGATCGAATAAGAGGAATTAATCATAGTCAAAATTTGGTCAAACTAGGCTTGATCCAAACATGAGTCGGAGCACCAAGGCATGCCATGCTCGAAAAACCGTAGGTAGGCAGGATAATTGGTCAAAATGTTGATCGAAAATGTATTTGTTTCAAAGCAAGCTTTATCCTTTATAAAATTGTCAAAATTTGGTATAATATGAGAATGAGCCGAAAACGGAAGTGACCGTAAAGTTAACCGAGATTCTTGATCCAAATTCAATAAAGTCAAAAATGTTCACAGAAGTTGAGCTTCATTCAAGTAAAATACAAACATTTTCGAATCTCTTGAAAAGAAAACACCAGCAGCCATTTTGAAAAGCAAATAAAAGTAGTCATTTGAAACTCCTGACACAACGATTAACCCCATTGCAATGAAATGACCAGGAAATGGCTGTTCCAAAATAAACTCTTTCGCAACCGTCACCCCTCTCCCGTGGTCGTCATCACGCAAGAACCAACAATTAGTTCTGCCACAGAGAAAACAACCCAGACCCTCGTCTGAAGTTACCATTGGCTAAAACAAAAGCCGTACCACACCGCACACACTCAACTAGCCAAGAAGTATCCCCATAAGCAGTAAATACCACCGACCAAGTCATTATAAATGCCACTGGTGACCAACAAGGATAGGACCTTGAAATAATTCACTCCCTCCGGCCCCTCAGCAAGTGTGTAATCTGTGCACATTCCTTTCGACTCTTAACTCTTAACTCACCTCCATCCATTAACACACACACAAACGGGAGAGGACAGATTATAACATATTCATCTCACACAGTCGCACACAATAATTTACTTCAGCGGTTTTTAATACAAATTCCTGACCGCATTTAGCAAGCAATTTCCCATGGAAAAGTATTCGAACTCTCATATCCTGCTACTTACACACTTAAGTCATTAACTTCAATGAGCCATGGCCAGGAAGGCAGGCAGGCAGGCAGCCAGGCAGGAAGGCAACGGCAAAGGAGGCGCTCAATCGCCAGGACACACACACACTGCTGTGTGTGCTTAACCCAATTTTCTCGAGAGTCGCACAATCTGCTTGCTTCGCTTCTGTCAACCCATTATCCTCTCATCGTCCTCCTTACAGAATACGGAGACTCACATATACATCTAATCCGCATCACCCCACACACACCCTTTCCCCATGTCCCATCGCACATTGTGCTTCCTTGGCAAATTGTCCATTAAATAGCGCTGATGGTGACTATGACTGGTTGACTAGCGGTTAGCTTGGCAGTGACGGCACTGGGAACCCATTGATTTCTGATTCAGGCGCAATGTCCTGGAAGGACGAAAAGAAAAACTCTCTCTGTCTCTCGTGCTCGGCGAGGATGGATATTATGTATTAGTGTGTTATCCCGTCGATTGTACACATGTTTCCCGAAGCCATTCACCCTTTCAATATATCGCCCCTTGTGCAACCACCACTGTTCGTCCTTTCGTCTTTTGTAGGATGCTACAGCGGGCACATCGCAAGAAGCACATCAATATCAATTGTATGGATCCTCTGGGTCGACGCGCACTAACTCTTGCCATCGACAGTGAGAATCTGGAGATGGTGGAACTGCTGGTTATAATGGGAGTCGAGACGAAGGACTCTCTGTTGCATGCCATCGATGCGGAGTTCGTCGAGGCTGTGGAGCTGCTGCTCGAGCACGAGGAACTGATTTACACCGAAGGGGAGTTGTATGTGAGTAGCAGTCTACGAGAAATGTAAACAATGACAGCGCCTTGCTCTCTCTCACTCTGGAGTTGACTGATGGCTGTGTGCCACTGTTTGCAGTGTCTGTCGCGACTTTTGCATGTTTTTCTGATTGAATTGATTCTCGTTTCGCAGAGCTGGCAGAAGGTGGACATAAACATCGCAATGTTTCCGCCGGACATCACCCCGCTCATCCTGGCCGCCCACAAGAACAACTTTGAGATTCTGAAGTTGCTGCTGGATCGAGGGGCTGCCGTGCCCACGCCCCACGACATCAAGTACGCGCCGAGATCTGGCCCAATGGGTGGTTCCTAAGTGATTCCTTTCCTCTTCCAGATGCGGTTGTGAGGAATGCGTCCGGCAGTCGACTGAGGACGCCCTGCGGTACTCGCTGGCGCGGGTGAACATATACAAGGCCCTGGCGAGCCCGTCGCTCATAAGCCTTACGTCCCACGATCCGCTGTTGACAGCCTTTGAGTTGTCGTGGGAGCTGAAGAATCTGGCCTTCACCGAGCAGGAGTGCAAGGCCGAGTACCTTGAGCTGCGCAAGCAATGCCAGCAGTTCGCCGTGGACCTGCTCGACCAGACGCGCACGTCCGAGGAGCTGGCCATCATCATAAACTACGATCCGGAGTCCAGCTACGAGCCGGGGGACCGCATGACACTGAGCCTCCTCGAGCAGGCCATCACCTACAAACAGAAGAAGGTAAGACCGGGACGGAGTTGCCACAGACGGCGGTTGATTGCCTTCTCACAGTTCGTAGCCCATCCCAACGTCCAGCAGCTGCTGGCGGCCATCTGGTACGAGGGTCTGCCGGGATTCCGGCGCAAGAACGCCCTGCAGCGGATGCTCAACATTGCCCAGGTGGCGGTAATGTTCCCCTTGTACTGCATTGTCTACATGATCGCGCTGAACTCGCGCGTTGGCAGCCTCATGCGGAAGCCGTTCATGAAGTTCCTGATCCACGCCTCTTCCTACATCTTCTTCCTCTGTGAGTGAAACTATTCCCCACTCAGCATCCTCTCTGATCGCGTTTCTTCCACAGTCGTGCTGATCCTTGTCTCCCAGCGTGCCGAGGACGACGTCGTGCAGTTATTCGGGACCGACCAGATGCGGGAGGACTTGAAGGAGAGCCAGCGGCGACACCGCGGCAAGGGACCAACCAAGCTGGAGCTCATAGTGGTGTGCTACCTCGCGGGGTTCCTGTGGGAGGAGGTGCAGGAGATCTTCAACGTCGGCATGACGAACTACCTGCGGAACATGTGGAACTTCATCGACTTCCTTCGCAACGGGCTGTACATCAGTGTGCTCTGTTTGAGGTGCGCCCACTCAGCCGTCCCTTGAAAGGCACCCCATTAAGACCCCACTCTCTCTCTCTGAATTTCAGGATCCTGGCGTACGTGCAGCAGAGCAGAGAAATACAGAAGGACCCGGCCGTCGCGTTCGTCCCCCGGGAGAAGTGGAACGACTTCGATCCCCAGCTGATTGCCGAGGGATTCTTTGCCGGCGCCAACATGTTCTCCGCCCTCAAGCTGGTGCATCTGTTCTCGATCAACCCGCACCTGGGGCCCCTGCAGATCTCCCTCGGCCGCATGGTCATCGACATCATCAAGTTCTTCTTCATCTACTCACTCGTCCTGTTCGCCTTCGCGTGTGGCCTCAACCAGCTGCTGTGGTACTTCGCGGACCTGGAGAAACAGAAGTGCTACCACCTGCCTGACGGACGGGCCGACTGGCAAGCCAACGGCGAGGCGTGTATGAAGTGGAGGCGGTTCGGCAAGTAAGTACGACTCGGGAGTGAGTTGAAGTCCTTAACTGACGATCTGTTGTCCATGTCAGCCTGTTCGAATCGTCGCAGTCCCTGTTCTGGGCCAGCTTTGGCATGGTCGGCCTGGACAACTTCGAGTTGACTGGCATCAAGTCGTACACTCGCTTCTGGGGCCTGCTGATGTACGGCTCGTACAGCGTGATCAACGTAATCGTCCTGCTCAACCTCCTCATCGCCATGATGTCCAATTCGTACGCGCTCATCGAGGTAAGCTCATGTCCAACCTTCTGCCAGATTCAAAGTGCAATTCCCTGTGTTTTAGCAACACTCTGACACCGAGTGGAAATTCGCCCGGACGAAGCTCTGGATGAGCTACTTCGAGGACTGCTCCACCCTGCCGCCGCCGTTTAACGTCTTCCCGTCCATAAAGTGGTTTATTCGTCTCTGCCGTAGGTCAAGCAAGGAGCTTGCCCGGAAGCGATCGCAGGTAAGGAACGCACGCCGCGCCCTGATTGAGAAGGTCTCAAGCTTCGTTGGTTTCTCTCTGTTCGCAGAAACGCCAGGAGAAGCAGGAAGAGAATCGCTACGCCAACATCATGTGGTCCCTGGTCTGGCGGTACGTCTCGGCGAATCACCGGAAACAGGAGCAGACGCCCGTCACCGAGGACGACATCAACGAGGTCAAGGCCGACATATCGACGATGCGCTACGAGCTCATGGAGATCTTCGACATCAACGGCCTTGATGTGTCCTCTGCAGCGAAGAAGGAGAAACGTAAGTACACTCCTGCCCCCCTTCCCCCATCCTAACGTACCCCTTCTCAACCGATTTGCCTTTCAGCCTGCCGGGCCAAGCACGCCAAGATTTGGGAGCGCCGCCTCATGAAGGGATTCCAGGTGGCCCCGGTGCCAACCGCGGTGAGTAACAGCAAAAATGCTTCAGCTTCTAATAATGTTAACGGCGATGGCGATATTAATGAGATAAAAGTCGAAAGTGAGCCTAACCAGCCTCCTCCCCACGAGGACCCGAAGGCCCGGTTCCAGCGCGTCGCCCGCATGGTGGCCAGCCAATCGGTGGCCCACAAGTGGAGCATGGTCATCCAGGGCGTGGCGAAGAACTCGCAAATCGGCCGCTGCTACAACAAGGAGAGCTACAACAACCTACAGCACTTGCAGCGGGCCATTGGCGAGGCCAGAAGGTGATCAATTTGTCGAACCCCTCTCGATTCTCGAATGATTCGACTCATTCCCCTTTCAGGTTGGTCCTGCTCTCGCCACCGCCGCATGCTGGTGGCCACGAGACGCCCACCATCGAGTTCGAAGACGAAAAGACCAGCACCCTACTGGAGCTGCTGAACAATATCAGCGAGGAGATAAGCGGCGCCCCAGTGAATGAGGACGCCATTGCGAATGCACGAGCTGCCAGGAAGCTGGCCGAAGACATCTCACACTCGTCCACAGTCAGCCACTTGCCGCGGGACATTCACCCAGTTGTCACAGAATACGGATTCGTATCGCCGCCGCATTCCAACAAGCTGCATCAAAACGCTGACGCCCAGCAACGTAAATCGCTGCAGGACTTCAAGTCAACAGGGACAAAGAACCAAAATGAAGTGATTCTATCTGCATCCAGTCTTACTGAAGCACCAGCATCCGGAGGAGGAGGACAGCTGAAGCATAAAGACGCCAGCCAGTCGCCGCCGGGCAAAGCAATTAAAAAACCTCCTCCACCAGCGCCGCATGCGGGGGAGGGCACTGCCGCCACTGCGAATGCGGTGCCCGACAGACCCAAACCACCGATGCTAAGTAAGTTTTCGTCAACGGTGCACCCCTCGTACCCACCCATGCCCACCGACTCGTTCGAGGTGACATTCTTCGAGGTGGACGACAGTGGTGGCGACCATGGGTACGGTGACACGCAATCGGAGGCGAGCGTGCCGAGCGTGCCGAGTGCGCCGAGTGTACGGAGTGTGTCGAAGCCGAAGCCGAAGCCGAAGCCCAGCAGCCCCGTGAAGAGGAGGTCTGGCCGACAGGGGTGGCTGTAAGCAGGATGGAGGGCGTGTTGACTCTGTGAGAGATTTAGGATGTAAGATTTATACCTCATACTGTGTTGAGACAGGCGCAAGTTCGCGTAATTAAAGTGCAATTATTTATTACTAGTGGGCGATGAGTGTTTGGCTTGAGGGGGGGTGGTTGTAGAGTTGTGATGCGATCCGGGGGTTACATGGGGGAGAGTCGCCGAGGACACCATTGCTGTCCTGTGACTTCTGTAATTCTTGAGAAGACCGAGCAAAACTCACAAGTCACCATAAGAGGCATGGTCTTCAAAAGGTCTGAGATTGACGTGACTTGTGGATCGCAGTGAAGCCTTTGCTAGCGTTGAGACTCGAGACGGTTTAGGCAGTCACTGCCTTCTTTGTCTGGCCATTGGCCCGCGAATAGGATCGGCTTGACGGTAAACGAGAAGGAAACGAATTATTCATGGAATGACACACTCCATCGACCGCCGACTATGGACAGATTTATAACTTCGAAGTAGTTAAGCACTTCATCTACCTCTGCTCCAAAGTAGTTAGTACGAATGCCATCAGCAACAAGGCCCCCGGCAGCTGACCTCCTAGTGGATTCAACTGAATTTGAAGTGGACTTGCTGCCCTTCACTCGTATGCTTTACTCGAAGGCGGCTTGAACTCGATTTTCCATACATACTCGAGTCATTAATTGCCAAATCTCGGAGATACTGTGGCTCTATATTCAGTGCATTCCGTATTTCGGAAAAGCTGCTATATTGCTGCCTAGACGCAATGAATTTAGTTTACCCCAAAACCAAGGAATCAAAACTCATTTCACCACCATCCTTCCTATCTTCCCAGTAGTTTCGCTCAGGCTTGGATAGGATCTTACTGTAATAAGCAATTGCCTTTTCCTCGCCATCAATCACTTGGCTGAGGACCCCAAGTGAAACGCTGGTAATTGGTGCATAATCCCAAGAAGCTTCGTGCAGATTGGTAGGCCTCGGACAAACTCTTACAGTCGCTATATTTTCCTCTTCGGTGTGTACGCCTTCTCTGGTGATCCGATGTCCAAGGTACTTTACTTCCTTCTTGACGAGCGAACACTTCTTCATACTGAGCTTAAGTCCAGCTCCCGCAATATGTAGGAAAACCTCTTCCAGATTCCTCAGATGGTCGATGAAGTCCGACACGATGATGTCATCGAGGTATACCAAACGGGTCATCCAGTGTAATCCCCTAAGTACATGCTGCATTAGCCCTTCGAATGTAGCTGGAGCATTGCACAGTCCAAATGGTCCGTTACAAGAAATTGCCAAAAACCGAAAAGCTGTCTTTTCCCCATAGTTTCTGTCGATTTCCACTTGCCAATAGCCACTTTAGAGGTCCAATGTAGAGAACCACTTTGCTCCCGACAACGTGTCCAGGGTATCGTCAATTCTTGGCAGGGGGTAACTATCTTTCTTTGTTACTTCGTTCAGCTGAATGTAGTCCACAAAGAAGCGCATGCTGCGGTCCTTCTTTTTGGCTAATGCCACTAGCGAGCTCCATCGACTTGTCAACGTCAACGTTGTTCCGTTGCATTTCATCCACTAGCTCGGTAAGCTCCTCTCTCTTGGCAAATGGCACTCACCCTGGTGCTTGTCGGATCGGCCTAGCGGTGTCGCTTGTTCTGCCCTCATTTCTCGAATTTGACGCAAATCTGAATATGAAGCTGCATTTTGTCAGCAGCTCTTTCAGCTTTTGCAACTGCCTTGATTCGACAATGAATGTACCCAGGTTGCTGTCCGATGTTGCATCGTTTTGGCTGAGACTCGCAATTAACTATTTAATTAATATTGTTTATTTGATGTAATCTATGAGATGCAACATCGGTAGATGATCCTTAGTCGAGCAGCAAAATTCTGCTGTGTAAAGCGATGCTGAGAGTTAGCACTTAGAGAACGTAGTGTTTTGTGTGCTCTGCGACGGAAAAAAAATATTTTCCGATCGCACTATGATTACAGTGAGCACTGGTTTTGTTCCGTTTTACTTCTTAAGTGAAGTGTGGAGTGGAGTGAAATGAATCGTTACGTACGTAGTTGAGCCTCAGTTCCAAGAAATAATAATGGAAACTTTATAATTTAACGATTAAAATTATGGTTAGGCCGTAGTCAAAATCTGCAATTCTAGTTCATAAGCACAATTCCAAGTGAGGCTAAGAGACCGTCCATAGTCACACAGGACGATCGTCGAACAGCTAAAAAGGAAAGTAGCCGATTTTTTAAGAAAAATATTATAAATTGATTTATGGTTTAAAAAAAAACAAAGACTCTGCACCAAAAATGAAAATATTGGGTCTATAACTTAATTCGTGAGGTTTTCTAAGAGATGGCGTAACTTGTATTATTCCATTGGAACATGCGTTGGAAAGCTACTGTCATTGTACGTCATTTCAGTATATGTCATTAATTTGAATCCGGAAAAAGTGTTTTTGTGGGGAGTTCTTCTTAAATACTTTAATATGAAGAAAACTGCTGCCGAAAGTCATCTTATTTTGGTGGAAGTATATGGTGAACATGCGCTAGCTGATGGATTGGATGGAAGCTTGGAAGCCAGCCAAATCAACGGCAAAGCCGAATATCCATAACGCGAAGGTAATGTTCTTTATTTGGTGGGATCAGAAGAGTGTGCTGTATTATGAGCTGCTAAAACCGAGTGAAACCATCAATGGACAACGCTACCGAACACAATTAATCCGTTTGAAGCAGTGGCCGAAAAACGCTCGGAATATGCGACCAGACACGAGGCAATAATTTTCCATTATGGCAACGCTCGGCCCCACGTTGCTATTCCGGTTAAGACCTATTTGGAAAACAGCGGATGGGAAGTTTTACCCCACACGCTTTATAGCCCAGACCTTACCTCTTTTGACTACCATTTGTTCCGGTCGATGCAGAACGCCCTCACTGAAATACGGTCCACATCAGAGCAGAATATCACAAATTGGCTTAATTCAGTCTTGGCTGCCAAGCCGGCGCAGTTCTGTTGGGATGGGATCCACAAATTTCCAGAATGATGGGAAAAAGTCATGGCTTCAGATGGGCAATACTCTGAATAATACTATTGTACATGTTTTCTTAAATAAACGTTCAAATTTTGAAAAAAAAAAAACGCACGACTTAATTTATAGAACCAATACAATGATGTGAAATTTGGAAAATTGAAACTGTGACTAGATTGACCATTGACCCTGGATTTAGAAACATAAAACGTAGTTTAATTTCTATGATAACAATGGGCACAATGAAACTTTCACCGCCGTGACGGTTATGAATACAGTCACCTGCTTGTTGGTTGGGTGCAGAAAACGTGTGTTCGGTTTGCATGCAGAAAGTGGGCATGTGGTTGGGCTTTCGCAGCAGGACGAGAGGAGAACCAATTTTTTCTTTACATGAGTATGATATTCGTATTTGAAACATTATAGTTTTTTGTCTAGTATCTTCTTGATTATTTTATGCATGCATGCGGTCGGAATTTGTCATGTGACGCGACGGTTATGTTAACCAAGACAGACCTGCTTCTAGGTCGCCATAATCTATGACAAGCGTGGATAACCTCAGTTGGTAACATTCGCGTTCATTGACGTTTCCGGCAAGCTAGTTAGAACTAGTTTATCGACGTTATATAGACTCTTGTTTGTCGTCAGATAATGAATTGATTTCAAACTTAGCCAACATAGTTTAGTGCAATAATTTCATCATTATATAACTTTGATTAGTTCATTAACTTCAAAGTAATATCTGTCAATCAATTATTTATTAAGTTATTTGCTTATTTATTAATTTTTTCATTTAATTATTTGTTTATTTATTTATTTGCCTATTTATATGCTTATTTATTAATTTTTTCATTAAATTATTTATTTATTTAATTACTGAATTACTAGCGAAATATATTTTTACATTTTATATATTTTATCTTTTCATTTTTTGCTTAATGAAGGTTTTTAGTGGCTTTTCCTTCATATCATCATAAAACAATTAAATATGTAAATACTTGATAAATTGTATTATCTTGTAGATGTAAGATTAAAATAAAAATCAAATCTCTGTTTTAAAATATTGTAAATAACTAATTGTAAAGTTGATGCCACAATAAACAAGCTGTTAAGCTGTTAAACAAACAAGAGCCAAGCTTAACAGGCCCGTTGCCGTTGGCTTCGCGAGGTATTAGATAGGGACAGTGGGAATCTCGCCTCTTTAATCGGTATGGTGTCTGACTTTTAGAGACCTTTAGAGCAGCCACATACACCCACCCCTTCATCTGTCTTTGAGCCGATTGTGTAAATTCGAAAAGGATGCCCAAGCATCTGATTGTCAGACCCCAGGACTTGTTGTAGAGAATATCTTCGAACACAGTACTAGGTAGTTGAGTCACCGATTCTGAGTTCAATCCACAGTCGATGGGTCTTTAGCTGCACCGGCTTCTCCCTGTCTTCGAAATATGCGGAAGGAAGTGGAACTGTGCAGCAGATGGAGTGATTCTTAAGGCAACAGGCCAATCGTTGCACTTGGTGGGCTCTGTTACTCAATCGAGTCAGGCCCAAGTGCAGTCCAACAATCACATCTCTCCTCCTTCAACCGAGGACTGAGGACATTAAAGCGGCATTCCACTTCGAAACAAAAGTCCAGTCCCCAAGTGCATCACTCGTTCCTGTGAAAGTTCATTAGATTCATTGCCACGCTTTTGGTCTCTTTGAAGCTTCAATATCAGCATCACAGCTCCCCAGTGACCACCAGCGGAACAACAACCTCTGGCTGGACGAAATTCAAAATCGAAACCAATGCGAATCGAACGTTCATGATTTTCATTCAGAATCAATAAATTTTCGGCATATCCATGATACACGACACTGAGTGTCTGTCACATCGCCATGAGACCCCAAAATTGCTTCGCCCCTAGCCCCCCCTATCCCATCCACTGTGTCATTTAAATATACCCATACACCCCTCCACGTTAACTCGTCGCCTATTGATCCCCATGACTCCATAATGAATGTTGACTCCCAGACTTATTCAGAGCACACAACACCACCGGAATCCTTTTATTCTCTTTCGAATTCAAAGAGCAGAGGCAGACGAGTGTGGGCGCGGCGCGGCAGCCTCCGCCCCAGCACGCTGTTTTTGTGTTTTCATCCGAAAGCGAGCGAAAAAAACCATGTTTATCGGGAAACAAATTCACTTGGGTGTCATTATTCATCGCAATGAATTGATAAACACAGCATCCTGCGTCCTGGGCCTGGTCCCGTGCCTTTTCAAATTGAATCCAAAAAAAGGCAGAAGCAAGAGGGAATCCACGAAGCTCCTACTGGGACCGGTACACTTTTTGGTATCGCACGCACTTACACATGTCTGAGCCTGGTGCAGCTGCAGATTGGGACGTGCGTCGCGTCGCGGTCGTGTCGCCTGCGTCATCGTGCATCGCAACAGGAAAGGACGATGACTACCAAGTGAGCATGCATACAACATTGTTGTAGGAGCAGTGACAGCAACTGCTGAAGTCGGCTGTGCACGGGGGCGCTTGTAAATCAATCAATTTTGCATTAACTTACGTGTGGTGCACACGCTCTGCCGATGCATCGAATGCATTTATTGACGTGCTTGCCAAGAGCAGCGCTTTACTTCCCTCCTGCTCTGAAATTGCGTAAGTGGCTTTTAGGTTGAGTTGGGTTAAGTGTGAAATAATTACAATTAACGGAGTTCAGTTCGGTAAGAGGAATGTACTTAGCCGTGCGCGGATCCGCAAGGATTCCTCTAAGCAATTTAAGCAGGCGGGTTACGGTGGCGTTTTGAGGTGCACTTAGACCCATTGTGCTGCCGAAGAGTAGTTCAAACTTCTCCCAAGTGTCGAGTCAATCCAGAAGCCATAATCTGGTATGAATCATGCGCCAGATCAGCTGGGACAACGCAAGCTTGACTGGAAGGTCAGCCTCACATGCCTCATCCACAAAAAAGGACGATCCTGCACATCTTGCATCAGCTGTAGACGCACATCCCTGCGCAACATCCTGAACACTGCTCTGTGTGGACGTCTAATGTCGTTTTGCGGGCAACTTCTGGCCAAATTCGATGTCAAATCCTAGAGACGACGAGTTTCAGAGCGTGACGCGTATGCTTTGTATTGATTTTAAGGTCGCATGCGAGAGCAGTCATCGCAAGGATCTTCTGTCGCAGGACACGACGCACCACCCACGTCGGTCCAAGGACTGCAGAGCCGTTTGAAATCTGCACCGGGTTTTATCGAGGACATGCGTTGTCATCTGCTTTTCTAAATCTGGCACGTGCCTGAGCTTGATGGTAGGCAGTTGGATTGTAGTTAGAACAGTCACTGGCCATTGTTTTCTGAAGCATGACGATAGGACTCGCTGAATGAGTCCACCACGGTCTGAGAATGTGGTGATGAAGAGGAAAAGGAGGGCACTGCTTCCAGGTGGGACACAGAACAGATTCAACAAAACATCTGACTGCCTGCAAGCATGCGCGGATGACATTGATGTGATTGGTCGAAAATGGGGAGCTGTCAGTGAAGCCTTTGCTAGTTTAGCGATGAACGAGGGCAGAACGAAGTATATACTGACTTCTGGAAGGACACACGCCATCGACGACGAGCGGCTCCCAAGTACGAATACCACCAGTACCGAGATCACACGCAGAGTAACTGTCCCCAATCGCTGTTTCTATGGGCCCGACTGCATGGCGCAGTTGGTTAAGTGCCTCCCTTGGTTAGTGGGTTCGAATCCCAGTGAAAGCAAAGTTAATACGCTTTTATATGATTTTCAAATCTGGTATAGCCGCCATTTGCCCTTTCTAAGTACCTACAGCGGCTCAAGAGGCAATTGAGTAGCAGAACCGTCTGTCGAAGGACGAAGATGACTTAATATAAGACACTGATCCTGCTGTGCGGCGCAGAGGCATGGAAAACCACAAGAGTCAGACAAGGAAGCCGTTTGGTGGGATCTTTGGTCTTGTTTCCTGATGGCGAAGATCCAACCAAGAACTGTACTAGGACGGCTAGACTGGGACAGCTGAGTTTCAGCACCAAGAGTCGTGGACGCCGCCACTCCAGCGGGATGCAATAGAGGACGCCCGAGTTTAAAGCAGCGCACCCAAGTGGAGAAGAACTTCATCCATCTGGAGGCAAAACTCGAACTAGCTTAAGAGACTTGTTCTAGTACTGTAGCGCCAGTAGTGGAAGAAGAAGAGGAATATTCTGACCCAATGGGCATCGCAGACTCAAGTGAGACGCAGCAAACGCCTGTACAACCGCCGCTGTTGTCTGATTAACTCACTCGCTGAACAGTTGCTTGAACTGTCTGTACGGCCTGACTTGACACCCACATCATGGCAAGACAGGACGACTTGCTACTTGAGGCTGGGGAGCCTGATTGGAATGCCTGAGTGGCTGACGGTCTGTGGAGATGGGGTCTACATTTGTACGTATACCGCCCCCCTGGAGTTCGGTCCATCCACCCCTTGTGCCAATTAAAAAATGCATCAGTGAAGAAGGCACCATCCGGCCTTCGTACACCTGGACCCCCTGTGGCAACGGCAACGATTTGAGTCCATTGCCTTAATTTAAGAACCAACCCACCTTTAAGGCAGCAACATCCTCCAGCAACCAGAAATGACAAGACTCGCACGGAATGCGGGTGCAAAAAGGATCTTCGAAGAAGAAGGAAAAAAGCCTGCAAAAGAAATCCAACTCCCACACCCAAGACCACAAAGATAACACAATCCACAGCCGCAGATGAACGGGGGAGCGATAGAGGGGGTAAAGAATAACCCCAGTACACACAGAAACTGCTTGAACCCATCTGCAATTCAAATCTGAGCCACTACTAATCCACTCGCATGCCATCACCGTATGTGTGGGTGGTAGCCCACTTCCCCCGCCCGCTCCAATTCCGCCCCCCATTCCCCTCCCCTCCCCCAATTAGCATCGATATAAGCCCGTGTTCTGTGTTGTAGTTGCTTGCCACCTAGGAAGAGCCGTATCGCACACGACACGTCCTAATACATTTCATTCCATTTCGCTACAGAAGCTGCCTCATTCCCTTCCACACCATCCGAGGAAATGGCAAAGGACTTGCTCTTCCTCTGTCAAATACTCGTACTCTTATTAAATTTCGTTTAGGAAAAAAGGCGAATGGCGGTGAATGGCGACAGACGACAAACGGGAGACGCCAGACGGGAGGCGGGCGAAAAAGCGCAAAGAAAGCAAATCGTTGGAGCTCTCTTAAAATTTAATCAAAATTAAATGAAAATTGCAAATTATTACAAGCCAACTCCGGTGGCGACGGCGGAGAGGACATAAAATTTGATTAAACATCCTGTGTGGGGTGCTGCCGAGATAGAGAGAGAGAGTGCGAATGCCACCTCCTTCAGATGCGAGGCGGTGGGGGGAGGCAGGATGAGGTGTTAAATGTACCATCACAGGATGAGAGTTCATTTAACCGTTTAATACGAAATAAAGAGAAAAAAAAATACACAAAACATCACGAGTGAAGGCGGAAAGGAAAACTTTACACGACACGGGGACTAGGATATCCTCGCTGTGTCCTTTTTTTCGGTTAAACGCCGTGGCGTTGCGGCGGCTGATGGCTGATTCCTTGACACTGGTGGAAGGAAGATTTAATTAGCAGCGAACACGGTGCAATCAGCTTTAATGTTTCGCCGGTGTAACCCAGAGCGGCCTGGGTCTCGTGGTGGAGTGTGTCGTTTCAGTGCAGTGCATTGACTCCCGGCGAAATAGTCGCGCTTGGATTTGTTGAATTGGAGTTGGTGTTAATTGGCGTTGACATCCTACCGGCCACTCCATAGGCGTCCGCGTGCACGAGACCGAGGATAAGTCGGTTGGGCTCGTTTGCCAAGTCATCCAGAAATTGAATTGTGTTGTGATATATGAAATTTATTGTCCCATTGGGCTATCATCATTGCCTACTGCTGCTGGTGTAGTGATAAATGCGAGTGAGCCTGACCGGGATTCCGGATGTGATCGTTGCTGGAACTCGATTACCAGTGAGTGGGAGAGAGGATGCAATGGAGTGAGTTGAAGTTGGTTGTGTTCGCTCGGCTCTTAACTGCTTGCGTGTTATCGACGAGTGACAAGAGACAGCCTTGTTAGATGCTGTCATTGAACATTGGATTCAGTGAAGTTGAGAAAGTTTTGATGATGTTCTTTTAGTAGGAATTTTGGGAAGAATCAATTGCTGGGGGAAAATATATATAACTTACGTTTAAACCGAACAAAACCGCGAGGTTCCATCGATTTTCTCCGAACCTACCAGGTTCGAGGTCTGCAAACCTCGCGGTTTCTGATAAGCCTCCTTGCAGCCCCCTTGAATTCATCCGTCCTCGAGAGGTTGTCATACCGGTCAAGTCTACAGCGTGAATTTCTGTTTTTTTTTCGTGTTCATTTTCTCATTTTGTCTGATTCTATTTTCTGGTGTTTGCACACTATTATGTCCTGTCAACAGGCAGCTGTTCTGACGGCCATTTAAAAATTGAGAGCGAATGACATATGTTTTGGCGGGTACTTATAAATTGGGAAGCGAGTGACTTGAAAATTTAAAGCGAAACCTCACGGTTTTGATTGAGTAAAAACGTAGCATAAACCACCTTGGAATGCTAAACTTTTTCGCAAACATTTCTGAGGAACAACCGTACCCAATGTATGTTGTGCATACTTTATTTCATGCTCTGCTGCTGATTGGCGGCACATTTAAAAAGCTGGGGTACGAGCGTACCCCAAATGGTTTTCCAGGGTCAAAAGGAACGAAGGGTCTTCTCTCTTCGAGACTAGCTTCAAACTGGTCGGAAACTTGGGTCACATAAAACGTCATCCACATTGTGAGCGCCTAGGGCCACTTGATTTAATTTTGCATGCAGTGGGCCACTTGTACTTAACTGTATGCCCCGTAGGCAAAATTTGCTCTTGATCAGATTTACTTGATGCGCCGTGGGAGACTCTTTACCTCCTTTCTCGTAGAGCGTGAATTGGAAAAAACACGAAGTGATCAACCAGGAGGCCGAGATATTACAGAAAAATGACGAGCACTTGATGAAACTTAAAGCGCTGGTTTGCGAAATTGCGCTCTAGGCAAGAACACAAGCGTTAACTTCAACCTCCCCACGCAAGTATTTTGACTTAAACACACACAAATGGATTATTAAACAAATGATACAGTTTTGAAACAACCAGGAGGGTATTAAATACACAAGGACTTTCATGGAACAAGACTACAAACCCAAACGGACGTAAGGCGTAAGCGTTACCTACGAACAGCGTTACCGTTCTGCTACATATGAAGTAGTTCTACTACTTTTGTGACAGTTCTGCTACATATGAAGTAGTCCTACTACATTTGTGAGCAATTTCCCATTGGTACTGCTTGAACTGCTCCATCTACTACATTTTCTTTACTAACCCCTTCCTCTACAACTTTTCCTATTACATGTTCGAGAGGACCTTACGGAAAATACTCGTCTTAGGCCTGAAAAGCTAGATGATACTGTTTGTTAATTTCTTTGTTTTACGTTATATACTCAAAGTATGACGCTATGAACCTTGAACTCAAGCTGAGAGTGTTCGAATTCATAAAGTAGCGCTTGTTGCACAATTTTAAGAACATATTGTCAAATTGTATAAAGCCCTTTTATTTGGTTGGAGTCAATTCCCTTAATGAGATGGATAAATGGATACTTGCCTTTGGCTGAAATATTCGCTGGACCAGCGGTTGAGGTATTTTTAGAAATTTGTGGATGATGAGAAATATGATGTGGATGAAGAAAATTAGAGTAATGTGGATGTTATGCGGAATTTAAAAATAATATTCTGAAACTTTGTAAAACTTTATATTTTTTTGATTTAATTTTAAAGACAAATGAATCAAGAACTTGGAAATTTGATGTCCAAAGAATGGCCCTTCATTTAATAATTTGAATATTGCATCAGCGACTTTCGACATCGAAAATATTTGCACTGAATTGAGGTTGTGAAGAACTGTAGAGCATATTTCAAACGATTTACTTACAGAAGAATATTACTGTAAGATCTCAAAGCTGAAGAAGCTTTAGGGGGAATTCGAATTTGAAAACGTTTGTAAATTTGTCGCCTCTCTAATTTGCTTGCCACGCAGTAGTGCAGCCGATGAACGTATATTGTCTAAGCTATCGTCTACAAATTAGCACAGTAAGTTTAATAATTGGCGCTGAAGAAATAAGGAACTTAGTAAAATCGTGTGAATATGGACCTTCTGAGCTGTATTTTTGTATTCTAATTTAAATTGTGTTGTGTTGAATAACTAGGCTATTTATGTTTTGTGTATAGCTATTTGAAGTTTTTTTTTGTTATGTATTGGGTCTATAACTGAGGTTGTGAGATTTGCTAAAAGATGGCGTAACTTGTATAATTCCATTGGAACATGCGTTGGAAAGCTACTGTCATTGTACGTCATTGCATTGTATGTCATTCATTTGAAGCGTACACAATAATATTTTTTTCTCAATATAAAACTTTGTGCCTGAAAAAGTGTTTTTGCGGGGAGAAAATTACTTTAATATGAAGAAAACTGCTGCCGAAAGTCATCGTATTTTTGTGGAAGTTTATGGTGAACATGCGCTAGCTGAGCGAACGTGCCAAATGTGATTTTGGCTTGGCCCCAAATCAACGGCAAAGCATCGGCCATAATTTTCCATCAACAACGCTCGGCCCCCAATCATTACCTCAAATTAAGGGAAAGGTAGTGGATTTTGCCTACGAGTGATGGAGCGCTTACATGACACGGGTCAGAAGCTACTTATCACCTCCAAAGCATGTGTCTTATCAGTACAGAAATTTGTGGGCACTGTGCCCAGGCCAAATAATAGAGATGTGACGGAAATCCGGTAAGTATTCGCTATCCGCCTTCCTTTATAATATCGGCCCTAAATCACGGCCCCACCTTTTCGAGTCCCTGATTATGCTCAAAGAGTATGACTGCCTAGAAAAATGTTCTCAAATTGGCCGATCGGAGTCGGCATAGGACTGTAGATCCCTTCCACACTAGTGTATGCTGAGAAGCTAGGCCCATGAACCTCTAATTGGCCGCTCGGAATCAGCATAAGACTGTAGATCCCTTCCACACGAATGGTTGCTGAGAAGCTAGGCCCTGGCCCTCTAATTGGGCGCTCGGAGTCAGCATAAGGCTGTAGGCCCCTTCCACACGAGTGGTTGCTGAGAAGCTATGCCCTCTAATTGGCCGCTCGGAATCAGCATGAGACTGTAGACCAGTTGCCCACGAATGGTTGCTGAGAAGCTAGGCCCTGGCCCTCTAATTGGGCGCTCGGAGTCAGCATAAGGCTTTTGGTCCCTTCCACACGAGTGGTTGCTGAGAAGCTATGCCCTCTAATTGGCCGCTCGGAATCAGCATGAGACTGTAGACCAGTTGCACACGAATGGTTGCTGAGAAGCTAGGTCCATGACCCTCTAATTGGCCGCTCGGAATCGGCATAAGACTGTAGATCCCTTCCACACTAGAGGTTGCTGAGAAGCTAGGCCAATGAACCTATAATTGGTCGCTCGGAGTCAGCATAAAGCTGTAGGTCCCTTCCACACGAGTGGTTGCTGAGAAGCTAGGCCCTGGCTCTCTAATTGGCCGCTCGGAGTCGGCAAAACCAGAGAGAAGTCAGGCCCTGGCCTTCTAATTGGCCGATCGGAGTCGGCATAGGCCTGTAGATCCTTCCACACTAGTGGTTGCTGAGAAGCTAGGGCCATGACCCTCTAATTGGCAGTTCGGAGTCAGCATAAGGCTTTTGGTCGCTTCTACACGAGTGGTTGCTGAGAAGCTAGGCCCTGGCTCTCTAATTGGCAGCTCGGAGTAGGCATAACCAGAGAGAAGCCAGGCCCTGGCCCTCTACGAGCTGTAGCGCCACTCGTATTCGGTATCCGGTATCCGGCCAAATCACTATTCGGTACAACTCTACTAAATAACGTATAGAACACAAAATAAGCGACTACCCAAGCCTTACTAAAACAAAACCTCCGTAACTGGGAAGGACTTTCGAGAAATGAAGGACCACTCAGATTCATAGAAGTCTGTCTTTTGTGGCAAACCCCGACTTCTTCAATTTAGAAAACTACTTTAACTAGTATCGAACTTAAAGGGCTTTAAAGATGGCTTTGAGTTCCTAAACTAAATGCGTTTTTCATAGAGACCAAAGAAATGATACGAGAGTACCAGGAGGAGAGTACGATAGCATTATAGAGATTTGTAGAAAAGTCAAAAACAAGGCAGGGGCACTATCCACCCCGTTTAGGTGGTAGACGCACTGCGCCCAAGTCCCAACAAAAGCCATTAAAAGACATCTCAAATTCATGCTGAGTGCCTCTTAGAAGGCATTCAACTTTCAAAGACACCTCGGAACATGACTAATGCTCCTTCGAACGCCACTCTCGCCGCCAATTCATCGTTCGTCCAGCATTTCAATTGAAAGAAACACACGACTAAATGAACCATTTGACTTAACTCACCCCCGCGTGCCGATGTGAAACCACATCTATCTATCAATCTCTTGTCTCAGACGCAGACGATGGCGGCGCGGCGGTGAGCATGGCAACAACGACGACGACATCTTTTGACGGATTACCGATTTCACTTCGATTCCCCAAACCCCACCCGACCGGCATTATTTATTATTCATCGGCTAAATTCATCTTTTTATTTGGCCCGCCTTCCAATTGATTGCTCGTTCCGCCGAGAAAAAGACTTGAAGTTTGATAAATGCACGAGGGATATCCTCCTGTGATTTTACCCGAGACGCAAACGCAATAGTCTAAACAAAAAAAAAAACCCCCCTCCGCCGAATTGAATTTGTAATTTTTTCTCATCTGCAGGCCACTCGGCTCATTCCACGATTCGATTTTTGAGTACATTAGGACGGTATTTGTATATCGTTTGCAAGGATAATTCAATTTGACCCACGGGGCTTGTACACGACGACGTCAACGACGAGGAAGTTCAAAAAACGGAAAATGAAAAAAATCAAAACGAAGAATCGAATGGAGGGCCTAATTTCCTGGAATTATTTACCTCGGTTATTTGAGAATAATGCTCCAGCGAGTCTGTGGGAGCCGGCAGGGGCATGACGACATTGGCCCTGATTTGGATTACCATGTTTATCGAATGTTTAAATCAATTTATTTGCTGCCACCAGCTTGTTGGTTCATATGGGATGTTTCACTTGTGAAGAACATTCTTCTGCGGCGTTTCTTTTTCTGCTTTTTAATTTAAGTGAAAAGGATGCTACCTGCTTGTAGCCACAAGCAGAGTGGGTAAAGAAGGAAGAAACGAGTGGGATTCAAGAGGGGGGCATGCTGCGTATGCGTGTGTGCGAGTTAATTACTTTTCGTATTTGAATTTCAAATTTCATGTTTATCAAGTGTTAGCTTCTTCTATAATGCAACAGGTGCTCTTTGAAATGATATGTCTTTTGTGGAAAATTCATAAGATCAATTCTGTGATTATGAATAATTTATGGACGTTCTAAGGTTGGGGGGGGTACATTTATAAGAAACTGCAAAACCTAAAAAACTACAGACTTCCTCTTGGGAAATTGCCTCCCTTCAGGCGTCTGTCTTGGGAACACAGTAGACTCGCGATAACGTGAACAGATTTGCATGACATCTCTAAAACGTGGACACTCTAAAAAGGAAGCCGGATAAGCCGGATACCGAACAATATTTTAGCTTGCTGAGCTCCCGCATTCTTGGTGCAATACGTCGCCTGGTACGTATTGCACGTCATTTCGTGTCAGTTTGTTCCTTCTTTTTGATTATCTTGCCTTCTCGATTTTTGCGGTTATCTTAATTTTCTGTTTTAGTTCTTAGCGTCAACATGTCCTCAAAGAAACCCAAGTTTTTGTCACTTAATGACAAATGTGTTCTCGTGCTACTCTTTGGCAAAAAAAATACGATGTACATACAAAGTCGACTATTTCTGCCAAAAAGAGTGAGCAAATTTTAAAGCGAGTGAACAACACATTTTCGGGGCCAGGGAAAAGATTCATCGGAACTTTCCAAAATGGAAAAGGCGCCATACCACTGGTTTCTCGTTCAATGCGAACAAGACTATCCGAAAAAAGGCAAAGCCTTTATCATTGCAGTCTACAGAGAACCAAAACAGCTCTTCAGTTATTAAACTCACTTGTGAAAAACCAACCTTCCCATCCTGAGCTAGTAGACCCATTCAAACGTAAGCTGCGGAAACGGTTGATACGGTGGGGGTGAACACCGACCAACTTTATATCGCAGACGATACCGGGCTGTTTTGAAGGCTTTTGCCGGATAAACCATATGTTTCGCTGTTAGGCTCCACCGACAAACAAAGCAAAACATTCCTCCGGTGAACAAATGCAACTGGATTGCATGCGCTGAAGCCATTGGTGTTTGGGAAGGCGAACAAGTCCTCGTTCATTCAAATTGTAACTGTCCAAGACAAGAAGTCTTATGCAATACATTTTTGTTTAATGTAATAGAAAAAAAAACGCATAATTTTTTGATTTGTTAAAGATAACAAGGCAAGAGAAAATCTGCAGAGGGATTGCCACTTTCCGCAAACGTGGAGTCCCTTGGTGTTCGTTGTTATCGTTGTTCACGTTATCGAGAGTCTACTGTATGAACTTCCACAAGATGTGTGACAAAAGAAAACACTGCATTGACCAAATCTCAATCACATCAAGGAAGTTCTACAGACGGTGCAAATATACACGTTCAAACATGTTCGACCAAAGCCAATTGAGAAGAGAATTCATTGCACATACAAGCACACGAAGAAATACAAAAATTTCCAGAAGGAATTTCATCTCTGAAGGGGGAAAAAATAACCGTTGTTGTTGACACACAGCTGCAACGTTGCATCGTTGCATAAAGAGATAATGGAGGGATAGAGATATCCATCTTCGGCCATTTTTTCCCCTAGTCCACACCGGAGATGTAGTGGTGTTCTCTTGTATTTCACACAAACTTTTACGCAAACCATGAATCCACCACGCAATGGCGGCTGATTTGTGGATTTTAGTGGGAATATCACAGATTCGTGGATTTTAGTGGGAAAAAATTGCGACAGATTGCCGAATTTGACCACGATCCATGTATTGCTGTGACAAGGGTGTTCATAGGGTAACTCGTATTTTAAGAGCATATAAAATTGAGGGTACACAAATAAAAATACTTGGGAAACACATGAATCCTATGAAAAAAAAACAATGTTTACTGTTAAGTCAAGGTAAAGAAAGGAGAAAAATGTGTTTATTGATCATTTGTGTTGCGACTTTTGTGTTAAGAAGTACTCGAAAGCATTTTCTTTCTGGCATGGAGAAAAAAGGACAGAAACTGATATTTCAACACGAAAGTCTATCATTAAGCTATTTTGTGAGGGAGAATCTTAACGAAAGATTGGTAGGACTGTAGGGCGAATTCATTCTGCTGTGAGACTATTTGACCTCAATTAAATTCTTAGCTTATACACCTACAGCCCCAAATCTGACAAACTTGGGACAGTTATTAGTAAGTATTATTAATTAATATTACCCTTAATTAATGAGTTCTGAAAACTCATACATTCAAATTACATTTTGATAACAACAATGACAAGATATTGCAATTATAAGCAATGAATTAAAAAGGTTGTCTAAATTTTAAGTTTTTATTCTATCAATATTCAAAAAGCGAAATGAGCAAAGAACTTTTTTTTTGAAGGGATTCATGCAAACGTGTCAATAATATTGTTATTATAAGTTATCTGTACGCATGATTATTGTGAATTTAAATGCATAATTCATATACAAAAATACATGCACTAGTCGTGCATTAATTTTGTCCTAGTATCTCAGACCATAACATGCTCAAATGGGAGCTTAAGGAATCGACTTCATGAACATAAGCTTTGTTCGTTCGTTTAGCCCTCCATACAGTGTTGAAATTTTACACCAGCATTTGAAATAACGTCCAACTAACGAGCGAATTTTCAAACAAAAACTCAAATTCACCCCTCTACTAGGCTGGGGAAGGGTATCAGCTGTGAGCCAGCTGATCTCAAGAGCTCACACGTGTTCACAGACACGAGACAAAAAGCGCATAAAAAACGCTGTCAGATGTAAGCAAGGGGCAAGAGAAGTAGAAGATGGATATCCCCATCCCTCCATTATCTCTGGCTTCATCGCTCTCCTCACACCACCTAGTCAAATCTTTCTTTACTTTTCAGACTTCGAGAGCAAATGACACAACTTTATGCACTTTCACACTATATGCGGACAAAGATAGAATTAACTTGTGTTTGACCCCATTTTTCTTAAGTCGAGCACGTCATTATTCAACACTTCACTGCACGAAACACAAATCACCAATCACAACTGCTCCATCCAAATGACAGCTGTAATCAGATAATCAGAAATGAAGTATGATAGAAATGCCCTACCTCTCTTGCCCCTTAACATTTTTGACAACCATTTTTTGTAACGTTTTCTAAATCTGAATTGACCAATCAGAGAACGGCATTTACTTTATTTCGTGAATAACTGTCGAAAAGTCTCTGAAATTCGGACTAGGGGTCAATCAGCTGTGAAGTTGGGCATCTCTATAATACTTCATTTCTGCCGATAATTTAGCAGAGTGTTCAGCACTTTTATGAGCCATCATTTAGCTTACAAGTCACCACCGGTGCAAACTCAGTAGGATTTGAATTTTGTTTGAAAGGTATTTTTCCGAATTTGTTTGGGATATGTATCCACTTGTTGGATGATTTTTCATCAGATCCAAGAAATGCCAAAAGGATTTGCACAGGTTTTGTGAAGAAGTCGCCTGGAATCATCGACTGATGATGGCAGAAGTGTATTTTTCGACCTACTTTCGTGCACTTCGACGTTGACTTTCTTTGGGAATTTTTTATACCTTTTTGGGTTTTTCTAAAAAATCATCTTTAAAAGACGATGCGGGAGGACTGTTGTTGATGATGTTTTCTGAACCAGAATTTGTATGGATTGACAAGGGAAGAGGGTTTTAATAAGGGAACTAGTTGTCAAATGGGAAACAACAAGAACTACAACAGTCAGGAGGGTGTTGTGTCCCCAAAATAGACTCTCATCAACTCCTGGAAGTGCTTGGTCGGGACGAAGTTGCAACACAGATATCTGATCAGAAGAAAGAAGGATCGACCAGAAAACCAGTTGGCAAAAAGTTCATGATATGTGTGAATAGAGGACTGACTACACCTGACAAAGAATAGAGACCAAATTTGGAACCAGAGATAATGGATGATAGAGATATCCAACTTCTGCCATTTTTACCCTTTGTCCATGTCGGCATTGAGCCGCAAAGAATAAGTGTAGTGGAATTCCAAAGTTCCCGGTTCCACCACGCATTGCAACACCGTATAAAAAATGCTGTCAGATGAAATCAAGGGCAAGGGAGGTAGAAGTTGGATATCTCTGTTCTCAATTGTCTCCGTTTGGAACACAGGAGGATCATCTAATTCGTGACTCGGATTTCACATCATTCTTTCAATCACACACGTCAAAGCTGATCTTACATTCAACGCTGCATGTCTTCAGCTAAAGGTTTGCCGTTTTAGAATGTGGACAGTCAAATTGTGAAAAAACGGCTTCAAAATCACGATTTGGCAGGAGGTACGTACTCATTCATCGGAGCGTTGTTCTATACGCAGACAGACAGCTAGAAGAATTGCCGTCATGAGTGAAAGTGTTGGATATTCTAGGCTTTGAGGAATGTGTTCCAGAACGAGTAAAGTCTCTGCCCAGTTCAATGAGCGAAAACAGTGATGGGATTGGGAGAGTCATCAGACCACTAGATCCTCGGCAATCGACTCGAACTCAACAAGATCTGTACCGGATTTTTGTAGCAAGGAAAGATTTTATTCCCAAAGAGACAGTGTATATAAGATCTTCTCTCTCCCCCTTTCTCACATTTCAGTTACCAATCCTTCAATCGACAGTACCTGCGACTTCTTATTTGACAGCATCCGAGTACAACTTGGGTGACAATTCTTATGAAAATCTCGGCTTGGGTCTATGGCTTTACCGTTGAAATTGTGTCTGTACAAAAAGAGAAGCAAATAAATAAACAAGATTTAAAGCCACTCTGCTCACCAGCACTCAACATGTGGTCATTCCACAAAGGAGATGACAGATGGAACTAGCTCTAGACTGGTGGGCAGCATTCATTGCAAAGGACCATATCTGTGAGGGAAACGAAAAGAAGAAGAATTTAATCTTGAGTAACCCCATTTCCTTAAGAATTCTTAAAAAGTTGTCAGCTATTAAAAGCTGAAGACAGATCAGCCAATCCTATTAGTGCATCTGATGCCTGCAGTTTCCTAGACAAATGAAAAAAACAAATGTTACAGCTCCTGTTTTACTCACAAACAAAATGTACGTACTCACAAAGTCTTGAGGTATGGACCCACAGTCATTGGCCGACAGTCATCAACTTGCAAGTTATCACCCATTCCAGTCCATGCGCCAGTTCTGAAAGCAAAAGAAAAAACTTGACCCCATACGCCGGCACTCAGGCCACGGCATATAGAACCAATTTTCTCAGAGAACGATTAGTAGGGTTTTCAAACATACAAGGTAGGAAGACTAACTAATGGCGAGCCCCATGCAAGCCAAGAGTTGGTCTTCTTACCATCGCCTAACCATGAGAAGTCTGTTTCAAGACCTCCCTTAAGAGATGACAAAGGCAGTCTTTTCAGACTTTGTATGGAGTATAAATTGTCATGTGAGAATGCCTAGGAAATAGTGAAACAATCAAACCTAACCGAGGTTAGTGGAACAACACAGAAAAACCGATCGTTCTTCGATCAGTTGAGCCGATGAACCTGAAAACCAAGAAAGAGTGTTTATAAACTAGCCCTACGCCCTTCAACAATCCCGCATAATTTGTAGATGGCACAAAAGAACCCCCAGAAGCGCCCTAATTCGCCAGCCAACCTCACAACGAAGAGGTATAAAACCAATTCAGAGGACTTTTAAGGCTGCGACCTGTAAAAGAAGGTTTATGTAGTGCTTATAGAGAAAATAAAAACACTTAGCCCACCCCGTTCGCTAACAAAACGGACCCCACTTGCCTTGCTTCCCGATGACACTGATGACCCACTGTCGAGTGAAGACAACGGCTTTGCTTCCCGGTGACACCTTGACACGATAATCAAAATGGTACTCACTTTGATGAACACTGATGAGGAATACAGCTGCTCCAACGCTGGCCGGCTAGACGTCAATCAGACAGATGACCTACCTGCTTCGATAGTCCAACGGAGGGAGTCCTAGAATTCGGGAACCACACACTCACTCGCGACACTCCCGTCACTCCCGGTTCACAGAGTCGCAACGGAAATGAAGACAGAAGCTGGATCTCGCGAAAACCCTATATTTAAACTGCACTCAGGGAGGGGTATGCTACTCAAACGATCGAGAGGCAAGATCACAGAAACCGAGCAAAACACTGAACAACCCCGAGTAGAGGGCGCTACTCAAACGATCGAGAGGCAAGATCACAGAAACCGAGCAAAACACTGAACAACCCCGGGTAGAGGGCGCTACTCAAACGATCGAGAGGCAAGATCACCGAATACGCGAGCAAAACGAATGAGGGGTATCAAAGCACTACCGAAACCGAACAAAATTCCGTCGCACCGCAGGTCGATATGAACGCCGATCGCACACACGAAAATGATACTCTGTGGACAAACGTTCGAGATAATGCTGAGTCGGGCTTAAATCGTCGAACTTCGGTTCACTTCGTAGTCATTTAGAGACCACAGCTGCTCTGACGAGGCAGGAACGAGATCAGCACTTCTGCACATCTGCTAAAGAAATCAAATAGAAAAGCGAATAAGAACCACTGTGAGTTTCATTTTTTCGTGGCAGTACTTACAAATTCGGGAGTCGTTGATGGAGAACAGTTACTGGAGGAATATGAAATCTGTCTTCTGCTGGCGAAGGTCTAAGTAAGACCCCATGGATGGTATAAGACACCCTCGCTTTGCGGCTTTCTTTGCAATCCCCTGCACAAAAATGAAACAAAATAATAGAAAAGAGTTAATGCCATTATTACAGCTCGTTGAAGAATGTGACTCTGCTCACCAGCTCTCAAAATGTGGGCATTCCATAAAGGCCATGGCAGATATAACTAGTCACAGAACGATTGATGCTGCTTCTCCACAAGATATGAAGCACACCCGAGTGGACAGCAAACATTCATTGCAAAGCACCATGTCTGTGAAAGAAACGAAAAGAAAAAGAATTAAATCTTGGATAACCTCAAAAGACGAAGAATTTTGCCAGAATTCTTACAAAGTTGGCAGCTAGTAAGGGGACGCGGCAGATCAGTCAACACCAGAAGTGCATCTGCTGCCTGTCACTTCCTAAACTTTCGTGAAAGAACACGCTCTCGATTCCTGGACCCACAGTCATATGCAGACAGTCATCAACTTGCATGTTATCACCCATTCCAGTCCATGCACCAGTTCTGAAAGTAAAAGACAAAAAAAAACTTGACCCCATACGCCGGCACTCAGGCCACGACATATAGAACCAATTTTCTCAGAGAACGATTAGTACTGCCTTTGAACAAACAAGGTGGGAAGACTAACTAAAGGCGAGACCCATGCAAGCCAAAAGTTCGTCAACCGTCGCCTAACCATGAGAAGTCTGTTTCAAGACCTCCCTTAAGAGATGACAAAGGCAGTCTTTTCAGACTTTGTATGGAGTATAAATTGTCATGTGAGAATGCCTAGGAAACAGTGAAACAATCAAACTTAACCGAGGATAGTGGAACAACTCAGAGAAACCGATCCTTCTTCGATCAGTTGAGCCGATGAACATGAAATCCAAGAAAGAGTGTTTATAAACTAGCCCTACGCCCTTCAACAATCCCACATAATTTGTAGATGGCACAAAAGAACCCCCAGAATCGCCCTGATTCGCCAACCAACCTCACAGCGAAGAGGTATAAAACCAATTCAGAGGACTTTTAAGGCTGCGACCTGCAAAATAAATGTTTATATAGTGCCTATGGAGAAAATAAAAAGACGTCACTTAGCCCACCCCGACTGCTAACCAAATGAACCCCCTGCCTAACGTCTCGATGACACTGATGACCCACAGTTAAGTGAAGACAAAGGCTATGCTTCCCGATGACACCTTGAAACTATAATCAAAATGGTACTCACTTTGTTGAACACTGATGAGGAATAGAGATGCTCCAACGCTGGCCGGCTGGACGTCAATCAGACAGTTGACCTACCTGCTTCGTTAGTCCAACGGTGGGAGTCCTAGAAGCACACACATTCACTCGGGACACTCCCGAAAGCAGACAGAATCGCGAAAACCCCATTAAACCGCACTCAGGGAAGGGGATGCTATTTAAATGATCGAAAGGCAAATTCACATAAACCGAGCAAAAAACTGGATATCTTCAAGAGGGGGTGCTACTAAAACGGACGAAATGCACTTTCCCAAGATATTTGAACCGAAACCGAACAAAACACTGGATAACCCCAGAAAGGGGATGCTATTACAACGATCGGCAGGCAAAATCACGATCGAAAAGCACACGCTTACAAAAAAAAACCGATTGCACGAGCAAAATGAGAACGCACTTGAGGGGTATCAAAACACAACCGAAACCGAGAAAAAGAAAACCCGATGAATCCCAATTGCAACCGCACTCAGGGACATTGAAGGCAATTTAAAAGGCGATAGCACACAGAAAACCCGATTAGAAATGCAGAAAATTAAAACGATCGAGAGGCGAAATCGCCTAAACCGAGCAAAACACTGGATAGCCCCAAGAAGGGGATGCTAATTAAAACGGTCGAAATGCACTTTCTCGAGATATTTGAACCGAAACCGAGCAAAACACTGGATATCCTGAGGAAGGGGATGCACTTAAAACGATCGAGATTCTAAAGAGTAAACACACACACAAAAAATAGCACTACCGAGAAATAATATTCGCAACGGTTGATATTTTCCGATATATTCGGAACAGCTTTTTCCAACACTCGAGCACACCCGACACTCTCGCATGCACACGCGAAATAAATCCCGTCGGTGTTTGCAAGAAAATCCCCTGAACAAAGAAATTACCTCTCGACGGGATTTTTAAATTTCCTCTTAACAAAAAAATTCCCCAGGTCAGGAAATTCCTTTTTTATTGTCTTTTTTGTAACTTTTTCCGACGGCAGCCATCTTAAGATCAACAATTTGAATCCATGGACAACTCACCAAAATCAACCGTAATCGAATAAATTTCACTTGATTATTGAAATTTAACAGTTAATCTACACGATTTGAATATTTTAAGAATTTAATTTAATCTTGTTATGCACTTTTTCTTTATTTTTCACTCCGCTATGTAACAACGTTAACTTTTCACTTGTAACTGCACCGTGGAAAAGGGACTTTCCAATGGAAGTGAGTGGGCAGAAAGCTAATGGTGAGTTAACAATAGGTTGGACTTGCTTGGCCACATATGCTCTTGCTTGGCCACATATTGTCAACCTGTTGTTTGAATGACTCCTGTTCCAGTGTCACCCCGGCTAATCTTCTGAATGAAATCTAATAAGATTTTTAAATTCCCAATTCCACTTGTAACACAGTGACTCTGAATTCGTTACACTGCTTCTGCAAGCAATATCCATCATCTGCATATTCTGAACACCTCCCAACTCCATCCCGTCTGCACAAGATCTCACACTGCAACAAAAGAGAACTCATTTCTGCATCCCTCTCCCCTTCCCCGTCCCAACACAACAGCACAAACTATCAACCAAACGTACAACAACTCCACCACAAGCAACCACTCATCTACATTTTGTTGCAACAAAATATGCATTCACCATTAAACACAGTCGATCAACGGTGGACCATCTCATGATGGAACGAATGCAACCATTTTCGACTGCACCAATTTCCCATAAGAAGGGGATAGAAAACTTTGGCGGTCAGATATGGGAAAAGTTCCAGTGATCCCGCCGAAAAGAGGCGTCTCTAAGTTTGTGCTCCGCGAAATAAAATTATTTAAATTCATTTTTGCACTAAGTTCGCGTGTAAGTTCAAGTTTTCTTCTTGAAATCATGTCTTTAGTGTGTGTTTATCGTTTTTATGCAAAAATTCCCATCAATTTCGAGCAAAGAAGTGCATTTTAGCAAAGTCGTGTGATTCTCTCAAAGAGCATGTGAATTGGTTAAAAAATCGTGAAAAATAGGTGAAATTCCTTCTCTAATCTGCATTAAATCTCTTGCTCTCAGTGTATTGACGGTTTTTGTGCAAAAATTTCCATCAATTTCGTCGAAATATACGCATTTTGGCGAAGTTATTGAGTGCTCCAGAAGCACACAGGAATTGGTTGAAAAATAGTGTAAATTAAGTGAAATTCCTGCTCAAATGTTCATTAATTGCATTCTTCTGAGTGTGTTTACGGTTTTTGTCCAAAGATGTCGATCAATTTCTTCCAAATAAATGCATTTTGACGAAGTCATTGAATGCTACTGAAGCACACGGGAATTGTTTTAAGAATCGTGTAAAACAGGTAAAATGCCTGCTCAAATGTTCATTAAGTCTTCCCCTCATTGTTCTTCATAAAAAATCATCAAAATCCCTTTCCGAATTCGTTAAATCTGAATTTCCATCCAACAAAAATATTCCCATCTGCCCAGCTGCCATACTCAGTCCGAGGTAAGAAATAATTTTACTCCTTCTTCAATTCTTGCAGTTATTCTTTACATTTTCTCTTGTTTATAGGTTCATTCGCACATTCGTTCGCATTCTGTACCGTTAGTCTGTTGAATGCCACACTGATCTGTGTTTCTGAGTATTTTCGGGGTGAGTGAAATGTTGCATGTTCACAAACAGACTACTTACTCCCCTTTGTGGTTGTTAATTTTAGTTTTAATGAGATGGACAATGTGATACTTCCGAGAACGATTTCCAGAAGCACTTGTCGGAAGGTGATGGCGATGGGGGTTGGTTGCTTCCCACCTTCATGGAGTAACAAATGTTCACAAGTCAAATAGGGTTCGCTTGAGAGATGAATTGAGACAGATCCAAGTGTGTTGACATTTTGTATGTTTTTTTGGTGCAATTGTGTGGAAGCGTGTTTCGTGACCTATATTTGATTGTATGTACAAAGTGATTTGTGACTTTGGACAGCTGTGAAGGCAGCGCGAGTTTGTTAAGTTGGAGTACGTATTTGTGATTGAATTGAGGTAGAACATACTCCAAATCGTGATTTCTTATCAGAAACGGTTGAAAATACATTCATTCCTGTTCGTTAAACGATTGTGCTTGAGCAGCCTGTAAATTGTGGCAAAAATCTGATGCTCTCTTGATCTGAGGAGTATCCAAATTGTCGTTTCTTATCAGAACTGTTTTAAACTTCGAGGGGATTGTGCTTAAAATACTGCTTGTGTGTAGTTGGCCGCAGTTTACATTGAAATCAGCGATACGGGACAGTTTTGCTATGCATTTCGCTGTTCCTTCGAGTGTTAAGCTGCTTCAAATTCTTTGACGTCGTGGGCTTTAGGTTCCCGTTGGAAGTCATATGGACTTCCAGATGGTTGGTGCTTAGGAACTGGAGATGGTGTTTAGGAACCACATCATGAATACGCGCTCCTCAGTTTTTGTTTTTTGATGTGCGTGTGGGAAAATTAACTCTAAGGTGCGCAGCCTGGTTTGAGGGTGCACACTTTATGAATTTCATTCTGTTTACGTCGAGTGTGGGGGCTTAGTGTGAATGGACTCTAATTTCTTGGATTTCTGGCAGCTTCCCTGATTTATTTTGTGAACACCAACTCAACTCAGAGTTAAATTGCATTCTGACAAGGAAGTTGACACCTTTGATAGTCATCAGCACAAGAGCAGTGGGTCAGTAGTGTTTTGTTTCTTGTGCAGTGAAGTACAGTGTGAAGCAACAGAGTCAGCAATTCTTTCCCGTTTGCTGAGTAAGAGTGAGATGCAGTGTCAGAGTTGCTCAAGTGTGAGAGAAAATGTGGATTTTTTCTCATTTGCAGATTGTTTGACAAACTTCCATCTTTGATTTGCAGGTTTCACAGGTTCGATTGTTTGCAGACTTGCAGACGTTGCATGTTTGAACCTGTTCTTATTGGATTGTGATACGCAACGACTTTGTGGAGTCTTGTAAGAAAATTGCATTCTTAACACGTTGACTGCCATAAAAATAAAAATTAATGTTTCTTTTTGAAGCATTCTAAGCAAAATGCTGGATTTCCATCGCATTTATTGCAAAAAGTTGAAACTTTTTTGGCATTTTTTCCAGCTTCACTCCATCCCATTACTTTTGATAAGTCCTCATAGCAATTCAAAAAACGTTTTCTTTCGTTTACGATTGCTTCGGTCACTTTCTTGATATTCTTCCAGGGCATGAGTTGAAGAAGACTGAGGTTCCACCCGTAAGTTGGTAGTTGTTTGCTCACACAGAGCTTTACATATCGATTGCGGAACTCGACGATTTGAATATGGATTTTGTTGTGTCTTTTCTTTATACAGCACCAATGCATTAACCACAGATGTGGATAGCAAATATTCAAAAGCAATTTTGTGGTACCACCTAACGGTTTTCCTCAGGGGGGTGAAATAGCATGCCATTTGGTCTGAAATGTCAATTACCATTTTACCATTTTAGCCTTTTTATGACTTCATTACTCCGGTTTCTTTTTCCAATTTCTACAACTTCGAGGTCATGTTTTGTGCTCAACGTAAGCACATCCCGTTTGTCCCTCCATTTGGCTAATACAACAGCTGAATTCTCTCGTCCCATTATTTTGCCTTTCTTGAGCCTTGCGTTAGTTACTTCCTTTTCGGTTTTTGCGTAGGGTTCCCATCAGATGTGTCTTACGGGCAAGCAATGTTCTTGCTAACGCAGTTGACGTGTACAAATTATCAGTTGCCATAGTTCTCCCTTTGTCGAGATAGCACTCCGCTAAGTCTAGCACTAAGTCTATCACTATGTGACGCTGAGTTCGTTGCTATACCTCTTTGGTTAACGCCGCAGTTTCTTCCGGCATAAACGGAACTAGTAAAGGTATATCCATTGGGATCACATAGCTTGTAAATGTTTACTCCGTATTTATGGGACTTTCCAGGGTTATATTGACGAAACTGAAGTCTTCCACGCCAGGGAATCATGGACTCATCCACTGCCAAGGTCTCACTAGGTATTCGAGAAGTCGTGAAATTTTTTCTAAGATTTCCAAAAGCGCGCTCGCCTTACCCAGACGATTGTTTCCAGATGTTGCACCGTCAGAAAAATGAATAAACCTCAAAATCAGTTGAAAACGGTTTCGAGACATAACTTGTGGTACAAACGAGTTTTTGAAAAATGTATCGGTGCTCCAGTAATCCAAAAAAAAAGTATTTGACAATACCCATGTATGCAACAAGCCCGAGAAACTGTTTTATTTCGCTTACGTCAGTATCAACCGATCTCTATATTCTTGAATTGCGGGTGATTGTTCTGCTTGACAGAGTATTTAGAGCGTTTATATTTGTCTGATGTACTATAAGTTCATAAACGTCTTGGGTCACCATGAAAGCAAAAAAAATCATAAATCGACACCACATACAGCATTTTCCTCGAAATCAAATATTTTCAACGATCTTCCGTCAACGCAATAGACACCCCTTCTTCCTGCGCATCCGAATCAACGTCCGATGGCTCCACTGCGTTAGACTCGCTTGATTGTTCATAAGAATTAGAAGGTAGATATTCATCTGAATCTGAACCCTCAAAATCAAATTCAATTCATCATAATTTTCAGTCCTTTTTTACGAGTGGTGTAGTTGGTTAAAGGTATTTTGAATTTTCTGCCCATTTATTGGTTTTTGTGGTCATTGGTCTCCAATGTGTTTGCTTTGTTGAGGAACCTTTTTTGTATATTTTTGTGTGAATTCTTTGGATTGGTAAGTTAAAATGTTGCTCGTGGTTACAGTTCGTGTGCGTTTACAATGTCTTTGCAATGCTATCGGGAGCATTGAATTGAAGGTCTTTGAAGTGAAGCTCTTGCTGGTGTGTAACTTTATCGTCAAGCACACAGAATAAGAGGTATTTGACGTTGTATCTGATAGCATGCTTCAGTATTTGAACTTCAGTATTTTCCCTGTTCAAAATAAAAGCAGTTTCGATTGAAACTAAAAAAAAAAAAATGATTACACATCAAACAAAAGAGTGGTTCTTAAACAAAAGATAACCTTTATACTTGGTTGTAAACCCCTTATTCTCTAGGACTGATTTGCACCGACGAGGCATGGAGTTCACCAAATTCTTGCATCTCTTGGTTGTAATATTCTGCCACGCGCTTTGCACTACTTGCCAAAGTTCTCTATTATTGGTTGACTTTGCGTTCGCCACTGCTTTCTTTAAGTCTGGTGACTGTGAGGGCCTCACCATAACATTAACCCCATTGACCCAACACCATTCCTTGGTTTTTTGCTGGTATGTTTCGGGTCATTATCTTGCTGAAAGACCTAGATTAAAGGCATTTCATATTCTGCGTAACGCAACATTGGTCCATGATCCCAGAAATAAGATGGATAGGCCCAACACCTTGGTAGGAAAACAGCTCCAAACCATTATTTTTGAACCGCCGTGTTTTATGGTCTTTAAAGTGTATTGAGGGCGATATTCCGTGTTTGGAGGACGGCGAATATATTAACGGGACCTACATGCCCCAAAAAGAACAATTTTCTCTCTCTCATCAGTTCATAATATATTGCGCCATTTTTCCACAGGCCAGGTGATGTGTTCTCTGGCAAAAGCTATCCGAGCTGCATTGTGCCTTTTAGAGAGTAATGGTACCTTGTGGGGACTCCGAGCGTATAGCCCTTCATTTAACAGCCGCCTGCGGTCTGTGAGAGCTCTAATACTTAGCCCCAACTCCTTTTGGATGAGGGGTGCGTCTTGTTATATCTTACAATCCGCCTGGCCTCCAATGCTGCCCGTCCACGGGATTCGGGCTTAGGATGGTGCTTTATTGCGTTAGCAATCATTGCGACTGTGCATCCTATGATTTCTTGAATTTCTTTATACGTTTTTCCATGTGCTCTTAATTTTAAAATTAATTTCCTCTCCTGCTCTGTGCAATGATTATTGCGGCCCACTGTTTTATTAAAAGTTCAAGATTTTACTATAATCTAAATTAAAAATATTTATTTGTTCTTACTTTTATGTTTCCACCTTTAAATTTAATTTTTTATCAAATTTTAAGTCAGTTAATTAGAACACTTCTATTTTTTTGAGCAGCTGTATAAGCACTTCGCCAAACCTTCCGACGTGCAGTGGAAAATATGATCAGTATTTGTTTTGTCAATTACCGTTATACGTTTTTGAAGGCTGCATTCAGGGAAAATATAACAAAATTTGCTTGGGATATAAAATTGGCATGGAATTGCTTGGGATATGCAAGTTAAAAGTGCACTACTATTATTTTGAACACAGCTGTATCATCATGCCGAAAGGTCTGATCCGGGGACTACGTTGATTAATGCACAGGGTCATTCAAAGAAGTATAAGTCAGTTGAGGTTATTCGTTAACGCTTCACTGCTGTGTGGAAATTGTGTGACGCTTTCATTGCGATAGATTCCAATGGAAATACTATTATCCTGGTCCAGGGGACTCCTGTGTACACTGTTACTCATCCGAAAAGTAGGGCAAAAGGCGTTTTTTTGTTCGTAATCTTTGGCTGTGGAAATACACTTGTAAGTTGTTTCAGTTAGGTGTCTAAACTCGAATATTGTCCATTAGACCCGTCGCAGCTTAACGCTGTAACTGCTTGATTGAATTGTTGTCAAGTACGACTCAAGGTTTGCTGGTATTCGATTTGAAGTCTACCAAATTGCCTTTTTGCGTTTCCCTAAATTTGTGTCTGATAAACCTTTTGCAATGAGTTCAATAAATACGAAATCATTTCATGAGTAGTGGCAGCTCAATTCAAAAGACATAACATCCCACACCGTCCCCTATGGGACATATTTCTGCCCCAAATTTCAACCGCAATCTGAACAGCCCTCAGCGATATTTTCTTTCGTGGGCAAGATATGCCATCATTTGAACGTTGACTGTGAGAGCGTGAACATCGAGAAGCGGGCAACCAACCACCAATCAACGAAGTAGATCTCACTAAAAAATAATGCCAAAAAATGATATTAACTAACACTTCTACTTTTATGATCAACTCGATTCAAAAACGTCAAATCTCTGTCCAACTTTTGAACAGAGCTCTTGCCACGCCGTAAAACCAAGATTCTCCGACTAGATGTAGGTTTGGACCTGGATTTTTGTGCCTTTTTTCATATCATTTTCATGGACAGAGCATAGTTCACGTCCATAAGAGACTGGGGCAATGGAGGCTGTGCTTTTGTGGCGTAGGATTTGAAATTGCGGTGTTCGCATGTCGAAGAAAGGCCTTTTTTTTGTTTTAAAGGGTGATTTTTTAAAAGCTATAGGAAAGTTTTTCAAAATAAAAGAACACATAAAATTCAGAAAAATGCATAAAATCTTTATTTGAATCGAGAATACGGTCCATATAATTTAATGTTTGAAGATTTGTATTGTATTTTTATTTTATTCAGATTCTTTTTTAAGCTTACATGGTCTGAGTTACCGCACATTGTCTTATACAGAGATTTGATACCTAATCGCATCTTTCTACTGAAATAGTTTAATATTGGTGATTATGAAAAACAATTTGAGGAAAAAAAAAAAGAAAACAAACAAACATAAAAAAAAAACAAAAAACCTCACTTAAGTAAAACACAAAACAAAAAAAAATTAAAATTATGATAAAAAAACATATATCCGGATATAAACGGATAATTCATAAATTAAATAATGCAGAAAAAATACATAAATAAATAATAAATAAGTAAATAAATAAAGATATAATAATAATAAATAAACAAACAAATAAATAAATAAATGAATAAATAAATAAATAAATAAATAAATAAATAAATAAATAAATAAATAAATAAATAAATAAATAAATATGAATTAATAAAAAAGTAATATAAAAATAAATGAACGGATACACAATTAGTTTCTTATACATTCAACTGAATTGAAATTGCTTAGGGATATTGCAAGAACAACGACTAGGGAAATAGATCTTTTACTAAAGTGTTGTCAGAATGTCTACATCGGACTTTAAATTTTGCCATCAGGGTGTTTATTCTTTCAGGTATCAATTCAACATTAGCCCTGTTATGTAAAACCCTCGTAGAGAAATACCATGGGAGGTTTAGCATCATTTTTAAGAGTTTATTTTGTGCTCTCTGTAACTTTGCTATATGGCACTTTGCGCAATTACCCCAAACCTGGCATCCATATAGAATTATGGCTTGAAATATAACCTTGTGCAATATTATTTTGTTTTCAATTGATAACATTGACTTTCTGTTTATAAGGGGATATAAAAGTTTTGTACTTATATTTATTTTGTTCAGCGTTTGCCTCACATGTTGATGAAACAGTAATTTCGAATCAAAATGAATTCCTAAGTATTTTACGGAAGAACTCCATTCAATTGATGCATTAGCCACTCGCAAGTGATTGGACGGAATGTAACATGCGAGTGAAAAAGATAGCTTGCATTTTTTCCTTATTTAACCTTATTTTCCACTTCGTAAAATAGCTTATAAGTATTTCCAGCGCAATGGAAAGATTCCTCTCAATAATGAGAGGAAATTCATGCGATGAAAACACAACAGTGTCATCCGCGTAAATAGCAATACCGCAAAGAGGGATATTAGGAATATCTGATGTAAATACATTGTACAATATAGGCCCAAGGACAGAGCCTTGAGGGTATTTTATTTCGGATTGCACGTTATTAACAGAAACACTAAAAGATCGATTACAGAGGAAACTTTGAATTATTTTACACAAATAGTACGGGAAATTGAAACGAATCATTTTAAAAACATGACCATTATGCCACATAGAGTCAAAAGCCTTTTCTATATCAAGCAGAACCATGCCTGTGGATTTATTTTGACAACGTTGTTCTTTGATATATTTGACTATTCTTAAGGCTTGATGGGTAGTGCCATGGGAGTTCCGAAAGCCAAATTGTTCATTTGGAAAAATATTATGCTCCTGAATAAACTGCATCAACTTTTCTTTTATCACCATTTCTAATAGTTTGCTTAAACTACTGAGTAGACTTATGGGCCTATAACTCTCGACTTTGTCAGGAGGTTTCCCAGGTTTGTTGATTGGGATAACTTTTGCCAGTTTCCAAGAATCGGGGAAATAGTTTAGTTTCAAGCAAGCATTAATAATAAATTTTATAAACCTGATGCCAGCTTTGGGTAGTTCCTTCAAGTGAAGGTTGCTTATTTTGTCAAAACCAGGGGCTTTTCTTGTGTTTGAAGATTATTTCATGCAAATGTTGACCTTGACTGCGCCTCAAATGGTCCATCCGCTTAGTCCAATTTTGGCATACTCTTTCCAACATTTTGGCCGGTATCTCACGAATAAATGGTTCAATATTGTCCAAATCTGCCAATGCATCAATTGAAGCGGTCTTGTCTGTATAGATATGAGCTTTAACATAGCCCCACAAATAGTCTAAAGGCGTTAAATCGCACGATCTAGGCGGCCAATTGACCGGTCCCGAACGTGAAATAAAATGTTCACCGAACTCGCCTCTCAATAAGTCCATTGTTGCGCGTGCTGTGTGGCATGTGGCATGTGGCACCGTCTTGTTGAAACCACATGTCATGCAAGTCAAGCTCTTGCATTTTGGACAAAAAAAATTTGGATATCATCTCACGGTAGCTCTCACCATTCACAGTTGCGTTACGATTCGCATCATCTTCGAAGAAGTACGGTCCAATGATGCCACCAGCCCATAAACCGCACCAAACTGTGACTTTTTCTGGATGCATTGGTGGCTCTTGCAATGCTTCTGGCTGATATTCACTCCAAAGTCGACAATTGTGCTTATTGACGTACCCATTGTGCCAAAAATGAGCTTCATCGCTGAACACAATTTTTCGCGCGATGGACTTTCTTAACAGAGCACGCATTTTGATAATAAAATTTCATAATTTGCAAGCGTTGTTCGTTTGTAAGACGATTCATGGTTAAATTATAGACCAAAACGAAACGTGCGTCAGCTGTTTAAACCAGTGTTGCCAAAAAGATAATAGCTAAAAAATCACCCCTTACATATAATGGCATCTCCGTCTGGGGTCTCGTTGTCTTTGAAACCGCCTACAACAAATCTGCTTGTGCATTTGCTGTGTTTGATGAGTACCGCGGGTACCGAGTCGCATTCTCGAAAAGGGACGTTGGCTAAAGCAGAGGCAATGATCCCGGGATAGCACGGTGAACATACGAGCTTACTTCAGCTGCAGTCCATGTGAATGGGAGTGTTTGTGGATGCAATTGAAGAATGGCTTACACTCCATTCCTCTAGTAGACTTTTTTCACTTTAATTTGTGCTGTGGTGAGTGGATGGTTACTTGAGTTCCTTGATGTGATACAGAACTTCTTATCGGTAAGGAACAAGAAACGATTACCGCGGTTCTCTAAAATGGACGTTGGTTGTATACTTCAGATATCCGCCATAACCCTGTGTTGGGGATGAACTGCCATGATCAAGCCTTTTTCGAACCCGCTTGTCCCCTTTCAAGTTCCCAGCTCTTACCTTCATCATGTTATCCAGCCATACTTACCAACTCACTTATCAGCCCAACGACGCTTGGAGGGTCAGGGAGTCTGAACACCTACCTAAACCCCGTTCAATGCCTCCACCCCGAAATGAAACACAAGTGAGGTTATAATTTCAATGAAAAATTGGTTTTTGATTTATTATCGCATTACCTTAGCAGTTAATACTTGATTTGGTTTCTTTTTTGTTTGTCTTTTTTCTGCATCTTTTTTTTTTTACAAAACTGCATGGATTACATTGTGTAGGTACACAGTTCAACGGCGGGCGGCCTGCATTCGAAAGCAGCGCTCCCGGTCTACACAAAAAACATTTACATATGTGTCTGATATCTGCTCCTTAACCTCTTCTGTGTGGCTTTGTGTGTCTGTGCTTATTTTTTACAAATATAGAGCAACAAAAAAAGGAAAGGAAATTGTGTTGAAAATCGCTTAGAGTAGAAGTATGCTCAAGTCCTAGCCTAGGTTTGTGAGGGTCTATGTACAGAGTTGTGTGGGTTTTTTGTTTCATTTGTAAGGGGAGAGTTTGATTTTTGTTTTTTGTGTTTTTTTTTTATAAATATTGAGCCACTTGCAACCATCAGTCGCGAGCCAACTTCAATCTGACGGCAATGCGTTTGCATTTCCACATCAGCTGTGTCTCCAGTATGCTGAAGGACATTGCGACGAGGACCAGGCCGAGCAGCAAGTACGCACAGCAAGCAAACAATTGCACATCTGGCCCCTGGAATGTGTGCTGTGGCATGAAGTCCGCATAGCCGATGGTGGACAGGGTGACAAAGCAAAAGTACGCTCCGTCGATGAGGCTCCAGTTTTCCCAGAAGGCAAAGATCACCGTGCCCAGGCAGATGTACGCCACCAGAATCAACAGGACAATAGTGATTGGCACTTGTGGAGCTCCATCGTTATCCTCGCCGTAGTTATCCTCATCGTCATCCTCGTCCTCGTCGTCGTCATCGTCATCGTCGTCTTCGTCCTCTGTGTGATCCGTATGCAGATTACAGGCGCTGTCCAAACAGCAGTTCCTCTTGTGGCCATTCTTTGAGTTGTTTGTGGTCATTAGCCTGACTCTACGCCGTTGGCCTGCTCCGACTGTGGACCCCGAGCCGGAGCCCGAGCCGGAGGGTGGGAGTTTTCTCGAGTCGAGGGTTTTACTGTCGTTACTGGGATTCTTTCGACCGCCCGTCGTTGAGGAAATCAGCGGCACACGTGACGGCGTGCCATGTGGGCAGCTGCTGTAAAAAAATAAAAGAGAACAAATTCCGAATGAATGAATTGACAGAAAAAACATGAATGTGCGTGTGTGTGCTTCTGTGGGGATGGCAGGATGTTTTGGGGTATCTGTAGTTTTGTTTGTTTTTTGTGGACTCGCTCGGCAAATTAGGTGAATGAAGGCGTGTGCAGCGAAGCGGCTGAATGGCCTACTCAACTCAACTGTCTCGGAGGTCCTCTGCGGCGACGTGTGCAAACTGTAGTTACTGTTTAAATTATGGATACGCTTTTGGGTCCAGTGTGAGAGTTGTCACATGAGGGTTTCTAGCCGGGATGTTGGTTTGGGTTCTAGTTTGGGATCTGATGGTTTGGGTTCTGGTTTGTGTTTTTCCAAGGTAATTGGGATTGTTGACCTAGAAATTGTGTGTGATTTGATTTCTGTTGACCGAAGCATGACAGGATTAGTATTGACTTTCGTGCTACACGTGGGTTACACCGCATTACATCCCCCGCCCCAACCTGGACAGTGTGTACTCGCCTTCCCGTCTACACAATTTATAAACCACCAACTGTGAGCACACAGCTGTGTCAGTTGATGGCAATTACAATTATTATCCTCATTTTATGAATGACCCCGAAAAAGTTATGACCCTGCCCGAAGAGGAGATGGAATAATGATGATGGCAGTGCGTTGGGGAGTTGCCTGTAGTTTATGATTATTGTCACTTGACATGACAATCGTCGACGGTGAACAAGAGAGTCCCATTCACCATCAGCCAACGATCTGAGGCTAATGATGGACATCTCATGCGAGGGTAAAAGTTTTCAGTTCTCCTTCTGAAAAACGCTCGTC
Organism: Eristalis tenax; assembly: GCA_905231855.2. NCBI lineage: Eukaryota > Metazoa > Arthropoda > Insecta > Diptera > Syrphidae > Eristalis > Eristalis tenax. The sequence continues at coordinate 2,464,033 of HG993125.1, forward strand.
CCCGGGAGCAATGAGTGCGGGGGAAGGAGGTAATGAGGCACTGAGTGGCTTTTACGGATAATCCTTTGGCATAGTGGATGAGTAGTTATTGCCTGCAGGAAAGGGAATAAGCAAGGTCTGGCCGTCTTCCGTCATTGTGTCTCGAGGGAGATTTCGAGATATTCAAGTGATGATAGGTGACGAGTGAGGGTTGCTGATGGAAGGAAAAGCTGTCTAAAGGGGGACGGGGGAATGTCATTTAAAGGGTTTCTCATTTTGTCCCATTTTGTTGATTGTTAGGCTTTGGAATGGTAAGGGATACAGTTCTCGTCGGAAGAGGAGACGGGGGCAAATGAGGATCCCGCTTCTTTTTCGAAGAAAGTGACGTGTCAACTTTGTCAAGGACCTTCTATAGCCCCTGCAATTGTAAATTTTTACAGAAAAAGCGACAGAAGCTTAAGTAAAAGAGAGAATGGCCAACGATCGAGTGAATCCAAGAGGAAATGCATGGGCAATTGATTTGCTCATGTTTGAAATCCGTCTTAATAATTGCAAGTTAAAATCGCATTTTTTCCAATTTCCCATCCCATCCTCCTCCATTCCCACTGGGAATTGATTCGTTCACCAACAGACCACATTTCTCGTTATTTCACCACAACCTCTGCACACGCACACACCCTCCAAACAGACACATCTCAGTTTGGCTTTAATTAACGACATCTTCAGAGACAACGTCGTGCTCTCGAGGTCGTCCCCGACAGAGCTAGCCTTCTTCTCTGCTGTTTCACACCAATTAACAACCTCTGAGCGCATAAATCTTTCACTGTCCCGAGCCTTACATATTGTTCTCGCTAAAACAGCCCGCCGCCGCCATGGACATTCCTTGAAAATGGCATTCCTCGATTGTTCCTCCTCGTTTTTTCTCCGTCGTATGCAATTTGCCATCGAGTCCGGCAGAAAAAATATGTCAACAATGAGCCAACACCACCGAGGGAGGGGTAGAATTTATCGAGGTGGCAATTCGTTTCCTGCTTCCTCCGGGGAAGACGACGGCGACGACGACAACGTGATCCCGATGCCAAGGAAAAAACGACTTAATGTCCTTAGGAAGGACCTGCCAACTAAAAGGCTGTCTACTCCTCCGGTTTTTTTTGCACTGTCAGAAGCAGATACCTCCCTTCACCCAGCACACGCGAGCGCGCGCATTATTCTTCGTTCGGTCGGGTAGTGATTTGTAAGGATACACGCCACGAGAATGAAAAGACACATTTGCAAATAGCCCTCCATAAATCAATGCATCCGGCTGAAGAGCCATTCCACGAGAGAGGCTCCTCCAGTGGCACCCCACCTAAGAGTAAGAGTAACGAAAGAGGACTACTTACCCCATTCGACTTTGCTCGTTCTCCTCCTCGTCCTCCATGATGTCGACACTTCCGGGTGTTGAAGAAGAGTTTCCACTCTCGCTGCTGCTGCCCGCCCTCGCCTGGTTGACGGGACTGCCTCCCGGCACATCATGCCGGCACGGGATATCACTTTCCGCCAACAGCGTATTGATCTCCTGGGGCATCGGTTTCGCCAGGAATTTCGCACGTCGGATGCCTGCAAGAGAAACCATGTAAATGGGGTTTTATTTCTTCTTTTCCACATTCCACAAAAAGGTTTAGGTGCAAAAAAGAGGAAGAGAAGGCGACATAACATCACGTCCGTGGTGGCGCGTGCGATGGTGTGTGCGGTGGCGACGCGACGGAATCACTTTCACCACAGCGCGCACATGTTGGACTGTCACAACTCAAGCGCGCGTTTGTTTGGTTTGGGAGAATCTATTTCGCGCACGAAGTCAATAAAAAAAGGAGATCGGTCTTCATGCAAGCAAATGTGACAATTGAAGGATGGCAGGCAGGACAAAAGTGGCACGACGACGTTTATGAGAAGAGAAACAGTAAAATTGACATTAAAGGATGACGTATGAGTCTAATCAATCACTTGAAGGGAACGCGACTGGATTCACTCCGGGTTTGTTTGTCAAAAAAGTGGGTCGCCTGGATTGAAAAAGGACTCTCGCCTGGGGGGTGGGGGATACGAACGCAAGCAAAGAACGGAAGAAGGAGACCAATTGAAACAAGGGCTGATCAGGAACTCTTAACAAATGGCCAAGACCTGACTTGGATTGATAAGGTTTGTTTTTTTTTTTGGTTTCGTGGGTTGACAGGTCTGCAGTGGTTGACAGGGGGAAGAGATTAGAGGATGGATGGGTTTTTGAATGGATTTCCAATGGAGGTGTCCTTTAAGACCTCGGGGACACAGAGGAGACTGCTAGTCATCAGAGGAGCTCTGCAGCGCGTTTGAGCTTCCTTCAAGTCATTTCTAAAGAACTTTGATTGTCCTCTTAGACAGCTCCCCCTTCGGGTAGGGGTTAGAATATACCCGAGGTAAGGCATGCCTGTCGTAAGAGGCGACTAAAATCCATGGAAAAAGAGCTACAGGAGCATGGAAATGAGCTTAATTATTTCGACGGTTAAAGCCCTAGCACGAAAGATTTCCGTTGACGATGGCCACCACCGATTGATTTTCATTGAATGAACAAAATATTGTAGGCGACTAGAAGTTATGCCTTCACCAAAGGCTCCCGGTGATCGGAAGATGAAAAAGTTTGAGAACTCGCCCATATTTTAGGGCCACTGGCTCTTCAAGACGCTTTCTGGGCGCCAGGAATGGGTAGGGCCTTGGTGCTTGAGATCTCCTAGTCCAACAGCTACCATCATTTCCTTCCATGAATGCTGCACTAAGAATCTTTCAGATAATCACTAGAAACTATGCGACACGTTGGCCCTCAGGACTGTACGGAGAACTTTACTGCTAAACAGGAGAAACAGTACCGATGACAGTCTGCAGCCTTGACGGAGTAAGGGAAACGTTACTGCTTAACAGCAGAAACAGTAGCGGTGACAGACTGTAGCCCTGAGGGAGTCCACCTCAAGCCTAAAGACATAATTGACAACCACCAGAAACAATAGCGGTGATAGTATGCAGCCTTGATGTACTCCACTTAGAACCTTCAACCCCTCAGTCGCCAGGACATTATTCCTTAAGCTTGCCTGCCAAGCATCTTTCCATTCAATTTAGGGTGGCAATTTCCAAACGACCAATGCACTATTCATGGCAACTTCTTCTCCAAATCAATACGCGACTCTCTACAATTCCTATCGATCCCCAAACGCAGTCAGTTCCCCCGCCGTCGTCGTCCTTGACACGAGCTGGATTTAACCCAATTAGAAAACCATTCAAAAACCATTTGCCACTTCGGAAAGTCATACTCCACGCCACTCAACTCGACCCCGACTGAAAACTAGCCTTTTAGTGGTCATAATGAACCCAAGAGCGAAGAAGAAGTATCTGAATTGCTCCATTAGTGTTTGTGGACCACTTTATGCGAAAAATGGACGCCACCAGAAACAGAAAAAACCACCATCAAACAAATTTTCCCATTTTCGCCCATGAAATCCGTAGAATCCACGCGAATAAAAAAGACTAAACTCGGAATCCTTTCATGGAGTGCCGGCGTGCCGGTGTTCAGTCAGAGTGAATGAAAAGAGTGAACTTTTACAGCCCGGAGAGAGGACTGGTGTGGGGGAGGGAGTTGGAAAACCTCTTCAAAAAGTCGGCGAAATCTATCGAAAAAAAAAGAACAAAATGAAAGCCAGTAAAAGGCTTAACGGAAATCGCAGGGTTTTTCCCTTTGTTTCCCAAATAATTCGTTACTTTGTTCCAAAAGTATTACCGTTATAGGATAAAATTCAACTACCTGCCAAAGTAGGTTGAGAGCATTCACGATAAGTGGGAGGAGGCAATGTTAGTTCCTGTGTGTGTGTGTGTGTGTGTCTGACTGTTAATTTTAGGTTCCAACTAAATTAGCAACGCCGGAGAGAGGGAGAGGCAGAGCGGGACTCCAGTGTTTTGTTAACGGGCGTCGATTGGTGGTCGGGGATAAGGTTTAGTTGTGGGCAGTCCATTAGCGGCCTCTATAATGCAGGAGAAGAGCAAATATTTGTTTTTCACTAAGCCAGGACAACACAGGATAGAGATAGAGAGAGAGAGAGAGATAGAGAGAGAGAGAAAAAAATGAAATACTAAATCCCTTGTAGGAAAACACGAAAATAAAATCAAGCCGAACCGAGAAGAAAGGCACCATCAGCGCGAAAGAAATTCAATTAATTACACGAGCAAAATGGAATTGAAAGTTTGCTACCACACCGCCATTACGGCACCATTCACTGCCAATCTACACCCATCCCCAGTTCCACTGCATCCTGTTGAGGGCGAGGATTTTTTTTGTCTTTCAATTGTTTTCCTTCACATCCAGACCCCGACGGGGGGACGGACTTTAAGGTGTTAACGCGGTACTTAAGGAGTTGTTGTGAATTTTTCAGACCGCTGTAATCGAAATTGGCTCGTGTTTAGGGAAATTCAAAGGACATCGGAGAACATGCGTCACATTCAAAAGCAAAAACCAAACAGGAGGCTTCTCCAGTTCAGCACACAGATCTCCTCCTCTTCGATCAAAGTCGCATCGGCTTTTGTGTTGTCAAGACAAACATTGAATCTCTGCCGTGACATGCAAAAAGGAAAACTTAAACGCAACAAGCAAACATACAACACCTCCTCACTCTCACTCACCGTGCACTGTTGCCGTCTGATAGTGCGGCGGAGGTGGTGGCAGTGTCAAAGTAGTCATTCCCGTCCCCACGGTGACCGTGTGTCCTGGCAGTTGTTGCTCAAAAATTGTAGCTCCTGATACGGCTGTCGCCGTGGTGAGGGGCGCCGACGTTGGCATCGCCATCGCCATCGTCATCGGCATCGGCATTGGCATCGCCTTCTTGTGCTGTAATTGAATCGTGTGATATTTGACAAGCGGCTGGTGATTGTAATGAACTGCTGCCGCCGATGCCGGCAGATTGAGGGGGTTCCCGGGTGTCGCCGTTGCGATGGGGAAATATATAGTCGCTGTGCCAGTGATTTCCGTGCAACCGTTTTGTTGGACAAGATGCTGCTGCTGCTGTTGCTGCTGCTGGTGGTGGTAATGTTGCTGAGCATGGACATTGTTTGGCACCATGACCTGCTGCTGGTGGTAGGTGTTGATTGTGTTAGTGGCGGGGTTTGAAGGAGACATCTGATAGGTTTGATGCTGGGGGGACATCTGCTGATGCTGCTGCTGCTGTTGTTGGTGCTGCTGCTGTGCCATGGCCAGATGGTGATGATGATATTGCTTTAGGTTGGGCGGTGGCACGGGCTGTGACTTCAATTGAATGCACGGCGAGTTGTGATGCATTTTGTTTGGCGAGCTGGCGTGCAGGAGCTGACATGAGTCTGTGTAAAATGAAAGGCAAAAACAAAATGGGATTTCTGTTTTAATTTGAGTTGGCTACGGCTTGTTTGCGGTAGGGTAGTTTATTCATTTTTCGTCCTTTTCATCGGATCTAGTCCATGGTGTGATTGTGGGAACAAGAACAATGGTTTATTGATGCCGGATGATCGGGTTGTAAGCGTCATGCTCTACAAGAGAGATAGGTGAATTCACACGAATGAAGCAACAGTGAATGTGAAGAGTTTTCGATTTGCAGGCATTCTGGTTAAGTTTTTTTTCCATATCTTGGACAAATTGTGAAACAAATTCAGGATTTCGGAACCAAATGTTTGTGAGTTAAGTCATTTTGTCTTGGTTTTTAATAGCAGGCCTTCAAATCTTTGCAGACTTAAGAAACAGTTCGGAATTTTGGAACCAAAGTTTTGACCATTGTCAAAAGGTCAGTGTGTTTGGGAGTACCTTGAACGTTTCAAACCCTCGAGAGATTGGGAAAGTCATTCTGATGACCTTTAAGCCTGTAAATTACCAATTTTGTAAACAAATTTGGATCAGGTCAGAATTTTTGTTATTCTGAGGTCGTCTCGGAGCCTAACTTAAGACTTTAGCGACTTCGAGGCCGAGTTAAATTTTCGAATTTTAGAATAAAATGTGTATCGTAAGCTCAGAATAGTGCTCATTCTGTGGGTTTCTTGGTTTTCAACTTTAGGAGAGGTATTCCTTAGACCTTAGCAGACTTGCGAAATTTGCACCTACGACAGAGGGGATACCTCTTTTAAAGCCAAATATTAATTCCGCAAAAATTTCAAAACCCTCGGTAAGGAGAACTCTTCGAATATTCCCAGACTGTAAAAAAAATCGAACATTGGAACCAAATTTTGATCACTTTCAGTCGTTCAGAACTAAGACTTTCATAGGCGGTGGGACAAATATTGCTCAGAACAGTACTATAGCCATTCTGCTGAGGTTCCAAACTCTCGCCTCAGAGTTTACGAGAGAGATATTTTGGATATCCGAAGGCTGCTGCAAATTTTGGGACCAAATTTGCATGAACTGTGACAGAATTCATATTTTTTTAACCAAATTTTGATCAGTTCAAAATTTTAGACATTTTGTTGAAATTTGAGTCTTCAAATCCTCGCAGAATCTGAAAAAAATGTTGGAGCCAAATTTTGGTCAACTTCAAAAGGTCAGAATTTTGGTAATATTTTTGGGAAGTGTTTTTTTTTAAACCGCAACCCAAATATTCCTAATTTGGAACTTAAATTTTTGACATGTTTCAATAGTTTTTCTAACTTCGCAGTCTATGACAGAAATCCGATTTCTGGAATCAAATTTTGATCAGATCAGAATTTCGAGGCATTCTATAGCAGCTCCCCTCTTACTTCTGACTTCACAGATGACAGACATTGTCTTTGATCTTCAAAGCCAGTTTTGAGTTGTGGAACCAAATCTTCGCAGAATGCGACAGAACTCCAAATTTTGACCTGTAACAATTTTTGAACAGTTTGGGGGCCAGGCATTCTGCGACATTCCTCACTTCCGATTAACGATGAATATTTTTTGGCTGCTGCAAATTTCGATCCAAATTTTGATAAAAATCTCAGAATTCTGGTCATTCTGAGAGAGTTTGAACTCGTTTTAGAGTCCAATGTGTTTAAATCCTCGCAGATTGCGAAAAAAGAACTCCGCTTGGAACAAAATTTAAAATTTTGGCCGATTTTTTGAGTTAAATTTAGATCAGGTCAGAGTTTTAGTCATTCGGTGTAACTTTCAAGCTCTCGATGTACAGAGCGCTAGAAACGCTAGAAAGGAAATCTGAATTTTGGAACCAAATTTTGACCAGCTTCAAGGCGCAGAATTCAGGTCGGAATTCGGATCACAATTTCGACCATTTTGGAGGAGCTCCAAACTCTTGCCATTATTTTGGTAGCCATTGTGTGGGAGTTTCAAACTTTTTTGGAACCAAATTTTGATCACACATATTTGGTAAGACTCAAATTGTTAGACTTTGCTTTTTGATGTGAGTAATGAGACTTCAGCTAGAATCCTTAATCTCCCTTGAAAAGATCTGGAAGTCGTGATTCGCATACAATATTGACCATTTTGGACCATTTTGAGCGACATCATCGTTCGCAATTCGTGAACAACCTCCATCTACTTCTCACCCAAACTCCATGCTTACCTTCACGTTCGGTTAGCGAACCAAATTTGAAGCCATTGTGCAGGCTTGTCTCTCCCATAACCGCGTCATATTTACAAGATTTACAATCCATCTGAAATGAGACAAGAAAAAAAAAACAAGATTAGTCCCAGTGCACTCATTGATGCATTGTTAGCTCAATTTTCATTGATCTCTCCCCTCTGCTAGCAAGCTGACGCTCCGCCACAAATTCATCTTGATTACCACAACAACATGGTAAAAAAAAAGGTACGAGTTTGATGTTCTAATGATATGCAAACAGCCTGTCGGCATCAGATTACACCAATTATCCTTGTGCGAGTGGAAAGATGAACTTTTTCTTTTCAGAAACTTTGTTGGTCACATACACAGCAGCAGCCAGTTGAACACTGCTGAATTGGAGAAAGAAAAAAAGGACTAAATTCGGCCATTGAACAAGAAAAACTTTAATTGAATCAAAAGTTTAACGAAGTGATGGGATGTGACATTGAGTTGGGGCCGAGAGGATGGGGACATGTCCGACTGACAGCGCCGAGCGTGCCGTTGAAGTGTTTTTCGAAATGGAATGAACTTTCGTTCTTTTTTTTCTCGTTTTCATCCATTTCTGGGTTGACTGTTAAAAGTTTGTGCAACTTCACTGTCCACGCGTCAGGCAGAAAGAGTTTTCATGTTTCTTAATTTCTTCAAGAGTGGACAGGCGTAAGTTGTCTTGTTAAGGAGTCTATTTCATTTCTTTGAAGCATGACAACTGGAATTGTTTTCCGGATGTGTGCTCCATGTGTGTGATGGATGAAAAGGGTTATCTGAGGGAGACACTTGAGAGTGTCCTGCAAATTCAGTGTTCGTGACAGTTGAAGGTGTTTGCAGGCGAGTGGGAGTTGAAGAGAGTCGGGAAAAAATATCAGGTCTTAAACTTTGGAATGTTTTAAAGATGAAACGAATCTTAAACAGTTTGAATGCGATGTTCTATCCGTGCTTCTTTGTGGATGCAGCTCGTGGAGAGTGACCACCACAATTACGAGAGGACTACAGACATTCGTCAAAAGACGCCCGCGTAACTTATTGTGAATGGCTCGACCTAACACATTACGAGTGAAGGGGTCAGGTCATGGCGGAAGTGACAGTGGATTGGTTACAGCTGTACTTTTGGCACAGGACAGCAGAAGACCCGGCGGCGGTTCGAATAAATTTTGGCACAGAACGGTCGACTGTGAATCGCGGCAGCAGGGGTGAATTGACGCTCATTGCCAGAAATAGAAAGCGATGTGTCGTAGGCGTAGTTGAGACCCTATGCCGCACCAGGGGATACAGGAACTTAAGAAGACGAATATGAGGTAAGCAGATTTCTTCAGAAGACAACCAATTTCGCACCACTCTTTTCTGTCCATCGCGAGGGGGCCAGTGATGAACGGACATGGGATGATCTCTATCGTGTAGCCTTTGGCAACCACAGGAACTGTGCCTGTATTGAAACGACTCGAACTGGGCAAGGGGAGTCGATGAATTGTGCCTGACTCGATCTAGACGAAAGTCACTGGCTCATTTCTAGGGCCACAGATGAGAAGGGTAGGTTATATTTTGTCAAGAAGCAATCAATATGACGCGGGTTGTGGCTCATTTAGGTCTCTTTACTTGTCGAAGCTGTGTCCTGTTTTACTGAAAGGAATAAAGCAGTCGATGCACTTGGCAGACTTTGTGTAGTCTATGGGCTCCATCCGTCGCACGACCTGTGTTGTTTCTGGAATTTTAGACCCGGCGAAGAACCTGCGCAGTCGATGCAATTGCCTGGCGCGACATGAAATGGCAGTCTTGTTCCTGGAATCTGATAAAGATCCCGAAAAGTTTGCTCGCCAGCCAGATGAAATAGAAAGGACCTCTCTACTGTTGACCATTCTCATTCAAAATTGGTTCAATCAAGACGGAGGTCCGAGCTCTCGCCAGGATTCAAACCTTTTCACTGCGGTATCCCTAGTTCTCGCGTCAGAAAGTCTAAATTAGGATCTCAAGAGGCAGCAGCTGCGCATGTTGGACCACAGACGATGACCTCGAAATCTACAACAAACATAGAACTTCCGACTCTGCGTTGACGATGCTTAGGATTCTATGGTGTCCTCTGTCCCAAGTGGCTTCTGTGTTTGCATTTTTAGATCGGAGAATGGTTGCTTTGACATTAACTGTGTGACGCCAGTCGTGTCCACGCCACGTTGATAGAAAATTCGATGTAGCCGCTGAAGGGAATGCCTCTACATTTGTTTGATGATGTTCTCTGTCATCTATTGGATGCTCGTGGTGACTGCGACAGAATTTAGGTCGGTTATGGGAACATCTCACAATCCATCGTATGACGCCCAGTGTACCTTCGCGATTTTGGCAGCAGAAGATGTCGTAGATGGAATCGGATAAGTCGGTGTACGCCCCTACGGGTCCTGTGACAGTCCGTAGTAACTGCCATACAACTAACTCCAGTCACGCCTTCGCCTCTTTGGTAGATGCCCTCCCTGACGATAGTCCTGGAAAGACTCGAAGTTTGCCTCGTTGATGCTTAGGGTTGGGTGATGGCTCCTCTTTGAGTTCCGTCGACCATCGTCAAATTTTCAAATCAAAGTCTGTTTCCTGTCAACCAACTACCGTTGATTTGCGTCCATGCCATTCGAGGCTCCACATTGATATAATTTTCGATGACGGCGATAAAGGCATTCTATATCCGCCACGCTGCTGATGGCTCTTTCTATTTTCACGGCTATGGTTGAATGTTTTGAAATTCCTGGTAAATTTCGAATAAATTAAACGTTGAAGACATGGCGACCATCCCCCCATTGTGTACCGAAAGATAACATCCCTCGCTGCACCCGCAGTACAGCTGTCCATCTGATCGCCGTCAAAACGGCAATCTACTTAAATTGTAGACAATTTAACTTTAAGCGATCCGCCTGCCCGTTCCCGTTTCAATTTCCCAGTGCACGCCCTCAAACAACCTCGAATAAGTTTTGTTGACAATGAGCACAACAACACACAGAAGTTCGTTGCCCGTTCCGACGGAACAGTATGCGATTGTCCGAATCCATAAAATTCTTATCGTTCTTTTTTCTCCAGTCCCGCAGTCGACTGCAACTACTTTGGTGTAAGAGTTTCACTTACACGCAGTGGCGGCAGTAGCAGCAGCAAAAGTTCCTAACTTCTCATAACAATAATCGCACAGGAAAGTGCATACCACCGACATCCCTCCCATCACATCCCATCCACCAGCGTTCTCTCTCGTTATCCACCGATCTTCGTCCATTTTTTTTGTTGCCAGGACTGCCCTAACCCTCGATTTGATGCTCGAGCAAACTTTACGAAAGAGCAACAGAAGTAAAAAAATAAAGAAATAAAAATAAAAATTCTCATCTCAGCACCAAGTCGTGGACGACTGGATGGGATGGCGCTGGCACCAGCACGACGAGTATTATTATTGTTTATAACCGTAAAATGTGATTTACTTGCGAATCGTTTATTTGTCTGTTATTCTTTTGCACGTGTCCTCATCTTTAATTCGAAGCTTAAACTGGCGCCCAACGTGGGACACTAGTACGAATGTTCTTCGCCTCTAACAGGGAACTGCTGTGTGGTGTGTAAACTCGTGCGAGATTCCAGAAGAAACTCCTGTGTGGAGCGTGTTTGCTCATGTGATTTAGGAAAATAAATATCTGGCGCCCAACACTGGTCATTTAATGGAATTGCATCCCATTTGACCGCATAACCTTGTCGGAAGCTCTAGTTCTCTGTATACTCAACCCACCGAAACAGAAACTTTATGATTATCTTATGCCCCTGAGGATGCCATTATGACAGAGAGAGAGAGAGAGAGAGAGCGGAGAGGAGTATAGCCCTCCTCGTATAACCCTCATTGTTATTCTCAAGTTTGGCAGTTCGGCTACAAGCAAATTACTTTCCTCATCGAGAGGAAAAGTTTCCGTCATAAGTCTAATTTTGTGATGCTTCGCTTCGGAATATGAATCTTAAGTGTAGGCTCCCTTATGGCCTCGCCCACCCCACTGCGCCGCCCATGCTTGTAGGCATATCAATTAAATTCGAGTCAGTTGTGCTTACACACATGTGAAGAGAGGAGAGACAAGAATGCCTCAGTTAACAATCAATTATAATTTACCGTTTGGCTTACCTCGTGCGATTGCCCATGACAGGAACTGGATCCAGTGGAATCTATACTTTTCCTTCTTGCCTTTCCCCCGCCAACGTCGTCGCCTTCTCTGGTCGTCGCTCCCGCTCCCAGGCCACCCGATTCGCATTCACCCACAGCGGCACTTCCGACTCCTGATTCATGTGTTGGCTTGCGGTGCTGGTGGTGTTGCTGCTGCTGCCGTTGTACCCTTTGTAGGCGGCAACATATCCGTGTGTATGTACATTGCAATGCCTCGGCTAACAAACCGCCGAGACTCGATAAACACATCAGCATCAAAGGAACTCCAATTAAGGCATACAGGATGGTGGCGATTTTTCCGGCGGAAGACTTCGGTGTAAGGTTGCCGTGGCCTACGAAACGAGAGAATATCATACATGGCGGTTGAGAGAATGGGAGAAGAAAAAAAACGGAAATGAATGGAACTTGAAAAGAGCGCATTAATGAGAGTGAGAGTGAGTGTGAGGGGGAGCGGGGAGGATTGTGGGTTTTTGGGCCTGTTCAGCCTGAAGGCTTTTGTGTGTTTTTTTTTTTTTTTTTGTGGCGGTGATAAAGTAAAATAGCATTCCTTTGCATAACCTTTTGCCTTTGTCCCCTTTTTGTTCTAAAATAGGAGTGAAAGGAGAAACTGCTTTCACTTTAATGAGCACATATTAAGGACTTGGCACCGGGTTCAAGAGAAATCCGAAGGAGTGGTGGAATCGACAGAAAAGGGAATACGCTCCATTTAAAAAAAAAAAAACATTTTATGTAACTTATGAGTCATTCGCCACAGCGGCTTTTCTTGGTCCTGAGGAGGGGTCTTAAGGGTTAGAGGCAGCCTCAAGTCTGAGCCAGCAGAGGACAATTGTAATTGAAGGGAAACTCAACAGACTTTGGTGCGACTTGGAGGCAGATGGCTAGAGAACGTGGTGCTACCCGGAGGTTGATGGGAAGACGTGGACTTAAGCCACTCAGCCCAGGTTGAGCAGTGGCAGTTGAAGGGTCTTTCGAAATCGGGGAAGGTATGAATTTTGTACGGGACTTGTCGATAGAGTTCTTAATCAAAGACTTGAAAGCTCTAGGATTCTTCTCAATAAGAAGCAGCATTTAGGTCGTCAATCATGGGTTCAAGGACTTTTTTGATAGCATCTTCAACTCTGTCCCAACAGGGCAATCTATTGACCAGAAGACATAAGTGAAGGGAAATTTAACTTGGTGTAAAGAACTTGAGAAATCAAGCTAGAACTTGGGCTACTTGTAGTTGAGGTTAAGTGAGTGGCTAGACGGACTTAAGGTTTCGATTGTCATCCAGCCTTGTTTGGGAAGTGAATGGTTTTTCAAAATCGATGTCGCTTGAATGTACTTTCTTACTTGAAGGCAAGTGTTGACTTATTCTCAAGACTGTCATTGCAACGGGCACCCCTCCTCAGCTCGTAACTCCTCAGTCTTTGTTGCTTCTTCATTGTCTTTAAATAAGGGATTTTCAACGTCGTGTCCCACCAAACAGGAAATATTTGACGGTCACATTCAATTGCTAGAACTCTTCGTTGAGGTCCTTCTCTACCAGAGTGCGCCACCTTAACCACGACTGCCCTCTAGAAGACCCTTCGGGCTGGGTCCCTGCCTAGCCACTGTCCGTTGAGGTCTTACTCCACCAGAGTGCGCCACCTTAACCTCAACTGCCCTCTAGCAGACTCTTCCGGCTGGGTCCCTGCCTAGCCTCTGTCCGTTGAAGTTTTTCTCCACCAGAGTGCGCCAACTTAGGGCTAGCTACTGTTCGTTGAGGTCTTTCTCCACCAGAGTGCGCCACCTTAGCCGTGACTGTGGCAAGGGAATTCTGCCTGTGATTTGGTACTGACATTGCCGAGTTAGTAATGTATTGCATATAGTAACGGCGACGGCGTGTGTCCTTTCTTGAGGACAGCCTATACTCCGCAGCTTTCATTTCAATGCTAGCAAACCCCTTTTTGAAGGCTCGGGAATTTTTGAAGACACTGGGAAAAATCCCTCTAAACTTGTTAGTACCAACTGCCTTGTTGATGAATAGAGGATCAACACGGTCTATGGGGCTTTGCTCCCGTGAGCTCTTCAGGTGGTCACGACGAGCCACTGAAGATAAGATTGGATTAGAAAATTATATAGTAACATTGGCACATCATAAGAGCGATTACCACACACGCTCTTAATTTGAGCGTATGTCTTGACTCTTTCAGTCACCAAGTGCCAAGTTTCGACATATTTACCGCGAGTGTAAGTTCACAAATAACAATGAATCAATCCTTCCGACCGAGATAATGGGGGAAGAGTTGTGCCACTTCGATGTTTCTTGCCCCTCCGATTCATCTGACAGCGTTTTTTATAACCTTTCCACAGACAGGCGTCTAAGCGAAGCTGATTACTCCGGTCTTACACCATTGCGTTGCTCTATACTTCTGACAAGTGTGCGTGAAAATAAAGTAGTATGCGTGACTTGAGAACACAACCGTCAAGATCTGAGGTGAACTGCGATGGACTGGGGGTTGTCCACTGATTCCTCCATTATCTCTGGTTAACGAGCTCTGACCACACAAGTTCCACCTGGGACCTCGGACCCGATCCTGTCCCGAATGTGAGAATATTAGCTGCAGTTATTAGCTCGTACTTTAGATTTGATCGAACAGCCAGTCGAGTAGAATAAAATTCTCTGGTTGAGAGCAGTGGCAGCTTTCTCAAGTGGATTGTTGGTTGATGTCCATGTTCACCACGGATTCTCGAGCTGCTGGTGACACGAAAAACAATAGGTTATGAACTTGCAAAGACCCACTCCTCTGTTCAAATTAATCCACTGACCATCGCCTCAGAAGTGAACGAGGAACAACTACAACACCCACAAAAAACCCCTGCACGCAGCTAAAGCCCTTTAAATATTTCATGGCGGAATGAAAAATTCAAGAGCACTTGAGAGTTTAATCCTTCAAACCCCGCAGCATTGTCTTCCCGGCAGAAGCGCGCTGAACAAGTAATCAAAATAAATTCGCTTCGCTTTTTGTGTTCCCCTCATTTCTACTTCTGTCCAGAATGTCCAACAGCCAGCCCTAAACCTGCTGTTTTTTGTTTGTTTCTGTTTTCTAAATCCGGTTCTAAATCCCCGTCGAAAAAGTTAATATATATTCAAATTTAAACTCTGTCACCCACGCACGCACAGATTTCGGTGCCTACCTCCCAATTAACCCCAATTTTCGTTTCATTATGCAAAAAAATGGAAATGGAAAACAGAACGAAAAAAAAAATGGTTGGACGGATTGAGGAGTAAGAGAGGTACCCTTTAGCGCACTCACCTATTGTTGTGATCACAGTCACCGAATAGAGAAGAGCTTCACTGAACGACCATCGTCCTTTGTCCGCTTCAAATCCGGTCAATGCTGCCGTACTGCCAGCAGTGCTGCTGCCACCACCGCCGCCATTACGTGTGGCCGCCACAATTGATCCCTCGAAGCGGCGTAACTGCTCGTGCACCAACATTGTCCAATTCCTTTCATACAAAACGTTCAACTTTTCTAAAAGAAAAAAATAACACAAAAACAGGAATTCAATTTTTTTGTAGAAAAAGTTTGAGAATGGAAATTAAGAGAAAACCTGGGGTTGAGGCGGGCTAAAAGGATACCAAAAAGGACGTGGCAAGAACGTGACCTGAAAAAAATACGTGTACATCCACAGTTGCTTTTGCATTTGAAAATTCCGAAACCTTCAAGGACAATGTTCTCATATTTATTTATCGTGGTAAATACACGGAGGTGAGAAAGAGAGAGCGAGAGAGAGAACCTACAATTAATAGTGTGTACTCCATGTGAAGGAGGATGGCTGAAGTGACCAAAGCAGCAGCAGATAGGATGCACTTTGTCTGTTAACAACAAAGGAACATCATAATTCTATCCGCCAACGTTTCAGCCAGAGTACTCTCGGCAACTGTGAGAGGATGCGGAGGGAGAGGGTGGTTGAGAAAGAGTATCCTTTGTCGGGCTGGGATTCCGACAAATGGATTATAAACTTTTTCATTTATTATTGCGCCGAGTTGTGCTCAGAGGCGATTAAAGATGACTGGTGGACGGGGGGAGAGAGAATGGGATTTAAATAGAATCCTCTGAGCCGCTTTAAAGGGGGGGTGATAGTTGCTGTGGATGAGCTACGGTCTGAAAGAGGAAGGTGTGAAGAATCCCATAAAGACGGCGTTAAGTAGATTTACCGAGGGAGGTGGAAATGAGTACACGCGTTCCCTTTCATTTGATATGACTGCTGCGCCACATACTGCCTCCCTTAATCTCAAATGATTCTTTGCAAATCTTCGCACAAAACCAAATTCAACCCCAAGACGGCGGCGAATAGTATCCACAAGAGCATAACACCCAAGCCCGCACACAATGAGACTTAAGAAATTGCTATATAAATACTCAGAGGGATCACTTCTTTATGAATCCCATCCTTGAAAGGCCCCCTTTTTTTCCAGCCCTCAGTCCCCGGGTATAAAACAAATCACTTCCGTGTCGGGGATATTTTCCATCCCATCACACTTGAGCGCATTTTAATCCCTTTTCTCACACGAACGAGGCGTGAAAGGAAAAAAAATTGATACTAAACAAACGATCCCGCGGGAAATTACCGAACTCTTTAACCACCACCACCACTCCAGAGCGGGGTGGCTTTCACAGTTTCACACGCCCGCAATCACCACGATTTACATGCAATTTGTAGCATGGCTTCCGATTCAATTTAATTTAAATTGAACGAGAGGTGACAGAGTTTTCTTGTTTTTTTGCCAAAAATACAGGTGACAGGGGGGTTATGAAATTCAATTCACACGATTGCCCCCACTCTCTTTGAGGCCCATTCACAGGCAATGCCTGTGCTCAGATTCCTTCTCATTACTACCAGCGGTGGATGGGGGTGGAAAGGAATAAAGAAGAGTACCCTTGCACGCTTGCAGACTCAGCAGATTCTTGCATAAAAGATTGTGCTGAGTGGATTTTAATTGCAGGTGTGGCGTGACGAAAGTGGGCGAGGGTGTGTGCGAGACAAGTTGTTGTGCTCCTCATCGACTGCATCTTGAGTCATTGTAGCGCCGTCAAAGTAGTGCTGCCGATGCAAGAAACTCTGACAGAGGAGGAGGCTTTCACGCTGAGACGTGCTCGAGAAGAGGTGCCTCTGTGAGGAAGAGGCTTTTGCGTTTAATTGAAGTTTGATGAGGCAAGCTAGTTGACTAAGTGGGGCCTAGGCAAGTAAAAATAAATTAAGTGGCAATAAGGAGATGCTTCGGCTGGAAGAAAGAACAAAAAGAAGAAGGGCGTATAATTTTTTTCTCTTGAGGTGATGTGAGATAATTGGGTGCAGGGTGTGTTCAATAAACCAGTTGTGTGGGGTTATGCAAGTGGAACGACATCAATCGGGTGATTTTGACTTAAAATCTTCTCTTTTCCTTATACCCACTTTAAGGCACATTTGATTAATGTTGGTTTTTTTTCCCTTTCTTTTCAGGGTATGTTCACGGTTCTAGTTTATAGATCCATCCAATTATAAAATATACTACATCGCGCGCTATTACTTTGCCAATTTAACGGAAGATATTTCAAAAGAGAAAGAGTCAAAAATGGTCCGTATTTATTGGACATGTCACCTTTATTTACTTCAGCCATTGTCATCGCTCCTTTCAAAGATCAACTCTCTCAAAACAGGGCGAAGTTTTAAAATGTTTCGAAAAAGTGTCAAAAATTAGCCGAACTTGTTGAACATATCCGCTTTATTTCACCCGATGAGCAGTTCATTGCTTCGTCGTTTTACCAACTGTCCGTTAACACGGCTTCATCTTCGTCTTTTTGACGGTGTACCATCGGCTAACAGAATTTGATGAACGCATCCCCTTCGTTTCATCATGAACTGTCTTTACATGAGACGCGCCATAGACTAGTTGTCATTCAAAACCGTGCTCGAATGCCAGCCTTTAAATATCGTCCGAGAAAGCGTTAAGATTGTGCTGCAATTGTTGGGCGCTATCTTCCATTCCACAAGAAATCTATCGCTTGTCCTAGCTTGTAGCTTTGACAAGGTTTCCGTCAAATTAGTGCTTCAGTGCTTTAACTTCGTCTAACATGTTCCCTATGATGCTGTGAAAAGTTGTTCAGATAGAGACGAAATGGAAGGCGCGGCGACGTAGGCCAGCATAGACGCGGATCTAAATAATCCTATTCCTCAAACAGTCTCAGAAAAGTGTTGAAGATGACTGAAATGTCACTTAGTTCGGCCAGGTTGCTGAAGTAGAGGCCCACTACGTGCCGTCTAAGCGCTGCTATTACAATGAAAATGCACAACAGCTTCTTCCTCCTCGTCGTCGCTGGTAGCTTTTGCAGAAGTAGGGAAGGCACAGTACCCGGTTATGGCGCCGATAAGAGTTCTAAGATGCGCCCTACTCATGCTGATCAGGCTGTGAGAGTAGGCCACACTTGTCATGTGTCAGTAGGCAATCTACTATCTGTACGAGCAGGCGTTTCGAGCTTCAGTAGTTGTATTGCGGCAGTGATCGACATGGAACCAGCGTCTTTCCGAGCGCTGGTTAGTTAGACTAGTCAAGTACCTCCAACTCCCCAAACCAATTGGCGCCTGCTTTCAATAGCAACACAGTCTGAACAACGCACAAAATGATTGACGTAATTGTTTGTCTCAAAATCTATAGAGAAGGCTCTTTACCCGGATGGAAACAATGGAAAAGTCCATTCTAATTCGACCTTGACATCGAAGGACAACCTCTAACGAAAAACACACCTTTGCTTTCGAGTCAAGACAACTTGCTCTTAATAACCAGAAGCAGCGTGCACAGGGCCGACCCCCTCTATGGGTCGTAGGTGTAGTATTGTCTCCCCACTACGATCTAGCCCTGAGACAAGATTGGATATGCACACAAGACAGCAACGATAAGAGCTAAGATGCATGTCATGAGCATTATGACATATCGGAGAGTAGCTCCTAGGCTCCCACGCTCTACCTTAGTCCCAAGTCAGTAAATCCTTTCGACTACTGATTCATTGCAGCGCTTTTCAGGCGGCCGTTAAAGAGGATATAGGATGCGTGTGCTCCATCGGAAAGGAAGATCGTCACTTGCTCAAACAGCCACGCTTCAATAGAAACACTCTCTAATCAAGGACTTTTCTCAACGACCGCCTATCTATCGCTGAGATGGCCAAGTTCTTTAGCACTTATGTGAAGGCAGCGACACACACTTCTTCCAAGTAGAGACCTAGATTAGGTTAGGTGGATGGGATAGCGGTTTTAGGATAGTGTATGGAGAAATGTATAGCTCCCGGAACTATGTCATCTGTCTGAAACATTTCCTATCGTTCCGTAATCTCAACTTAAACATAACATGTCCATGTCCACAATTCGACTTCACAAAGGTATGAAGAAACGAAGGAAAAGACACATCATCATCATCTTCAGACACGCATGCTCCACTAAAGGGATGGCGGGGGTAAACCACGCACGAGAGATCTCCAGGCAACTCGATCCTACTCTAACTCATCAGGAGTTATGAGCAAGCGTAACCAGGCGTGTTTTTGGACTTACTCCAACCATCTCGTCCTAGGTCTGTCAAGCGGTCGCCTACCTGATGGAATCGCATTTAACGCCGGAAAGGCATATGTGGCCATGTGTACATAAAAGAACACACATGGAACCACACATGTTTGTGCCCACCTGAGTCAGAACAATCTGCGGACATGTACCATACGTCCACACATCTATTGGACATGTAGTAGCAGTCCATTAAATTCAACAAATTTTGATGCGAGTGCAATTGTCTTCATCTCCGCAGCCACACAGAAAACAAACATATGTAAGACATATTCTGAACATGTCCATCGAACTTGTGGCCGTTGATGTGGCAATCAGCAAATCACTCTTCTTCAATCGGTCGCAACATAAGCTTCATATGTTGTAGTTCTGTGGACTTGTATGATTTCATCAGAGTTCCGCGAACAAGTTCAACTCCGGCATATCCATGGAACTACACAGTTCCGTCTCCGGGAAGCAGTTCCGATTACGAAAAGAATCGCTCTAAAAAACCATTCTCCAGCTCTAGGATAATGTGATCTTAATTTCTTCTTCGTACCATAAGTGTTCACGTTTTGCTCACCCATTTATTTTTTAGTGGATTTTTGTTATGTCCTGGAGGTCTCCCTACTCCCTGAGCCTTACAACGAACAAAATATGGCCCACCCTCAATTCATAGTCCTCCTTATTCTCTTAGTCGTGTCACCCAAAAATATGTGTCACCTTGACAAGTTTGTATTCTCTTAGTCACTTTATGTGACATTTGTCACTTGCACGGCATTGTGTGTGACGTGGTGACGCCAAACGACGTAGGATAAGTTTGAAAATAACAAAAAAATCAACAATTTGAGTGCCTGGCCTCTTTAATGGAGGATAATTCCAATCACACCCAGAGATCCATTTTTTTTAAGAAAACGAAACATTCGCATTTTTTCGTTTTCTTGGGCTGACGCAATTCATCACATCCGCGCACCAATATATCCGTGCTCTGAACCAAAGACATCCAAGAATTATACAAATTATCAAATACAACCACCAAATTGAAATTGATCCCACTTGAAGACACAAATCTGCAGCACATGTTGCTAACTACTCGTAGTTGAAATTTTTTGGGAAGATAATTTGATTGGTTTTTTGTCACCTCACTCGAATTTATGAATCTTGAATCTTGACCAGAATTTGTCACCCCGTCTAAGAGAATAAGGGGGAGCAAATTCAAGTGAGCATGCCAGCCCTCAGGACTCTGCTTGGAGTCTTCAGGAAGGACCCCCTTAAAGAACAATGCAGTAGCAAACGCAGAAAGATCCAGGCGGCGATTAGGTACTTGGATTCAGTCACTTTTTGCTCCGACACTTCTGAGAACTGTCGCCTATCTGCTAAAGAGCTGGCTAAATATTTAGTCAAGGCCACCATTTGGCCTAAAACAACCTTGTTCAACAAAAAATATAGGTCCTTCCAACCACTCAACCTCACGGCATCCAACCACTTTGCTAAGCAGCCACTTCCGATGGTGGTTACGATTCGTTTTGCAAACTCATTAGCAAATTATTCACTCGTTTGCCTCTAAGAGAGTCCTTTAAACTTCAATTCCAGTTCAATTGGCATTCATCTAGGCACGCTCAAGCACTCAGTGCTCCCTGCCACAAGAGGAGGAGCAGAAACAATACCAACTATGTAGAATTGGTTACAAAATATAACTCTAACCCAAGTGAGCCATTAATGCATGGCTTCGCACGGATGAGAGGGGCGTGTTCGGCTAACACAACGAACGCTGATGTTAATCACTTTTAATTAAGACCAGTCCCGTCGCACCGAGTGTTAACCGACGGGCATAACAATGTAACGCGCGAGCGAGAAAAAATGTGTACGTTAACCCAGCCGATTTACATTTGATAAATAATGTGAAAAACAAACACCAGCGAACACGGGGTTTGTGGACATCTCCCGCAAAGTGGGAGCAATTTTGTGAAAGCTCTGCAGTTTGCACACACCGCTGTGCTGGCCGTCGGTCGTCGCCATCGCCTCGCCGCCCCGCTTGAGCATTGTCAGGACATACTGATTGAGATATTAATTAATATATTTTCGTTGTTTGGCTTGGTTTGATGGGAATCCAGGGATTGAGGCATGAGGTCGGCAGCTTACACACGCAGGCACGCAATAAATATGAATTAGTTTCGCGGCCTGGTCCGTGTGCCGGTCCCGAGCGCAGAACTGAACGGAACAGTTTTATGGTTAATCCTAGTGAAGGGGGCTTTTTTGGCTGACCTGCATTTGATAATTTATCCCGTGGCTAATGAATTTTAATAGAAATCGCTGCGTGAGTCTGCTTGCACCTAATTAAACTATTTCATTTTTGTGTGGATTGCTTTATACTCTCGCGTAGGTCTCTCTCTGTGCACTGTGGAGGGTAATGCCGCAGGAGTACGATCGATAGATTCCAGTCGCTGTCGTTTGTAAATTGAGGTTTATCCTCGACTGCGGATGATGGAAGCGATTGCTTTGAAGTGCCTCTTTTCGTGGAATATTCCTCACAACCGCACAACCACCAGACTGCACGGGGGTGGGTAGGAGTGCTCTTGCATAGGACTATGGATATGTGGTCATGTCTCCGAGAAAGAACCACGAACCAAGCGATCTGTCAACTGACATTGGTTCGGCCACCTACGAGGGCATTCGAACCCGAGGGAACATATTCAGACTAAGAGGGATTCTTTCCCCAAAAACCACATCAAATAGCGAATCCTTGGGTGCTAGAGGATGCATCCTAACGAGTGGTAAACCCAAAAACAGGTTCCCACGCCTAATCTCGAATCACCCTGAATCATACAAAGCTTTGCAAGCCTTGCCCTTGCTTTCACTGTGGGCGTTGGAGTTCCCCAAGGTTGCGTATTCACACCTCTCGTTTTCGTTACGATGATTTGTGACGGAGCGCAGCCCAGACGAGGAGTGGTTCATACTGGGAGCGTCTTATTCTTACGGATGACTTAATTATCCTAACATCCTTCGACTCCAGCACGCACGCGATAGTTTTGTGGCCTTATGCGCTGATGCTGGGACGAAGCGGACAATCGGAGGTGACGACTATATCCAGGAGTGAGTGATTTTCACGAGTGATGGAAGGAGTACTGCTGAGCTTGACACAACTAGGACTGAAACAAGTGCAAAAACTCGCCTGGTTACTCTTTGGTATAGCCCCTCGTGTGTTAGAGTCGAAGTCCACGCCCTGCAGATCTCTCTTGTGTGACCCCTTTAGTCGACCATACGGGCCACTGAAGATGCGGCATTCTATCGCCTGGGATTATCTCCACTGAGCTGCAGACGAAAACTCGGAACTCCTTCTGTCACGACTAGAGGCTATATTCAAAGGTTGTCTCGCATGTTTTTCCATCCGTCCGAGGCAGAGACAAGTCAAGTTTTGTACTCCTTCCTTCAGTAGTTCGCACGGTCATCCTAAAAATATGCAACCAATCATGCAGTCTATCCAATTGTTGGAAAGGCCAATGGAGACGCTGTGTAACCCAAGCTATCAGCCTCTGAGCACGCAGACTGGAAGCGGAAACTCGGCACAAATTGATCGGGACTCACTCAGTATACATTAAGGAGGGCCCATTGGTTGCCTTGATGGTCTTAGAAGGTACTTTAAGCACAGTTCCTCCAGTGCTATCATGATTGCCGATAGGTAAACCTTATTCAAAGCGCCTTCGAGAGAATGGACTTGGGTCATCAGACACTGGTTCATCAATTGCATGCAAATCTGGGAGTTACCAGTATTTCTGAGGTCGCCAGTATCTCAGACCTCCCCGGTACCACGGAGCTCGCCAGTACCTCACAGCGCGCCAGTACCTTATAGCTCGCCAGTACCTTACAGCTCGCTAGTACCTTACAGCTCGCCAGTACCGCCGAGCTCACCGGTACCTCTCAACTCGCCAGTACCACTGAGCTCGCCAGTACCTGTCAGCTCCCCGGTACCACTGAGCTCGCCAGTACCTCTCAACTTGCCAGTACCTCTAAGCTCGTCAGTACCTCAGCTCGCCAGTACCTTAGCTCGCCAGTACCTCACAGCTCGGCAATACCTTACAGCTCGCCAGTACCTCTTACTGAGGCAGCAAAGCCGATAGACTAGGCCCAAGTGGCTGCACAAAGGCGGTTCGAATTGAGTGGCATATCAGACCATAGACAGACTCACTCTTCCACCCCGGCCATCCGTCCTGTGTCTACCTGCCTCTACCTGATCCCTAGTCATTCGATTCAGTTGTCATCCCAGCAGCAGTCACTCTCTCCACGAATCTCCGCCCCAAAACCATCTCATCCAAGGATTAAATGACTCCCCCATCAGAGTGCTTGCTCGGATTTTATTAAACCCCTCAAGCTCCTCTAATCCCATTATCAACAACAACGAGAAGAGATTTCGCTCTTCTCGCCAGACAGTTAATAAGCCTCCGATTACCTCAGCCATCGCCCCACACTGGATGGCGGTGGCTGGCTACACGAGTACATGGCGTTCCATTCCTCTGCCACCCACTCATTCGCTTACCTGTTATTATCCAGAGCTCTTTCAAACAATCCTCTCGACTTTTCGCAATTGCCACATTCTTCCGAATGTCCTGTGGCGCCTCGAGCATTGGGAAAATTAACGCACCCATCACCGAGTACACAACGACGAGCACCACTAGACCGGGTGTGGAGAAGAGCACCTTTAGCACCCGACTGAGGAGACCGGCGTGTCCCGGCGAGTGTCTGGTTTCGATGAGGTCTGTGCGATCCACTACTCCTTCTTCTATTGTCAGTGTTGATGAGAGTCGCTGTTGTTGTGGATGCTGTTGACGATATTGTGGATGCTGTTGCTGATGCGGTGGCTGCTGCTTCTGATGATGATGATGGTGATGGTGGTGATGATGCAACGGATGCTGCTTCACAGGTGTGATACAGGTTTTCGTAACGCCGCCGGTCGCGATTTCAATTTCGTTTTCGCCGGAAACCTGTTCAACGTCCGACATTTTAAGCTCGAGTGCCGTTCACTCATTTAGATGTCGTTTGCTTGGCCAGCAAAAAAACAGGACACACTCTGTCACACGCACACTACACACTGCACTCCCGCACTCGTCTCTGGTTGAACAAAAGCCCGGGCTAAGCTCTGATTTGACGTTGTCATCCACACTGTCTGGTTGAACGTTCGTCCGATGGCGGGAGCAGATTTCTCAGATCTGCATTATTCCTGAAAGAAGACAGAGAAGAGAATTAGTTCAGATCTCAAAACAAAGGACATGAAGAATTGAAAAGAAGACCATTTTCTCACGACGTCCTCGACTACGTGACGTCGTCAATGCAGTCGAGGAGACGAGCCGGGAGTTGTTCCAGCCGAGTCAAGCATGGTGTCATAATTATTGACGCCCCCGAATTGCTCCTGCATCCAATTAGCAGTTTCATCGTTAAATCAGATGGAAATGTGATTATCTCTCAGCTGCTGGGAAGTTGTCAATAAAAGGAGAATCTCGTTAACTAGTGCCACATCCACGTCCGCATTCAGATCCACCACCATCGGCACAAGGACTGCCATAATTAGACGGACGGACTTGCAGACGGGAGCGAGTTAATGGATTGGTGCCTTGGTGGCTCTGATGATTCCCTGAGAGGATCTTGTGGAAATAATCGACCGGAAGTTAAATAGCTGTAACTGTAGGCTTAGCGATTTGTTTTGTGTGATGTTTGCCTGTGCTTTATGTTGAGTGAGTAATCCTCCATCCGGCGAGTGGGAAAGAGAGAGAGAGAGAGAGAGAGAATTGTTGAAGACCAAGGGGGGGAGATTAAATGTTTATTTTAATTACTTGTTTCCCCTTGGTCAATGGCAATTGGAATTTGCAAGGATTCCCGAAGAGTGACTGAGTGAGAGAGAGAGGGTGGGTGTACGATACACCATTTCATGACCTGACATTCTGACTCTGACGGGAAATAATTGTTTGTTTGTTTATTCCTCTTTGTTCTGGCATTTGATTAAAGTTGGAATGCGTTTGAAGCTTTTGTACCACACAGAGAGGGAGGGGAGTGACTTGTGAAATCGTTAAATGTTGAGTGAAAGGGTGGCAACAGGAGCGCCTCCTTGAGGGCGTGCAAAGGCAGTTTGATTTGATGTGAAACGACGAGGTAAATGGATTCCGAGAATCGTGGAATTCAAGGGAAACATGAATTTGCCTTCGATTCTGATCTGAAATCGAAACCTTTGTCCGGAGAGGGCACTCGGTTTGGCCTGTCTCGAAATGTGATCCTTTTCAGCGGGATTTTGGAATGAAGCCCATCTAGGAGGGGAATGAGAGACGTGATTAGGACTTGTATAAGTTGCACTTAAGTCAATCAATTATTGCCAATACCCGTCTGGCTTTAATGCAAGCGGTCGGGAGGTACGAAGTCTTCTAGGAACGTCGGTCCGGAATCCAACCTTGTCCAGAAAGGTCGACCCGAGTTGTTTTCCGTGAAAAGAGGCACTGGACGGAATGAAAGACAGAGCCTTCAGAGGTTGATTTGACATTGCATGTGAGTGGGCATTCACTCTACGTAGGCTTGATTTAAAGAAGTGGCTGACTGCAGAAGGCAGTCTAATAAGGCTAAAGTACGTGCATTGACTGCTCCCAAACTTGGTCCCAGTCGGTGCTTATGACAAAGGGGTTAGGTGGCAATTGGAGCTACCCTCGCAGAGGAGGTGATTTATGCTTTCGACCTCCTCTTCACCCACGCATCTTTGCGCAGTGTCCAGTTATGACGTCCTGAGAACTTTCTGCACTCCTTGCGCAGACAACTTGTTCCTTCGTTCGACTAGGGAGCCAAGTCATCTTTGCCAGTCTCTCGAAAGCCAAAATCACTTGTGGAAGTTTTCGCAGTTTTCATAGAAATCCTTTGTCTCCATCAGTCTTCACCTCTCATCAATAGATTGCCCTTCAAAGTGCACGCTTCATAACCTCGCCGTCTGCTGCAGTAAATCTGAACACTTCTCAGAAGTCAGTCATGCACAGCGGACTGCAGGGAAACCTCAAGTTATCCTCACCTCAGTGACACTCCTCAAATCTCCCACAACTAATTAATCAGCTTTGCAAAGGGTCATCGAAACCGAAAACCCCACACGACGGACAGGAGAAGCAAACGTAATCGACCCTCCTTCGGTGATTTCAGAATCTGTTCAGTTCAGACGCAGCTCCCTCTCTCTCTTTCTGAGTCTCTCCTCACAATTAGTCTTTGACAAAACTTTTGCAGCCCTACCCGACCTCCCCGCGCACCATCTCCACCAGGAGGACGAAGGCAATCCGATAATCCCATTGACTGTCATCCGATATTCTCACTCGGCGCGCTGCACTTGCCTCTGCACCGTCCAAAGTGACCTTAATTAGATTTGTTCCTTCAGAATCTGTTCCTGTGATTCAATGCCCGACAAGGAAGAGACAATCACGCATTGAAGCGTCCAGCTAATCTCAGAACAGCGCAGAGAATGCAAAAGAGTGACGACACCAGGCGACAGACATCGGCCATCAGAGTGGATAAACTTAAACGAAAGTAGTTATTAATGGCTTCACTCGCAGGGCCAAGTAAGTTAATTAAAGTTTAAGTCCTGTTTAGGGAGATTCAATTAAGTCGATCCACCTACACCCCTTTGACGGGGAGACAGGCGAGAGTCTACAGGCTCTGCAACCCTCTCAAAGGTGACCCGGGAAGAGTGTCATTCACAGTCAAGTGAATCCCGCTTGAGGAATCTCCTCATTAAGCATTGTAAGGCACTGCTTGTGTCGCATTGTGGTTGTAGGTGGAGGGCAGAATTACTGCATCATTAACGCGCGTTGTGTCCACTTAAGACAGCACTGCTCTGCAATAATTTCTATCTCCCGCGTATTTTTATTTTTGTTGTCTCTCTTGTGTTGTGTGCTTCTGCTTGAATGCCCTTTATCTAGCGGCTTCATTAACGACGCTATTATCCTTCGCGATGCACACTGTGCATGGAAGGGTGCATCGCCCAAGGCGTGTGGGGCTGCAAACTTTTATCATCGCACAGCGTCCCCTCGGTGTGCATTCTTCTTAAGATGCAGCTTGGCCGGAGGTTGGAGAGTGGTGGCATTCTCCTGCTGATGAAGGGTTTCTTGCCAGTAACGGGGTTTTCATTAATGTACACTTTTTTCGTGATTATCCCTGGCCAAAGGATCGTCCAGGAATAAACATTAAGCAACATCAGTTGAAACGGCAATGACACCGGCAACAACACCAGCAACAGCAGAAGCAGCAGCAAACACGGAGAAGGAGAAGTAGAAGAAGGAAATTGCATTTTGGTTACAAGACTTGGTGCGGATGAGAGACGACGGACCGACCAGAGGCGATATCCTTGAATGGGTTTTGGCTTTTTGTAGGTTTTTGTTTATCCTTTCAGTGTTTACGAGTGTGCTCAAATTTATTCGTTTTTAATTCTTTTCTGATTAAAGTTGGAGCGGTAATTAAGAGTTACAATGTAATTACAATGCGGGTGTGTTCAGAAAGTGTTAAGTTTCGTGAAAATCCAAATGGGTGGGATTCTTAGTGAAGAAAGTGCAATGTTTCAGAAAAACATAGGGGAACTGGAGATTTCTTATGAAGCTGTTTTAAGGTATTTTTATTGGCGGCTGTGGCTAGGGACTGCGTTTAAATGAAGAAGACTTTGGCGGGAGTGTTCAGAGAGTGTAAACCTGCGTTAAAAAAAATAACGCAGGGACAGTTGAAATGAATGCTTGGAAAAGAGCTTCTATTGAAAAGAAGAGCCCTTGAATAGGATGAGGATCCATTGTGAGTTACCTTAGTTAGAAGGGAATTAGAAA
The DNA here is from genome assembly GCA_905231855.2 of Eristalis tenax. Taxonomy (NCBI): domain Eukaryota; kingdom Metazoa; phylum Arthropoda; class Insecta; order Diptera; family Syrphidae; genus Eristalis; species Eristalis tenax. The sequence goes on from HG993125.1 coordinate 2,492,106, forward strand.
GCGGGTGTGTTCAGAAAGAGCAATGTTTCCGAAAAACATAGGGGAACTGGAGTTTTTTTTATGAAGCTGTTTTAAGGTATTTTTATTGGCGGCTGTGGCTAGGGACTGCGTTTAAATGAAGAAGACTTCGGCGGGTGTGTTCAGACAGTGTAAACCTGCGTTAAAAACATAACGCATTGATAGTTGAAATGAATGCTTGGAAAAGAGCTTCTATTGAAAAGAAGAGCCCTTGAATTGGATGAAGATCCATTGTGAGTTACCTTAGTTAGAAGGGAATTAAAAGGCGGGTCTGTTCAGAAAGTGCAATGTTTCCGAAAAACTTAGGGGAACTGGAGTTTTTTTATGAAGCTGTTTTAAGGTATTTGTATAGGCGGATGTGGCCAGGGACTGCGTTTAAATGAAGACTTCGGCGGATGTGTTCAGAAAGTGTAAACCTACGAACAAAATAATGAAGGGACAATTGAAATGAATGCTCCAGAAAGAGCTTCTATTGAAAAGAAGAGCCCTTGAATGTGATGAGGATCCATTGTGAGTTACCTTAGTTAGAAGGGAATTAAAATGCGGGTGTGTTCAGAAAGTGCAATGTTTCCGAAAAACATAGGGGAACTGGAGTTTTTCTTATGAAACTGTTTTAAGGAATTTTTTTTGCGGTTGTGGCTAGGGACTGCTTTTAAATGAAGAAGACTTCTCCGGGTGTGTTCAGAAAGTGTAAACCTACGAAGGGTTCGATTGGATTTAAGAGAAGAAGATCGAAACAGAGGTTCTATGAATTGGAGAAGATTTCAACTGGATGAGAACCTACTTTCCGGATGGGTGTGTTCACAAGGTCAAAAGCTTCATAAAAAGAAATATAGAAATGGACCGTCCAAGAAAGTTAAAAAAGAGGTTGTTCAGGTTAAGAGTTCAGGATCAGGAACGAGGATCCATCGAATCAACGAGGGGTTTACATAGATCAGCATCCATTTCGGGTCCGTTCACAAATACACTACATAAGTTTCACTTTGCAAACTGACATCTCCCATCTCCCTCTGTGCAAACAAATAGTTTTTAATATATTTCTCCACTTTTTAGTACATCCAGTTACGATTACGAGCAAGCGGTTTCTTTTAACAACAACCAAAACGTTTTGCAAATATTTATGATTGCCGGAGCGCCAATTAAAAGTTATACCGTGCACAATGAATCAGTAGCTCATTGTCTCACCCGACACTCGTCAAAAACTACGCACATAAATCCTCTTATCATTCCCTTTAAACACAAACACAGCACACACCAACTCCCTCCCAACACATGCAGGCGAATTGTAATAAACTCACCATTCCGCTCCGGTGGGCTTGAATTCCCTGCGGATGCCATTTGATTCGCTTCTCGTTCCTAAAGAGATTTTCCCTAATTAGAGGAGCTCCATAAAAACACACCTCGTGGCGTCGTCGTCGTGTATGAGATGTGCGGGCATGTGCGCGGATAAAAGAAGGCTTGCATTCCAAGTTCGCAGCACCGACAGAAGGCACACGAAGTTTATCGCATTAAGCCAGCGATGGGGTACAAGTGATAAACAAGTTTGTGTTGTGTTCGCCTGACGACGGCAACGGAGATGGCGGATGGAGATGAGGCAGAGGATGTTGTGATTTTTTGTCGCTGTTGTTGCCAATTTGAAGTTTTTAGTCTTAATTCCTCTCATTTGTGGGAAATTCGTTAAGGATTCTTTGACACAGAGAGAGAGGGAGAGAACTCCTTTACCAGGAGAATGCAATAAAGGATGTGACACATAAGTTCCACATGAGGGCATTCTTCAGCCGTCACCCCACAAGGGATGCGAATGGAAGGGAAGAACTTAACATTTTCCTCTTCACGGCACAAAGTGGTTGCATATGATGATGCCCGGAGAAGAATAAGAAGCACGACAGTGGGCGGTGCTTGGAGGGAGAGAGGAAGATAAGAAGAGGAAGCTACATGCCGAGGGCAAATGAAAATCTCTCGAAGACGACGACGATGAGAGCGAGCCGCTTTTGGGAGCTCTGAGAAATTATGAATCTCCAGGAACTGAACATTGCGAAGCGTTAGCATCGCAAGCATCCCTTTGGACATGTTGTGGTACATTTGAATTTAATCCTCCACCACACAATAGACATCTCCCCCGTCCAAAGGGATGTTCACCGCCCGGCCTGAGCTGTGATTTGTGCGGCGACTGCGGGCAACAAGGGAATACACAGGAGAAGATATTAAGCAGATAAATGGAAGATTAAAATTGCGTCCTTTTGCTTTGGGACCCGGGGAAGAGGGTGCGCAGGGTGTGATTCTGTGGTTCTGTGAAATATTTAAGGGGACAAACATCAAATTTTCGGGCACAGTGTTTGACGTTTGCGTTCCCTGAAAACTTAACCAACATCCGTCGTTCGTGAATCCAATCGATCTGGCAAATTATTCAGGATGTACATCTATCAATCAGAGAAGACCATCTCCGTCGTCCTCTGTTCTTTGCTTAGTTCTCGTGTCAGCCAGAGCAAATGCCACTCACCCCCCCCCCCCCCCCCCCCCCCCACCCAATCCATTCGAAAATTAAATTTCACTGCCTGAGGGCGTGTTTGTTTATCCACAAGGATACAAGAATGTCGATATATGCACGATGCCACTTCAGTTAAAGGGAATCTCCCGCCCGCACAAGAGAAGAGAGACGGACTCGCACTTAGGATAGCAATAAACCCGAAATCAAGGCTTAAACAACCAAAGTCAATGATATTCCCTTAAATACGAGTGAAGCACCATCTCCCCCTCCCCCATACCGCACTCGAATTTGTGTGCACAGCTGCGTATGCCTGTCGGGTTATTCCAATTAATCGCCAACCAATACTGTTCACTGAGGAGGGACTCTCCTTCCTTCCACTAAGCTCTGTACTCGGAGAACGACTTGTTGCCAGCCGTTCAGCTCTCATCCCCGAGGAGTTTCCAGTTGCCCAAAATTCAAACAACCATAAATCTCATTCCGTCCCTCCTCCCTCTTCTTTGGCTTGTCTGCAATCGTGAGGGAGGCGGAGGACGAGCTGCAGGATATAAAGTGTATATAAATTGTGAGCCTTAAACAAATTAATTCCAGTCTCAAAAGATTCATATTGACTCACTCTCAGCAGCGCGCCACTGACAAACAAATAAATCCGCACTTGAAATGTATCCTTGCCTCCCCTCCCCCACCCTTCGTTGCTGATTACATCCGGGATTCAAACCATTTTAACACGAGTCGGAGGCGGCCTCTGCAGTCTTGGTCTTATCGTGCACCTCAATCGGAACACGTTGTCGCCATTCGTTCACTCCGCTAAGGCAGTTGCTTCAAGTCGTGCTGAGCACTGCCGGGCCAGTTGTCCGTGGACGGAGGGAGAATGGGAACCCCCCTGTCATGGCGCTTGGTTGTCAAAAAATCAATTTTCTCACTAAAAGGTGAGAAGAGGAAGTCCTGCAGTGAAGCACAGCCGGAAATGAGTTGGTGATTTGCATTTTTTTCTTTTCTTTTTTTTCGTGTGTTTGTTCTTTCTCTTCCCTCTTTCTGGCTTTTGTCCTTCGTGTCGTCCTTTATTCAAGCGCTCGCTGTGGAATTACCTTAAGTGAGTGCAGTCAGTACACGTCGCACATATGCAGAGCGTTATCCTTTTTTTCTGTTCGTCGTTGTTGTTGTTATTTATGAGGGCGACGTGGACGAAGGAGGGAGAGTGTGGATGGAACAAACCGTCCGTGACACACATATTCCAGTTGACTCTTAATGCATTTCTCATTTGCATAAGAGCGTGTGGAATGTGGTGCTGGTGGTCCTGGCGCCGGTAATGGTGACGGTGACGATGATGGTGGTTTATCCTCTTGTCCGTCCATCAGACGATGAGAAGGAGGGAGTCCTTTGGTTGTTTTTTTTTTTCTTCTTCTACTAAATTGTCTCTCGAGGAGACGGGGGAATATATATGAAATTTCCCAACCGGATAGTGGTTATGCATCTTCATGTGAGGACGGCTTTTGAGTACTATATCTGATGGTAGTTCCTTTTTTGTCGCATTTATCTTCTATTTTTTTCTTGACTCGTGTAACATTCTCGGGGAGTTTGTCAGATTTCCTTTTAGCTGCTCTGCTCATGACAGTGGATTATGGTGATCTAGCTTAAGTTAATGGCCAGCTAAGGTAATGCGAATGAGACGTTGGCTGAATGGGGTGGAGAGATGGACTAATGGGGGGAGTCTGTTATTTGAGAGGGAGGGAGAAGGAGTCTCTTGCTCTGGTTGACTACATTTTGTGTGTTTGCGATTCTGTCCAAGAAATAGAGAATAGAGAAACTGATTTATTGAATATTTTAGTTCATCTTTCCTCCTCCTGATGGTGGCGCTATGGTCTCGAATGGACCTGTGCCTCAACCAACAAGCAGAGCATCTTGGCATAGGTAAAATATGGGGTTTCCAACCCTAAAAAACTCTTAAATGTTGTGATCTGCTTGTGGCGGAGGTTTGCTAAGTAATGTGGGTGTCTTCAAGGACCATAGACGGATCTAATGGCAAGCCTAATGACTCGTGCACGCACAACGCTAGTGGCTGTTGCAGAACCCTGGCCTAGGTCCACCTCGGGCTGTAGTGCCGCCTAATTCCCGAGATTCGAGACGCACTGTCATGGTTAAGGTGGAATATAAAGTCCATTTGTGATCCATTGCGGCCAGCAAGGCATCTTAACGCCTAAGTGGCTCAGGATTTTGAGTGGCAAAGGCTAATTATTTCAAACAATGACATGCGAGAATTTATTCTCCACGAGGGGTGCAGTCACTATCTCCCGAATCCTTCCTTATGTCCTCGGCTCACTAGATCATTGTTGCTAGGGTCCTTTATTACCGCGAATCTTAACAAATTTTTCAGTTCAACACTGCTTAAGGGTGATTATGATAATCATATACAGTCGGGGAATCGAATAACAGTATGCAGTAAAAATATTACATTTTTGAATGTTCAGCTCTAGTCCATTGTGTTAGTCCCATTCCACGAATGCATGGACATCCAATTGGAAACTAATGCAATCTGTTAAACTATTTATAGATAAATTCAAGTCGCCTGCGAATGTTAAATTTTTACAGTCTTTGAAAATTTCATGAACATCGTTTATGAACCATAGAAATAGTAATGGCCCCACATGGCTACCTTGTGGAATGCCCGATATAACTTTTATTACTCGAGGTCCAAGACTATCGACCTTTACCAATAACTTCCCGTCCCTTAGGTAATTGCAAAAATAACTCTAACATTGCCGAATGGAATCCATGACTTAAGCTTTAAATTGTGATGTAGTTTATCGAGGGCTTTCGAAAAATCGGTGTAAAGTAATACATTTTAATCAAAATTAATTTTTATTTAAGATATTTAAATTAAATAATTTAAATTTAAAATTAAATTAAAAAAAATTAAATATTTAATTAAAATATTTAAATACATTTTTATAAATGTAATTTGAAAATTATGATAAATCCGTTGTACATGACCTGCCCTGCATAAAGCCGTGCTGGTAGAAGCTTAGAATTAAAGAGGCCATAATAAATTGTGGCTAGCAGCTTAGTGGAAGGTAATAGAAATGCCTAAGTGTTGTGATAAAATAGTTCGTCAGTGCATTAGCGTGAGATGAAAATTTCATGTTACAGTCAAGTAGGAGTCCTAGGTACATAAATTCGTCTACATTTTCTATAAGAAAACAACCATCACTACAATTTTCACTAGCACGAAATAACTGACCAAACACACTGGTTGCACATTTACATTGATACAATTAACAAATGTTAGCAATTAGGTGCATGAAAATATACATCCGATTATGGATTAATAGACGGAGATTGATGAAAGTACATTAATTTGGTCTTAGGAGTTATTACAAGTTTGTGTTCAGTGAACCATCTCTCTCAGCATTGAGATCTAATGGACTGTTGACGCCATACGATAACCCAACATCGTCAGCAAAAGCTGTACGTAAGCCTTTTAGATCGAGATGAAAGAGTGAGTTGATATACATTTAAAACAGAATGGGACCTAGGACTGAACCCTGTGGTACCCCAACTCTGATTAATTGCACTTCACTTCTAGTCTCATTCAGATATGAGTTAAACCATTCAAACACAACTGCATTTTCCAGTTTACTTAAAAGAACTTTATGGTCAACCATGTCGAAGGCTTTGGTTAGCAAGACTCTAGAAATCCTCAGTTGATTTGCCCTTTTGAAATCCAAATTGAGGAGGATGAAAGAACATCGTCTTGTCTAAGAAGCTGACTAACCTAGTTTACATAAGTTTTTCGTAAACTTTACTTTTGGTTGGCAGAAGGGAAATCGGCCCAAAATTTCCTATTTCGGTTGGAGAGCCTTTTTTAAACAAAGGAATGACATCTTTAGATCATCAGGAAATATATCAGAAAAAACACTACGGTTGAATACATCAGCTAATACATCCACAATGAAACATGAAATATTTTTAAGGACGACATTAGAAATACCATTGACAGGACATGAATTACAGTTATTCAAACTACCAATCGTACTTAAAATCTCTAAAGGAGTTGTAGGATCGTAAACAAAACTTTTACAGTGCACAGAGTTAACATCACCAATAGCAGGACATTGAGAACATAGATTTTGCGTCAGTCTACTATGTAACTTAAGTCCCATACTTGTAAAGTGTCTATTAAAAGCGTCAGCAATTTCATTTATATTACTAGTACGTAAGAGAATAGTTTTTTGCATGGAAACCTCATAGATGCATATCTCAGACACGGACACAATATCCGGGACACACGCAAATGAGTTAACATGTGCGACAAGCGCAGAGAAATTTACTTAATTTTACAATGAAATATAATTTTTCGTTTACAATGCTTGATATTGGTCGATAGCTTTCTACTATTTGCCTTAAAACGCTTTTGTATATGTATAGGCAGCAGAAAATAACGCTTCCATTCATTTAAAATTCACCCGGTTTTAGTGATTTTATGTGGACGATCAACCGAAAACCAACTTTCTCTTAAAATTCCAGCCGGAACCCCATCGGGGGCTGTAATTTACTTTAAAATTGTTTTAAGGCACTTATTACATCCTGATAAATTGCAATACACCTACATCCAGAACCTCGGGTATATTCGAGTAATGATTCGTCGTTGTCTGGACGGGACGTCAGCATATGATTACTCTTCTTATTGGTGATGCGTTTAGCTCCAGCGGCAATTGAGTAGTTTTGGATAGCCCTTTTTATAATTCATGCCAACGTCCCATACATGACTTCATATCACGTTAAATCTGCGCAGCCTTTCCGTCAATTGAATCGATTATGACGAAATGAGGAGAATACTCGTAAATAATTCTTGGTTAAACGGAATGAAATCGTGTAAAATCGGAATTAATGTTCATTTCCTAGCCCTGGTCAAATTAAAACCGTGTAAAAACAGAACTTTGTTTATTCTTCATCTTAACCAGTTCCTCGCAAATGACCTTCACTCAGCATCGACTCTTGCAAGAACTCCCTTGGATGACACATGAATGATATGATTTATTCCATTCGTTATGGCAAAATCTCAGGAATATATTGACGTCAAAATGCTATGGAAATCGGAATCAATAATATCCTCTATTCGAGTATTCTCTTGAAACCTCGAAATGGTTGACTTAAAAGAAACTCACTCAATCACCCGCGTGTCCTGACGGAGAGCATCTTTACAGAAAGTCTATAAGTCTTTTGAGACCACAGACAGAACACTTCCCATTTAAGGGGAAAAGTACTCAATGGGAGAGTTGCAACGGAATGAGTTTCTTCTCAGAAAATAAACCTCTTTCCAAAGAAACTCACTCAATCACCCGCGTGTCCTGACGGAGAGCATCTTTACAGAAAGTCTTTAAGTCTTTTGAGACCTCTAACAGAACACTTTCCATTTAAGGGGAAAAGTACTCAATGGGAGAGTTGCAACGGAATGAGTTGCTTCTCAGAAAATAAACCTCTTCCCAAAGAAACTCACGCAATCACCCGCGTGTCCTGACGGAGAGCATCTTTACAGAAAGTCTTTAAGTCTTTTGAGACCTCAGACAGAAAACTTTCCATTTAAGGGGAAAAGTACTCAATGGGAGAGTTGCAACGGAATGAGTTGCTTCTCAGAAAACAAACCCCTTTCCAAAGTCCTCCCCCGATGAAGGTGAACCAAATGAAATCTCCTCTCCCATGCTCCTCTTAAAAGGGTTTTTTTTTTTTTTTTTTTGTCTTTAAACGTCAACATAAATGTTTTATCTGACAATAAATTTCACTGGGGAATTCTCTAATGAAAATCAATCTCTCTCTCTTTCTCAGAACAAGGATCTGCTCCTCAGCACAGACAGGCGCTGCGAGCTGAGGCTCATCAAAAATTCCCCTTATCCCTTCAAAATGGCAAATGTTTCACGTTTTATCTTAAATTAATGCGCCAGTGTTCTGTCGTTCCTCGCAGACTTGGTCGATTGCAAACATTAGGTGTAGTACACGCTCTGCGACAACATTCTAAATGCATGACATTATCCTTGCTGTGCTACTACCGCTCTGGGCTATTTTCATTTTGATCCGATGCCACAGCACCAGGTCAGGTACGCATATCAAATGACAGATGGGCCCGCACCAGACTGTGCTGACTTTATGTTTGCCCGCAGCAGCAGCACCTTTATTGCCAGACGAGCATAATTCAACGTCTCGATGCTGCTGTTGAAATGAAATCTATGCAAATCGGGAGCAGTGGGCCTCTGTTCGTCATAAAACTGCCTGCCAATCTGTAAAGCCCCATCACCCAGGCTCGTCCTCAGAGGGGGCTCTCTCTCTCTCCCAGAGAATCATTAAGATTTTATTTGGCGATACGCGCAGCACCAGGTATAGATGCCTGTGGAAGCCTCAAAGTTCAATAAATCACCTCGGCCTCGACCTCGGCCAGATGGCACAAGTGTAAATCCATCAAAGCGAAAGGTGTCTTCGCCTCTGTTGTTCGCTCTTCAAGCTGTTTTAAGTCTACCCCGATGGATGAACAGCTCTCAAATGACTCCTCATTAATCATGTTCCGTGCGGCGATAAATTTTCGGCGGCTAACTGCTTGCCCTAACCACCAACAGCACCGGATCGCCACGCAACGACCTTCAACAGGGCGTGCGTCGCTTCAGTTTTATCAAATAAGCCCGAGAATGGGTTTTGACGTGCTCTGCTTGTTGCTTCGGACAACTGTCTTGGGCGGGGGGACGATGAAAAAGTGAAAATCCTTTCATCATCGACGGATTCCCGTATCGGATTCCAGTCGGGGATTCGATTTCAGCAAATGAAAGGAAAAAAAAAACGATACAATTTCAATTCGCAGCCAGTCCACCGTTGAATCCTCTCCCACACAAACACATACACATACAGACAAAAATTCAACGACGTTGGTGTTTAATTAAATTTTCATATTTCAACGGAAAAGGATTCGCAAATAGCGAAGGGAATGCACCGGTTTGTTTGGGGACATTTTTGTTTGAACTCCATTTACTCACTGCTGGACATGAATATAAAAGGACACTCGTGTCCTTTTTTTGCCAACGGATCACAAAATGGAAAACATCGATGTGGAATGAACTAGATGGTCGACCAGTGATGGCGATTAGGTAACTGGATGCTTTTAGATTAATTTGGAAATGTTTTGAGATTTGTTTGTGTTCTTTTTTCTCAAATTTGCGAGTGAAATGGATGAGTCCGAGTGGTGGGAGGGGATTGAGTGGGCCAGGATTTGCCATTGTTACAATGGGTGGGTAATTATTTCGGAAAACGACAGGTACTACTGGGCTGTAGGCCATTTCATTGTGTTCTACTTAGTGGACGAGAAAGGGTATTTGTTTATTGAACCGAAAGAGCAGAGCACTGGCCCATAAATGCTCCCTTGAGGAACTCCATTTGCGAACGGGAGTCAATGTGCAATTGACAGGGAACTATGAATTGAATCGAAGGGGATGGGAAGATGAAAGTCTTAAGCAGAAGACCCTGGCCCAAGACGTCTTCCTTGTGGACCTACATCGACTTCTCAGGATTTGTTTCTTGAATGTGAATGTTGAGTGGTGCCTTGTGGAACTCCGTATTTTTGGCAAAAGGCCCCGAATCCGAATACAACAGCATAAGCGAATAAGTGTGGAATTGAATGGAAGAACCAAAAAATATGACATATGTGCGAAAAAAGGCTCTGGTCCAAGAGTGCTGCCTTGTGAAACTTCATATTTTTGGCAAAGGCCCCCGACCCCCAATACAACAGCAAGAGTAAAATTGAATAGAAGGGCCAGAAAATATAGCATATAGGCGAGAAAAAGCACTGGTCCAAGAGTGCTGCCTTGTGGAACTCCGTATTTTTGACAAAAGGCCCCGACCGCGAATACAACAGCAAGAGCGAATAAGTGTGGAATTAAATAGAAGAACCAGAAAATATGGCATATGTGCGAGAAAAAGCACTGGTCCAAGAGTGCTGCCTGGTGGAACTCCACATTTTTCGGAGGATTTTTTGCAAGACACCCCTGCGTTCTTGTCTGTGTCTACTAACATACGAAGTACAATAAGGCCGAGAGCGAGAACAAAACATTGAGGCACTTTTTTTTGTTTTTAAACCTTACTTACCAAGGTCCTTCCGGCATCCATTTGGCTTCAAGCTGTGCTTTAAACACCACAATTGCATTCAGATTTCCGATTAAAACCAAATGAAACACGGCACGACATCGATGCTCACAGAATCTCCCATCAATTGACAACCGATTCATCTATCACACGCAGCACTCGGTTCCCACCCGCAATCGTATCGCATAATCCTCTCGAGTGAAACCCTCCCGCATAGTCTACAACGAATTCACATCAATTACCTTCCATTGAATTAATTAATTTGCTCCACCCGAACGAGCACACTATCGGCGGCATTTCCTCGTCCGACCCACTCGCCGTCCATTCCGCCCCACCCATCTCCACAGCAGGTGATAACATTCCAATTTGTGGATCTCCCACCAACCATCTTAATGGCCACTTAAAGCACTAAAATAAACATAAACGATTTGTCTGGCACCTCTATTCATTTCCGCACAAGGACCTCTTCCCTACGCTCGTCCTCGTCGTCCCTCTTGTGTGCTGCTTGTGTATTGTCATGCAAATTAGCCGTCCGTCCGGCGCGGACTGGGGATGAAGGGTTAAACAAGTCTGATAGTGAAATTGGCGAAAATGTTTTCTCGCAGATGGATGATGGCTACTCTCTCAGATGGATGGGCGAGAGGCCAGAGAAGGAATCACGATTTCTCTCAATGAAAAGCGAATCACCAACAAGCACACGCCTGCCTCGGTTAAGGTGGGCGGCAGTCATTAATTTTGTACAACCACGATCCGTCGACGTCTGCACTTGCAGCTGTTGTTCCCGCATGAAACTCAATCATTTCAGGACCAGTGCCTTCTCTGCCACACCGTCGGCCACGGTGGGTGTGTGTGCTCTGCTCTGCTGGTAAATTATCTCGCAAACATTTGCTCAGCAGATGATGTCGGCAGAAAAATCAACACGACGACGACTCTCTCAGCAGACGCCGACGGTGATGACGATTCTGTGCGAGTCGAGGATCTGTGGTTAATAAATCCGAGGGAAAATATTTTCCTTTCAGCGAAAGGATACTCCTGCAACCAGCTAATTAACATTATCCTCGGCACTTCTGTAAAGTTCCTCATCGCGTTGCCATATTTGAAGACCGTCTGTGGGGGGCGGAGGTGAAGCTGTGGGGGCGCTCGCCACCTTCTATGCGCGATGAATATCTAATTCCCTTAACTCGTATAAATCTTATCACGTGATAAATAGGGAAATTCCTCGTCCTCATCCACTTGGCGTGCTCGCTGGCGTATGCGTTTGACGTAAGCCTCATGTGAGGGGACTGCCGGTGGCAGCTGCTCCCACTCGAAAGTTTGCGTCAGAGATGGGCGGAGGGGATTTGTGGGAACGGGTTGTCGTGCCTCGAGTTTGACGTTAAAATGTTACTCGCTGAAGGATTTCACAAGGGCACCTATTGTCGTGTCTTCGGTTAAGACACCCAAGGCGGATGGTGTTTGCGTTTATAAATGGGACCTGAGCATGACTGGGATTTGTGACTGAAAATTATGTTAAAATAGTCGTCAGGTGGGAGCTTTAAGTGAGTCCACTTGGATTAGGAGTTCGGACGGATGTCAGCCTGTTTAATGATCGAGAGAATTGCACGAGGTGAATGAACGATTCTCGCCAGCAAACTCACAGAATTGCTCCACCTTCCTCCACCGGACCTGGGCTATGGTCTCAACCAAACAAAATGCACCAGCAGACGCCCATCTCTCAGCAATTATGGGATATTTCTGAATAATTAATCAAGAGTAACAAACGCAATTGACAAGCAGGCAAGTACAAGCAACTTGGAAGTGTTGACAAATCTTAACGACTTAGAGCGCATGTCAATTAGAGTGTAAACGACGAAGGCATTTGGCATTTGACATGTGTCTTGTCAGCAAATGATGCATGACAGCAGTTCTATCGGACGGTGTGCTGGACACATGGAAGCACGGTGGTCAAGGTGGGGAAGCGATTGAGCCATGAGCTATTGTATGCAAAGGACTGGGATGGAGGGGATTTTTCTTCCCCTCAATCGTTTGCTTGTATGATGGCTGCAGGGATGTACTTAGTGATGATTGGCAGCTCGCTGAAGTCAGTTAAATTGAGGCAACAGTGAGCTCCCAAATAGGGAACCACCTTGCGCTTAGAAAAATGATTTCCACCACCTCACTTTAGTCACCTGTCATTGGAAAAGTGAGCTCGTGGGGCGAGAGCGAGGAAAGTGCGGTGAGTCCTTCCGGTGCATACAGAAGTCAGTTGTGATGGCGCCTGGTCATCTTATGAGTCCTCTCAATTGTCAAAAATCACGTGCGATAGCAGCTACTTCGAATATTTTCAGTCCACGCTGTGACAGATTTTCTTGGAGTGCAGCAGCGTGACTTTTAATCGTCGAGTACGGCGGCAATTGATTGAGTCGGCATCGGGGGCATTCCTGAAGAGCTTAGTTCAGGGGTACCCAGCATGGGTCTGGGTGCCCATCAAGACCAGCCTAGGATGTGTGAGAAATGTGAAGAAGAAAGAAGGAGTGTTTTGAGGAGCGGATCCGTAACACAATGGGCCTCCGTTGGCCTAAGAGTGACTGGTGCATGCTGGCAGTCAGCCGTCAAAGCCTTGTCTATAGTGGGCTCATTTGGTCGCGACTATGTGGACCATAATGTGCTCTTGCGCCTGTCGTTTTGTACTCACTTTTTTCACAATTTTAACACGTCCATTGAGTTCAATCAAATTAAAAAAAAACTCTCAAATGACAGTTCGGTCTCACGGACGTGATGTGAAATCCGGACCAGGAATTGGATCTTTTGAAACTCCATCAAACACTCGACTGGCTCTTGTGTGCACTTGTCGACTTCCTCCGCAACCCCTTGCCGAGGACCCCACATACCGGGCTCATTTGAATGATCCCTGCACCTGGCAGACCATTTGACAAAGTACTCCTCTTAGAGGCGATTCCCATTGTTTGATTCATAATTCATTGAGAAATTTGAAATTCACCCAGGCCCCCAGACGACGAGACGCTTCCCCCGTCCAACACCAACTGAGAGATTTTCCTGTCCGGACAGGGCTTTGCATTCAAATCGATTAATTAATGTCCTGCACGAATTCCAGGGGCGCCCCCGTCGGACGCTCGTTTTGTCAATCATCTCATAATCGAGGCAGCATCTTCATTTCATTTCATTTTGAGTTTCCCCTCGTTCCGCTGGGTCCGTGTCGGGATTATGGACGATTCCGAAGTACACGCCTATGTGCTTGTGAGCACAACAAAGGAAACACGAACTGGAACGTTTTCATAAGGATATCCTTTTCAGGTGCGCATCGTGCCCAGCCTCTCCCCGAAAAGAAGAAGAAAAGTAATAAAAATAAAAACTCAATTGTGCTGCTTTCTTGTCTCCGGGATTGTCTCTTTCGCTTTTGGCTTATCTCCTCTGCCAGCGAACATAAGCTAATCTAGTTAGAGCGGCGAAGGAAACCGGCAGTGGCAGTGGTAGTGGCAGTGGCATCGTCCACGAGAAGCACCATCAGCAACAGTAGGAGCGGCGGCACCAAAAGCAGAGTCAACAGGATAATGAAATATCCTTTTCTGTTTGTCAGATGTCGCTTCTGGTCGTTATTCACAAGAAAAATATTATTTTTCGCTTTGCTATCGCTGCTGCTTTCGGTTTGGTTTTTTTTTCGTCTCGTCATTGTTTAGCTGGTGCCACCGCCGCGCTTGGCTCTGTATGTGTCTGCCCTTTGAGCAAGTGGCGAGCATCTGTCACCGTGAGTGGAAGCAATTTTGGGAGGTGTTGGGGGCGAAGTCGCGGCGCGGCTTTTGCTTGATAAAATATTAAAAAAAAATTCCACGTGGAATATGATTTGCTCCCCGGACTCTCTGTCTATCCATCTCTCTCTCTCGCTCTTTGCACACAGTTATAACATTAGTGAAACGAATAACTCACCGGAATCGGTTAATAATTCATAAAGGACTCTCGGCAGACAATTGTTTCTCGGTTAAATCCTCGCCCGACGACGCACGGGGGGATATGGTGGCCATTTGAGCCGGCTGATGACAATGGCGGCCGCGGCGCGATGGTGCATGGAGTGGCCGCTGCCCGGGAGCAAGACATTATGCGATGTCTGCGGGAAGCGAAGAAAAATTGAGGTTAAACTAATTTCGTGGACTTCATTAATGGAGAAGCGATTACGGTTGACTATGTTTGACTGCGATGGTGTTGGTGGTGTCGCTGATGGCGTCTGGAGTTAAGGATTAAATTGGAAAAAATTCAGCCAATCGCTGGAAGCAGAAGGACCGACTTTTTTGTGAGTCTTCTTTGGAATGACGGCATCGAGGGGGTTTGACCAACTTTTGGATGCTCCCAAAATGTATAAGTGGCCGTGTGGCGCTACGAGGTGAGGATTTTAAGCGGTCGTCGGGTTTTCTTTGTGGGCCGTGTTGAGTGGCGGCTTTATAAATCAATTAGTGGCACAGGTCTGATTTCTGATATTGCCAAAATACCAGAACTGTCGCTTTGAGTTTAGGAAACTTACTGGCACCGTGAAGGTCATTTTTGCCGAGGAGTGATTTGTCTAGCTTTGCTTAGACTATCGGCCAATGCGTACCTACTGATTGTTGTATTTTGCTGATCCTTGCAACACCTCAACGCTGTTCAGGTACGATGGAGAGCATTGCACCGCTAGGCTGTTATACTCAATATATCAACAAGTCCTCCACCATCTACCCACTCACACGTGACCAACTTTTCTAGGCTTAACATGCTTCCACTGGTGAGAGAACACGCTCCACCCATCTCTCTCGGTCACTGTGCAGAATACAGGCCCTGGCCTTGTGAAGGGCCATGATTCTACGAATGCATCAGCTGGTTGATAAAATTGCATACATTCGCACAAAAAACCAGCCTCTTCCAATACGAGCCTGAAAAAAATATTTGGTGTGAGTATTTGGCCAGTATCTGGAAATATCCCAAATTGAAAGACAAAAAAGGCCCCAACGAGTCAGAAACATATTCATACAAATATCCCATGTTGACAAATAGAAGGCCCATCCACCAGCAACATACACAGCCTCTCAAGATTTGAAATGTTGATGGACTTCAAATGTATACGATCGCATGTTGATATGTCTCAGTTTCAGTGTGTGAGAGGAGAGGGCCCTCATTGAAACATCCACAGCCGCACGGATACAAGATCGTGCATGCACGAGAGTATTGGAGGCTTGAACATTTGACATGTTGCTCACCGACGCGGTGGTGGTTGACAAGAGTGAACGTGTCCATGTGGGACTTTTTTTTGCTGTGCTGCTTAGAGGACGCTTTTTTTTCTTCGTTTGACGTTCTTGATGAGACATCAGGTGGTAGGTAAGATTAAGGTAATTCAGAATTATTTTGAACACATTTTTACACGCATTTTTGAATTTATTCCCCTTTTCTCAAATTGTCTCTCTTCGTCACGAGAACGCTTGTCTCGGCTGTTCTCTGTTTTCCGATCACCTGTAGTTGTGATTTTTTAATTGATTTCATTTTATTTCACTGCTTCTGCATCTGTACAGATCTCTATGCTCTTGAATAAATGGCATCAAAATTGATGACAATGCGATGGGTTGTCCATATGTCAAAAAAGAAATGGTGTTTCGATAAGGGCTTCATTGCCAGAGTGTGTTTCGTTTCTTCACTGCCAGACTGAGGTCATTTTCAACGCCACTATAATCCTACTGCGCCGACAAGAAAACCCGCTCTGTGTGGCGGTGCAGAACACGGTTGCCAACTTCTCCCCCAAACCTTGGAGACTCGTTGTAGATAGAACGCAATGCGCTGAGAACCGTTTGCAGTTTGTTTCTGGGAACACATTGAAACCTCGCACCATGCTTTCAAGTCGAGGGCATAGCAAATCATACAATTTTCTCTGAATTGACTGAAAATGCTTAGATTGGCCGGATGAGGGTCAAGCAGCAGATTACCTTTACCCTCACATCGAGTTGGCTGTTGTAAAATAGTCCCTGGGGCCTTGGCCAGAGCAGCATCTGTACTGTCACAAGAGGACTCAGGGTGTGTTGCCATTCAAATGTCTTAGTTTCGGGACTGAAAAGGCCCAAGTGGGTCTCGATGGCAGCGTGACTCTGATCAAACATAGCAATGAGGCATCCTCACCTTACGGTCGGGTATGACCCAATCTGGTGACACGCTAGCGTAGCTGTCGGTTAGTATACACTCGGCTTGGTCTGCACATTGGACCACCAGCGAGGGCTATATGTCAACCGGCGACCAAGAAGAAATCATCATCAACAGTTAGTCGTTGGAAAGAGACTTTACCAGGCACTGGTTCACCTGCATTGCATCTGAACACGAGACGAGGAAGGAATACATTTCTGAATCGATACAGTCTGCTGTGGTCTCTTTCATTTCACGTACTCCGCAGATGGCTCTGTCAGCCAACTTTTGTATTTCTACGAAACGTTGGAATGCTCGTTGGATAAAAGTCTAGCAGGCGTAGTTGGATGGAAAGGACAGAGTTGGGAATAGGGTTCTGGGCTCAGGAGACAACTCGGGCCCTTTCTCTAACAACCAGCTCGACGTCCTCCAAGACATTGAACATCTCAGTCCAGACGAGAGACCTGTGTTGGGCGGACAAGCTAAATTCAACCTACAGCCCTTTCCATCGTGTTTACAATCCTCCCAACCCCCACATGACCGATTGTCCAGAACCAGATTAATCCCAACTCGATCATTGCAACAACGTTCGTCAAGCAGCGTCAGAGCACAGCTCACTCAAACAGCGGTCTTAAGTGAAACATTTGCTCTCACAACTCATCCATCAATCGCTTCGATTAATTTGTCCTATTTTTAGTCCCCGCACCGCATCCACGCCCAACGCATTCTCTCCACCCACCCTCCTCCCACAAGAAGTCATCCTCTTTCACGTTTCGCCTCTGACAGATATAATTCCGATAATCGATATCGCTTGTGATGGTTCGTGTTGCAAATGATTGTGTCGTACGCCGCGCCGCACTCTCTCTCTCATTCGCCAGATATCAATCTTCCATTTCATAGATCCTTAGTCCGTTGTCGTCGTTGTCGCTGTTGATGTTTGTCTTTGTCGTTCATCGCTCGTCGCTCGTCGTCGCATCGTCCGCTCTTGGTCGTCGTTATGCCGGGTTGACGATGTGAAAGCACCTATCGATGTCATTTGGTTTTTCGCATAAAGTCTCTCCTCTGAGACAAGCGATACGTTTCAATGAGATGACTGCTATTGACATTGGTCCTTTCGCATAGGCGAGCACATAGCCATACGTTGTGTGCGAGTGTGTGGGGGACCGTCGAAGACATTTAATCAAGGATAATGCGCAATTCCTTTGTCTTCCTTTGCACCGATAACGAAAGTAAGAGTAATCCGAGATTTTACGATTCGTAAAATCACACTAAATCACCAGAAAAAGGACGAAGACGAAGGAGGGAGCAGCGACGAACACACAAAAATAGACGGAGATTGAGAGCGACGGAGAGGACTAGGGTGGACGCCTCGGATGAGTTTGTTGAGTGTTATTCGGTGGAAATGACGAAATGATGTTTAATTCGTCGTAAGTGGCTGTCATTTGGTCTTCATCGTTGAATGAATTTCGGCCAAGTGTCGTCGTCACTTAAGCTCGTAGGTGTATCCTATTGCTCGTGACGTGACGCTACTCGAGAGGGAGTATAAATAGGTTTCGATGATCTGAGCTCGATTGAGTGTCAATGAAGAGGTCAGGATGAGCTCTGGGGAAGGACATGGTCGTGTTGTTGGCTTCATCGATTATTCTGATTGGTCATTCTTGGTTGAATCCTTTTTGACGGTGGTGCGTAGTCTATAGTGGCTTGAATTGGTTTCTGTAGGTCCTGGCAATGGTGTCAGGCTCAGATCCTTTATTGGGATTCAGTGGTGTGCTGCACACGGCTTTCAGTTTTTTTTTGCTGATTTTCCCTTCGTTTTCCACATGATGCTCCTTTTTTCTGGCATTCTGGGGAGCTTAGGGTTCACACTCTGTGGCCAGACGACATAAGCTCTGGCTTCGTCACATTTTCATGCGAATCTTGATCTTCTTGACGTTGCCCTTGTTGGCAGTTGCGTGGGTGTCGAGTTCATGCGTTCACACACATCTAAAGTTCCACCATCAACCCATTTTAAGATTCATGCAAATCTGGATTGCGGCAAAGACTTGTTTGCCCAAGGCCGCAGGACTCCTCAAGCCATCTGCTTCTCCTAACCCCAGCCTAACGTCCTCAAACTTGTCACATCCACAGACGGCCATCCATATAAGCCGCTCAATTAAGACAAATCGATGGCAAACCGTCTTAAAGATGCCCTCACATCATGGCCCCCCCACCGCAACACCTAATCCGGACGATTGTTCTCCCATTTGTTCCCTGCCACCGGCACTGAACCCGAAAGTCGAACCCCAATGTAACTCAAATGTACCTGCAAATTGGACTCATCGCTCACCCCTGCTCCGTCGCCGATGGCCGAGAAAAGGATACACGACCCTTTTCCTGCCGGCGACCCATTTTACTCATATTTCATTCTTCTTCGCTCGCCATTATCCCGGCCGAACGTGGGCCTTTGTGTTATGCTGAGATGACTTTTCTCATATCTCTCCCCCCGCTCCAATAAACGGTTCACTTTCCATTAATGTCCTTCGTCCTCTCGCATACCAACTACAACAACAAACATATCGAACGCGTCATCCGTTATATGATTTCTAATCATCCTTTCAATTTATAACCCAGGACGCTGTTTTGCAAACAAAAATATCAAAAAAAAAGCCCCCACACACTGCTGGCGCTGCCGCCCCCTTGGCGGATTTATGTCTTCGAAGGATAAAAAAGACCGCCTCCCTCGGCGTCGTAAAAACAAGATGCTTTCGCATTCAGAAACGAGACAAACTTACGCTCTCCCAAATTACCAATACACCCCCACCCCACCCACCGAAGATGGAGTTGTTTCCTTTCGATAAAGTGAGAAATAAAAAAAGGATACACAATAAGGACATTCGGAAGGAGTGTTGCCACTTCCGCCACCGCCGCGCCTTCATCTGGATCTGCTGGCCAGGAGGCACATGAATCATCCAGCGCGGGCCATCGAAATCTCGTTGACAGGACTAGTAGTTATCCGTTTGCCGCTGCTGAGGGACGTCCTTCTCTGCGCTGTCCTTTTGAATACATTGACAAGTTGAAGCAATGAGTGGATTTTATAGTCTATTGAACGATTCTGCCATGGCCTCACGTACTCGGTGTTTGGTCATTATTTTCTCATTAACTGCATCCTGTGCGTTGACCGTAACAAGGATATGGGCGAACGGACACTGTCTCCCACTCTCCGCGTTGGATCTGCTGTTTTGGGCACATTTAAGCGTTAATTATTCTGCGTGTCCTGCGATAATTACTGCTAGTGAATGCAATGTGCACGCCTTGAAAAACAAGGGCTCCGGTGGCGGTGGTGGTGGTGCAGTCGGTGATGGCGGTGATGTAAGGCAATTATTTAATTCGACGCCAGGATTCAATTAAAATTGCAAACGCACACAAAAACCACCAACAATGGCTGGCGCTGGGCAGGGCTCTTTGAAATGTTGTTTCGCTGTTTTTGCCGAGCAGATGCGCTTTTCCGGAATAGATGCTCATTTGTGGTCTTGCCATTGCCACTGAAACACGAAGGATCAAGGATGGCGATGGTGGCGCTGGTGTTGCTGGTGTTGCTGGTGGTGATGTTGGCGATGATGGTGCCATTGATGGCCTTGTCCATGGGATCTGTGGCGCGTAAAAGGATGAAAGTGAAATATACTCAGAGGATTATATTTGATGGTGAAACGCAAACGGGTGCCATAGCACTGTCAGTAGATGATTTCGCGTAATAAGATATAAACTGTTGGGGTTCGGTCGGTGTATTGTGCTGATGGCGGGAGTTGGAGTTTCGAGTTGAAATTGACGTTCCAATTAGAAGAGCATCGTTTGTAATGCGCTCACCGCCGCTTAACGCAATGAAAAGGGATTGTTTTTGAAAAGGAACGAGGCAGAACATTTGTTTCGTGAGGCCTATTCATGTTTATTTAGGGGAGCAATTTTAATGAGATACACAAGTTATGACACTCAAAAGGACATGGGTGGGGAGGGGGCGGGATGAAGATACATTGAATGGGAGAGTGGGAAACGGTTTAAGTATTAATTAGGTACAGAAACTGATTGAATTCTTTGAGGTGAAAGGTAGTTTGGAGCGAGGCTTATGGAAGAGTGGAGTGGGGTCGAAAGCTTACTAATCAACTATCATCGTGACATCGCCTCCCTCGGGAGTAACTGATGTTGTTGTTCAGAGGGTGTCGTCAGGAGAAGGTCCAGGTTAGAATCCGAGATCTCCAGCTGTCATGTTCACGGCAACACCTTTCGAGAGTGGTTTCACTAATAATATGCCAATCTGTGAAGGAAAAGTGAGGTGAAGGTCCGGGTTCAAATCTGGGAACATCAGATGTCAACACTTCTCGAGCTGCGAAGTCAAAGATTTTTGACGAGGTTAATAAACTAACGGCAGCGGAGGAGTTCTTAGATGGAGGTTCAGGTTCGATTCCGGGCACGCTAACTATCATATTCAAGGCAACACCTTTCGCGAGTCTCTGATAATTCGCTGAATAATGCACAGAGAGTCGCAAGTTCACTGATAATGCAGTAAGCTATGAATGAAAAAAAGATCTAGGTTCGAATCCGGGCTCACCAATCATCATATTCATGGCAATGACATTTGTAGAGACTCTGACATTGCCCAGAATTATTCATTGAGAGTCGCTAGAGGTACTGACAGTACGTAAATCTGTGAAGGAAAAGTAAGATTAAGGTTCAGGTTCAAATCCAGGAACACCAACTGTCATATTCCCACGAACACCTCTCGAGAGATTCTGAGGGCACTGGAGGTCCATGATGGAATCCGGACTCATGAACAGTGCTCGGAGGGTATAGCTGTGAAGTCACGGACTGTGCTCGGTGGGCTTTGCTATGAAGTCAAATGACTAGGCATATAAAAGAACAGCAGTGGCGTAGTTAGTAGATGAACGTCCGGGTTCGAATCCAGGAACACTAACTTTCACACTCAATGACAATGCTCAAAATGATGCACAGAGGCGTGAGACTCACTGATAATGCACAGAGCTGTGAAGGAAAAGTTAGATGAAGATCCAAGCTTGAATCCGGGCTCTCTAACTTTCATATTCACGACGAAACCTCTCGTAGGACTCCGCCTATGCTCAGTGGTCACAGATGTTAAGCCAAAGCCATTTAAACCCTGAAGCTGACGTCTCAATTAAATCTAGAGACATTTTCTTTAGAAAATCGCTTCCCTCACCCTGCTCCGCCTTAATCATGTGCCTTCTACTCAGGCCAAGCGTCTAATAGGGAGTCTATGCCTTAGCTTCCTATAAACATAAGATCAAGCTTTCTGACATTGGTCCTGATACCGGAGCTTGACTTTGGTCTCCTCTTTCGTCGCTTGGGTTGAGGTGGTAGAGTCACCGTCATCTTACTTCTAAGACTGGGGAGTCTTGGGCCGTCTGGGCTTGAGTTATGGCTGTCTTCCTTAGGTGCCGTACACACAAGACGAAATTGGCCAACGTCGCCAATATCTTGAACTTTACTGCAGAGGTTGGCATCATCCAGGCTCTCCTCCAGGCTTCTAATCGGAAGACCCTCTAATCTGTGGCTTCGGTGTTGATGAGCTCGATGTGACAGTTGGTGCTACGGACCACATCCACATCTTGGTACAGCTCGTAGAGTCCGCAAATGTTCATCGGCCTGGCAGCTAGGACCACATAGATTTTTCTTTCGAAGGTACCTCCACTCTGCCGTCCTGCTCATCGTCGAACATTCGGCTCCCAGCAGGAGGACTGCCAAGTGCATTAAAGACCATGATGTTGTTCCTTCGAGCCGAATCCGAAAAAGCAACAGTTGCCAAGGGCTTCGAATATCATATGTGGAGTCGAAATAAGAACGATTCTTCATCGGATGTCACCTCCGAATTAGCAGTCGACCTCAAGACGTACCATGTGGCTTAACGGCTTCCCATCTACACCAAGTTCCCACATTGGGACAAATTAACTTCCTTTAACAGCGTCCGCCCTTCCTGCTGAAAAAAAAACTCTGAGAATTAATTAAATCCATTAGGGATTTAGTAGCGCCTACACTATACTCGTTGGCACGAGGGCTTCCATCAGACAAAATAAAGAGGAGAAACGAAAATCAATAAACGCTCACGGGGACAACGAACAAACATTCTGCCAACCTCACATGGTGTCTGCCAGAAGGCACATCAAACTGTCACGACCAATGAGAGTTTTGACGCAATTCAATTTGTTTTTTTTTCCGGCAAATTAATTCATTTAGCTCCTGGAGCAAAAGATAAACCTTGCCACGGTTTATCTTTATATTCATGGCACACACTCACTCGCTGCTGGATACGTGTCCTCATTGTTGTCATGTCTGGGGGGCCGGGTTCTATGTTTCATTCAGACGGAGGACCACCTCCCTTCTTGAACCCTTTCAGAAGTCAAAATTTAATCGTCAGAGACTTCAGGCCCGCCTCAGAGGCTCAGTTTTCGTTCCGTTGGTCGCCGTGGCCGGGAGGATGTTTCGCTCCTCTTGCATTATTGATTTTCTTCGACCCCCTTGGGGGTGCATTCAAAAATCGAATTCATCTGGAATCTGTGTAAACATGCATCACGCCTCAACAACGTTGACCACCACACAGGACTCTGCTCTTCTCTCTCTCTCTCTCTCTATCTCCCTCTCTCTGTCTCTCTCTCTCTCTCTCTCTCGCTGGTGTTTGTAAGCAAGTTGATTCGGTATTGAACAACATCACTTCAGGCTGTAGTTATATTGTGAATCTGATTGATTGCCGGCCCACCACCAGGACCGCCACCACTGCCATGACCGGGGGCAGTGAACATGCACTGGGAACTCCTTGCCTCAGCAGCAGATGCATCGCCATCGCCATCGCCATTGCCATCGAGCGACGTCGGCGGGGGCGTCATGGCAAATTCGATTTTAATTTGCTGTCAGTAGCGGGATGCATGCGTAAATTTAATTAAACGAACAAATGTTTGAGTATTAATTTTTTAAAAGGACACATATCCATAGTGCGGTTGCGATCTTTTCAGCGTTGATCTGCTGCCGACGCCCGCGGCGGTCTATGTCCTCTGATGCGAATGCCATCGTCGACCTCGAGTGCAAATCAATGAATCCATCCGTGGATTGATGTGATTACTTATTGTTTGATGTGATTTATTTGGGGGACAAAATGACAAACTCTTTCCATTTCACAAAACTCTCTGAAAAGCAGTGATAATTGAACAGTTGATCCGTGTTGTGGCTCGGTTGTGAGCTGTTGAAAACGATGGAGTGTTTTTGCTGGTATTGGATTTAATTGAATACACACCCTTTAGCTGTTAAGGGCATGCAGGGCTTTTAACATGGCATCGATCGACGTTCTTTGGGTGGAGAGACAAGGCTGAAACAAGGGTTCACAGGTGAGTGTAAACCCTGCTCTTCTCCACTCAAGTTAAGTGGTAAAGGGCAGGGCTATGGTGAGTAGCTTTCAGCCGAGGAGTTGGCGCATGCCAAACTTTGAGTCGATGATCATTTTCGGCGGAGCAGACTTTACAGAGAAGTGTGAGAATTCCCTTTTAGATCATCATTCCTCGGAGTTGACGCTGAACGACAGTTAAACTCTGAGTCGATGGCCGAAAATCGCTTTAAATTCATCGAAAAATGACGGCTGGGCAAGAATCAGAGTGGGCGTTGAAGCAGGATTCAGAGGAGTGTGAGAACGCACTGACAATGGCGAAGAACAGGGTTTCCAAGAACGAAAAAAAGAAGAGAGGTTGGGAGGGGGCTACGAAGGCTACGTTGTTGACCTCTAATTGGTTAAAAAATCTGGAAGAATTGTCCGTCACGGTAGAGCGGCATTGAATCTGTAGCCCAGGTCTTGCTGAACCTACTTCCCACTCGTCGACGGACGATGAGTAAGAGTTGGGCAACCGAGAGGAGCTGTGCAAGAGAGCTATTCAAGAGTCAGCTGAGACTTTCTGGAACCAGTGGTGCCAAGACCTACGTTGCCGAGGTTTGTAACTTATGCTGTGGTCCGTCATAACCAGTAATGCCACGGCTTATGTTTGTCAGGAGTTATGCCAAGAACTGTCTGTTTGTCTTTCTTTAGAGGAAGGCGGCCCTTGGAAAAGAGTTGAGTGCTCGGCTAAAACCTACCGCTACCACCCATGTCCCATTTTCGTCCTCATGTGGAAACAGTCAGTTTGTGACAAAACTGGAAACCATGCCCTCGTTGACCATGGTTTCAGTTGTGTGAAGTCACAATTTTCCTCTAGTCCACGGAAAATGTTCTGAGGTCTGCACTCAAGGGAGGTCTGTGGGAGCGACTGGCATGGATTGGCTCGAGTTCCAGCTTAGTTTTGGGTACACTGAGCTGTTGTCCCCTGGTTTGAGAAGGAGAGTCATTGCGGCCGGAAGACGGCTTGACTGAAAACAGAGTGGCCAGGACTGGCAAGCGGGTCGTAGACCTGCTAAGAAAGTGACTGAGTGAGGGAAATGTTGTCTCCAGCGTTAAACAGCACTCCTCTGCTGCACTTAACACACTTCTCCATCTTTCTAGACAGGAGATTAGACAGCAGGAGATTCAGCATCGGCCTCTTTTCTTTTCGATTGGTCGCCTGGAGGATCCACTGCGAATTCCCACAGACGGATGAAGGGATGGGTGGACGTGCCTTCTACTTCCTAGCCACAACCAAGCCTCCTCCAGGCAGGAATCAAGCCAGTCAAAGGCGACATGCCTAAAGCCTCAATCTGCTCCCCCTTCGGGTAGGGGTTAGAATTTACCCAAAGTAAGGCATGCCTGTCGTAAGAGGCGACTAAAATCCATTCTCCATCCATACTTTGTTGCTCTGTCATTTAAACCGTCACAATCCGAGTGAAGAAACGATTTTCAGTGGCTGTGCCCAATCGTATCGTTGAGGTACATGTACCTCGTATAATTCTAGACGTTATGGCATCTTCCTTGTACCAAGCGTTTGGTTGCGAAAGCTTCAGCAGACGCAACATGTACATGAAGAACAGTCGAAAAGAAAGCACGGCAACAGGGGAAGATTTGGGAAGAACTGAAGCATATTGATGGCGCGTAGGCGTCTTAAAGGACTTAGAACCCATAAGGGGATACAGGACATGATGGGGAAAGAAGACCCTGTGGAGCTTACAACTCTAGCTGAGTTGACCCTAACCAGCTGTTTCTGAGACACTGCAACTTACCGAGCAATTACAAAGCCAATTAACTCCAAATGCGTGGAAGCCAAATACCGCTCTAAACAGAATCACAAATTCGTTTGACAAAGTTAATTTCCCCATCAATGGATGAATGTCAAAGTTGGTTAAGACACTTAACTTCCTTTCTATCGCATTCCCCATTGCCCAGCAGCAGCTTCAACCATTCGAATGTAACCCATCAGCTGTTCGTTTATCTCCCACGACATTTGCATTCATCCCAAAGATTTATTGTGAAGAACGGACAACATCAGGAGGCGGACGCTTCAGAGATGCAAACAGTTTCCGCCCACATCGCAAATCGGGCGACGTCGTCGTCTTTGTCGACCGACCGACCGACCGACCCAGCAATGAAATGATTTATGACTACCACAGTAATGATGAAAATTGAAGTTTCGGGGCCCTGGGCAGATGGTGTCGATTTCTGTTTTTCGAAACCAATCGCCTGCCGCCCCGCGGCCTTTGGCAAGTGGAAGATTGAGATGTTTCCCCTACCGTCGCCTCAGGACTGACGCAAGAGTAATTCATTCAAATTTATATGAATGACCGCCAACCTAGGAGTATGCTTCACATTCCACCAATTACGAAAAAACCCCATCCTCCGCTTGGAGCGAATAATGCAATCAATCATCATCGAAAGAGCGATGGCCCCCCTCGCACAGATAACTGGACGACTGGTGGGAGAGATTTTAATAAATTAAATCGGTTT
This sequence comes from Eristalis tenax, assembly GCA_905231855.2. Classification (NCBI taxonomy): domain Eukaryota; kingdom Metazoa; phylum Arthropoda; class Insecta; order Diptera; family Syrphidae; genus Eristalis; species Eristalis tenax. The sequence continues at coordinate 2,518,748 of HG993125.1, forward strand.
CTTGGGGGACGTGTCTTCTTCGCAAAAACGACTCGACTCTGCATACTTTCAGGCGGGCGAAAAACTCCCTCGTTCCGAATGCGACTTCAACATAAATTGATTTCAATTAATGAACACTCTTAATGGGTGGCAAAAAAACGGGGTGTGCGTTTTTGTGCGCATTGAATAACACCCCAGGAAACTGAGCACTTCAACCCACGAGAACTCCTGTAATTGCTTGGGGCTAGACACTCGACTGAACTTCCGTTTGAATCCTTTTTTCTAGAAATTCCTTCACTCCCCCTCCTCATGACCTTATGTCGTTTCCTTGCCGGGTTTTGTGGTTAAAATGAAAGGATGCGAGGGTTCTAAGAGCGTGTCATTAAGACGAATAGAAATCCTGAAGCGGCAGCATGGCAAGACGACTTTAAATGGCGTTGATGATTCATGTGATGCTTACTTTGGATAATGAGAAGGCACATGGAGCTGTGACAGACGGCTGGGAAATGCGCGCAAGGATGCACTTGAAATTCCAAAGAATTTGTTTATGATTGAACAAGTATTTCATTTCTACATAACTGCAACCTCAGAGCATTTATCATACGAAAGGACCTTCTAGAGCGTACTCACATCCAAGCACATCTCTGACATTTCCGACTCTCAAACGTCTCACTCAGCATTCGTAACTAGTTAGTTATCATCTCTGCTCACAGACGCGCCCCCATAAATGTCAGTCATTAGTTGAAGTGCAAGAATTAGGGCTCTGCCCACCCACGTCGCTGTGAATGACAACAACGACTGGGGCAACGCTGGGTCTGTTCCGGATAATAAATGGAAGCATGATGCCAAGCATTTTAGAGGCCCGCGTTCACTTGTCTTGGAATATTTTTTTTTGTTTGTCTTTGTTTCCCAACTCATCGTCATCGTCGTTGTCGTGGGGTGCGAGTGTTTCCTCTGTGTTGCTCCTTCCGTTTCAGTTTCTTTTTTGGGTCGTCAGCGTCATGAATTATTAAGGTGTCATGAAATATTTGACTTTCCACCTACTTCCTAACACGCTTTAATGTCAGGCACACACCAGCGATGGCGACACGGTGAATCCTAGGACAATGATAGTGCCAAATAACATAATTTCTTTTTCGCGTTCGTAGCTCCGGATAGCGGACAATTTGTTCAAGTGTCTGTCATAAGCAGCAACATTACACGGGATATATTGCGCATAAATTCTCCTCTCAGGCTTCTGCACGTGTGCGTGCGTGTGTGCGCGGGTGTGGGTGGGTATCCTTGTGTCGTGATATTTGCACAAGATGGAACGATACACTTTACATTCAATTAATTGTTCATCCCCGAGATTTACTCAAACTCAAATATCCCTGATACACAATATCAATTAGGCCATTCTAATGGATTCGCTAGAGTACCATAGGGCGGTCGCTTAGGTCCCAGTTTGCTTGTGTTCCTTGTTTGAAGTGAGTGAGTCGCTCTCGGCCTCGTTCTCAAGAGATTCCGAGTGGGAAGGGTCAGGAAGTAATCAATTTTCTTTCTGGCAACTCTTCAATCTTGTGTGTTCGAAGGACGAAAAATCTTGCTGTGAACACAACTTTGGGGAATTCGAATCGAAGGTTCTTCATAAGTGCCCGGCCAACCGGCACGACACGACACGACAGACAGAAGATGTTGTTGTTGATGTTTTCCTTCAGTGTCCTGATTTTGCTTTGATATGGAGTGATGGGGGATTTGTGTGATAATCGAATGCACATGCCAGCCGCTGGGACATAAGGGAATCGACTACCAGTTCAACTTGTGGTGTGTGAACTATGAGAGTTTCAATTATAAATTGTCTGATGGAGGTAGGCCGCAGAGGAGAGATTGATGAAATGTGTACTTTGTGGGCTCGTTCTGTGTGGTGCGTGGGGGTGGAGGATGATACTTCACCTTTGGGGTGTGCAAGAGAGTAGAAAGAAACTTAACTTTGTTGTACAACACGATTTAATTGGCTGAAGAAAAATATCATAAGTCGGTCTTGATGCAAAATTTGTACAGTCTGAGGAATCGTGTCATTTGTAACGGAGTGAAGTAGAAGTGGGAGACAAGGCTGGCAGGGTTGGCTTGGGATAAAAATGAGAAAGAGTATCGGACACAGAATGGAACCCTGTGGCACCCCAACTTGATGTCATTCTCGGGGCGGTCTAGCTCTGGGATAGTCAGAGAAGAGGCGGAGAGCATTTACAAAAATGAGAAAGAGTATCGGACACAGAACGGAGCCTTGTGGCACCCCAACTTGATCGCATCCTGGAGCGGTCGAGATGTGGTATAGTCAGTCAAGTGGCGGCGAGCATTTATAAAAAATGAGAAAGAGTATCGGACACAGAACGGAGCCCTGTGGCACCCCAACTTGATCTCATTCCTGGGGCGGTCTAGTTCTGGGATAGTTAGAGAAGAGGCGGAGAGCATTTATAAAAATGAGAAATTGTATTGGACGCAGAACGGAGCCCAACGCCAACTTATTCTCATTCATGGGGCGGTCTAGCTCTGGGTAGTCAAGGAAGAGGCGTAGAGCATTTATAAAAATGAGAAAGAGTTCGGACACAGAATGAAACTTTGGGGCACACCATTATATATGGAACACTTCTACAGACATAGCAGAACTAGCAATATCTGCAGCGACGTCAGAGGCGGACTAACCCTGGGACTCATGAGCAAGAGACAATTGAGCCTTCTTTCAAAGGGCCAGGCTAACTTTATTTAAGACACTGATCATCAGCACTACTCTACATGGCAGGGGTATAGCCAATTTCAAAATCAACGAGACAAAAGTTTAGCATGAGATCTTTCGTTCGAGGACTGTTGACCGACAGGAGTCTAGCCAGGCGTTTACGGATCGAGCGCCTGAAGCCATGGATAGGGGAACTTGATGACACACTGTGCGGCGTTAATAGTGGCACGCTTTGGTGAAGAAGGATCTCATCCACCTTCATGTGTCCAACTATACGCAGCTAGGCAGAGATCTCGAGGTCTTGGGAGACTTGTTGTTCTTTGAGCCTCGCAATACACACCCGCCACCCGCCGCACAAAGAAAAAGGATTGAATTTCAGCCCAATTACTTCTCTTCACTCAAAAGAAAAATAATGAAATTTTCAAAATCACTTTACCCTTATCCACCTCCACACAGTCTTATCTGTCCAAATCCATCGTCGACTTCCAAAGTCAACAGAGCACATATTTTTCACTCTCCTCCCCCACCAACCACGCAGCACTCACAATATATCCCTAGTGTCACATTGTAGCTGCAAGGATCCTCGCAATGGTACGTCAAACCATCGGGCTGTCCCAAATGACATTAGGAAGCCGATTAGAACTTTTGCCATGTTTCGGTGAAGAATTTTTAACTTTTCATCAGACACACGCAAAACTTTCTCAATGCTCAACCTCTTCCTTCCTTCCGTCGTCGGTCGGTGTCACCCCGGCTCTAATTAAATCCGCACACGAAAAATCCACTAACACCAACGACCTCCACGTCCACCTCCCATCGAGCGCCCATCGCTTGAGCAAAGGGAGGTGGGTCGCCTGCTGCATGACGAACCCACCTTGCATTTCGACACGAATTTGTGGCGACTTTTAATTTTGTTGACACTGTAACGGTAAAGTTTGACAACAAAACTTGTTGTTTTTCCATTCTGTCATCCATTTTGTGATGGCTTTCGAATAGACTTGGTTTTTCAGAACCCTGCGAGTTAGTTAATTACTCGTGTCGCCCAGATTAGATGTACGTTTCGAACTAAACTTTTGCACCAGTTGCAGTGCTCTGCAATTTATGATGTACTGACACACACATACACACACAATGGCATAGTCATCGGGAACAACTGGTGATTCTGCAGCTCAAGCTCAATCCAAAGTCTCAGTGGAACGTGCTTTGTCTCAACTTTGTGGGTTTTTTGCGCAGCGGCGAGCGGCGGAAAATGTTCATGCAGTCAACAACAAGGAGGAGGGAGGTAACCTCTCCCAACAATCAAGTGCCACGACGACAATGACGACGTTCCTGAAATGACAAAATGCCGAGACTGTCTCTGCTCTGGTGGGTTGGCATGTTCAGCAGACGTGACAGCGGATGGCTGAGGAGTGGAGTGCGGAGGCAGATGAGTAAAAGTAAATATAAATAACTTTTGCGGTTCGCCTCAGAGGGTAATTAACTTGTAGATGTGATCAAATAAATCCGACTCTGGATGAGGGTACTTGATCATGGCCAATGCAAGGAGTTGAATTCCATGACAGGTTGTTGGATGGCGGTGTGGCGAGTGGGGGCAAGCGGGCGGATGAATTATTTGCACATCATTCTGAGAGAGAAGAGGAAATGCTGATGCTGACACAAGTTGGAAGTGGAGCAAAGGCAGGCATGCAAGGGAATGTCAGGTTTGTTCTTGCCCAGTCGAGGGAAACACGACAGTGGTAATCGCTTTCGTGGTGTCACTTAAGTAGCTTTGATTTGGTTGTGGTTTTTGAGGGAATCACGGTACGAATTGTTTTCGGTCGAAAATTGGCGCCCAACAAGAATTTCGCGGGTACTTTTTGCCATGTGAACATGAAAATGTTTATAATTGATAAATGGGGATTATGGGGCTTAAGAATGTTGAGTGTTCTGAGCTTGTGAAGAACTTTGGTTGTAAATGGCGCCCAACGTCGAAATGCGCCTTTCATTATTTGATCGGAAAAATTCCTGCACATCTGTCTTAACAAGTTGTCAGTAACTAAGACATCTTAAGTGCCTTTAGCCTGTGCAGGGATTTGGTTAGAAATGGCGCCCAATGCTGGGGCATGCTATATAATGGGCTTCACTTGAACCTTTCACCATTTGATCTGCAATTCAGCAAGTTGGTGATTATGTATTTTTTTTTTTTTTAAATTTTAGGTGTTCTAATCTTGTGCTCGTGTGTTTGGTCGGAAATGGTATGGCGCCCAACGTTGATCCGACGTTTGACGTTTATGTTCTAGTTGTGTACTCTATGCGGTCGTTGATGGTGCCGTACATTGAGGCAACCAACTCAATCGCTCTTAACAGGTTGCTAGGTCTTTCACAATAATGCGTCCTTTTTGGGGGCAGGAAGGTCGCACGGAAGAGAATCGCAAGTCTCTCCTTGACCCTTCGGGGGTAACCGATTTTATTTAGTTTCGTGGTTCAAAATGAAAAATTGTAAAGGAATTTCTTTTTGCACAGTAGATGCTGGTCAAAGTTGACGCAGGCTGTGATGTCTACCTTCTGCAGAGATGTCAGTTTTGTTCCGTATTCGTCGGTAAATGGCGCCCAACGCTCCTTCAAGTTCCTGCAAGTCATACTCATCTTGCGCCTAAAAGCATTCTACAGGAACATGTATGAGCGAGAGCAGCTGTTAACAAGCACAATGTTCCGCTTCACAAGGCAGTACAAAATTGCACGCGCTGCCTTTACCCTTCTATCAAATTTGTAAAAATAAAGGCAATCTTCACCTTTAAGCCTTCTCGCCTTCTCGCATTAGCGCCATCATTTCATCTCAACGAAACAATGGAAGAAACAAAAAAAAAGAACAGTTTAAACTGAAACTTTCAATTCTAAAACATCACGCCTCGAAGTTTTTTTTTCCGAACACTGAAACGCGAACATTGAATCGCGAACCCCCTTCGAAGGGAAAAGGCACACCGGTGGGAGGAGGTACCGACGGAAGGCGCAACACACCATCGCCTGCCACCGCTATCGGATCGGAACACACAAAGAACGAGAGATATCCGAACTCACAACAAGAAGCAAAGTTAATTATGTCTGATGGAGAAAAATGATTCTCCTTTAGGGAAGTTTCCTTCGCATTTTTTTTTTTTTGCTGTTTCCCTCCTCACCACTTTATGGGTCGTTTTTAACGCGAAAACTTTCCGGGAATTCACACCAATCAATGGATTTTGCTCAAAAGTCGGCGAAAGCATCTTATCTCATTACGCTTGGTATCATCGGATGAGACACACGTTTGAGTGCACTTCCAGAACTCCATCGGAGAAGTTGACGCCGACTGCACGATGAAATCTCAATCTTTACGATATCTAGTGGCTTGTGATCGTAATTGAATACTCCATGCTCGAGTGGCCTGGCCTGGGAGTGGAGTGTGTGTGTGTGGGTCCTGCATAAATCAGAGATCGACACGCAACATGATTCCCGCCCTTATTCGCTCGAGCTGCTCAACCACAGAAATAAAAATGAATATTACACGGATATTCAAGGATACAAGAACTCCCCACAAGAACTGGATTCCTGAATTATTGACAGTCTGTGTGTGTGAGAGAGAGAGAGAGATAGTTGGCTCTCGTCGTTGTTGGTGATAGTTGGTTCCAGGAACCGACGACAACTTCCTTCCTCCGTCCGTGTGCATACAGCCCACCCATTGACAACAGCGGGGCTTAGGCAATGATTCCGGCCAAATCCAAGTGGTGTGTCTCTCTATTTGCCCACATTTTTACGAGCATCGCAAGTAGTGCACACGGAGGGACTCGTATACACCGCGCCAGCAACACAAAAGGGGGTATTTTTTCGAGGAGGAACGAAGGGATTAACATTAAACCGAACCGAGCACGTTAGGTTACGTATACGTCCTGTGTATCGTGGGCCGGCTTATGCCACCACCATGTCGTTACTTTGTGTTCTTTATGCCGGGAGTTTGCTTTTTACACTCGCCTTTATTTATTTATTTCTCTTTCTTTTTTCGGTCTGATTTTTAATTCATCAATTGAAGGGGTTGTGAATCCATCCGATATGGGGTCTGGTCTGCTTTCGATTCGACCAGGAGTCTTGCATTGGATTGTGTACTCTGCATGAGACTTTGAATAAGAGATGAGAGGAGAGATTGTGGTCGGTGGACTGTCGCCAACCGCCTGAGTGGATCTCGCTGTTGTTCCAGTGGTCGGCACCCATTTTACTCCAATCAATCTGGCTCACAAATCTCCCACCGAGCCTTGACCTTGTGTCACATTACACAAAATGTCTTCCAACCCGAAAAGAAACGTCATCCTAATATGAAAATAATTATGTACGTGACGACGACACACGCAGTGATTGTGTGTGGGCACATATTTCCCGGCCTAATGACGTGCTTTAGGCTTATTAAGGGTTCGAGGAGATGATTTATAATCGATCGGGTGCGAACAGGGGAGCGCATTTGAGGTGCTTAATTGCCTTTCTCCGATCCGTGTTGTCTGCAGAAATATTTCGAGTCGATTTTTGGATTAATGACAATCCACTTTGATCCATGGGCTGTATGGGTTCATCAGCTAGAAGCAAGAGCGGATGAAGAAGTGGCTTGGTTAGCTTGAATTGATGGCCATAGGAGGCGAGGAACCAGATAGACTGAAGGTGGCTCGACCAAGAACTCGGAGAACGTGTCCAACTCTGGATAACCGAGAAAACCGAAAACAGGCACGAGACGAGAGTGTGCAAGTCGGTGTTCGAAATTGTAGATAGGACAAGAAAGTCTAGTGGAACAGAAAACCAGCGAACGCACACCTTGGAGCCTTGAGTTTTTCATATTTTCAGTGTGTCTGAAATGGGGTGCAGCTTGTATGAAGGACTAGCTTTGCCTGCGATCAGCCTAGTCCTGTTTTTGTCGATGACGTTAAAGTTGGGTCTGAAACACTGACTCAACTCCGAGACTATGCGAGCTTTACAGTGACTTAATCGACAGAAATAAGAGCTGAGGGGAGATGACAAGTAGGTACTGCGACGCGGCTCTGGCACGAGACAAATTGAACCGAGAACGTGTCAGTCAGTCAATTCGCAGTCCCTAAATGTATGCGGATGTAGGAAGAGATCATGCTGCAACAGCCGAGATTAGTGGCACACAGTGTGCGCTTAAACCAATCACCAAACTGTCAATGTCAACACATTGTGATGTTCATGAACGAAGAACCTTTATAAACAATGTGAGGATGGAAGTGTCGAGAGCGTTTCTTTAGCGAAATCCTCTGATTCAGTGTTGAAGCGATGAATATGAGTTATTGGTCAAGTGAAAACCTTCAAGATACACCGCCTAATGCACAGAAAATAAATAAATTGTGTGGTGTCCATGACGTTGGCATCAATGTCACCATGTTGTTAAAAATGGACGTCATGTTGCGTCAACCGAGAGCGCTTCAGAGACATGTTGCAACGTTAAATCTTGCACTAGACCTTAATGGTATGTGGACAAGCCACACAGCGGGCTCACACAGTGATTTGTTGAAAATTCGATGAACGCGTTGAATCGAGAGATGGTCCTGTGGATTGGCCGCCTAGATTTTTAGATCTATGCCAACAAGCCAACAACGTTAGAGGGGCTCCGGCTGAGTGTGACTGAGTCATCGGAAAATTGGGTTCACTAAATGGACTGCCGTAAACGTGTCCGTGTGAACATATGAACCATGTCGTTCATAAACACATCCTTCACGCACAGAAGTTTCAAGAACTTCTGTCGCTTTGCACAGATGGTCACAAGGTCGAAGGCTCTTCGGCTTCGTACTGGCGTCTATATGCGTACTTTTCTTACGTTCAAAATCCTACCCGACCCTGAAGCAGCCGGTTCAAGATTCGTTTTAGAGATTAGGCAGACACACAACCTTGAAAGGCCGAAAATTCTCTCGTCACTCGTTGGGTTCGTTCTCTGAATCGAAGGGCTTGTCTACCGAGTCAAATTCTCTCGTCACTCGTTGAGTTTTCACTGCGAATCGATGCACTTGCCTACCGAGTCAAATCTGTGCGCATTTGATTTCGCAGATCCTCTGTTGGAGGTGAACATCCCCCTTCGGGTAGGGGTTAGAATATACCCGAGGTAAGGCATGCCTGTCGTACGAGGCGACTAAAAACCATTTGAAAAAAAAACGAGAATGAGACGAACGAGGAGAGACAAAGGAATCATTATACCAAATGGGACGCCGCCATTTCTAATCCACGACCTTCAGAGTAAGACCATGGATTCCATGTCTAAAAAAAGACCACGATGTAAGAATAAAACCTGGACTGGATCACTGAACTTGAGTGAACTGGAGTTGAGGAGTGCACTCCTGAGTGCCAGTTCGGGTTTTAGGCGATTTCTCAGAACTCTCATCGGCGTTATAACTGGGCACTGGAATTCGCTCCTCAAGAATGGGTATCCCCTTTAACGACTTCTACAGAAGATGGTTGGATGAAGCGGAAGATGAAACTATTGCACACCCTTGCTATTGCAATGTCCTCTCATCTCGCAGACTTAGTCAAATGGGCGCCCCATATTTCTACGATTCTCAGGTCCATCGCTTTATTAAGAGCTTCAAATGGTTCGCTGATTAGGATCTATTAGATCTTGTGGTAATACAACGGGCCTATTTTCGGCCTAAGTGTGGCTAAGGTAGTCAGCCATTCTAACCTAACCTAAACTACAGCCCATAGAGGGCCAGGGCGTATGTTCTTAGCAACCACTCGTGCTGTGCGTGCTCTTGTTCCCTCTCGAGTGGAAGTGACCCACAGTTTTGTGCCGACTACGAACGGCCAATTTGAGAATCGAAAGAGGGTGGGGCCATATTTTGCTCGTACCGGAAATCGAACCTGGGCTGCGTAAGCTCAAGTGCAACGCCACATCGCGGAAATCTTGCCAAGTTAGTAGAAGAAGGCTCTTGTAAGATCCAAGCAGGCACAAATGAAAGGGGTGAGGTCACCCTCTCAGCTGTGTCGTTGCAACTGGGACAATGTGTGCTCTGTGGTGCACCTAGTCTGACGACATGATATACTTCGCCGAAGGAGATGTCTGATAAACCGGCCATATTTTCCTTGATGTTGCACAGTTTGCCAGTCTGGCTCGTTTGAGGTTTAATATTTCAGGAAAGTGCGTATAAATGTTACCGTTGGCTGTTCGTAGTTGGACGTGCACTGAAGGCAGATCCCAGAGTGCTTCTCACTGCGACCTGAAAACCCAGATAAGCAACACTTTTGACTAGCTAGCTCAACATTCCCGACATTCCTGTTCTAGTTTAGGATTGAGCCAGTGGCATTGATAGCAAAGCATATGACAACCTTCTGGCTTGACAAGACATTTGGGTGTATTTTGACTTGACGACATGAAAATAGTTCCACTAGGAATTGTCCGGCAGCCTGGAGGCTTTAGAAATGCTCGGAAACTCTGAAAATTTTGGCTCCAAAATACTTTAATGATTGTTCAGCTTCAAGGGAACCTGCTGATCTTCTAACTACGACCAGACAGAAGAGAGCTGGTACTATAATCTGCCGGCAAACTGCGGATATCAGCAAAGCCATTGAAGTGCCTTTCAAGTCCAACCACAAGTGCTTGGAATTCTCCAAGGACAGGTGGAATTTTCTAAGATAATGGGACTTAGAATATTCCAAAAAAAAAAATACTCTTACTCAAAATTGTCCATTACCCGGAAACGCGGGTAATTGTTGAAACGGATATTACCCGGGTAAGGGAGAGAGAGTGTCAGTTAGTGTCAACAGAGGACTCTATTTTGGGCCTAATCTGTCTTAAGCTCCAGTCGATAGTCGCTGACTCGTCACTGTCTTGAAGAGCAAGAACTAGATCAACTTATTTCTTTATGGGAAGTGTCTCAATCATGAAAGGAAGATGAAGAAGAAAAACGACTACTCGACGAGATTGACTGACATCGCAAAATGCATCTCCATGGTCCATGGTGACCATCAAGAAATCAAGTCCCTCAGTCTGTCACTGCTGCTGACACAATTTATAATTGAAATCTTCCGCCTTCCATGAAGGGAAAAAAACTTGCCTCTTCGGCATTATCTCCACCACCAGGGCACAAGCACACAGAGTCCACTGGGACGTCAACTGATCCATTCATCGTATCTCCCTTAAGCAAGCGAATTTAGTTGACTTAACCTCTAATGTGTGCCGAAGAAAAGGATAAAAGCAAAACGCTGACCTCCGTAATCCCCGATTAACTTGTTCTTAATGTTATTACTTGGTGTTCACTCGGTGGGAAATGTCACGAAAAGGAGAGGGAAGAGACACACACACACACTGCCTGAAGGCGCACAAAAGACATAGTTAAGGAACAAGGAACACACAAGCAGGCCATTTACTTTGATTTGAGCAACGTCTTGTGTGTCCGCACTCAGCCCGGTCTCGATGTGTAATAAATTCATCACATTGGCCGGGTTCCAATTAGAATCTCGCTTTGATTGCAGAAAATCCAACCCCCACATTTCACCCCCTTCAACGCGTCGAATTGGGGCAATCAACCGTTGAAGTGTCCTCCCCCTCCCACTCGGGGAGGCGCTTAAGAGGTGTAGATCCTTGCGAGAACACCACCCAATCTCCATCAATTGAGCGAGTCTTGTTACAGCACAAAACCAGTAGTTAAACGCAAAAATTATGAAGACACTCTTTCAGTTAATTAGGAGAAAATTAAATTTCAGGATATCGCTTGTTCGCTTCGCTTCTCACTCACCCCGTTTTAGCGGTCGTATCCTGCTGCTGATGCTGATGCTGGTTCTGCTTCTGCGGGGGTATTTCACGGCAGTTGGGGGCAATCCACTTTATGGCCAAGTGGAATCATTCTGCGGTTAAATTTTGATTTGTATACCTTTTGCACTCACTCACTGGCGCACGGGCCGCTACCACCAACCACCGAACAACCACCACCACGAAATTCACTGCGCGGCGCGATATTAAATTCACATTACCCACGAACGATGACGACGACGAGAAGATGACGGCTATTAACCACAAAAGACCGCAGAAGCACTTGCGATACAATTACGACCAATTCGCGGACCGGACGCACTTAAATTCGATTTTCGTCGTCGTCGGTAGGGAGAGGGAGTGAGCGAAGTGAAACTGGTCGGGGGGAAAATTCACGAACAGATTTCCGATGCGATCCGGATGTGGCTGGCACACAAGTGTTCACGATGCAACCGGTGCGGTTACCATCAACGAACTGACGGTTGGGATTCGAAGAGTTTTGTGTTTATCGGATGCAGGGATGCTACTGTAGAGCTGGAAAGGATATTTTGAAGTAACTCACCACCGCCCACCAGGTGGTGAGATTTTCCACAAAGTGTGCTGGCACTTGTGCGCCTGTGCCATGCTGTGGATCGTAAGTGTGTGGATTGTAAAGCAATGCAATGCACATCGCCGTTGAATCAGTTGTGCTTGACGAGGGTGCCTGGATGGTCGTCATTGTGAGTGATGACTTAATGACTCAACTGAAAGGGGAGTAGTTAGCACGCGATTGCGAGCGAAGTTGGAAGCCTACGCTGTTGAAGGGAATTAATACAGTGCTTCGTTGCGTTGGCAAACAATTCCACTAATTTATGAATGATGGCGTATGGGTGTTTGGGGGGCTCTAGTCCCTCGGGGGGTTGTTCGAATTTTGATGTATCTTGGGAGATCGATTAGGCGTGTTCTGAATTAGGAGATAGACTGCTGGGATTTGATCTAGGGCTCCGTTGCGTCTACATGTTTGTGGAGCTCGAGCTCCTGTCTTGGGAGATAGGTTGTTCATGTTTCGAATTATGCGGACATAAACTAGTAAAAACAGCCTCAATTGACTACTGTTGTTTTAACTACTGTTGTATTAAACCTTCTTAGGCCACGAAATCGCTGTCATCTTCGACCCCAAAAGTTGTACAGATTAAGTGACGGATGACCTACGACTGCCCGACTAGGTTCAAGTAGTCACACGAGAGCACAATCTTAAGTCCAGCACAGCCGTGAGTTGTATAAGAAAGCAATTGCAGAATGAAGCCTAGACTTCGGTTGAACGGGAAGAGCCGAAGATGAGCAAGAAGACCTCATAGTCAGTGGTCGCCTCAGAGTCTGGACTTGGATCAATGGCGAGGACATGGAGCAAATAGGAATCAAACCATCGATGGTAGGGTGTAGACACTTTGTGGTGTCCTACATTGCCGTACTAAATGTGGCACTGCCCCACATCTCCTTCCCACCTTCGGCGCCCCTCCAGTTGTGCCTCTCGCTACAGCCTACTGATCAAAACTAACGCTCAGGCGCCTCTACCTTGGGCTCGTTGCAGGGCTCTATTTGATGTCTGTGACTTCTGAGAATCATCTCGCACGAATTGGCCAGCATTTGGGAACTACATGCAAAATCACGTTGAACTTATGATACCGCTGTGAACTCCATGCGACTTAGAGATTGAACTTGACAACTTAATAGAAAATATACAGTGTGCCGCATGGAGTAGTACTCCACACGCAAAAAAAACGACGATTAAACAGGTTTTACGGGACCCACCAGAAATTAAAGAAATGTTCCCAGAAATGGCAACAAAACCCGCTCGCCACAGCATAAAACTCGTCTTAACCAATTGTGTGAAGGCGAAAATCAAAGCGTTAGAAAACAGCAATCTAGCAAACTTATCTTCAAAAAAACAAGACTAACTACTCACTCTGGAAAGCGGTGAAGGGACTAAAAAAACCTGATGTACATAACGATTGGAGACGAGTGAGCGAAAGAAGATAGAGAGAAAGCTAATCTCTTCGCGGAGGGAGGAAACGTTTAAACCATCCGACGGTTATACGCTCCCTGTCAGCGACAGTGGACCAGACGACAATTACGTAATGAGAAGTGTAACTTTGGCAGAGCTCAAGGAGGAACTAAAAAAGCTCAAACCGCAAAAAAGCTCCTGGTTACGATTTAATTACAGGAGAAGTTCTTAAAGAGTTACCCAAAAAGCCGAATAATTTTATTTTATAAATTCTTTATTAACAGTTCTATTCCAAATCTACTACAGCGGCAGGTTACGTGTTGGCGAACGTCGAAAAGGAAAAAAGAGACAGATTCGTTAAGCCTGTCAAACACGAAACCTCGGGTTTCAAGACGTCGAGCTGTTAGCGGACATTTGCCTGTTTCATACTGTTTCCATACACTACTTAATTAATGGCGCGCTTAGACCAGACCACGTCTCTAGCCAATGGAAAGTGGCAGAAGTTGCAATGGTACCAAAACCCGGGAAACCACCAACGAATAAAATGTATAGTCTATAGACGAATTTCATGGCTCCCGATAATGTCTTTGAAAAAAATCAGCTTAGACGTTTAAGCTCGGTTGTGGAAGAAAAATAGCTTATTCCCACTCAAGTAAACACTCAGCTATTGACCAAGTACACAGATGTAGTAGAAAAGCTCATTTGTTCAGCCGTATTTCTTGATGTTTCCCAAGCCTTTCACAAAGTTTGGCATGAGGGTCTGAAATATAAACTTTGCCAATCTCTACCGGGGCGGACTATCTCTCTCTCTCTCTCTCTCTCTCTCTCTCTCTCTCTCTCTCTCTGGTGGAATCTTCCGTGTATACTGTGGACATAAATATATTCGCTGACGAAACCGCCATTATGGTAACATCAAAACCTTTGAGGAGTCTGCAGCAAAATTACAACGTGCACATCAGACACACGAATGGATGAACTCCTGGCGAATTGTCCCTAATGAACAAGTCCTTAATAACTTGTCAGTCTTCCTAAATCGTGTCCAAAACACTCGGGATGAGTCTTGTCGCAAAACTCAAGTGGAAGGACCACGTTAACAACAAAAGCGAAGAACTTGACATGAAATACAAAGATATGCACTGGCTTATTGGTAAACATTCCAAGCTGAGTATTGACAACAAATTGCTTGTATACTAGCAAATCCTAAAACTTGCTTCGACGCATGGCGTACAGCTTTGGGGCTGTATCAAAGCAAGCAATATAAACATTGTACAGACACTTCAAAATAAGATGCCTTGAGCTATCATAATGCACCGTGGTATATCTGGGATCTTGGAATCTTACCAGGTCAAGATGAAATTAAGAACTTCGCTTATAAACATAAGCGCCACAAACTCTGCAGTTTATCCCATCCTTGACGAAGCTAATGTCTTGCGCCGACTTGAAAGGACTAGACCCCTTGATCTCGTGCGATAGTCTATACCCTCGCATTGTTGCGGTGTTTGCAGGAACTTGCAATGGCGAGTTACCTGTCAATAGTGTCTAAATAATGAACCATCTACTGCTTAAGGGCTTCACTTAGTTGTAGTCATAACATTTTGTTACGTTTAGAAGAACTGAGCTTACGTAAGATTATTCAAATTGTCCACACAACAGGGTTCGATCATTGGCTTGTGGCGAATGAAACACAAAAGTTCACTATTCACGATATACACGAACCACCGTGCCCATATTTATACTCCCAGCATTGGTTCTAGATTCTACTGACCCCACGAGTCTATGAATATCTCTTGATTTTGTAATGATTCTTTGTAATTTATCCGTAAATAGGTGGCATTCTAGTATGAACAACAATTTCGGGAATATTCTCCGGAGTTGATCGTTTTTCTCCTTGCGTGTAGATGGCGTTTTTGTGATGGTTGGTGTCCTGATTATCTCATCTAATGCACGTTATACTATTCAAGTCGCAATATAAAGGGTGTAAAGGGTAAAATGTAAAAATCTCTCACTTCTATGTACGAACGTTCGCCATAGACTCAGACTTTTCAAGCAAAAACGTTGGTCTTTCTATCTGCTGTTTGATGATTAGGGTAGGTCGGAGGGTAGGCGTTAGGGGCCCATTGTGATGCCCATGTCTGATGATTGCTGCTCCTTTAAGTGATGGCCGCCTATGATGTGGCCATTTAGCAGCTCTTTTCAATTCATTAAGCCGGCCTTCGTCGGGAGCCGATGAAGCTTGCTTCTCCCTCTACAACTGACGTGGTACTTTTCCAAAATCTGACCATCTTCTATAAAACGCATCCTCCTCCTATAAATGGAGAGACACACCGAAACAACGAACATCCCCGTTTTATTGATAGAACCCTCATACAGCACGAAAAAGCCGTCAACTTGGTCAACTCACAGCCGTTTTAACACCCTCTAAATCCACCCGAATTGCCCGCTCTTTTCGGCACCATCATCATCTGCGTTCGTTCATTCGGTGTCCATTAATACGAGTATGAGTACCCGTGACAGGATATTTTTCGAATTAAATTTCAATTTAGGCCGCAACTCCCGGTCCGGTCCCCCACGGCATTCTCTGGGCGAGTTG
Source organism: Eristalis tenax (assembly GCA_905231855.2). Classification (NCBI taxonomy): domain Eukaryota; kingdom Metazoa; phylum Arthropoda; class Insecta; order Diptera; family Syrphidae; genus Eristalis; species Eristalis tenax. The sequence goes on from HG993125.1 coordinate 2,534,757, forward strand.
TGAACAATTTGATAACTGCCCGTCATTGTCGGGAATCCGCTTTCGCGCAGCATTACAACGAATTTTATGATCATCCCCTCGTCAATGAGCCGGGAGGCTGAAACCGAACGGGCCATCTCTGAATCCAATCGGTGGCGGCACTCTAATGAATCCTTCATCACACACAATGTGACACCCCGAGGGGTGGCGTTAAACCCTACATTCTCTCTCGCTCATTCTCCTCTCACTCTCCTCCGCCCCAAGTCTAGCATTGTTTTTATGTTTTAATTTCGAAGAAATTTCGGGGAAAGCATTTTAGGGGCATTATCTCGGGATTCCTTTCGACACTTCTTTGCTTCCCGCCGCACTCCCCGTCCCCCGTCTCATAGAGGCACACAAGTCAAGTCACCCATGTCTAAGGGATGTGTAGAGGATACGAGGCCATGCTAGGATATACATATTTATGGCTAAGAAAGTGGGTTGCTTTTCGCACAGAGCGCAAGAGAGCTTATCCCTTCTTTTGTTTTCTGTACACTGCACCCGCCCCCCGCCGGTTGGTGGTCTGCGGGAGTCCTGTCGAATTGAGTCGTCTTTTGAAAAACTGGCTTGTCATGTTGGGATGCCATTTAATTTGTATCCCATCCATTTCTGGGGGCGGATTGCGGCGCGCGTGATCTAAATTTGAAATAATGACTTGAATGGAATTGAAGAAGGCACGCGAATGCCGAGAGTGTGTGTGTGATGGGAATATCCATTCAATGACTGTTGGCCGAACTGATTTTCGAAGAAAGAGAGAGAGAGAGAGACAGATGAAATGAGGACGACATGCAATCGCTTGAGTGCCTATTTATGGCCAGAAAGGAACTCGATTGCTTCATCAAATAACGAGGTGACCATTCAATTGCAGGGTGCTTCGAAGAGAATTTCTTATCTTGGTCTTGTCTTCGGTCGGTTGCAGGCAATTTGAATCGATTTCTCAAATCTTTTGGCAAGAGACGCTCATCAGGCATCCCTCACGGGGACTCATAGATTATCTAACGTCATCATCTTCCGACCCACATGACCTATAAAAGGGGCTGCGTGGGTAAGGGTCGCACGAGAGATTTCTAGGTCAGGAGTTATGCTCAAGCGTTGGACTTGGTGCTATCACCTCATTCTGGGCTTGACAATTGGTCGTCTACCTTGATGGACGTCTTCCTTGGAAGTCGTGATAATGTGGACATTCGCGCATCACGTTAACTAACCATCGAAGCGTGGTATCATACCTGCTGTTGAGTTCCTCGTGCCCGCTCACCCTATCCCTTCTGAAGTCGTCGTCTGAAACGAAGGATTGCACAGCCGTCTTAAGCTTACGAAGAGACAAGGGGTACATGCACCTTTGACAACATGTTTGAAGTGAAGACCCGGCTGGATCCCTCAAAGCTGTCTACATTCATGACTGTTGGATTTCAGGGGGTAGGTAGAGGCCTGTGAAGATCCTTAAATGTAGTTCAGTCTCTTTTCCTTGTAGTCGCCGCCACCGAAGTTCCACACGCAGCAAAATTCACTGAAGTAGACTTCTGACCACCAAATTTTCAGAGTACACAAAGGCCTACAGGGTCGTCTCGTCATTGTTCATTGCCACGAATCCTTTGGCAAGAGAAATACATATTATAGGCTTCAGAGCACTGGCTTGATGGCAAGGATTCCCCAAACCCTCCTCGCCACCTCACACTCTGGTTCGAATTTTGACTTAAATCCACTTCCCAGCCATGCCCAATCAATGATTTCCCATCGTTCCCTCGTTAGTTTCCCCGCCCACATTTCACACCAAACCTCGTTTTCCCCTTGACGTCATCTTCAATTCCCATCAAACATCTTTTTTTCGCCCTCTTCCCAAGCTCTGTCGTCTCTGCCACTACCTGCCGTGGAGTCACCTCCATTAACAGTCGCCACAAATTTGTGTGTCCCATCGAATGAAAGATCCAATCTCTCTCTCGACGGATGGAGCAAACACCAATTCGTAACAAAATTAGAAATTAAATCACAAAAGGGTGAATCGAAGGAAAAAATTGGCTGAAGGACACCAAGTAATGGAAGATTGCTCTGTCTTTTACCATCTCATTATTCTCTCTCTCTCTCTCTTCCTCCCTCTCTCTCTCTCTCTCTGTTGGGCACTTTTTAATGACCTACTTACCGTTAAATCAATTTCAAACACAGAAACTCATTATCGCAGAGGGCGCGGGCGGTTGGCTTGGAGGTGAGGGAGAGAGAGATATGATAGTGGAGGCCATCCTTATTTTGTATCAGTCTTCTGACCTTTCCACCTTCCTTCGGGTCTCCCAGCGATTGCCTACCTTTTGATCTACTTGCCTGTAATCACGTCCGTCATCCTCTTTCAACACAAACAAAAATACCAAAAAACAACCCTTTCTTCACCACCATCATCATCGTCGTCGTCATCATCATCGTCGTCGTCGTCGTCATTATCGGCATCCTTGTTGGCAGAAGGACATATTTTGCAGTGGAGAGTTGAGCTCTGGTATTGAGTCCTTTCATTCAAATCTGGTTCATGGTCAGAATCGAGGGGAGGTTTTTTCTTTCAGTTTTTGTGCTTTTCCATTCCATTTAGGGGACAGGTTGAGGTTGGCGGTCGTTGCAAGAGGGCTCTCAGACTGCTGTCGTTGTTGTCCTTTATTTTGTCGTTTTCTCTCTCGGAGGGTGGGTGGTGTTTTTTTTTTTACTCATAACGGAGGAACCTCGAAAGAAACGTCTTAGACCAAATTCCAGCATTCCCATGAAACCCCACCCTTGATGGATGGCGCCTCCTTAACCAATCCATCGCTCAAGCATTTCATTCCTTGCGTACAAGCCGCCTTCAAGTATTTGTCGCTAAATTTCCAGCACTTCCTCAGTTCCATCGACCACATTCCTCGCCTCTTCTCCCACCCCACCCTCAGCACCATCGTCCACTTCCTCTTCCGTTGCATATCAATGAGTCACCAGCGGTGGATGTCGCCGCGGCTGGTGTGGAAAGGAAATACCACTTCGCCTTGCCAAAAGGCATCCGGAAGCAATTCGTAATCCCCGCGGGTCGGTCGGTGAACAGGTATCGTGTTGATTTGTCGAGCACTCCCCCTTTTTGTTGATTTTAATTTTAGATAAACGAAGAAACGAATTTTTCGCCACCGCCACGCAACTTTATTCACCTGTACCCAGCCTAGATTCATCAAAAATGGCCAGCACACCGTGGGGGTCGCTTGCCGCCAACGAGACCAGGGCCACTCGCCGCTCATCCACCTTAATCCGCTTTCCGGTGCACTCGCCATCCACCAAATTGCCACTTATTACGTCACAGTACACGCCAGATTGCACACAGGCATACATGGTCGTCTCCAGATCGACGTCCGGGTCATTGTTCATGGCCACGAAGCCCTTGCTGCCACGACAAAAGGCCACTTGATTCGGCCCAGCGTTCTGGAATCCATTGATTCCCTCAGCAGCGGCATGGTTTGCGAACGCCACCATGCCTGCGATGGCTGGCCAGCGATGCTCGCAAATCCATTGCGACTCCTCGGTGCACTGTCCATCGTCGTCTTTGAATGCTGGCGATGTAATCTCCTCATCTTCGCCTGCCGGCGGTCCCTGGTCGTTGCTGTCGAACCGATACGAGCTCATGATCCGCTTGATCCCGTACGGGTGAGCCAACATGAACGCAGTTGCCATGGTGTACTTCTTGGGCTGCTGGCTGGTCAGCACCGATTCGGTTGGGCTGCCGTTCCTGCCAAGACCCTGCCCGCGTTGCGTGTAGTGGGTGTCGATGAAGACCACCGAGTCGAAGGGCAGCAGAAATCCCATGGCGGGTCCCCAGTTTATCAAAGAACTCAGCGGCTGTCGGTTGTTGAAGAAGGATGCCATTTGGACAGCGTGCAGCGAGTCCGTGACAACCCCGTTGCCTGTGTACTCCGTCCTGAAATGGAAGAAATCAATGGTTTGAGGTGGAGGTGATGTGTGTCACTCACTTGGAAATCGCGTGCTCTCCCAAATCGATGACTTCTTGGATTAGAAACGGGCGACTGCCTGGCGGGAAGTCGTACTCCGGATTCAGGTCCTTGATGCGAAGTGCAATGGCCTGTTGGAGGAGAGGGGATTCTGAGACACTCAGCAGAGGTGTGCGAATAAGTGTTGCAAACCTTGACATCCATCGGCCACATGTACTTGGCTGCATCCACCCGAAAACCAGCGACTCCCAAGTCCACCAGCTCATCGAGGAACGCAACAATTTTCTCCCTCACATACTCCTTGGACTGATCCAGATCCGGGAGCTGCTTCAGCTCGCAGTTCCGAATCTGATGCCCGTCCGTGTAGTCCTCGATGGCACAGCGCCTGTGGAAGTGCTCGTCTCTGTAAGGCACCCCCGGGTAGTCTCGGCCAGTGGCGTTCGCCGTGGATCCTCCAGTTCCCTCCATCACTTCACCGTATGCGGCCGCCTCACTGTTTTCGCCCTCCTCACCTTGGTCAGCATTCCCGTCCGGCCGCGGCGCTGCCATATGATTGAACACAACGTCGACATATATCCGCACACCAGCATCGTTGCAGGCCCGGCTCATTGCCTCGAATCCCTCCTTGTCCCCGGAACGTGATATGATTCCATACGAAATCGGATGATACCGTTCCCACCACGGTCGCGCGAAATCCTTCCGTACGACATTCTCACTGACCGGCGACACCTAAACGTCGTCGTGATGAAAACTCACAAAAGCGAACGATTTCACGCCACTCACCTGAACGCCTCCGAAGCCGCGTGGGCCCAGAAATTCCTCACACTCCCTTGCGATGTCGCTGAATTTCCACTCAAATAGCTGAACGATGACGGTGCGATTAGGCTTGAAATGCGGGTCATGATGAGGCATGTCCGTGGCGGTTGCTGTCAGTGCGGCGGTTGCAAGAACGACAAGGCTTAACATAGTTGCGACAATGGCTCGTCGCGACGGCGGTGGTGGTGTCGACGCGAATAGAGTCGTGGAAATTCTGCTTTTGAAATGTTTTCTCAAACGCCTTTTGCAAATTCCACTGTTGCGTGTAAAATGTGTTCTGACGTTTAGAACACGCAACTCGGAGCTGTAAGTGCTCGGTTCATTGCAATTGCTTGCTTAAATGTAACGCGGGCCTTTTTTTGTTACAGCAATGAAGAACGCGATGCAAATGAAAGGGTGTTCACTGTGAAGTTGAACTTTGCTCTTGCAACAGTCTGGCTTGGGCTGTGGTGTAGAAGGTAGGGCTTGGGAAATTGGGGCCTGCTTCTATTGGGCTATTGTTGCTCAAGAATGGTGGCCCTACGTAAAACTGCCACTCGCACCATATATGATGCATTTCGTCATCTTTATTGTGGGGTACCTCAAGAGAACCCTATCGGGCCCATACTGTTTGCGGAGTTGGACTATGTTGTTGCAACTACCCGCGGGTCATACGGCGCCTGTTTCCCTTGGTTTTTCATGGTTTTTCATTGCCTCGAGTACCTCAAAGGAATCACTTCGACCCCGTTCCGTTTGCGATGTTGAACTTTTTTTTTTTTGCAAATCTATCATTCTTCCCCTGACTTGATACCTCATTCAATTTACGAATTTTCCGTGAATTGATGTGGGCTCCCTCAGGCGATTCACTTCGGGCCCGATTTTTTCTCTCTCTCTCTCTTTCTCTCTCTCTCTCTCTCTCTCTCTCTCTCTCATTTTACCCACCGCCCTCAGCTCGGAATGCCTCAAGAGAACCACTTGGAACCCATTCTGTTTGCCTTGTTTAGCTGCCAAACAAAGCTCATCGAAAAACCAATTACAGCGCCATTTCAATCGAATAGCGCAAGTTGGCATGCACTGCACTTCCTCTCCACCAACCCCGCACAGATGGAGATAAACAGAAGGAGCAATCACTTACCGACAAAAAGAGTGCAACACAACGAACAGAATTCCAGCAGCAGCAGCAACAGCAGCGATTCAATCGATTAACGAACGAGGACGTTGATTGATATCTGGATGCAATGTTGTGCTGCCATTACTGCAACGTCCAAATTAGCTCGCACCGCAAACAGGAGTCAGATTGAGAGCCAAGAGTTTTCAAGGGTCACTCGGGCGGGGATGGTGGCACTTCACACCTGGACGAGAGACTGAACCCATTTCACAAAGTGATTTCTGCAAAATTCCGAAATTGATTAACATCGTTGCTGGGGGTTACTTTGACCTGAAGAACTGGTTCGCCCTTTGCTCCGTCAAGTGAGTCAATCGCTCGGGAGGAGGGGCAAGGCAATTTGGTTCCTCCCAGTCAACATGACAAGTGTACATCCACCCCTTTGCTCATCAGAATCACACGGCAATCTGGTGCGCGTGTGTACTCAATCGGATAACATGATGAATTCATATTCGTTCAGAGCAAAGCTCAAATTTGCCACCATTCAGTGGACACTGAACGATTAATTAAAAGCCCTTATCGGTTCGAATTAATCGCGCGTCCACCATGTTGCGATGCGAATTGCATGTCAAACTTATTGTTACTCTCCAGCACACCACACCCCATCCCACGTCTCGCTCACAGTGGATGACTGTGAAAGGTCATAAATAAATCGTAAACTACTGCACACAACAAAAAAACAAATTCACCCGCCCCTCTGAGGGTGGCCTAAACGGAATGTAAATTGAGTTATGCTGTCGCGCAGAGTTAATTACAACCTTCCCCTGGCACGAACTCGAGCCCACACATGATGCATTAATCACGTCCTGTTGACGTTGATCGGTGATAAGGCTGCGACCGGGCCGGGGGTGGGGGCGGATCTAAGATGGCTAAGATTTATTCATTTCCCTTTCGAAGAATTCACCGCTGTTTGTGTTCAATATTCCATTTATGTGGAGGAGCATGGGGGCGGAATGCTTTTTCGATATTTCAATTACCACCTGAATGAGTTGTTTGTTATCCTTCCGAGGATGTAAGCCGGGCACTCCAGGCATCTCTCCACCACTCCACGAACGCCGCCACTCCACCATTGTCCATCGTAACCGCAACACTGTTGCTCGCCACCGCCGCGCCGCCGGGGTGAGAAAATGAAGAAGAAAAAGAAAAATAACACCGCCAGGATTTCGATGTAATGGCGGAAGGATAATTGAATTTAAGAACGAGCAAGTGGCGGAAGTGGACACACTGCAACCGAGAACGGCACACACTGCACAGGAATTCATTTAAAATGCCATTACGACGGTTAGTCAAGTGTGTGCACACCCGGCTGGTGTTGATATTGTTGCCGGCCCCACCCTTCCACCCTTCCACCCTCGGCCCATGCAGTAGCCTTGAATTTTATTTCTTTCTTTTCCGAGGTTTCCGAGGACTGACTCGACCGTGGAAGGAAATCTCATTTAAAAGGACTTTCCTCTTATCGATGGCAATAAAATGTAAGTGCCCAAAATTCCCTCCTCCATCCCAGCAGTCGACCCGAAACCAGATCTCATTAGAGTGTCCTATGCAAATCCCTTAAAAGGACATAATTGAAATTCATTGTGATCAATACCGGCGAACAATGAAGATTTAAGCAACTCTGCCAAATCAAAGGATTCACGATCAAAGTCGTAAAAATGAAAAAAAAAAATACACATGCCCCCCTTCCGCGTGTGTGTGTGTGTGGAAGAGTGTGTCCTTTTTTTGTTGTGTGAATTCCTCCCATCGGGAGATAATCTAAAAAACTGTTGTTGTGTGAAAATGTGGGAAATGTCGGGTTTTATTGTGAATTAAAACGACACACTCGCTCTTGCACTCCTCGTCCTCGTCGCCCACCGAGGATACCATCCACAAATGTGGTTACAGCGGTCCACCACCCGACAGTGGAAAATAAGTGGTAAATTAGATTTTGTTGCACATAGTTGCACACACACACCGAAGAGAGAGTCGTGCCTCGAGAGTGGCGAACAAAAAAACAGAACCGAATGAAAAGGAATGGCGTAAAGTTTAACGACAGCAATGGCTTTAAACTCACCATCCACACACTCGTGCACTCAAGATGCAATCATGGAGAAATCCAATCGGCATAAATCACTTGGAATTGAATGAATAAAACCCCCAAACCAAGAGGAAAATGTAAGTGAATGCGTTTTTAGATAGAAACTTAGTGTATATCCTGTTCGGTGGGACGGAGGTGGTGGTGGCGGTTTGAAGGCGCCGCCGGGTGCAAGGTCCATTCAAATCGAATGTGAATGAATGCGGCGAAAACGATTACTTTTTGTGAAACAAAGTTCGTTTGGGGACTTTTTCCACCCATCAATGGACAGAGAGCGTGTTCATGTGTTCATGTGTTGAAAGGGAAAACTTTTTGAATTAGTCTCGATGGAAATTCATTTTATTAATTTCGTGTGCAGCATGATTGGGGGTGTAAATGGGAGACAATATAGTGCCATGAGGGGATTTTGTCAGTACAGTTTGACATTTTTTCTGACTTCTCTGTGTTTTGTTAATCCGCGGATTTAAGCGAAAAGATTTTTTCATCATCACCTTCTGACCCCTCAGGGTCGCGGGGGAAACCATGCACGTTAAACTGAGACACTAGGACTGTGTAACTGCAAGCAGTCGCGATGAACTAGGATTTAGAGTTGTGTCTACCCTGGTGTAGGTAGGCGCTTCTACTGAATTCGCCAGGACACTTGGGCGATGTTGGTCAGAGCTGATCGGCTCTGCTCAGCGCCCAGTCACAGTTCTTGTCGGGATTGTAACTGCAAGCAGTCGCGATGAACTAGGATTTAGAGTTGTGTCTACCCTGGTGTAGGTAGGCGCTTCTACTGAATTCGCCAGGACACTTGGGCGATGTTGGTCAGAGCTGATCGGCTCTGCTCAGCGCCCAGTCACAGTTCTTGTCGGGATTGTAACTGCAAGCAGTCGCGATGAACTAGGACTTAGAGTTGTGTCTACCCTGGTGTAGGCAGGCAGGTGGAGAGGGCCGCTAGTAAATTCGCCAGGACACTTGGGCGATGTTGGTCCATTGTCAGACTACTCATCGACCACTCCAGTGATAACGCCGTTATAGATACCACTCACCAAGGGCAGGCACTTAACCATCTGCGCCATTCAGTCGTTAACCCCTGTCGGAGCCATCCCACATTGGATGTCTAGGTTCGATTTTCCTTTTGGACAAGTTTCGTAGTTCACGTCTCCACCAACTGTCGGGTCACGCAAAACTCTCAAAGAGTGTACTCAACAAAAAGAAGTCGACCAACAAACGTTCAGTCACACACCATCTGGAGCAAACCATCAATCTCGAGAAGAAGAGTGTAACAGTGGAGGGCCAATGTGAACTCCGCTAACGACAAATCCTAGTGAAGACCCGACGCAAGAAGAATCGCACTTGCCAACCGTTGCTACTGCTACTGGGCTCAAATCTCCTGACTCAAAGGACCAAGATCGTGTTCTACAAAACAGCCAATCCTGCTGTATAGAGTCGAAAGCTGGACGATAAGTAAAACAGCAGATCTGATTCTTAGTGCCTTCGAAAGACACTCTCCGTCCCGTCTGCGAAGATTGTGAAGGGACACAACTGCGAACATGCTGTACCATGCAAATGAGACTCTACGGACTTGGCCATATCGAGTGCATGGACACCAATGCTCTCCTCATTCGAAAAAGACAGGAAAATCGATAACGAAAGCCAGCTTGCCTTAATAACTGGCAGCAGGGTGCCAATTACCGACAACAATGGAAGGGACCTATCTCTCAGGCTCAGACCATCCATGGGTTGTATGTCTGACAAGTAAGCAAGCACTGGCCTAAGGGAAGGACTTTGCCCACTACAGCCCCTCCACCGGTGAGAGTGTCGGTAGTTGGTGTAGAAACTAGATTTAGGCCGGCTCCCACCGTCCACAGTAATAATCGTGACGAAGTTGGTATTTGCGTCGACTTCGACGCACTTGAACCTGTCTAGGTTTTTTCTCTGTGCAACAAAGAAGTATCACTTCTTTCTCGATGCTTTACCCGCACTTCTTCAATAAAAATTCAAATAATCTGAATGACTACACCCTTCCTTTCCTCACTTGCGGGCGACCTGTTGCTGACTTTAACCAGTTCCAAATCAGTGTCGAGGAGTGGCACTTCTGTGTCCATTCAGCGACACAAACGCCACTTGTCTTTCCCAGCGTCTGCATGAAACTCTTCCATTGTTACTCGCTGAGTGGTTACGGCAAAGGGAATAATGTCCGAAGACTTAAAGATGTGTAGGGCAGAGGGGGCACCTTTGAACGTGGAATACCTTGGAAGAGCACATACGATTTTACTTTTCTTTCGACGATTTCAGGACTTTTCAGCGAAAGTGGCTTTTCAGTATTCAGCCTTTAAAAGGTCACGCGTGATTCGTAACATGTGTCAGAGGTAAACATCCTCAGTTGGCATTGCCATTTGTGGTATGGATAGCCTGACCATAAATGGACTTAAACACAAGCAAATGCGTAGTCCACTTATCCTGACACATTCTCACAATCCAATCGTTGGTTCATCAACTCTGCTGCTACATAAATACCGCCTTAATTTGTTGAATAAACCTGCAAACGCTAAGAAAAAAAGTCGTTCAGACAAACGATTTTGCCTTCGTTCATCGGTTTTAGTTTTATTTGATTTTCCAACTCTCTGCAACTCTATTTGATTGTACACCTCCCTGTAGAAGGTATACTCACGTATGCGTCACTTCCCTCTCTGATCAGGCCTGGGACCATTGACGTACCACTCGCCCTTGATTAGACATCAGCTGTGTGTTGATGCATAAATTGACATTCAAAACCAGCCTTTGGGAACAAATTTGGTCCGCATCAAAGGAGACATACGAAAATATCCCAAGTTCAAAGGCAAAAGAGTCCCCAACAAGTCGGAAACATTTTCGTTCAAATATCCCAAAAGAAGGTAGCAACATAAAAAATCCTCTCAAGATTTGACATTTGAGAGATCTGAAATGTATACAAGCACACATGTTGATAGGTTTCAATGTGAGAGCGCTCTCACTGCAACATTCGCCGCCGGATACATGATCATGCATGCCCGAGAGCATTGGAGTCTTGGACATTTGACATGTTGCCCATCAGTGACGGTTGACAGAGGTGCAAGAATAAACGTGCACATGTGGGATTTTTTGCATCGTAGACAAAATGTACCGTGCTGCTGAGAGGAGGGGTTTTTTTTCGTTGTCGATGGAGAATATTTTTGTGGATGTTCTTGTGGTAGGTACGATTCAGGTAAATTATTAAAAATTGTTTTTGCCTTTTCTGAAATTGCCTCTTTGTCACAAAAACACTTGGCTCAACTGTTCTTTGTTGCCTGTTTATTTTGTTGTTTGACGAGGTCTTTTTCTTTTCACTGCGGCCAAAACTTAACAAATCTTCTTTATTTTATTGCGTCTAGACATGGACAGATGCATGAAAGGCGTCGAAATTGAAGACAATGCGATCGGACTTGTCCATTTTTCTAGACCGAAATGGTGTTCGATGAGGACTTCGTTACGCAGAGTGAGTTTCATTGCCTCGTCGTACATGCAACACAGAGCCAACTCATGAGGTAACCCGCTTTGTGTGGCGAAACATTTGAATAGGACACTCTTGCCTACTAGTCCCCGAAGTCTTTGCTTGCAGGTTGTTTCTGGAAATATATTCAGTGTATGCCTCGTGGCGTTGTCAAGTCGAAGTTTTCTCTGAATTGACTTGGCCGGCGCCTTGATAAAATTTCGGGGATAACCTGATCATTTCCAGTGATCGGGATACCATACTGCCACTAAGTTCGAAATGACTGCTTCTTACCGTCTTTGAGGCAGTCCAGTGTGGTTGCTGTGGAAGCTAGGGCCAGATCCATCTCAGACCGTCGCCGCACCCATATTCCTGCGTACAGATTAGACTTGTAGTAGTTTGTCAATGCCTTCCATTTCACTACTAAATCCAACGAATCGTGTCGGTTGAGCAAGGTTAGACAAAATGTATTCATCTGGCCTTTTACTACATCTGGACTTCTCTCCTTGTGGACGTGTTTTGTTTTTAGTTCGGTTCGGTTCTCCGGTTCTCCAGGCGGTGGTTTTTTCCCTTTTGGTGGTAATACCAACTGTTGCAGTTTGTAGGGAAGACCTCCTCTTGCAGGCACTTCCCCATGGTGCCTCTGGTCTAGTCATAACGTCTGCTTTGACTGCCTTATTTGGAATCCCACCTGGTTCGGCTGCTTTGCTTATTTTTTTACCTTAGAGATCGCTATATGTAGCTCCTCTAGGGAAATTGGTGGAATCTCCTAAACCATAAAGCAGCTGTCCTCGCGGGAAAAGTTGTACTCGTAGGTGAGCATATCACGGTTGGTTATTGGCAATAGCCTTTCAGCTTCTTTGGAACCACTCTGTATGCTTTACTCCAAGGGTTGCAGAGTTTTTTTGAAACACCTTGTTTTGTACTCTTTGATGGCTTTTCAAACTCACGTCTCGCTAGCATGAATTCCAGAAGCCGCTCCTGGAAATCCGGCATATTTCTGGATCGGGATTTCCTTCTGGCTCTGAGACCCGTCGCCCTTACCATGTGGATAACTTCGTTCCACCAGTAACAAGGGGAACCTCTTTTGCTGGGTATCCTCGTAGACATCGCTGCGTCGCATGGCGTAGTTAACGACCGTCTCAATTGTTGTGCTATTGTCTCTGCGTATGTATGGTTGTCCACATCCATACTTCTCAGGGCTTCTTCAAAGCCTTCTTTGTCGAAAAGGGCGTCCTTCCACTTAGGCCCTGTTGCATTTGGACGCTGTCTGCGTTCTCTTTCAGCGATCTCCAATACAATAGCCTGATGGTCGCTGTGCGTGTAGTCCTCGCTCACTGTCCATGTTATTTTCATTGTGACATTTGGTGGCCCACAAAGGTGTTGCCTACTATTGACGACCTACCAGCCTTGAGGAAGGTACTTGCAGCGCCTGTGTTAGCCAGGTTTACGCCTAGAAGTGCAAATGTTTCCAGAACGACTCTTCCTCGTGCGTTCGTGTGTCTGTGCCTGGAAAGTAAGGACTTCCGCCAAATGCCGGAGCGAAAGTGACATTAGGCTCTTGAACAAACAGACTTTGAGAGTGAGTGTTGGCCATTGATGGTTGAGGCGTGTGTTGCTTTACAAGTTGTCGAATTCTTTGTGTGTCAAGAGGATTCAAGGCGAAGGGCTGTCCTCTAACTCACCGTTGCCTTCTTCCTGGACCTAGAAAAGGCCTTCGATACGGTCTGGATTGAGGGACTCATCTACAAGCTGAACCAGATGGGATTCCCCTCCAACCTCATCAGAATAATTTATATATAGAAGATTCTACGTCTCGGTTGAAGACTGAGTAGCACCAAGGCGGAAGTTGCACAAGGATCAAAGCTGGGACCGTGGCTTTTCAACATCAACACGGCAGATCAACCACATCCTACTGACACAGTATAATGTTGTCTATTCGCAGATGACTCGCTGAATTATGCCAGCTCGACGTCACCACAGGGTCGAAATCCAAACAGCGAACAAATTTGACTACTATGCCAAATGGGTTATTCGTATCAATGCTGGGAAATCGGTACTTATGTGCTTAAGGAGACCATCCAGAGGTGGATGCAGATCAGCAGCCAAATGTCGAAGCATAAAGATAGTGCTCCCTAACGGTAGAGAAATATCGGCGAACGAAAAGCATATTTGAAACTGACCCTCAAGAAGGACAACCTAGGCTTCCATCGCATCTATCCCTTGATGCGCAATGGACTAAGCCAGGGGACAAAACTGCTGTTATACAAGTAGCTTATAGGGTCGGTCTTAACGTACGGCTTTCCAATCTGGCACATCATCTCTAAGACCACCATGACCAAGCTCGGAATTTTGAAAGAAAAATACTGCGAATATGTACCGGACTTCGATAGGGGTAGTCAAAGGCCCCACAGCAACAATAGGCTTTACGACCAAGCACACATCATCCCCCTGCAACAGTACATGGTGAGACTGTTCAGAAAGCAGCTACTAAACATTAACAGCCACACTAACGAGGAAATCAGGAACTTGGGAGATACAATACCCGGACAACGCAGAACTTTCCAACGACGTCGAACAACGAGCTGCATGGATTCTACCAGCGCAGCGATAGCAATCACCATCGAGGCTAAGTCGGCTAACACATCCCCACCCTATCCCAAAAGGACCACCATGGACACACGAACCCGATGTAAACACCAGCCATTGCAGGACATAAAAAATAAACAATAAACCAAAGTGAACAAGTGCATCAGATGGGCCCCGTATTGTTGAGCCAACTAGGGTGATTAAGTTGTTGTTTGCTCGAATCATAAGAACATGAGAATTTAAAGTTTATCTGAACCACCACCCCTCGTTGTCACAACCATTGGTTTGTGTCCCAGATGCACACGCGTACAGTACGAAACGACATTGCCAACACCTTGTGAGTGCTTGTTTTTTTTTTTTTTAATAGCACGAATGCCGCTTTATTTAAAATTAATCTAAATTAAATGTTGTTTTTTTTTTACATTAAAATACATTTAGAATAACTTCCTTTAAAATTTTCATTGTTTTTTTTTTGTTTTCTTTAAAAATAAGTTATACACTAGAATTTCACTTCTTCCTCTTTTATATCCTTCGTCTCCTAGTCTGTTCGTATTTTTCTTCAAAAAAAATTAAATATTTCATAAAAAGAATGAAAACAAAAAATGTGTATAAATCTGCAAAATAAACGAAGCTCAGAAAATCAAAAAGGAAGAACGCCCCAGATGAGACCAGATGAGTTCTTCCTAGTATTTGGAGGAGGGCATTTTTGTTTTTTTTTTAGCAAATCTTTCATGTACAAAAATATATTTATATAAAAAAAGTAAAGTATTTATATCCCGTTCAGACCACCTGTTTGTTGAAGGCAACTTGTTAGAAACTTTCGTCAATGTGTGTGTGTTTGTGTTCGTTTTTCGCTTAGAAAATCTACAATCCTTTTTACTCTATCTACTTGTCGCTAACAAAATATACCGCATTTTATTTCGTATGTAAACGAAAACTACATATTTTAGCTCTAAATATCAACTTGGTTTAGATACATTTATCTTCTGTATATTCATAAGGTGCATTCCCTCCCGGTAAACAAGAACAAGCCAGATTCTCCCGCTCTGAAGCTGCTGGCATTCATTCATTCTGTGCCGCTCGTTGACGTCTGTCCAGAGAGAGTGGCGCACGCCTTGGTTAGATTGACAGTGAATTTGTTCTAAATTTAAGCAGATTTCTTTTTTTTTTTTGTTGAAGGGGGAGGGAGGATTTTTTCTTAAGTGCTAGACAAAATTAATTCTAAATCTCAGCTTGGTGTGGACTTGGGAGATTGGCAGGCCTTTACTTTCCCAAGTTGAGCTTGCCCAACAGGTTGGCGGTGGTGTTGCCAGCTTGATCAGAAACTTTGGCTGTCTTCTCTTGAAGGGTCTGAAATGTTAAATTACATGAGTTCGGGGGATTCGGAGAGATCATCTACACATTACCTTCTCGAGTCCCTCACGCTTCTGGTCAACATACTGACCGGCCTCGTTCATCTTCTGGTCAACAGCATTGCTGGTGGTCTTCATGGCGTCGTCGATCTTGTGTTCGGCAGCATCGATCACTTGTTCGCCAGCCTTGACGCTCTTGTTGATTGCCTCGTTGGCGGCCTTTTTGGTCTGGTCAACAGCAGCTGCTGCGGCCTGAAAATGATCTCAAATCAGTGAGATTCTGGGGGGAGCGATAGAGGACATCATGTGAATCATACCTTTGAAGAAGTATCAGCAATGTTGGCAGCGATCTGCTTCGTGTTCTGCGCAACATTATTCACTTGCTGGACGGTGTTGTCAACAGCAGACGAGGCTGTGTTCACGCCATTGTTGACAGCGCTGCCGGCCTCGTTAGCTGCAAAGACACTCACATAAGAGGATGGCTTCATTCAGGTGGATGATTTGGACTTACCGGTGGACGCGGCAAAGTTCTCAGCTTCGGACTTGGCCGATGAGATGGACTGGCCAACCTTGGCTGCCTGCTCTTCAGCGAGTTTCTGGGCGTTCTTTGCCTTCTCCTCGGCAATCTGAGCGGCCTCGTCCTTCTTCTTGCTGAACAAGTTGGCGGTCTTGTCGCCGAGGCTCTTGAAGGATGCTAAATGAAATTGACAGATCGATTATATATCATTTGTGACTTGGTCTTGGGGTGGGGGCAATAATGTCTAGTCTAGGGAGAACGCCTAACTCTAACAAGCTGCGTGCAAAGGCATAGGTTTTGTTCGTTCTTGCTAGAGCCGTGTTAACAAGGGTTTGTTGGTCTGTCTAAAGGCTACTCTAGTTTTGCTGAGGTTAAAGGGTGCACCTGCGTCTTATCTTCAAACGATGGCGAAAACGGTGTGTATGTCTTCGGCGATTGATTCTCGACATCGATAGAGAATCCAAGTGCTATAGAATGACGCTTGGTTTGACACCAAAACCATGCCACTACGTCATTAGACGAAGAGACGAAGAAACGCCATTAGAGGAACAAGTGTCAAAAATGAGTCCCCAAAGGACAGTGAGTTCGCCGTCGAAGCTAAGGCTTCTGAGCTTCTTCCCCGGAAAAGTTGACCAGAAGGTAAATCGAAATCCAAAACTGCGGATATCTCGAAAACGGAGCGTCTGTCGTGGGACCATTCTCCTGGCCATTGACACAGGATCCAGTCTTGGCGCATCTTGCCAAATTGTTGTTGCTACAGCTTCACAGGCACTCAACATCCTCCTAGCCTGTCTGTAAGCCCGACATCTGCTTAGTGCGGCCCACGTTATTTTCATTCCCCCCCAAACTTTCCACCGTCCCTTTGATCATCCAAACAGCTCGTCAAATGTGTCAACTCCTCTTTCAGAGTTCATTCGAACCAAAAAACCCACGCACCATGTTCCACTGCTATGAACATGGTCGACTACGATGTGCGCCCACATCGGCCAACCAGTTGTGTGTTATGCTCGTTCGGTGGGCAGAATGGTTGTCAAAAATTTCCGGTTATTGGCTATTAACATGCCAGGCAGACAACGCGTTTGCAATTAATCACACGCGACGATAGCCCGCATAAGAAGTTTGCCGCAGTAAGGTCGGCCCCAGCCCCTGATCGAAGTCCAACAGCTGGGCGGTCAGCATAACGTCGCACGATCCCTGCTGTGTCGACACAAGGTCACACGTCGTCGCCGTGAACGATATTTGCGTTCTTAGAACATATATTCAAATGGACGAGACGCAAATTGCGACGGAGGCTTAGGCAAATGCTAATGAGATAGTTTACGCGCTGACAGGTTTCTCTAGACAATGAGTCAATGAGTTCGAGGAGTGGACGCAACGGAATGCTCACAAACTCGACTCGAACGTAAGATTGGCATGATCATTGATCGAGCGCCAACACATCCACCACGATTTAAGCAATGACTTCATTTCCGCATGAGAAAAGCAGCACATTCTTTCAGAATTAAAATTTCGCTTTACAGCGACGCTTTTGTCGTTAGATGCGTCACGACGACGCGAACACGACAACGGGTTGTCGAGAGGCCATTAGCTTGACGCTCAACACAAAACTCGGAACACATCTACGTTTTCTCGCCTCTTCATGAATGCCCGTGTAATCGTGTAAGACTATGCAACTCATTGCATGAGAGAACGAGTGGGGAACGAGTAGTTGTGTATATGCCCCACCAAACCTAACCGGGCCACACCACGCCACGGCACGGCACACTGTACATGGCGGCGAATGTGAAACATTTTTATGCTCTGACATCATCACCAGCTCTCCCCTGACATGAATTATTACTGAGTCGTAGCGGCATTTGTTGGCTGCTGGTTGGTTGCTTTGCTGTCGACGGCGCGGGCGGATGGGTTAGGCTGGCGGGGACCGGCGATGATGGCTAGAGGGAAGCAATGAATTCTATTAATACGGCGCGATCTATTTCTAAGGAATTTCTGGAATCAACTAATGCATCAACGTTTTCTGCTGTTTTTTATTTGCGGTTTCAATGTGAGAGAGAGAGAGAGAGAGAGAGAGAGAGCGATTTAGAGGAACTGGTGCTTCGATAGAAATTGACAGCATTGACTTTCACGACTCACGGGGAGTCATTCGACTTCTACCGACCTTCAGTGACTTTGGTTGGGAGCTGTTTTGTCATCGATTAGCTTGATGTTATGAGCAAAGGGGGTGTCGTTGCTTTAGGCGAGGAGACGAACTGTGAACTGAGATTGTCCTAGCTACATTTCGGACTGTATGTCCCCCCACCGGCACGAGAATGGCACAGAATGACAAGGAATCTACAGAATCTCCCACAGAACAAAGTTGTGTTCCTAATTTTTCATTTGGGTTCGACACCGAACCTGTCCCTATTGCCCTGAGGCCACGAGTTCGCAGAATACAAACTTAAGTAACTCACTGTCGACGACAAGGTGAATCTTCTTCTTTGGCTGAGACTACAGTCCCGAAGGACCTCAACCAGCACGGTCTTGTGGTAGTTGCTTCCAGCTACTCACGTTCACCTGTTTGAGGTCCCTTTCCAGCTGCGTACGCCACCCTAGGCGAGAGGGAAGTGTTGATGGCGTTTGAAGGAGGAGTGAACGGCGAACTGTATGGGCTGGACACCGACATGGAGTTTGGGTCTCCGTGTTGTCCCTGGGAGTTGGAATCGAAGACTTTCTGGGTCGGAGCATTGACGCCAGTTCGCTTTACATGACCAAGACACCGGAGACAAGAGGCTCTAACTCGTTTGATCAAATTCATGTCGTTGCCCAGCCTATACCGTTCACTCCTCCAACGTTCACGCCATCAACACATAACGGGAGCAAAGATTATGCGAAGCGACCCATAATATCTTCGTCCGCTTTAGTTAGTGTACATGTGGCATCGAGTGGCTTTAATTCACAATTGCCTTCTAAGCCCAAACACACAAGCAAGGGCAAGAGAGACCGTTTCGTTCTACTGCGATGGTGTCATTGATTGCGTTCACTTCGGAGTCTTGGTAGACAGTGTCAATACCCTTACGATCGAAGCTAGCAGTGAACACATTTTCCCGTGTACACCTCAAAAGACTCATTCATGGTAGCGGACTGCAAAGGCCATTGGAGCAGCCCCGATGTGGCTATAGCGAAGCAGGGGAATGCGTAACTACTCGTTCGTTCATCGGACAGCAGTAGCTGTGGTTGGCACCTGCAAGAATGGCGCCCAACTAAGACCCTCGAACTCTCGACTTTGAGTTTAAATAATTCATGCCTGGGTGCAGTGTTGTATGACTCAGCTCGATTCTTTTCCCCTGGTTTACCAACTGATTGTCCAAGTCTCAGTGACCTGCCAAGCAATTATAATAATGGCGCCCAACATGAGACAAAAAAAGGCTCAGACAAAAAGTCTCTTCCTCTAGATGTTCAGTGACAAAGTTGAGAAAAAACTGCAACCACAACAATGTCTAAGTCCAACCCTCCCGTCTTGCACAAAGTTCCACTGCTCAGCTTATTGTACTCACTCCCTGACTCGTACCCCACTCGGGTGTCTCACGCGATCAGTCCGATCTTTCAATGCCAATAGCTGCAAGGACTCAACTCGTCCTTGTGGGCCTTCCTAGGGTTTGTAATAATGGCGCCCAGCGTGAAATTAAAAGTCTCGTGACCTACAATTCCCAAGAAATGTACCAAAAAGAAATATCGAACTCCAACCCTACCGGCGCAGGTTTTCCGACTCACTCCTCCTGTCTAGCTGTCGCTACAATGGGGACCAGGAATGCCAGCTATGACTCAACTCGGTTGGTTACTCCCTCACTCGCATACCATCGACCTTGCTCATCGTTTGCAAGAAGAGCCTCAAACCCAAGATCTTGCTCTGCCACAACTTTTTATGACTCAGCTTGGTCTAGTGGCACCCATCGCAGAGCCCCGACTCTTGACCTGCCTGCATGCGCGTTGTTGTATGACTCAAGGGATGGTAGTGCGTCACAGCAACATTTGCCCGCTTTAGAACCCTTGGGCGATAATGCCTTAATTGGTGTCTGTCTGTCCATGTGGTGTCCATGTGCGGAGCATCAAGTATTATAGGAGGCATGACTGAGCTCGGCTCTTGTTCGCTCAAGCCGTTAGCACCCGCTTGTCCAAGTGGACCTAGCTAACGTCCAGCAGGCAGCTCCCAACTAACGACTCTGAGATTAAGAATCCTCTCACCCATCGGCACTTTGTTTCACTTTTTGGGAAAGAGATGTTAATTCCGACCAATTAGCCGTCGTTCACATGATTTCAGTTTTGGACACTATTCAGACGAATGGTCATCAGAGCTAGTTCCAAGCCCCATCAGCTAAACACAATGATCTTTGGTGTCGGGTTCCTGTTCTCTCTTGACAGTCAATTAAAATCGCGCTCACCAATTTGCCTGAGGAGGTTGCTCTGAGTTCAAGGTTCTTGGTTCGAGGAGGTGGCTAAGACCTTACCGTAATGGTAGCCGATTAAGCAACCAAGTGAGACGAACTAAAGACAAGTTGGTCTTGATGCAGGCAAGCAGAGTTTGTGGCACGTCAAAGTTTGAGATTTCCCTCATGTCGTCGTTCTCCTTATCGGTACGCCCATGTAGGCAGTGGCGTTTCGTCGAACATTTTGCAAGCTTCACCGGTTGAAGTCAACTTAGGCGTCACAATTTGCCCTTGGTCTTAGGAAATCGATCAAAGAACTGACAGCATTTGGCATCGAAGACATACCTACAGAAGGCTGTTCAAGGACATGGGTCTAGTCATGGACAACTCCATTTCAGCTGGGATCATCCCCTCCGAGTCAATGGGATAACGCAACAGAGGACAGCGACATGTTGCCAGACACTACTTCAAGTTGAGTTCATGGGCTACTCGGCTTGTGCTCGTTTCATCGACTTCGAGTGTGTGGAACAGCCAGTCTATGTGACTAGACCGAGAAGAACAGAACTCTGCTTCTGCCCGTTGCCTGTGAGACAACTCAAACGGACGACGTCCCCGCGTACAAAGTGGCCTGGAAGAGGACCTCAACCAACTTGGTGTGCGAACCTGAAGCTCCTTCTCGGCTGAACCAGGACAACGAAGTAGCCATTTTGTTGTTCGTTAGGGAATCAAAATTATCATTAACTGAAGAAGGTGCCAAGTCACTAGTTCCCCCTCCTTTGACATGTATTCAAACTGATTTGCGATTCCACTCCAGTCCACCCCAGTCTCCGTGCTCCACAAATAACGCGACAATGATGAGGACTCGGAAGCACCTGGCCGCCTCACCACCTCGCAGTGTGCCCTCCAGGTGTCTGGGATGCATCCTCCCAGAACTAAATTACTCTCGCAGAGCACGTTCCCCACATCTGAGAACGTGTTTCCATGCAAAACTCACAAGCACTCATCGCCCAACTTCCCAAGCTCCGAAGACCATCCAGTCACTATTGTGTGTTCTCTGGAATCAGCTGAGCTGATGAGCAAAACAATTCTCCCCCCGTCTGCATGTTTAAGCGAGCTCTAACCTTGAGCCGGGTGGGTGACATCATCGCGAGAACGAACTAGCACGCAACATTGTATGTATACCTGCTTTGGTGGTAATTTGCTCGCTTATTTGGGCGGCTAGTGTGTACCGGTGGCACTGTGTAAGTGTAAAACCAGTTCGGAGACGAAGGGTTGGGGCCTGTGACTCGTTTGATACGTTCTACTGGTTGCGGCAGCAGCAGCGGATTGGGTTTCGATTTTCATGCGGTTGCCGCCGTCGGTTGTCGTTCTATTTTTACACGTTGCCGAGAGGTGGCATTTAATTGTTTTATTTTTTTTTGCGCAGAGAACTGGACGAGATTGTGTGGAAATTGTTTTCCATTTGTTTTGGTTGAACGCCTGCTCCCTTGGCCTTGACCACTGACATGCCTAAAAATGGTGGACGACTAGCGTGTGTTACCAACCTTATCGCCGTGCTCTGAGTCATGGAAGACAGTTGGGCGGCCCAGTTTAGTTGCCGGCCCAATTTAGTTGCTGGCCAGTGTGTGCTTTGCCTCTGACCTTTAGCTTGTGGGTCAGTGTGGATGATGGGGGCACACTCGAGCATGAGTGTGAATTGGGCCAGAAGCGATGACACATCGTGGCGCGGATGAGTTCATTTGGCAGAAGATTAATTGCTCTTGATTGCGACATGACGTGAAAGTTGAGGAAAATCTTGTCTTAAATGGGGTCCAAATGTACCCCAAAACAGCAGCGGTTACAAAGTTCAATGACACTTCAAAGAAAAGAATCAGAGGAAGCACGAAACAGAGGAAACGAGGTCCAAGTCCAACCCACGCGTCAAATCAACCGAGAGAATGCCTCAATTCATGCGGCAATTGCGCAACAAACTCGCTGTGCACAGAGCAGCACCGCCTTCAAATACCTGTTTAGGCAGAAATGAGGGGGAAAAAAACTGCCAGCCATTTGCGCCGTGCCCCTCTGCGCACTGACAGACTCATCTTTCCGCTTCGCTAAATAACGCGCATTTTCTATCAGCGATCGTTGCTCCTCTCTGTCTCTCTGCCACTTCTCCAATGTGACGACCGACGCCTCGTACATTCCATCACGAGTGCAAAAATCCGAATCAGAGTTCTCGGCTGGATGTTGTGACTCCTGCTCCAGTGTTTACAAACAAACCTGCGGCGACGGCGTTTATTTTTATTTTTTAAATCGAATTACGCAACATGCTCATATTTTGCTGAAGCATCGAATTCACTCAAGTGCACAGCGACTGACTGAATTTTCAGTCGCAATTCCAGCGCACACACACACGGAGACAGAGGGAGACAACAAGCTGATGCCCCGGCTCCGATGCTCTGGTGCCTAATTGGGTTAGTTTTTCTGAAATTCGAGACCACACTTTGATTGAGTTGGAATTTCACTTCAAGCCAGGGGCAGGCCACGGGGTGCATGGGCGACAGGGGTTGTGTGTGGTGTGCATTATCATCTGTGGAGATAGTGGAGGTCAAGTTGAAGAAGAATTTGTGTCTGTTTTTGAAGTGCTTTTGGAATTTTAATCGAATCAAGGGTTCAGGAAAGCCGACTGTGCGCTGTTCATAATTGGGGGCATTTTGATCAAGATGGAATGTGGAGACGACGATGAGTGGCGGAATGCGAATGCATTTTTCAGTGTAAGTGGAAAGGAAGGGCACCTGCCTTTGATGGGGTCAGCAGGGAATGCATTGTACATGAGTTCCCAGCCTTCACCCTCTCAGTCTTCGCAGTTTAATCGCATTTCTCCGCGGGGTCTTGTGAGATGATTTTTCTGAGAGAGGCTTCGATATTTGCGACTTCTTCAACATCATCCTGGAGGAGATTTAGCTGAAGTCACAGTGAAGCATTAGTGAAGGAGGACATCAGCCAACTTTGTGAGCGGAGGGGCGACGTTCGATTGTGGCACAGTCCAGGAATGTAATGAGTAAATACAGTCGACAATGATGCCTCACTTTGGACACATCGGGCACACTGTGACGCATGCCAGTCAGTCAGGACGGGGAATTCGTCTACCTATCAGCTGTGCGGACAGAACCGAGATCGATCCCTGTTTCTTTGCAATCACTTCTTCAAGCTCAACAGGGTCTACATTCCACGCTTCAAACAGTAGAGCCCTCTTACACAAAAATAAAACTGGCTCTGTACAAGACCTTGATTAGGTATACAGTCCCTTTTTTACTGGGCTTTAGAGTCTACTTGTGGACGATGAGTGTAAGGGGATACAGTCGAAGGCCCCTTCACGCTTTCCATGGATTCACGAAGGCCTCTTCACGCTTTTCACGGATTCACAATTGGAGATGTTGGGTGAAGGAGTGGGCGAAAAAATCCTTGATCTCCTCGAGAGAATCGTTTTGCACACCGTCTTTGGTTCAGTTGTTAGCTTGTCTGACTGTAGTGGAAGATTCATCCACGAATTGACTAGGCGGAGACGACAGATTCAACGACATGTTGTGTGGCTCCTGCCCGACCAGTCGTCGACACCAAAACCTATGCCACAAGGCAACAGAACACGCCTGGGTTGGAATGTCGCACACAAGCGAAGGTGCTGCACCAACTGGAGCTGGTGGGGTTTCTAATGGAGGTCCACACGGAAGAAGTGGAATGGATCCCACGGAGGATGATGTTCACCACTGCTCCAGCCAAGAACGTCTTTCCATCCTAGCCTCCTCGTTCGACAAGGAGTGGAACACCGAAACTCACCTCCAGTCAAGAGACCAAGTGATCAACTGGTGTTGAACACTGGAGGCAGTGTCCAAAGGAAAGGAAGAAATAAGTCGGCAATATCATTCTGCTTGCCCGTCGCCGGTCTCCAAGGGGAAAAAACTTCTGAATTTGTAGTAATTTTTGAAACAAACCCAACTTTGTATGTTAGGGGACCGCGTGTTATTTAATCTTGCTGGCAAGAGATTACGAAAATTCAAACACACAACTACCATTTGCAAGCATACACTCGTATCTATACCAATCTGGGCTTATTTTCGAAATATTTGAAACCAATCATGAGTGGATCCAATGACTCTGGAGGAAAACATGCTCGTTTAGAATAACATCCAACAAATGTTGGCGAGATCAAGTAAACACTTGTTTAATCGAGTCCAATCGAGTCCACTAATGTGAAGTTAGGCCCGGTGCGAACTGCAGATTGTGCATTGAACTATTGCGTCACCGCGGCGTCATCGCTGCCTCACCGCGCGTTAGAATCACACATGTGTGCACCGAGCATAAGTGTAAAAATTCCGACTTCTTTCAAATTGTCTGTTTTTTTTTTTAATCGCCTCGACACGAAGAAACTCTGTGATACACTGGATACGTCATCAATTCCTTCGCCACTCTAAACTCTACTGCAATCGAGGCGTTGTCCGAGATGGTCGGTTTCTACTCTGGATTGTATATCACGGTAATAATGACCGCCCATGGTCAGTGGGCTTCTCCTGATGAATTGACAGGAAGACTGTAGGTCTCGCGCTTGATGATATCGAGGCGGCAAGTACCGGGTTTCTGTATCACTTCACTCGAATGGAGATTCATGGCTCCACTAATATCTGTATCAGAGCATGGCCTGTCAACGTCTCCAAGAAGGGAATTGGATCAGCCTCTTCCTCCTCCATCAGTCGACCTATGTCCCTCAAAAAAGAGAATTGGTACCACTAGACCACTCTGCTGGGTGTCGGCGAATCATGTATCCAACACGTTGCCGCAGAGAATGAATCAAAGAAAGCTGCTAAGCTGATAACTGGGGCACCAGAACCACTCGGGATCACCTCAGCTTAAAGCTGGAGTCACATATTTTTGTGTCATGAAATCTTGATCTTTTGCTGGGAAAGCAGAGCATCTTGGCATGTGCATTCAAGAGAACGGGCGATACAGGACGGATACAAGAAAAGATTAGCATGAACCGAAACCCTAACTCAGGAGAGCATTAAAACGTTCAGAAGTCGATACTAACCACCGCCGAAACCATGTTGGTGACAAGAGACAAGTCATCGCTCGCGTTGGGACATTCAAGAGACCCGATTAAATCGATCAGACTACTTAATGGATGGGTGTTCAGCGTGCGGGAGTAGGTATTCAGTCCAGCCATGCAGTAGTTCCCAGTTGATTGTTCAAATATTTTGCTTGAAGACCTGCGCTATGCAAACATCTGTTCAGCGCTTCTCCGTTGTTCCGGCGTTGCGTGCAGTCTATTGTTCAAAAACGCAAATGCAGGCGGGGCGATATTTAAAACAAACTTTAAACGCTGACACCAACTCTGCTCGGGCGTAGGGGGCGGTCAATGAGGCGTGTGATACCACGAAATGAAGTGCTACAGAATTTGAGAGAACCAACGAATTTGAGAGGCTTTTTGAAGGATAATCACGCTCCCAAAAAGGTGGTAGAAGTCGGCGGTCTCTGTAGTACAAGGGAACTTCTCAATAGCGGACAGCAGCGTTACCATCGTGATTGTCCGCTGTGTAGGGGTGTCCGTTCTGAGGCAGTGGAAATACACGAATGGTCATGACGAATTGTCCGTAACGAGTGATTCCCCTGTACTCGCTTTCTTTTTATCACACGCGGAAACGTTTAAATTACAGTGTGACATATACAGTGTGGCCCAAAACTAAACCATCACAGATCAGTCAAAGACAAAAACACGGGGAGGAAGTGTCACGGTTTGGGGATGTGTCTCAGAACATGGAGTTGGACCGATTGTTATGCTCTCCCATGGAAATGTCATGGTTAAGGATGTTTTTCAGGACACTTCAGCACGGCTTTTGTTTCTTTTTCTTCTTTCTTTCTATTTGTAACCCAAAAATATGCTAGACAACCATCGACAGCTCTTGGGAGATTTTCCTTGCTTCTACATTTAATTCATTTCTTAACTCCCCGGGGGACAGAAGAGATTCATTTTTACAGTCCTTGCAAGCAATTTATAACCTCGGAGCAGCCGTGACGAGCCATCAAATTGCCGGAAACATTGTTTACCTCGAAAACGAAGAAGGACACACAAAAAATAAAAGATTTGGACAAAGGTCAGTAGGCTTCGCCTATTCAGGCCGGACGATCAGAATCGGACGGTGAACGAGAGGAAAAGCGGTAAAATTGGTCAAAGTGGTAAAAAGTGGTCAAATTGGTCTTCATGGCAGGATCAGTGGGTTAAAATCTGTGAACGAGAGGAAAACGAAGTACTTGCTGTCCACACAAGCCATCGACGCCTTTGATAAACCGTTCCAATGAATGTGAGATCTCACTAAGCGTCCCAGTCTGTGAACTGTGAGGCAGTGAGTGACTTCGTCTGCAGAGAATATATCTTGCCAACCGGTGTTTCTTTTTGAGTAATGCCTGAACACCTGGTTGGCACAAAAACCACTCACAATGTAAGAGAAATGAGTAGCTAAAGTAGCTAAAGAGTGCGTTCGACCTACGATCCTCTCGTTTCTCTCATTTTTTAGCAAACGCAGCACGACGCAGAATTTTGCTCGTTGCCATTGAGTTGCGATCAAGGTCTGATGAACGCAGCTCTCTCTCAAAAATATCCAAGATGTCTGATAAAGAGTGCGTTCGACCTACGATCCTCTCATTTCTCTCATTTTTTAGCAAACGCAGCACGACGCAGAATTTTGCTCGTTGCCATTGAGTTGCGATCAAGGTCTGATGAACGCAGCTCTCTCTCAAAAATATCCAAGATGACTGATAAAGAGTGCGTTCGACCAACGATCCTCTCGTTTCTCTCATTTTTTAGCAAACGCAACACGACGCAGAATTTTGATCGTTGCCATTGAATTGCGTGCGTTGTTATTCAAAGAATATGGCGTTGGAGAGGCATGGAATTTATAAACTTTGCATACAGACAGCATACAGCCACTCGCCTGAATTCTCAAAACCATCCATTATGTAGTTAATTTCCGACAACTGCCAAAGATTTCCTCCAGAAAATCGAATAAATTTGTGTTTCCTCCCCCACCGACCAGCAGCTGTCTCCGCTCCTTCCAAAGTCACAGTGTTTTCCCTCGTTAATCATACATTCTCTGCGCCCACTTTGACGTTCCAAATGATGATGCCATCCCCCCACTTGCCATCGGCTCTACTCGCAGACAAGTTAGCCCCCCGATCTCTAATAATAGACGTACGATATTAATTTTGATCTTTCGCGTTACCAAGCCGATCATCTATGTTGTTTGGTTTAATCCCCCACGGACAGATGTGTCGAATATCTCTCGAATACCGAGTACAATGAAGTCATCTGATCTTGAAACAAATCACTAGAGTCTAAGGATAAGGATACACTACTCAAAAACCGAACAAAAACAACGCAAAATTTTCTCTACGTCAGACTAAATCCTAAAAGTTATTACCTTTGATACATACGTACGAGAGTATATATGAAATACGCATACTTACATTTTGAACTGTCTGCGTGTGGGTAATCAAAAATAAAAAGATTGTAGAAAAAAATAGAAAGATTTTTTTTGATTGTCTTTTTTCTTGAGGAAAAATAATCGGTTTCTTTTTTTTTTTTTTGAGAAAAAGGAAATAATTGAAAATAGAAATTTTGATAAAACAAGTATGAATGCTTGGGGTGGGGCACGAGACGAACATGAGGGTGAAATGCTCTTGCTGTTGCTGTGGTCATGGTGGTGGATGTGGCGGGTGGGGTGCTTCTGGTGCGTGAATTAATTTTAAGTGTGAGCCCATGAGTAGACTAACGAGAAATGTATTTAAAGTGTGTGGGGGTTTTTGTGTGAAATAAAATTGAAAGCGAAGAGAATGCTGTACAATTGATCATGAATCGTTTGATTTTTGTGGGATTTGGTGGATCAACGATCTTTCTTCTGTTCAATTCTGTACAATTTTTGTCCAGCGGCCGCGCTGTTCTTTAATAAATTTGCAGTGGATCTGCAAGTTTTTGTGTTCCGTCAAGCAGGGTTCCACTGCTTTGCAAGGGTGGCTATGGAGCTGTCTTTCTTTCGTAACATACGACCAGTCTACTTTCAGGTGTGTCGTACCTCTGCCCTCCTGCTGGTTCATAGCCCATTCAATTCGCGACCTCTTCAAAACGAATATTCAACAAGTTTTGACGAAGTTATTGCCCAATATCTGTCAGAGTCTATGGCATTCGTAGGTGTTCGTGAGAAAAACAACTGAGACTAAAACTCGATCCCACCCTCCGATCAAAAAGTAACCATTTTTATTCCCTTCACAGTAATCTCCTTTGCAAACACTACAAAAATTCCAACACTTCAAAAGACGTGCCTACCTCGCATTGCAATGCAGGGCCACCAGTCTGACGTGCTAAGGAATCCAACTCGCTGCAGGTTCGAAGCTTCAGCTTAGTCTACATTCCCAACCAAGTCAGGCGCCCCTGAAAACTAGTCGTGCGGTGTCATAATGACTGCGCAAATCGGGGGGGTATGTGAAAAGAAGCACCACCGCTTCATACAGTCTGTCTGTCAGGCTTTCAGATGTGCAGCAGACTTTAATCCAATAGAATTTCTTTCAACGAGGCAAATGACAGTCGAACATAACTCGACAAAGGCGTCAAAAAATCACTGTCAGCATAGGCATAGCCTCTCATTTGAACGGAATACGCTTTGCTTGTGAAATTTCATCTGGAGTTGTTGTCCTTCTGACGCTTCCACAGTCCAGGATGAAACTGAGCCTTAAACAATAAACAGGGCTTTTTAGCTGCTTCCAATTATGCACGTGTAGTCTGTCTATAACTTTCTTAGGCGTCTTCTATTCCAGCGCGATCAGAAGAGAAGGAGACAGCAATCAATTGAACGCCGTCTTTTTATGACATCAACCACATCAACAAACTTTCTTCTTTAACCAAAAAATCTGTCCTTCTCTACTTACGTGCGTCATCCTACACATGGGCTTCTGTTGCTTCTGTTGCCGCCTTTTGAAGGGACACAACTCATAAATCTCCCGAAAGTGAAGGTCTACAAATCTACAAATCTTCTCTGACAACTCTTTGAACTAGCCAAATGTTCCTGCTGACAATTCCAAGGGGAAGAAATTTAGAACCGGCGGGAAGCCAAATTCGTCAAATCTTGATCATTCGCGTGAATTTGAGTTACACGGCGCCCAGTATATTGACGCACTTTTTCACCACAAATACGGAAGTAATCAATCAGAGGCAGACGTGCTGACGTCCTGACGACTAATTCCATGTTTATTTCGCCAGCAGCGTGTGTCATGTGTTTTGATGGCGTGTTTTTCCGATTCACGTGTACACGTACATTCAAGTGAAAGCATGCTCCATCAAAATGTGTACAAATACACGGGTACTGAGGGTTTTTTTTTCTATATATTCGGGCAGTCGTGACTGACGTGACGTGTACCATAGTAAATAGTTTCGTGTAACACAAATTCACGGTTATCCCGTGAAACCCTGATTTGTGTCGAAAATTTGCTAGAAAATGTTGATGTGATGCTGAATTCTGATGCTGAACCCTTCAGAACGCTGAATTGTGTTGCAAACTGAGTCTTCTCTCATAAAACTTGGTGTCACATTGAGGGTAGAAAAATGCCAATTAAACCATTTCACACTTGGCATGCCCGTGGGCACACACAATTTTCTTTAATTTGCTGGAATTTGTGTGTTTGGCGTTGGATACGTCTCTTTTGACTTCTTCAACATCGTTCTGGAGAAGATCGTGCACAATGGTCTTAATGAGCCACAGCCACAAGGCACCCGGTTAGGAATGATCCTACAAAGTAGTGACTGCAAAACTCACTCGGCAGAACGAAGGGAAAAGGCCCCAAAGGTCTTAATGAGCCACGGCCACAAGGCCCTCACGGCACCCGATTAGTGACTGGTGGAGGACAACGCAATGGCCCAGGAAACGAAAGTCTTGAAGGACTTCAGACATGTTGGTTGAAGCCCAGGTCCGCCCTGAGCTGGAAAGCGACATCAAAAGGAGAAGAAGAAAGTCACGTCTCATGTGTGTTGTGCACCACTTAAGTGGATCCCAAGTCAAGTCAATGCTGCTCTCACAAAGCGAGGGAAAATTTCAAAAACTAGCTGCTTCGGGTCAATGGGCATTCGATTCAGGTCAGAATGGCAGATATCTCGTCTCCTTGACAGGCGCACCAACCAACGGGAGCCCAGGACGAGGACTGGGGAAGTGACTGACAGTCGAACACGAGGGCTTGGACAAAATCGTTCCATAAAACGTCGTTCGTCGAACATATTGACAGTCGAACGTGAGGAATAGGAAGTAGCAGAAATAAATGGGCGA
Organism: Eristalis tenax; assembly: GCA_905231855.2. Taxonomy (NCBI): domain Eukaryota; kingdom Metazoa; phylum Arthropoda; class Insecta; order Diptera; family Syrphidae; genus Eristalis; species Eristalis tenax. The sequence continues at coordinate 2,565,417 of HG993125.1, forward strand.
GGAGATATCCAACTTCGGTCAGCATAACCCCTTGCCACGAAAAGGAGAGAGCCCGAGAATTTCCATGTATTTCAGGTTGGAGAAGGGTTTCAGCTGGACGCAACAAAAATCGTATAAAAACCGCAGTTGGATGAAATCAAGGGGCAAGGAAGGTGCAATGAGGTATTTCTTTGCTCACTTATTTCGGGAAAGAAGTCACTCCTTGAAACACACCAGGGGGTCCAAGTGGTGACGAAATACGGGAGCTTTCATGTTTAAATCGTTCCTTTGACAAATCCAGGAACACATCGGATAAGGTTAAGTACAAAATGTAACACCTTCTGCTCAAGGGGCATGCATTTCTAAGCTTCGGCTTGAGTGACTGCTACTTATACTGCTACCTAATGCCTCGACACGATTGACAAATGAGGAGGACAATGAGGGACATCACTCTCAACTCCGGAAATGAATTGGTGTCACCATAAGGGTAGAAAAATGCCAATTAAACCATTTCACACAAACCATTTGTGTGGGCACACATTTTTCTTTAATCTGCTGGAATTTTAGTGTTTCTTAAAATTCAGGTGCGTTGGACGCGTCTCTTTTGACTTCTTCAACAAAGTTCGTGCTAAACTTACTTGGCAGAACAAAAGGGGAGGGCACAACGGTCTTAATGAGCCACGGCCACAAGGCACTCACAGCTCCCGGTTAACCTAATGCCTCGACTTGACTTGATTGGCAATTGAAAAGGAAAATCTCTTAAGGCACCTACGCAAGGCAGCTTGGTCTTGATCACTGGAATCGGCAGTGCCAAGGCGTCAGCGATGGAAGTGAGCAGATCCTAGAAGGGTCTTTGGGCTGATGAGTAAGTGAACAAGGCACCTAGTATCGTTTGTCAAACCAAATGACAGTCTATCGGGAGGAGTGGAAATCCTCTAAAGTCATGAAGACGAGAACTATGCTGAGCACGAGGAGTGGACAATTCACCAGCTTTTCCTCAAGAGGCGTCAGTTTTTCAAGCTTGGTAGGTCTAAGTGGTTCCTACGACACAGAATGTGGGAGTTTTTCCATTCCTCGACACATTTGATGACGACGACTGTCAAATAGAGACGCCTCTGCCCAGGAGGCAAGGAATTCAACAAACTTTCGACAGCTGACATTGAATGACGAGAGTCGATTGCGAGAAGACTCAAGACTGGGTTTTAAAGTGTTGAGCACTAAACACTGGATTTTCACCAAAAAGTGTTTTTTAACAAAATAAAATACTCAATTGGCCAGAAATGAAGTATGATAGAGAGGCCCAACTTCTACCTCTCTTGCCCCTTAAAATTGTTGACAACTTTTATAGAGAACGGCTTTTACGTTATTTCGTGAATAACTGTCAAAAATTCATAAATAAGTGCCAAAAAGCCTCTGAAATTCGTCGATGGACTAGGGGTCAATCAGCTGTGAAGCTGGGCATCTCTATAACACTTCATTTCTGCAATTGACTTTGTAATCATCATAAATGCTGACGTCAACCGCAGATTTTCTCAGTCAGCAGACTGCTTTGCAGAAGATGTCATTCTGCAGTCTCGCGAACAATTAACATCGCCTCGTCACAGAATTATCTCACTCCATCAGCACAACAATGCCAAATTGTCAACCGACTAATCGGGTTTGCCTCAATCACTTCTGTGTGCCGACCAAAACAACATCAACGCCCAGGGGTCCACCCGAATTCCAAAGACCAACAGAAGCAGGAGAAGGGGAACAAGAAGAGAAAAAACTGCATACACCACCAATCTGAAATATGTTTGTGTGTAGAAAGCCTCTAATTATACACACGAGTTTCATAATATAGAAGCAGCCCATCCTAAACACAAATAAAAATGACGTAATGTCAGAGGAAAAATCCAAGAGAATCGATTGAGATCAGAGCGGCGCGGCGTGGTTGAATAAACAAAGAAAAAGATACTTTGTAAGCAACTTGCTGTAGATACACATAGACGAGTAGAATGTTCACACGTAAGACGTAGATTGGCATTCCACAAGGTCCGCTCCAGTGTCCTGTGTTGCGAGGGGGGGAGGGGGATATCAATTAATTAGGGAAAGTTTTTCAAACCCAAACCACCACCACCACACACCGACACAAGGGGACATCCTTGGAGGAAGAGCTTTTTTTTCGAACTCTCTAACTGCGCAACAAGAACGACTGCAAGCGTGTGTTGTCAAAAACCAGAAGAAGATGAAATGAAGTGAAGTCTGACGGAATGTGTCGTCTTAGCCGATGCCCGAGGGAGCCTAGATCAATGCGAATCGAATTAATGGGTCAATGGGCGGCTGGTGGGTGACGTGTGGAAAATGGAGGGTGGAGTGAGGACTTCTCTGAGGAATGACATAATTTTTGTTTTCCCAGAAAATCAATAAATGAAGGAAAGAAAAAAAAAACTGAAAATGCAGGACAATTCCAATGAATCTTAAGAAAACTTCTTGTGCGAAGGGGGGACGGTTTCTTTTGTCGAATCAGAAAAACAAATAACTGACGAATCAACAACAATCTGGAATGGTGCATTGGCAGAACTTACCTGTGATTGAGCTGAACATCTTGGTACTGCTGGAGAATGTGAGGGGATTTAATTTATTTGTTTTTATTGTTTCACCGAAGCGGAGAGACGACACACACGAACGGATACGCGATTACAGAGGCAGAAGAACACGTCTTGAACAACGCGAGATACACTTCAAACTAAACACAACCGACGACGACGCTGCTGTACGCTGTGCGCTGCTTGCTGCTTGGTGCTTGCTGCTTGCTGCTGGCTGCTGGCTGCTGGCTGCGTACTTGCTGTGTTTAGTCGCGGACTACGACGAAACTGTGTGTGAACAACGCAGAAAAAAACATAGAATACGAATCCAAACTGCTTGCCTTGTGGAACCAGTAACAAATACCAATGGACGGATGTGCCGACTCTGTGTGTGTGGGCATTTGTTGTGTGTACATAGGATGCTTTCACTCAGTAGTGGAGCTTCAGAAGTTCTGTGCCGGTGGCCGACTTGTTGGAGACCAGTTAACCCACCTACAGAGGCCCTCTGTGTGTGGCTGTGTGTGTTTCTGTCAGTGTATGGGTGTTATGGAGGGGGCAGGTGGTACGAAAGGAAGTCAGCCACGATGAGTAATAGACGCGAAAAAGAACCACCACCAGCTGACTGTGGCCAGAGAAGGATGGAGGCGCTAGTTTTGTCTATTCTCTTTTTTCGTATTTTCAGCTTAAACGAGGAAAACTGATGACGTAATGCGCGATGATCGAATGCAGATGACTGTCAGTGTGTAGTGTATGTTGCAGTGATGAACCTGGAGCAGCAACATGTTGCTGCTCGTGCGGTGCAATTTGCAGTCGGCACTGCAGCAGGGTCACGGGTTTTGCGCAGTAAGCCCTCCTCTTGGTGGGAGGAGGAAGGAGGAAGGAAGGAGGGAATCCTGATGACTTGGCGTTGATTGATTTCTTTGCTTGGAGTGCATGCGACTTGACCTTGTCCCCAGGGGGACAGTGAATATGTTCCTTCAGGTGAAATGGAAAAATCATTGATTTGTGTTGTGTCGACTGTGGTGCGGCTTGGTTACGAAAGTGGAACTTGACAAGGTTGCGAGGTGAACTTGAGCCTAGCTTCAACAGCGTCCACTTGTTCTCGCACGAGTGGAGGACATCAAGCGGTGTATGTCGACTCCGAATGGGAAGCTTGGCGAGTATGAGGTTAGGTTAGGTAGGTGTGATGTACCGTGGCCTGATGTCAATAAAGCCTAAAACCTCGTTTGGCCTACATGACCCATCTCAAAATGAAAGAATCATCATCGTCTTCAGTGACCCACATTGGTCCAATCACGCGTGGGCAAAGCACGTCTTTAGTGCGTCTCCAGGGCACTCGATCCTCCACCATCGATTCGTAACTCATGCCCAACATGTCGCTGAGGATGGTGGACCCAAAGTCTTGAGTGGGGCGCTGGGGGAAGCCATTTTGACGATTGAATCGCGAAATGTTGGCGTGTGGATGAAATCCGGCCAGAAATGCTTAAGGCGATGGGTAAAGAGGTAGTTTTATGGTGCTTTTTATGGCCCTCGTGTTGCGAGGGTGGCGTGGGAACGCGGCGATTCTCTTGGCGATAGTCCCTGTTTTTTTACACGCGTATCTCTTTTAAGTCTCCCCGGGAAAGTCTACGCTAAGGTGTTGGAAGCGCGTTCTAGAGTTATGGTCTAGCCTAGGATGGGGGATGAACTCTAAGAATGTTACTTGAGAAGGCTTGGAAGTATACCAAGCCCATCTACAGTTGTTTTGTGGATTTGGAAAAGGCATACGACCGAGATCCTCAAGGTAAACTCTGGAGTATGGGATTGAAGGTCCTCTTCTGAGGCCAAACTGTAGCAGCTGTGTTCGGGTTAAGGGTGCTAAATCAAGACCTTTTACCGTGGTCGTTGGACTGCCTCAAGGGTGCGTCTTGTCACCTCTCCTTTACATTGTACATATGGATGTAGCGGCGTAGCCGAGGCGAGCAATGTTTCGCATTGAGAGAGTTGAGGATAAGCCATCTTCTTTGCAAATGACTTGGTTATCCTCACATCTTCCCAGCGGAACTCCACCGCGCACTCGATAGGCTTGTGGCCGTATGTGCTGAAGGTCAACGTGAACAAATCGGAGGTTATGGTCATCTCCAGAACGCCTGTTCAATGCACTCTACAGGTTAGTGGAGTCCCATTGAAGCTTAAGTATGTCGGGTTTTTTTCTCGCGAGTGATGGAAGGAGTAGCGCTGAGATTTCCTGTAGGATTGGTGGGTCAATTTTAAATCAGCTTGGTAGATCTGAAATCAGGAAGGCCGAACTCGGTGTCAAAGCCAAGTTATCTCAGCTCAACTCAGTATTTTTTCCAACGCTCACTAATGGTCATGAATTTGGGTAATGACCGAAAGAATAAGACCGTGAGTACAAGCTGCTAAGATAAGATTTCTCCGTGCTCTTGTGGGAATTACTCGCCGGGATAAAGTGAGACACACGGCAGTGCACGAGGAACTCAACATTGAGAGGGCTATGCTTCGGTGGTTTGGTCACCTGGCACGAATGTCCGTCGAATGCGATTCCAACAGGTAGGCGACCGCTTGGCAGACCCAGGACAAGATGGTTGGACCAAGTCCAAAAACTTGGTCCTGATGAGTTAGAGTCGATGGCGGAGGGTCGAGTTGCCTGGATATCACTCGTTAGTGGTTTACCCCAGCGAACCCTTTAGTGGAGCATGCGGGTAAGATGATGATGATGATGGTGAAAGACGACGCGATGCATCTTTAAGCGCCCTTCGTTTTCGCAACAGTCCCATCGAATTTTCACTTTATTCGTCATCGAAAAACAACACGTTGTAATGAAGAAGAACATTTGGCGGGCGAGTTATTTCTAAATTTGGTCATGGGACTGGACACTATGACGTATGATTTACAAAGATCTATCTTTGTACACAATCTCGAATATGCGTCCGGTTGTGAGCGAGTGTCACCCAAAAATATGTGCCACGTTGACAAATTTGTATTCTCTTAGTCACTTTAAGTGACATTTGTCACTAGCACGACTATCGTGTGTATTCCCTTAGTCACATTTCAGGAGAAAGTGAGTTGAGCGTGAGAGATTTTCTCGCTTGCATATTTGTGAGTGACGCCAAACGGCTTAGGATAAATATGCAAGTCTTAACCCATTGATAGTGTAGTAGAATTAATTTTAAAAACCTCGCTTCGATATCAAATTGTTCTGCATTCTTCTCGAACACGTTTTTCCTCTTCCTTTTTTGTACACATATCTTGTGCCTACGTGGTGATCTCTGTTTTTAGTAATGGCCGACCTGAAGTTGGCTGCGGTTGGTAATATAATATGCGGTTGGTAATAATCGATAACACCAGAAATGAAGTATGATAGAGATGCCCAACTTCACAGCTGATTGACACCTAGTCTATCGGCTAAATTCAGAGGCTTTTTGACAGGTATTCATGAATTTTTGACAATTATTCACGAAATAACGTAAATGCCGTTCTCTGATTGGTCAATATGGCTTTAGAAAACGATATAAGAAATGGTTAGGGGCAAGAGAGGTAGAAGTTGGGCATCTCTATCATACTTCATTTCTGGATAACACCGCGCAGCTGTCATCGAGTACAGGTTCGGTCAAAATTGCATTTTTTTTTATTTAATCTACTGCAATAGGAATAATAGTCAAATAATGTATTCACATTTAGTGTTAAAATAACAACAAACCAACAATTTTTGGTTAATTCCAAACACATCCAGACATCCAATTTTATAAGAACACGAAACGTTTACATTTTCTTTTTCCTTGAGCTGTCATTGAATAAGTCAACCTGGGAAGTATAGCAAAGACGTGATCCAAAACGAACGAGATCTTCACTAAACACAGCCTAAAATTACAAGAATTAGCAAATCCACACACCGAATGGAAATTGATCTCACTTGATTTTTTTAGCGATTTAAAAATTTATTTGAACGTAATTCTTTTTACAATTGGCTTACAAACTAAAGGTTAGGCTGTTGGGTCAACTGATGTACGTTTTCCATTATTGTCGGTTTATTGTTTATTTTTTAGTTCAAGTCCGCGAGTCCATAGTGGCCCTTTTGGGATGGGATGGTGATGTGTTAGCCGACTTAGCCTCGAAGGTGAGCTGCTCTGGTAGAATCCATGCAGCTCGTTGTTCGACGTCGTTTTTGCTCATTTAGCAGATTTAACGCGTTGTGGTAGCGTTGTCCGGGGATTGTGTTTCTCAAGTTCCTGATTGCCTCGTTAGGATGATTGTTAATGTTTAGTAGCTGCTTTCTGAACAGTCTCGCCATGTACTGTTGCAGGGGGATGATGCGTCCTTGGTCGTAAACCCCATTGTTGCTGTGGGGCCATTGACTACCCCTATCGAAGTCCGGTACATATTCGCAGTATTTTTCTTTCGTAAATTGCGAGCCTCGTCATGCTGGTCTTAGAGATGGTGTGCCATATAGGGAAGCCGTACGTTAAGATCGGCCGTATGCGCTGCTTGTATATCAGCAGTTTTGTCCTTTGGCTTAATCCATGCTACTTGCGCATCAAGGGATAGAAGCGATGGAACTTGAAGACACAAATCTGCAGCATGTGTTGCTTCTTTTGGGTTGAGAGCTTGATTGGTTTTGTGTCACCTCACTTGAACTCAAGAACACAGATTTTGATAAGAGGTGACCTCGTCTAGGAGAATAAGGAGGATTGGTCGACGTGTGTCTGAACTGCTCGAAAATTACTCCTTGTGAGACGGGAGTCTTGTTGTAAGAAGTCCCATGGAAGACAACAGAACGATACATTTCCCAGGTAATGGCATCATCCACGAAATTCATCGTCACGAAAATGTGATCGAATTCTGAGTCACAAGTGCATTTAATTTCAATTTACTTTTGGAACACAAATTGGAATATCAACCCACTCCAGCAAACTTCGACTCCCAAGTTTCTTCCTTTCTCACACGAACAACAACCAATACATTGTTGTGCATCGCACGGAAAAACAAAGCAATCTCGTGAGCTCCCAAGGACCCAGCGATTACCTTAATTCAGCAAGAACAAACACAAACACCTGTCTGCATTAAATCCACATATCTTCGCAGTTTCCCTCCATGCGGATCAACTTGACCCAATTCCAAACAATTCATTGGCAAACAGAAAAACACTCCCAATCATCCTCTGAGTCAGCCTTTCCATCACATACGTGCTGGCTCTAGGGTAAACATGCACCTCATCTCATGCTCCATCCTCCATCCCCCATCCCCCATCCCCCATCCCCCATACCCCATCCACTAATCCAAAGGAAATGTTCTGTATGTGAAAACCGTGTGTTTGCCAATTGAATTGGCGAATATCGAATCGCCGTTTTATTTATATTTTCACTCGATGGAACGTGTGCGTCGAATAGTGCAGCCGGCTAAAGCAGTGAAATTCACACATTTTTGTGTGCTTGGCTCCACTTGAACGTTGCAGGGTCAATAGCCTGCCTCTGACAAGTGAGAGAGAGAGCGAGAAATAGAGAGGAACCTCAGTCGAAAAGAAATTCAATTCTCGGTCCCTTTCCCTTGGACGACGACGATGATGACTGTGGTCGTTAAAGTCCCACTCTGTGGACGTCTATGCGTGTGGCTTGAGAGGAACTAAAAATAAATAAGTACACGTGCACTAAATTTATGCTATGAAGAGTGACAAATAAAGACAACAAAATATCCCCGCGGTATAAAGTGTGTGCTCGAGACAGAGGGAATTTTTCTACCTTTCTGTCCATTAATTTGGTTGCAGTTAGATGTTGTATACTTCTTGGCGCATGCAAAGAAATTAAAGTTTGGGATGCTTCTCATAGCTGCATCGAAGAATTAGATTGAAAGGCAATCAGTTTCTGTGGAGTCTAGTGATTGAGAGAATCAGCTTAGAGCGGACAGGAACGGAAATCTCTGCCAAGACAATTTCTTGCAAGCTGTAGTGAACAGACACAGCAAAATGACGCGAGACTGAGTGACAAGCTTACACTGCTCATGGCTGGAGTCTGAACTAAGGTACTCCCAGTCCAACAGTTTCTCTGCGACGAGATGTCTTCGTGCTGCTGTGGGAGTTACTCGCCGTGATAGGGTGAGAAACAAGGCAGTACGCGTGGAACTCAACGTTGACAAACAGCTTCTTTGAATGGCAAGGGTCGTGCTTCAATGATTTGGTCGCTTGGCACGTCTGTCCCGATCCCCACTTCTGCCGGGGAGTGCCTAAAATGCGATTCCATCAGGTGAGCGACCACTTGACAGAGGCAGAGGCAGGACAAGGTTGTTGGAAGATTCGTTTAAGTCGATGGAGGAGAAACAAGTGGCTTAGTGAATCATGCGGGCCACTGAAACCAAGACTGAGTCTTCTTCACGAGAGTGGGGAGAAGTTCCTCACCCTTCCTTTTGGTGTCCACATGTGTTCCTCTTTCAATACTTCCAAGGTCCGCTTTTCGTATTTGGCATGTTCAACAACCTCACGGGCGAGATTGAGTCCAATTGACCAGTTTCTTAGGCGAGATCCACTTGACTTCCTTGACTTGTCTTGCACAAGGATCGATCATGGAACTAGTAAGTTTTCCAAGGCCAACAAGGGCCGTTTGAAGAGTCAGCTGTACAGATCACGAATCAGATGGCTCTACCTTGAGTCTTGTCAAGACCCTTTTGTGAACCTTCGCATGATTGCCCACCTTGTCGTGGTGCGAAGGCTCAGTAGGGCAAAGAGTTTGGGGGTAGGAGTTCCCCTCAAATGAGTCCGAAGCTAAGAGGCAATCAAACCTGGCTTAGAATTCTGTCCGATGGACAGCATCATCGTGAACGATTGTGATTACCTCGGGAGCGACTGGCGGCACATACATTCGTTGAACCATGTATTCACGATTGGAAACCCACTCATGTTCGACCAAGTCTCCATGCACTGAGTGGAGAAGAAGAGGCTTTAAAAATTACCATAAATTCATGGAACATCGTCTTCAAGTGTATCCGTCTTTGGATGTAAAACCAAAGACAGTCTAAAAAGTTCTGAAATGAGCCACGAATGAGCCCAGATGTCGACTGGTGGATAGGACTACAGTGAAACTTCACTTAACGGACACCTCTCTTTACGGACAGTTCGTCATGTCGCAGAACTTAAGGGTGTTAACCAGCTATAGCAGTCTCATCCCCTGCATTCCAGCTCAAAACAGAGCAAATCACTCAGACCTGCGGGGAGTCTGAGACTCAGCAGAGAGGGCAAGACTACTTTCAGATCTGTCTTGTCTTGAGATTGCTTTGTGCCAGTCCTCACACTGATGTGATAATTGGTGTCCCAGCGAATAGGACTTTCGCGGCGTTTCTAACTACAGTCTATTCTGCTCCACCGAATGGTTAAGAGTATCGAATTTTAGATTCGAATTTAAAAGGCGCAGCAAGTACTTGCCCTCAGCAATGACTGCCTTTCTTAGTTCACAGCTGGCGTATGCAGGTGCATTGCCACACTCTTGTCTGAGATTGCTCTACTGAACCGGCATGACATTCCCGGCCACTGTGCGCCGTACGACGTGGAAGACTTTAAGAAATTCTTGCGGGCTCCAGGACTACTAAACGCCGTACGACATGGAAGACTTTAAGATTCCCTTAATTCTTGCGGTTTCCATGGCTATCCGTAGAGGAATGCTGTTCCATTACAACTGAGCTGTTGTACAAGATCCACTTAGGATGCAGTCAGATTCAGGTGGCCGATACATGCGAAGATACTGCTTTGGAACATCTCTTATATCCCATCTTGGAAGGGCTCACTGGACAAGCGTATGCCATGACTGGCACGGTTAGAGCCTACTAGCTGGCACTGTCCGCCTAGAACTATGCAACGGGCGTTAAGAACTTTCAATAAATTCAACGCTGTACGGGCCCTAATGCAATCGCACCTGCTTAGCATCAACAACTTCATGCTTTAGGGTGACGCTACAGTCCATGATGGGCCTGGGCGTAGCTTCTGCAAGAACGACTCGTGTTGTGCGTGCTGAAGAGTGGAGTTTGAAATCGACTCGGAACGCCGACGTTTGAAAAACGCTCTTCTAGACAGTTTGTCTAAGAGGTGGAAAGAGGTGGAGCCATGAGTTCTAAAAGTCGCTCTCGTCGGGTACTGAACCTAGAAGGAGAAGGAGGTCACAGAAGTCCACAACGCCAAGGCGGCCACTGTCACGGCCTTTGTGATTCATCAAACGCGCATACCAACTTTTGTCGGAAAGCACTCTCACCCTCATCCACCCCGTCCTACTCGTCTTCCTCGTTCTTCTCGTTCTTTTCGTCCTTCCTCGTCCTCCTCATCCTCTCGTCCTCCTCGTCCTCCCCATCATCTCGTCCTCCTCATGCTCTCGTCCTCCCCGTGCTCTCGTCCTCCTCGTCCTCCTCGTCCTCCTCGTCCTTCTCATCCCCCAAAGGCAAGGACTCTCTTCAAATTAGTAAAAGCCCCACGTCTCAGTACCCCCACCCTGCGTTGCAGGATCAACTTTTGTCTCCTTTTTTTACCATTTTAATATAAATTCTCAATCTTTTTCCACAAAGGATGACTTCACAAAACGAACGAACAAAACGGAAAAAAAACACCAAAACCCCTTGAATTAAAATGAAATCCTCTGACATACGTAGTAACAATTAGGATATCCATCCAACCATCCCAAGCATCCAACCGTCCGTCCAACTCTTCAACTACCCATTTGATCAGCGCTTCCCTGCACATTCCCCGGCCTTAATGACATCATGGGGGATGGTGGGGGTTGAGAAATTCATTTAACACAATAGTCCTTCCTTTGTTGGCGTATAATTGCCTCCAGCTTGATGCATCTCTCGCGCAGGGCGCCGTTCTCCTTCTGCAGCAATTCAATTGTTGTATCCTTTTTCTCGATGGCCTGCTGAACCCTGGTTTTTGCATGCGAAACGCGATTAAATGAAATTCAACAGCAATTAGGGCGCGAAATGTCTGGAATACCGTACCTCTTGTGGATCTGCTGGATCTCGTTGTCTCGCTCCGACTTGAGTGTGGCCACCTCGGTGGCGATTTCTGTGCGCACGTTGTCCCGCAGTTGCTCTCGTTCCGCGAGGTACTCGTTGCACATCTGCAAGAGTAGTGGGACATTAGTGGGTGCTCCTGGGACAGAGACGGTGTGGACTTACCTTCTTGCTGTGATCCAGCTCGATGTGGAGTTGCTTGAACTCGGCCTGGAAGTTCCGGACTTGAGCATCGGCCTCGGCCAGACGGGTCCTCGTCTCGGTGTACTTCTCGCGGAGGGACTTCTCCACGGTCTCCACGTCTCGGATGTCCTTCTCGTACTTCTCCTTCAGGCGCCTGAAATTGAACAATCAATGTGAAGCCATGGGACACCTTCATTCGCTGACTTACTCGATCTTCGCTTCGAACTCGTCCTGCTGCTTGAGCGCCTCTGTGTCCATTTTGGTGACGATGGCGTCGATCTGTCGATCCCTCTCGGTGCGGTAGTGCTGGCGGATGGCGTTCTCGTTCTCCGCCTGGCGCATCTTGCACTCGTTCTCGAAGTCCTTCTTCCACAGCTGGAATTCCGACTCGTGCTGCTTCTCGGCCGACATCACGCGGCTCTACAAAGAAAAGTGAGTGCTCTTCGGACTCTTGGCAATCATCATTCATCGCCTTACTTGATACTTCTCCTCCATCTTGGCCATCTTCTCCATCAGCTCGAGCTTGGCGCTCTCCACAGCCGCCTCGCGCTCCCGTTGCATTTCGTCCTTCCGCCGCTGCAGTGCGACGTCCTTCTCCCGCAACTCCGCCTGGTAGCGCTCTCGTTCCGCCGCGAAATCCTCGCACAACTTCGCCCGCTGCTCATCGGACTGTGCGCGCTCGTCGTCCAGCTGGCGCTCGTACCTCTCCCGGATCACCGCCCGTTCGCGCTCGATAATCGCCTCCCTGTCCTGGGCGCACGAGTCGCGAATCGTGTTCTCCGCGTGCTCGTGCTTCTGCCTGGCCTCCTCCACGGCATCCAGCAGCTCCTGCTGGTGTGCCCGCTTCAGCTCGGTGATCTCCCGCTGGTGGTTGCACGTCATCTTGTTGATTTCCAACTCGAGTCCTTTCACCGTGAGTTCCTGCAAGGAAGGAAATCCGATTACAGTCAAAGAGCCCCCCGTCTCCGCCTTACCTTGATTTTCTTTGTGTTCTCGCGCACCCAGCGTTCCCTGCGGATTTTCTCGCCGGCGAGGGTTGCCTCCTTCACGCGCGCCACTTCAGTTTCCAGTTTATGCTCCCACGCTTGATTTTGACTCTCCAGACGTCGCGTGAGTGCGGCGACCTTCTCGCATAGGGATGCCTTGTCCTTTAGCAGCTGCGGGCGAACGAGGAGAGTGAGTCATCCGTCGGCAGAGATGATGTGCGTCACTCACCTGTTCAATGAAGCCCTGATGACGCGCTACAATTCCCTCGAAGTGCTTCTTCTGCTCCTTCAGGCGATTGGCGGTGTTTTGCTTTTCGTTGCGGATCCCCTTCTGCTTCTCGGTCCGGATCTTCATGAGGTGCTCCTTGGAGAGGAGCACCGCGTTGGCCAACTCATTGGCGCGTAGGCTGAGCGCGATGACGCGCCGGGCTAGTTGGTGGTTTGGAAGCATCAGCAGGTCTGAAAGTCTGCAAGGGGGACACGATTTAGTTTCATTTCTTACGGGCGGCTGGGCCGCAGGTTACTTGGGCACGTCCTCGGCGATGTCCGGCTCGACCACGAACTCGATCTCCGAGCGGTTCGACTCCGGAATCGAGCGGCGGGTTTCGAGAAGTGTCTTGTCGCAGCTGTTCTCCACATCGTCCAGGTAGGTGAGGATGTCCCTAGCAAGAGACGGTCAAGGCAAGCGAGGAGAGAGCGAGGGAGAGGGGCGTACCTGTACTTATCGGGTGACTTTGGATTGTTGGAAGTTGTCGGCCCCATGTCGACATGATCTGGCTGGGAAATCGCACTCAGTTTCAAGTCAGTCTCAGCGGTCTTCTCGGCGAGGTTGTCTGGAAAGTCGTGCTGTGGTCATATGCTTGGGAAGCCGAGTTCCACTTACCCTGGCGCTTGTCCTCCTCGATCTCCTTGATGACCGACACAATCTCGTCGTAGGTCGAGTCGTCCTGGGAGTTGTCGTCCGACTTCGAGCACTGCGAGCTCTCCTGCACGGACGAGTCTTCGTCTCCGTCGATGCTGTCCTTGGAGAACTTCTCCAGGTCGTCGGGGGCGCCATGCTCGCCGGGCATCTTCATCGACATCCAGCTGTCCACCTTGTCCAGTTGGAACTCGCCAATGTTCGTCTCCTCGCGGAACACTGGCCTCGCCTTCATTTTCGCCAACCGGTTGGGCGGTCTCTGTTGCAGGCAGTCGGCCGCCGAGGCTGACTTGGAGCGACGCTCCTTGTTGGCGGAGGCCGGTCGGGTGTTCGTTCGCTTCTTGGTCGGCACAATCGGCGTGGACGCCACTTTCAGGTAGTTGTTGATGACAGACTCGCTGCTCGCAGCGTCCGGCGAAGGATTGGGCGGCGGAAGGACAAGGTTCCGCTTCGTCTGCTTGTACATCTCAATTGACGAGTTCTTGGTGTTCACTTCGGCGAAGTTGTTCTGCTTCTCCAGCCGTGCGTAGTGGCCAAGGGGGGTTGGCAGTGATTCCATGTTGTTTAGCTGGTGGCTCTTGGGCTCCAGGTCCTGCAGGATGTTCTTAACTATCGATGAGCACTCTGCGGACTGGTCACCGATGGCATTCTTGTACTGACGGATGACATCGCTCTCAGGCGGCGAAGTCTGGCAGTTGTTCGACTTTTCGAATGAGCACGATGCTTGGCTGGTGTACTCGCACTTCTTCGGCGAGCTTTGCACACTGGCAGTGGACGAGCTGCGCGTGCTGCAAGAGCAGTTCTCCGACGGGCACTTGGGATACTCGAAAGTCTCCGCCTGGACTTCGCTACTGACGCCGAAGTGAACAGACTTTTTTCCGCCGTATGAGTAGTACAGCTGCTTGTCGTTGTCGCAGTCGCTAAGGACGTCAATGTCGTGGGAGTCCGGCGATTTATTGAAGGACACCCGGCCGGGCAGGTCGGGCTTCTTGGAGTGCCAGAAGTCGGAGGATTTCTCGTTCGACAGCGACGATGACGGGTTCATTCTCTGTGAAGACCTGTGGGAGGAGGTCTTTCGAGTTTGTGTGCATTTGTACGTGTCCATGGCTTACCTGGCCGAGGGGGTGTAGTCCCCGTCTTGACTACTCGCCTCGAACGAGTCCTTGCGCGTCCTGCTGAGGTTGTTGAAGCTGCCACTCTTCCTGGACGTGCTCGCCACCGACTGCTGATCGTCCGATTGGTCCCGACACAGCCAGGAGCGCTTGATTGGCTCGTCCAATAAAATTTTCAACAGATTCGATGACGACACCGATAAGTATCGCTTCTACAGGAAAACAAATGAGAACCCACGTATGCTTCCACTGCGTGCAAGAGAACTTACATTCCTGACCAACTTTCCACTGCACTCACCCTCCAGGTAATGTCCTCCTCCTCCGTTGCCACTGAATCCGCGTGAGAACTTCGCATCGGCTGACTGTGGTCGCCGCAGAAACGGTGAGGCACGTCCTCGTCTACACACCGAGGCCGAACCAGGTCGCTGAAGGACTGACGTAAACTTGACGTTCAACGATTTCGGCTTGTGTCTCGTAACTAAGTTAATCTACGAGTGGTAAGAGGGTCGACAAATGAGGACAGCTCTTCACTGGACATACACAAACACACACACTCGCGCACTCTTACCTGTGATCCCTTTAAACTCAAATCCATAGCCGACGTGGGGACGAAAAAGCTCTGAAACCGCAATAGTGTCTGCGTTTGAAAGTCTCGTTAGCTTTCTTCTTGGAAAACGTTTCGTTTTTAATTCATAGCCGTTGTCCTTGCAGTTGTGTGTTGGCAGGGCTACTCACGAGTGGACTGGCAACTAGATGAACACCCGAGTTCGGTGTGTGCAGTGGACGGGCAGTGAAGCGTTGTATCGATCCCCAGTTTCGGGGTGGTTTCGATTGTAAACAACTCCGGACGGTTGGCCACAACAAAACAACCGGAAGACAGGTGTTTCTTGAATTAATAAAATGAAAGGGGGTTACCGAAAGGACAGCGAACTACTCGCCCACTCCGCGAGAGACGAAAGCGCCAGAGGGTGGGTGAGTTGTTAGCACGTCTGATGTCTGAGTTTTGAAAGAGGTTTTTGTTGGTTGTTTTTTTTTTTGTTGCTTGAAGTGTCCGACGTTTCAGCTGTTTTTGTTGGGTTGAGGAAGCACAGTCATCTTTGAATAAGAGACTTAAGAAAATAGGAAGTGACTGTAACAAACTCATAGCATTGCGTTGGATCTTTTGCTAGGACTTCAGATCTATCTTGAGCAATTTGATAACCTCTCTAGATGGAATATCCTGGTAGTCTACTCTTGTTAAGGTGATTCTGTTCGTTATTCTATGTATACTTCGTGTCAGATTTGAGGCCACGGTCCACCCCAGACTGTAGCGGTAGTAGACGAAGAGGAAGAAGTGTCAGATTTGAACAATCGAGGAGTAGGTGTGTCATGGTTTCCTTTGATTGCCCACAGTGTCGACAGTTTTCTGTTGTTGTAAGTGACAGATGCTTGGAAAGTTACCAGTAAGCCCTCCACTTTCCTGACTGCTCCAAGATTGGATGTGGAATTTATTTGAACAATTACTAAGGCTTCTGTGTCCTTGTCGTGCTCAATGATGTTAACATGGCAGATAATGTCATCGCCGACGAAGCGGTTCATCCCCCGTTCGTATCGAAGACAGAGCTCCAAGCCGTCTTCGAATCAATAAGGAAGAAAAAGTCATTTGGAGTCGACGGGATCTCGAACATTGACATATCCCCATAGATGGGGTACACGATCCTCTTTAACAATGCTTTGAATAAGGCACATTATCCGGAGCATTGGAAAACTGCGATTGTACTACCTAAGCTATCCAAGCGAGGAAAAGATTCTTCGAATCCGTGCAACCCCCGGACAATTAGTGTCCTTCCGAACATTAGCAAGGTACTCGAGAAGGTGATCAATAGAGCTCTGATCATCTGGGCTAAGGACTAAGGATAACCAAATCGGTTTCAAAATTGGGCATGGCACTATTCATGCCGCGTCGAAACTGGTGTCGGATATCCAATGGAACAAGAGCCAGAAACAGTGTACGGGTGCCTGCTTGATTGATCTGGAGAAGGCCCTTGACACCGCATGGTTAGAAGGACTTTTTTACAAGCTCAATTGAGTAGACATTAGCAAACCACAGTTGTACCTACTGTGTACCGGTAGACGGTTCGTCGTCAAGAATGGCAACGTGGCCTCCACAGGTATTTTTGATGTAAAAAATGGTCTCGAACAGGGTGCCGTTAATCAGCCAATCCGGTTCAACATTTACTTGACTGATCTGATAAGTCCTGTTCCTCACCTAATTGCGTACGCTGACGACTTGATCGTGTACAAATCAGGCAACAAGATCGACTCATTCATGAGAGACTACACTCATGCAGGGTGACTTCGATGCATTCATGAGAGACTACATGACAGATTGCGATGACTGGAAGTTGAAAATCAACTTTCAGAAGTCGGAAACCATACTGCTCAGGACGCCGTTGTATAAGGACTCAGCGGATACAAAAAAGAATTGGCGAAAGTTCTCAATTGTTGGACGACACTGGCAACCACTGGCGCAAAGGACTGTAGTCAGATACCTAGGGATCTGGCGAGACCAGTATCGATATTTTAACAAGCATGTAGATGCTGCTCAGGCCAGGGCCCGAGGCGCTTTCGCCCTTACAAAGAGACTGTTTTACAACAGCCAACTCGATGCGAGGGGGAAGGTTATCTGCTACATGGCTCTGGCCAATGCTCACCTATGGCCGTCCCGTGTGGTTCAAAGTGAGTGCAAGCTTGATGGAAAAGATTCGGTTGTTCGAGGGGGCTTGTCTTAGGGCTTGCCTTCGTCTTTATAGAGCTCCAGAGTCCCAGTACAAAAAATCTATTCCAATGAGATTTTATACAACAGAGCAAACCTGATAAGAATGGACAATTCCCTAGTGAAGTTGATTCGAGGTCATACTGTCAGAGCGATGAACTCACGGATGGAGCACCCTGTATTTAATGGTATGGACAATATTTATTTTACAGATATTTCTCCTGCTTTGCATCCAGCCTCTTCTAATGCTCCCAGCAGTTTACTCCAGTTTTAAAAAGAAGAGGAGACACTACACAACCTTGGGGGACCCCTCTATTAATCACCCTGCAGATCTTCGTGTCAGTCGTTTAGAGTGTACTACTCTGTTGTGAATGTAAGCAGCTGGTGAATAAAGAGACTCCTCGATCGTGAGATGGTTAAGCGCATGTCTGGTGGTTTTAGGTGCTGTCATTGAAATTGCGACTCCCAGCCATTTGAACCCATTTTTCAATCAATCATTTTTCAAAAGCCAGATTGATGGGCAAACGATTTAAAAAAAAAAAACCAAACAAAACATTTAATCAATTCACACGGGTTCTCAAATGAAGCAGGAAACCGTGAAACGATTCGCAATCACGACAAGTTTGATTTGATTAAACTCAGCCAAATCTATGAAATTTCCCCGCCTCGAGTTGAATGACATAACAAATAAATCAATTATCAGTTTATCTTGTCCATTTTGACACCATATGTCATTGCTCCCGTGATGTCAACTTGCCACTTCATCTGCACCTTGCACACACGCGTGCCTGGCATTCCAAACAGATTGACAAAAGCAGTCGAAGTTCTTTTCTCTTCTCTCTGTTCGTTTTCGTCGAGAACACTGAATAGTCATCAGGCTGGGACTCCACTCCACGAGTAAATCGTTCACAGACACCATCATCGCGGCACACTCATCAATTAATCGACTCGACTGAAAACGAAACTTCAAAAGTGACACCAGCAGCAGCGAAAAGGGAAAACACACCAATTATCGTCGTTCATCTCGTTATAACAGTTCTTTTATTTGTCTCATTAAGCAGAAAGAGAATACATTTCTCTTGCATTTTGCACATTCACCCCGGCAATTATGACGACCACGGCGGCAACGGCACGGCTACGGCTGCACGTGTTTCGAAGTCACTTTCGAATTAAAATATAATAACAGTTTATTTACAACGGTATACAACAAATAAGGCATTGGCAAAAGTGCAACAACGATTGGAGGTTGAAGAGGAGAATACAATACTTTCAACAATAATACAATACAAATTAATCAATCAACAGTTATACATTTAAAAAATATTAGGAATTGTTGTTGTCCCGAAATTGACAACACTATGTCTGTCTGTGCGACTCTATTCGCCAACCCGTAGAACAGGTGTCACTGTGACGTCTTCGCTGTCAGCGGCAATGTCAAACTTAAGCTTTGCCATCTCCTGCAGCAGTGCCTGATCAGGATGCTCGCTTTGGTCGACCGATTGTGTGACTTTGACTGTGTCCGGGTACTTGTTGGGCTCACTGGAGAGTTCCTTCGAGAAGGACACCACCGTTTTTGGCTCAAAGTTAACGCCGGATGCTGGTGTTGTTCCGTTTTCTGTCGGTTCTGGCGCTACTCCATTTTCTTTCGCCTCTGGTGCACTCTCCTCCGCCGGATGGTCGCCGTTTTGGAGAACGCCGTTTTGTGCTGACAGCTCTTGGGAGACATTTTGAACCACCTCTTCGACCAGAGTCTTAGCCACTTGCGTGACGTCGGATTCGTTGACAGACTCCGAATCCTCCACCTCCTCCTGATGTCCATTTTGAAGTGTCTCCTCGGTTTTTCCATTCTCCACTGGCGGCTCCACCACACTGGCTGCCTCTGGCTCAACTGCAGCCGCTTCCGCCGGTGCGATGACCTCCGAAACATCCAAGACGGTGGCTTGTTGAATCTTGGTACTCTCGACCACCGGGAGCTCCATGGGTTTGTTGGGCGACGTCGGCGACATCATCACGTGTGTGAAGTAGCCACTCTTGCGAGACTCAAAGTCCAGGTTGTTCTCCTTGGCCAGGCGCTCGGCAATCTTTCGCTGGGTCTTGATGAATTCCGGCTCGTCCTCCTGCGCCGGCTTGCCATTTGTCTCCGGCTGCCTCGTCCGCCTGAGGACCTTCATGAATTCGGGTTCCGCCTCTTGTGCTGGCTTGTCGAAGGCCTCGGGGAGCTTTGTTGGCCTGAGGACCACCTTGTTCACTTCGTTCTCTGTAGACAGGTTGAGGTTCGCCGGCTTGATGAAGCCGTTGAATGTGGTGCTCTTCAGGACGATCTGTGATGCCTCCGGCGTCGTCGGCTGCGACGTCTGTGAATCAATCTTCGACTTGGACCGGTTGATGGTGAAGTTCGGCTTGCCGTGGTTGAGCATCAGCTTCGTCGATGGCGACGGGGACTTGTCGGAAATGTTTATTCCCGTCCGGAGGATTAGTTTCGGCTTGATCTCTGACATGCTGGTGTCTGCAAAGAAATAAAGGAAAACCAGTCGATCAATGTGGGTCGTCAAGCTAATTTGCATTTAAGTGCAACCGTCAGCAAGTCGTGATTGCATTTCATGGTTTTGGCACCGTTGCGCCGCAGCCGTTTTGAGCTCACTTTAATTACCCCCGGGCTACCGATAGGAGCGAGCAATCGTCGCAACTGCAACTCAAAGCGTGTTTCCAGTTAATTGGAAGTCAAGTTTGTGCCCGTTCGGACGAGCAGATGGTTTAGTTGAACAAACACAGTCTCATTAGTCATTCCGTGAGTGTCATGGCAACCACGAGACCGATCAGAGGGTTACCTAATCACTCGATTCGCCTGGAATCCAGTGGACATCAATCAAATATGCACGTGAGAGTGGTGCTCGGCTCGATTACAATTATCTTTGCAATGAACTGAATACTGGATATCTTCAGACGATAATGTGACATAACGAGCCAGATAGTCTTTGGCATGAAATGTTGAGACATTCTGTTGTGCACGAAAGTGATGAGACACCTTATGACAGAGTCATGGGATTGACTCAGATTTTATTGCTTCCTTAAGTTTTTATCGTTGTTTTGTTTCGTTTACTTCTGATTGAAATCTCTTTCGATCGAGAGTCATAGCTTATCGTCTTTGACACACTTTTGAACACAGCCTTCTCTTGGGCGTGAGAAGAGAAGATCGTCCTATTCACTGACGGCGAGGGGGACCTTCCTTGACCAATTCGAAAGATCTTTCAAGCCGAAGTGGCTGCGGTAGCGTTGAAAAACCACAACGTAACCTACAAATCGGGCGCCATTTTTCCTGATAGCCAAGTGGCAATGAATACCATAGCTTCGGAGATTCTGACATCGAAGCTGTCGGGTTATAGGGAATTTTTGGTAAACTCGTTAACCGGGTACCGTGGCATACTGAAAGCTGGAGAATCAAAAAGGCGGACAAGGGATCGGAAATGGGAGAAATTCAAGGGAAATGTCCAGCTCCATAGAAAAGACTAGAAGGCAAAGCTCTAGAGCAACAGCACGGGCTCTATGACCGACGCTGAGCAAAAGAAGACAACATCAGCAGCATGTACAATTCAGACATTGATCGCAAGAAGAGTCCTTACACAGGAAAAGTGCCCAGTGTACACGTGAACATACCGCACAACGACTTTTACAGAAGCTGCAGAGATGCGGAAGAAATGGAATCAGCTTCAACATCTACTCTGCGCTTGTCCAGCCCTAGCCAGGAAAAGAAGGCAGTTCCTAGGAAAGCTCTAAGGCCTGAGAGACTTAAGCGGTGTTAAACTGAAAAACCTCAACACATTCATATGTGAAGCTGGTTGGTTTTGGGACTAAAGTAGGTTTCACGGCAGTAAACCATTTGCTAGCAAGGTCACAGTGGACCCAACACACATTCTAAGGTAGTCACGGCCATTAGGAGAGAGCTGTCATCTGGAGGCACTGTGGCCATGCGAATGAAACTGTGGAACACATACTAATCGACTTGACCGACAATGATTCGAAATGAGAAACAAAACATCCATAACAGGGAAAGACTCCCAAGAAATCCCATCTAGGGGAGTTAATAGATCTTTATCAGGCTAGGTCGCACCCCAAGTTCTTCAATTCAAGGGTTATTCTGCTTCGATCTTGGTACTGATGGTGTTTTATAACATTTACCGTGAACTCGAAGTGGACGAGTTGTCTCATACGTCGATGAAAACAGAACTTCGTCTCGTCCTCATTCCTGGCCACCACCCCATTATTAGACACTTCCGCTTCAGTGTTGCCAAACGAATCATTGGTGACACTGGTGACATCATTGGCCTACAGTCGCACTGACATCTGGGACGTCGTAAGAAAGATGTGGAGGAATGACTTTGGAATCGAAGGAGATGACCGATCGGATCAGGATGAGTAGACCGAATCATAGAACTCTCAACGGCGTTATAACTGGACACTGATTCACGCCTCAAGACAAGGTATTCGTCTAGGGATACAGACGATGAAGAAACAATTTCACACCTTCTCTGCAATTGCCTTTGATCTTGCAGATTTACTCACTTGGACGCCCCATATTTCTACGACTTGACAGGTCTAAGCAGTGTTAGCATCAGTCAACTCCATCGCTTATATGGTTCGCGGATTAGGATCTGTTCGATCTTGTGGTAACACAATGGACCTACTTTTGGCCTACGTGGGGATACCCTTAAGGTAGTCAGCCAAGTGCCAAGTGGTGACCTTAATTTCGTGTTTTTTTGCCGCAGTCTGAAAGTCTTTCTATATTGTCTTCGGCCTGAGGGCATATCTTCAGGCGTTTACGCAAAAGCCCGCTGAGAAGATATCTAAGGCAATGCTAAGGAGGCCAACAACAAGGCCGCTGTGGTATAATTATTCGTAGACAATTCTTCGGCTCCTTTCCTGGTGTTGTTGCAATTCCCGACACGAGCAGCTTTTATAATTCACGGCTCCACCTCTTTCGAATGTCTGACAATGCGTTGAGAAGTATACACCCTTGTGGAAACGGTGCAACCATCCACCCAAACCTAACCTCAAAATACCTTAATGAAACACATTCACCTCTCGGGCGCAAATTTAAGCCGCATGCAAAGAAATCGACCCTCATCCGGAAGCAGTCCTCTTCAATGATTAGGTCCACCTAAGTCAGCTTAGTCTGTAACGTCTCCCTCGATAGTTGTCACTGGCAAGGGAGACCCCTTCCTTGTGGATGTGACACACTCATTTCACTCTTCGGACATGGTGTCCTGCGACCATGTCTATCAGACGAGCATGCGTCCAATTCAATCATCTCCGGCTGCTTCAAAGATTTCAGAGGATAGACCATCCTGTCTTGTCGCCTTGTAGGAGGGGAGTCATGTCGATTTTGACATTGGCTTGAACGAGCGGATGGAGGTCTAGTCGGTAATAATTTAGATTAAGTTGAACGCTCTGCCTTTTGGCAGTATTTGGGTCCTGGTCTCCATTTAACAGTTTCCTGTGATTCAGTATTGACTGCGAATCTGCCATGAATTGTTCACATCTCCGTCGGGTACGACTGACTTCCCAATACCAAGCACATTGGAGGATGTCCCCGATGTGTTTACTTTGGCTTCAAAAAGGAAATGATCCGAGTCTACGTTGCCTCTTCGGAGGGTGCGCGGACATCAAGATTTCACACTTCAATGGCAACCTCCAGTGAAACTTCATCGTCTTCTGAATTCCATCCCAGTCTTGCTCTACGACACAGATGCATGGGCACATCCAAAGTAGAATGATGAAGTCTTCTAGCAGTTCCAGCGGCTAGTTCTGGATGCAATCTTTGGTTATGTTTGCGTTTTGGGGAAACTTCAACCACTGTCTGTGAGTCACAACACCTAGAAGGGCAAGGCCATGTGGACTCAACTCGGAAGAACCTTCAACTCCGATCATGTGAGACAAGGAAACCAGACGCACGCAAGCATGCAAGCATGCAAGCGATCGTTCCAGATGGAGAAGTCTTATTTTTGTAAGGCCCAAGTTCGACAGATTGTGCCAGTGGACCGACAACCATTTTTATTCTACTTCTTTGTGTTCGGCTACAGTCCCGGGTAAACTGAGGCCTCACCCAACCACCATCTCCTCCTCTATGTGTCCTAAATGACGAACAACAAAAGGAACTAGGGCATAATAGGAGAGATTGCTGCATTGTCCATTCTTCAATTTAAACGCGACAACAGCTGCCAACCTTCGGGGCGTGCCTTGAATGCAATTCCATCAGATAGGCGACCTCTTGGCAGACCTACGACGAGGTGGACTCCCCGATGAGTTGGAGTCCTGACGATATCTGGTGCTTTGCACTTTAGTTGATCACGTGTCAGACGAGGCATAATCCCCGATGAGTTGGAGTCCTGACGATATCTCGTGCCATCCACTTTAGTGTATCAAGTGTCAGATGATGATGATCATGAACATAGTCTGTTCTAACAACCAAACCGATTGAAACCAACCTCTCGAAAGTGGCAAGCCATAGCTGACACCTCGCAACAGGACCTGAGAAAGTCTGACATCTGCACACAGTTCCTGAGGATTTAGCGTGTTTGGTCTGTATTTCGAAAACCTTGAAATTTCATATCAAAACATTGCGAAAATATGCGGAAGCTACCCTTCAAACGACGCCGTCTAACCTTCAAACTTTTACCCCCAAGAGGGGAAGCAATAAAATGAGTTCCAAAGCGGATCTACAAACTGATTCAAAAACTGTATTTTAGCAACTATTCCAATCTATGCTCAGATCGCAAACCAACGAGTCACACTAATTGTCAACAACTAATTAAAAACGAAAACCCGTTTTCCAATTTCAAGGCTCCATACTTCTAGCTCTCATTTTATGCAACCGAACCATTATAAATAACCCCGTCAACCAGTCGCATTCTCGGTGGGTTCTCCGATGCCTCAGATATTGGCCACAAGAGCACGTACTAGGTGAAAATGTCAAAGCTGCACCGTGGACGCAAATTAAGGCCAAACTTGTGGCCAGAACACACTCGAATCTCGTTATCTAATCAAGTATTTAGCACAAATTTTAATTTTGCATCTAAATTAAATCGGTTTGCTGTGTGTTTCTGGCACAGTGAAACCGGTACAGAACTTTTTCCGAAAACAGAGAAGAAACAACAAAAGCAAAGCTGCTCGCATTTGCAAGGCAAATGAGCAAGAGCCGTACCGTACCGTTTGCAAGTAAAAGCGGATCGTCATCATCACGGAAATACACACCGAGATCCACATCACGAAACCATAATCCATCCAGCCATCCATTGACCTTCGATTTAAGGGCGTTTACACTCGCCGTCGCCTCACCCCCGGCGTGTGTGTGTGCGCCTTAGGTGACGTGACGACAGCAGAAGTCAGCGAAAATAGAAACAAAAATGCAAACAAGAGGAGGAAATTGAACAAAATGCTTTCAGGCCTAGGGCTAAAATTCGGCTGGGTGGGGTCTCGGAATCGGATCAGTGATGGAGTGGAGGGTCCAGCAGCAGATTGGGTGTGTTCGCTGTGTACAGTGAGTGGCTGGTGTTTCTAATTGAATTATGGTTGGAATTTCTTAATCGTATTAGACAGTCGATGCGGGGAATGAATATCGTTTTCCGGCGTCGGGGGGACTGATCCAATTTCAAAGAAGTTCAATGTCAAGGTCTTGTGTGACAATCTTAGGGTCATTGTGGCGACTTATTGCTGATGCAGGAGAGATCTTGCAGCCCGCAGCTGAAGAAGCTGGAAATTGTGAAGAAACATGTCAGCTAACAGTGGTCTGCAACACAGACTTGTGAAAGCACATTCGAAGAGAAAGTGACTTGGAGGGAGTCATTAAATCAAGATTTATTTCGCTGGGCACAATCTCCTCTTGGACTAAGTCAAAAGGAAGATTTGGACTGTACCAGTGACCTCGGGGCAGGACTAAATGGGGACAGATGGAGTCGTCAGAGAAACGAAAGCGGAAGGAACGTGTAATGATGAATAGTGTCAGCTCTTCAATGCAATCGTAAATCACATCCTTGAACTTATCATCATTATCTTCTTCTGATCCGCATCGCGGAGTTACATGAAATCTCCAGGCCACTCGATCTAACTCATCGGAGGTTGTACCCAAGCTGAACCAGACGAAGCTAGATGAAGCAGAAAGTGTGAATCGAATCTGGGTGGTCTTGTCTTTGGTCTTGTCTGCAAGAAAGTTGATTGGAGGAGTATTTGGATGTACTCCGGAAGGCAAAACCCTGTTGACATGCACACCAACGGTCCTGGCTTGCGTAGGAGGGCATTCATCATCCAAGCAGGGTGTCAGGAACACCACAGTCTGGAGAACAACTGTTACTGCCTAAATCACATCGAGTACGGCTTTCCTAATCCAAGAAGGATACGGTGATCGAGTCCAAGTATTTACTGCACTCGTGCAAGGGCGAAAAGCAAAAACCAATGCTCGGGCTAAGAGGCGCTTCGAGTCCGACTCTTCGTGGTCAGCTTCCCAGGTATCACAACTCAGACGGAGATGATATTCGGGTAACTCCAACTAATACGATTATCGAAACCAAGCAGCGTGCTACGGAAGATCAAAGAACACGTTTTACTGCCTTGGCCACATCGCCCACCAACACTCCAGCTGTGATGGTCTTCGAATCCGAGGTTGGAAGAGGAGAGGAAGTCCGAATCTCCGGCGTTAAGACAAAGTCATTGATCCTCCGAAGCAAGCTCTGGCGACGTTCAAAATGACTGCGATTTTAAATTTCGATGTACCATCAGGGCAGAAATGGAAAGACATAAAAAGAAGAGTCCTTCGATCCTCTATCGACCTCGAGAAAGAAGTTCCGACGTTTTCAAGAGCAGCGGCATGATTTTGGGCTCAAAAGAAGCATCTTTTCAGTCTGCGTTTGACTCATAAGACGCGACATCGCCTAAAAACGCACCCTCGTCGAGATTTTTTAAGCCCAAGTGCTTCAGGTCACCTTTTCCGCTCCTATGGGGGGTACTGCGAAAAAACACTCGTCATTGGATCCTCTACCGATGTCCAGATGAAAGGGCCGATGACAGACGCACCGTTTTCGAAATTTGGACGATGATCCTACAGACCACACTTTTTCTTACCTCCTATTGGTGGCGGCGGTATGGTTTAGGCCTCAAAAGAAGCGTCTTTGCGTAATGTGCATAAATTTGCCTTGAAAAACGCACCGTTTTCGAGATATGGCCGCTATTCCAAAGTGCAACGCTTCAGGTCAGCTTCTCCGACACTTATTCTTTCTCTTTTAGCTTGGACGAGCACAAACTGTCTGCACTCCAATTGATCTAGAGGACGTAGCAATGAGGACATATAGCTCTGAAAGAACTGACAGCATCGTGCCAAACGCCCAAACTCGAAAACAGAAATAGAAAAGTGCAGGCGCCCGCTAGAAAATTACTTGAATCACACAGTGCAGTGGCGAGAGAAAAAACCTTGGGAGTGCCCCCAGACTTTTCACATGTACTCTCAAAGATAAGCTCACAATAAACTTATCGTCGGACTTTGAAACCGATGCACTGAGGAAAACAAAATGAGTGCAAGCTTCATGCACTGGACTGACTCTGCCACGGAGTCGCTCCCGAAGCCAATGCGTCTGCGAAAAGTTTAACCTTCAAGTCAGTCACAAATATTCGGTGTTCCGGTTATGATCTCATAAATGCCACACAAAATTCCCAACCCAGGATATTCATCATTCCTCGCCTAAAAATCCATCGAACCACCCATCCCAGCCAATCGCAGTCGTCATTGCCGTCCAATAAATGGGCGCAGCTCTGAATTCATTCAACGAGATTTGGGACACAACAAAAGTTAATTATGGTCCCGGACTATATTTGATAACATATCGCGTGGATATCTTTATTTTATTTATAAACATATATCACCCCCGACTCTCGCAATCCACTCACAAGCTAAACATGCTCTGTTCGTATTTCCTTCTCATAGATTAGCCCACAGTATCTGCAATCAATTGATGATTAGAACGAGTTTTTTTTCACTTTTTCCAGTTTCCCATTCAATCACCTGACGCTGTCGGTGGGTAAACCAATTTGCGCAAATGAATGAGAGAAAAAAAAATAGACAACCAATATTCGATATATCGCAATGGGAGACGAAAGACCACGAGTTCTAACCACAAAAGTGCAGATGACTACATAAATGCAAGCTGGTGACGAGTACTGACTGGGCGGAGAGATAGATTTCAATGTTTCTGCGGTCACTGGGAGTGTATCACGGCATCCAATCTGGCACACTTGCACACACCACATCACAAAATATATAGTTAATCAACAACTTCCAGGGGGTACTCACCTTGTGTTGTGAATGAAGTGTAGCAACAAAATAACGAATGTTTTCTCTTGTATCCACAGAACTGCGCGCTACCCTCGTCGTGACTGGAACGTACGCCGTTGATAACTGCGAGAGGTTACGAGAAAATCCAAAAGCAAATCGATTTGTTTATCTTGAACCCCTAAAGCAAAAGAACGACACAGAAACAACGACGACGGGGGTTGATTTCTGTGTTGGACGACAACGTCTGTATGTGTGGTGTGATAAGGCAAAGGAATATGCTCTCTATCTTATCGGGGATGTAGTGAGTCTTAGCGCGAAATGCAAACTTCAGTTCAATTTGAAAACGGATTGATTTGAGCTTTTTTTTTTGTTGTTTGTCGAAGACGAAGAAGAGAAATATCGATAAACCACCTGCTGGCGGCGCGGTTGGACTAGGAATGAGAAACGACACAAAGTTCGCCTAGCAATCGACACCCACAATGCTACCTGCTGACAGTGTACAGCAACTGAAAGCTTGCTTGTCGTTTTTTTCCTGTGCGTTGCTTTTCTACGGCAATATGATTCATCGAAAGCACCTGCCCTGACCCCACCACAGACCGATCGTTATTGATGGGAGATTAGTCACTTGCCGTAGGGTCATCAAATCATCATAGCAAAGGCGCTGCTGAATTTCATTAAGACGCTGAGTCAAGACAGCGTCGGCGGCTTACCTTAAAGCTTCTGTGTTTTGTCTGATATGCGCTTCCTTCTCTTATCGGCAGTTTGTTTATTGCGCAAAGCAATTCTCGCGCTTGTAAATATGGACGAAAGCAAATATGATCACGTAGCTGAGTGTCTAATTGGTATCGTGGAACGTGAATGGTTTGCCATTACAAATTGGTCACACGACAGGTTTTCACTTCGAAAATTAGAAAACATCATGTTTTCCCTGTGCTGACTTTGAACTTGAAATGGGCTGACGAGTGTCTGAATCGAGAGAGAAAATCCATTGACCTAGGCCGACCATGTGGTGAATGTGAAATTGACACAAATTCCCTTTCACCCCACTCCAAGCATAGGCCTCAATCACTTCCCTATCAAAAAGGTCACCATTTGACCGTCCAAAAACCCTAATCGCTAAATATTGCATCACACTTATCCAAGCGCGCGCACACACACACGCACACACATGTCATCCAAATACCGACCGTCTGATCGATTGGAAAAATCAAGCTTCAAAACCCCATAAGCAAACCAAGTAAAGTGGTATCTTTTTGATTAGCATCCGCAAACAAATAATAATCGACAAAAAAAAAACGAATAATTCTCGTGATTGACTGATTACAGGTTGATTGAAAAAAAAGAAGAAATAATTCTCCTATATTGTTTATCAATTCATTTATTTATTATATCGTTCGCTGATAAGTGTGCGTGTTGTCACCTTGAATTCAATGTACATGTGGCTTAAAGGATTTGTCTGTGTAATCAGTTCGAACAGGCTGTTGACTTGATCACTGGCATGGCATGGCATTCGCTGTAGTGTATCGCATCGAACAACAGTTGGTTTTTGATCTTTTAGAATCTCTGTGCAATTACATGCCTGCCTGCATCATGACGTTGATATAATCAGATGAAGTCTGACTGAGTCACCGGCGGGCATTAAGTCTTAAACGAATAAAGACGTTTAAACAAATTAAGGATAGAACGTCAAAATTTGGCTTTGTTTACCCATGATACGAATGTCATAGCTTGTAATTGTTATTTATTCGTGCTCAAGATGCCAGAAAGGAGGAGTAGAGCGCCGGCAATTTACCCTTCACTTGCATTCACAAATCTGGATCTTCATTTTTCAACGACGACAACGATGTGTTGGGGCTTCAGGGCCTTTTTATATATCCTCTGTCCAAATTATCGCATATGGCCAGCGTTGTTTCACGCAGACCGTACGTGATTTGAGTCTCTAGTCCTCTTAGAGGCAGACTATCATCTGGAAAACTCCCTGGCCAGCTACATTCAACTACCACCTACATTCGGACTCTCCCAAGCCAAGGCTAGAGCCGACAGTGAACTAAGAAAAACATCCTTAACTGAGACGGATTTCCGCAACATCCCTTCTGGAGCGATTATCTTCTTCTTCTGAATGGACCTGGACCTCAACCAACATGTCTGTCAAGCTGGCCCGATCATGAACCACACGTACGTCAAGTTGGCTGAGGTCCTTTCGCTTGTGTCGATTTCGTTTGCTTACACATTTGTGATCTTCCACAGGCACGAAGTAGAAGACTCGTCGGGATGAAGCAGTGGGCTCTATTGGCCTAGCCATCATTAGCTACATAAACCCTTCGATGTCTCAAGTCTTCTTCGCTAAATCCCATCACCGCAAACAGGACGAAAGAGAGAACCCAAATCTTTCAAAGACTGACTGCTTCTTCATCAGCTCTTCAGAGAGCAATCAAGAGAACCCAAAAGATCTGCGAAGTCGCAGTGCATATGCTTCAAGCACACAGGACCGATGTGGGTTGAGCAACTGGTGTCAACTGGAACTGGTGCTATCTTCGCTGTCGTCGAAGGGACCCTGGTAGCCTACAGTCCCTTCGCTTATCTGTCTCCTTACCTTTGAGAGTCGATGACAGTTCCACAAGAAAGTGCATTGCATGGCCTCAGGCCTTCGAAGAGCTTTATGCTTCCACGTGGGTAGCATCGTGGCATCTAATAAGAAACATTATAAAGAAGTCTTCACTCCGTGACATTTTGTTGCATGAGCCCTGGGCTCTGAGAAAGAAAAGCTCGTCTTGGATTGTTCCCAGAAAAACGGTGGAATTGAAGTCAGTGGCTTCTGGAGAAGAGGATGAACACTAGGCACATGTCAATAAGGAGGAATCTGAAAGAAGAAAAGAAGAAGTGCTCACCGCCTTTATGTCAGGCACAATGAAGTGGCGAATTATTTGACGATCCCTGAAAGTAGAGTGAGCCAGTTAGTACTAAGTTCATTCGATATATCCATTGGCCGTCATAACCTACAAACCAACTGACGAGCCCAGAAAGCTTGAGGCCCAATCACAATGCACGTCAACACTGAAATTCTAAGGCTTTGTATGTTCATTAAGTCAACAGTGGACACATTATTGAACGCACATTCGGATATTCTTATGTCTACACGCGCTCATTTCGGCTGGAACTTTACCCGTAGCAAGTTAACAAATGAAGTCCAAGCGATAGTTCTATGAACATTCTGGATTGAGTAAGTGTTATAATTTCTTGTTTGCTTTCATTGCCTGTTCAAAGATCATCAATCTAGGCTAAGCACAAAGTTCCACCGCTCAACGTTTTAATTGAACACGACTTGGAGCGAAAAAAGTCATCTTGTTTTCCACAACTTTTAAATAGGTAGAACTGGTTATCACAATTTATTACTCCTAGTGTTGTCACCAGCGTGAAGATCTTGCCTACTCGTTGGACTCTCGATAGCCCTTCCTGCGACACGAGATGTTGATTGTAAGGTCATTTCGAAAATCTACTTTGAGCTGATTTCTAATCATAGCCACTTGGTAGTTCTTGAGTCTTGAGGACACTGCCATTTGCCAAATGCGTGGGTACCAGCCGTTTCTTTCCTAGTTACTCTAAGAGTAGGGCAGGTGGAGGGATAGTGAAGTACCGTGTCTTATTCCTGGTCACCTCTGCAGCCCCTGCGGAAGTCATTGTAGGGTACTCACAATCGTTGCGGCTGTCTATAAAGCATGTCTTTTCCTCCTCGTCATCACAGCAGCTCCTAGTCTTCTTGGCCGATTAGTCATGTTTCCAGGAAGCCTATCAGATTGGCTTCCTCTGGGACTGCGTTGGTTCTCTTAAGTCGTAGTTAACCACATAATTTTCCCATTCAAACTCCCAGTTTTCAGACCAAAATGTTAGCACCTAGAATCAAAACCAGCTCCGTTCAAAGCCCTCACGCCCTAGCCACGCGTCGTCAAGATGATCTGGACCAATTATCAAGCTTTCACCTTGAAACCCCAGCTTAATTTGATTTGCATACAATCACGATTTGAACCACTTCAAAAAAAAAAAAAAAACAAGCAAAAAAAACCCAATTACCTCATAACCATAATCGCTTACCCGCAGTTTATCCATTATGCAGGTAATTAAAAGTCTTTTCAGCGTCATTGTCACATTGTGTTGTGAAAACATTTAGCGAGCAATTCATCAAACAAACCTAACAAAAATACACAGATACACGAGGGACCAGTTCAGCAGTTGAGTCTACAACTGCAAAGCTCCCAAACAATCCCATTAGAAAAGCCACTTCAATGAAGTGTTTTTTGGAAATGGGAATAAGAGCAAACAGACTAGACCATGGTGCCATGTGGGTCTACAATTGAATTGACTGCTGACACAAGATTATTTGGAAGGACTGGTGGTTTTGTTTATGTACGTGACTCTTTTGTCGTAACGAGATAACTTTGAATTGTTTCTACAACTTCCGTGTTCAATGATTGAAAGACAGTCATGTGCTTCGTTCTTATTAGAATTGAATTTCGATGTGAGTGATAAATACGAATAGAATGCATTGAAGAATCTTCAGATTGACTCACGGGATCTCAAAACTTACAAGCCTTCAATACCGCGCCCCTTTTATGACACGAAATCTCAAAAACCGGCAAGCCTTCAAATCAGAAAACTGAATTTGCTTAAACTGTGATTCACTTCAGAATGGAACCCCAGTCAAGACCATTGTCAGAACGATCAATTCGATTTGCATGTAAATCTAAATGCACCCACGTCTCAGAGCCCCATCATATCTCCACACCCGCTTACAGTCCCATCAGAGACAACAGAACAATACACAAAAGCTTAGAATGTAAACACTTCTTTTAATGGCATATAATACCCAATACATGTTCATTCGCTTGCTATACAAACAATGATCCAACCTGGCCTACCCATCAACTCCACCAACAGAGTTTCGCTCTCTAGTTTTGTCCCTGGATGAATTTCGATAAGAAATCAGTTGGTTTCGGTTCTTCGGACTCCTTCCAGTAACGCATAATGTGTCCCTTTTGTTTCCAAATGTTCACAGACTCTTTCAGCTCCATTTGTCCCTGCGAACAGGCAAAAATCACGAGTGTCAACATTTCCCCCGATCAGCATCTACTTTAACTCACCTTGATAACCAACATATCAATAAGTCGAATATCGTTGACATTGCGATGCTTGTCGAACTGTTCACGTAACTTTGCTCGGCATTCCTCAACTGATTTTGGGATGTCATAGTCCATAACTAGAGTGAGAATCGTAGAAACAACATAAGAACTTCAGCAAAATTGAGTTTATATAACAAGTTGTATCCCCTTGGTGCACATAACCTACGACATTACTTACCAATATAAGGAATTTGACGATACCATGCTTTGTACAGATTAATGGCACGTCTCCTAGCGTCCTCCTGGTTGACCGAAAGAATTGGTCGAACTTGCTGTATAGCTGTTTTTAGTGCTTCTCGTCCAGCCATCACAGAAAAATTCCTTATTAATTTTCTGAAAACAAAAACTTTGCACTAAAATTTGATGACAGCTGGTTGTCAGTCAGATTGTTGACAAGTGTTCTACGATCGAGTGAAGGTGGCCATGCTTGGATTAGGGTGGTGTGTTTTTTGTTTGTTCATTGGTGACTTATGTGTATTTTATGGTGGATTTTATATTCGATTTGTGGTGTACATGCGCCAGTGGTGTATGTTGCCATTTGAACAGTATAACTATAATTGTAAATACATTTTAAAACAGTGTCTTTCAAGCTGTTTCAGAGGTGTAGATATTCCATTTTGTAAGTTTTTAAAAACTTTTAAGCAGATTACCTCACTAACATACCTGTCCTCTGCCAAACTCACAACCATTGCCAACTTCGCTTAACCACAGCTGACATGACATTTCTGCTTGAAATCTTCGTTCAAATCGTGCCAAATCAAATCATGTTCTCTCGCTCTTCCCAACACAGCCGTTGCCAAATTCAACCCCAACGCGACCAGTGACAAACGACGAGACTTCACCTTCGTTCGACGAGGCAACGTCTGGTTTCCCCGAGCAAAGGAGAGAACAAACAAAAAAAAGCACCCGAGAAGAAAAAAAGTGAAACAGTTGAAGTTTGTTTCGAATGTCAAAGCGAAGAACGTCAAAAAAATTCCATATTTGTTTTTTCAATCTCCTGCGGTTCTCGCTGTCCTAGCTGTGATCCAAGTCTGTGTGCGTGTGTGTAGGTGGATAATGCAAAAATTTAGCTCTAGCAAATTTCTGCCCAAAGCCCCTCGCTCGTCGTGTTGACATATATCAAAGCCAGTTGCGCAAATCGGAAAGAATTTTTTGTCTCAGTTCCGAAACTGTAATCGCTGAAAAGAGAACCGAAAAAAAACCGAATTTACCATGAAAATCAACTCCAAAGTAGTGGACGGAATTCCAGTGAAACTGCACAACGCATAAAGATAGAGAAATGAGAAAAAACCTCGTCGCGCACTCGACAAAGAAGGAAATTATGTGAAATTCCTTGTTTCTTTTTTTGTTTTACAACATTTGAGTTCAAGCAACTAATTAGTCTTCGGCCAGTACAAGTCGATCTTATGTAGATTTGGTTAATCGCAGCAGCAACGGCAGAAGTGTGTGTTTTTTTCTTTCCTTTTTGCGAAAAGTTTATTAGTTTCACATTCGATTGTGCGGCTGGGGGATCGAGAGAATCCGCTGCAATTTGATTGGCGAACGGTTGGACGAAGGAAAAAGATTAATTAATTCCGCAAAAGTAAAAAAACGCGAAAGTCATCGGAGATTTTTTTTTTCATCTTCTCGTAACTTTTGATTGTTTTTGTTCTTGATTTTATTTTATATTCGTGTCACCTTTTGTTGTGCGCGTAAGCTGAATAGATCAGGACGGAGCGACAAGCTGCAACAACAGAGCAGCACAAATAAAAACTAAAAGAAACGACCCTCAAGGTGAGTCTCTGCATAGTTGTGTTGTACAATATTTGATTCCGTGAGTCACTAGAGGACCCATAAACATTCCCTGTTGACCATAAACATTCATCTGATTAAGGATTGCTCGAATGTGGGCATAATTGAAAGTCCATACATGTCTGATAGGTACCCCCTTTGTGATTGATGGGAGTACCTTGGAATGGCTAAGGAGTCACAGCCACATCAAGGTCGACTCAAAACCTGCCATCGTAAACTTCTCCAAATTTGCTAAAAGCCATGGAAATCATCTTAAACTCGTTGTGCTGTGTAGAGATTTCGCTGAGAGAAATGAGATATTGTTTCAGTCGTTGAGCTATGAAACTGCATATGTTAGGCTAATTAAGGCCTACAACCTTGGCGCAGCAATAATGATGAGAGTGGAATCTCAATTTTCAGAGGAGCCTCTTTGATCGTTAACAACATGACACAATCGCCCGTTGAAGGGTACAAACAATATCATTCGTCGTATATCGCACAGATGATGATGACAACATTCGTGATATTCAAGTAGTTCAACTGGAGCCTCTGAAGAATTGCGTGCGTTGAAAAATGTCCAAGCCGGAGCCTCTGAAGAAGTACGTGCGTTGAAAAATGCTCAAATCATCTTGACCATCTTAGGAGTTAGGGAATTCAGATTTATTGCCGACCACTTTGCATTTGGCACGTGGTCTAACAAGGTGTTTTTACTGTCGCTACTCAGATTTGTCAAATGATTCAAATTACTGCGTGGTGGTGATGGAACTGGTTCGATTTATTGTACTAAAGATCGACCTGTCAAGATTTGGCTCACATTCTGTTCTCTTTGATCATGCCGTAACTTAATCAAAATCCACACCCAATCTACGTCCGTAATTCGATAAGCATCACATGATCGCGAGTCTATTTCGGATGGAAATAACAAATTAGCAAGATTCCTTTACTCATGCGTTTTATCTGTTCGCTCGGGTCGTGAAAATATTTGACAATTGCTTATCTAAACTCTGGGCAATAGTTCAGAGCACATGTATGTAATTTCGAGTAGAACAACGATGTGTATTTGTGTGATCTCTCTGGTTTGGAGGCCGAGCTTAATTGGCGACAATGGGTTGATGGCAGGTTGTTGGGGGCGCTAATAAATTCGGCGTACTTAACCTGTGCGCAGTCTTCCTCATGTTTGACTTGCATTTTGCTGGTAAGGGGGGATACCATGTCGCAAAATAGCACACATCTTATTTTTAAGTCATAACCCAACATTTTCTTATCTTCCTCATAAATCCATCTGCATGCACCCGTGTGACTTGCACAGCAAATGCAACAACAAGGAAATACTAAATTACGCCAGCCACAAATCTTGTTCCCCACGAAAATGAGAGCAAATGTATTTAGTAGACGACTCGACTGTGTGTCAAGCACAGTGTCAACTTATTCACTTATGTACGCCAGCGCACAGCCTACGGATTGTTCCAATTAAGTGCAATATTACGAGAGTATCTCACCAGATAACTTTGTTTACTGTATCAGTCGCTGAGTGTGTTTTGTTATCGTTCTGTTAAGTATTTAGTCAACCCTCAGACGATGACAACAGCAAAACCCTCCACAAGTGGTTGCGCTCCAGCGCTGTGGTGGTCGGGCACTTTTAACCATCCCACGCCTGATGATTATTTACCGTTTCCTCTAATAATTCATTGATTGGCCAACCGCAGCTGTGGTGACTAGACCACGCGTTCATTGTTGTTTGCTTTTCCTTTAGTTTACAATAAAACACTTCGTCTCCTCTCTCTCTCTCCCTCTCTTTCTGTCTGGTGTTGGTGCATAAAATTGAGATTAAAGCCACCACCTCTGCCACACTTTAAAGCTGGTCAGTAGGTGAATACACTGAATACACTTTTTTGTCACTATTTCGAAATCTTTCTCGTTTCCACTTCTGCTCTGTTCTGATGTGTGATGTGTGATGTGCATGTAGCATCATTTCGGATCAGTAGACTGCATCCAAGAGAGATGCATATCTGATGCTGAGCTGCAGCAATGTGCCATCGTGATCATGCAATAACTTCATAACCATTCACCAGCACTTTACTGGAATACTAATTATTGCCAGTACGTTCATTTCTTCTCTCGTCTCGGAATGCACGGCGAGTAGTGATTCATTGACGGATCTTCTGCGGTCGACGACGGTGAGTGGAGTTTTTCCAAGAAAACTCTGCGATGAATCAGAGCGGACCAATATCAACTTTTCTGACATTCTCCGTGGAAGGCATTGCATGTTAGCTGCAGAGGAAAGGACGCGACAGTCCTTTGGTGGCATTGAACTTTTCCTCGTTTCCTAGACGCTGCAGCTCTGTGAGCACACAGCACAGCACAGAGTGCACACACGTTGTTCCTTCTCCCTCAAAAAGAGGGGCAAACAACCTCTATCTGGGTCGACGCTAACGACAGGCCACTGAAAAACAAACTGCGCAACCCAAAAAGGGGGTATAATGGTAAGTGGTGGGCTTCTTTGCGCGTGGGTTTGAGTGAGCAGAGAGATTGGATGATTTCCGCTTGTACCCCAGTTCTTCGCGGCAGACTTAGTGTCGCTTTGCTTTGAAGCTTGTTTCCCACCACATTTTGGCAAGAGTTCCACGAGGAGATGTGTACCTCTGTGAATTCAATAACTACCGAGTCATGATGAGAAAGAGACTCGTGTTGGCTCAGGGCAAGGACTCTGTAATAAATGCATTAATGTGTCTGTCTGAGTGGAGTTTCGTGTCGATTTTGTTCTTGTGGAGGTTCTCCAGGAACAGCTCAGAACAGGAACAAGAAGAGGACATGGAAAGGGCAAAGACTTGCAGTTGTGCACACAGAAGAACGAGTGCGAGTGTGTGGGGTGATGGGACTTGTGCCAGTTAAAGGGATGTCCGCGAATGAAAAAGGAACGTAAGTTTCGTTGAGATGCAAGCCACGTGGTTGAGGGGTGCACAATTGCATGTGATATCATCAACAAAGCAAGTCACATGCAGTGACTAATGATTATTAGTTTGCTGCTTGCCCATAAATTCAATTACAACTCGATCGTCGTCTAACTCTAACCTCACATCCAGTATTGGATGTCTTCCGATTCGTTCTCTCGTTCCCACCTGTTTCGTAACCGAATCAAACGCTGCACTGCGGTTTCGACGTGTGTGATTCAATTACACGCGCTATCTCCATCACGATGAACCGCGAATCAGCGCCTTTCTGGATGGTGGGCCAACAACTCTCATCGAATGCCAAACAAAGCATATCTTATCCGCTTTGATTGTGGAGTTAATTCCTGATTAGATAGCAGTTGTTCAAATTAGAGCGCTTGATGGCAATGAATTCGAGCTGTTCTCGTCGTGCGTCGTCGTCGCTAGATTCTGACCGAGATTTGATGGGGTGCAAAGCACCGAGATTTGCTGGTTTCAATGCGACACCTTGAGTGGGAATTTCGCAAACAAAACCCGTCGAGACTACATGCCCTTACTCATAGCACACCAACTCAGAGGAGACAGTGTGCAAACTTTTGTCAGTAAATCACACAAAGTGACAGTTTATTTATTTCAAAAAACACCACAAACACACGAGATCAGTCGAGTACAAAGAGCTGGCCAACCACTCATAATGGGATGACGAAGCTCGAGACAAGCCACTGCATTTCAATTAGGCGCCGTGCAGCACCGTTGTGTGGAATATTTTTTGTTGGTCAGCTGTGACATACACGCGCTACACACTTTTCCTTGGTGTACTGTGGCTGCTGCTGCTGCTGCTCTCCGTTTTGTTTTGGTGCCTATTGATTTCTGTGAGCCATAATGTATTATCTTTCGTCGATTAGAAACGGCTATCATTTGTGAATGTGTGGAGTGGGGGTGGGGAAGGAGGTAAAGGCACACAGGAAATTCAGCGAGAATGACTCAGAGACAGTGGTTGGGGGTCGTTCACTTGGATGTGTTCGTCGTAGTGTGTTGTCAGTGTTTCGGCGAAGGCAATTGAATTAATTGTAGGAATATAACCGAAGCCCTGTTTGGTTAGCCGAAGCCATCCGATATGGAGTCCAACAGTCGACTTTCGGGGAGCGTACATATGCTGAGTCGTTGCTTGCTTAGACTTCTCGGAATGCTGAGCCTTGTGATTTGGTTTATGGCTTAATGTGCCCGATAAGATCCACGCAAGGTATCTTATTCGATATGCGGTCGGCTTGCCTTCATCTCCAGCGCACGTGACAGGCATTCAAGCATGTTCTGTGCCTTTAAGCCTTCTTGTTGTGGCTTAAAAAACTGAAGGGGTACTAGATCCGTCTAGGAATTTGAATCTAAACCCAAGCCGGTGCTGAAACGGTGGTGGGGTGAGGTTGTTTGCAAATTTCCGCCCTTTCGTCGAATGATGTTAGTAGTTGTTCTACCCCATTTGATATGCTGGAGTGATTCTAAACAGTCCTTCCATTCCGCGTATCAGGTTTTTTCATGAGGCGAGCCTGTTCGAATTGTTTTTACAGTCTTTAGGCAACGTGTGAACGAAAATCCACCTTCAATTACTAGCTGCTGCAAGTGTTGGGGAAGTGACAAGAGTACGAAGGATCATTGCCTCTTCTCGATGACACTCGTTGTAGGATGCTCGCATTCATCGTACTTGATGTTCCATAAGGCAGTGGTCAGTAAGTAAGCCTGTAATTTTAATTAAATAGATTAATTAGTACTTCTTTGCTTTAGTGTCGCCGACTACATTTTTGATGGCCTGCAGGAGTCAAGTTCCGTCCGCCTGTGTTTTGTGCCAAGCATGGCATTTGGCAGCAATCTTGATTTGATCGTGTCGTAAGCTTCAAAGACATGCCTGCACCCCCGTTTTATCTCATTGACCGACATTTTATGCCCGTTGGCCATAAAAGCCCTTAAGTCCAGAGCCACATCACAGGGAAAGTTTGAATGATGGTGTGTGCAGAGACTTGGCTATGGTCGCTCGGCTGTTTGTGAACAATACACCGAAAGCCCTTTCAAAGAAAGAAATAACAAGAACTTACGACGCAACAACTTCTTTATTTGTTGCATGCTAAGCTGAGATTTATTGCTGGAGACTACAGTCACTTGGTCAGAACTTTATAAGTCTAGTCTAGACTAGGCAAATGGTCTAGACTAATACTGCACATAATACAAGAATGATGTCGCATAACAGTTTTTCTCCGTCTATCGGATTCATTGACAGTAAGTGAGCAGTCTCCTTGAATATGCTGGTAAGGTAATCTAAGTCAAGTCAGAGAAGCAAATAAATCTCTGGTGATGTGCCGAAGACTGCTAAGTCTATGCAGTCATCCTTCTTAATGCCGTTCGTGTTTATTTCTGATGCAGTTTGTTCTCTGACTAGATCAGAGGCCCATTCTTCCTTTTATCGAAGTCTTCGAAGGGATTTAGAGAGTCCATGTGATTCTGGAATCTTTAAGGCTGAAGCATCTTCGTATGCCATGTTCCATCGGCTCCACTCTTGCGTTGTGGCCGTGAGCTTCCTGTAGACGTTGGTATGGAACTGACTGCAACTCATATCAATCTTTGAATTCTTCTTATCTTGCTGGGTTAGAGAGGCCACCGAGGATCAGTATTTTTCTCAAAGTGCGCGGGGTAGATGGGATACACTATTCTCAGTTGTTATATTTGGGATCAGAAGAATGTATTTCCTATAGCCTCCTGGTATATGCTGCCTCTGCAGAAGTCTTTAGTTATGACGCACGGTCTTCTGTGACTACGCAGTTAATGTTCAGTAACAGCAGCTGCTTGGAGCGAGTGGGTTAAAGCGATGTTGCGTTTATGGAGCGTAGTACCATGATTTTAAGTCTCTGTCCTGCGAAGGAAATCCCTTTTTTGTTGGTGGTATAACGACCAGTCTTCTGGCTTCTTTTATCAAGGCAGTGGCCAGTATCTTTTGTACTACCAGCTGATTAGAGCGTTAGATTTACAGACAGATCGATGATTGGGCATCTGTCCTGTGCAGCTTTAGTTCGGAAAGGCCGTTTCACAGGCAATCGTAAAAATTGCTTGTGATGACGTCCAGTCTTCCGAAGCCTTCCACACAAAAGGCAGTGACACCAATCACGATTCGCATGTATAATCTGGTCAGTAGAAGCAGCTTTTTGAAGAGTTTGGAGTTCAGTCCCAGCCAGGCCATCTTGGTGGTTTATTTCCTTTCCGGGACTCAACTAGGACCAGAGCATCTTGAGAGTTTGGGGTGTAATTTGGCCCTCTGTCCGGTTTGCAGTTTTGAAAACACACATCTTCTGTTGGTTCGATGAAGCCTAGTCCTTGTGTTCCTCTTCAAAGGCTGTGACACCAGTAGCAGCCGCTTGAAAGGTTTGACAGCGAGTCTTGGCCAGTTTAGGTTAAAATCATGACCAAATGCCTCATGACCGGTGCCTAGTGTTCGATAATTGAATCGATGTCCCGTTTTTCAGTTTATAAGCGTCGTTTGAACAAGGGGGTACTAATGGCGCCTAGTCTTCCAATCAGTCCTTCCCAAATGGCAGTGATACCAGCAACAGCCGAAGGGGTTTGTAGGCATTCTAGGCCGAGAGCAATCTCCTGCGTCACTCTCCTGTGTAGCAGTAGTATGCGGCTGACTTTAAAGTGGATGATTCACAGGCAGTCGAAGGTCTTTTTGACAAACTACGATCGAATGCATTCTCAATTCACTGCAGCACACACGCCCTCGATTCTCACTCTGGTGGAGCACGTAGGTCTTCGATTAGTCATATTCCAGCCCCATTTGCATGTTTTCCCGCTTAAGCTGAGTTCGCTTAACTTGTGTCAATTCGTGGGAAGGTTATCTTTCATCAGCCCATTCTCGAGACGACCTCCTTAAAAACTAGCCAATCTCCTCCTCTTCATTGCGTGTGATATCATCGTTTAACCCCCGTTCCTATTACGGACTGTTCTAAAATTAAACCGAAGCGCCACTCTGCTCTAGTGAGAGAACGGAACAGAAAAAGAAAACAAGTAAACAACCAACCCCTTCCCCAG
This sequence comes from Eristalis tenax, assembly GCA_905231855.2. Classification (NCBI taxonomy): domain Eukaryota; kingdom Metazoa; phylum Arthropoda; class Insecta; order Diptera; family Syrphidae; genus Eristalis; species Eristalis tenax. The sequence goes on from HG993125.1 coordinate 2,607,157, forward strand.
TGGTCTAGTTTACAAAGTCTTGCTCCACTAAACGATTAGGCGTGCAAATCGCGCGAATGAAAGAAAGCAAAAAAAAGAAAATGAAACTGAAAAGCATTCAGTTTGATCGCTCGCAGATTGTTTTCCCATTCAACTGTACTGCAGTACGCAGTACGTACTTCCTTCCTCTGGCATTGCTGTGGTGTCACTCTAGCGCTCTCCGCGGTCCATAGTCTGTGCTGATCGCACAACTGGCATGACTAATGCCGACTAATTTATTGCTGCCAAGGGAGGGGGCAGATCGCGGTCTGTCCAAGGTTCTGTGTGTTGGGTGCGCTGAAATCTAATTAAATTCGAATTAAGATTCCCTTCTGATAGGCGAGTATCGCCAATACAGCGACCATATTGGCAGAGCATCATCAGTAATCAGAGAACCAACTCTGGTTACATCACATTGGCGAAAGAACGCGGGATCGGCGGGCAGCGTCTAGCAGCTGTGTGCACTAGAAGCAGCTCGCGTCTACGCCCATATGCGCCGTGTGTACTCTTGTGTGAGTAATTGACAATGTTGACATTGCGCAGTGCTGTTTACATTTGCATATGCTTAAGAGCGACCGACTATCTCCGTGCATATCAATTCGAAGCAGAAGTGGAGCGCTCCCCATCCGCGGTGTGGTGGACGTACCTTTGCGTGCGAAAGTGAATGCGATCGACTCGCCAAAGGAGTGCTGCTCGCCCATGTTTTGGGTTGAATTACCTTCGATTGTCACAATGTCATCCGGGGAGCAGTGACATCAACCTCAGACTGACGTAAGAACTGCGGCTTCGAATGGTGGTATGACTCCGATGCTTATCTGACTTGTCTGCACCCAGTTTTCAGTAATCGCATTGGGGTGAGCGCGTTTGATTGGGGCCATTGGTTTGACTTGGAGGTGGCTGAAAACTGTCCGGAAGTGTGTGCGAGTGTATGCGATTGAGCTGTTTTCCATTGATATCGTCACGTACTGCGGGAAGGAGCAGCCGCCGCTGTGCTTTGCAATAGAGGAAGTATGTAATGTTCAGCGTTCAGTTTGATATCACGTTTTCAAATTCAATTGTTTATTGAATGCGTCTGGATGAATGGCGGCAGCATTGTCTCGTTGCAGTTACATATATGAATCGTTCGTTTGATGGAGACGGAGTCGAGTCTAATGCCCAGACTTCCGGAATGCGTGTAGAATTTGAATTCACTGAAATCGAGCGATGTGGTCGCATCCCCGCCTGAGAGATGAGCATTCAATTGAGGAATAGTGTGCCGAGATCATGGAGGAATGTCTCAATGGTTTGAAAAAGATTGGTCGAAGGTTGAAACTTACATCGAGAGAAGTACTTATTCTGTTCGTCAAATAGTTCGAGTGGTGTTCATCAAGAACCTCCCCCGATCACGTCTTTCAACACAGACAAAGGTCTGGGGTTGAGAAGGACTAGTGTGATGAGTGAATGTGTTACATTTGCAAAGCTTTGTATTTTGGGTGAATTGCGACACGTCCTTGGGAATTCCTGAAAGAACATCGGATCTGCTGGATTTAACGTCCGTCGGCTGTGGCAGTTAGGTTAGCTTACGGGGCCCTAGTTATTGCCATGATTTGTGACATACATGTAGGGAATTTAATATCTTTATAGTGATACAGAATAAAAATGACGGATAAAGAACTGCAAACCCCTTCTGAACGCCAACCCCGCTCGTGTCCGCCTTGTCGTCACAGCAAGTCCCACACCCTCGTCATATCTTCCACACACAGGCAGCTGCTGACTCTGCCACACGATTTTTCGCTGCCACTAGTATCGTATAATTCACACTGGTTTCGATATTTGCTCGCTAGACTTGGCTTACTCACTCTTACAGTCCAAGTGCTTTTTTTTTTTTTTTGTAGCTTGAGATCATCCATATCTGAATCTGACTTCCATTCTGTCGAAATGTTCCAGCTCTGCAAGTGTATTTTCGAAACCTGCCCACACTTCATTCCTAGAGCTGATCACTGGCAGAGCAGGCGTTGAACAGATTCTCTCAATGTGAGGCACAGGAAGTGTGCCAATGACACTGTGCGCTGTAAGAAACCAACCAATCTTCATCATTGATCCAGTTAACAGATTCAGTCATGAATGTTTGCTCCCATTTAAGCTTCCATTCAAACCCTCTAGTTTCTATCTTATAGACCTTAAGTGGGTCTAAGGCTTGTGCATTTTAGTTCAGCCCAGAGACGCTCAGTTTAGTTCAAATTTGTTGACTGAACTAGTTCGTTATTCTAGTTCATTTAGTTCAATGTAGTTCACTACTCGGGAAAGCGTAATGAAGTCCGAATGACAGCACGCTTTTTCCATATTTTCTTGAATGTGTGTGAAACTAATTAATCCACAAATGAAATTGTCATGACGTGCGTGTGTGTACGCACTAGCCTCGTTGCTTCCGTTTTCTCTATTTGGCAAATGCAAACAGACCACGGTGTAGATAATGCGCAGTGTGTGATATTCCGCAAAATAATTGCTGCCTCTTTCCAAATTCCAATTTGCTGTCTCCTCTGCAAACGTGTGATTTAATGTATTGAGTCTATAACTTAATTCATGGTGTTTTTTTTTCGAAGATTGAACGTTTATTTAAGAAAAACATGTACAATAGTATTATTCAAAGCATTTATTATTCAAGCCCATCTGAAGCTATGACTTTTTCCCATCTTTCTTTCAATTTGTGGATCCCATCCCAAAAGAACTGCGCCGACTTGGCAGCCAAGAATGAATCAAGCAAATTTTTGATATTCTGCTCTGATGAGAACCGTATTTCAGTGAGGGCGTTCTGCATCGACCGGAAAAAATGGTACTCAGAAGGGGCAAGGTCTGGGCTATAAGGCGGGTGGGGTAAAACTTCCCATCCACTGTTTTCCAAATAGTTCTTAACCGGAATAGCAACGTGCGGCCGAGCTTTGTCATGATGGGAAATTATTTCCTCGTGTCTGGTCGTTTTTCGGCTACTGCTCTCTTCAAACGGATTAATTGTGTTCGGTAGCGTTGTCCATTGATGGTTTCAGCCGTCTTCAACAGCTCATAATATAGCACACCCTTCTGATCCCACGAAATACCGAGCATTACTTTTGCGCCATCGATATTCGTTGATTTGGCTGGTTGCACAAGCCAAAATCACCACGTTTAAATCGTGCAAACCACTTTTGGCACGTTCGCTTAGCTAGCGCATGTTCACCATAAACTTCCACTAAAATATGATAACTTTTGGCAGCAGTTTTCTTCATTTTAAAGTAATGAAGAAGAACTCCCCGCAAAAGCACTTTTTCAGGCACAAAGTTCGACATATTTGAGTGAAAAGAGAATTATTGTGGTTTACGCTTCAAATGAATGACATACAATGAAATGACGTACAATGACAGTAGCTTTCCAACGCATGTTCTAATGGAATTATACAAGTTACGCCATCTCTTAGCAAACCGCACGTAGGTAGTGGGTATGCGGGACCAGCGAATAAGTGACCTAAGAGAAGTTATGTCTCTTTTATGAGGTCCATGGTGCTGTAACATTATCGGCTCTCCCCGACTCTTGCTTGTACAATTGCTTACCTCTGCAGATGTATGCTTAGATTTTGAAAAAAATTAAGGATGTGCTTGATATTTCGCTAGATCTTCAAGGCTGTTGAGGCAATGGCTATCTATAAGTTTTTCTCTCGCCTCTGCAAAAGCCGGGTAGGGTCCAAGGTAGTGTAAAACAGTTTTCTCCTCATCCCTGCAGCTTCTACAGAATGCATTGCATTGCGCTCCAAGTCTTCTGACTTAAATGTTAACTAGGCAAGGGCCAGTTATTACACGTACTAGTTCTAGGAGAGGTTTAGTTTCCGATGGATCCAGTGAAGGCACATCGTTTTCGATGTTCTCTGGTGTCCAATTCCGCCCGTCTACGATTGTTTATGGCGTTTGTCAGTAGCATTGTTTTTAAAGCGGTGTCTCCTGAATTGTCGCCAACTTTCTTGCTAAATCGTCGACTGTTTCGATGCCCAGCATAGGGTAAGATTGCATCCCTTCGCTATCTCCCTGAGAGATATGCGCAGAATTCTCCTTATTGCATTATAGAAATTAGGGGAGAATTCCCAGTTCAGTCATCTTTCTCTTTTGTAGAGTACAATTTCCCTCCTGCCTGCTCCTGGTTCATGTCGCTAGTTTTGACTCGGATTAACATAGAAGAAAGTAGGACAGGTTAGGTTAGGTCGAAGTCACCCTTAAGCCAAAATGTAGTTCAACCATTTAACGCCTGCTACGAAATGATTAGGTTGGTTAACGCTGGTAGCCTCTCTCTGTGCTCAGATTGACCAAGAAAAATGCCGCCAGAGATAGAGCGTCTTTTTATTTTTAATCAAACACTGCCCAGGATGGTGATTTTAGCCATGTTCATTCCAGCGTCTGCTGTTGTCTTACGTGTCCTTGCCGTCTATTGTGTCCGTATTCTGTAGGTGTTGTCGTTGCCGGCATTTTCAAGGATCTCCAAATTGTTAATTTCAAAGACGTTTAGCTTATGCATGAACTTGTTCTTCCGTTGGTGATCATAGCTGCTACGTCTTGCTCTTTGTGATAATTTTCGCAGTCCTCATTGAAGTTGTTACTGCGAGGCTAATATCCCAAACCTCAGATAAGATTCCACGCATCGAATGTGGCACTGCTGGCGCGCTTAGATGACAGAGTGCATACACAGCCTGGCATGCTTTCTTTTGCAGCCACTTTTTCAATGCGTCTAGTGCAGTCATCACCCTCTACTATTCTGTCTCCACCATTTTAGCCTCAGGTTTGCGGCCGGCGATTGTGTATCTTAGTCTTAAGTTCGTAATACCTTAATCCATGGCCGTGGTGACCAGCCAGAAGAAACAACGGAGAAGCCATGATTCTAGTGATGTCCAATTACATTTTTTTTGTTCCCATGTTTAGTCCGAGTAAAAGGGGGAAAGCAAAACGAATTGTAGGCCATTCCTTACCTTCTTTTACGTTAGACCTGGGGCATCTCCTTTGTGCGAGCTGTAGCCCTCGCATTTTTTGTCTCAAGTCAAGTTAGCGGGCACTATAGAAACCCAGAAATTTGAGACAATTCATTTCTGCGGACAGGCGACTTCCTAGAGTGAAACCTAGGCAAACCCTTCTCTTGGCGAGATCTCCTTGATAACAACCTCTCGTGAGTGGCGCTTCTCGTCGGAGTGAAATTGGGCCTCAACCAACTAGCTACTTACTTCTCAGGTCTGAACCTGGGCATAGCTGCCTTCGGTGAAGGTCGTCAGCACGCTGCTTCCAGACATCAAGACCAAGCGATCACGCATGTCATACCGGAGGTTCGGTCTCTCCCTTTCCTTCTCCAACACCGCGCCTTGAATTCTTTGCTGGAGCGTTGTTGTCCATACGCTCGATGTGGCCGAGCTTCCAGACATCAAAACCAAGCTGTCACGCATGTCATACCGGAGGTTTGGTCATCAACTCTCCTTCTCCAACCACGAGGCTTGAATTCTTTGCTGGAGCGTTGTTGTCCATGCGCTCGATGTGGCCGAACCAGAGCCAGTACATCCACATCTTGCTGCATCTCGTAGAGATCGCAGTTGTTTCTTCCCCACCCTCCTCGCAGACGGAGCCAAATATCCGACTTTTGCCAGGTACGCGCTCAGTGTTCGTTGGTGTCCTTCCCCTCTTGGGGCTCCTGTTACGTTCAACCACTGCCTCGTCGTCGTCAAAGGCCATTTCTTATCAAACTTTCAAAATATGGATAACATACCGAAGTCAATGCAGTAAATTGTGCAATCGACAGATTCGCTTTATCGACTTATGACGGATATTAAATCAGTAATCGGCAGAGCAATAAATCTTCATATTTCATCATTTACCGGCATCGGGTGTTGACAGAGACATCTGGATTAACTGGTTCAGACATTTGTTTAATAGATGATGCATGACGGACAGCCTCATTCGTTCAAAGCCCCTCTAAAAGAGGTGACAGATGCATTTGACATTTTCCGAAAGTGACAGTTCAAGCCGGCAAACTAACAGAAACTGAAAGTTAACGGCGCACAGGGGGAAGACACAAAGAGACTCTAAACAGTCAAGTCATTTTGGAAAGGAAGTTGACAAAAAAAAAAAACAAGAGACTGACAATGGTCACCGCTAAGAAAAGAAACAGCATTTGTCTGTGGGATTTTTTTTTGTTCAACTTGTCAATGAATTCATAATCTTCGCATAGATCTCAGATTTACATAAAGAACGCTACAACACGAACAAACGGGCACAAAAATGACAGAAAACTGGTTAATTGTCTGAAAATGAGAACAAACAAACGAAATGAATGTTGAAACCACTTTCGTTCGGTCCTAAATTACCATCACGACGACGACACGGGGAAGTGTGACCGCAGAAAGATGCGAATTTCTTTATTCTCAATATACAGTCAGCCTCCCTTTGCGTCCTTCTCGTATGCCATTCTGAACTGAATTTTACATAATCGAACACAATGTGCAACACAACAGAACTACGTAGGGGGCTGTGTATGTATTCCCTTCGCTCTGTCTCACTCTCCCCCGGTGTGACCGTTGTGCGTTGAATTGTGTCAACTGATTTCGAACTTTAGCACTGACTTTCGGTTTGTCAAACCCAACAAGAAAAACCAAAAAACAGAAACAGTCGACAAATTTAGTTCAGTTGGTCACAATTCTCTGGCTGGCTTTAAATGTCGATCCGAGTTAAGCGATACCCGGTGTAGCGTTACTGCTCTATTGCGCCTTGTTGTTTCTTTGGTTTTATCGGCGATTTTTGCTTGTCTAATTTTAGTTTTTGTACTGAAACAAAAAAAGGTTAATCAAAGACAAATGATTAAGCTTTCAACCTCTCAAGTAGTTGAAGGCGCAGCGGTTATCTTATCGGCGGCAGACTGTGAGTCATTCTGCGTGACATTATCAGGCGCTCTGTCTTCTCCCAGAGGCTATTTATACTTTGAAGAATTTGTTTACAATTTGTTACTCCGTTCATACATTTCAATTTGAATCAGTAATCAGTTTGTTATGACATTTCCACAGAGACTGGCTTTTCGCTCAATCTGGCGTGCGTGGGTTCACGATCAATTAGACAGGTTGAGACGGCTGATGGAATACACTTAGAACCTCAGTGTGCGAAGGTAATCCCACACGATTCGTTAAAGAAGCGACCTGTCAGGCAATCGACCGCGACGGAGCGTGGTAGGAGCGGCACTCTGAAATATGAAATCGACGAATTGGGTGCAGGTGTCGATCTGAATCGCTTGAGCCATATCCAGGGTCTGCCTTAGTGTGAAGATCTGGTTATTGATGGAGACTTCTCTGGTCTGGAAGCGCTCGGGACACAAAAGAGAGCTGGAGAAGGTCTTGTTAGGAGACTCTCCTCCGATTGTTGGTGCAGTCCGTGGCTAGACGTTGGTAGGTCACGACTCACTTAGGTCCTGTTGACCAGTGAAAGGGGCCATTTCTGAGATTCCACTTGTCGGCCATACTGCACATCCTACAGATGTTCTGGTGCATGCGCACTGACAGATCATCTCCAGCAACGGACAGACCGATATCAACTATCTCGACCTCGTCTAGATCGGGGGACGAAATGCTCGTCTATCATCTTTCAGATTGAGTGGAACACCAAGATGTAGAATTACAACAACCAACTTGGCGTGAGAAACTGGAGACAGCAAGTTGGAGAGGCTTGTTGGTTGAGGCCCAAGTCCATCCTAGACTGTAGCGCCAAAGAAAGAAGAAGAAGGAGAACTCAGGAGTAGAGGAGGTGTTCGCTTCTACAGAAGTCATCATCAGTGGTTAGTCTAGTCTTCTGATGTGATTCACCACGAGGCGTGTCCTGTAATTACATGAATCGCAAAAGGATCTCGCCTGGGGCATCTCGTGAATTTAGTCACTAACCTTCCCCCTTAAGTGGGTTTGCACTTGCATATCTGACTAGCTTCCCCAGTCCACACAGTTGCCTGGAATGTCTTTGTGGTCTAACATCCATCACATGCCCTCTCGTCGGGAGATGAACGACAGTTTGATGCACATTTTGATTTAGGAAGGCCGACCCCTATGAAACGGGTGGCTGCCTGCCTATCCGTGAAGATGTAAACATCCCTCGTGCGATTCACATTCCACTTCAGTCATGTAAGGTGGCATGATATCCGCTTGAAAAGGGTTTCTTCCAATTCTTGTCTCCCTAGTTACATGGAGTTCCTGTACGAGATGTGAAGTCCTCCAAACACACAAACTTCTCAGATGTGAATCTATACTGTTGATCATATTACCAAGGTTAGCATGAGTTAGCGTGTCCGACTGCTAGGAAGGAGCAGCACACTCACTTAGGCCATAAGCAGGTGACCTTCGGAATTACTCCTCCTTGGCCCACGGTCCAAGCAATGCAATGGAAACCCTTTACCAAGGACGCAGAACAATGAAGAGTTGGGGAGAGTTGAGGCACACTGCCAGAAATAGAAAGCGACGGCGCGTAGTCGAACATTAGGCCGTATGCCCCACGAGGGAAAATAAACAGTCGCTGGACGTGTGGTGACTGACCAACCAGGTATCCAGATTTGTCTTCTCCGGACTTCTTGTTGTAGGGTCAAAAGTGTACGCCAGCATGCCTGAAAGCCTTGCCGTGCTGAAATCATCGCCGTACCAGCTGAGATGGTCGAAAAGTGATCGAAAAGGAGCCTGTGTTACCACGCCTTGACAAATTCCTCTAAGATTTCCCGGCGATTTTGGAAAACGTCCCAAGGGGCAGATTCCGAAGAGCCGCACAGCGAGCACTTTACGTCCAAGCGGAGTGCGATTGAAAATGACTTCAAGCACATGTGTAGTTCTAAGCGGCTTCTAAGTACGCAGACTCCATATATTGCCTATGGGCCTCCTGCTGGTGTGTAGTGAGAATGGCGCTGCACTTAGTTACCATATTTTACTAGTCAATTAGAGCTATCTTTCCGCACTTCACAGCATCTGTGAAGGGTTCTCGTTCCAAATAAGATGGTCTCTGCCGTATTGTGGGAATGCGAGAAATGAAAATTATTCTGCGGTGATATGCCGGTGAGTCAAAAGTGTGCTGGGAAGTCCCCCTTTTTTGCGATTCGTTAGATTGGGTTTCTCGGTGAGTTTCCTGTTCATTACAAACACGAGGTGTTTGACTGAGGTCTGGGCTTCCGAGAGCTTGCCGCTGACTCTGTGGGACTTTGTGAAGAAAAGAATAATTTTTGCTTCATGTGAATTTTAGGCCAGTGTTTGTTTGCAACGTCATTCGCGTGGGCGACTGTCTGTTGGCCGTTGTCTCACCACGACTTGTGCCTTCTAGTAGCAGGTCGTTCGCCACTAAGTTCCTCAGGATGGGATGTGCCCCGAACCTCGACGAAGTGGCAGATCTTATTAGTGAACAACTCCGCCTAGTTCCTGAAGACCATCACCCCAACAGTTGCCACTGCAAGACCAGTGCGCCAAGTTTTTCAGTCAATTTCAAGTTTGAGCATGCTTACCAACGGGCCATTGTTTAAAGCTCCCTCTAGGTCGACGAAGGCCGAGAAGCATGTTCATCATTTACATTCGTCATCTTCAGATAGGAGGTTGACCAGTTTTTTCTACTTGTGATTCACCAATAGCCTGGGAAGTTCAGATGATTTTAGAATATTTGACGGTTTACGCACAAATGAGTCTTTCTGAATCGAATGACGAATTTCCACGAGAGTGAGGAATATGACCGCTGACTGATTGTTGTAGAGCCCTTCCTCTCCATTTGATGACCATCAAACTTCTGTAATTTATCATCAAAAGCTTAGCAACGCTGATCAATCTCTCCAGTGTCCCTTGGTCCGTTGAACCGATAAAGCTGTCAAGTCATATTGACAGATGACGCTTTCAAAGTCTCAAACGAAATTTATCAGAAAAGCAAATAAATCTTCCCGACTGATCGTCTATGTCATATGCCAAGCCACAAACTTGTTTGCCTCTCTCCGCTCTCTCTCTCTCTCTTCTCTCCCTCTCTGTCTCTCTGTTGTTGTATTGACAAAGAAAACGCATTAAAACAGGTCCGAACCGAAGCGTCTGCGTCTCAAGGTGACACAATGTTGCAGCAACCAAACAGCATCCAGCAGCAGTTCCGGTGATGGTAGTGGTGGCGGTGGTTGTCGTACGGCTGCTGCCGCAACTGACGACTGTGACAAAAGAAACCCACCACTGGTCAGTGGCAGCTTAAGTCATATGTCACACACATGCCGTGTGTTTACACTCCAAACACGAAATCAAAAAAGAAATCGAAAGTAAAAATGTGTTTACGTCTCTCCCTCTCGCCTGCGCCGTGCCGTGCGTCGCTCCGTTGGCATGCTAAACAGCAACATCACCGCTGACACCGTCGTTGTCGTCGTTGTCGACGACGACCATCATCCTGATCATCTTCTCGCTTGTCGTTTGAATGCAAATTGCGAAAAAAAAAAACACCAACAAAACAAATTTTAAATTAGAAAACAAACTTCGGCTTCTTCGGGACTCATGTATACCGTTGCCGTGGATGGGGTAGGCCGCGGTACACCAACTTGGCGTGGAGGGAGTGACGGCGGATAGTGGCCATGATGAATTTTAATCAACGGTCACATCGATAACAGGTGAAATGGGCTTTTTTGTGTATTTTTGCTGCTTTGTACCCGTCGACGACTCGCCTCCATTGAAGCACGAAAATTATGTAAAGACTTGAGTTTGACTTGTGCCCGCGAAGTATTGGTGCGTGGCAGGCTGCGGCAAGCGATATTTAAATTGAACGAGTTTGCTTTGATAGCCAAACGCGATATTTTGACACGCGTTGCGTCATAGCTCGTCACATGAGAGAGTTCGCAAAGAAATCGAAAATGCTTCCGCACCTCGGCTGTGCGGCGTGCCCTTATTTGATTTGGCTGCGTGCTAAAACTGACTTCCGCCGGATATTGCTGCCATATTGCCCCCCGCAATGAGATCCAATCGATTTTTATTGAATTCTTTCCTTAAAACTCCCGCGATGACGTGCGGCTGCATATCTGATTGACGTGCACAGAAAATGCGAACAAAATATCGGCCCAGAACCCATGCAATTTGATGTAAATATTTACCAAGTGACAAATCATTTAAAGTCAGCTTCAGATTGAGTCACTCGTGTAAAGAGCTTAGAAAAGGAGATTCAAGTTTAACGCGAATTCGAGAAACTACAGTTTAGTCATACCCTGCTGGCTCGAAGCATACGTTTCACCGCCAGAGCGTGTGTGTGTGTGCGCTCCCCGCGCTGACGCTGTCACAGGGTTTTGTACGCTGTGTGTGCGATATTGTGGTGATCTCCTCCTCGTCGTCGTCGGCTTGGCTTGGCTTGGAATCTACGGATGACGACAACCACAGCGACGACGATGTTGTTTCGTGTTTTATTTTAGGCCTTGCGATCGAATAGCATTCACGCCGGCGTGATCAGATTTGATTTAGCAGTTGAGCGGTAGAGTGGCATGTACAACACACATCCGAGACCGATCCGATCGGAAGTGGAATAGTGATCTAGTTTTCAGTTAATTTGCGCTCTGTGCTGCTTTTTCGCTTCAAATTGATTAATTGTGTGCGAACGTTTAAATTATAGACCCGTTGTTTAACGTAAACAAAAAACAAATAAGAAGGAAGCAACATTCGACATAATGGGAGCACCGAAAACGAAAAAGGTTGTGTACCCAATTTTCGATTGTATTACCGATTCAATGTTTGGAATGTGTTGACACTTAAAATGTTTTGTTTTGCTTTGTTGGGGGGTCTTTGAAAGTGAAGTTTTTTTGGCGCTGTTTCGTTTTGACAATTCAAGACTTTCAATGGCAACAGCTGGCGTGATGAATGGAATTAGCTTTGAGTGAAGAAATGTGACCTTTGTGCGGAATGCGTGTGAGTGAAGGTTCAGAATGAATCCGTAAACGAGTGACAAATGTGGAACTCAATTAACATCAGAAGATGGAAAGGTGGTGGTCTCTGTGTTGGAAGAGTGTTGCAACGTTGTTTGCATTGACGTCTATCATTGGCTAGAATGTAGGATGAAGTGGCGTGTTGGATTGTCTGTCGGGGATCTCCTCCTCTCTTAATCCCTGTTAATCAGCGGGCTTCTTTCTGTGTCTCGAGTGTTTCCTGCCAGACTTCTCGTCTCTCCAAATAGCGCGGTCTCTGAAAATGGTCTTCCAGTTCTGCAAAACATGTTGGTTGAGGTCATTCTCCAATTGTGTGTGCACTCTAGACGCGCGTGTCTTATGATGCGCTATTCCGCAAACACGGCGTCGAATAATTTTGCAGCTCGTCAGGGAGCCAAGTTGTCCAGGCATTGTTCAGAACTCAAGCGGGCGTCATCCACTGTGTTATCTCACAGCTGCGGAGTAGAAGACCCTTTGGCCAGGAACCAAGCAATCTATGACGCCTACATTAACCAACCACGATAGTCCGTTGCATTCGTAGACACCTGGCTAAACGTTCTACAACCTCTGAGTTTTTTGGCTCCCCCCGAACCATGGTGTTGCCACGCGGATCTGTTTGGTCCTATCCCGCAAACCAGTCAGTGCTCTTGGTACAGAGTTGGAGATGATTGACTCTGATGCCACTTAGTTCAGCCAGTTTGGTTAAATAATAGGCTTCTAGATGACTGCTTCGCTACAAGTGAAGAGTAGATGTACAACAGTGTGTGCCTTCTCCCCGTCATTTGAAGGAAGGCCTTATCTTGTGAAGGGAGTTCCAATGGCACCGTGCCCAGTTCAATACCGTCTGATTAGGCTGAGTGAAGCTTTTGGGCCCAAAGACGGCCATAGTTGTTTGGTGATGATTGATTCTGTGGCAGTCTAGCATGTACATGCAAGCGTTTCAAGCTTAATTAAAAATGTTGAGATGGTTTGTCGACCAATTATTGGTTCCACCTCTTTCGAGTTACCATGCTTAGAGAGTCTACATAGAAACATCTTCTCTAATTTCGACGTTCGGAGACGGCATGAAAATGTATGTCCCATCCATTCGTGAAAGAACAATATCGGGTGGTTGCTGTAGAAGCTAGGTCCAAGTCCGCCTCGGACTGTCGTTCGGTAGCTATTGGCATCGATGGAGATCTACTTCCGTCCGGAAATATGAAGGAAACGGGGTCCTTTTTAGCGCGTTTGTTTACTTTTGCAGTTCTTTGGAATGTCACAGAATTCATCTACTCACAAAAAGCCAAATATGGCACGCAAAACTTTTCTCTCAAAGGTTACAAGCAATTCTTCATCCGCTTAAGACAACGTCAATGGCTCCGCGTCGTTCCGCAGAACTGGGATGATTTGACATTTATCAACCCAGTCCTGTATAATCTCAACTTGATCCATTGAGAGAGGGAAAGCCCTATTATTCGATTGCTTCATTATGTATCCGTTCCCAATTTGTTCCTCTTTAACTAGTGTTTAGTAGTTTACTAGTGTCTCCAAATCACAGAGAACTTTTCTGAAGCACAATGTCCCCAGAATGTGTTCCAAATTCACTTCGCTGATTCCATCTTGTGGCCAACACTGAAAAGACTGAGATCCTCCAGTTAAGACCTCTAAACCAATGAGTGACACATCAGGCATCCGGTGTCCCATCTGTTAATGTCACCCTCGCTTCGAATCACAGAAGATGTCATCAAATCTCGGATCCAAATGCAGAATCAACGCCTTTGTCGGTGCCAAGCGGCGCCCATTGACCTTCCCCAATCGCCGCTTCCCATCTCTCGAGGAGATTTCAACGGAATGACTTGCAGTTTGTTCAACTTTGACTGCTCTCCTATCTGATTTGAATTTGTCGTCAGCGCTGTTCAGAAGTTTCGAATTTTATGGCGTGTCAATTTCATCGTCACGATTCGCTTAATGTCTTTACACTTAGCAACGACTCTACTTCGTACTTGTCCCTGTGAGCTTTCGACCATCAGATAACGCCGCTGATGGCAGCACACCGATAAACCCATTTCTTCCTCGGACAATAAATAAATAAACAAAAAGCCTCAACGAACGCAAGAGACCGCATTTATTCTATCTGAGAATAAATATAAACTTGAATGTTCGCCTCCCCCTCCTCTATTCATCCGCATGGCTCTCTCACACAGGCACTGGCGCGCGTATCAAGGTCAAAATGAGGATACGTGGTCAGATAGCTAGTGTAGATCGGACATTGACATTTATTGCGTCCAGCAAGTGGTTGAGATATGGGTTACAAGCGAGGGCGGCGAATACAAGAATAATCTTCTAATGCCTGCATATTTGGGCACGAGCAGGCAACATCTAGTGGCCCACGCACACGCTAGATCACATTTACTGCTTCGATGTGATGTGGGCTGGACTTTTGGAATCACACACTAGACGTGTGCTGCTGTGTCGACTGTGGATCATAATTTTTATTGATAGCTAATAAAATGTGAAAATAAAATTTATTCAAGCATGTTTTTCCTCTCATTTCAGATGGCAATCCCGCCACCGCCGGGACCACCACCACCTCCTGGTCCACCGCCACCGCCAGCGATGGGGGGCTTGAAGTTGGGCAGCGCTGCTGGAGGTGGAGACATGAGATCAGCTCTTCTGCAGTCCATACAGAAGGGGACCAAGCTGAAGAAAGCAGTCACAGTGGACAAGAGTGTACCGGCCTTGTCTGGAAAGGTAATTCTTGCATTCTCGTACTCAAGCCGTTGACGTTTATCGCATTTATGCAATTCACAGGTTTGTGATGATTCGTCTACTGCGAAATCAACACCAAACACAGGAACTGCCTCACCGAAGAGGAACAACAGCAGCGTCATCGCAAATGGTGGACCAAAGTTAAGTGGCCTTTTTGAGGGCATGTCCTCGATGCCAAAATTAAAACCGGTCAATGGAGCCCGCAGCTCCCCGTCTTCCGCTCGATCGAACATAGCACAAAAACAACAACAGCAACAACAGCCTGACCCAACTGCCAATACAACGAATAGTCCACCCTCATCAAACGGTCCACTTGATTTCAATGCCGAACTTACAAAGCATCTGACATTGAAGAGACAAAAACAACAGATAAACGCGACCGAAGCGAATTTGAGAACCAACCGTGGACCACCGCCACAACCTCCAGCAGCGCCACCGAAGAATCTTCCATCTGTAAGTAGCGTGCTATCTCAGAAATGATGATGATGTACCCACCAATCACTCAGTGTGAGTGCTCGTGCTCAGCGGGTGCAAAGCTATTTTTGTTCGTCATTCACTGTCTGCAGTGGGGTGGGGTACGTTTTTGTTGTGTGTGGTAGGGGGTGGCTTTAGGCAATGAATTGTGTAGCTCTCTTTTCATCTTCGTTTTGTTAACGGTTCTCTGTGCATGGGCTACATTTGTTGTTGGGTTTCAAATTTACCGTGACGTCATGTAAAAATAAACATCTTTTGGGTGACGCTGGATAGAATCGTCTGAGTGTAATGAATGGAAGGACGCGCAATATGTTCGACTGAGTTATTTTAAAACTGGTTATATTAAAACTGCTGCTTAGCCGCGCAAATGAGTGCGGGGGTGCGAATTCTTCATTTTGACGTACACGGGAAGTTCACGGAGGGGAGGGACTCGCCGTGGACGATAAGAATTACTAATTAGGGAAATACCCCTGGGTTGTGGATTTACGACGAATGGCCGGGGCAAAGATTAGCGATTCGATGGAAGAATGTTGCTTCCATCGTTGGCAAGAATATACCAAATAATGCGTCAGTCTCGTTTCAATGAGATTACCTTTAGTCCAAGACTAGATGAATGACAATGGATTGATAAATATGTGTGTCCCAGACAGATGAGATATTGCATAGTTAACAGGCACCCCCTCGGTTACGTCAGCGAAACCAGATATGAATGGCAATTAATGATACACCCTCATGCACAGCAGCCACCCGCACCCGGACGCAGACTAAACCACACACCACAAGACTCGCAAACCACTGTTTAGCTTGCAAGCAATAGATTTCAATTAAATAATTTTCGCTTTTTGTTTTTTCTGTTTATTTTCATCGGGCGTTCTTCGTTTTTTTTTTTTCAATTTTCCTCATATTCACCCTCAACAGAGCACTTCCGACTCGGTGCTGGAGAAAAGCAATTTAAATTCACAGCGATCAAGTCCAGTAGTTGTTGGAGGAGGAGGAGTAGTCGGAATAGGACAGGGTTATAATGCAAAAGCATCATCGCCCACGTTATCGGAAGGCAGCAGCAGTAGTGGAAGTAATAAAATTACCACGGGCATTTCTGTGAGAAAAAACGCCGCCAACTTAAAGTGAGTGTTGAAACATCTGGAAAGCCATAACGTCTGCCATTGCTTGGGCAGATGCCTTCCTTCAATAATACTGCGTGTGTGTGCTAATTCGAAGAAAATTGTTGTTCTCTTTTCCAGTTTATCATTAGGGAGTAATTCAAGTTTTGTAATGAGTAGTCAGCAGAAAACATCATCTTCATCGTCACTGTCGTCATCATCAACAACAACAACCGCATCAACAGTCGGCTCTGTTGTACCGCCACGCTTGAGTGGATTGGCACCAAATAAGTCAACGCTGTTTGCATCAGTCAGTGGAAGCAGATCGCCAACACCGAGTTCACCGGCTCAGATTGCAAATGCAGCTCCACCACCTCCACCACCGACGAATAAGTTCGCACCAAATCACGGCAAACCGAATTTTGCTCCAAAACCTCCAGGCATTCAGCAACTGGTTGCAGCTTCCAATGGACAAAAGTCAACCGTAGCCAGGCATCACAGTATGAAGTCACCGAGGTACGTACAAGTTCGTCAAAAGTGCTGAAGGGTGAATGTGTTTCGATTTTGTGGCCCACACAGCTTCGAGTAAAATATTCATAAATCATTGCTCACGGGACATAGTAAAGTAGGACGATTTGTATTCACGGAGAAGTTTCATTACGCAAAGTACCCTGAATACATTTGCGTCCTTTGCTCTTGGCTGTCAACTCTCTGAAATCATCAGATTCCAGGGACCTAGAGTAATTATTTATTGAATTTATTCTACAGATCCCCACCCATCGCCCCACCAGGTGGACTAATGTTCCCAAACAATCAAGCATTCGCAACAATGCGCACTCCCCTAAATCTGTGTCAGTCTCAAGAAGCAATCAGTGTTCGACAAGCGCCTAATCCGCCAATAGGTAAGTTCAAAGACGTCATCCAGTGAAGCGCTATTGTCATTTCATTAATCAATTGCTCATTTAATAGGCCGCCCAACAGTTGCTCCGCCAAAACCACCCGCTGTTAAACCACCGCCACCACCCACCCCAGCCCGGAGTGTGTCGAATACGAACCTTAACAATCTGTCGCTGAGTACAACACAGAGTAACTCAACGTCGAGTTCAAGTCTTATACCGAACGTATCCTCGTTGCGGGAACACTTTAAAACGAGTCAGAATAATATCTCCACAATCGGAACGGCGCCAAATAATTCGCCGCCACCACCGCCGCCGCAAGCAGCACCGACAACAAAAACAAGCTCACCAACAAATAGTCGAACAACAGCAGTCACCCAAATGAATGGGGCACCGCCACCACCTCTGCCCCCGCATAGAACGTGTCCAGCTCCACCTCCGCCTCAGCGACAATCATCAACTTATGTGAGTAGCTTTTCTTATCACTTTTGCGCTAACACAGCAGCGGCAACAGCAGCCAATACAACTTGCCAAAGTCCTGTACCAAAGTGCAGTACCATGTTGTAGACAAATGATAGCTTCATGCATCGACCTACATTTGGGTTAACAGAAGAAGGTTCGCACTGAATTCCAGCAGAAGAGAAGAATCACATTCTTCTGCGGGAGAATTTTTGGTGTTGCCGTTGGTGCGTCAGGTAGAAAGCTGGTAACTGCCTGCAAGCGCCGAGTTGAGATAGGTAACCCAACAATGTGAGCGAATGGAATGGAATCTCATCGGCAACACCACACCACTACGAGAAACTACCCTTATCCTCTCTGCTGGCACATGCTGCTGGCCTGTCTCTCTTCAGACGGTGGTTATATTGATTTTGTTGAAAGAGTTTGCTCCAAAAATTCACCTAAAGGGATGACAATTACCAGGTCGTCAGTGTTTATTTCGCTTTCGTGTTGTGATAATGCGTCTGCAAAGCATCCGCAAGGTGTACATTTAAGTTTTTAATTCAAATTTAATTTACCCAAAAAGAAGGGGTAGCCTTGAAAAGTTCTGTAAATTAAGGTTACACTACGCCGAACAAGTATGCGATCTAAAAAGGTAAACAACGTAACTCGAGAATACCCCCGTATCTCCAGTTCGCCTGTGTCTGTGTAGTGACAAGTGGAAGAGTGAGGCTGACGATGGGCTCTATGAATGCGGGTAGCGCAAGGATACACGGAATAATGTGAAGTGCCTTCTCTCGTATTAGGAAGGACAGCCCTTAATAGGTTCAAGGTCTTCCAGAAAATATCAAATTTAAAGCTTTTTTTTTCATCTACTCTGCTTCTGTTGGTTATGGGGGGAAATGTAGTGCGATGTTAGTCAAATATTGAAGGGAAAAAATGGCGCGATTTTATGGGCAATCAATCCGCTCCGACAGGATGTTAATGATAATTGAATCGAATGCTTGTCTGGAGATGAGTTTGAGATGGCAGGATTAGGAAATGAATGAAACAGATGGTGTGGGCTGTGTTGAGTGTTGATACCGATGAAATCGATGAAGATTGGATGATCATGTAGTGTGTCAAGGGTAGTGAGTGAAAAAAAAAAAAAAAAAATGAAAAGTGAAGCACCTTCGTGACAGTGTGACCTCATTTATCAATGTGATATAATTGGCAATGAGAGGCGGCACGGCGGTATATCGCAGTAGTCCCAAGACATTAGGTCACCAGACTCTGCGGCTATTATGCGGTCAAAATGAATGAGTCAGACTTTGCTTTCAATTTTGGGATTCTTACTTGCGCTTCAGTTTGATAACTGATTGAGAGCAAAGGCAGACTTCATAATTTATTCCTGGAATTGTGATATTTAATGAGTGTCGTCACATGTTCAGTCACTGATTCCGATTCACTTTGAGACATGAGCTAATGGATTGCTTACGACACGAGACAAAACGGAGCAGGAGGACATTGTTATGCTTCCATTAGTGTCTGACTCATCTGATATGTTTGACTTCATCGTTAGTTCTGTATCAACACTCAACTCAGTCTTTGATTACTATTTGGAGGTGTCAGACCGGAGGGTTTGTGCTTGGTGTAGAACACACTAGCTTAGATAATATTAACATGAATGCTAGAGTGAGTGACAGTGCAGTGATTGCAATACATTTACCGTTTTCTTTTCTATTCGTTTTTCCTCATTTAGACTGGTGCACCGCCAGTGCCACCACAGAGGCACTCATCAATGCGTGCTCCGTCGATAACACCAGTGATGGGACCAGCGGCAGTCAATACATCAAGCAACAGCAACAACAACAGCTACAGCAGTCAGAATAGTACTGGTGGTGGTAACTCTGTTGTCAGTCGACTAGTGACGGATTTGGAATCGAAATTCGGCAAACGATTTCATAATGTCACTGAATTTCCGGCACCGCCACCATTCTTAAATATCCCAAAAATGTATCCTAGTCGTAATGCAGTTAAAGCAACTAACGGTATGTAAAAGCAACAGCAAACAAAAATGAAACAAAAACGAGACATTTTTGAATTATAATGAAATGAAGAAAACCCCATAAACGAAACAAAGAAGTTCAAGTCTACACGTGTATGAATTGTATTGAAGACCACACTTAGATTTTACTACTAGTTTCTGCATACATACTGATCGCTTTTATTCATCGTTACTCGTTATTATATTCTCCTGTTATTTAATAATACGTTTTATATATACTTACTATACACATGTATCATTTATTATCTTTTCCTTGCATAGAGTTAGTAGAAGAAGAACAAAATCAATGATTTATTTTTTAATTATTACCGATACTGAATCTAATGAGTAATGCTTCAGTCACCAAGAGAATTAATGTTTTGTATAAAAAATAAATTTATATAACTATTTTTACGGTTAATTTTTAAGGAGTCCTTTTTTTATTATTATTTTCTTTCTGCCAATGTACACTTTCTATAGCTGAAATGAGAATAGAGAGGAATGAGTTAGTTTTTTTTTTCTTTCATTCTTTTTTTTGATACTTATTGATACAATATTTAAATTTATATACAAATGTACTTGTGTGAATAAGTTGATTTTTTTTTTTTTTTGGTTCATTTCTTTATTTTTTATTTCATTTTCTTGTTAACATTTAACAAAGCATGCTTTATATAGACGGAGTAGAGTTAGTAGAGAGACAGAGGCGGAGGGGGAGAGAAGGCAGAAGGATTAGTTAAATGAATCAAAAATGTCATAACAATAAAATATTCATCTGAAGGAATGCATTTTGTTTTGGCCTCGATTGTTTGTTACAATTTTGCATTGTTTTTACATTTTATTTGTTTGTTTGTCTTGTTAAACGAGGCGGCATATCATTTCTTATTGCTGTTGGTGGTTATTGCTCTTTTCTTTTTATTTGTTGGCATGGAGCGGTATGTTTGTTTTGTTTCATGTTCCTCGTTGCAATCACTTGTGTTTTCAGTTGTTTTTCTTTTTTTGTTCGAATCCATTTCATCAGCGGCTAACGGGTTTGAACAGTTTTGACGCTTGTTAGGAGAGGTTCGACACACTTAAAGGCGTTCATCAGTCGCGTGTACCTGTCGCGACACAAACATCTTTCTTATTTCACTACAGAAATAAGAGAACGAGGAGATGTCCAACTTCGGTCAGAGTCGAACTTCCTTCTATTTCATTCATGCAGAAGGGTTTCAGCTGTTCACAACAGCTCACACGTATTCACAGATGCATCGTACAAAAAAAGCTGTCAAATGAAAGCAAGGAGCAATGGAGGTATAAGTGTGATATCTATTTGCTCTCTGATCCACGATTCGACCTTTCTCGTGCCACTGACCACCTCTCAAGAGGGCTTCTCAAATTTCGCAGTTGTGGCGTCATTAGATCTCCACCAATAGTTTTGCAGAAACCAGGTCCAGAAGGTGAGACCCAGGTCCACCTCAGACTGTAGCGTCCTAAGGAGAAGATCCAGATTCATCTCTGACTGTAGAGACATCGTGTATAGAGCATTCTGTACAGAAACACAAAGCCGTCAAGATTCTCATTTCCTGAAGGCTGATTGTTATCTGTTAGATTAAAGACCGCAAATGTGCATTATTGTCGTGGCAGTCGAAACAGCTCACACAAAATACACCAATGTTATGTGAAAGAAATTATTTTACTTCTGTTATATGAATATCTCGTCCCGTCAATATCTCGTCTTCCGTGAATATCTCGTCCCGTCACTGTCCCCATCCGACGAAGAGACTTATTGCGATTCAAGGTGGTTGCGGTCACGTCGTGTTCAGGCCTGAAATCAACTATTTTCGAGATATCCAACATCGACTTAATTGGCGACGACTTTCAGAAAATGGGATTCGTCTAGACCGACAGAATGTTAATTTTAGGTGATAGAAGTCTCTACACATTTTTGTTCTGGCCGCACACCATTGACATTGGCTCAAACTCATCCATTTAGGAATCCCTGATAGCTTTTGCAGAACATAATTCAACTACGAACTGTACAGGCTGTAGAGCGACATGTGTATGAGCCATGTAGAGCGCATGGATAACACGGGTCCAGTCTGAAGAGTGTACGACTCTACACCAGTGGGACAGCGTAATAGACGACGTCGTGGCATCGAGTAACAGAATCTTCATAAGTCTGTTCAACATCAGAAGCTGTGCTTCTATCTTCGTCTATCCACTTGGGAATGCATGTATACAAATATGAGAGAATATCTCTCTTTGAATTGACCCCTTCTTCTGGGCCTCAACGACCAAGTCCCTTCTTCACTTAACGCGCTCCCCTTTAAAACGATCCCTTCATCTTTGAAGTCTTCACTTGCTTAGCAAACATTGAGGGGCCATCTCTACATAGTTCCTGTTATGTCTTCATCAGAAATCAAGTTCTTGATCCCTCAAAATCATCGTTTCATTCAAATTCAATTTGTATTCTTTTTTATGTTTGCACTGTACCCACTTTTCCTCGCCCCATTTTGCATATGACTTACGAATTGGCATATCAAATTCTTTGAAATTATTACCCTTGTCTGACACACAAAACAAACACGCATATTCTTCCTCAAACATTTTCTCAAACAGCACCTCCGGTGAAACCAGCAGCCCCCATGGATCCACCACGGAAACCAAGAGCTCCGGCGCCACCGATTCAAGCAAAACTAAACGCCTATGCACAGCAACAAATGGAGAATCAGCAATGGTAGAGATGAAACAAAACAACAACGGGCAAAACGACATGAACTCACAATGAAAAAGCAACAATCAGGATAACAACCTAATAACCTAGATAAGAATATTCCCTAGTTTAAAGTTTAAAAACTTTCAATAAGAATTAATCAGAGTGGACCAGGTAGCATTCCAATGGCGAAGGCAGGAACGTGCAACAGCATCTCTTCTCTTAATCATGATTTACAGAGCAACATTTTTTAGACAAACCTGATTTACATTCGATATCTGCTTCCCGTGGGGAAGTGTTAACCATTTGTTCATTCCATCACGTGTCGTAGATGAAGCGTAACTTTAATTTTTGTCAATTAAACCGAATCAGATCATCCATGTAGATTCGCCCTTGGAATCACTTGGCTAGTTCCATTTATCGCCATTAACAGATGCGTAATTAATGAAGGAAAAAAAACACACACTTTAACTTCAACAGAAACGCAGAAATAACACATGCTAACCAAACAAATCAAATAAAATACTAGACTTCAATCAGAAAAACAATTTAATTATTTTTCTACATATATCAATAATTTATTAGCACAAACAAACAAACAAGAGAATCTAGTTGTGTATGTAAAAAAAAAGAGACAAAAGAACATGTAACGTGGATGTTTGTATATAAAACTCTGTATTGGCTCGTTCGTCTTGTAAATTGAAATGTAAATTTATATGATAAATAGGACTATACTTGTAGCACAATATTCAATATTTTACAAACCCATTTGATTAAGCCGATGAAGCGTTTTAGAAACAAATTGTGGAGCAAATCAGGAAGAAGAAGCTGATCGTAGCAATAATGCAGTTGATGGCAGTACTTATTCGAAGAATATGTGTTGATTTGTTTAATTTTGAATGTTCTACTTTATTCCGGTTCGTTATAATTAGATTTTATTGATTACTTTTTTAGAAAATTGTGATAAGTGGATAGATATGATATGTTACGGTATTTAATGTTTGTCTTCTTGTACTGTTCGAACGGATTTCTATTGTATAAATGTAAAGAAACAATAAAGGAATGTTTTCTAATTGATTTTCGAATACATACATCTGTGTGGAACGTAATACACATTTGATAATATATAGTATAGCTTTCATTTCATTTAATGTCTAAACCTTGTCATAAGTAGCAGCAGGGATTAGAAACACTCCGACTGTGGTCGGACCTCACCGGCGGGCACTCAAGCATTCTTAACGAATACAACATCCTCCCTAATGACACCGATTGCCTACTATCCCAAGCTATCTTCAAGAAGAAACTCTGCACCAGTTCTTGAACACTGGTGCAACACAGTTCCAGCTTCCATGCCAATCGCTACAGCTTACCATCTACGAAAAATACGAACAATCAACATCACTCATCGTAAATGGGTAGAAGGCACCACTTGTCTTAAAACAAAGGGAATATGGACATCGCTTAATATCAAACGATCACTCAATCTGCTTAGACTTAGTAGATCCTCATTCAGGACGCTCAACGGCGTCATAACCGGACACTGCACATCTGGCATTTATGCACCCAGGATGGGTGTCTCATACAATAATTTCTATAGAACCTGCAAGAATGAAGAGGAGGTAGCTCTGGTTGGCAGGTCGTAGGTACTTACACCTAGAGGCCTACTATTTCAATAAACTCAACGAGCTAAACAGCGGGGTCTCACAATGGGCCTACTTTGGGCTAAGTCTGACTGCCTTCTTCAGTCAGCAACCTGACCCATGTCACGCCTCTAATGGCTTCATTTGTTCTTCCAGTCTTAGTTAAAATGAAACATTTCTTCTTTAGGAAACACTGTATCCGCTCGGACTATTTGTGCATCATTTTGTAATTGTATAAGCAATCGAGAAAATTACCAAACACGCCCCTTGTGGCCTGATGTCAGAGATAATGGATGATATCCTGTTATACCAGCAGAATTTGTATGAAAACGCTACGAAGCATATTCAGAATACATTCCAACCTCTTTAAAAAAAAACATTTCCATCCTGGCAATGCTCTTCATCAAAACTATTCACTCCTTAGCGATTCACCCGCCACCTAGAGGTTATTAGAGAATCCAAAACCGGCACCAAACTGACTTAGCCAACAAAAATGCTTAATTACATCAAACTCGTCAAATAACCAGAGATGATGGAAATCTCTGCAAATAACAACAAGGAATTGATATAATCTGAATTATCCTTGAAAGTCATTGCGGAAATGTGTTTTCTTTGTTCCTTCTCGAATTGAATCCTCTAATGAGTTAACTCAAGCGCTTGTTGATAATTTAAATGTTGGGTAAGTGAAACAAAATAGATGATCTTTCACGAAGTCTTATGTTTATTTGTAAATAGAGTCGCTCAGACGTACATGTCTAAATCAGACGCAATAGGATGCTGAGGCCAAGCAACTTCATGTCGGAGCTACAAGCTTTGCTAAGCACACACATCAATGGTTACAGATAATCGATAACTTTAGCAGTGCGTTGATGGTTAGTGCATGTTTGTGCTAATGAGTATCGTTCTGGTTCAGAAAAGGTAAGTTTGGTATGATGTAGTGGTTGAGACGTGTACTTTCCCTTATTCTTGTTCACTGGTCCCTGCATGCATTGAAATTCATTCAATATTCAACCAAATTCCAGAGAAACGCAGACACATCTATCTGAGTCAGCAGTCTTAGTCTGCTCAACTCGATGTTATGTGAATGCATTGCAGCGTTTCCGAAGGGTCTTATAAATACTTTAATGGTGACAAAGAGGATAGAATCAACAATGTAGCATGATACATACCGCAACAACAAATCCAAAATGTCCTACTGATGAATTTAATTAATAATCAGTACATTTGTCTGCAAACAAAGACCTCTTATCTAATCATTGATTGTTGTCTCTTTTCAGGTCATCACTCTTCATCACTCTTTACAATCCTGCTTGCACAAGACTATAGAGCTTACCTGAAGAAACACTGCTCCATTGTTGCTGCAACGAATAAAGAAAGCAAGTAGTCTGCACTAAAATGTCACATTGTATGTACTTTTCAACGAGATACGTGTGCTGACAAACAAAATTTATGTATATGTAACAATGCAACCTTCTCAGTTTGAATAAAGACAAGTCAAATAAAATTTCATATTTTTCATTGCCTCTCTTAGAGGTCAGCAAAGCTAATTTCAGGTTTCCGAAGGGCTAGAATACATATATCACAAGGTAAGCTTAGAAAACGAAATCAAAACCTCCAAAAAGGTAAGCACACAAATTTAAAAAACAATGTCGGTAAGACATCATTAAGTCATCATTAAGTTGCAAGTAAAAACTGGTAAGTTTTGGTTGAGCTTGATACGGCAAGGGGGGTAGTGGGGGGAAGGGTATGATGTCCATCGGATAGCCCATCCTCAGACCTACAACATTGGCCTTGGCAACTTTTTGCTAGGACCAACCACTTTCGAGACACATGCGAAAAATGAGTCGGGAAAACCCGAAAATCAAAAATGGGATACCAGGCCACCAGAAAATGTAGCAGGTATCCCCTCCCATCAGAAGTCACTCTAGTTGGTTTCAACTTGTAATATCTCTATAACGGTGTGTCTGACAACAAAAGTGTCAAGGCCAGTATTGTAGCTCTCACCGAGATCTATACGATGGCATTTACAACAACACCAAATTTACCGTTATTCGAACTGAATTTTTAAAAAATGCACATAACCTCAAATAACTATGGTAAAGGGGGAAGTGGTGTGAAGGGGATCATGCCCATTGGATAGCCCATGCTTAGGCCTCCAACATTGGCCTGAGCACTTTTATCCTCAGACCTACCGTTTTCGAGATATAGCATGCTGAACACAGCCGGAGTGACTTCTGATGGGATGGGATACCTGCTACATTTTCTGGTGGCCTGGTATCCCATTTTGAATTTTCTGATTTGTTCGTCTCGTTTTTTGCATGTGCCTCGAAAGTGGTTGATCCTAGCAAAAAGTTGCCAAGGCCAATGTTGATGGGTTGGGTATGGGCTATCGATTGGACACATACCCCTCCCCGCCACTGCCCCCTTTGTCATAGTCTTTTAGGTTCTAGGTATCAACCAAAGCTTACCTGATTTAACTTCGAACTTAATGATGACCAGACCTGAAAGACGAAAATGTGTCCAGTTCCTGGACTATGTGTCCAGAATAAAACATAGTGTTTTGGGTATTTTTTTTATCTTTTATTGATATATCATAATATGCTTAAGACTAACAAAGTACAGTTATGTACAGTAATTGAATGCTTAAAATAACAAAATAAAAGCATATTCTTGAAAGTGACTTAAGGCTAAGTGAAGTATGAAGAAGTAATAAGCATGAAATAACATGCAACGGTGGAGGAGTGTTGCAGCATCAATCGACGAAAGCTTGGTGCTTGGAACCCGGGATTCTTAGATGTTTCCTTTCGATGATCTGGATGGTTGAGAACGAAGAACACCCCTGAGGAAGAGAAAGAAAAGAAAGAAAGTTCATGGTTAGTATGAGTTGCCTGATTAAGTTTGTTTTGGAACTTACTTGCAGAGAACAGGATCTAACGCCACAAACTGCTTCGATTTTGGAGAAGTCGTCGGGAAGTGCTGCTTCGGGGATGTTTCCCTTCACGTGAACCACCCCTGGACTGTCTACGATCTGCAATGCACCGCCTATGCTGAAAAGAGATTGAAATAACTAATGAAATAATGTTAAATTTTACTTGTGAAAGGTGACTTTACCTGAAAGAGGAATATAGTAGCCGAACCTCTTCTGAACTGGCCTAGATGGCAAATGTTCTAAACAAGTTTGCACATAAGGTTATATGGTCGTATGACACTTTTTGTAAATACTACTTGCTGTACCTCAGAGTCAGTGTTTCGTCATATGTCATAAAATGCCCAAACACGGCCCTGTTGGCCTGTTACCCTAGTAGAATTTCTATGGAAACACGGAGTCTTCTTTCCGCATGACTACTTTTACGAAACTTGTATGGAATATCTTTCAACCACTTTGCTCTTCACATTTTTATCCTGGCAGTGCTGTTCATCAAAAGCACTCACTCCTTAGCGATTCATCCGTCACCTGGAGGCTATTAGAGAGTCCAAAACCAAACGTCAAATGACATCGAAATGACATTTACATGTTAGAACAAGTTTGCAACTGAAACATTCACTCGCTCTTTTTGTTTAATCAACAAAAATGCTTAATTCCATGATAAAGGAGCATCAAGCTCGTCAAGCGAAACGCAAAGAAGAACAGGGTAAGTAAAGGAACTGATCTAATCTAAACTATCCTTGGAAGTCATTGCGGAAATATGTTTTCTCTGTTCCTTCAGAAATTCGTCGTAAAGAAGCAATTGAATCCTCTAATGAGTTGACTCAAGCCCTTGTAGATCACTTAAATGTTGGGTAAGTGCAACCCAATAAGTGAGCTTTTATTTAATCTAATGTGTATTTGTGCGTAGAGTCGCTCAGGCGTATTTAAATCAAAAGCGATTGGATGCTGAAGCCAAGCAACTTCATGTCGGAGCTACAAACTTTGCTAAGCAGACACATCAATGGTTGCAGTTAATCGATAACTTTAGCAGCGCATTAAAGGTTAGTGTCTGTTTGTGTTTATCAGTAAGTCGTTGTAGGGTTCAAGTGGTTTATAGTGGAGATTAAGTGAATCTGTCGCTGAATTGAAGTGTGATGTAGTGGCTCAGATGTGTATCAGTCTAATCATGCAGACATTTTATTAATCGATTTCGTTTTATTCCATATTCAAACCATTCCCACAGAAAAAGCAGACGCATCTATCTGAGTCGGCAGTTTCAATCTGCTCCACTCGATAGATGTTGAAAATCCTGCGACAAAAAGTAAACCCAAATGTAAACACACAAAAGGTCCTTTTCAGGACCATGCACAAGTGCCCACAAAATGTCCACAGGATCATTCAGTTATTTCAGCCTCAAATAAAGGTAAGTAACAACGAACGGCAGAAACGTAGAAAGTTACACAGTCCATGCATTCATACAACATTCTAGGTAAGTAAGTCAGAACACAAAGTTGAACAAAACCACAAATATATAGCCACTCCTACCGCTCTCATCCCGCTGACTATACCCCCACCAACCCATACTCCACTCAAAATGTAGCCCAAACTCTGTTCAATATGTGTGCCAACCACTTCCAACAAGTCGTTTACGAAAAATTCACAATGCATGAAAATCGAATTTTTCCATACAAATCTGGCTGGGATACCGGGCCACCAGAAATGCAGAAAAAGCAGCAGGTATACCAAAAAGTCAGCCCGGACGATATGCAACGATTTTTACATACCCCGTGATCATGGGCCCATGTCAAAAATCGTTGCATACTTTAGGTTGCATCCGTGGGTATACCTGCTGCTTTTTCTGCATTTCTGGTGGCCTGGTATCCCAGCCAGATTTGGTGTTGGAAATTGACGAAGGTTGGCACACATGTTGGACAGAGTTAAATGGGGTATGTTCAGCGGTATGAGAGGCTATATATTTGAGGTTTTGTTCAACTTTGCTGGTGCTCGTGGCTTACCTTGTGGTTCTATGAATGCATAGACTCTAGGTCTCGTTGTTACTTTCCTTGATTCGAGGCTGAAATAAAAGAGAGATCCTGAGAAGGACCTCTTTGTGGGTCTTTCAAAGGAAAGACAAGATTTGTTGCATGTAATGCAGTTTATATTCTTTATTGATTCTAATTCAAGGTTTACAGTGGTCTACTTATGCTACTTACTACTATTTACAAACAATGATTACAAATGTGTATTTAACAAGATATTCATCATTGGAGACAACGATTTCGTTGTCTGACGTGACTTCTTGCGTGGGAGTTGAGGTGGAGGTGTTGATGTAGATCTTCACAAGAAGGATTAGTTTGATATGATATTGATATTTGACTCTCTTACGATCTCAACATACTCGTGCTTTTGCACCTCTCTCTAGACGCATGTTTCACTCGTGCATCGTCAGCAAATACCTTTTGGTCAGCGTTTGAGAGGAAGACACTTGGTAAAGGTCTATATTTCCTATGGATTCCGAGGACTTGACGGTGTAGTGGACATCGAGTCAACGAGGAGCGTTCATTTTTGAGACTTGATCTTGTAAATAAATATTCAGTCTATATCTTGCTGTGATTTCTGTGTGCATGCATGGTGGTTGCAATTCTGGTGACTTGCGTGGAATGCTTTTTCTCCGGCATGGGCAACTTGTTGCTACCTTATGCTGGTCTGGTGTTTTATTGCGCACACAGAGTTGATCTGGTGTTTTGTGACTATGGAGGGTTTTAGTGGTATTGGCTGTTTGGAATTCGGTGATGTTTGTGTAGTTGTAAGTGGCCTGCTTTGAGGTTCTCTGCTGCGTGATAGGTGTTCAATTTCTTTGCTACGAAATTTGGATGGTTTAAGGACTGGGGCTGTGAAGGACTGGAACTGATTTTTGTTGACTTCTTGTTGGGCTCCTGGTGCTTCCGCATGATTGATGGGTTTTGTGGCCTGTTTATCTCCCTAAGCTCAGCATTCTAGCGAGGCTGGAGTCTGGTGTGTGGAGAGTGTGTAGTTTTTTTGCTGCATGGTCTTTCTCCATGAGTTGCAGCAATGCCATCATCGTCCATCGAGTTCCTCCTCAGCTTTCTGCGCCAAGAAGGGTGTTCGTATGTTTTTTAAGACAAGTCTGATACATCAGCAGCAGCGCTGCGCCATTTGTCTGCATATTTGTTCAGTGAGAGTAGGGTTGGGTTGGGTACGTAGGTAGACGGTGGGTAAGCCCCATCTATTTGAACTTGAAGTTGCTGCACACTTAAACCAAGGATTGGACTCCGCTGTGACACTTGTGCTTAGACAGCGATGCGAAACAATGCATCGTCAGTGGAATTCTTGACGAATGGACACATTTTTGCAGAAATTTTACCGTCAGTTGAGTTCTTAACAGTGACTGAACCTTGGTGAAGACATTTCCCCAGAACAGATGTCTGGTAAACATACGTGCATGGGGGTAAACGGTAGACTTACCAAGATCTACTTACATAAGCCCAAATTCAAATCGATCTAACGCCGGCGACCGACCGTCGACTATTTGTTCGTAAATGTTGTAAATGTAGGCGCCGGGTTGATTTTGAAGAGGAATGTTCGATTTGCAGGCAGAAACTTTCGCCTATGATGCCCTTACTATTGATCCTTCGTGTAGCAAGGGCAACGAAGGATGGCGAGAGGACGAACATTTCAGAAATAAAGCATTTCTAGAATGTAATAGAAAAGTCTCGAATCAAAGGAAATTTATCAATTCAGCATCTCCAGAGCTTTGTCACATTTTGTGTACAAACGATTGGAAGAAAAGCGTCTTGGACCAAAGCAAATGCACATCATTTGCGCACAAAAGTTCAAGAAACCGCATGTGGGTTCACCTAATGTTGCTGTTGATTGCAAGACATGTTTGTGAGGCTGCTCTTTGCTATAACACTCGGTTGACGGTTGGAACTCTTATCAATCACATTCTGACTAATTTTCTCCCATTTTCTTTCTAGGAACTTGGTGACGTTGAGAATTGGGCTCGTAGCATCGACACGGACATGCAAACGATCCAAGGTACACTCGAGATCGCCTACAAGACGTCGCGACAACCAGTCACCTCGTCGACATCTTGAAATACAAATGCCCGCTAGACCTACAGCAGTAAAGCACACATTCGTCTTAATTTTTATTTGATTTATTTACTCTAATTTCTCGGTTTTTGTTTCTTTTTGTTTTGTTTATATATTACAATAAAGATTTAAAGTTAAAAAAGGCGGCCAAAATCAATTGTCTACGACATTCAATGGTGTACCAACGAGCATTGTATCTAATGCACGTGTGTGTACTTGCTTCAAACGAATGGTATGCGCTTTTTGGCCACGCGGGCGTTTATACAAAAATAGTTTATTATTTAGTCCATATATTGAACACGTTCTCGTCCGTTCATTCTTGTTCTGGTTCAGTTCAGTTCAGAGTTTGCGTGAACTCAACGACCGCCCTCGCACAGGAGACTCGACAATTGTTTCTTGTTTGTTTGTTTTTTTTTTCGTTTGTTTATTTTAGTTTAGTTTATATTTTAAATGTCCACACACTACAATCTGCTTGTGGAGGACGTTTATGCATTATTTTTCTTCTTGTTTTACATATATATTCACATATGTATATAATCAATGACCGAGCGCACCGGTGAGAAACAAATAAAGACTAATTAATCAACGTTTACGTGGCTAAGATGAGTTAGAAGAAGAGGGAAAAAAAGGAAAAGAAACTTAAAAAATTCAATTCTATCTCTCACACGAATTAAAAGGAAAATTATAAAAAAAGAGAAGCTACAATTATGGAGGAACGAGGAACAATTATAGGAAGGAAGTATTTGAAGAAGTACCCTTGTACGAAAGAGTTGTTGTTGTGTGAAGGAGAAGAGTCCTTGTTGTTATGATAAATAATGATGTTTTGATGATTCAGCTGTTGTGTGTTATTCCTATTCTGTTTGCGAACTAGTAGCGAAAGCGCCCTGCAATGAGAATTGCGTGCTATAACATTCGGTTGACAGTTGGCAGTTATGAGGTTAGGCCTTACGTGGAGTGAATGATCTACTCCGACTGCGTCCGTAGCGTCCTCTCCTGTCGCGATATGGTGAGCCGGACCGTCGTCTACCACGATAGTCATCTCGGTAGCGGTCATGATATTCTCTCTCTTTGAATGATCTGTAAGAAGTGAAAAAGATGGTAGTTGAGGGTCATAATCAAAGTTTGACAGATTGGTTGGGATCTATAACAAGGAGGGTGAGTACAGTTCCCATGAGATATGTAAAAAGAGGCTAGCTAGGGATATGTGTACATTGTACTGTTGACAAGAGGTAAGTTCATGTGCATTGAGCACACAATAAGAGGGGTGAGCTAAGGAACTGCACAAGAGGTAAGTAATGAGTGGTCATTCAAATGTTGTATACGCTTTCATAGAATGCAGCTGCCATAGAACTCGAAAGACGGTTGCACACATGACAGCCAAGTACGTGCTGTGGAGCAGGATCTAGACAGACGATATCACGAAGATTGTACGTGTTCAGATCTATGTGCGTTGCAATGAATTGAAGAATTGGACTCGAAAGACGCTTGTGTAGCTAAGCAACCGAATTGAAGATGATCAAAGCCTGTGTAAACTTGCATTCGAATTCGCTGTTACTTGTTATTCCACGAATCATCATCGAAAGATAGACACCCCTCAGCTGTGTTATGAAAATCAGCTTTCGGTGACAACTTTATTTCGTCTCCTTCGAGCTACATATGGTGTGCTTCACCGATCTCAAGAGTCCGTTATCGCCATTACCATGCGAAGCTTTATGCGTTATTGGATCATACGCAACCGAATAGAACACATCCAGCCCGATAAGATAGTCAACATTACTCGCGTAATCGAAAAAATACCCGCCGCAATGCTAAAAGCAGTAGTTTCAGGTTTGATCTTGCCCAGCGTCGCAGGCAACAAGTAAAGTAAATGCAACAAAGTAAATGTGAGACACTGTTCTCCCAGTTTCATTTATGAGTCACCCATTACATACGAAGGGGACCAGAAGCACTAGACACTATCGAAGGCAAACTTGACCTCGGGCATACGAGAGAACACTAACCTTTAGTGGATCGTAAATGCAGAGCTTATTGAAAAGAACAAGGAGGAAACAAAAATATGACAAAACGTGAACACATTCTGTACAAACTCCTTCTTCCCTTCCAATTCAATGAAATCGAAATAAATCAATGTAAATAAAATGAAAATATAAATGCACTTTACGTGCGCTTTCTTACTTGGTTGGTCGACCCATATAAACGCCTGGCGTTGGGGTGTGAGGTCTCTGTGTAATTGAATAATCTACTCTAATCCGACGCTTATCGATTTCCATTCCTGTTGTGGCGTCTTTTGCAACTTTCGCGTCGCCCAACTCTTCAAAGTATACAAAACAAAATCCTCTGGATCGTCCAGTCTGTAAGAAGAAAGAAGATAATGTATAAATAACTAACAATTGTTTACAGACAATATACATTAAGTAGTTTGTCATGTCGTTCAGCTGCTTAAGGAGGAGCATATATTCACCTATTCGTGAGGGATTCTGTGAAACTCATTGTCGGTTTTGCTGCATGTGCACTTTAGTGACATCACAAATAGAATATTCGATAGGGAAGGGAACACCATGCACTGAATGGAGGATTGAAGGGTGATTTTAAAGAAATCGAAACAACATTGTGGGCGGATGATATAATTGAGTTGGAGGGTGATGTACATGGATTGTGATGAAATTAGCTGACGACAATGTGCAAGCAGGAAGTAAACAAACATGAATGGCAAATGAAGACGTCGAGTTATGCTCTGATTCAGAGAAGTGACAATCGAGCTGATTGGCAGTTTAACATCGAACATGGATGTTTGTAGACTTATGACAACTCAAGAAAACAAGCATATAAACAAAATAGATACACTGTGACAATCGTGGCCGTGTCGACGCGGAAGTGTGTGGAGCGATCGAATAGGTATACACACAGGTAGCACAGTTTGTAGCTAATTATAGGCAAAGTGGACGTTGCTTCTGAGTGCTTTTCGTTCCTTTTTCACATGAACTTACGTTAATGAACCTCCATTACTGTTGCCCCCTAGGTGCCAGGTACATCGTGGATTTCAAGGAGTCCACAGCTACAAAATTCCAAAACCAATTGTCAGTTGAGAACGTACATAGACATCGATTAATATCGCCACTCCAGTATCTTTCAAAGAAATTAAATGAGAGAATGTTTTGGCGGATCAAATTTAAAATTTCCCACAGATTCGTGTCAGAACGCTTTCGCTTAGGTGGCTCAGGCTCTGTGGTAGCTTGCGACGTCGGAGGAAGAGAATTCCGTCAGGCGAAGAACGAATGTTGGATCTCGAGATCGTCTTGAGAGACTTTACTTGTGAGACCTCGACGGGAACCTCCTAGGAAGACGAAACGCTCGAGAAGACGTCGCATGATACACCTCAGTTGCAATGTTCTCTAATAAATAACAAAAATCTCTCTCTTACGAAAGCTTTTCTGCAGCAGCACGAAGAACCTAATGCGGTAGGGTTGTCTTTGCAAACCACAAAGAATTGGGAATCAGCTTTGTTAAGCACGATTCTGTTAAGTTATCAGAAACATATTGAAACACACTCAAAGACCTCCAATGACCAAGCACGACTTGTTTAACACTCATTTAGCAAAAGCATCCTCAACCTCCAAAGTCAACAAAAATCTGGCGAATGACGCTGACAAGAGAAACAGCAGAATGCTTTAAAGGCCACCATGGATGATAAACATCCAAGACCATCACCCAATTATACACCCGTCCACCAGAACACATTATCAGGAGGATCTTATCTAACGTCTCTGCAGAAACAATATCAATCCATTCATTTGCACTGCATCAGGGGTAGAGTGTGACGTATTGTGAAGCAAAAAGAGGGGAATTCGAGAGTTGGAAAATGTTGACAGAGCAGCTCACTTGTGCCGAGAACGTTAAGTGGTTACATACAAGAGCAAACAAGCACACGTTTCCCTATTGGCTCGAGTAATTATCGTCTTTGCAGAGGAGACGTTCTACAAAACTATTGCTTTAGACGATATCGATGAACGAATGCTTCAGTTCTTGGAGAAGCAAAAATGATCGTAGACACCTTGAAATGACCTACCCTCAACTTCAATCGACTTCTAGACACACGAAGGGAGATAATCGCCTCAAAAACGAGTCTGACATGCAGCGACACATAACTAAGGCGACAAGTAAAAAGAACAAACTCTAGTCGGCCGCAGGGAAGACGATGATTGTATCAAAAAGCCTTTTACAGAACACCATTACTTAACAGCATCCCGCTCTATATTTCTGACAAGATAATCTGCCAATTGTCGCTCCCGGATAAGTTTGACATTTACAAAAGCTCCGATTCTTGTGTTGCGATGTGATTGGCACATGTACTCGAATGAATTAATGCAAAAAAAGCACTCACCTTGGCGTCTATCACAACTTGTATGCGCTCGATGCGGCCGTACTTTGTGAATATTTCGCGTATCTTTTGTTCATCTGTGTAAATGTTCAAGCCGAAAACTCCCAAGCACCGACTTTGCAGTGGCTTTTCCTGGAAATCGAAGAAGAAACAGAATCAGAGTTTAGTCTCAAAATTCTTTGCAAATGCCATTGGTCTTACCCTTGTTCCTACACGTCGCTTAGATCCGTAAGGACTACGTGAACGCGACCTACGCCTATCCCTCGGCGAGTACGACCTTTGAGAGGAATAAAATAAGTTATTTTGTAAATTGTTTGTCTCTTGCAAAGAGTTTGTTTTTGTGTTTGCTTGATGTTTTGAGAGATTGAGATTTTGAGTATTTTTGTTTTGAAATGTATAAATTTGCTAACAAAATTTTCTGACGAAGCTCTTGAATAACATTGAACACTGGCTGTGAATGTTTGGGAACGTTTTCATAAGAAAATTTAAGATATTTATTGCATTGGCAGCGTGTACACACCTTGAACGACTTCGACTTTCACTTGGTCGTCGGCCATTTCGTCTTGGAGGCAGTGGTGTCCTCGATCTAGAGCGGCTACGCGAATAGCTGGGTGATTTTCTGTGAATAAAAAGCGGTTTACTTTATGATCAAACTGGGCAATGCTGGTAGATTGCAAGCAAAAAGAAACTTACCTTCTGCCATTCTTTCTTATTGGTGATCTGCTGACGCTTCGACTGGCGCTGCGCGGTGTCTGCAAGTGAATAAGGTTAGAAACGATCGGCATATTTTGCAATAAGATCTAATTTGCTATTTATAGAATCAGAGAGAAAATCTCTGCATTTGGGCGAATAATTCAACGCTGGAGCAAAAGCCGGCAACTAGATTTAATCAATAGAAGGCCATAACAAAACAATAAACAAACTAATTTGCGGCTAAATTCATTCCCATGGTATTGGTGTTTTGATCGCATAAACAAAGAGAGGGGGGAAACCCAGAATATTCTACCCCCCCTAATATTTCTTCACAACCCATGCACAACCAATTATTGCTCGTAACCGAATGCAGATGCAAAAGCAATAAGGAATAAACAAAATGAAACATAAATTCTCGAATTACCATGCGTCTGCTCATTTTCTCCGGCATGTAGTAAGTACCTAATTTTGATTATCTTTGAATATGAATTTTGATTGAAAATAATTGAGCTTTGGATGCTGTTGTTTCGGTTTCTGTTTAGATTGAATGCACCGAGAATTGAAAAGTTTGTTAGCGGTGACCACTGTATGTCACGATTTGCACAAAAAAATGGAAACCTCTTCGCTCACTTGATGCGAGAAAGAAAATACAACAAAAAAAAAAAAAAGAAAAACTATTCACGCGAAGTAGAACTTTTACACTGCTGACAACTACGGTAAATTAAATGCCTTATTTCGCGATGGATGAGTGAATTCAGCAGATAATATTTTGAATGAAAAAAAAAAATATTTTTCACTGGACCAACGATTTTAACCAGAAACCACTGCGCTGTGATGTGAAATAACTCAAGCCAAGAATATTTGACAGATGAGTGGCTTGTCATGTTTGAACTCATTTCTTTTTTGAAAGGGAACGATTTGCAAAAAAATCCTAGGGAAATTTCTTCATATTGGGATGCGCGCCATCTTTTGGGCGATAGGAACACCAGCCGTGTAGTGCCAATTTTGTTAAATTTCAAGAGTAAATTTAAATAAACAAACAAATTACCAAAATAAAGCGATTTGATATAGGTTTGGATAAAAAAATATTGAACAAAACTCCCACTCTATGAACACAAGAATTGGATTGCCAAAGAACAAATAAAACGAATGTCGCCACCTTGTGCATATTCTTGCGGCATCATGACCGATTCCCTTTTTGTGAGGTGCTCAAAAAAGTACTCCTTCAATTCCCCAACAATTCAAGACGAAAAAGTATCAAAAATATAAGAAAATTGCCAAAATGCCATTCCACCCTAAAGGCTACAACTAAAATTATTCGAAGAATTCGCATCAATTCCTCATAGTTGGCAAACCTGAATGCAATGACTAGCGCTTGTCCGTCCACACTACCGCAATTCACGTATTGACACACAGGTCTATTTTTTTATTTGAAAGAAAAGAAAAGAAATAAAGAGAAGACGAACAAGAAAGACTCCGACGACATATATCAAAAGAAAACACGAGAAGCTCACAAAAGGATCTGCGAAAATTTCAGTGCTTAATTAAATACAATTTTTTATAGAAATTCCCGATTTCCAAATCGCTTATCCATAAAAACAGAACACAATGGCCGGTGCTACGAAAATCGAACGGGCGCAAGAGCTCTCCACCCGGAGTCCCGAACAGGGCATCGACTTTCTCAACAAAATCGTTCGCGAACAAGAGGTTGCCGAAAACGATGAAGAACTGATCCGCATCAAGGAGCAGGGAATCCTGCAATTGGGTGAACTTTACAAACAGGATGGTAAGGCAAAGGAGTTAGCTGACCTCATTAAAGTTACCAGACCATTTCTGAGTCTGATTAGCAAGGCAAAAGCTGCAAAATTGGTGAGATCTTTGGTGGATCTCTTTCTGGACATGGAAGCTGGTACGGGTATTGAGGTGCAATTGTGCAAGGACTGCATCGAATGGGCGAAACAGGAGAAGCGAACATTTTTGAGACAGTCGCTGGAGGCCCGTTTGATTGCATTGTACTTTGACACCGGATTGTACACCGAAGCACTTCAATTGGGATCGCAGCTGCTCAAGGAACTCAAGAAACTAGACGATAAAAATCTCTTAGTTGAAGTTCAGTTGCTGGAATCGAAAACCTATCATGCGCTTAGTAATTTACCCAAAGCTCGGGCAGCCCTCACATCGGCACGAACAACAGCGAATGCGATTTATTGCCCACCGAAGGTACAGGGCGCGTTAGATCTGCAATCCGGCATCTTGCATGCCGCCGATGAGAGAGACTTCAAGACAGGATTCTCATATTTCTATGAAGCGTTCGAGGGTTTCGATAGTGTCGATCCTATCAGGGCATTGACCGCGTTGAAGTACATGTTGCTGTGCAAGATTATGCTCGGCCAGTCAGACGATGTGAATCAGATCATAAGCGGGAAGTTGGTAAGTTTCAGTTGATTGGGATTTTTGAATGGAATTCTTGTAATGCGGGCTGTTCTATGATTGCAGGCTATAACATACTCCGGCAAGGACATCGATGCAATGAAGGCAGTTGCCGAGGCTTCGCACAAACGTTCCCTAGCCGATTTCCAACAGGCATTGAAGGACTACAAAAAGGAACTGGCTGAGGATGTCATCGTTCAGGCACATTTGGGCACATTGTACGACACAATGCTGGAGCAGAATCTTTGCAGAATCATCGAGCCGTATTCAAGAGTACAGGTGAGTTCCTAAAATAGATGCATCAAGTGACGAGTTGGATGATGAGTGTTTTCTGTGTGTAGTGTGGTATTCCTCCCGTCTTTGTTGACTGCTTGCGAAGGCCGTTTTTCTTTGTCTGTATTAATAGTCGGCCACAAAGTGAATGAGCATATGTACATGATGGAAATTAACATGCAAACCTGGCATATTTTCTATTTTTTGCTGACTAATTTGTTGTTCGGATGTGTATTGTGTGTACGTGGGTACTGAGGATGCGCTAATTCTAAACTACGCAGCGTACGACCGACTGAAGGTGACACACACAAGTGATTGGTCGAAAAGTTGATTGGTGGTCGGATTTATGCAAACAGGATGATCAATCGTAAATTTTAAGAGTCCAAGAAAAACGGATCGGTGGAGGAAATCAGACCTGGTCTGTGTGTGAATCACATATGAAGGAGAATGCCGCAGGGGGAGACGTTGTTTTTAGTTTTGTTGTGTGATAAATTTGAAGTCATAATGCATTTCTATTCTCACACTCTCTCTCTCTTTTTCTCTTTGCAGGTATCACATGTAGCCGAATGCATTAAGCTTCCCATGCCTCAGGTTGAAAAGAAACTGTCACAAATGATACTCGACAAGAAATTCAGCGGCATCCTCGATCAGGGTGAAGGTGTACTTATTGTATTCGAAGAAACCACCGTTGACAAGACCTACGAACGCGTCCTAGAGACAATTCAAAGTATGGGCAAAGTTGTCGACACACTCTATCAGAAGGCCAAGAAACTCTCATAGACATTAGCACTTTCAGTGAAATCATTTCTAATATACATAAAAAAACAAGAAAATGTTTATTTTGTTAATCTTGGGATACTATCGATTAATTAACATCATCTAACCTCATCAAAGCTTCCACTCTTTTTCCCTTCTCGCCCTCCTCCTTTCCGAAATGTAACGATTCATAATTTGATTTAACTTCTTTCTTATTCAAAAATTCTTGCTTGTTAACTGAACTGAGATGAACACTTTTCACTAGATTGCAATAGTTTGCGCTTTGATCTGTTTCCAATAAGATAACCTTGATTTCTTTGTTTTTTGGCTGAGAGTTCACAACAAATTTACCATTATACGAGTATAAAAGAATAATTAATAGAAAAAGATGAGATTTAACAAACAAAACGGATGAAATGGACTTTTATTTGATTTTGTGGATGATGTGCTTTTTGTTTGGGTTTTGCGCGGAACTGTCTGTCTTTGAGTTTGTACTTCTTGTGCTTGTTTTTTTTTTTTAATTTTATACTTCTTAATCGATTGTTATTTGTAAGGATATATAAGTAATTATACAAAACAGATATACAACTTATGTCGAATTAATAAAGAATATTGTATTGGATACATGCAGCGTAAGGATATTTTGGGAGAGTGGGCTGATGAAAGGGATCGAAGGTCTAAGGGGCTGGACCATGTAGAATGCATGGGCAACTTGGTTCCTGGCTGAGGAGTCTCCGAGCTTGAGCCTGTAGGACAATGCAATGGAGGGCACTCACTTAAGTTTTGTAGAATGGATGGACAGAATGGAGTTCGATTCCGAGCTTGTGGAACAACGCAACAGAGGAAGTCTACGTTCACGATACCTCATACAGGTGGAGAAGGACCTCAAACACAAAGTTGCTTGAGGTCCTTCACGATGCGCAAACAGTTTAAAGTGTTGAAAAATAACCTCAAACAAATTTATGTGCGAAATGGACGCAACGGAGAACGTCCACATCTCCACACACAAGAGGAGAATGACCATAACCAATTTGGGGTGCTCAGTTGAAGCAGCTAGCAAAGTGGTTACCCTTTTTGAATTCCAATAGTAGATCTCGAACGAATTCATGTTACTTGCTCAATTTTTGAGTGAAAGAGCAGTTTCTTGGCCGCACTTTGTATATGACATCCTGCATAGCACTTACGGACAAATTGAAGGGACTGCAGGCCATTGGACAAAGACCACACTCAATGGCAAGCATGTGTATAAGTTCGTTTAGTCAGTTGTGGTGCAATAAGTTCAAATATCGAAAGGACAGGGTAGGATAGCTGTTGACAAGCTGAACAGATCATCCGATGTAGAACTCTGTCAACTCCTTAACCGAAGAAATAAGAACTCCAATATGTGTCACCTACAAACGTTTACAAATTTTTAAGTGATTTCTCAGTCTGGGAGAGAATGACACCTATTCGTACCTGCGACGTCGAAGTGCCTGGACTTGTATTTTCTTATTCCATAAGTCGTACTTTCCCATGAACATGCACATTTATTTTTTACTTGGCCCTACAGTCCGGGTGGACCTCGCCCTCAACCAACAAGTCTCTCCAACTAGCGCTATCTCTGACTAGCTGCCTCCAGTTTCGCACGTCAAGTTCGTTGAGGTCTTCCACCACATGGTTGCGCTATCAAAGACGCGGGCGTCCTCTGTTGCGTTGACACACAAGTACGGAGTCGAAGACTCTTGGGGCCGGAGCTGAGTTATCCATAAGCTGTACATGGCCCAGTCACCCTATGCGTTGGATCCGTGGCCACCAGTCTAGACGCATGTAGCTGTGCAGGACAGTAAACGTAGTGTTTGAACCTACCTTGAGTGGCAGGAGTGGGTAAAGTATTCGATTTTATGAGCAACATATTTGGAAGCAGATGAAGTTTGGACAAGAGCTGCAAGTAGACACTCAGCGTAGAGGACTGGGTGCATGTTATGCACCTCGGGGGAAACGTGGACTTCACAAGAGAAATGTAACCTTAGATCCGAAGCAGAATCTCCCTGGCAACAGTTACTACTTCAGTTTATCCGGCAACTAGCGGATCTTGCGAAGTCTCTTGGCTCGAAGGATCAAGTCCGCCATCATACTAGGAGTCAAAAATCGGGCCAAAAGACAAGATGGCATTCTTGGTGTATAGACAAAAGTTGCAGGCATTTAGCCCTGTCTGCGAGTAAGATGAGTGGAAGAGGAGACATGTTCGTGGCCTGTGCAAAGATAAGGAAGACAAATGTCGCTCGAACGAATTGAATCAGGCGCGTCGATCGCATGGGCACTAATTCTCACACTAAGAGAGACGTCTGTTTCGAGAAGTTCAGGAAGGACGGACTTTCTGAATAAAGGCCAACTCAAGACTCAAGGCCACTGTGTCAGGAAGCATGAAACCGTGGCTCAATTTCAGAACCATCAAAGATCTTGAGCAGATTCTTAATACAAAAATTAAACTAAACGTCAGCCTCCCCCAACCAACTTAAAAGACTAATGACTTTGAAAGCAATCAAACTCAATCATGTCCTTCAGTTGCCGGCAATTTAAAATAACTAGATTCCTCCCCTCATAGCATCACACACTCTGCCCCTGTCACCATCTGCATCAACTGCTCAATTTAAGTTGCCGACGAGAAAAAAAGCACTTTTAATATTTTCCGCCGTCAATAGAAAGTCGATTGTCCGCTTCCTGTTGCCTGCTCTCTGTTTCCAACCACCTTTGGATCAATATACTAAGCTACTCGCATATTCCACCACTTGTTGCATATGCCTATTCACCCAAGTTTACACTTAATCCCGATGAATGACTGGCTGTATGCCGCTGATAATGACCATCAAGGTCTTCAGTTGGAAGCAAATCAAATCCATTGCCTTCAAAGGATCCGGTATCCACGTGTAGATGTGAACAAGACAAGAATTTATTGGACGATCTTCTTTCGCTGAATCATGAATGAGCTGAGGAATCATTAATTTTGTCCCATTTCTCGACGGGAGGTGTTGATGGGGAATGGATGTTTTTTTGTCATGCCGTGTGGCCGTTTCGATAAGCTTTGTCTTTAGCATAAAGTTCCAATTATTCATACACGTAAAGTAATCCAACGGATAATGGCCCTGTTTGGATGTGAAGAGGCAAGAGAGAGAGAGAGAGAGAGTGAGAGCGCGCGTTGCGTGGGACTTTGGGAGAGTGGCACGGTGGCCATTACTAGTTTCCGGTTGAGCTTTTATAATTGAATTTTGCGCATGACTCAAGCTTCCTTTGTAGACAGAGTCCATCGTCGTCTTGCATTGGTGGTGGTGTTCTTTTGAAGCTCTTTGTGGACTTCTACTTGAAATGAGTGGAATGAACTATATTTTCCATGCTTTTGCTTGTATTCTAGAGGAGAATTTCACATGGGACGAGTGGGCAGGCAAGTGTACTATTGGGCATTTACTTTGCGGTTTTACACGGGGAATTGGGTGGCATGGAGTCTTGGATGTTTCTGAGTCCCATCAGAAGGATGTGCTGTGAGTTTGGTGAGTTCAAGGGGATGTCAACTTTGTTTCGGTTTTTAAAATCTCTTCTTCCAAGTTTTGTCCAATCTTTCAACTTAGGTTAGTAGACAGTTGGCAGACCCTTCTCCCAAGGAGACCGGTGCCCCCTCACCTAAAGCTCGGAGCCCTCTAGGGTTCTCAACCAGCTCCTGAAGTGCCGGGGTATAGGAAACCGTCTAGCTCCGTACCCAGTACTTCCAAAGGCCGTGC
Source organism: Eristalis tenax (assembly GCA_905231855.2). Taxonomy (NCBI): domain Eukaryota; kingdom Metazoa; phylum Arthropoda; class Insecta; order Diptera; family Syrphidae; genus Eristalis; species Eristalis tenax. The sequence goes on from HG993125.1 coordinate 2,650,401, forward strand.
GGACCGAACAAACACTAATCGGAACTTAAGTCGGGGAACTACTGAGCACTTGAAGGTTATAAGGCTCTCATTAGAGAGCGACGTTCTGCTTCACGCTTATTGGAATGTTTAAAGGGATTGCTTGGACCACGATGATGGTACAGTACGAGGGAAACGCCACCACGTTCAAGCTTGTCAGGTCCGCGAAAACGTCCCCACTGAGCCTAAAAGCATCAGCAAGGTAGCGTCCAGGGCATTTTTTTGGTAATTGGGTTACGCTAACTCTTAGAAACACAAGCGTTGGTAAAGCAAAAAATGAATTGGAAGGCGATGCCGATGCGTATTGAATCAAAATCTCTAAGCATGGGCTGGAAACCCATTCCACATCCGTGTATGAATCTCTGTAATTACATAGATCTGCGTTCGCAATTCGGCTGCAGACTGAATTTATGGGCATTCCTAGAGAGCAACTATTAAGGCTGACTTGTTTAAGAGGAGGAATGGCACTGTTTATAAAAATGCCAATCAAATAGGAGGGCACATGACATACATGATTTCAACAATGTTCAGAAGACGGGAACAATTCTGTGATGCGTCTTTTTTTTTTCTGCATGCCATGCGACAGCCTCAAATGAGCTGAACGAGCTCCAGCCCAGATATGTCAGTTAAACTTCAGTTTTGGACCAAATAACAAGCAGACCAACAGGAGAAAACAATTCTTCGCAAAGTCGATGAAAAGCTAATCACTTTTTTGCACAGGAGGTGGTTACTGATAGAACGGCGTTCACGGTCATCCACTCACAGACAGTGGCAAAGTGAGTTTTGACGTCAACAGCTTTGGAAGCGTTTTTGCTGTTATTGATGCCCCATTGCTGCCAAGGTCTGAATTGAACGACGTACAACCTTTAGATCTTAGACAAAACGTCACGTTGGGCAGCTATGAATTCGATGTACTTCTGGACTTCGTGTACCTCGGTTTCGCAGTGAACAGTACGAACAACATAAGAACCGAGATCAAACGGAGAGTTGCTCTTTTTGTTGACTAGAGCCTTTTGTAGTAGAGTCCGCTCGAAAGACCAAGCTGACTTTATAATGGACCATCTGAAAAGCGGATGAAGAAGTCCTTGGGCTCTTGGAGAGAAAATTTCTGCGTAAGACCTTTGGTCTTATTTGCGTTGACGGGATTCGGAGGAGGGGACTCAACGTGAACGACATGAGTCTATACAGCCGTCTACGGGTCGAACGCCTAATGTGTTTAGGCTAGGAAAACTGAGCTCCGGCCCGAAGAGTCTTCGACTCCGAACCTGTGAGACAATGTTGCCCGCATTTAAGGTGGCACAACCTTGTGAAGTTAGACCTCAACCAACTTGGAGTGCTAAACTACAGGCAGCTTGTCGCGCTAGTTGGTTGGGAGTTGAAATAAAAGCAAACAAGAGGTTACATGGTCATCTTAGCCAACGTTTAACCAATAAACTCCTGAAGTGTGAGAAAAAATTTAAAGATTCACTGGCTACATTCATGGGCAGCGCATATTCCTGCCTACCTCTGCCTCCTATGATTAGAATGTTCTCTGCTGTGCTCTGTGCTTGTGCGAGATTCGATGGCTGAGTTGTTGCCTTAGTCAACGCGGATGCGTGCTTTAAACAGTTCATTTCCTATTACAAACTTGAGCGCAGTCTAAGGCGGACGTGGGCTTAACCTCCACAACTGCCACTTGTGTGGTGAGACCTTTAATTGAGGGGACCAACAGTTTTCCTCGCAGAATCCGAAATTTGAGAAGATTTTCCTCATCATCATCTTACCCGCGTGCTCCACTAAAGGGGTCCCGGGGGTAAGCCACGCACGAGAGATCTCCAGGCAACTCGATCCTCCGCCATCGGCTCTAACTCATCAGGAGTTATGCCCAAGCGTAGCCAGTTAGAGGCTTTTCCTTGTCAGCTATTGTTTCTGAGCATTTTTAATTACTCGAGAGGACGTTCTTCGCTTAGAGAGTTAAACCTAAACACCCAGAGCAGGAGTTGACAGCCGACGATGACCATTCAGAAGGCCGCTTCCAAAATCGACTGCCAATCATAGACAACTACTGTCCTCTCATAAGGAAAGCCCAGCAGATGAGTACAAGTTCCCTAAGTTTCTTGAAGGCGCGTGCTGTCTTGCTCCAGTTATTCCACTGGTAGCCACCCCAACCTTCACACGGTTCTCTGATTGCTACTGTTCCGCTGAAACGATTTAAGGAAGCCTTGAAAGTCGGGGGTTGGGTGAGTTATTTGTCTCCGAAAGCAAGCACCACTCCAGTGGTACGCACAAAAAGCTCCACCCACCACTGGTATGTGGTGTGCTGCTGCTGCTACTGCTGCTGCTGATTCAAAACAAAACTCAAAGCTCTCGGAAATCAAATCACAGCCAAACGAAAACCCTCCACCACGAATACACTCGCACATTGTCACCTCAGCACCGAGAGCGAGAGAGACCTGCTCACGCTTACTTAGACCGTTCACCAAGCAGGGTGAACAAAATTTCCATTTCATTACAAAATCGATCGCATGATGGCGCTACGGCTTTCGTACAATCGCCCGTCAGGAAACTAGTCCGAGTCTAGAGCAGAAGCAAATAATCTCATTTCTATCGATTCACTCGCTTAAAAAAGTGGATACTTAAGCATTATCTCCGATCCGCTTGTGATTCGAAGCGAAGGATACTCAACTGAAATCCTTTGGTTTTTAATTTTGTTATTTTGAAGAAAATGTAAAAGAAAAGTATTCCTCCATTAACGTGTGGCTGTCTGTTGTCTCTGTGCAGTGAGTTGTGTGAAAAACGGGCGAAAAAAAGTCATAGCCCCCACCTGCTCAGAGGAGCAGGATATTTTTGAAATAAATCCAAATCCACGGAAAAGGATACATAAATTCGGTGAGTACTTGTGATTTGAATAAATAGAAAGAAAATTCCCAATTGGCCAGGGCAGGAGGAGAGGTGCTCGATGCTACCCAGTTGTCAGGGTCAATTGAGAGTGTATCTACTCTCTAGGTGTATATACGGGTGTCCTCGATGAGCAAAGAAAAATGAAAAAAACACTCCGAGATGTAGACACAATGAAATCAAGTGAAACGAAACTCATTTTTGTCTTAGCAATTTATGTAATTGCTTCGACCGTGTATGGGTCTTATACTTATTCCAGCCATCCGTCGCCTCGGCGACTAGGAATCCTTCTTCATTTCACTACCTCGTCATCGTCCAAACAAACGAGCTCTTGTGAGACATATCATCCCATCGAGCAGCGTGTCCTCAAGAGCCGCGATGCTAAACAGTGCGTGGCACAGCAGCCGAGGTTGGAGTTCCCGTTGCTCTCAAGTGCCCCACTCAAGGATGTCAAAAGGTTTTTGGCACAAGCCATTCTTCTTCTCATTCTCATCGATTTTCAGTTTCCCCGTGACATCAACATCATCATCTGGTATTCGATTTATTGAAGAAAAAAAAAACAGCAAGCGACTGATGATGTCGATTCTGGAGGGGTGGTGTGTGGTGTTTGTGGTTGTGGCACGAATACGGAGAGGGCAGGGAGGCGGTGGCAGGTCGTGAGGTTGGGAGACTGACAAGTGAATTAAACGAAAATACACTCCGTGAATGTACTGCGGGTCCCTTTTAAATGGCACTTCGCACTGACATCGATGGCAGACTCAAGGATCCCTCTTGTCGGAATAATGCAAGCAGATGTGTTAATGGCAGTCGCAAGTTTGATTACTTCGTTTATGAGAACGAGAAGTGTCGTCAGATTGGTGAGGGGAGTTTTTTGTTTTGCACCGATCAGAGGGATGGTCTTACAGATTATCCCCTTTAAATGAAGAATCGTGTGGTTGGCACGGAGGAGCAAGGGCATTCGGCGTATATGAATATGAAATTTTTGTGAAGGAGGTTCTTTGTAAGCTCGGATTTGGAGAGAATTTTTGGAATTATTGTTTAAACGTGTACACACACATCTGTCCTCTTTCACGACTCGACGCTTACGTGCTCAAGACTTTGGATGAATGAATAAAAATGTCCTCAAGCATGCAATTCGTGTCCTTATCTTCCAGTATTTTGGTCGCCATGTTGTACTTAGTTAAGACCGTCTACCACTCCTCTAAGGGTCGACGTTCACTAACAATGTCCGATGTACTTGTCAGGAAAAACTCGGACGAGTCTGGTAAAATTGTACGTCCCCCCTCCTCTCATGAGACAACAACACGAGTGGCTGCTGTAGAATTCAAGTCCTGGTGAACCTCCTTTTACCATCATGGCTTCTAAGCTCCTCACACAAAGTCATTCCAACAAGAATGCATCGGTTTTTTGATGATGTTCTCCTCTACGGGTTGAGATTGATGGAGGATCTGGGAAATCGAGGGTGATACGACGCAAGCTTTCGACATTCGACAGAAGACAGAAAGAAGATGAAATCCCATGTAGAGGTTTATTTCACGAAGATGTCCACTTCTACGAGCAGAGATGAATTGATGCATTGTCTCCCCGAAATTGAACCGGAGTTTCTGAGACATCCAGAGGCATTCCTGTGATTTGTTTCATAAAAATGTTCTCTCCCCAGAGCGGAGATGAGTTGAGCCATAGGCTTCTGGAAATGGAAACGTAGAAACGGAGAAATCGAAATATGTTCCTGCATGAATGACGTCGTTTCGACATTCCTTGCACTGGCAGGAGATGGAACTAGTCTGATTGCAATTAACAATGACCAAAAGATGATCTCCTTTACGAGGAAAGTGGACTGCATCGGCTTCTCGGAGGATGATAACAGTCGACAGCTTTTCGAGAATGACGTTTGGACATTCAACCCCTCTATGAAACTTTCAAACGACATGGATGTATTCATGTACGCAGGTCAAATCACAAACTGTTGAAGTCTATGCCGAGAGGAGGTGTACGTGCTGTTCTTTTTGCTATCTCAGAATGGCGATGTTTATGAGGTTATTCTTGGTTCCAAGCATTGTCACTGTGGCAGAAGTGGTTCAGTTCGTCTGCATCTCGACAAAAGCATGCCTGATGATGTGTTTTCTAGAATGTTTCTACCGCTGACAACATGTTCACCGACAGTGTGCCCGCAAGACCTCATGAAGCTATTATACCAGTTTTGGAACAGCCAAGATGATGATTAATCATTCAAGAAGGTTCACTGAACAAAATTACAATCATCAACGAGCCAAAGAAGCTCTGGATTAACAAATCTGGCCGTACAGTACATAAATCCGTAGGCACTGTGGCCAGGTGATAGAAACTATGCCCGAGAAAGATTCATAATGATAAACAGAAGATCCATGACAGGGAAAGACTCCCAAGAAATCCCATCTGGAGGAGTTGTTTTTCTAGACCCTAGAAGGGAGTACAATAGATTCTTTATGGTCGCAGTCCTAGTGTCTTGTTCTGACGCCCCCGAGTTATTCTGAAGGCAGCCCTTAAATCCTAGACCTGGGCCCTAGAAGAGAATACAATAGATTCTTTATAGTCGCAGTACTAGTGCCTTGTTCTGACGCATCCGAGTTATTCTCTCATGAATCCTAGACCTAGAACCTAGAAGAGAGTACAATAGATTCTTTATGTTCTTGAATTCCATTCTAAGGTCTAAGACCTTGAGTGAAGTCCTTCTTGAACTTCCACCTTCTTTGTGTGGCGCAACAGGCCGGGGAAAACCTGGCCCTCACCCAGCAATCCTTTGTAACTAGTGCGATCTTTGGCTAGCTCCTTCAGTTGCACACACCAACTTAATTGATCTCTTCTGCCACGTGTATTCGCCACATTTGAGAACCTTCAGTTTCCCTAACCTCACATATCAGGTCTAGCCTGCTGGGATTTGTAGCACTGCTCTGTTCGGTCAGGCAGCAGGACACTGAAACATGCAATTGATTAAGCGACGAAACGGAAATGTACTAGTTTCAACTTACCCACGTGAAGCCTAGGACACTCTGAGCGTGAGATAAACCTGCCTTTCATCCTTGACGGTCTCGAACGAGCTACTCGCTGCCTCTAATACCAAGTGGTTTTGCACACCACCGGAAGAGTTTTCTTCTCGCACCAGGGGGTTCAAGGGGATTTAGCCTTGGCCACACCAGTATAGACGAACTAACTCCAACCAAGCGACGATTGGGACACCATCCTCCTCTCAGGGGCTAAAATAATCCCCAAATGACTTGCCAGACTCTTGAATTTCCATCTGAATTATAAATTACAAACAAAAGAAAACTCCCTAATCCGGAAAGGACTTAATCGCCGCAAATTCACTGAAACTGCCAATTCGGGTGTCCTCATTTATCCCTCCTGTTGAGTATCATTTAGGGCAAGTTGTAAGCCTCTACAAAAGCAATTTATCATGCAAATTCTCTTTTGCTTTACTTTCAGCAGAACCAAATCCGTGCAGTGGCAGTGGACCGCAAGGCTGGCAACAATAAGCGTTGAAACTGAATCTGAGGACAGCCAACTGTAAGCGAGCGACTGAAGGCAACAAAAGAATCCACTACTCCGACTGAGACAAAAAAGCCATTTAATCGTCCGTCCCCGGGGATCAAAAGCAAGAGACTGTAGGCCAACAAAAGGGCCGAGGCACACGAGAGAAGGACACCCATGGATCAATATGGCAATGAGTACGGCGGCGGTGGTGGCGGTGGGTACGGCCAGCCAGCAGGCGGTGGAGCCTACGGGCAGCCGGCTGGTGGGGGTTACGGTCAAGCGGGAGGCTACGACCAGTCAGGCAATTATGGCGGTGGCTACGGCCAGGACGCCGGCGGCGGAGGTTACGGTGGTGGCTTTACACAAAACATTCCCGCTGGAGGTATACAACAGCCGTACGGTGTGAAGGCCAGGCCAAGGGTCGACGTAGAGGCGGAGGGGGAGGTTGATCCATCATTGTAAGTCTTGGCAGAGGAGAGGTGCTGAAATGAGATGGACACTTGAAAGGTGTGGGTTTCTTTTGACGCAGGTATCCCGAACCGAAGGAGGCGACGCACAAAATCCGTGGCAAATCCGATGTCATCGAGATGTTCTTCGGCCCCGTCGACCAGGAGCTGCTGGTCGTGAAGAGTTTCTACTTCTTTTTCTACTCGGCCTTCGGATCGCTGTTCCCCCTGATGGGCGTCTACTTCAAACAGATGGGAATGAACCCGGGCCAGTGCGGCATTCTGATAGGAATGAGACCTTTCGTGGAATTCCTCTCGGCACCTTTCTGGGGCTCCTATGCGGACAGGTAAGGAAGTTCAACTTGATCGGACTCTGAACTTGAGGACTCCTCGGTATTCTAGGTGCAAGCAGGGAAAGAAGTTGCTGCTGGGCTCACTTGCCTGCTGGGTGTTGTTCACTCTTCCCCTGGGTTTCATACAGCCCGAGGCCGTCAAGTGCATTGAGAAGAATCGAACCGATTACGTCCTGACGACAACACGAGTGCGGAGAGACGTGTCCCCGTACGAAAGCTTTGAAACCAGCACTGAGCTGTTTGACGAAAACGCTCACGTTCCCGACGAGCCCCGGAGGAGGTAAGCATGCCAAACTCTGTCTCCAGAACTCCCACTCAGTGGACTTTCTTTTAGGGACCGTCGATCGACTTTTCCTTACATCGACGCTGGGATATCGCCGGTCCGGGTCACATTCGCCTCGAACTACGACGACAAGCACCACAAGGACTACGTCAGTCCGATCTTTTCGTCCATGGTCTACCGGACTCCAGTAAGTGATTGAACTTCAAAAGCCGACTTGACTTTCAATAACGCTCTCCCTTCTGCAGGACATTCAAAAGGCCTTCTTTCTGCTTCTTCTGCTGATCCTCATCGGAGAGTTCTTCAGCGCTCCCGCCATCACACTGGCCGACTCTGCTGTGATCACTTTGCTCGGCGAGGATGCCGATAAGTATGGCCACCAGCGTATGTTCGGCTCGTTGGGCTGGGGCATCTCCATGTTCTTCGTTGGCATCGCCTTGGATCACTCGACCTCATTCCCCGACCACCCGTGCGGACCGGAACGCCAAGAGAAGAACTACACGATTTGCTTTGCGACATTCTCTGTCCTCATGACATGCGCCATTCTGACCGCGACGCAGATCACTTTTAAGTACGACTTTTCCGAGCCAGAAACCAAGCCGTCTGACAGTGTGGACGCAAACCGCACTGCCGAGGATGAGATGCAGAATCAACTTGCCGCCCAGCTGAACCTGCCTTCGTTGGCTGTGGGCAGTGGGAGTGCTTCGAGTGCACCTCTCCACCAGCCAAACTTGGGGGCGCAGTCCAAGATGTTCGCGCAAACAACGAAAGAAATGCCAGAGTGGATGGCCGTGTTGCATCATTTCAAGGATCTGAAGTGCGCCTCGTTTCTGTTCGTGGCCTGGTTCATGGGCTTCGGCATCGGCCTGATCTTCACGTTCCTCTTCTGGCATCTTCAGGACTACGGAGGTTCACCAACTCTTTTCGGAGTGGCCTCGGTAATCAACCACGTGTCGGAGATCTTCGCGTACTTCTTCAGTTTCCGGCTCATCACCCAGATTGGCCACGTCAAAGTTCTGTGCTTGGGCTTGATTGGCAATGTCCTTCGATTCCTCTACATCTCCTACCTGCGCAATCCCTGGTGGGTCTTGCCATTCGAATTCATGCAGGGCATCACCCACGCCGCTGTCTGGGCGGCCTCCTGCTCGTACATCGCTCACAACACGCCACAGCATCTGAGGGCCTCAGCACAGGGCGTTCTCCAGGGAATCCACCACGGTCTGGGGCGGGGATGCGGTGCCATCATCGGCGGAATGTTTGTCACGTACTACGGCACCACTGCGACCTTCCGGGGCTACGGTGTCATGTGTCTGGTGGTGCTGGGCGCCTTCATCTTCATCAACTTCTACCGGAAAGAGCATGGCTTCATTTCAGAGATCCCAGCCACTGAGGATCCTCACCAGGTTTGTTCGGTTGATTTGTTGAGCGCTGGATGGAAAATAAGTGATCTCACTTTTCAGGTGGCAGAAGAAACGTCTCACTTGGCACCGCATGGTGTGCCCAGCAACCCGATACCTCGCGCTCTGTCCAACACCCGGCTCAATGAGATGAATCCAAATGGGACTGGCAACAGCTATGGCACCTACCAGACGACCGGAGGCAACCTGGATATACCCGGAGCGAATCCACGTAACCCTTTTGCTCAGTAAATGCCATCCATTTGAGGTATATCCTTTTTTTCGTTGTTTTGTTTCATTTTGATTTTTTCAAGTTAAGTTGAGTCGAGTTGCTTGTAAATTTATTTGTTGTGAAGATTTACTGTTCAGTTGAGCATAGTGTGGATTCAAGGGTTGAAGGATTGTGGGGGAACAAATGTATGGCTTCATAAGTGGGAAGAAGGAAGACTGGTTGGTTTTTAACTCAGTAGACAACAGACAGACTCAGTAACAGAGTGTAGACAGAAATTAAACTATGAACAAAATTTGTTAACGAGATTATTTTTTGATGCTGGCAATATTTTTACCAAACGTTTGAGTACAGATGTGGGAGGAGGGGTCTCTCCTCCAAGTCGTTCACAGCTTCCCATAATTGCCGCAAGCTTAAAACTGATATCAGATCTGAACGAAAAGTCAGAACATTGTCCAGTTTCAAATCGTCCATAATTGAACAAATGCTCCAACATCATGTCATTGCGTATATGGACGAAACTTAACGAATGTGAAGAAAGTGGTTAGTAGGGCTGCTGTAAATCATTGCCACGGGTTCCGTTGATTGCTGAAGTTGATTCAGTGGGAAGAGAGAAGACATAAATATATAAATATTTACCCAACGGTGGTGTGCAAATGATATGTCTCTCCATGTCCTTTGCGAATAAAGGCTTTAGCTTAAGTCAGCACTGAACGAAAATTAGTAAGAGCATCGTCCAATTTCTAAGCGTCCATAATTGCTTACAACTACCAGACCAACTATCATATGCGTTGCTAGAGACCGCTTTATATTACTAAACAAAAATTGACGAAACTTAACGAAAGTGAACAAAGTGGTGTACGAACAATGGAAACGGCTTATCATTTCTGTGTATTCCCTTGATTCCTGAACTAAGTCTACTTCCGTCGTGGATAAGTGGCCACTCCGCCGTACACACTGGCAACAAAAAGAGATTCCCCCCAAGTCCAGTTGCCTCTTGAATCAACCTGTACATTGTAGGTCGCATAATTATTTGCACATTTAACTAAAAAAAAACAAATATTTACTTATGTATAATTTGCAAAAAAAAGATGGTAACGTATAAAAATATAGAAATAAACGAAGTAAGTGTAATGGGAAGCAACAAAAAAGTAAAACTTTAAACGTAAAACATATCTCCAGTATTGGCCTGCCTGTAAGAAGTAATATATACAAAAAATATATTTATTTTGCTTAATAGATAAACTGAGAAGTATATATTCATAGGGGTGTAGCGGAAGGGGAAGACCATTGATTAAAAATCCAGTCAAGAGACAGGGGTGAAAAAAAAACAAAACAAAATGCAATAATCTAACGAAATACAAAGTTGAGGATAAATATTAAAATATAGGAAAGTAAACTAGATACCATATGCAATCATAGAGCAGATAGAGACACGTACTCGTACAGATATGAGATAGAGAAATAGAATATAATCAGTATCGCATTTTAGGTAGCAAACAAATAAGAAGGATGGATCTCTGGTGGAGGCATGGAGATGGGGAATGGATGGAAAAATTACGTGGCTTTTGCGAGTAGAGGAAGTGGGTTATATCGGTAAAACGGCACACGGTGCAGACAATCTGCACAGACATGATGGCCGAGTTCATAAACGTCACACTGCGGCAGCCTTACAGAAACTGCAGTGACTGTGCATGAGAGCAGTCGGCAAATGCGTTCATACGAGCAATGTGACAGTCAAACTGCGTTCAAATGGGAGTGATTTTCGGTTTTGTTGCAGGATTGCAGGGAAACAGAAAAGTGTAATGGTTCTTAAGGACATCATACGGAAATTCTCTTATTTTTTTAAGGAAATTTCTGTTATTTGGAACATGTTTTGACTTCCAAGTCTTTTTAGTCAAAAGCATGGCCCATTTGCTTTTCGAAAGTTGGCCAGTTTATTATATTTATTAAACATTAAACCTAGAATCATACTCTTCGTAGACATGATGTAGACTTTCATTTTATCAATACAAATGTCAACCAAACACTTTTTGAGTCGCCCACTTATGTGGCATTTGTGAATACTTTTTGACAATGCTGACCTGCTGCAAACTTGCGGCAGTATTCGTGTTCATAAATGAGGAAATTGAGAGTATATTTTGTGCAGTGCAGGGGCAACAATGTTGCAATTATGAACTCAACCTATTTTGTATCGTTTCCTCGTGGTCTTCGGGTCGGAAAATTGACAGACACTGTCAATCATTGCTTTGGCAATAGAAACAAAATTTGATCAATGAGTTGTGCATTGTCTATCCGTGTTTTTATTCACGTTTACGGAATGAACTTTCATATTTTTTTTCATAGCCTTTACACGTCGCTGTAGACCATGAAGAATTCTAAAAATGTTCGCTGCAAACATGCGACATGAATACACACGCCACAGACGGTCTGCGCAACATGTGCACAGCAACAAAATATATTAGTCTGCAGCGACGTGTCTATGTAGTGTATGGGTCCTATACTTCAAGATTGTATGTGAAGACCAAAGAAGTTCTTAAGACTTGATGGGGGACAAAAATGTCTTGTGAATTGCAAGTAGCCACTCATAGGGTCCAGTTCAAGAAATCATTCAAATGCGCGCTCCCAACAAGTTTTCCAAATAAATACTTGACGTCGGCAGAAAATGTGAACTAGTCTACAGTACACTCCGGCAACGCGTGAACCCCGATTGATGTGAAAAAAATTCAAAAAATAAACGATGGTCTTTTGGACACCTTGTTATCACCATGGACACCTTACACGTTGGTCTGCATCCAGATATCAGTGACCAGTACTCCTTCGTTTGACTGTGTCTGCAGAAAATGGACAGCATTGAGGCTGAATACTTTAACACGCATTAGCGTTCAACTGGCGCAGCTTTGCTTAGTTCCTTCCAATTGGGATTACCTAACCGTGAGGTCGACTTGTGTGTGCTGCTTTAAACGCCCTTATTATCTTCGTCCCATGGGCAATAGTGAAAGGTTCTTCGGAAATGAGCCAATTTGGCTTTAGATTCATAGACGGTTTTCAGTCTCCTATCGATTTACAGCCCGTATGGATGCCATCAACGTAAACTGTACCAGAGACCGCATAAAGAACGTTGAACAACATTTGAAGAAGATCAACGACGACCAAGGACTTCTTAAAGGTCTTTTGAAATTGGCCAGCTAGATGGCTTTCGTGATTGAACCTGACACAGACGAAAAACCCCATTACGGCTTGTCCGGAGAGAGACCAGACTGATGATTGTCCGTGTCCACTGAGGAATTTGATTGGAATGTCAATGACATTGATAGGGTAGAAGTTGGTTGTCTCTATAGCTACGGATGCTAAAGACGGAGGCGGTTAAAATGGGTCTGGTGTGGATCGAGGGATAATCCAGGTGTATGCGAAGTATACGTATGACACAATATCGACATCTCGGATAAATTGTCAGGTACTGCCACCCACGCCTTGGCGTGACACTGTCACCAGGCACTTCGTCTACTCGACCATCCATTTTGGATAACTCTGTAAAAGTCGATTTCTTGTAAATACTGTAAAATCTAGGCAAAAATCATATTTTCTGATATAGATATATCTTGTGTCGGAAGCCACGTGAAGTAGCCTTCACTACAACATCACTGTTTGAATGCCATTCTTGGAAAATGTGTTGGATAGGAGCTTGGATTGAAAATGGTGACAGGATGCTCGTGGACTTCACTAGTATGACGGAAAATGTTGCATCCGCGTGCAAATGGGTAGATGAGAATCGTAAAGGCCAGTCTGTAGCCTGGAATGAATTGACAAGAAACGACTAGGTGTATCATTAGAAGACTGATAGTGTGTAGGCTATTTGAATGTCAAACATCTACAACCTCATTCTTAGGTGGCATTCGCTTACACGACTTTGGGCCTTTCTTTTCACTTTCGCCCTCGACGGAATTATAGCTTCGGTCTGGATCTTCTACCTGCGCTACAGTCTGGGGTGAACCTGGTCAACAAATCTCTAAAGCTGACAAAGTTTTTTGCGCCAAGTTGGTTGAGGGTCTTTTCCATTATATTGCGTTGTCCCACTGGTGCGAAGTCGGGGCTGAGTTGTCCACACGCTCAACCTTAGGCGTTGGATCCGTGGACACCTAGGCTGGTTGAATTTTCTTCGCCAAAGATTGAACGCAGTCCTATTCCCGCGAGAGCCTCTTAATCTGCTCCTGAGATTGTCCGTGCTCCCGTAAGGAACTTTCATGAAGATGCTCTCTGTGAGATGGCCGTTGTTGGCAAGTTCTGTTATCTGTTATCTCCATCAACGTATCTGAAAATTAGAAGACTTCTTAGAATTTTCACAAGAACTTTCACTTTAAGATGCTCACCATGCGGTAGAATGTCCGACTCTGTTCGCAAGGTGGGTCGTTTTCGCCTTCCCCATCCTCCTTAGCAATCAATTTGCTTTCTCCTTGAGATCCTTCACACACACAAGATATTAATCGAAAAACGCTTGAAAGCCAAAGATATTCAAATATAGATATTTTATAAGCAAAATGGAGACGACGAAAAATACACTACAAAACTCTTTACACCAGCAAACAAACAATTGAATAAGAATGCGAAAAATAGAATACAAAAAAAAACAAACAAAATAAATAAATAAAGGAAATCCAGGGTTCGCTTTTCGATAGCGGAATTTTCTTGTTTAGACATTCAACGTTTTTTCAAGTGTTTGACGTTTATATTTTGCAGGTTATTTTTTAGAGAAACAGAAACAGAAAAAAACGAAGAAGATATTCAATATACACTTTTCAAGTTGACGTTAGCAAATTTTTGCGTAGATCCTTTTTCTATTGGTGTTGATAGATGCAGTTTTATATTTGAAAATTCAAAACGTAACAGAAAACAGAAGCAATAAAATAGCATCCCTGACCGTGTCTGAGGACGCATTCAGACTGAAACGATTCAGTTTGTTTTTTTGTTCGTTTTCCTAGCGAAGGTCGTTTGGCGGTTTCGATTCCGTTAGATAATTGTGGCGTTTTAAAAAATAAACGTTCTAGTTAAAAGCAGACACAAGTTTTCAAAAACATAAGTAAATTTTAAATGTTGTTCTTCTTTTTTTTTTCTAAGGGAAATGAAACAAAATACATTGTAATTTATTAAATATACAAACAAAAATATATATGTATTCATTGAACTAAGTTTTAATTGTATAAATAAATAACTTAATCAAAGAAGAAAAAAACAAATATTACTAGTTGTACCTATGTATGTAACAAGAAACAAAACAAAAAAAAAAAACAAAGGAAAATGAAACCAATGATATTAAGTCCGCCTCATTCCAATCAGCCTACTCAAATCAATCATACTCTACATACAAAAGCAAACCATATATTATACACATAAATAAATACATATATTTATTATATAACATATACTACACTACATAAACGAAATAAAAATAAAGTAATGATTGCGTTTGAACATAGAGTGTAACAAGACAATTCAAAGACTAAGTATTAGAAGAGGGGAGGAGTTTAGAGGAATGTTTTTCTTTGTTTTACCTTGTGTGACTCTTTTCATTTTCCAACACTGTTGAGACTCAAAGTGGCGATGATTTAGGGACTTAGGGGTCGAGTGAAGGGGGCGTTTGTTATTTAGTTTAAAGTATGTTTAATCTCATTGATATGTACCTACGTATATGTATATGGATAATTGTACAGCACTATTTATTGTATAATGATGCAACAGAGGCAAACCAAAAATGCACTAAGAATAATGTTAAATAAAATAAATTATATTATATTACTTGGGGAGCGCTTTTGTTATTCCTTACGTCCTTAAGGGTGCATCAGCTCCTCTCCTCCTGATCCAGCACACTGTGGATGGCATCGCTATGGCTCCTACAAATCAGGGTTCGTTGAACGTTCTCGGACTCATACAAATTCCTCCGGATAGCTAGGGACACGGTCACGCCATCAGACTAAAGAGGTGGACCGCAGCGCAGACTATAAAACAAACAGACTACTTACCAGCAGTCTTAGCCCCGGAGAAGAGCTTCCATCAACACTTTCCGGACCGGAAACAATGGTCTCACGAAAAAAAGTTCGTGAATAGATTTTTTATATAACCAATACTTCTTGTCTGTAGAATCTCCAGTAAGGAGCAAATTATTTCAAAGTGAAAATACCTTGGACTTGCCCAAGATAATGGAATTTGGTCACGTAACTTCAACAAACTTGGACCTATGCCAACTTTTTCGAGTCGGTCTATAATGGGTCTCCGGTACAGTCAATGATAACCCATTACTCTAATATACCCGAGGTTCTGGATATAGGTGTATTGTAATTTACGGATCAGGATGTAATAAATGCCTTAACAAATCTCAAAGTAAATTACAGCCCAGGCCGGGATGGGGTTCCGGCTGGAATTTACAAAAAAAAGTTGGAATTCGCTTTATCGTCCACTTAAAATTATCTTTAATCAATCCCTAAAAAGTGGATGAATTTTTAAATGAATGGAAGTATTCTTTTCCAACGCCTATATTATATAAGCGGTTTAATGCAAAAAGTAGAAAATCAAGCTTTCATCGATACAAAAGTTATTTAAAAGTATTGTTAAAGAAAAATTATATTTCATGGTAAAAGAAATTATTTCTAATAACCAGCATCCAGCAGCTTTTTTTTTTTAAATTAAATTTATACAAATTTAGAAAATCAAATACAAGTTGATGTACTTTAGTACTTTACACCGATTTCTCGAAAGCCTTCGATAAAGTACATCACACTTTGCTTTTAAACAAGCTAAAGTCTTTGTGATTCCCTTCGTCAATGTTAGAGTGGTTTTCCAATTACTTAAAGGACACGAATTGGTAAAGATCGATAGTTTAGATCTCGAATAATAAAAGCTACATCAGGCGTTCCACAAGGTAGCCATGTGGGGCCATTACTCTTTCTTTTGTTCATAAACGATGTTCACGAAATTTTCAAATATTGTAAAATTTCAACATTCGCAATCGACTTTAAATTGTATTTGTCTATAAATAGTTTAACCGATTGTAATAATTTCCAATTGGATATCGATGAACTAGTGGTACACAATTCCACTAGCACAATGGACTAGAGCTGAATATTAAAAAATGTAATATTACATTTTTTACATTGTACATGATTATTTCATAAATGATGATGAGTACAACAAAATTTCACGAGATATGCTGTCCGTAAGTTATATTTCTTCGAAGAACTCCCTAAATATGACGGTAGATGTAAAATAATGGGCTTGCAAACCTTAAGTTTCAGGCGTAAGGCAGCGTCAGCCATGTACATCCGCGATGTTATTGATTGCCGTGTAAATTCACCAGATTTACTGGATATATATGCTCCCCAAAGATCTCTTCGGGTGAGAAATTTACTAGAGTTGTGAGAAGCTCTGGAAAAAACTGCATAAGGAAAAAAACTAGAAGACGAGTGCCTTTGCGGAGCTAGAGATCGTTGGCTTGGCTGAGTATTGGGGCATCTTGTCCGTTCTATGCCGACGCTGAGCAAGAAGACTCATCATCATTGATCGCTTTGTACGCATACTAATAGGAGTCCTTGGCAGAAACTAGGCAAATAGGTACCCAATCTGAACGAGCTCAGTCCAAGATGTCTCACAAGCTGTAGAAGAAATAGAATTAATTCAGCGTCTGCTCTGTGCTCTCGGCTGTTCTTCACGGCAACTGGGAAAGAAAACTGGAGGAGAACTGAGGAGCATTGCCAAAAACTGCACACGATGCATGTCGCGTAGGCGTTGCAGAGGCCCTAGGACCCATAGGGGGAAACAGGAATCTGCTCTGCGATTGCTCACCTCTAGCAAAGAAATGAAGGCCGTTCTTCGAAAATCACTTTTTCATTGAGATGTTCTTCACGGCAACTGGGAAAGAAAACTGGAGGAGAACTGAGGAGCATTGCCAAAAACTGCACACGATGCATGTCGCGTAGGCGTTGCAGAGGCCCTAGGACCCATAAGGGGAAACAGGAATCTGCTCTGCGATTGCTCACCTCTAGCAAAGAAATGAAGGCCGTTCTTCGAAAATCACTTTTTCATTGAGATGGAATACTTAAACCTTAGTAACTACATATCAAAGAATGGCCTTATGCCATGGAACCTTCTTCAGGTAAGGCCACATTTCACAAGTAAATTTGATTGATGTTTCACTAAGCGTTTAAGTCTCTTTTCAGAATTTACAGAGCAACGGTAGTGTGTGTGACTGTGTGCATGCTTCATTCACAAGAAGAAACATGTCCGAAGCAAGCCTCCTGACCACTCGTTCCCAAACGACGCATTCAATGAGCTTTATGGGTAAGTTCCACAGCCAACTTCAATTCGATACCCAATATTAAACAAAAGCTTCCTTTCTTTTCCCCTCTCTTTCTCTAGTCGATGGTTCCTTGTTTTCAACTACATCCAGTTCAAGAGAAGTCATCTACAAACGCCGACCTTCAAGCTACCAGCATTTCTGGACCCAACTCGTTCTCAGAAAACTCTGAACCACACCCTGGATCGTCCACATACCCGGTCACTTTTTAGTAAATTTCTGTTTGTTTGTCTGTACTTTGTTATAATTAAACAATAAAAAAAAAAAAAATACCCAACACTTTGTCTTTGAATCTGGGCACAGAGTCCAGGAGTTGGGGAATTTTGCTTTTTCAGGCTTCAAGTTTGAATCGGGGAAGGAATGGAAGTCTAAACTTCCAAGTTGTAAACCTCACAATGCCAGTCACGTTTATACTAAGCCCCAAAACAATGGTAAATGAGGAGGGGGAGTAGTCTGATCTTCGACTTTTGGCTAAAGCAGAACATTACTTATTTGAATAAGAGTCCTTACTGGGCACTGTGCTTCATACACATGCAATGAACTAAGCATGGGCCTTATGAATATGATCTCCATTCATATCATCGCGGACGAAAGACAGCTTAGTCTTAACGATTGAAATCAACGTGGTCTATGCTTCGGAGCACTTAAAGTGCCCAGCGTTGTCCTCGGATCCCTCTAGTCATTTTTTACAAGCCTATCCAATCTTTCTTCGAGGCCATTAGGCAGGCAGCTGGCTATAGAGGTTTGTTGGCTCAGGTCCATCCTGGAGATCCACTCTTTCACTTTCTTTCGGTTCGGTGTACAAAATCTGACATGTTTCGAAATTCGACGCTACAAGTCTGATTGCAGTTTGGCTATCAGAATGTATTACAATCTACCGATCGGTTACATTGCAGTCTTTCAACGCAAGAATCCCTAAGATCACATAGGTTTGACACACTTCGGCAGTTTATCGGGGTTACGAAGTGGTTAAGTGCATCGACTCCAACGGTTAGGGTCTATGTTTCATCAACTTTCATATTCACAGCAACACGTCGCAGTCTGCTAAGGATTCCTTCGACTAAGACAGGTACGATACATCCTCAGCTTTTGGACATCAAAGAAATGCGGTTCCTGCCTGCGTAAGCCCTGACACCTCGAAGAGATGGATAGTCCGGCGAGGACTGAGGCCGACAAGGTCTCTGAGGGAAAAGTTAGAGCGTACCCTGCAATATCTGTACACTCTAGTCCTCTTTGGCACTCCTTGGCCAACACCTTGGTCACGAATCGCTGTCACTGTTGAGCCAACATAAAACTACCCAAGCAAGAATAAACAAGAACAAATTGGGCGCCCAGTGCCGTACTCCTGAAAATAGGGAAAATAGGCATTGCCCTTGCCGTTGGTACAAATGCAAATAAACAACAAGTTGTTGTTTATTTCGGTCATCAATTGGAACCGTAGCGAGTGGCGAAACTGACAGCGGAGAATTGTTAATTTGTTGTTGTGATGATGATGTCTGTGTACTTATCTCTCTCGGGGGAGGGGGATATTGAAGGTAGCTCCTTCGTGCTCCGGAGCAACCCTTCAATTTTAGGCTGATTTTGGAATTTCCAGGGCTCCAGGGTACGACTACTTCAAATGGGAACTACTTTAAGTTTCTCAAGTGTCTCTTTTGTCACGACTGAAAGACGAATCTGTGGATAGAGTCAGAAGTCGACGGCTTGGGATAGGCATTGGGTCTACTACGAGGGCTCTATGACCGATGTTGAAGTCAGTTGTATTAGACAAGGGAGACATAGAACCCGTCCAACATCTGCTCTGCAAACGACCAACCCTAGCAATGAAAGGAAAGCTTTCCTTGGGACGACACTTCTTGGTAAAGCTGGAGGACTTGAGTATAGGTTAGGTTTAGGTCGCTGACGGTCAGCGTGTGTCCACCGAGCTGATCTGAATAACATGCTTACTCTAAAGCTCTCACGGTTTTACAACTGCCGTTGCTGGGCTTAAGGCTAACGCACCGTCGCGTCGCCTCTGATTCCACTTTTTCTGATAAATTTAATCACCAGGCCATCTTCATTAAATCATCGTGAAATCCCGATTTTTGGTAAGCAGTTCGTGACAGAACACTGATGTCATTCCACACAAAAAAGCGGCAAAAAAATCTCTCTCATTCGCTCGATTAAATCCTTCACCGCTTTAATTTGTGTATTTAAACAATCTGCTGGGCATTTCGTGAAGTGATTGATTAAACACCAATTAAATTAACATTTCCCGCTCTCCACTCTCCACCCTCCACACACAGTTGCGATGAACGATCAACTTCCACTGCCGCAATAAATCAAAACTTGTTCGCCCAAAAGCGCTTCAAAAGGACATTTCGTGCAAAATGCAAAATAAATTATTTTCCGATTCATTTGTGTCGCGCCAAATTCACATTAATTATCCGATGAGGCCGTTGTTTTTTTGCATTTCATTAAATGGTGCAGTCAATCGCATCAGCAATCGACCGCTGGCTAAGCAGCAGTCGGCTGGTGAGTGCGGCGGTCGGTCGTTGGCATAAATGTTTATCGTAGCGGAACCACTACGCGAGTAGGAATTGTCAATTTTAACACATTGACGCTCAATTTGCCGGTTAAGGGTCCTGCGGAATATTTCCCGATTGCCGCCCGCAGGCATCAGGAACACAGATATGGCAACATGCAGTCGGGCAAAAGTGCGCAAAACAAATTCAATTACCCCGCGGCTGAGTTAGATTGCGCTGCTCTGGCAACAGATGCAGTTGTTTCTTTTTGTCGTTCCCAAATTGAATTTTGTCAAAGCCAGCTTGGCGACTTCCTTCGAACCATGCACATGCCCTTGCAGCGGTGGTGATTCAATTTTTGTGTGTGTATGTTTTTTTTTTTCTGTTGAAGCTTTGTCTGAGGAGTGAGTATAAACACTGACCGCCAATGGTGGTGGAAATCAGTCCATTCATCATCGTCATTATGGCAGCAGAGACGTAAAGAGATCCGGATGCAGGTCGACCACATTCACCTGTGTGCATGTGCATGCAGGGGATGTGGGGGATGTGTATAATTAATCACCTTGTCCCGGTCAGTTTGTTTTGCGTGAGTGGCACGGCACGGCGCGGCGCTGCGATGGGCTGGCTGAATGCTGGCGGGAAGGAGAAGGGAATTGCAGCAAAAATAAATGTAATTTAGTTTTTAATTAAATGCCGAGGATATCTGATAAAACGTCCTCCGGAAGTCCGGCATGTGTACGTGGGTGCCTGTGGATGGAAAGATATCTGTTTGACTTGTTTAATTGCATTCTTTTTTTTGGTTTTTTGCAGTCCACGTTGGCCAGCGGCTTGTTGTGTGCCAGCCATTGCAGTAGCCGCATGAAATTGTGGCCTTTTCTGTGGAATTCAATGTCGATGATGTGGTGAAGTTGATGTTCATGAGGTACACCGGACATGCTGCTTCCAGTCATCCAGACGAAGATGCCTTTCACCCACTATCATATACTGGAGGTTTTCTTCTTGATGGAGACGAAAACTCTCCTTCGGAAGAAGTTTTTGTACAGGAGTCTTGACACAGGACGTCTTGGATCTGGATTTGAATCAACTGCCATGAAAGCTGGGACCGAGGCGTGCGTAAACAATTAAACTTATTTGAATTAACAGGATTATGTCGTGCAAGATTGTCGCCGCAAGGTGAACCAGGCGGAGATGTGGGCACTGCCAAAGTGGATACGGTGGAGGATCCTCAATTTGTGCCACAATGTCGCAGGACACTTCGCTGAGGAGAAGACGGGTTCCCAGAGATGAGAGGCTTCACAAATCCAACCAAAAAATCCCACGTTCCACTACCCTTTGCATCTGGACCTCGTTTAACCATTCACAAAGAGGAAGGGATTGCATTTGGTGTACAAATTTACCAAATAAAGCACCCTGCCAGCAATGAAGACCACCAACAGCTGAGTTGATCAAAACGTTTTGAACGAAGTAGCCGGTTACATTAAACTGGGTCGAAGGGTTGTAGTAGATCGGGGGGGACTGCAGTCCCATCGGGGATGTTCGGGAAGTGTCTGCAGACGAACGGTGTGTACATGAAGATTGCCGTCAGGGCAGTGGGTCAGGTGGAAAGGTGAAACTGGAGTATTTTCTTGTCCCACTAGGGGGCTGAACACAGTCTGATACTGCACCACGAAAGCGAGCCCACAGGAACCTGTATAAAAGCTACTTATGGATCCGGGAGGAAAGACACGGGTAGAGGCCGACAAACTGGCGAAGCGAAGTCCTAACCAAGCATCGAAGAGGTCTAGAGGCAACAGAAAGTGAGGAACGACGCTGAGGAGAGAGGATCACGTGCCGTGAAGCCGGGTATCATGGGACGTGCTGCCCAATAACTAGCTCAAGAACTGGTGCTCAGAAGGAGGTTTTCTGACAGCTTCAATCTCGAGGACGAGATGAATGATAGGATGGCCGATGTGTAAAGTTACTGTGGCAGCGTCCTACGAAAGAGGCTGTGCGAGAGATGGATCAACAATCTTCTCCAGCACCAGTTTCAAGATATTACACGACAAAGCATCACCGGCAGAGCATCCCAAGATTCCATACAGTGGTAAGACGAGAAGGGAATTTGAGGATGAAGTCTTAGATAGTCAAGGCACGGGGGCAGTCCTATTGCCTCAACAAGAAAAGGTCATAATCAATTGTTGTTTTTGAGTGGCGAGGACAGAAAACAACAAGGAGTCAACAACAGTGCTCACCTGGATGTACACATGCTAGTGGGAGTCCTTTGCAGGCACAACTTTGCATCTTACCATTCCACAGAGACGAAGAATAGAATCTGTTCGTCATCTGATCTCCTAGTGCCCGAGAAGCAGTCGGACTTAGGACTGTTGTGATACGACACGGATTAGCATTTTGACAGATGTTGATATTGCTTAGCTCCCTCAGATTGTCGAGGAAGTAGGATCCGAGAAATGAGGTCTCCTTCTCCAGAAGCCTATGATTCAATGGTCCGTTGTAAACGACGAGGATGTCCTGAGTACTGGCCTATTTAGTCAATGGAGTAAACTGGGCCAAATTTGTTTTGAGACACCTTCTCACCAAATAAGATTAATTAGGTTGTCCAAAGGCAAATCTGGAGATGGAGGGGAGTGCCACAGTCTCACGGCACACGGTGCAGGTTGACATCCTCAGTCATCTCGTTAAGAGACAGTTGGCTACATCTTGGCTTCATGTCTCCACTACTACTCACTGACCACTACTAAGCCTTCGCACCGCGTCAAGGTGTGTAGCCACGCAAAGGTTGAATGACGACGAGGATGCAGTTTTTTGTGGAACTCGAAGGTTTAAACAGTGGATGCAGTGCATTTGCTTGGTTTTTCCAAAGGAAGGTACCACGTTGTCACATATCAAGGGAACATTGAACTGAACTCATTGGTCTAAGGGAGTCGGTAGAGGTTAGGCAAGGGTTAGGCTTAGATCACGAGGTCTTTTCGGCTATCGTTCAGTTCTTGCATTGAGAGCTGATTCACAAGTACCCTTTTTGAGTACAGGCTTATAGCCACTTTGAGGCCGATCTATAACCACAGCTGCCCTTTGGGACGAAGCACCCGGTTGTGTTTGATACTCTAGCACGACTTGAGATCACTTGTGAGAGATTTACCCTATCTCTCTTGACATACTCCAGTACATGTTGGTATAGTGTTCACATCTCCCAGTGACTTTGATTTTTTAACCACAGCCACCACGTCGTTCCCACAAATGGGCCAACCTCAACCGTGGCAACAGACTATAATGTCTACTACCAGGCCATGCCTTACCTCAGGTATACTCCAACCCCTACACCAAGGTGCGAGAGGACGCTAGGACAGCCTGTCTGCGGCATCAATTGTCGTCTGTCCCAAAGATGAGGCTTCATTACTTTTTCATTTAAGTCGACATGCTGGCTGACAGGGCGTCGCTGACATATCCAAGCAGACATGTGTTCACACCCATGGATGTGTAAATTTGCCAAGCTTCTCCTTACTCATGCACTCGATATGGCAGAGGTAGTAAAATGCCCTTTTCATCTTTGACTGTTCCCGGATTCGAACACCCTCTAAGCTGGATCATTAGAGTTCATTCCCGGCACGGATCTTAGTCCATCAAACTATGAATTGGTGAACTATTTGTAAGGCCAAAACGTCCCTCCGTTCATGCACACATTTATGCCACCTCCCTCAGTGCCCCCTGAAGTCCACGGTGGATGCATAGAATTTCCATCTTCTTTGTTTTATTGCCGAGGCCAAACTCACGCTCGATCCACGTCCTTCGTGGCTCGCCATTCTCCACAATTTGACGACATTCAGTCTCAATTCATCTCTGCCAACTCGGAAACTGCCAATCTTCCTTCAAATTGATTTCACCACTTTTCAAGTGTCCCCCTGGTGCCACTGCCTCTCTCTCTCTCTCTCTCTCTTCTGTACGAATTCTCGGTGAAAAGTTATGAAACATCCATGCCCTCTGCCAAGCCAGACCATTCTGACATCTCCCAACTTAGTTCATTATAGTCGACTTCTTGTTGTTCCCCTAAACTTGTCCAAAGTACACTATCCAGTTTCAATTTCTCTGCGATGACACAAAAGGATAAACCTCATAAATCAAAGCGATACACGCCGGTGATGCTGCTGGTCGTGGGTAACATGCTCCAGCTCAGACTCTGCCCGAGCCACTGGAAACATGGAAAACTTTTGATTCTCCACTGCCTTGCGTTCACATCCGTCGCGTATTTTAAAACTTTTTCATCGCCATTTTTTGTTCTCCCCAAGAAGCAGAAAAAACTTTGATACACATTTTGGTCTCTTTGAAAAATAAGCAACGAATGCGACAAAAGAGACGAATGTCCCGAGCAGAAGCACGTTCAAAAAAGATTTCCATTTCATTCATATGTGAACCCCCCACCCCACATTCATGTTGGGAAAATAAAGGAGCACTCCCAGGACACGACAACTGAAAGTACAAAAGGGATTGGTTATCTTCCATTATCCTGCGTTGACAAAGTTTCAACCTAGTTTTCATTCCGCGTCTTCTTCCGTCTTCCGTCTTCCATCTTTCGTCTTCCGTCGTCCCATCATCTTTCACACACGTTCGTCCTTTCCATCATTCACCCGCCCCCCACTCACAGTCCCAAGTGTATAAGCCACGAATTCACATTATGTAAAATGTGAATAGTTTTCTGTGTGTGATATCCAAGTCAAGTCGCAGGAGACCTGGCAACAAACTTCAGTCGGCAGACTGTCAATGCTTCTTAATTACATGAAGTCCTCTCTTGCTGCGATTGTAACTGTTTCTCTGCCTCTTCATAAAACTGACTTACGTGCCCGCACTCTTTTGCGAAAGTTAAACAGGGAAAACTTTAAGGACTAAGCACACTTTGGGCCACTTTTGGCCTCCCCTTCCTCCTTCACATGGGCAATGCCACCTGTTGGCGGCATTCATTTTCATCACGTGTGCTCGGTGGGACACACACACGTCTTCATCGTCGTAATTATCTTCTTTAGAACTTGTAGTGGAGATTCAATTTATATGCAGTGATAGGACGGAGACGTGGTGGCTTTTTTGGTCGTGAAGGCGTCATCAGCCGGATGCTGGTGTTCTTTTGCTGAGAGCCAGGCGACACCAGTGGGTAATCGCACTTGAATAGAGCAATCAGGGGTTGGATTTGTTTTGGGGAATGTCTCTCCCGTGAGGCGTGATCCTTCCTGTCAGATTTGGCTCTGCAAATAGGGGGGGGGGGGGGTTAGGTCAATTAATTTAATAATACAAAAAATTTATTAAATAAATGCCTTTCTTTACATTTTAGCTCGATTTATGTAGTCCATCGTTTTCCAACTGATAGCTTTTCTCAAGCGCCTAAAAATAGGCACTTCTTTTTTGACCCAAATCTGTTACAAGAAATAGTGGGCTGGAGCGCCTCTTTCTCTGTCTGCAGTGCGTAGTGCCCAATTTATTGTAAAAATAAAAATTCAACTTGAGCTTATGCCCTCCAAAGTCACTGAAGGGAGTACATGTATATATCCACGGGGTATTATACAGTTGGCCCTCTTCAAGCCGAAGAGCAAGCGGCCTTGGTGTCCATCCACAGAAAAGCCTTCTAGTCCTGTTCACCAGGAAACAAGAAATAATTCTAAAATAAAATATAAAATCCCTCACTTTGACTCCCCTTAGTATCTGGGAACCCCTCTAAGCTGAATGACTAGGTTTTTCACTGGATACGATGGAAAGCTGGAAACTTAATATCCAGGAACGCGCCACGGCTCTAGACGACTCTAGACTGCTGTAAAAGGCCTAAGGGATGTAAATAGGGACTACAGCTACGTATGGTCCATTGGCTTATCGCATCTGTAGTCAGATGGAGTCGTGGTGGACTGCGCTCGAAAAGAACATCAATTGCCGCTTGATGGACCCTGCAGCAGATGGCATTCGTATGTATTAGTTAAGGAGCGTTAAGGACAACTCCGCAGCCTCTGAACATACTCCTCAATCTCCCGCCAAGACACCTAATATAGACAGCAGCTAGTGCAGCCGATCAAGAAACCACTTGAAACCACTCCTTTTTGGACACTCTCCTATCCTAGGCCGATCTCATGACACAACTTCTCTTCGAGAAAGATTTCTCACCCAGCATCCCCCACTGGTAGTCTGAGCACCAGACTCTGGATGGTCCTCTGCGAATTTTTGTAGATGGATCGAAGATGGACGAAGGCGGGGTCGCGGGTGTCTAGTGAAGCTCTGTCGTGGCTCGAAGTGAATGCAATGTCAAGCACATATATCGTCATCTGTTCTTACAGGCAGGCAGCAACCAAATCTCTGAGTGCAGTCACTTTCAGCTCAAAGACTTCCTTCAATTTGCACGCTCATTTTCAATGACATCCCAGCTGTCAGCCAAAAAGACTGACTAGAATCCACAAGCATTCACATTGCGCATGTACTTTGCATACTCCCCGTCTACTTCTATAACCTTCCCGTGCCGTGTCTTGACTTAGGACACAAGTAGAAGAAAATAGCTGGAAGTTGTTGCTCCTGTCCGAGAGATGTGTTTTTCACGTGAGGGCCCGTGTCAATCCAGGAGGCATTTGAAGTTTAGTGCCACGACTGTCTCTTCTTCTTCTACTTATGATGGCTCTACAGTGCAGGATTGACCTACAAGGCCACATGGAATGCCACGACCGTCTCTTCTTCTTCTTCTGATGACTCTACAGTGCACAATGTGACAAGATCTTTAGCACGCCAAGTTGACTCAGATTTCGTGGGCGTCCATTATCGACAATCGATAAGTGTTACAAAAAACCAAACCCCTTTTTTCTCCGACGTCAATCTAGCCTACGACCGGCAGCCGGGACCAAGGGCATTTCCATTTTGTTCTGCAGTTCAGGTCTAAGTGGGTGACTTAAGATGCCGCGACAGTGTTAACGACTGCCTTCGATCTAACATGTTGACCGGCCTGGGCACTGGCATCCTTCACCGGAATTAAATCTTACCGTACTTGTCATTCTCCTCTGCTACTCTCATCCTCCCACAAGCGACCTGAAACCAATTCAAAAAAATCAAATATTTATCCAACCTCCACTCAAGTCAAGAGCACAGGCATCTGTGCCAATGAATACCGAACACAATCCTCATTCCGACGGTCATCATTTCGAAGCACATTGTGTCAGAGGCATTTTGTGCGATTCTATTGACTCCATATCACCTCATTAGAGTCCATTCCCGACACAAGGCGGACAGACATTCGGCAATTCAAAAACATCCTCGCACCCGTCTCTGGATGCAAAAGCGGAGAAACGGATTTAATCATGCCGAAACCAACTCGGAGCGGAGTGACAAAATTGAATTTCCATTTCGAAGTGGCTACCCAATCGCATATCAGTTCAAATATTCACAGTAACTCGCAGTAACATCATCTCCAGACAGGCTCTCATGGGAGTGATAAACCTCGGCGAACGACCAAGAGACTGCAATCTGGGGCAGTTCTTAAATTCATGAAATTCAAGAAAAGGCGACTCCCCAGTCCCTGTGCCTCACACTCGCTCAGGATCGAAGAAAATAAATGAAAACACTAAATTAAGGGATGCGCGCCAGCCGGCGTGGCGGAGCGAACCTGGCTAAATGGGGTTCAGTTTGGTCTCTGTCGAGAGTGAGAGAGCGAGGGGGAGAGAGAACGCGAGGACGACGACCAGCCGGCACCATGTGATACTGATGGGTGGCAGTTAATACACTTAATGACCTCGATGATTTTATTGATGAGGCAACACATGGCACTGATGTTGAGAGATTTTTATCCATCCTCCTCTCGACTTCAAGGATTTTCCTTCGCGCGACTGTGTGTGTGTGTCTCCTGACTTGGATGATGTAGGGGAAAGGAAGTCGAATCGAAAATGGTCATATTTGTCACGTCATTTTGGAGAAAGGATCTTCACTTGGCAAACATTTACACTTTGCAGATTGGGTACGGAGCGGCCGGCCGGAAGGGATTTAAGACTGTGGAGTGCCTGTTGCTGATTGTGGTGCTGTCACAGGAAGGAACTTCTTAAACAATTTGCCAAGCAGAGACTTTAAGGCCCCCACCTCGACCACATCCAGCAAATGAATTGAATACCACTTTCGAAGCGATAAACTTCAGCCAGCACTTTCAGCTCTCGACAGTGTTAAGAACGACCGAACTGCATGCGAACTGCACTCCGAATCGCTGACCACTTAAGGCGAAAATAAACTCAAACTGGGCAGATTTAAGGGTGCACAGCAACCGCCACCACCACCACGACGACCACCAGAAGCAGCGCCATTCGTGAAGTGAGAAAAATCTTCTTCAACCACTGCGGTCGGATGTCTGGAGTTGGCTGGAGTTGGCTGGGGTTACAAATGCCATTGCACCACATGTTGCTGAATGGTGCAACTAACCCACAGGCACACACATAAATTGAATTAAATTCCCACAAAATTTTCCAGAACTCTCCCGAGAACTCGGAGCAAACGTTCACCGCCTCAACGTTCGACTTTCAATATTCAGGACACTTGGCAATAAGGATATTCAGCTCGGCTTATCTTGAATTATTCATTTGCCAAATAAACATCTTGCCAGAGACCACCATCCACCACCGTCTCCGTCTCCATTTCCATTTCCATTTCCATCTCCCATTGACACTCAATAGTCGCTCGTTTGAAATCTAATTTCAGAGAAGCCTCCTCCTCTTCTTCTTCCTTCTACTCCTCCTCCTCCTCCTACTCATCCATCAGTCGGGCACACACTCTCACCCCTTTTGCAATAAAATTAAATGGAATGCGAAATTAGCATCCACTCAGCGTCTTCGAGTAGAAATAACAGCAACCACGTTCGATGTTTGTTTGCCTGGCAGCCTCCCTCAAGCCATCAACGTCATCGTTGTCGGATTGGCCCCCGTGCACTCGCCAGATGCACTCTGGAGGGCAATTCTGTGGCAAATCGGTTTGCGGTGTCACTGCAAGGCAGACGCCAGTTGAGATTCTCACTCACTGATGGCGCTTGTGGATTCTACGTGAAATTATGTGGCAGAGTCCTTGACTTGTCCTGCCTGACTGACACCAATATGTGTCACATGGAAATCTTGAATAAGTTTGGGTGGCTGGTGTCCATGATGAATGGCTATGGCAGAGGCAGGACGAGACAATGAGGCGGTGGAACTGGAGCATGAGGACATCTTCATCAGTTGGTGGTTACCAGATTTTCGTCTTTTGATGCTGATGGCAGCCATTCACCCAGTCGAGGGCGATGCTTTGCGATTTATTGCAGTTCCTTTAAGCATCGTAATGAGCTGCATTTATTCTCCGTCTTCTCGGTCTTGCGGCGGGCGTTGGGACACATTGATATTGATTGCTGGTGCTTGCGAGTGTCTGCGGCTGGCAATAGACCGCCGACGACGATGCTATTCGGTGGGAGAAGAAGGATGCGGAAAAAAAAGAATCATTCGAGGGAAAGGGGTTCTGTGAGGGGGGCAAGTTTCAGCAGTATTTCGATGGTTCTAATCACGGCTGGTTTTACTCAACACGGGCCAAGTCCAGAGTGCAGTTGTCTTAAGAATGCGGTCGCCTAAGTCTTGAAAACCATGCCAAAATTGTACCAATCTTCTGCAGAAGGGTGTCGAGATTTTGGCGAGGACACCTTCGGCCTATGAAGTGACACACATTTTTGTCGAAAAAGGAGAGCCTTCGTGTCGGGAGTTGCACCTCAAATGTGTGCACAGGCGGGGGGGGACACTCACAAGTCCCAGGTTGGCAGGCAGGGTACTGGAGTGTATACCATTAGGAGGGAGAGTAGCGATCTTGAAGCTCAAGCTTGGAAGGTCACCTTTGGCTCTAGTGCAGGTTCTTGGGATGAGAGGGTCTGAACTGTCAACTGATCATCACTTGGTGTTGTATACGCTGTAACTCACTGATAAGGTACCTCTCCTACCAAGGCGGAAACCAAGAGTAGTTACACGCATACGGTGGGAGAACGACAGAACAGTGAGTTGCGGCTGAATTTTGCGTGGCGCCTATCTAAAGGTTCGAGCGACTTCCAACTGTTCCATCGCGTGTAGAGGAAGAACAGCGACTTTTTTCAGCAGGATTACCTCTGCACGGGATGTTTGTGGACTCGATGCTTGAAGTGGCGGCTGGACCACCCTCAATCCAAGAAGCCATCAGAGAGAAGAAGAAGACCTACAGAGACTGGATTCTCTTGGGGGACTCTGCTCCTCGTGACCGGTGCACTGAGTCGCGAAGAACTTATAAATTGGCTGCCAAAGAGCAGTCTTAAGCACCTAAAGATCAGTCTTGGAAGGAGTTCGCCGAGAAGTTGGAATGCGACCACAGATCTGCGAAAAATGTGTTCTGGCAAACCACTCGCCGACTCAGAGGAAGGAAATTCAACATCATCGAAGGAGTCAAATCCAAGGATGGTGTGTTGATTTCCAATGAGGTGGACATCTTACGCAGATGGAGCGAGCACTTTTCGGAGCTGCTCAGGCCCGAACAGGGCACTGACGATGGCAGACCCGTAGTCTTGAGTGGGGCGGAGAATAGTCCACGGTGGAGGAAGCCATTTTGGCGATTGAACCGCTAAAAGTTTGCAAATCCGCCGGTGTGGCTGAAATCCGGCCAGAAATGCTTAAGGCAATGGGTAAAGAGGGAGTTTTATGGCTCTTTCGTAACGACACGAGAGAGCCATAAAACTCCCTCTTTACCCATTGCCTTAAGCATTTCTGGTCTGGAAACGTGGTGAGACTGGGGTGATTGTCCACTTTTGAGAGATTGCTCCAACTAAGGGGCATCTCTCTTTTAAGTCTCCCCGGGAATGTCAACGCTCAGGTTTTGGAAGCGCCTTCTAGAGCTATCCCCATC
Organism: Eristalis tenax; assembly: GCA_905231855.2. Classification (NCBI taxonomy): domain Eukaryota; kingdom Metazoa; phylum Arthropoda; class Insecta; order Diptera; family Syrphidae; genus Eristalis; species Eristalis tenax. The sequence continues at coordinate 2,681,225 of HG993125.1, forward strand.
CTGGGGCGGCTTTCATCACGGCAGAGTTAGAACCGACCACCTTTTCAGTCTAAGAATGGTACTTGAGCATTCTTGGAAGTATGCCGAACCCATCTACAGTTGTTTTGCGGATTTGGAAAAAACATACGACCAAGTCCTCTGGAGGGATCTGCAGGAGTATGGGATTGATGGTCCTCTTCTGAGGGCCATTCAGTCCCTGCACAGCAGCTGTGTTCGGGTTAACGTTGGATGTAGCGTTGGTCTTCGCCAAGGATGAGTCTTGTCACCTCTCTTTTTCATTGTATATATGGACGGGATGTTGCGGAGCAGGCGAGGCGAGGAATGTTTCACAATGGCAGAGTTGAGGGTCAGTCAGCTTCTTTTTGCAGATGACTTGGTTATCCTCACTCGATAGGTTTTTGGCCGTATGTGATGCTGGAATGAAGGTCAATGTGGAGAAATCGGAGGTTATGATCATCTCTAGAACGCCTGTTCAATGCACTCTACATGTTAGTGGAGTTCCATTGAAGCAGGTGGAGAAGTTTAAGTATCTCGAGGTCTTTTTCACGAATGATGGGAGAAGTAATGCTGAGCTTCCCTGTAGGATTGGTCATCTGTAATCAGGAAGGCCGAGTTTAGTGTCAAAGCCAAGTTAGCTGTTTTCAACTCAGTATTTATTCCAATTCTCACATAGGGGGGCGTTGAATGCGATTCCATCAGGTCGGCAACCGTTTGGCAGACCCAGGACGAGGTGGTTGGACCAAGTTCAACCAACTCCTGATGAGTTAGAGTCAATGGCGGAGGATCGAGTTGTCTGTAGATCGCTCGTGCGTGGTATATATTCTGATTTGTATTGATTCTAAGTTTATCCATGAATCGACAGAGAGTGCACCTCCAAGTGAAGACCACTCTACTCCATCGGAGGTCGAGGCCTCCCAAATCGCCTGCAGGGAAACCACAACTCAAGGCAGATTGTATTATTGGCAACTCCAGTTGGTTAAGTGCCTGCCGTTGGTTGGAGGGGTCCCCGGCTTGAAAGTGATGGTTTTCAAATCTTGATAAAATGAACGGCGCTATCACTGGAGTGGTCAATCTGTGGTAGTAGTCTGTCTGACTGTGGCTATCACAATGGACCAACACCAGCCCCCTTCCCTACCTATGTGCCTACTATTGGCAACTCCGTACGTCAGAAACGCCTTCAACTCAGTTGAACGCGCCTGAGAAGATTTGTGAAGGACTATCTCAGGGACCGAGAGCTGATATTTGAGATCACGGAAGGCACTGGAAGCAACAAATCACCCCGGGAGCGCCACAAGGATCAATACTGGGATCCGATCTGTGGAACGTCTCCTATGATGGCATACTTCGCATGGACATGCCGGAATACATCTTTTTGGTAGGGTACGCAGACGACGCGCTTATAACGGCGAGAAATACCGAAAGTGTGCAGTGGAAGCTGAACCAGGTCTTGCGACGTGTGCAATCCTGGCTTGGCAGCAGGCAAAGCTGTGATATTCCTTTTGAGGAAGTATTTTCTTCCGCCACAAATTGACCTCGAAATTCTCCCCGAAGTCATGTGAAGCAAGGACGCAGTGAAGTACTTGCGACTGAGGCTCGACACCAAGCTATCTTTGTGGCAACAGATAAAACTCACACCGAAGCGGAAAAAAAGTGACAGTGTCTCTAAGCAGGCTTATGGCAAACACAAACGGACCTTGGGCAAGTATGCGGAAGCTTCTGATGTCGACAACACTCCTCAATGGAAGCGAGATCTGAGCCGATGCACCACTGCAAGAAAATTATCGGAAGCAGGTGGCGGCAGTGCCAAGATGCGGAGCCTAACGTGTGGCATAATTAACGCCAAGAGGCAGCAGAACAGAAATGAGTACGCAAAAAGAAAACGGACATTCAAACGGGCGATGGCGGCAACCGCGGGAGCAAAGACGCTTACACAACGGAAGTGGCAATAGTACCGGAGATCGGAAAGCAAGGCTGATCAGGAACGTACCCGATTGGAACGATGAGAAACACTGTGAGGTAAACCATTGCACGAGAGCTATCCCTAGCCATTCTCCCTTCTTCAAGGTGTCCTCTTGGTCATCACGTTACTCCCCAGACTCATCGCCTCCTCGATGTGACATCTTCTTCACTCTCCAATCTCACTGCTGATCCATGAACGATTGCACACTTCAAGGAGTGCCTTCCTTCATCACCTCCCTCTACCGATGTCATTTCCTTGGAGGATATTCCAACTTCATTTTGAAAACAGTATCCGACTACGCTTATCATTTCTCATTACGTCACGAGCAGAAAGCAAACATCTTAACGCATCAATCGAAGCTTAAAATTCAGCTGAAGAGCTCTTCTCTGCACCTCCTCCCTCAGACACTCACACAATGCCACTCAATCTCTCAGTGCATTTGATTCACATTCCACAAGGGAATACATCAGCCTTATCTTCATCGCCATACTCTCGCCCACACACACACACACACACACACACCAGCATCTGTCCAGAATAAATCATTCCAAATGAGTTTTTCTTGTTCTCGAACGGATGTGGCTCACTGCACCAAAAGCCACTGCCACTGAGGAGTGCTCTCCGTCCCTTCGTCTTCACCTTCTCGCTTCTCGGTCCAATCTAAGCTGAAATTGAAGCAATTTCTTACAGTCAAACGTGGTTAAGAGTGGGCGAGAGTCGATGGCAGGGCAGGTCTTTTCACACCGAAGTGCATTCCATTCCTATCGACTGGAATCCGCCACCAATTCTCCAGCAGCTGCAGCTGCATCCCAGCCAGCCACCAGCTCTGCCGTATTCAGTGATTAATAGTTCGAGACCGTGCTACCCTCTGCCACTGGCTTCCGAGGATTCCCTTAACTTTGTGTCCTTTGAGGAATCCACTTAGTCCCGCACTCTGGGAACTACGGTTGGAAAGGAATGCCGCAACATTTTTCGCCTTATTACCGCCGGAATGGAGGAGGAGGAGGAAGCACAAAGCGAAGCTGCTTCTCTTAGCTCTTCCTAGCTCCCCGAGCTCCTCCTCGCATCGATGCTGAATTCGAAACAACTAATGACGTATTATTGTCACAAGTAGACGGAAGGTTCCGCCATTGTTACGGCTGCGATGGTGTGTGCGTGGGTGTGTCTTCGTGGCACTCTCCTGGAGTGTAGTCATTGTTCTAGATCTTCCTCCTCACGGAGCCGAGTGACAATGACGGTGATGAGGTTGATAATGGTTCTGGCGGTTCTCTGAATTACCATCCACGACATCGCACGGGCAGAAGGAAGAAAAGCGACGAAATTAAAGGATAATTAAAGGAGATCCTTTGGGCTCCTTCAGGCTGCTGCTTCTTCGGTCGGTTTTTTACGCGATGCGCCTCGGCAGCGTTGAATGAGGACTCATCACCAGCGAGGCGCTGCCCAAGGAGTGGGTTTCAATTGTAAATACAGAACGGCGCGGTGCGGTGCGGCGGTAGCGTGATGGAACGAAGAGATGAAGAAGAGATTGGTCGCTTTGTGGAGCACCGCTGAGATTTCACTTGATTGTGGCAGGCGAGGAGCTCTATCCGTGACATGAAGGAGTCGTTTGTTTTGAAGGATATAGACCGTGGAGTTTAGTAGTAGTCCCCGGGGATGATTTATTGTTGGCCAGATGCTGATGGATGGTTTCATGGGAGTTGCTAGACTCTCGCGGTGTCGCTTCATTAAATGGGTCGACCCGGGCAGTGGCTTTTTGGTGGTGCCACCCGCGGCAGGCGTGGAGTGGCGTATCACATTTTGTCTGATTTTGTATTCAAATTCGTCACATTTTTTAGACACCGTTGTACGCACATCTGTCACTTGGTGTGTCGTCAATGAAACTGTGACCACGGCAGAGCGAGGAAGTTCAGCGAGAGAATATTCACGAGGTTGGAATTCATTTGAAATTCAGAAAAAGTTTTAGTTCCGCGACAAGGGACGGACTTCAGTCGTGTTGGACTGTAATTGAATGTGCGCCTCAGAATCCTAGAAAGTGCGTGCAGCAAGCTCGTCGTTGTAGAGAATGGAAGATGATTAGAAGCTGGCACGGATTTGGTAGGGTTGAGGGGACCACTATAGAAAATCAAAGATTTGCAGGCACACGCATCGACGTTGAAAGTGTGCAAGGCAACACTGGCAACTCGGTTTTACGAGCCCACCAAACAAGGGCCTCTGAGTTACCACCACGACTGAAGCCAGGCGGATGGATGGACCATGAAAGCCACTTAGAGGGCAGGTGAGGGGACATCAGGGAAAAGAAACAACTACGAGACCTGCTGGCAATCTCAATGAACAGACGAGGAGTGAGGAGATCATGGACAGCACTGCGATATTGGAGCCAGCTGGCTAAGCAGAACAGGCCTGAGGCCCTGATCCACCAGAACAGGAAGATGAAGGCCTCAGGAGAAACAAGAAGGGTTATGGGGAAACGCACATGATCGACGAGCTTCAGGTGTGCTATAACAGAGAGATGAAAGAGTGGCCGATTATTAAAACGAATTTCAACAATTTCGACGCCTGTCACCCGACCGGTGACCACTCTCTCCTTCGTTCAAGAGCTTAGTTTTGAGTCGATTGAGGATATCGTGTGTATTCCTCGTGCAATATCGCTCAAAACAATGGCTACAGAGCCTTGCCGGGTTGAAAGTGGTGGTCGCAGTGGTTACTGAGAATTTGAAGGAATCACTTCTAGAAACGATGAGAGCCCGGATGCCGACATCAGGCATATAATTTGAACTATGAGAGGCCATGAGATGAGAGATCAGAGAGAGGGGGAGTTCCATCGCAGATGGCAATAGAAACTGAAAACGATCAGAGCGACTGTTGTGAAGGCGGTCTCTGATCTCCTCGTGTCGAGTGGATACCCGACAAGTGGAAAATGAGTACCGTTTCGTTGATCCTTTCAAAAGGCAATCGATCTGGTGGTTGGTCCAAGTCTCACCTGAGTATGTGCATGCGAGGTGGTGGTGCTTGGAAAACCCAATTGGTACTGAGTGCCATTTTGAAACCATGTGAGTGCTGAAAGTTGATGTACCATCGTGCGACTCTGATGTTGATTTTGAATATTTCGTCGAGAGAAGAAAGGAAGGGGGATGCCTTGGGATGGCCTTGTTCTGGTAACCGCTGGACAAGAGCTCAAGAAATGAGAAATTCCCCTTACTAGTGTCCCGTACTAATCGCTGGAATTTAAGCAATATCAGCGCGGGACTTCTATAGAAGACGTTAGTTTGCAATCTGGCTCTGTCTTCCTATTTATTACACAGTTAGCTAACCAGACCATGTGCTGTTTGAAATTTGTGCCTTTACTAGCTAGATTCTATGCCCTGTAGCTCATATTTTGAGCTGTTCCACGACTGCAGCAAGGTCATTGTGGCATTCCTGGTTTAATTTTGGGGTTATGAAGGTCGGCGGATCGACTGTCAACGAAGATGGCCTGGCACGCCTCCTGAATGGCAAGGTTTTCTGCTTGAAAGGTGGCTTAATTTGAGAAACTGTGGGAGATGTTCAGGAATGTAGTCTGTTCAATGCTGCGTGATTTCTCTCGGTATGCTTCACAGCCTCTCTGAGTCCATATTTTTTGATCTGATGGTCGAAGAGGTACAAGGTGGAGCATGGGCGTCAGAGCATCTGATGGGGTGATCCTTATTGCACCTGTTGTTCCTATGCATGACGTTGTTTGTATATTGTTGAGCTCCACAAGATGGCCACCACAACTGGTGACCTTTAAGTGGGGATAGGGCATGCTACGACTAGGAGGCAGTTTTGCAACCACTCAAGATACAGAAGAACAGGGAACAGTACAGTACCCAGAAGGATCGTTGCCCCGAATGGATGAAGAGGAGGAGGATATGGCATATCCCATCTAGTGGTGATTTGAACGACTTCAACAGAAGCCAGATAATGCGCGCAAAGTGTTCCGGGCTTAGGCAATCAGCGTGGTAGCACAATGGGCCCGAAATCTTGCATCTGCAGCCAGCCTCCTCTGTTTTGGCTCCGCTTCGTGTTGTGGCATGACTCCTTGGCACAGAGGAATGTACAATTTCCAAGGAGCTTCGAGGAGATAAATCAACCTTTCGTTGTACAGTCTAGTCAAGAGTCTACTGATTCAACGTCTCAGGTGACTGAGCGCGTCAAAAACTTGGCTCTGCCAAGTAGCTGCTTCAAAGATTCGACAGGCCGAGGTAGGACTGGGCCTAGCTTACTAAACCCACTTCTGTTGGGCGTGCTATTGTTCTACCTCAAGTGACTGGGACCTACAGTTTTATGACGACTCCAAATGGCCATTCCAGACATGACTGAACCGACTTCAATGTCAGTGACTCGAAAGAGGTGCAGTCGTGGGAACCTAGAAACCCCCGCGTGGGAGACGGCGAATGACTTAGAGCTAGCCAGCCAGCCCACGCTAACTGAAGACACCCAAGTCTACCCAAAGAAGCCACACGAAGACCAAAAAAGAAAAAACCGAAACTCCTGACATCAACTACTTGTCCAACGTACCAGAATCTCCCCTCTCTCCCCCTGAGGCCAAGAATAACTATCACTCCCTCATTGAAATGTGTGCCACGTCAAGAGCACTTGCAAACTTTTTTTCGACGCCATTACATTAGTTGCCAACCACTCCTCCTCCTCCTCGTCCTCCTCATCAGTCTTCTTGATTAAATTCCAAATCGATCTTAACCTGACTCCAACAACTGTCCATTTTGCTCCTCCTCTCGAAATAACGAAACTATTTCAAATGGTTCCACTAGACAGCACAGTTTCTTAATTGAATCTCGTGTGATGTCTCAATTGCGACTGACATTGTTTAAATGAATCACTTTCGAATTGTTACATTTTTCAGCTGAATTTAAGCGATGCCTACCTCTCTCTCTCTCTCTCTCTCTCTCTCTCTCTCTCGTAGCCCCACTCAATGGCTACGAATGAATAATTACAATCCGTTGGATTTCAAATTGAAAATGTCAATAATGAACGAGAGACGACACACAGACACAGCCCCACAGAGCAAGTTCATTGAGATCGACAAAATTACTTTGCGGTCGGGACGGTGGATGGATTAAGGACACGAACGATTGAAGAGAAGGAGAAGGTTCATATACAGACAAAAAAATGAAAAATGAAAGGAAAAGAAGGGGAAGGAGGAGATATAAAGTTGCTTCACCTTAAAAGCCGGGCCATCGAATCGATGATTCGAATTTCAATTGAAGTGAATCGAATTAAAACTGAGTAATTGCATTCGATGACGGTATGGCACAGGAGTGGATTCAGGATTTTCAGGCGTTTCGCTGTCGTATTGGGCGTGTGAGACGCGAGGAACAGGTCTGGGATTGGGTTTGGAAAAGGAATGACATTCAGAATGGTTGGGTTTTATTCATAAGCACAATGACTTCGTCTCGACAAGTGGAAACAGTGGGCTTGGGACCAACAACAATGGATGGCATTATTAGCAGCGGCTCAGACTCGCAGTGGGTCATGGGCCCGAGGAGTAAGAAAATACAGTCAAGTCAGTTGAAAGTGGCAAAGGCAGGAATTACTTTGAATGACGTCTGATGTCATTCATTGACGTCTGATGTCAGCTGGCCTGGTTTCCAAATGGATCAAATCCGATTTGAAAAGCAGATACGACGAAGGTACGTTCAAACCCATCAACTCCTTATCGGGCGTACCACAAGGCAGCCACCTGGGTCCATTAATTTTCTCACTTATTACCAACAAGAGACGATCAATTCGTTCATCGTCTCTTCCTTCGACTCGTACTCTTCAAGACTGCAAACGTGGAGAAACTATTTTCTTTCCAACAAACTACTCCCTTCATCTTAACGCGACTTAGCCGCAGAAATGAAGTATGATAGAGAGGCGCAGCTTCTACCTCTCTTGTCCCTTAAAAGAGAGGTAGAACACTTAATACGTAATACAGACTGGCTCGCGCTTCTCGAATTGGTGTCGACAACCCCACAATCGTGTGTCCTCATCCCATTCTCACCACTACGTGGTGAAATAAAGAGGCATACCACCTCGATCGAGGATGGGGTATCTTAACCTCGTGGGACGTCCGGAGCGTGACATCCGGGCATCCGACGTGACATCCGGAGCTACGTCTAGTACCGAGCTAAGGTCTAGTACATTACCTTCAAGACAAGGTACATTACCTTCGGGACATTGTTAGAGGTAACGCTCACAGCCCCAGTGAGGTAACCGGCCCTTCTGCCGAGAGTCAAAGAAAGTGGCTTGGCATCCTCGGGGCAAGTGCGTGAAGTTGACTCCCTGCAATTGTGGATACGGACGGATTTCATGTAGACGATCCCAAAAATCGCATTAAGTCCGGAACGTGGAATGTGAGGTCCCTTAACAGACTCCGCGCAGTCAAAGAACTTGCGGAGGTCCTGGACTGGTACAAAGCAGACATCACCGTAAATCCAGGTGGAATGGATCGGACAAAAAGAGAGAGATAGAGAGAGAGATAGAGAGAGAGAGAGGCGCTTGAATGAGCTACGTTTCCACCGAAAGAAACCGCGAGTAAGCAGTAAGCGACGGCGAATACACAAATAACCGAAGCAGGTTAGATGTGTTGTGAATAACCTGTCACTGATGTGCAAAGAAACCCATTGTTTGACAAAGATTGCAGGCAGGCACATGCGGCAACGCTGGAAGCCTACAAAGCAACATGGCAATGAACTACGAGAGATGCTTGTGAGCTCTACAAACAGAGACGACACGCTGGAAGATACACGCCGAAAAAGAAAGAACGATGAGATGGATAGATGGTCAGACAAAAGCCTGTCAGGACATATTTACGGGCTGTGCAGTGAATATTTAATGAAAAGAAAAGTCTCTACGCCGGAGAGTCTTCGACTCCGAGCCAATGGGACAACGCAATAGGGGACGAAATCGATGATGTACACAAGTGGAGAACGACCTTAGCCAACTTGGCGGGTGGAGGTGGTTGCCTATAGATCGTGCCAGCTGGAGAGGCTTGTTGGTTATGTTGCAGGTCTATCCCGGACTCTGACGCCAGCAGAAAAAGGAGGCTGGCATGGGCGTCATCTCCGACTCTGAGATGTGAATGGTCTTATGATCCACTTTTGTGTGGAATTGCGTAGCAACCGACTCCTGTGACATACAGGTTAGGTTAGGTTGCAGTGGCTGCGGATCTGCTAAATCTAATCAGACTAAGCGATCGCTTCGTGTCGAGCGTAGGCCAGAGTTGTGTGGTAATGATGCACACAGAGAAGCAAGGCCTTTTTTTAAATCGTCCTCGCACTCCACCAAGGTGTATTGATTGTCCCAGAAGGCAAACTGGTACCTGTTGTAAAATTCAATGCGTTGTTTCGTAGTGTAGTGTCCTTGAACGTGGTACAAACACACACTTGCCTTCAGTAAGTGCAATCAAAGAATATCCGAAATCGGTCAAGACACACTTAAAGAACATCTTCCAAAAGAATTCCCCTCCATTCGCTCCTGGTCACCAACTCCGAATTCGAGACACAATGACAATCATTTCTCCCGATTTCCCGGCAGAACAAATGCAGGAAAACACTCAAGGATTACCCAGCGATGTAATGATTAAGTTTCCAGTTCCACTGTTGTGAACCCCGAGGATTTCCAAGGACTCGCCGCGTACACACATCTCCTTGTCCACGAATAGAAATGCAATTCCTTTCAATTAATTATTTGAAAACTCAGCATCTAAGAAACGAAAAAAAAAAACAGAAGGACAGAGAGAGAGAGAGAGGGGGAAGCGGAGAAACAAAATTAAGAAACCAACATGGAATGGCAGCATTCAGCATTTAAATAACAACTATGAAGGAGTTGAGGAGGATCCTAAATAATTCACCGACGCGCTACGTTTATTGTCTGCGACTTAGTGATGACGCAATGTGTACACTTTGCACACGACGCACGCTGTGAGTGGGATTCACACACTATTCAGTGCTGAGGATCCAGGACTCAGGATACAGGATTCAAGATTCAACTCAATAGAAAACGATGAAGATTGCGTCTTCATAAAAAATTTACCAATTGATTTCGCTTAGATGCTGAAGACGACGACCCACTACGGTGGAGACGAGGGAGGAAAGGGGGAGGGGGAGGGGGGAGGGGGTGAAAGAACGATGACGATGATTCAAGGACGATGAAGAGAGCAACATCGACAAGGACCGACTGAGCGATAGAGAGACTGCAGAGAATCAGTTGAATGATAAGAATGTTGATGTGTTTCTTAGAAATTGTGTTTCTGCACTCCTCCACCGTCACTTCCGTTTTCTTTTCTATCGCATCCTTTGGCCCTACCTCACCAACCCAACCCGAGTTGGCTACATTTGGAGCATGAAATCAAATGTACTCACACAAGAGTGTGTGTGTGACGGGCATTGCTGCAATTTCTATTAAAAATGTACGTCCCTCTGCTGACTTTCGTTTGAGTGTCTTCTTCTTCCATCGGGTACTGCTACACACACCCCCACTCAGGCAGGATTGGGAGGACAATTGAATTGGAATTTCGGTTTTAATACGGGAAGTTAGTAGCTGTCAGAGTTCAGTTCCTCTTCCTCTCTCTCTCTTTCTCTCTCTCTCTCTGTTTTTTCGTCTGAATATTTCATGGACTGTTGTGGGATTTCGGCTACACTGGAATGCCTCTGCGTTCAAGTGAGTGGGTGGGTGGGTGTGTCTGCGAGGCGGCGACGGCAGCCAAAGGATGAATGGAGTTGAGTTTGGTGAATTGGATTAAATTTCATTGGGATTCCCTTGGATTGTGTGTGTGTGTGTGCAAACGTTCCAGATGCCCGATGAAGATGAGAAATCGACATGCGAGCTGGCACCGAAAACACCAACTCTGGCTGTTGGCGTGTGAGGTCACAGAGTGGAGGACGTGGATGATGAAGTGGGAGGGTCTGTGAATTATGAATCAAATGCAATCTGGACGAGATGTGTAATTCAAGGCATTGTAGGTGATTCGGATTAGGTTTTGTGCAAGTAAATGAGGAAAGTTCATCAATATTGTTTGGAGCATTTCTGGGTGCATGAACGATGAGTTGAATGTGTGCGGCTGTGAAAGGGTGTTGGTTGGTGGAAATTTGAAGAGGACCTCTTGATTGACTGTGGGAAGGAGGATTCGTTTGTTATGTTGTCGGTTCCTCAGGAGATGGGCGAGGGTATCGATTCATCATTTGGACTTCGAGTTCATCATTAAGAGGAATCGGACTTTGAATGCGTATTCGTTCGGTTGTAACTCATTTTCTTCTGTCTGAATTTCTTAAGACACAGATCGAGGAGTGGTGGTGGAATTGACAGAGTATCAATTGGAAGACGCACAAATCAAGTGCAATTCAAATAATGGGCACCGACAGCCGATCAGCAGACTTGGGGAACACGGGAGTACATGTTCGCTTACAAGAGACGGAGATTCCTAAGTAGTAACATATGTAGGGCTTGTACGGTTGTTCGGATTTGGGTGACGTATTTTTTTAAATTCTTTAGGTACCGGATAAGGATATATGAAGCTTGACTTGAACTCAGTGTATCTCAATAAATCAAAACTCATGTAATCAATCTTAAAGCATACGCATAATGGAAATATATTAGTCAGTTTAAACAACCGAGTAAATTCTCAGCAATTATACACTTTCGTTAAGTTTCGTTAAGTTTCGGTAAACTCTTGCTGACTTAAGTGGGGGTGATCTGAAACACTCTCTGAGGACGTAAATGACACTTGCGTTAAGTTTCGTGTTTCGTCAAGTTTCGTTAAGTCTTGCTGACATAAATGGCAGCGAAATGAATCACTCCATGCGGACGTAAGTGACAGTTGGCGTTTAATTGTGGATACATTGAAGTTAGACGATTCGTCAGGCTCATTGTTCCTTCTTTGATGACACAAGCTTAAGTCACTAAGCTTGATTCGGCAGTCCACAATGAGTCACTTAAGAGCCACCACAAAGATTGTGTGCAGACGACACGGACGGAGCTGCTTATACTCGTAGGTCGATATAAGAGCGAAGGATACGTTAAGAAGAGTGAAAAACGCTCAATGGAAGACGACAATCTTTGCCGAAAATTCTATTAATGCTCACATCTTCTTCTAATTAGAAACACTCTGTAATAAGCTCATTAAATTCAGAAATCATTAAAATCATCACATTGACACGGCGAGCTTTCCATCCCCCCACTCCACCCCTACGTCAACTACCACAAAAGCATGACACCGAAAACATAAAGAATCATAAAAAACCCACAGAGAGAGCGAGAAAAAAAGACAAGATTAAAATTCACCACTTATCCTTTGAGCAAAAGTTTCCTAATTCAATTCAAAACACATCACCACACATCAGAAGCTTCTGCAACTTATCACACAACTGTCAGTTGGTTTTCGGTTCCCATCCCCAGGACGGATCGAGGAGGCAAAGGAACAGTGAGCAAAACACACTTCCTTCAACAGATTCACTCGACTGAGGCTAATTTAATGAACTCGCCCGTTAGCTGGTGTGATGATGATGCTCCAAGAAATCGCATTAACATTCCATTCCATCTTCAAATGCTGAAAATGTGAAAGGAGTAGCTGCGGCGGATGCTTAGGAGAGGTAGGTGTATGTACGCTTCAGTGTCGTACTGGTTTTCTGCTGTTTTTTTCTGGTTCCATGTTGATGTCGGTTGGTTCTGCCCCAAAGCCACAGTTGCTTGAATTTATCATCGCAAAAGTAGGAAAGAGAGAGAGGGGGGAGAGAGAGAGAGAGGCAAGTTGCATCATGTCTGCAGGACCTGAGTGGCAAACAAAAGTTTCCCTCATAAGTTTTCGCTCTGCAATTTTCACAGATGGGTACAATATTCATGTCTGCCTCGCTCTTCCCTTCTCCACGGCAGTCCTTCGTCACCGCCACGAACTCTCCATTTTTCTGAGGACAATACTTTCGTGTCTGTCGACGCACGGCACCGCTGCTGGATCAGAATTAAGAACCATCGCGCATAGGGAAACTTACCATACACTTATTTTTTGTAACGCAACGCGAACAATATTGCAAGCAAGCCGAAGGACGCGCTCAAGGACGCCCAAGAGTTCACATTAAAAACGAAGTGGAAAACTTTCCGTCATGTGGATTTGTTGCGTTTGTTGTTTAGAGTTTTCTTTTGCTTTTTTTTGTTATTTTACAGCGCCACCTCTTTGTTTTTGCTTTCATTTGGCGCCATGGGCTTGCTGCTGCTGCAATTCTTGTTGCTGCAGCTGTTTGCTGGTGCAAAGATTTACTAATGAAATCGGAATGAAGTGCGTTGCCGGTGGGTGGCCGGGGTGCCTGGGGAATTGGAGGGAATTTCTCGGTAAGTGAAAAGTTTTCATTGCAACTACTGCCCGAAGCAAGCAATAAGTTTTGATGGAAACAAAATGTGCTAGATACTCTTGTGCTGTGGCAATTCGGGGACATGGGGTTTATCCAAGGGGGACCATGTAAAAATATAGAAACTAAGAGAGAGCAAAAAAAGGGGAAATGCCTCGAGTGACCAAAAGAATTGCATCGTTCTCAGTTCAGTTGTAATTAAGTTTCGCAATCTGGTGCGAAATGGGACGAGTGTAGTTTGAATTTTTCGACGCCGGGGTAGGGGAGCACGCTTTTGAGACGTATTTCTACCATGAATGCTAAACGAACGCCGAAATCTGTATTATTCTTATTATTTGTATGGCACTAGTGAAGACAGAAAAATTGCTCACTTTCGTTAAGTTTCGTTAAGTTTCCTTAGTCTTTGAAAACTTCTCACTTAAGTTAAAAAAATTAGCACAATATATCAGGATCCCGATATATGTGAGACATACGCAAGTGCGTTGGTCGTTCCTTTAGTAAATTGTGAAGGGACTCAAAAATATTCTTCTTTGTGTGGCGCTACAAAAGTCAACTTAAGCTAGCTTGAGTAATTGAGCGAAGCCAAATTTCACACTTTCGTTAAGTTTCGTTGAGTTTCGTTGAGTTTCGTTAAGTTTCCTTAGCCTTTGAAAACTTCTCACTTAAGTTAGCCAAAACGAACGAAACAAAAAAATAGCACAATTTATCAGGAAAAGCCGATATATTTGAGACATATGCAAGCGTGTTGGTCATTCCTTTAGTAAATTGCTAAGGGACTCAAAAATATGTGGTTTCCTTCTTTGTGTGAAGCTATATTACTCAACTTTAGCTAGCTTGTGTTATCGAGCGAAGATACAAAAAGTTCACACTTTCGTTGAATTTCGTTTAGTTTCGTTAAGTGGGAGCATACTGTGGTGTATGTTGAAGGGACTCCTAAGTCCTCTCTAGTGGAACCTACATAACCATCGCTCAATTCCAGCATCACCTGATCCTTAGTAATCTCTGAGACCGCCCGCATCCTGACCCATTTTCGCTACACAATTTACTGCCATAACATTTATCCTAATCGAATTTCATCTCAAGTAATTGCAATTAGTAGCTAACTTGTGCGGCATACGCAGCAACAAACGACGTACAAGTAACCCCATCAGCCATCGTACGAGTAATTGCCCCAAATAATAGCCCCAGCCTTTCCACCCATACACCCCACCCACACACACAAGGTCGTAGCATGCGTATATCACTGGCACAGATGATGATAATAATTTCCCAAATCCTGAATAATAAAACAAAACACTGTGACAGAGTCCTTCCCTGCAGACACACACACGAAGCACACACTCCTCGCTACGCACGCAAAGGACCATCGGAGTCTGCAGGGGAAGGAAACAGTTGCGGCGGAAAAGAGCCGCTTACAAGCAGCGCCAGTCGAACCAACCAGCAGCAACGTTGTAATTAACAAGACTCACATATCCTGTAACTAAAGATAACAACCGTCATATATCATTTTCCGACTCAAATAAATAATTTTCACCCCGTGAAGTGGTGGTTGCGTCTCAAACTCTGGCCGTGTGGTTTAAAGCCCATTCCACTTTGGTTCAAAACACCTCACAATGGCGCCGCACAATCTCGCATCTCCCCCTCCCCCTCACACCTCGGTACACAGTCTGGAGTCTCTCTGCTGTGCAAGGGTTGACTTTTGACAGCAATCCCCCTGAGAGTCCATCATCGCCGCAGCCACTGTTTCCAAATGGATTTCGAATGGACTAATTTAGACGGACCCTGTTGTTACCGGCATCGGTAAAAAAAGGCAACAATAAAAAAGGGATAGGATTAACCATGTCGGCCGGAATTAATGGAACTGACACGTATTAATATTCATGGACTTATTATTACGTGAGATGATGGCTTTAGCACTCTCTGCTGTGCGCCGTGTGACAGACAGTCCTGACAAGTTGACAGGTGACGGCGAATGAAGTGCACTGTGTATCCTGCGTATTGGGATAATACGCTAATTTCCAGCGTCACATCACACGTTCGCCCGTGAGACCGGTTGAGGGTTAACATTTTGTGCTCCTCAATTAAAATTCATGGAATAATATCGGTTTGATTGTTGCGTGTTTTTTGCTTTTGTTGTCTCTCGTTGTTGGCAATTCATCGCAGTCGTTCGGGTAATTAATGATAATTCCGAAGCAAATGACAGGACAGGTGACAGCTTTTGGAGTGATTGTCGCGATTTAGAGCGAGGCAACTTGGTTGTGGTGGATGTGATTTTCTGTTCTGTGGTCTGGGCAAATATCCGTCCCAGGTGACGCTTTGAAAGTGTTGAACGATGATTGATGGAGATGCCTGCCAAAAGTGCAGGGATTCCATAAAAGTGTGTGTGTGCGATGAGGGCGCTCCGGAGTGGGTCTGGACCTCAGCCCTGACTCTCCATCCAGCATGGTCTTGTTCTAGTTGCTTGTAGCTACTCACGGTCAGCTGTCTGACGTACCATTCCTGCTGTGCGACGCGGAGAGCGGAGTTTCATCATCATCATCATCTTCTGACCCGCATGCTCCATTAAAGGAGTAGCGGGGGTAAACCACGCACGAGAGATCTCCAAGCAACTCGATCCGCCGCCATCGACTCTAACTCATCAGGAGTTATGCCTAAGCGTAACCAGGAGCTTTTGAGTTTTTGAGCGCTGGAGTTCCGCTGGGAAGATGTTAGGATAACCAAGTTAAGAAGATGACTGACCCTCAACTCTCCCAATGTGAAACATTCCTCGCCTCGGCTGCACCACAACATCTAGTCCATATATAAAATGAAATGGAGAGGTGACAAGATGCACCCTTGGCGAAGTCACCGTTACTTCCAACGTTAATCCGAACAAAGCTGCTACAGTTTGTGGGTAGGGACTGAATGGCCCTCAGAAGAGAAACATCAATACTCCTGCAGAACCCTCCAGAGGGCTTGGTTTTTCCAAATCTACAAAACCACTGTATTAAGGTCTGGCATGGGACGAAGAACGGATGGGACGAAGAACGCGCTTGCAACACCTTAGCGTAGACTTTCCCGGGGAGACTTAAAAGAGAGCTGATCCTGTAGTTGGAGCAATCTCTTTTGTCCCCCTTCTTGAAAAGTGGGACAATCACCCCAGTTTGCCAATCGCCAGGTGTCTCACCACGTTTCCAGGCCACTCTAACCACACGAGAGAGCCATAAAACCCCCTCTTTACCCATTGCCTTAAGCATTTCTGGCCGGATTTCAGCCACACCGGCGGATTTGCAAACTTTTAGCGGTTCAATCGCCAAAATGGCTTCCTCCACCGTGGACTATTCTCCGCCCCACTCAAGACTACGGGTCTGCCATCGTCAGTGCCCTGTTCGGGCCTGAGCAGCTCCGAAAAGTGCTCGCTCCATCTGCGTAAGATGTCCACCTCATTGGAAAGCAACACACCATCCTTAGATTTGACTCCTTCGATGATGTTGAATTTCCTTCCTCTGAGTCGGCGAGTGGTTTGCCAGAACACCTTTTTCGCAGATCGGTGGTCGCATTCCAACTTCTCGGCGAACTCCTTCCAAGACTGATCTTTAGGTGCTTTAGACTGCTCTTTGGCAGCCAATTTATAAGTTCTTCGCGACTCAGTGCACCGGTCACGAGGAGCAGAGTTCCCCAAGAGAATCCAGTCTCTGGAGGTCTTCTTCTTCTCTCTGATGGCTTCTTGGATTGAGGGTGGTCCAGCCGCCACTTCAAGCATCGAGTCCACAAATATCCCGTGCAGAGGTAATGCTGCTGAAGAAAGTCGCCGTTCTTCCTCTACACGCGATGGAACAGTTGGAAGTCGCTCGAACCTTTCAGATAGGTGCCGCCCAAAATTCAGCCGCAACTCACTGTTCAGTAGTTTTTCCCACCGTATGCGTGTAACCACTCTTGGTTTCCCCCCTGGCAGGAGAGGCACTTTATCAGTGAGGTACAGGGTACACAACGCCAAATGATGATCAGTTGACAGTTCAGCCCCATTTGCTTCGTCGAGAAGGTACCCACGATATCCAAATGATATCTGGCAGCCTACTCAACTAGCTCGAGATCCTTTCCTGAAAGTGATTAGACGTTGCATGCGTGTGTCCTAAATCGATGTCGTTGTCCGTCGCCTTTTTCTCCCCGTACGCTCTGGTTTGTGCATGGCGTAAATTCCCCCTCACGGGCACAGCGGCTCAGGAGGCCACTGCTGGGTTGCTCCTAGTTCCTTCGGGCTGCCGAGCGGGAAAGACCGGCCACCAGACGCTCGCATACTGCCACCTTTCAGGCCTGGCTCTAAATGGGGCACACCAGGGTAGGCAATATACGAGGCAGACGATTGGCGTGCTCTGATTGTTTGTCATTTGAGGGGGGTTGCGCTTCTTTAACCAGGCTCCTACACCTGAAACCTGTTGCCCGTCCCCCACCACTAGGAGGTCAGCTGCCCGGGGGTCGTCATTATTATTATTTTCATTATTTTTGTATTTATTTTTCACACCGGAAAATTCTCTTATTACTTGACAACAAACGACGAAGTGTCCGGCTACTAGCTCGGTCCGGATTCTCGCGTCTTTACCCTATGCGCTGGCGACTTTGACATGTCAATATTCAACTCAGCGCAGAGTTGATGGTGAATTTGGTTTCAGGAAAATTACTTCAAATGAAAAATACCGACTAGGGCTGTAGAAAATCATGTACCAGTGACAGGAAATTTGACACCTGTCTGCGCTGAGATTTAGATGACATAACACAAACAAATGGATTGTCTTGAAAGCCTCGAGCGGAGCGTTCCCCCCGATGTTCTATTAAAAAGTTTCTAATTCACTCTGTTGGATTATCTAATTTACTCCGCGAACCCCATCCACCACCTCAAGCACGGAACCAAGAGTACATCCATGCCGAAGTTTCCATCACATGTGTCATGTTGCCAGTGCCTTGTTTCATTTACTTGATCCTTTATATGCATAACCCGCAACTTGGTACCTCCCTCTTCGGCTAATTACGCGATGAAAATCTCGTGGAATTTCATTTGTCACTCACTCCAGCCCACTCCGATTTGCATAGATTCCTTGGGTACTCATTTTCTCCTCAGCCATCATATTCAACACATGAATAAATTAAATTAACACCATCCCTTTGTTCGGAGGATGTACACATTTATCATGGCGAAACTTTAACTTAATTATCACTTCCTCTCTCGTAGTCTTCAAGACGAACGAAGTCCCTATTGTTTGCCTGCGTCAGCACTTTCGTTCTCCTTTCCTGAGTGGTGAGAGACAGTCGCCGCTGCTATCTCGCGTCCCTCGTCCGTACTGGCAACCCAATGAAAAGTTAATTCGCATAAAATCACAATTAATCAAATCAAAGTGTTTCTGTCTCTGCTCTCTCTCTCTCTCTCTCTCTCTCACACTTCGTCGTCGACCCAGGTGAAATCGCGCACACACATCCGACGCGGGGTACTCATCATTATCTGAGAATACCCAGGAACTCAGCAACCCAGCAGAATCCGACATGCCAGCCGCATGTGCTGGTGTTGACGGTTCTAGAGAAAAATCCTCAAATGTAATTTATCTTGAAAGGGATCTCACCCTTCTCGTACTCCTACACCCTCACCCTAGCGCCCTTCGCAGAGATACTGACGAAGGAGTTGTTGGTTTGTTGACTATCACTACACACGGGCGTACTTGAACATCAGTGGCGACTAGGAAACCGAATTTATGATTTCATCTCGGGAAGCCCTGTAATCCCCACCCAACTGCCCTCAGGCTTCGACTGTATGACTCTTTGAAAGGAAAATGACAACGTCAGCATTGGTACGAGTTACACCACCAAACGCCAACGCCAGCGTCGAATGCCAATGGCTGCTGGGGCGACTGGCGACTACCGACTACCGACTGTCGACTGCCGCCGAGAGACTGGCGGGCGACTGGTGGCGAAACTCCTGCTGAACATGCAAAATTGAATAAGGACTTAATTAATATCCTTTAACAATGCACAGCAGATGGGGTTTTTGGACTTTGCCAAAAGTCAAGTTAATTAAATTTGCTAGAAAAGTTTCCGTTTTTGCGTAGACCGTCGTCGCGGCACTGGAAGCTGGCATGGCAGTGGTGACGTACATACTCTCGTTCCAGGACAGCACACGGAACAGAGGACGTTCGCCTGTCATCGTGTCGAATGAGACTGAACTGGAGAGAGAGGTTTGCGGATATGACGATGGATGATTGCCGGAGATGTGAAGTGCAGTGACTGGGCGGCGGGGATAACTTTTGTGAAAACATTTCATTTTGTGAAAATTTTATTTCAACTAAAACTTTTTTCCAAACTCTCCCGTGAATAGTTTGAGGTAATCCATAATTAAGGTGTGAAATTTCGGGACAACCGGGAAATTGAAATTGTGAAATTGCTGGCGACTTTTTGCTGAATTTCGGGGAATTTTTCACACAATTTTGTCCATGTTCCTGAGCGAATTAAGTGTTTGGGAGCTGCAAGCTGTATCGAAAGTCAGCAGAGGAAGGTTGCTGAGTGGCGGAGACATAGGCCAATCTAGGCCCATTGGGATACATACAACGCCGATGCTCTGCTTCTGTTGGCGCTACAGTCCGTGGTGGACCTGGGCCTCTTGATTCCCCCTAACAATTAAAACCAATTGCTGCTTGTGACAAATCCATTTTGCTGGCTAATACTATCGCTTTTTAGCTCATTGAGGTTGTTGAAGCAGTAGGCCCCTAGGTGAAATTATCTAGGACCTGCTAGCGCGCTACACGAGCAGAGTAGGTGATCTATGGGTTCAACCTCCTCTTCATCCAGCTTCAGCTTCTACAGAAGTCATTACAGGGGACCCCCAACCTACAGGCATTGGTGCCAATTGTGCAGTGCCCTGTTATGACGCCGGTGAGCGTCCTGAGTGAAGGTCTACTAAGTCTAAGCAGATTGAGTGATCGTTTAATATTAAGGGATGTTGATTGTGTGTATTTTTCGTAGATGGTGAGCTGTAGCAATTGGCAAGGAAAGTGGAACACCTCCTATTGTTTGGGTGGACGATGCGCCACAGCTGGCGAGTTCGTCGGCTTAAGGTCTTGAGAATAGGCACCAGCACCTAAATCCTCGTCCGTCTTGACCCGTCAGAGAAGATACGCAGGGGATCAGCCAGCGTCTGATTAGCAGATATCCAGTCCAGTCTGCTGGTGAAGAATTCCTTCTCGAAGATTACTAGTAGGCGGTCGGTGTCGTTGGGGAGAAAGTTGAATTCGTTTAGAATGGTTGAGTGGCCGAAGGAGAGTGCGGACCACAGTCGGAGTGTTTTGAGTCTCAGGGCTGTGCTGGCTGCCACTTGTTCACTGAACGTTTCCAGTGGTGGAAGATGAAGGAGTATATTGAGTGCATCCGCCGGAGTGCTCTTCAGTGCCCCGGTGATACACATGCAGGCCATTCTTTGCACTCGTTTGACAGTTTAGTTCTGTCCACCAAACTGAGACTCCATGCAGAAGTGTCGGTCTGACAATTGAGATGAAGATCCAATGGGTGATGCGTGGGTGCAATGCACTGTCCAGCTGAACAGGACAGAAGAAGCCTTCTTGACCCTCTCCTGGATATTGAGTTTCCAGCTTAGCTGATTGTCGATGATGAGACCCAGAAATTTCGCTCTGGCGGTTAATTGTAAAGTGGGGCCGTCAAATTTAGGGACTTTGTACCGTCTGGTGAATAGTACAAGATCCGTTTTCATACAAGCACGATCTGGTCAAACGAGTGTAAATGAACGAGGTCTGGTCCAGTCTCTCGCCGTCGATGGCTTGGCCATGTACAGCACCGGCCCGGATTGTGTTCGACTCCAAGCCCGTAAGGCATCGCGGTAAAGGTAAATCACGCCTCCAGTGGGGGGAACAGAGCTGGAAATGGACCTAAATGTGAGCAGCTGGAGCCTAAAATCATGCTGGACGAAGAGGCATCTTGCTTGAGGCCCAGCTTCACCCCAGACTGAGCCAGTCAGCAAAGAAAGAAGAGGCTTTTTTGACATTAAAAATTAAATCAACGCCAGGAATCTAGACAAAATGACTATCAAGTCAGGTTCTCTAGTTCAGAGAACTAGAAATTTCCAGAATTCTGGTCTGGATAAAGTCATTCATTTCATTCTCCTTTCGAGACTTGCCAAACTTCAACACCCTGTCACCGCAAAACAGAAGTACCACCCTCCATTGCACCTGATCTACGAAAAAAAAAATCGTAACCCAATTCAAGGCACAAACAGAGAAACGAGGTTAAGTTGAATCCGCTCTTGCCGACACGGCCACCAGCATCTCCTCGACTCATAAAGTCTGCTTCAATTCGTCATAAATCATCTGAATCCCATGGCGACCACACCAAGAACCGAGAACCGAGAACCGAAAGACGGAGAAAGATAAAGAGTCCTCCTCCTCTTTTTGTGCTCGTCCACTTAAAATTGCAAATTTCCACTTGTGAATTATACATAATGGATGTGAATGTCCCCTTGGCGCGTTGAGCACCCCCAAAGCACCTCCAAAGCACCCCCGACGAGAACCCATGACGATGATGATCTGCACTGGCGGGGGCATTATCTTGTTGGTCGTTGGCTGTGTGTTGTGTCATCCTAGGAATCTGTGAATCCGTGAATCCGTCTGTCAAAAACACACTCCCTCGTCGTACGATGAATGAATGCACTTCCGAGTCGAAAAATATGGCAACGGGAATAATCGCTCTCTCTCTCTCTTCTTCTGAGCCTAAGGACGCACACAACCATCTGCGAGAGACAACGAGTTCTGCCGACGACTGCGGCGGGGTGGCAGTAGAGATTTGTTTTGAAAAGAAACTCCAACTTCGACTCTGCCTCCGGACTCCGCTGGAAAAGGATAATAATTCATATCGTTGGCTGGACTGTTGTTTCTCAGCGTTTTTTCCCGTGTAATCCTTTCCAGCGATGTAAGTCAGTATGACAAAACGCGGACATGAATAGAAGATAGAGGAGAGGATCTTCTTTCTTTTTTCTGTCGTTTCCTACGTTTTATGATTTCTTTTTTGTGCGCTGAACGTGAGCAGGGCGCTGCGGGTGGATGCATGGCAGCGTGACAGTACGGCACTCCGGTGTAATGCACTCGGCAGACTTGCTAAATAGTCGTGGTGCATGGCCGGATGTGTGTGAGGGTGTGTTTTGTTGTGCGCCAGAGTGTGAGGGGATGCACCCAACGGAATCGTTATGCCCGACGTGGCAAGGAGGCCACTGCGAATACAAAAATGTCCTGGCTGAGAGAATTCACTGAAAGAGAGAATGGCTCTCCCCTGTTTATGGCAGCAGCGACAGGGCGGGCGGGCAGAGGACGACGTATGCAACTCCTTCATGGCTCCGTGGTGCGGTTGAACTCGTGGCAATTTAAGTTTCGAGTTAAAAATGGCACAACTGCCCACTGAGTTGGTGGAGTGGGAGGGTTCGGTTGCCTGGCGCTGGCATTGTGTTTGTTCCGGCAGGAGGCGACAGGGACGGGGTATCGTGTAACTGGCATGTGATAGGAGTGGATGCATGCAGTGGAATTGAATGTGTGTTAGCAAAGTTGTACGGAGCGTGAAAAAACGCGGAAATCAAAAAAAAAAAAAAACGCGAGCAAGGGATTCGCGCGGATTAATATGAGTCGCATTGCAGGGGATCATCTTTCCGGCTCGCCGAGGAGGCACATATTGTGGTGCGAGGGGGATTTAAGTGCAGGTGCTTTAAGGAGATTCGATGCCGATTACATGGCCACGTGTGGTCGGTGGCGGGTGGCTAGTGACTGCTGGAAAGTGGCTTATATCTGGTTGCTAGTGGTGTGTAGCTACTGGTTGCTGGTTGGGAGCTATTGACTCGTGGATGGTGGCTTGTAGCTGGTGCATGATTGATGAGAGCTAGTAGCAGGCTGGTGGGTTGTGGCTAAGAGGTAGTGGCTGGTGGCTGCCATCAGCTAGTGGCTAATAGCTAGTAGTTCTTGGCTAGTGGCCTGTGGTTGGTGGCTAATGGCTGGTCGGCAGTGGCTGGTGGCTCGTGGCTGGTGGCTAGTGGTTGGTGGCAGTTCGCTCGTTGCTAGTGGCTGGTGGCAGCTGTAAAGTGGCTTATAGCTGGTAGCTACTGGTTTCTGGTTGGGAGCTATTGACTCGTGGATGGTGGCTTGTAGCTGGTGCATGATTGATGAGAGCTAGTAGCAGGCTGGTGGGTTGTGGCTAAGAGGTAGTGGCTGGTGGCTGCCATCAGCTAGTGGCTAATAGCTAGTACTTCTTGGCTAGTGGCCTGTGGTTGGTGGCTAATGGCTGGTGGCTCGTGGCTGGTGGCTAGTGGTTGGTGCCAGTTCGGTCGCTGCTACTGGCTGGTGGCAGCTGTGAAGTGGCTTATAGCTGGTAGCTACTGGTTTCTGGTTGGTAGTTAGTGACTCGTGGATTGTGGCTTGTGACTGGTAGCTAATAGCAGGTGGCTGGTAGCTTGTGGCTATGAGCTAGTGACTGGTGCCTGCCATCAGCTAGTGACTAGAGCTACTAGTTCCTGACTAGGCTTGTGGCTGGTGGTGGCAAATAGTTAATAGCTGGTTGCTATTGTATGTTGGCTCGTGGGCGTGGGTTGTTGGTGGCTGGTGGTTGGTGTGTGGTGGCTTGTACCTAGTGGCTGGCTCTTAGCTCGTGGCTGGTGTAATTGGTAGCTGCCAGTGGCTAGTGTCTGTTAGCTAGTGGTTGCTTGCTGGTAGCTAGTGGCTGCTGGTTGGTGGCTAGTGTCTGGTGGATATTGGCTCGTGGTTAGTGACTGCTCAAGTCCCCATTGAATACAAAAAAGGACGTGCCCTATGCCCTAATCCAGAACATAAGCATTCCATCCACCAAGACTCATTCAAATACGAAGCATCGTCTACGACCCACAGCTCCACAAACGACGTAACTCTCTGACCTTTAATTACTTCAGCTAAGATTTAGAAGTCCTAGGCAAACTTATGACACCAAAGTAAGGCTTTCAACTTGTTCGTCGCAAATTCAACCCGCATTTCAAATGAATCACTTTGGCAAGCAACACTGACGTTTACACATCGCGTCAATCATTTCTGTCACACTCACGGACACGCGCACCGACTTTGATCACAAGCCTCTGCATCCATCCGGCTGTCTTGTTATTCTTAATCACGACAACCGCTTGCATCATGTGACTGCACAATTGACTTAATCCTTCACCTCACGTCAGGCTACATGCCTCGCCTCGCCCAGCTGTCGGACGGATTACACAATCGCCCCAAAAACCAAATCTTCCATACTTCCGCATCCCCCTTCTGAGGACGCAGCTTTCAAACACCCTCACGAAGATATAAATACGCTTGCCCATCGATCATAGAAATCACAGAGCAGATGTATCACCAGTCACTCGCGACCCAGTTACACCAATCTTTGTCGGCGGCGTCATGCCCACTCGCTTTCCCTCCACATGCACACACACACACTCAGGCACACATCTCTCCCTCCTGACACAGCAGTCAAATGGCATAACCTTGGCGAAATAAATCTGTCAACGGGGGTCGTCTGTCGGCGGGTGGGTGGGTGGTGTGAAAGAAACCCGCCCGAAGTCGGATTTGAACATTTCTTTCAGTTGAACGGCCACGAACGGAGTCTCCCAGACCAGGCCCACCTTACGCATATGAAAAATCTCAGATTTCACTCGGAAGTAATATTTTCGAGGAAAACATGACACTCGACTGGGGGCTGGGGACGGAACAATGAATCGAACAATGTTTCCATTGTCAGGGCAACGACAACGCACGATGTAACGTAGACGCAAGAGGCATTCCCGAGGGCTCCCGAGGGTGGAGCGCGGCGAGGGTGGAGGAGAAAGAAAATATTTTTGTGACAGGATAATTTATGCGTCCTTTATTTTTGATTTCCAACCACCCAGCCACCCAAGCACCACCGAGCCAATGGCAGCCAACAACGACTCCGTGAAGAAGAAACGTTGATAATAATGAGAAATATGAGCTCGACCCAATTTGTTAAATGACGACGACAAATGGCGGAAAACTCCTGTTATTTGTATCCTGTGCATGGGAGTGGTGGGGAGGGTGAAGTGTGCGTGTGTGAGGGGCTGAGTGAGTGTAGGAGAGCAGGAGTCAGTTTACGGCAGTGCGGCACCTTTAGTGTCGCTCCATCCTGACATCAATCAATTTCTGGGAAATTCAAATCGGAACATAATGGAATCTATGGAGCCGATGACATGCAGGGAATGTTGAGATCAGAGGAGGCAAACGACTCAGATTACACTGTCGCGCACAGAGGCGCGCCGCTGCTATGTGGTGGGAGAGACGTCAGCTGGCTCAAGTGATGTGTTGCTGAGTGGCAGTGGACTGTGCGTTTGGCAAGTACACACGAGGGATGATGATGTCATCGGATTCGTTGCAGTGCCTCTAACTCGTTGACAGTCTTCCACGAAATCTCTTTGAATTTGACTTGAATCCGGGAAGAGTGGTGCCTACCTTTGCCCTTGTTGGGGTCCATCGAAGGATGACGACACCAAGGACTCTCTTGCAGTCCATCGAACTCGAAGACAGTCCAACTCCTGACGAGCCATTCGAGAGTAAACTTCCCAAAGGCAATGACAACGTTTCCCTCCTGTGTCTTGTAAGCTTTTTGTAAGCCGCCATCAAGAACCACAGTCCATCACGTTTGACGACCTTTTTATGGCACTCCGTTGATGAGGTCTGTGCTCTCTCTTGCGCACAAACCCTGTCTTCAATTAGACGCCTTTCAAGCGCCTCCTCCCACGCCAACCAAAGCCGACTGGATTCCACAAGTTTTATATTTGCTGCGGGTCTTTTGATTGCTCTCTCCTCTGCACTGCTCTGCTCTCCCTGCGCTCACACAGAAGCCCGCCCACAAAGGGTGGAACGATGATCGCGACGTAATTGAATACCACAATCAGGCGAAGCTACGAACCCGCTTTGAATGCTTTTCTCTTCATTTCTTCTTCCTTTTTTAATTAAAAAACCTCCCCATCCCCTGGAATTCAGCGCATAATTATTTTCCTCCCTCAGTGGGCTGACCACAAAGGACTCCGCTCAACACACACACACACACACACAAAGGGAGAAAACTCCACAACAAGACACACGAAAAAATAACCAACAGAGCCAAGCAGCAAAAGGATTTGTTATCGTTTTGCGAAGTGAATTTCTAATTACATGGTCCACAACCACCACCACCATTGGAGAGCTGGACCACATGAAACGACGGCACTCATGCACCAACGCCAAGCGCTTTCAACTTTTGTGAATTATTTCATAATCACAGCAGGACCGGCCTTGGTGATGACCCAGATGCGATCCTTTGTCCTGCAACGGGGTCCCGGGGTCCACTCCTCTTCTGTTTATTGGTGTTTTATGAGGTGAAACTGCAAGAGGCGAGAGCGACTGAGTCTGAGTGTCCCACAGTCCAGTCCTAATGGCGATGCTGATGATGATCGTTCGTCGTTCCCTGGCGAGTCGTCGTCGTCCTTCCTCCGTCCATCATTTCAGTCATCCGAGCGGCAAATCATCAGCATATTTATACGCCTCGTATAATGCTACATTAAGCACGTTTCCGGTAAATAAGGACCACTCTGCTGGTGTGTGTGTGTGAGGGAGTGAGTATGTCTGTCGGGTGGTTCAGGTTCAGGATGGTTCTTCCTAGGGATTTCCTGGAATTCGCACACCGCCGCCGTGTGTGGAGGGCATTTAATGTAAATTAGATGTCAAGTACGATTGCAAGTGAATACACCCGTGCAAGGGGTGGGACCAGGTTACACATGTAAACTGCGAACCAGAAGTGCATTGACATTCCTCGCATGTGTGTGGGCGGAGGGCTCGAACGGTCTATTTGCCAATGGATGTGAAATGGCAAGAGGGATCATGATGTCATTAATATTTGCAAACCCTAGACTGGCAGCAGGCCTTGGGGAGGCATCACTGACTGACACATTCTGTGCTGTGTTCCGAGACAGTTGTGTGACGAGCGAATTGGAAAGAGGAGGACAGAGCTGACTCGGCTGTTTGAAGTGAAGCATGGTTGCGAGCTATGCATGAGGCGATCCTTTAGACAATTTCCATGACAGGGTTTGATGTGCTGGAGTGAATGTGACGTGAAACGAGGCAACTATCGGCTGAGTCTAG
Organism: Eristalis tenax; assembly: GCA_905231855.2. Classification (NCBI taxonomy): domain Eukaryota; kingdom Metazoa; phylum Arthropoda; class Insecta; order Diptera; family Syrphidae; genus Eristalis; species Eristalis tenax. Next base: position 2,708,692 of record HG993125.1, read on the forward strand.
TCATATGGTGGACGTGAGGGAGGGGAAGGGCGCTTTCGTGTACACCTGTCATTCCACAAACGCATTTCGAGTGCATCAAGATGTATGTTGTTGAGGCCCTATGTGTCTGTTGGAAGGTTCTGTTCAGAGTTTGGCTGTTTTCGGAGCGCTAGCTCCTAGTCGAAGCTTCAGATTTGAATAAATATTTGTAGTTGGATTGCTTGCGGTCTGGATGAGGGCGTAGGACACTAGCAACCAGATACGAGCTAAAACCCACAAACCAGCAGCCACTAGCCATTATTCACTAGCCACCACCAGCCACTAGCAATTATCCACTAACCCACTAGCCAACAACCACTACCCACCAGACAAAACCGGCTAACCAGCAGCCACTAGCCACAAGCCACAGCAGCTACCAGACACTAGCCACTAGACACCAGCCACAAGCCACAAGCCACCAGCCACTAGCCACCAGCTACCAGCCACTAGCCACCAGCCAAAACCAGCTAACCAGCAGCCACTAGCCACAAGCCACAGCAGCGACCAGACACTAGCCACCAGCTACTAGCCACTAGCCACCAGCCACTAGCCATTATCCACTAGCCACCAGACAGTAGTTACCAACCACAAGGCACCAGCCACAATCTAGCAGCCACTAGCCACAAGCCACAGCAGCGACCAGACACTAGCCACTAGACACCAGTCACAAGCCAGCATAAACTAGCCACCAGCTACCAGCCACTAGCCACCAACCAACAGCCACTAGCCATTATCCACTAGCCACCAGACAGTAGCTACAAACCACAAGGCACAAGCCACAATCTAGCAGCCACTAGCCACTAGCCATTAAGCACTAATCAACAGCCGCTAGCCACCATCCAAAAGCCACAAGGCAGCCATTGGGCCACTAGCCAACAGCCACCAGCCACTAGCATTTATCCACTAACCTACAGCCAGCACCCTCTACCCACCAGTCAGCAGCCATTATCCACTAGCCACTAGATTATAGCCCCAAGCCTCCATCCACCAGCCACAGCCCCTAGCCACTAGCCACCATACAAAAGCCACAAGGCAGTCATTAGGCCACTAGCCAACAGCCGTTAGCTAGCACACACCACCCACTGGCCACCAGCCACCAGCCACCAGCCATTATCCTCTAGCCGCCAGACAGCAGCTTTCAGTCACAAGACACCAGCCACCAGCTACGAGCTATCAGCCACTAGCCAATAGTCATTAACCACTAATCAACAGCCCCTAGCCACCATCCAAAAGCCACAAGGCAGCCATTGGGCCACAACCGTTAGCTAGCACCCACCACCCACTTGCCACCAGTCACCAGATACCAGTCACTAGCCACCAGCCGTTAGACAGCAGCCACTAGCCACTAGCCCGTATATCCATCAACCACAATGTTACAGCTACCAGCCTCTTCCGCCAATTCACCAGCCACCGGCCACTATTCTCGAACTTGCTTGTACTAACTCCTCAGTTCGATGACCCATTCATGATCTGATAAGGATCTGAGCTTATCCTGCCTTCCGTGCGCTGATGGCGTTAATACAAACGTCAAATGCCTCAATTCAGCTTCATTCCATCCCCTCACCCATTTATCAATTAACGAATAGTTAAGGGCTTCCATTCCAAAATCTCGTTTTATTCACACGACAAACTAGGCAAATCCCCCTTTCGAAATCCACGAAAAATGATTCATGTCCCAGTCATCACCTGCATTTTCGACACTAATCTCTTGTCTAAGCCCGCTCGTTGTCATCTCATTTGTTTCCCCGTCAATCAACAAGTTCACGTCGCGACACACTCGCGATAAACAAAACAAATAAATGTTTCCTAATCCCCAGCCAACGGAATTTTCAAATCCCCCTCAGCCTTGAACCAATTCAACGATTGTCAAGCGAACAGCTACACAAATAGCAGAGTCGCTCCGGCCACCTACAAGGCGTGATGAGAATTGTTTGAAATTCACGAAATTCAAGTGAAAATCTGGCGCCCAACGATAGAACGCATCGTGTCACTCCACGGGTACGTCTCATAAATTGATCGAAAAAATAAATTTCAAATAAAATGCCAACGAGCGAGTCGTCGCTGCACAGTCATTTTCTCGGTCCCGCCACAGCCACCCACTGGCGCAAAATTTGTCACACACAAGAAATTGGCGGCAAAAAAAAACGAGGAGAAAATCGCAAAAATTTAATGTCACACCGGTGAGGCGACGGCCGGCACGGTGCGGCTGCGTGTGTGTGTGTGAGTTTGGGTTACGGACCACCCCTTGGCTGAGAAATGGGGTACACCGGGTGCTTCTGATATCCGACACGTGACTCATTTCAGGCTCCGATTGCCGCTCGTATCTCGCATGCCATTTGACTGGGTTCCGCCTAGAGGCTAAATTAATTTGAGTCTCCTTGCCGCTCCTTGTGGATCCGACATACAATCTGCAGCCAGCGCACGCTTGGCCATTACTCACCAAATCACCGTTCGAAGAGTGTGTGTACTCTCTGCTGTGTGTAGTCCTATTTTTAGGCGTTTTCTCTCTCTCGCTCGGAACGCATGCTGTGGGCCACTATAATAAGGACACCGCCGAGAGGCAGGAGGCGCACAGCACACATGGATTTATGGTGAATGGAATTGTCAGACGCTAATTAGTTGATGATTTGGAAGATCTCCGTGTGAGCGGGGACCTGGGGTGGGTAATTTTTCAGATTTTTTTTCTTCAGATTTCGCCAGTTTCTCTTGTGCCGGGGTGGAAATGGAGAGAGCGAGCGAGCCACAAGTCTCGGGCGGTATTTTTAGTCAAAGATCTCTCGGAATCGGTGAGGGACACACTCGCGCACACACTCACTGCCCAAGGCGGGCGAAGAGGTTTGTGTGTGTGGGGGTGACACATGAGTTAATTAGTCACACGACTGTGATATTCAATGAGTGTGTCAGGCTACGTTCCACGGAAACAGTGTGAACTGATGCTGGCGGGCGGTGTTGACTGACGACGACAGGAGAACAAAAGCGAAAAAGGATGATACCGACGACGACGATGAGGTGATGTGACATTGACAGAAGCCTCGTTCGTTTGCTGCCATAACATAACACACCGTACACACCGCGCACACAGCGCAGAGGGTCGTGCTGAAAGGTGCTGTGCATCCTCGACTAAAAATAATCATGTCAAGTGGTGCAGAAGATATTTTAAAATGACTGCTTTTAACGAGTGTGGGACTTTGGTGTGACATTTTTAGACAAGTGGTCATATGAGGAAGTACAGAGGCGACTCGAAATAGCCGGCGGTGCATTGAATTTCAAAGGCGAGGCAGTGGGGCGGGGCGGGGAGGGTGATGATGCGATGGGGGCAGGTCAGAAGAAGGCCATAGGGACACAAACTACAAGACAAAATAGCGCCCTCGTGAGAACTGACACTCGAGTGTTGCAACTAGATAGCGCTGGTTCTTAAGCCACTAACCAGGCAGAGACTGGCGCGAAATGGAGGCGTAGGGGCCAGTGTCGAAGAAGACGCAGGATAGTCATGATTTGGGCCCAGATCAGTATAAGACTTTGCCGACGCAAGACAATGTCGTGAGGTCGCCAATTGGGCGCTGGAATGGTGGACCGGAGATCCGGAATCAGCTCTCCAGACTGGGTTGGGCTGGAGCAAACACAATCCACAAGGCTAGGCGGTCGAGGGCGGGGGAGACGGGCCTTATATTTAAAAAAAAATAATACAAAATATTGGTAGGACTCTTAAACCCGGGGAGCGGGTGGGCAGGAGACACACCATGCCCACATCACCTACGGGCACCTATGTACTCTCTCGAAGCTGTAAGTGCCTGTATACCATACCCATAGTAGCCCCTTGCGCTTCCTTCCCGATGCTCACAAATGCCCCAAGACAGGCCGTTGAGTTCATCCGCTGATGTCACTGTCTTCGGCGAGCTAACTTGTGGAAGATCCTGTCTCTAGTGTTGACGTCTGGATTACTCACGATCTTCTCGAGAATTATGTTAAAAAAGTCGCATCACCGTCGACCACACATCACCTTGCCTTGTCTTGATTCTTCGCGTGCGGCTGTGACAGCATAGCGGCTCAGTGTGACAGCAAGAGTCTAAGTGGTGGATATTGACAGCATAACGGACCCAAAACTAGGGCCCAAGTGGTGGAGAACAATCGATTGTATAAGGATTCTTCGATCGTCAGTAGAGCAGATCCAGGACTACGGCCTACGTGAAACTCAAGGAACACAAGTCAAAGGAGACAAGAGCTAAGTATGTGACCTAGACTTAACAAAATTCCACCAACCAACATCGGTTTCTCTACAATCCGAGGTGAGCTTGTGGCAACCACTCGTAAAGCAATCTCTCATACCTTGTTCTCCCATCAGGGCATCTGAAGCTTGATGGAGGTTCAGGATCTGAGGCTTAAGGAGCTCCTTCTAGACGGAGACTCGACAGACAATTGTTCGTGCCTAAAGGTGTTCCAAGACTCTCTCTCCATGACTCTCTCTCTGTTCTCGCAGGTATGGGCGCACTACCCGCTTACAACGCCACAGCGGCCGTGCGTTTTGCTGCAGCTTTAAGGAAAGACCCTCAGTACGTTCCTGCGCGTGATAGTCTCAAACCCCCTTAAAGCGTCACGTTTGTCTGTCACAACCTCCTCAAGAATAATCCAATTCTATTAACCGTAATTTGTTGCACAAGCCAAGCACTCAATAAAATCTACCATCTTCACTGATGTGCGTCTCCTCCACATCTTCTGCTTCCAGTGCACTCAATCCGCCACTTCTGTGCGTCGCGCCTTCACTCGAAGTACCTCCACTGAAGTGCATCTCCTCCTAATCTCATGCGTGCTCCGAGTTCATTAAAACGAATCAAACACAAACAAATCGAAACACCGCTCACTGCGATCGCAGTTCCCACTGAGCTCACTTCCCACTCCCCTCTCCGCAGGTTGATGATATAAATCAAACTCACGTGGTCAGTCAGCCACTTAGATGATGTTTTCCTAGTGAATGCCTCATTTCACGTCAACTCTTCATAATTCACTCCGCACTTTGCTCGGCACTCACTCAGACTCACTTCGGTGCGCAGAACGAGAGGAGCGAGAGCGAGAGCGTTCGCTTCAATTTGTATCTGATTAGTGAGTACTTCACATCTCTAGGATGCATAAAGTGTGTACGGCACTCAGACTCCCACCCACATCAGCCGGCAAGCCAGTGCACTCTGTCACACTTGGGGGGCAGAGATACACCACGGCAGCGGTCGTCGACTGACTGGATTCCGTCTGGCGATGCTGGGGCTCGTTAGTTTCGATGGGGATTGCAATCTCATTAGAAGCAGACCAGAGAAAGCCAAAATCGGAGCCACAAAACACGACCAGTCGCTCTGTGCTGTCGAGCATCCTCCAGACGACGGCATAATGATATCCTAATTCGCAATTGAATTTGAGAGGGATTATATTTGATGCAATTGGCTGTGTCTGTTCTGTGCCACGCTGCCGACGCCGTGCCGCGCCGCTCCGCCACTCCGGATTGAGGTGTATTTTTAAATTCCCAGCTTCGCCAGGAGACCGATACGAGTGAGTGGATGGATGTGTATCTGTGCTGGATGCTCTGTGGCTTAATCAATTTAATAAATCAGTTCAGAGAGAGATCGTTTTAAGTGTGTGCACGATTTATAGGCGACAGTTCCGAAAATAAGTTTCGGGAATTGAGAATGTGGGGGGGGGGGTGGAGGGAAGAATGTGTGCGACGAGGTGACATTGATGGGCAGAGACAGAAGACGAGAGATTGAGGAGGACGAGGAGTTTATGGTTGCGTTCAAACTTCAGCGCGGTGGCGCACCTGACAGACGAGATGGGGGCTAATGTGAATCACTTTTGATGGAGTTCGAGGTGGAGCAAGAGACAAGAGTTGATGGTTTCGAATAAGAGTTACTTCCACATTAGCCACCCGTGCGAGTGTGGAAGGATGACCTGGAGCTTTATACCGATGATTGAGTATACTTATCTTGGCTGGGGTCTTAGAGCGCATGGAAGAAGGCAACTAAATCCATTCACTCTGTTCCCGCCCGTGACTTAAGTCTGTACTCGGCGAAAACCAGCCCCTTACGGAGTCTTATGGAGAACCAGCCTCGGCAAGGAGAGTCGAAGAAATGTCGAAGAAGCTACTCTGCTCAAACGTCGAAATTCCCCAAAGACATTGTGCGTCAGTCCTTCTTCCGGAAGTTGGTCCACAATCAGGGGAAAGACGACACGGTCTCACAAAAAAGTTCTTCGGTTTTCACTTGTGCTTCTGCAGACTCCTTAGCTGTAACTGTTGAGTCTGGCCGATGATTGGAGTTCGCAAGTTCTTCTCGAAAATACTCTTCTCACTGTCGGGAGGGATGTGACGGAATTCCATCAAATCGTTACAGTCACTCTCGTGAGTGTGGAATCTGAACAATCATGTGGACTGGCCGCAGCAAAGCAAACACTTCGGAGCCCGTTGTCGCCAGATTGCGCCTTATCCCACATGGCCGTAGATTCGTTGACTTGGGGCCAAGTGTTGTTCTGGAATCTCGACACGTCACAGGCTTGCGCTTGTGCAGGTGTCGCCAGTCTCCCATTTTCCTCGTATGCAGTTTACGATGAGAATGGAGACTGGAATGGAGACTGGCGAAACCTGCACAAGCCTGTGGATTGCATTGATTGGGAAATAGTGAGCTTCAAATCCATTTGGCTGGCTTAAGTGTGAACTGACAAGCACTTCTAGCGAGACGAACGACGATGCGCATTCCTGGAGCAAAGGGACACACATTAACTGGAACATCGTTTGTCAATTGCGATAAAACAGATTCAAAGTGGCACTACATTAGGTCGGCGGTCAAGAGAATCGACAGACTTTGCGCCCCTGTTGTCCCCTAAGACGTTAATCGCCCTAGTAGGTGCAAAGAGGTCTTGAGCGCTCAAGCTTGAGACGTTTCTAGGCTTTACAACTTGAAGGCAAATAAGATGAGGTGAACTAGAAACGTAGGCACGACCTAAATGCGTGATTATTCCAAGTCCAAGATCATGGGTAACTCAGAGGCACGATCTTCCACAAGTTTGTATGATGCCGATGACATTGACACCATCCGAAGAACACAGCGGGCTGTCAGTGAGGCAAGAAGGAAAGCGGCTAAGACGAGTACTCAGTGGGTACTCAGTAGATGGTCTACTGGCAGTCTCTCGCAATGCAATTATGGCCTACTCCCGATCCAAAACGATCTCTGGCTTGGATTCGAAGGCTTTCCGGGCCGGAGCATTGGTTCCTATCTGCTCTTCGTGACCTAGCCTGGCTCTTCTGGCTAAGTCGATGTCGCTGAACAGCCGAAGAATTTTCCTCTCAAAGCAACCAAGAGCACCGTCGTCCGCTTTTGACAAAGTCCATGCCTCTGCGCCTTATAGCAGGACAGGGACGATTAAGGCCTTATTTGTTTATGAGGTGCTTTCTTAGCCCAAAGAAGCAGCGATTTGCAAAAGTAATTCTTCGTTTGATTTTAACTTATACCTGTCTACTGTGACGTTCTGTCCGAGTCGTCGGTGTTGGGAGTCCTTTCTCGTTGACAGCATATACTTAGTCTTGCCCTCATTTACCGATAAACCCATTTTCGCGGCTTCCGTCGCAATACTCACACAGGTGGCATTGACATCACGCTGAGTATCAATATCGTCGGCATATGCGAGTAGTTGGACGGACTTCTGAAAGAGTGTTCCCCTGGTGTTGGCGTGCGAGTTTTGAACAATTCCTTCAAGGATGATGTTGAAGATGTCGCATGACAGCGCGTCGCCTTGTCTGAATCCTTTTTGACCATCAAAGGTCTGGATTAAGTCGACTTTCTCCGGCTTAAGTTGCACCGTGGAAAAAGCTTGTGAGGAATGAACGATCGCATACCCAACAGAAGGATGTTTGCGATGATTCCAGCAGAAGTGGAACCTACGTCACTATCGGAAACGTCTAGATTCTCATGTCTGACTGCCTCATTAGAGTTCAAATGACTGCACAGGGTCTTGGAGACTAGGCCAAGTGCTTCTTCATCCACTTTCGATATTGGCAGGAGGGAAATAATCGATTGTCTGGGTTGGTGGGTGGCATTATGCTTAAAAAAGAATTCAGCGATTTGCGGCAAGTGCAGTCTTCTTAGGTGCCTGGTGGTGTGTCACACAGTGCCTATGGAGGCACTGCAGGTTCCCTTTATGAGCGACAACACTCCATCTTGGGGTATTCGCAGGAGGCATTCTCTTCGCGGACAAAAGATGACGTTAGAGGACCTGGATTTAGAACTACTGGACTGAGTATTTCTTGGAAGCCACTTCACGGAGGAGTGGCAGGACAGATGCGATGGACACATCAACAGCGCTTCACTTCCGCCCAAGTCGTCAATGTCGTCTTTTCCCTCTTCCACTGTCAAACCTATTCCAGCTTGCTATGTCCAAAAATCCATGAGCATCAGTCGAGGACCGTACAAGTCTCACAACACCGAAGTTGGCAGCAGTTCCAAAGAAGAAGGAAGGAGAATCAGGACTCTCAAAGAACGCAAGAGGAAATGTAAAACAATTGTACACCCCCCAATTATTTTAATAATTAACACACTGATTGCAGAAATAAAAGTTAGTGTCCACCGTTGACAAGGATAACGCAGAGATTCGAAGTGAAAAAAAAGCACAACAAACTTTCCACCCCGACAAGGTTCGCCCCCTCCTACAGAACTTCAAATTGCCTACAATTGTGATTACAATTAGATGCAAAGGAATGACAATTTTAAATATTTCATTCCTTTACCTTTAGTGGATCATGTCCTTTCATAAATTAAGAGGCAGCGGGGAGAGACAAAAAGAAAACACCATTAAACCTCATTAGAGTACGGAACGGACTGAATTAAATCCACAAAACTTCAGTCGGAATCAGTCCCTTCTCATGGTCCGTCGAGTGCTCCGCACAGCCACAGGATGCCGGAATTTCCGTTTTCACTTCTCATTCTCTTTACCTAATTAAAAGTTGAAATCCCTTCGTAATGACAGGCCGACGGCACAGGATGATGCAAAAATGAAAGAAACCGTGGAATTCGACGGGGGAAAATAAGATACACCTCTGTGTCGCTTAATTGGCTCACTTCCCGTTTTCAAGTTGACCTACTGAAGCCCACCAGGCTTAGTCCCGCTTTCATCTTCATCACCATCTGCATCTCTCCGCACCCAGCGAGCAACCCTCAATCATCCCCTAACTCGATTCAAAGGCAACCGAACACAATGCAATCATAATTCCCATCATTTACACTCGACAAAGGGGCTCGCTTGCGCCTGTTGTTCTACAGAGCTCCTCAGGCTCCGCATGAGCATCCTTGAGTGGGTAGCATGCACAACTGCACCGGGGAGCAGCTAATGGAAATTCAAACGAAGCCCATAACCCCTTGAATTCATAGCCGCCCCATCAGTTTGCTGCTGCTGCTGCTGCTTTTGCTATCAAATATGCCGTGTAATTATGTGGAAAATATTTCTCATTAACATCCCCAGATGAAGACGCCGCCGCCGCGCAGCCCTACGGTGCTGGAGAGTGTATCCTCTTCGGAGTAACAGGATGCAACACGAAAGTGTGTCAAAAAATTGAAGCCGCATCTTTTCCTTTGCGTTTGCGAAACTCAAACTTGTTGCAGTGCTGCACTGCACTGCAGGTTGAAACGAGAAGGAGAGAGAGTACGCGCGTGTGTGTATGTGGGCTGAGAGAGTCGCACTCGGGCGAGAGGAGCATTGCCCAGAGAACGGGGAAACAATTCAAAAGAAAAACAGAGAATATCCTCCAGGAATGGCTCTTTACCCAGTTTCTGGCCTTTGTTATCCTTGCGCTCGTTGCACAATGTAATTGCAATTTTCATTCTTTTCCATCCACTTTGCTGGGGGCGGCGGGAGGGTCCATTGAACAAACACAGATTCCATCGCACCCACACACACGATCAACGAAAAGGAAAAGTCAAGGGAGTTATCCTCCCCGTTGGAGGAAAAAGAATCGAAGCGAGCGACTGGATCCCAAAGGAAACAGGTGGGAAGATGTCGCGGACTCATTGTCGTGCCTTCGTGGACGATGAACATCCGAAGACGATTCTATGAGTTGAGAGTGTAACTCAGCTACCACGCATGACATGACGCGGGGAAATATCTCGAAGAGAGGGAGAACAGCAGAGTGAATAGAGTTTCGATGTTTCCCCTTCGACGGAGGAAATTTCCCCTTTTCATGGGTGTTCTTGGTGCTGACCCTCGGCGACGCGGACGGTCAGTTGGTGTGTAATTACAACGCACAGCGTCAACGGTTAATTGATGATTTATTTGACATTTTTAATAGACGATTAATTTAATTAACCCACGAGGAGGATGAGATGGGATGGCACTAACAATGATGTCGAATAGCCGCCGCCGCCGCCGGTGCTGGGACGTCATCGCGAAGGGCAATCGATGAGAATTGATTCGGGGAATGAGAAGTGAGTTTAAGGTGATTTGATGGCAAATTCAAGGAACGATGAGTTGACAGACGAGACAATCGAATGGAGAACTAATTAATGCCGCAGTTTAATTAAACTTTGAGGCGAACGATGACAATGCTGTCTACTTCTTAGAAAGATGGCAATGCTCTCTACTAGGAAGAGAGATGGCAATGCTGTCCACTTGTAAGGAAGATAGTAATGCTGTCAGCTGGTAAGAGATGGCAATGCTGTCTATTTGTAAGAGAGATGGCAACGCTTGGAAGAGTGATAGCAATGCTGTTTACTTGGAAGAGAGATGGCAATGCTGTCCAAGTGGAAGAGAGATGGCAATGCTGTCTACTTATAAGAGAGATGGCAATGCTGTCCAATTGGAAGAGAGATGGCAATGCTGCCTACTTGGAAGAGTGATGGCAATGCCGTCTATTTGGAAGAGAGATGGCAATGCTGTCCAACTGGAAGGGAGATGGCCATGCTGTCCACTTGTAAAAACGATGGCAATGCTAGATACTTTGAAGACAGATGGCAATGCTGTCTACTTGGAAGAGAGATGACAATGCTCTCTACTTTTAAGGGAGATGGCTATGCTGTCTACTTGGAAGAACGATGGCAATGCTATCTACTTGCAAGAACGATGGCAATGCTGTCTACTTCTTAGAAAGATGGCAATGCTGTCCACTTGTACGGAAGATAGTAATGCTGTCAGCTGGTAAGAGAGATGGCAATGCTGTCTATTTGTAGGAGAGATGGCAACACTTGGAAGAGTGATGGCAATGCTGTTTACTTGGAAGAGAGATGGCAATGCTGTCGAAGTGGAAGAGAGATGGCAATGCTATCTATTTGGAAGAGAGATGGCAATGCTGCCTACTTGGAAGAGTGATGGTAATGCTGTCTACTTGTAAGAACGATGGCAATGCTGTCCACTTGCAAGAAAGATGGCAATGCTCTCTGACTCAACAGTACATCGCCACTTCCCGGATCACAACTTCACTGAAACAAGACTGGACATGCACATAAGCCAACAAAGACAAGAGCTAAGATGCATTCGGAGAGATCCTTTCACGCTCCCACGCTCGAGCGTAGTGTTGCTCGATACACTTCACTGTCCACTTGGAAGAACAATGGCAAAGTTTCGAAATTACAAGAAAGACGACAAAAAAACCAATAAACCCCTTCAACATCAGCATTTTTCTTAAAAACACCCCAAAACACACTATAACCCCATTCGATGCATGTTTGCCATCCACCAGCAGCCAACGACTATCAGCTCACCAATATTTCAACCTCCATCATCAATTACATCAATGACAACAACAGGTAATAAACACCTTCAACCACATCGCCCACGTTGCGTATACGCTCCATGGCCTCACAACAAAAAGGGGTGGCTAAAGTCAAAAGTCCACTTCCTAGACGAAAATTTCCCTGTCCCCCAAAAATGTCCCTTTTCGAAACGCGAATCGTTTTCCCCAATTTTCGAAAGACCGTCGCTCTCTCTCTCTCTCTTCAAATACACCACCATCGCGCTCGTCGTCGTCGTTTGAAATGAAAAATCCACACACAATTCACTTGAGTTCAGTTTGAATCGACTCTGTAACGGATACGGATGCCGAACTCGCCTTCCATTCAGTGTGTGTGTGTGGAGACATCTCGAAAAGAAATCAGAAAAGTTCTGAGTGTGCCCTCAGTTTGGAAGAGTTTGCGTTTCTGAAAAGCCGCCGCGGTGTTGAGCCTCGCTTGTTCGGTCCGAGTTGGCTATCCCCCATCGCGAGGGATATGTGATCCTCGCCAAGTGAAAGTGAAACGAAAGGCAAATTAAAAAAAGGAAAATAGATAAAAATTTGAAAAAAAAAAAGAAAAAATGAAATCTCTGCTTAGTGCTGTGTGGAATCTGTTGGATGCGGTGCTCCTGCTAACCGCAACCGTGACTGTTGCCAGTGCAGCGGTCGCAACGGTCCCCTCCTCCCTCTACGCGTACACCGTTGCCAATCACAATAATGAGATCGACAATGCAATTGTGAATTACACCGCAAATTTCGGCTACAACCCGGAGCCGAATGGCAGAAATGTTTACTACAAGGATAGCGCTGATGGAGTACCCGGCACCGCAGCGTCGGCGAGTGGATGCACTCTGGACCGATTGGTGGTCTACAAAGTGGTCCTGCACACGTACTGGACGCGCGAATTGTTTCCCAAGCACTATCCCGACTGGAGGCCCCCAGCGCAGTGGACTAAAACTATCGGTATGCATGGAATGCTTAGTGTTTGTGTGTATGTGTGTGTGTTTGCCTTTCAGGGTCTGATGGCTGTTGACGGACGAGTGCAGCTTGTCGATAATTAGCGCGCGCGAGGTTTGCTCGTTGAGTGCGCATTCTTTCGCGTTGTTTCACACTGGAATCACGATAAGTGCGTGTGCCAGAGAGATCTCATCCGCGGCTATTTTCAGCATACGATGCCAGCGCGAACAACAGAGGATTTAATTCTTCGAAAAGATATTTCTGTCCTCATTGACAAGTGGTGAGGGGGGTATCATTTCACTTGCGTCTGAGTTCCAGAAACTCATCTATGTCGCACGTCGTGAATTTGTCTGTAAATTGCATGCGCTTGTGGACGTCTCTTGATGTTGTCAGGCGTGTTCGCAGGTTGTCTGACGCCAAGATAGTCCGGAGCGGGCATGGACAAGAATACAATGCAGAGGCGAGGAGGCACTTCGAGGCAAATGTGCAGAAATAGAGAATGTTTTGGAGCCTTTCTGGCGGGTTGTGGCTATGAACTGGTTAGCGTCTACTTTTATTCACATTCTAAAGGACTGCTAAGAAGGTTCTTCAGATAGTTGACAGTCTCCAGTCTTGCCCGATGAATACACGAATGAATCTTGAAGGGTATTGGAGCGACTGTAGATTGGCGTCGATCTAACTAGCCTCTCGAGACAGCATGATCATGCCATTCTCACTCAACGAGGTGGTCAAGGTCCCAGCAGCGCATTGGCCATGATGTCCCTGCAATGACAGCCCACGATGGTAGCCATTTTGGTTATGTATGCTGTCTCCTGCTTTGTCCACGGAGATGGTCGATCTCTTTTTTGTTTGATACCTCTCTCCATCCGTCTGAGAAATCTCAGGGACTACAAATGCCACGACCATTGCTTATGGAGTGAGACTCAATTAACCCTTTGTTTCCTTGTAGTTTCACGGTGAATGTAGTTAATGTGTATTCTCTGTATTCCTAGTGATTTAATGGGCACAGCACACCAAAATGTTGTGGAGTTTGGTATTAAGAAAGACCCCTGAGGGCATCTGGATCAATGTTTTCGTTTTTAAAACATTCCCTGTGTAATATTTTCCCTTGTCAGAGGACACAACCATCGCCAAGCAATGCCATTAAGTCTTGACACTTTTTGAACACATCCCTACAAAGATGGCAACAAATGTCACTATATGTGCCTTGGTTTACATTTTTGTTTAACCATTATTGAACACATCCTAAAAGTGAGTACGACGGCTTTCAGTTCCTACTAACAGGTATGTCAAAGTCATGTTGTTGTTTGAACACATTCCGACAATAATAGCGACGAATGATGGTACATACGCATCGGTGTGTCGAAAATTGTACATTTTGGAACACATCCTAAAAGTGAGTACGACGGCTTCCAGTTCCTACTAACAGGTATGTCAAAGTCATGTTGTTGTTTGAACACATCCCGACAATAAACGAGACAAATGATGGTACATACGCATCGGTGTGTTAAAAATTGTCCGTTTTTGAACGCATCTCAAAAGTTACTCCGATTCATACGCATCAGTGTAGCGAAGAAATGGATTTCACACAGGTTTTTGAACACACCCATACATATTCTGCGACAAATGTGAGTACATACGCATCGGAGTGTCGAAATTTGCACATTTTTGAACACATCCCAAAAGAGACTACAGTTCCGGCTTTCAGTTCAGTTTGATTCTACGAAGATTTTTGAACACATCCCAACTGACAAACATACATACGTCCTGTTGTGTCAATAATTTTACATTTTTGAAAATATCCCCAAATTGACCGAAACGACTTTTACTTTCTACGCATCGGTGTGTCAAAATAAATTTCTCTTCATTTCATCCTAAACATGCAACAAATTTAACCAATCAAGATCAACAAGTTCAACACTAGAGCACAATCTCCGGGTTTTAAATGTACCCTTGTTAAAAATCAGCTCCAAGGTCCGTATTGCTGGGGCAACAAATGTGTTTGAAATGACCACACACTACTAATTCCAATCTCCTCAGCTCAGTGACCATGCCTTATCAACATCGATCCATTGCACCCTCCATAGCCCACACACTTCCTTCGCTCAATTTACCACACCGTCGATCAACAAGTTCACACCAACCCGCCCCCCATCTCATCAACCTAATCAATTTCCGGCGAACAAAATATCAAATATCATATCAAACAATCGGACCATATCCTTTGCGTTCACCACCGCCGTCCTGCCGCCCCGGCCACCGACACGACGGCAAACACATTCGACACAAGTGTGTAAACGAAAACAACAATCAATTTCCAGCTTAGTGATGCGATGAAATATAATACACTGCCCAACACTGCCACCCACCCACACGAACACACCCACACATCCGGAGTGATATTCAGGCATAATAATTGTGGCACGAAAAACTAACCGAACGCACTTCAAGGACTTCAATCGTTCTTATCGCCATCTCCGAGCACAATTCGCCGCACCATCCCGTTCCACTCCTCAGCAGTGGCTCTCTGCCTCGCTTGCTCTCCCCGCAGAGCAGTAATTCATCCAAATGATGCTCAACGGGGCAAGGGAAACTAACAAGCACGAGAGAGAGAGGGAGAAAAAACGAAACTCCTTCAAATCCTTGATACTAGTTTTTATTGCTATTGCGGCAGTAACACCAAGTGGTTTGGCCGTTTGCGGGTGGAGTTGGCCCGCACCAAGTGAACATTAATACACTTCCATGTGAACATTAGAAAATCCTTCGTCCTTATTTGCACAATTTCCAACGTCCCCCCAAGGAAAAAGAAGAAGAGATCGGGGGAATTCTGTTTGATTCTGAAGAGAAAAAAAATGAACAAAAACGGTCGGCGCTCCTTCTTGGTCCGGTTTTTATTTTCGCTCGTACCAACCAACCATTTCTGTTGCTTCTTCGTCCTTTTTACAGGAACAAGAAAATCTGAGATAAGCACGTACAAATCGCATTCGTTTTCCCCGACGACGACGATGATGCCACAAACATGAGAAATCCTTTTTTTCCACTCGAACTTTTCAGTTATATCTATGCTCCTGCGATGGGCATATGGATGTGGGTGTGTGTGAGGGGTGGTTAGGGGCTGCTCTGTGCTGTGTCTGGGATATTTTTGCTTATCCCAACGTTATGAAGTGGGTGGTGGGTTGGGTGTCGGTGAAGTTCAACAAAATATAATAGAGATATCCTTATTTTATGTATCCTTATGTGGTCCTTAAGAGGGATTGCTTCATGTCTTTCAGATCAACAACAAAGCAGAACACAAGAAAACACTGGCGGTTGGGAGGGGTGTGGGGGGTCAGAGAATATGGTGTCGACGAGGACGACGGAGAGGAGACGACGACCACCACGACGAATAAAACGAACAAGAATTACGTAAGGAATCACAAATCAGTCTTGTGCGGGTGTCCTTTATTCGGGTTTTTATTTCTCCTTGGTCAGCCCACCACCCCGCCAGCAACCAAAAAAAAAACATTCATCAGCAGCGTTAAAGCTCCAAGGCGGACGAGCAAGAGACAAATCCAGGAAGAAACAGAATTGCATTGGACAATTGAGAAATAGGATTACAAAATGTCTCACAAGGATATCAGAGGCAGGGTTTTTTTCCTCGTTTTTTCCGTTTGCTTGCGTCCTTTTGTGCGACTGCACATTCGTTTCGATGCAGGACAGTGTACATATTGCAATTCGAAGAAGATTTGCGGTTTTTGTCATTGTAAATTGGAATGTGCTTTGTTTGACAAGGATGATGTATGAGGGAAGGTCAGAACGGGTGTACGTGTACGTGTACGTTGTATGTTGTCCTAGTTCGATTGGCGACCTTTTTTCTTCCTCCCATGGCTTAAGGACTCGAGAGGGGTTATCTGCTTCGTTTGTGCTAACGACATTTTTTGGGTGTGAACTGGGATATGAACATGTGTATGGGAGTGGAAGTTGTTGCATAATCTTAGGTGGCGTGCCATGTCACTGTTCCTAATGAGATGGGAATCAATGTACACTTGTGTCAAGGAGTTTGATGCCATCAAGATCGCGGTTTGAGTGGAAATTTCTTTCAAACTCTTTGATATGCGAACTCGTTGAATTCGATCATGGGTGAAGGAAAGAATTAGGAATAACTCCTGTGACAGCAAATGAGAATGTATTGGAGAATCCGCAACAAATGGGCTTCGGAAGACAAAGTTGCCAACTCTCTGTATATTAAAGTACTTCATACCCAAAAAATCTTCACATCTGTTCTTTTTAAACTTACGCCTCAAGCCCTACTCGACTGAGACCCAGACTGAGACTCGAACGAAAACCCACACAACTGTCAGCATAACAACAACTTGATTCAAAGTTTCGTTCACTCTTGCTTACGAGTATTTATGTGATGAAACTTCTCGTAAAGTGTAAACTACAGAAACCGAGAGAATGCAATAGAATACTACACTTTTACCACAAGAGCAACTTCATTTAGTTTCGTTGAGTTTCGTTCACTTTTGTTTACTGAATTAATCGCTCTCTTCACAGTTGGTGTTGGGATTTTTCGTAAAGAGCCAAGCAAAATGGACATACGTAGACCTAAGTCAAACAATAAAACACTTTCATCATAGCAGCCACTTTGATCAGTTTCGTTCACTTCTTCTTACCATCATTCAGTCAACTCTACACGTACGTAAATGACAGTTGCTGTTGGAATTTGCTTAAATGACCAAACGAAACAGAAATGATACACAGCCACTACAAAAGCCACCTCCCTCAATTTGGTTAAGTTTCGTAAATTTTTGGCTACTGAGTCAAACACGACACTTCAATGACAGGTAGCGCTGAAGTTTCTTATAAGCTGCTAACTACAATGGACTATAGAACTATAGACTCTAGTCAACTCGAGCAAATCTCTGCCACCATAACACACACTTGATTCAGTTTCGTTGAGTTTCGTTCACTTTTGTTTACTGAATTAATCGACTAACTGCAATGGACTTCTATAGACTCTAGTCAACTCGAGCAATCGAACACCCTGCCACCATAACACACACTTGATTCAGTTTCGTTGAGTTTCGTTAAATTTTGCTAAATCATCTACTTTTCTGAGTAATTAGATGTCGATTACTCAAAAGAGTGAATGGGGACTTTGGAATCCCATATTTTTTTTTTTGTGGCTACTTACGTTTGGGCCTTAATCTCAACCTAATTTCATCAGAGTACTCGACAAATTCACCACGGCTCTGAACTGTGTGAAGTATCATATAATTGGCAAACCGCTGCATATTGTCGAAGTCGACTAGAGTGTACAAAACATTTGAATTCACTGCAGCCAAGCCCTGTATGGAGAATTCCGTGTAGTCCTAACGTTCACGATTAACATCTCAGGACTGCTTTCCCACGACTACGATGGTGTCAAAACTACGAAGGCTCGTCTATCTTTTCGTCCTTTGCCGCTGAACCGCTCTGTGGTTCTGAAGGATTCCTTTTCCTTCTATTCTTCATCACAAGCATCATATTCAACGAAATGCTCTTGTTGTCTGCTCTCGGAAAGAACGTCTTTTGACTCACTTCTGTCAGATTTCCATTTAACTGTCCATTTCTGCAGAATGTTCGCGGTGGCATGTTACTTGCTAGAGTATCCTAACAATCTGTTCTTCTTTGCGGCCGCTACAGAATGGAATGGTCCTGAGCCTTCATCATTACTGCCTCTAATCCCTACTTGTCTGCACGGAATTCAAATTTAGAGCCCTTTCAGTCTCTTCAACTACCACGATATGTGCTAGATTTTGTACCCCCCTCCCCACTTTGATATTTCCCCACATGTCTGTGCCTAGCCCTAGCGCGTCTTCTTAGCTGTGTGGCAACATTTTAAGAACAACTTCTGTGTCAGCTGTTCCTTCTCGTGTACTTCTTCTTCATGCGACGCTGCAGTCTGCAATCGGCCTGAGTCTCAACCAACAAGTTCTAGAGCATCAAGTTCGCTTAGGTCATTTTTCAAAAGCGTTCGTTTGCAAAGATGCCCTTCTCCCCTCACATGCGTCACATTAAGCACGGTTCACCTCTATTGCACTGTCCCACAGCCTCACCTCACATCTAGGTCATCGAATCCAAAATTTAACGTCCTCAAATGCCCCGCATACATTGTTGAGTAAACAAACTATTTCACAGAATAATCCTATCATTCTCAATAAATTCCAGCAAATGCCTAACTTTGTTTACTTTTTTTGTTTTTGCTGATAATTGCCCTTTTCATGCGCATTATTCATGTAGCCAGTCCATATCCATTGCCTCTGATTTACATAATCCAAATTTACACCGCATTCCGGTCAGGCGATGCCACCTTGCCCCCGTAGCCTCCATCCGCTTCATCACTCACCCACACGCGTCCCTATTTAACAGAGATAATTCTCGATTTATTCGTGCAATAAATGCAATTCAATGGAATGCCTTTGCACGGGTGATCTAAAAAAAAAAAAAAACAAAAAAATATGCGACACCAAATCTCCATAAATTGTGCATCCGGACGCACACACCCGAGCAGCTCCATCCAATTAAATGTAATTTGCACCTCCTCGGGGCATGATAAACGCACACCGCAGCCGCTGCGCGCCGCATAACATACCGAGGTCATATTTTGATCTCGTTAATAGTAATATTATTATTATTTATTTCGAATTAATTATTTGCATAAGCAACAAATGGGCGAGTCCACTAATTGTCCACCGCCGTGCTGTGGTGGGGGCTCCTTAATGGGAAATACATTTTGCTCATTAGTGAAGGCATCCTGAAACGAAATCCCTTCATGGGGTGAGGTTGGATTGAGGTGGACAACAAATGTTTGGTTTTTAAGTGGGTGGTGGAGATGTGGACGGAGGGCGTTTCGGGTTTGTTTAGGGGAGAGTCGCTATTCCCCCAGTTTGTTGACTGCGACTGAACGTTTGTGAATGAGAATTTTAGTCCTTGATGTGTTGATGCATTGCCTGGAGTCGTAGCAAGGACAGGACTCTTTTCGCATTTTTGAACTAGCCGCCGAAAGTGGTGTGCGGAAACCTCATAGACAAAGATCTGGTCTGCGACGCTAGGTTTGGTTAGGTTCGATGAAAGAATAGCATTTTTGTCATTCACCAATGCCGTCGAGGATAAATGGGCTGCCATAGGTGGACAGGGACCTAGTTGGGTCTGATTTGTCTGACCTATCGCCTCCGTTTAGGTAAATGCTAAGATCTCCTGTACAGGACAACTCCCGACTTGATTGTGGTGTAGGCAGGAGTTCTTAGAAAGTGACCTGTATGGAGGCTCTATAAGAAACCATGAGCATTTCAGAGCCCACTTGGTCGCTTGTTCGAGGGGAATTTCAGTCACTCTTACTCTATTCAACCGACTCTCTATTTATTCCAAAACTTCATACACCAAGATTTCAGCATTGGTGGCGGGTGCTTTTTTCACAGTCACATGGGGCTCTGAATGCGTTTGAAGCATCAAGAGGTGTTTTGCAGTAGCGACAGTCATGGATGGTGTATCTCCGAAAAGAGCAGTGAGCTAGAGGCCTTGCTAGCTATTCCCCCTCCACTCTACTACTTGAGATGGATGATAAATAACGCAGTCATTTCGTTTAGAGTTAGACCCCAGTACAGGGACGTCCTGTGATCGTATTCAGACGATAACACTCTTTGATAAGACATTGTTCTTTATTTACTTACTTCCCAGGCCTGCGGCCCATGGACTCAGTGACATGAGAGGGTCTTCTCGAAGACGAGCTCCACAACGGAGTTCCTTCTATATTTTCAGTCATTGCAGTCTTCGACCACTGACGAGACGTCGTGAATTTAGTGAAGGAGGAGAAAAGTGAAAAGTGAAATCTCCGCTTTGTTCAGACCACGCAATGACCCACAAGAATCGAACCCTTAAGCGACGACAATGAGCTATATGTGCCCTTTTTTATGCCATCGAGTGACTGATTCGAGTTTTAATAGCATACGCAGATGACATTGCCGTCAGTGGCCAAACGACCCGTCTCGACGTGAACCAAAGCGTATGCTGCCCTCACGACAGAACATAAAACGCCAATACATTGTCTTTAACTTCGAAAACCTTCCCTTCTTGACTTCACTTACCTCGTCTAAAAGTACAAACAACATCAGCACCAGGAGCAAACGCAGAAAAAAAAAATTGCAAAGCCTCCGTCAATGTGTTAAGCTGACATTAGACAATCCCTCCATCATTCCAGTTCCAGTCCAGAAGCCCTTGCCGGCCTTGGCGTGCATTGTTCCTTGTCTCTTCCAGAGTTCTCGGTCTATTGCGTGTCATACTCACTAATGAGACTTGCATACGAAGGGTGGATTTTAGTCGCCTCTTACGACAGGCATGCCTACCTCGGGTATATTCTAACCCCCAAACCCGAAGGGGGTAAAAACGATGTCTTTGCAAAAGCAACAAAATCGATGGCAGCTGGAAAAGAAGATTCAACTGAGCCTAAATCAACCCAATCTATAGCAGCTCCGTCCGAAAAACGCAACTCTTTTCTCAAAAGTGTCCATTTTTTTTTTGTATTTAGAGGTGTTTCTTTTTCATACGTTGTGTTTGACAACCATTGACAGCAGGCAACCTCTTATGAAGTCCTTGAGTGCTCGATGAATTCTTTGGGAGATGAATTCCCTCTCTAATACATAGATTCACCAAATTCCAGGCCCCAGGCGACTTGTTTTGTTTCCCACTCTAAGCGTTTTTAGACAGGTTGGCTCCGGCTCGAAGAAGTACTTCAAACTTGGGTTACACCTCAAAAGAGGACGAGATAGATAATTTCTGCTTGCGATCAACGATCCTGATTGCATTTGGAAAAGATGACAAATAGCGACATAAACTGGACCAAGGACTGCGCATAGACAGCCAAGCTCCACCCCGGGCTTCGATTTCAAGGCGACATGAACCTAGCCTACAAAAAAGCCCACATGGCTGGACCATGCACTGCCCATAGACAACCAAGCTCCAGCCCGGGCTTCGATTTCAAGGCGACATGAACCTAGCCTACAAAAAAGCCCACATGGCTGGACCATGCACTGCCCATAGACAACCAAGCTCCAGCCCGGGCTTCGATTTCAAGGCGACATGAACCTAGCCTACAAAAAAGCCCACATGGCTGGACCATGCACTGCCCATAGACAACCAAGCTCCAGCCCGGGCTTCGATTTCAAGGCGACATGAACATAGCCTACAAAAAAGCACACATGGCTGGACCATGCACTGCCTTTAGAAGAAACTCCAGCCCGGTCTTCGATTTCAAGGCGACATGAACCTAGCCTACAAAAAAGCCCACATGGCTGGACCATGCACTGCCCATAGACAACCAAGCTCCAGCCCGGGCTTCGATTTCAAGGCGACATGAACCTAGCCTACAAAAAAGCCCACATGGCTGGACCATGCACTGCCCATAGACAACCAAGCTCCAGCCCGGGCTTCGATTTCAAGGCGACATGAACCTAGCCTACAAAAAAGCACACATGGCTGGACCATGCACTGCCTTTAGAAGAAACTCCAGCCCGGTCTTCGATTTCAAGGCGACATGAACCTAGCCTACAAAAAAGCCCACATGGCTCGACCATGCACTGCCCATAGACAACCAAGCTCCAGCTCGGGCTTCGATTTCAAGGCGACATAAACCTAGCCTACAAAAAAGCACACATGGCTGGACCATGCACTGCCCATAGACAACCAAGCTCCAGCCCGGGCTTCGATTTCAAGGCGACATGAACCTAGCCTACAAAAAAGCCCACATGGCTGGACCATGCACTGCCCATAGACAACCAAGCTCCAGCCCGGGCTTCGATTTCAAGGCGACATGAACATAGCCTACAAAAAAGCACACATGGCTGGACCATGCACTGCCTTTAGAAGAAACTCCAGCCCGGTCTTCGATTTCAAGGCGACATGAACCTAGCCTACAAAAAAGCCCACATGGCTGGACCATGCACTGCCCATAGACAACCAAGCTCCAGCCCGGGCTTCGATTTCAAGGCGACATGAACCTAGCCTACAAAAAAGCCCACATGGCTGGACCATGCACTGCCCATAGACAACCAAGCTCCAGCCCGGGCTTCGATTTCAAGGCGACATGAACCTAGCCTACAAAAAAGCACACATGGCTGGACCATGCACTGCCTTTAGAAGAAACTCCAGCCCGGTCTTCGATTTCAAGGCGACATGAACCTAGCCTACAAAAAAGCCCACATGGCTCGACCATGCACTGCCCATAGACAACCAAGCTCCAGCTCGGGCTTCGATTTCAAGGCGACATAAACCTAGCCTACAAAAAAGCACACATGGCTGGACCATGCACTGCCCATAGACAACCAAGCTCCAGCCCGGGCTTCGATTTCAAGGCGACATGAACCTAGCCTACAAAAAAGCCCACATGGCTGGACCATGCACTGCCCATAGACAACCAAGCTCCAGCCCGGGCTTCGATTTCAAGGCGACATGAACATAGCCTACAAAAAAGCACACATGGCTGGACCATGCACTGCCTTTAGAAGAAACTCCAGCCCGGTCTTCGATTTCAAGGCGACATGAACCTAGCCTAAAAAAGGCCACATGACTGGACCATGTACTGCCCATAGACAAGCAAGTTCCAGCCCGAAAGGTCTTCGATTTTAAAGCAAGGCAATAGTTTTCTTAATAATTTCTACTTTTTTGGATTTCGAAGAGTTTTTTGTAACTGGTTCGAGTCCTAGCTAAACGGTTTGTGTCCCCCAGGATTCAGTTCTTGGGCCAATATTACTTCTTATACTGCTTTAGCGCCGTCACTGCTCTATCAAAAACTCGCCCAGTTACGTTTTGCCATAACTCCTGATGAGTTAGAGTCGATGGCGGAGGATCTGGTTGCCTGGGGATCTCTCGTGAGTGCTTTACCCGTGACCCCATACGGGTCAGAAGATGATTGCGAAGCACTATCAGCATGAATCCGGGTAAACTCTCCCCTTACTTCAGACATTCCTTTTCAAGGGAACAACAAGCCCCTGTAGTGTGCCATGATCAAAGTCTATGAAATTCCATGCCCCATCCATGGCCCATCACAGTCTGTCACATCAACTTCAAGCGACCACACTGAAATGACAGCATCTCATCCCGGACCACTGAAGGATGAACTTTTATGGAAGCATGAGCAGAAGCAAAAAGTCTTGTTTTATTTCAAATTTAAATTAGTCACAGTGCTGGGCCATAAACAATTCATCGTATCTGTGTCACAGCACAAGACGGAATGTACATATCCCCGTCGCTAATCACTTCACACGCAGTCCGCCTGTGTAGCGTAAGTTCTTTTGTTGTCTCTTTTATGGACTCGAGTTAAACTGTTAGTACTTTTTAAATATACTTAGTTTGTTTGAAGAGGAGGGACACACACGTTTTTTTGATTGTTTCGAATTTGAAAAGTTTGCCCAATCCGTTTGCCTTACGCCTCAAATTATTGGCAATTAAGTTTTATGTTAAACGAAACAAAAGCATCCTAACGTCAGCCCACACGTTCATTTCACTCCATGTGCTCGCACTAAATTCCTAAAAATACACATTCGGCATGTTTGCGAGCGAGGAAAACAAAAGGAAAATAAAACATTTTTTATCAAACAAAAAAAGAATAGATTTGACTCGGAATTAATTAGAAGCGACAACACTTGGCGGAGGGGATATTGAGCAACAAAAATCAAATGCAAATGTTCAGGTTTATTCTATAATTTAAGCGAGACGCATCAAATGAAATCGTAGCCAAATATTTTTTATGTAAAATAAATTCGTGAGTTGTTTTAAATATTTTCACGTGGAATCCACCAATTAAGCGAACACAATTCTATTGTCCATCGATTCATCCTATTTATATACGCACGCCACGAATTAATTCAAACCGAAATGGAAAAGTAAATAATCGAGAGTGAAGCACAAATAAACAACGCCATCCACAGAGATCCTCTCAACAAAAACAAAAAAAAAAAAACAATAAATGAAAATGCTCACAGAAACCCCAAGCACACCGGAAGAATGGGAGTGGAGGGGATTTCGCTAAAAAGGCCTCTAAAAATAGCAATAAAATAAATAAAAAATTAAAGAAGGAAAAAAATCATGTATTTTGTGTCCCCCTCTCTCATGGGGCCGCCAGTCGTGCGCTGCGACGATGGCGTGAATAAATAACAAACCCTGGCGACCGTATAAAACCCGATAAAAGCGGTCACACAGTGCAATTAATTGAATTTACAACACAGGCACACAAGCAGAAGAGACGCACGGGCCAACATACACACGCTCGCTTTTGGTATCAATGTAATTAATTTAAATACCATCCAGTTCCACTTTTCACAGCCATCACGGCCACTATCTTGTGTTCGGCGGGATACGTTGTTCGAACTCTGTTTAACCTGATTAGCGAGCCTGGCTTGTGTGCCTCAATTATTTACCGTACAGATTCGATTTTCATAGCAATTAAATTCGGTATCTATTACATTTGGTGAATCAAAAATGGCTAAGGTGGCACGGAACTGTTGCACCCGTGCGGGGGAATTCGCCACGTTAATGGCTTAGTGGAATTATTTTGTTTGCTTTGCTGGTTTGTTCGAATCAATTTGCTGAGGGGAGGACGGAACGTGTGGACGGGATGCTTTGTATGCCCCGTGGACTAGATTGGGTTCAATTTCTCACGTTGGCACGTACGAGCTGAGGGGGTATGGTACGCGGACTTCAAACAGCAGCACTTTGACAAGTTTTTACTTCACAGACGAACTCAAACACTGACTGTTGACTGGTTAAGTTCATGAGAGCCCACGAGGAGTACGTTCCCCATGACACACTTAAATCCCTTCCTCCCCCACATCCATGGCATGTATTTCAGAATACCTTGCCAAGAACATTATTCCTCCACCAACTGACTCACAACTGATGAAAGCATCTCGACTCATTTTCACTCCCTCAAATCTGATTGTGAGTTAATTGGTCATAAATAAGTTCAAATTCAGTTCTCTGCTGCTGCCACTTCACGACATCATTCTCATCGTTCTCAAACCAAGAACGAACGATGAAAGAGCGTCGTTTTCCTGGAATTGTAAAGATGAAAGTGAAGAGTTTCCAGTTCAGTAGAACTCATTCTGAGAACCCCCGGAAGACAGTTTCACTTTGGCGGGTCTTAAGCGCAAACTTTATCGATTTTTGTGTTGTTGCGGAAACTGTCTTCAATGCTGTGTTAAATTGATGCCGGAGTTTTGCTGCAGATTTAAGGGCGTTGGCAGATGGTAACCAAGTAACGGAATGTTAAGTTCAAGCCCAAGAAGGTGGTCTCCCGACACAACATCTTCCAAGGTGTCATTAAATGAAGGGAATTTATGGTTGGTGGCACTTAAAGATTATCTTAATCAGACTTAATCAGACGCGTGGCATTCGCTTGGCTAAGTTGTTGACAGAATTATTATCTTGTGTCAATCAGACGTCTTGCCTCGGTAGATATGACATTTGAAGGCTTGGCTGTGCTGTTGTCAGGGAAAAGACAAATCCACGTTTGCAATACTATGGCGACTCCATAGCCCGAGGTTGCCTAAGCCTCAACCAATAAGTCTCTTTTGCGAACGCCATCTCTCTAGCGGGCTGTTTCCAGTTGCGCAAACAAAATTCGTTAAAGCGCTTCTTGACGGTGAGTCGCAGACACTTTGGACCATTTGAGAATGTCTTCCATAACGTCAGAGTTTAGACACTTTTAAAGATCTTTAAGAATTTGAGGATAAGAGAAGTAGTCGGATAAATCATGATTTCTCGGAATAATATTGGCCCAAAAGCGGAACCTTGGGGGACACCACTTTATTCTATCATTCATCTAGGACTCAAACCAGCAAAAAGTAAACTCTACAAATCCAACAGTTGATTGAGAAGAATGTCATCACATATTCACATATTGGCGGGCGTGGAGTTGTGGTTTCGTGCGTCGACCCCTACGCACTTGAGCCTACACAGCACAGGTTCCATAATTGTCTAGAAAAAGCTTCTCAAATTAGCCGTTCGGTGTCGGCATAAAACTGTAGGTCCCTTCCACTTGTGAAAGAACAATATCACAGCAACCTAGCTGAGAAGCAAGGCCCTGGCCCTCCGCGGGCTCTAGCGCCACCCGTATTATTATATCCCATGGCTATAAATAAGACAACAGAATCGACTGTAAAGAGTCCTCCTTTAAATTTGAGTTGAGTTGGATTAAATCTATGGTACCTAGTCATGAATGCGCTTATACCAGATAAGATGCTTAGGATACAAGAAGTCAGACCCAATTGATTTTCGTCCAGTCACTGTGAGCAAGAGCTTGACCGGTTCATAGGGGATCAATATTTTAGAGGATCAGCAACCATTCAGAGTGAGCAAGAGCTGGATCGGTTCACAGGACGTAAACATTTTTGAGGATCAGCGTCCAGTCAGAGTGAGCAAGAGCTGGACCGGTTCAAAGGGGATCAATATTTTAGAGGATCAGCAACCATTCAGAGTGAGCAAGAGCTGGATCGGTTCACAGGACGTAAACATTTTTGAGGATCAGCATCCAGTCAGAGTGAGCAAGAGCTGGACCGGTTCATAGGGGGATCAATATTTTAGAGGATCAGCAACCATTCAGAGTGAGCAAGAGCTGGATCGGTTCACAGGACGTAAACATTTTTGAGGATCAGCATCCAGTCAGAGTGAGCAAGAGCTGGACCGGTTCATAGGGGGATCAATATTTTAGAGGATCAGCAACCATTCAGAGTGAGCAAGAGCTGGATCGGTTCACAGGACGTAAACATTTTTGAGGATCAGCATCCAGTCAGAGTGAGCAAGAGCTGGACCGGTTCATAGGGGGATCAATATTTTAGAGGATCAGCAACCATTCAGAGTGAGCAAGAGCTGGATCGGTTCACAGGACGTAAACATTTTTGAGGATCAGCGTCCAGTCAGAGTGAGCAAGAGCTCGACCGGTTCATAGGGGGATCAATATTTTAGAGGATCAGCAACCATTCAGAGTGAGCAAGAGCTGGACCGGTTCATAGGGGGATCAATATTTTAGAGGATCAGCAACCATTCAGAGTGAGCAAGAGCTGGATCGGTTCACAGGACGTAAACATTTTTGAGGATCAGCGTCCAGTCAGAGTGAGCAAGAGCTGGACCGGTTCATAGGGGATCAATATTTTAGAGGATCAGCAACCATTCAGAGTGAGCAAGAGCTGGACCGTTCATAGGAGGTAGACATTTTTGAAGATCAGCGTTCAGTCAGAGTGAACCACTGTAAGGAAGTAAAAGTCGTGTTGGAGTGTTCAAAATTACTGCAATCGCTTCAGAAAATATGTCTCAGTGTACACCCCTTAGGCAGGCGCATGCTCAGTCGTCAGTCAATCTTGATCACTGCACCTAACAGCAGAACGGGTTTTAATGTTTCGCCCATTTCTTATCGATACCCACTTGACTGAACTAAAAAGCGAGCGGTGTTGAATTTCCAATTCACCCTTTTATCGCATATTACTGGGGTTTGAGTTTTGTGTTGAAGAGGACAATTTCAGCCTTTTCTGTGACTCTGAGAGTGAAACTAAGAAACCGGAGTATTTTCTTCACGGAGTGTGTTCTTCAAAGGCAACCTTCAGCCTGTTCGTCCTTGTACGACGATAGAATCCCAGAGCATCTGTCAGAAGTGGACCAGGTCCTCCAGTGTGATGCAGGACATTAGCTTGTTATCGAAGATTATTCGTGCGGGAGTTAAGTTGTCGAAAAATGGTTGACTTAGGGGCTAGATGTTTTGAGTAAAGAGGGTGGACAAGCTGTTCCATTTAACTTAGGTGTCGGCACACGTTTATTCCGTGGCTTCTGTTGATGAGTGCCATCACCTTCACGTTGGCATCGCAACTCTATCAATCATCCTCGTAGAATGCATGGCAGCCGTGTATCGGAATCGAATGCATCTCCCAACGACTTCATCAAACACTCCAGGAGCTCATAAGAGGTTGTGTGACGACTGTCAAATAAAAATTAAACTTGGCAGTTGTTTATTAACCGAGGACCGTGTTGCATTCAAGAAGCCACTTATCAAATGACCGCCCGCATGTCCAGTTATTTGAAAATAAAGTCAGTCATAGGAGCGCGTAGTCTACAAACGGACCTAAGATTGGCAACCTTAGACGAAATCTCGCTCGTAAGCAACATATTCGAGTGAAATACTCCAGACACAGAATCTGAGGCAGCTTGTGGGATGAGATCAAAGAATGTTACAGTTCGACGTGCTTCACTCGACCACTCGGAGAAGCTTAAAGTTCTGCAGAGGGAGACTTACTTGTAGGAAGCAAGAAAGGAGAGTATCCAGTCCAAAGGACAACTGGATCAAATCGAATTTCACAGCACATCAGTCGTGCAATTGACTCTTATTTGCTTTCGCGTCGCTAGCCCAAGCAAAAGACTGCCCTGCATCCCTCGCAGACCTTCAGCATCGGTCCCTGCTAAAAGCAAATTCCATCACACAAAGTTGCAAAAATAAAATATCCTCATATCCACACACCCTCTGTCCTGTCAATCAGTGACTTGCAGAGATTGTCACACTTTTAACCTTTATGCCCGTCGGTAGTGTAATCCAAAAGTCAGAAGCTGTAAAATCCCCTTTTCTCCTCGCAACAGAACCATAAGCTATTCTGGGGACACTTTCATTCACCTTGCCGGATTGCCGGAGACTCATAAAATTCTCCATCACTGAGGCATGCATCCACACACCTGAACACGGGTCGTCTTGCATCCTTCCGTCTTCCGCCCGTCTCGTCAAGTCGATCCACTAACAAACAATCAAATAAACGGAGGGAGCTCAAGGGAAGATGTGTGCTCTCAGGACAGACAGACACCATCAAAGGGAATTCGAGCACACTACTCTCGTTGACGTGGCGGGGGGAGGTAGGGAGGGTGAAAATAAAAAAAATAACTCAACATCAGAGAGAGGGAGAAAAATATTATTCAAAGGAAAATTCCGGAAAATTGCTAAAATAGCTACAACCGAACAGATGGGAGGGGGTTGAGCTGTGTGCACGTCGACGGTCGTCGGTCGTCGGTGTCACCTTTTGTTTCGTCGAGGGATATTTTGTAAATATCCTCATTTGTCTTACACAATTGTGGATGTCCGAATGAAAGGACGAATGAGCGCATACATGGCCTGCGACGTCCGATCGAACGAAGGACGTCGCCACCGCCACCGCCACCAGGGTTGACACCGAACAACAATGATAAACGAAGACAAAGCCGAAAAAAAGAAGCAAGGCAACAGAAAAACCTTCACAGGATGGGGTGTTTTCCTGCTCCACCGAGAGAGAGAGGAAAGAAAAGGAAAACAGTCCCCGTACCTTGTTGCTTTTTATCTCCTGTCCTTCGCCTTGTTTTTTTTTTTTTTCGGTCGGGATGACGGTGATTTCTGGCGTCGGAGTTGGGGGGACAGCAAAAATATGCTTGTATGATGGAGGTTTCGAGGACGAGATGGTATTTTACGATAATGAGACAGCATGTTCTGTTCTTTTTTCTTCCACTCCCCTCGTCTCGGTTTCGGGTCTCTCACTGGTGTCTTATCGTGTTTTTTCGGTTCGAGTAAGTGATGAACTCGGCTTCCAATCAATTCGTCCTCTTTGCCTCCTCGTCTGTCCGCATCCCCCAATCCCCACGCATACAAGTGGAATGTTTCAATTCGGTCTCGTGGATTAGAAGTCAGAATGAGTTCATCAGAAATTTATCGACCCCAGCCGGAGGGGGAAGAGAGGGCAGAAAGGACTTTGCCTTCCATCTGCCATGTCTCGCTACCCGATGTTCAATGTTCAGTGTGCTCGGTGTTCAGTGTTCGGTGCTCTCGGTTGGTAAGGCTAGATTGAGCGGGTAATGGTGTGCAATGTTTTGAGGGAATATTAAGCTCTATCATGCCATGAAGGATAATGGGATATGGTGTCGATGTTGAGAGGTAAAAGACCGCAAATTATGTTTCTTCGTATTTTACGATCTGTAGCGATGATGATGAAAAAACACACGAGTGGTTTTGGATGGGGGCCACTGAGACAGAGGCTTCGAAGATTGAATTTTTATTCTACGGCAGGGAAAATATGTGCCACGGATTTTGATTTTGATGTCAAAATCGATGGAGGATTAGGAAATGAAATGAACGACGGTATTCGATTGGGGCTATGAGTAAGATTTGTCTTGAAACAGTCTTCGGTTCAAAGGGAAGACAGTGTTTGGGTAAATTTTGATAAGCCGCAAGCCGCACGCCATGCCTCCAATAAATTTCTAATAAACGACAAATTGACCATCGGCCTAGGCGTCCGTAGTCTTTAGAGTCGGGTCTTGGGAAATAAAGATCGTAGCATACGAAGCAGTATGTGCTGTCAGCGGAGTTCACTGTTCGTGTCCATTTCAGTTCGCGTCCAAACAGAGTAGATACACATGTGAGAAGACGTCTTATAACACCATCTTCCACACTTAACTACTTATCAGGCCTTCGGCCAAATCGACCCTAAACCTGAGCAAAAGCTGCCTTCGATCGCTGGTCCTGGGCGTCGCTGCTTCTAGTCTTTCCATGTTTCTCATGTTTTTTCTACCTCATGTTTCATCCGGAGATTTCGCTCTTCCTCACCTTCTCGGATGCGAAGGCCATCTTAGCTGAATCATTGGTGTCCACGAGCTCGATGTGACCAAGCCAATGTAGTCGACGGGTTTGACTACATCTTGGTCGGAGGGGAAGACTTTCAGCTGGTCGAACCTCCTCTCATGTATTCACAGACGCTGCAACAACGAGAAGCTGTCAAAATGATGTCACTAGTCGCCGCACGTATCCACAACTCTACGACGACCAGTGGATGCACTGAAATTGTGACTGATGCTTGACAGCAGACTCCAATGACTACTCCCTCCTTGCTCAGCATATAATTCCATACAACATTTGATGTATCGAACCAACCTCATATCGAGAGCGGAACACCCCCAGAATATGGCACTGTTGACGGGGTTGTGAACGGCGAGTGAATTTTGCTTTGTCGGAGAATAACGAAGCTTTCCATAGTTTTCCAACACTGGTTCAAAGAGGAAATGCAGAAGGATCTGGAGCCTAGTTAGAGAGAGTTGGAGAAAATCGAATGCCATGTGTTTTTGACGACGTTACAACTCACAGATGGCCAACTTCACAGCTGATCAGCTAGTCCATTGACGAATTTGAGAGACTACTTGACAGTTATTCATGAATTCTTGACAGTTGTTCAGGAAATAACGTGAATGTCGTTCTCCTTCGGCCTTGGCAAAGGTGTGGACTACTTCTTAAGAATCAACACGGTTGTCTTATCATCTGGCCAAGTCCATGGATCTCATGTCGGAGGTCTGGAGACTGAGTCTGCAAGCTTAGCTCATGCTTGATCACCTCCGAAGCCCTACGCCGTGGTAACCATGTGTCAGACTCCTCTTTGATGTCACTTCGTGATCTCGTCATCCTTCTGACATGATTACTTAAAGACTTCCGGCAAAAGCTCAGTTTATCCAGGATAATCAGTTCAATCAGTCCTTGATGAGCGAAAAAAAGCAAAGTATTTAACTTCCGTCTTCCGTGCACAACTCGTTGTCATAGTCACCGACAACCAAAAATAAGCAAAAAACTGTCATTAATAATATTTCGAGACACACGACAACAGCGCACACGAAACTGAGTGGGCGTCGTCGTCATCGCATCGCATGGTATCGAGAGGAGGAAAAAGTTTGCAAAAAAAAAAAAAAAAACGCATGTTTTTGTTCCATTTTTTTGAGTTATGGATAATATGCTTCTTTTTCTGATTGTAACTCCTCGTCATAACAAGTTCATTGCACTGAACAAAAAGCACACCCCCGCCGCCATCCAGGCGAACCACATGAATAATTACTCTCTCTCTCTCGCCAAAAAAAGTCTCCCGTTTGACTGCGAAAAAACGACGGCGAGAGCAGAGGGCAGACACTACAAAGAAGACTGTGACTACAACTTCGACGACGAACAGGAAAAATCGTCGTAAAAATGTGGAAAGTTTTCGCAAAAATAAAACATTCACATTGTTGCCCGCGGAGGGAGGTGATGGTTCATATATTCAAAATGAGGGGGTGGAGATGAGATAGCAGGTCTGGGGGGAAACGGGTTATTGAAGGAGTTACGCGAGACCCACGCTGATGAATCGATGTCCAAGGGAGGGAAAGAGGTTGCTGTCCATGCTATGCCTGTTTGACAAACTAAAACTAGATGGCACTACGATGATGAAAAAGGCCGCAAGACGAGAGTGTTTTCGACAGCCTGGCATTCTTCGGCAACTCTGATCCGAATTTCACAAAATCCCACATCAGTTTTCTTACACTATACACAATCCTTCACGGGAACCATCAAAATCCTTCATCCTCGCATTTCCCGATAAATCCCACCGCCCTCCGGCTGATTTCCCGTAAAACAATTTGGTTTCGAACCTCAATAATAACCGAAGTAAATAGCTCACTCCGTAAATAGCATATCCGTCATGACCGTCGACGGGTGGGGCGCGCAGCCAGTGGCAACCGAAAACAGTCCCTAATCAGATTACACACATACCGGGCTCTCTGTTCATGCATAAGCGAGCATAAAATAAAGTGATTTCAATTTATACGATAATCTCCGCTCATTGCTTCCGGATATTTGCCCAAAGCTGACGGGTTTCCCAGTGCCCCCGCTGAAAACGACCGCCGCGCCGCCTTCTCTAAACGAACGATACAAGCTCCTAATAATTATACCTGCGAGCGATACGCTGTGCTCCAAGTTTCGCAAGGATTAAGTTTACCACGAATTTTGTACAGGCGTGGTGTGGCGGCGGAGGTGGTTTGTGGGAGACATTCGAAAGAGAAAAACCGACAGGCAGCTCTACCTTCATCGCTGCGCAGCTACGATGCAAACTTTCTCAAATTCAACAGCGGCGGCAACTGAACAAGAAACCGCCGGGACGGAGGAGGTGCATGTACACACGCCCGACATAGCGACACATGTACGTGTCTTACTCCAAGGCAGACACCGACGCCATTCCTGTAGGGTTGCTGTGGAATATTATTGTGTTATGCCAGCGCAACCGAAAAGACCGCAAAATTTTCATATTCTCGCTTGTTTTCGTTTTTATGCAACGTCCACAAGCCCCCGACTCGGATGATAACAATCATAGAACAAGGACATTCCGGCTTCTCTCCAGGAACAGGAACAAAATCGGAATCGAAGGCTCAGACAGAGGCAGAGCGACGGGCGGAACCGGGGTTCTGTTGAGTTGAGTTGATGTTTTTTATCCACCGTCGTCTGGTGTGTGTTGTGGGAGGCCAGGAAGAAGAGTTTACTTTGGAGCAGGACACGATGCGTTGCAATGGTGTTCGTGTTTGCCCCCGACACAAGAATATTTGGTTTCAAGCTTTTGAATTATTTATTGTTAATTTTCCCTCTGTCAGACATTAGACCGAATCGAGGGGCAGACGACTGGCACAAGTGTCGAGACAAAATACACACCGAACCGAACAGAGTGTGGCAAAGGAAATATTTGATTAGGCACCGCGTTGCTTGAGCGCTCTTTGTGTTGCTTGAGAGTAGTTGTTGGCGGTGGGCTGAGGGAGGGGTAGGGACATAGAAACTTTGGAGAATTTATTTAGCGCAATATAACGTTAACCAATTTTGTCGACTAATTAAGGTCCTTTTCTGTCGGTGTTCTCACCTCGGCAGGGAACGCAAATTGAATTGAAAGCACCAATTAGTGGCGGCCGTAGAGTGTCTAGGAATTGGGAGTAAATGAAAGAGCCGCCACTTAGCTGAATTGAATCGCATCTGGCAGGTGGTTTTTCATTTGCCGCGATGGAGTTTATTACATTTTCCTTGATTGGATTGGAAATATGAAAAGTGTATACCCTGAAAGGGGGAGGGGAACCAACTACTTAAGGATGGAGGGAGAATGTGATTTTCGAGGGAATTAATGACACCGGCTGAGAATGAGTGATTGGAGAGGCTTAATTGTGTTTCACAGCCAGTTGACACATAAAGAGGATGAGAATCGATTGTAGTCTTCCAGAGTTAACGACTTTCTTGAGACTCAAGGCGACGCGTTCTCCAGTTCCTCGCGCTCTTGTGCGAAATTCCCGGGATACACTCGAGATGACGGCCCGGCAAAAATTCGAGAAAAAGTTAAATTCCCCTTCTTACCCGTAAAGCTACATATACGATGGTATCATGATATCATGAGGAGGCCAAACACCTTAAACTTATCCTTGCCAAAAAAAAAAAAGTTCTCAAGTCTGTAAATAGTTCTTAGAAAGCCTATATACAGCGAAGTTCTCTAGTGCCTTGCTTTAGATACGATAAGTTACTTTTACAGGTAGTCGCCCTCTCCTACGAGCCACACCAGTGGCAGCACTGGAAGCCATGTTACCATACTCAGTTCTTCCTCTATTCGAAGGCCCAGCCGTAATGAACGTAGGAAAACGTAACGAATACACAGTGAGGATAAACCCTGATCATAATATCAACATCGTTCAGTTTCGTTGAGTTTCGTTAAGTTTCGTTAAGTTTCGTTCAGTAAGAAAACTTAATGAACGCATAGAAAGGATGTACTCTGATCATAATTTCCACTTCATTCAGTTTCGTTGAGTTTCGTTAAGTTTCATTCAGCGCTGCTACTTTACGTTTTCATCGCATGGAAAGGATGTAGTCTGAACATAATTTCCACTTCGTTCAGTTTCGTTGAGTTTCGTTAAGTTTAATTCAGCGCTGTTACTTTACGTCTTCATCACAAAATCATCTGTCAGACCGCAAATGAATTGGCTTATTAGTTGCAATTTGTTTTACATTGCCGTCAAAGAGATGATACAAATTCAATTTGTATATGCACAGTAATGCCGCCAGGCAATAAAACAACACACCTACCCTTCCTCGCACTCACGCTGACGTCTCATACAACACCAGAATAGCACTTACCCCATTCACCACCCACTCAATGACCCTGTTAGAGTGTCAGTCACCCCTTAAATGAAACAAAGTAAATTGACACAATGACTGTACCGTGATTTCTGTGGCGAGTAAACTGCCAGCAGCGCCATACCTTGGTTTTAATGTATTTCCAGACCACCGCCCATCTGTCACCTGTTTCCTACACCCCGCATGTAATCTACACCACAGTCTCTTTGTTCAGGCGAAAACCAAAAACAAAACAAGAAGAGCAACAATGAAAAACTAATAGTGAAACAGACAATTCGAGTGACACCCGACCAACTGACAGAAGCGTCTGCTGCATTTGAACCGATTTCACCCCCATTAAGTGAAATGCTAGACCCCTAGTCTAACACCGGTAAAACTTTTGCACTCTCC
This sequence comes from Eristalis tenax, assembly GCA_905231855.2. Taxonomy (NCBI): domain Eukaryota; kingdom Metazoa; phylum Arthropoda; class Insecta; order Diptera; family Syrphidae; genus Eristalis; species Eristalis tenax. The sequence goes on from HG993125.1 coordinate 2,744,742, forward strand.
CTCATCCCATCACAATGAGTGGGCTGGTGGGGGTGTAGATTGTCTCATTGTATGTGTGCGGCTAAGTGTTTTTTATTACATTGTTAACCGACCACAACGGACATCATTTCCATGGTAGAGGGCAGAACAGAAAAAATGTGGTAAAAACCTAGCAAGCACAGGACAGCACCGTCATAGCGCACCAATGGAAGGGTGCAACAACTTCTACTTAAGCAAGCATTACACAGCCATGCCGCAGGATTCACATCGTTCCAACCATCACCCACCATTGGCCACCACCCACGTCGTCATTCTCTGTTGTAGCTTCTTTATGGGGAATTAATTTAAAATTATTACGATAGTTTGTTGCGAGGAAGAAAGGTGTTTTTTCTTCTCTCTCCAACCACCCACCCACTCTTAAGTTGCTTCGGTTCACCAGAGCTCGACCGACGAAGCGGAGCGTTTTTCTACACTCCACTCCAGTCTCTCTTTCTCTCTCTCGGAGAAATAGCTCGCGAATGAATAATTTAAGACCATAAACGTGGATGAAGAGACGGGCAAATACAAAAAAAAAATTCCAATTACCCCCAAAACAGTAAAAAAAAGACAAGTGGATACAAACACAGAGCAGACTCTCTGCGTTTCAGACTCGTACCTGTGAGCTGGGCATGGGGAGACCTTAATGCGAAATCCCTGTCGGCTTTAAATAGTAAAATTTAATTTTCTACGTTTTATACAGTCATCCAGTGCTTGGTTCCTCCAAGGACTCTCTCACACGCTCGCTATCTGCTCTGAGTTGCTCCTGTGGCGCGGCACTGGCGGTTGCTGTTGTTGTTTGTTTTTTTGTTGGTTGTCGTCGTCTTCTGGTTATTTTCGAACTGAAAAGTCCTTGTTAATATTTTAATCTGAGATTAGGAATAGCTGCGCGCATGAGGAGCGCGGCCGAGAGTAATGTTGGCTTTCAAGTTGACAGGTGCGGGATTAATTGAATTTATCTGCGCCTGGGAGTATACCCTGGCAGTGATAAGGCACAAGAGCGTTAATGGTTTAGGCACATTGAGACTGAAATTAGTTTGTAACTGGGACGCGTTGAAGGACTGAGGTTGAAGGAGGCCCAGAGTGAGGGGGTGGTAATTAAGAAGTATATGGTGGGCCAGACGAGACGAGAGGGTGGTGTAAAGTCTAAATTGCCTCTAAATATGGAACGCAAAGTTGAGATGGACGGACACCAGTAAGCTAAGCTACCCTACTAAACACAGCTTATTCCAACTGACGGCCGAATACTTTAGACGAATACTTTAAAAATTTAACGGATAAACAGAAAGTATGTACTTCGATCATAATATTACCTTCGTTCAGTTTCGTTAAGTATCGTTCAGCAAGAAAAATTAATTAACACATACATAGATATCATAATGTGCACTTCGTTCAGTTTCGTTGAGTTTCGTTAAGTTTCGTCAAGTTTCGTCAAGTTTCATTAAGCTTTATTCAGCGCTACTACCTTAATGCTACCTAATGGGTGGCAGCTTGCAAGAACACACATGTCGACCGTAGAGACGCCATGGTGTTGTAAAGTATAAATTGCCTTTAAATATGCAACGCACAGTTGAGATGGACAATGGAGACTACTGAATGCTCACCCGTTTTAAGTAAGAGTTCACGTTTCAACATTCTCCAGTAGTCGCGCAGTCCACTCCATTCATTCAGCCATGTCATGGCTCCGGTGTTGTATCCTTTCCCGGTACATCTTCAGGCAACAAGGACTTACTCCACGATTCACCCCCAAGCCGAACGTTGATTAAAAATCCGCCATATGTCGCTCATCTGCCCGGGGCGGGGGGAAATACATATTTATTGCCGTGTGTCTCATTAATCAACCGAAATGCACCCACTCACAAATATGTGCAGAAACGCCAGAATATGTCAATTTCAACGTTCCGTCGGTTGCTGATTCGCGTCCTGATATTTCTCTCGTACACGTCAGCACAACACAACACCGAACAGATACCAGATACTGTCACTCCGAAGCCAGCACCAACATCATCAGGTGTGTGTGCGCTTTCGTTTCATGCACTTGCAACGCGACGCGCTCCCCACAAGCAACCAACCACCAAACAGCCTGGCATCGGATTGAAATTTATGAATTATAGTTGGTTGTACTGCAACGACAGCATACGGCTCTGCGCAATATGCTACCACCCATCCACCCACCACACCCGGAGCGTCGAGAATATCGAAATCATGAAGCAGATAGGTAGCTGATGTGGCAGCCGGGAGCTGCTTTACTCTGCCAAAAACCATCCACCAGCAAAAATGTTCAAGAACTGCTGCACTGAAACGTCGACGAATCGAGGATGAATTGTGAATCGAGACAGGGAGAGTGTGTGTGTGCGAGAGTGAGTGAGTGCTGTTTGCAGGTGCGAAACGAGGTCAGTGTCCCCGAAAAACCAGCAGAAATTTTCCAACAACGCTAGTGACATCGTCCAGTTACACGATGGGTGAAAGAAAACAACAACATCGCCGACGGCGACGATGAAAGTTGCACCCGCAGCAGAACACCAGCAAGGACTGGGCAAGCGGAAAAGCTACTAAAGCGATTCCCATTCTCCATGAGCGCACAATAATAGAACTTTTTATTTATAGTTCAGGTAACATGGGGAGGGAGCGAATATTTTCCAACAACGACTAGCGTACACACAAAAAAAAAAACAGAAAAGCGTAGAAAAACAACAGAAAACACACGAACGGAAACAGAAAGGAAGGCGAACACAAAACGAGCACACGGCAAAATTGGCGGCGACAAGTTTCTCCACAGACTTCATGGGACTGGGTGAAATTAAACCAGCTCCCACCGGCAGCACCGCCCAAAAGACCGTTCAACCGGATAACGTCAGCCACTACTATCCAAAACCAAACCGTACCCAGTACCTACCCAGTACTAGCACAATGCGCGGTGGCTTGGTGTAGGATTGGGCTGCAATTGATGTTTATAGCCGAGGATTTTATGACTTCATCAAGTGTAAGGACCCCACAGTCACGGGCTTGGGTGGTGCACTTGCACACAACAAAAAAAAATAAAGCGAAACAACAAGCTCCCTCAACCATGAACTTAATTCGAGAACAAATAACTGCATTTTTACGGTAAAATTCGCCGTGGAACAGGGGTGGTGGCGTTGCTGAATGGCTAACTGTCGGTGGGGCAACAGCAGCAGCACATGTAATCGCAGACGAAAACACTCGTTCGCTCATTATTGCAATTACAATCGCATTCAGGGCGCGGCAGCAGTTGGAATCAACAAAAAAAATTAAACTTTCTTGTCGATTGTGTGTCTAGAGGTGGTACGCATTGGAACGGCGACGGCAACGGGGGCCACCCTCACTCCTTGTGCAGTAATTAGCAGCACTCTCCTGAAGAAGTTCAATTTATGTAACTTTTCTGCCAGCAGCCATCTGGTACAATGTTAGTTCGCTCTCTTAACAGAGTCATCTCGCGCAATGTAAAGTGAATTGAATTTGCTGCGGGAACTTTTCGTGCTTCCTGCCGATGAGGACGACGATGAAGACGAAGAGTAAAGACAGCAGAGAGGCATCTTCTTTTGATCGCCTTCGCGTTCATGGTTCATTTAAAGTTAAGTGCTTTGTAATATTTAACTAGACTCGGCAAGGAGTCTGGGCGCACGACCCGACTGACGGTGAGTTTCAGCAAAGGAATTTCAGATAAGGCGTCTAGACGAATTTCAGCAGATAAGGCGGTTGTTTGACGGCGAAGTGAGATGTTGTACGCGTTGTTAAGCGTTGGAAGAGTTAGCTGAAGTTTGACAAGTTCCGAAGACGCAGGAGGGTGAGGTGCGATCGGGTGACTGGCTTCCAAGAAGTCGTGGGAGAGGAGTGGGTTCGGAAAGACGGCGGGTAGCCGCATTCTTTTAAAAGAAGAATGAGACAAACAGGAACGAGAAGCCATGAGATGGACGAAAAGACCAGGACAAGAAAAGGAGGAGACAGGACAATGAGAAGACATGAGATAGACGAAGAGCCAGGAAAAGATGAAGGAAAGACGGGCAAATTCCAGGAGAAAGAAGAAGAATCAGGAGAAGAAGAAGACAAGACAAGGAAGCCAGGAGAATTACAAAGAAACATGATAAGATGAAGGCAGTTCCAGGAAATGCTAAGAAAAGGAACAGAAAGGACAAGGAGAAGCCATGAGACAAGAGCAGATGAAGACAGACCAAGATGAAGCCATTAGCAGTCGAAGGCAGAGAAAGAAGCCATGAGAAGGGCCATGAGAGTCGCCAGGAGAAGATGAGACCACAACCGACAGACTTAAGACACCGCAACATACCAGTGAAAAAAGTCGGACTCCCCTTTGCCGTCCTCGAATTTTCAGAAAAAATTCCCAAAAATAATTCCAAAACTGCACGCCCCACCTCATCACATCCCCCACCCCAAATTCAAAGCAGAATCAATTGATTTATGAAAAATGAAATTTAGTTGGTCCTTCGAGCCGGATGGCAATTGTAAAATGTTGGCTTTGTAAAGTGGCTTTTATTAATCTCGTTCGAACTTTTATCGGCTAAATTTATGCTGCGCCCCTCCTCGCAGTCACACGCACAGTCCATCGGGCATTGTTTAAATTTATCTCTTAAGCGTCCTTTGACATTCTTTCAGTCTCAACATCGCCATCATCCTGCGAAAATCCAATGTATTTCCTCGGTTTTGTGTGCTTTTTGCGGAAATCATTTTATTACCACAGCCACAGTAACGCACAGCCTAGCGGTAAGGATCTGAGTCGAAGGAAAACGAAAGCCGAGCAAAAAGACAGACTGGAGGGAATAGGAAACGAAATCAGCCACCGCAAATCAGATTCACTTTTTTTTGTTCTTCTTCTTCCGCTACTGCTGCTGTGTTTGGTTTCATTCTCCTCCTCTTCTTCAGCGTGAAACAAGACCGATTCTGCAGCCTTTTTCGTTGGGCGCCAGTAGAGACGCAGACGGAGAGAGTGAGAGTGAGTGGTGAAAATGACAAAAAAAAAAGCATTCTAAAACCCACCGCAAATTGTCCGACAACAACGACGTTTCGCTTGAATTAATACACCGCGACAAAGTGAAAGCGCCGTAACCAAGGCGAAAGGAAACAAAGAAGGCAAAAAAGGAATCCAAGTGGACGGTGCAAAATATGAATTTTCATTCAAAACAGCCCAAAGAATTCGGATTCAGTTCGGTTTTTTTTCTGTTTATGGGGGTAATTCGCAAGAAAATGAACAAAACAATAAAAGAAAAAAAAAGCCCGTGTCGTCGTCAAGTCAAATGGAGCGGGAAGCCCCCAGGGGTCACTCTTTACCACCAACCCGGCACAATGGTCGATTAGGAAAAGGACTTTTCGCCGGGATTTTTATTGAAATTTCAATTAAAAAATACGTCTATCACGACGAGGAGTGGCGCCGGATGGTGGCGCGGGCGGGCGGACTGGTGTTTGAGAAATTAATTAAGGATGAACAATTACGGTCGTTAGAGCTAACGATGGGCGGTTGAGATTCAAGTGAGTGCGAGGTAGTGTGCTGCAGGCAAGCGGCAAAATGTCCCTTATTTTCGGTTGTCGTTCGCGGGAGGAATATGCGAATTATGATGATTGCGCGAATTATATTGTAATTAAGATCATTGTGGTTATTCGTTTTTAAGAGAGACCCTAATTCGAGAGGGGTCTCGATGGAATTTTGTTGGCTTTCCGATTGGGAGTGAAGGGGCCTAAAACTTGAAAGGGTTACGGGTGGATAGATGAAGTGTGGATTTGGCGAACTTTAATCTGCGCCCGGGGACCTCGGTTATCCTCGTCCTCTTGGGCTGGTCGAAAGTAGATTTAAGCATGGGCCCAAGATTTGGGTGGATTTGATGGGAGGATTGCGGGAGAACTGCTTGGCTAGCATTAAGCGCGTGACAAACTCGCCCGTCGTCGCCATTCTTTGTCGATCCAAAATAGGGTTCAACTAAAATTGAAACCATTCGGAAGGATTCCGAGTGAACTGCAGGAATGTTGATTTGGCATCTTTTAACCCACACGGCGGGATAAGTTAGATTTAAGTTGGAAAAAGTTTCGGCTGAAGTAGTGAGTCTTCAAAAATCAAGTTAATTTCCCAACATTGCTAAATCAGTCCCTTTGGCCATCACCGAACAAAAGAAAAGAATCTGCGCGAATTCCTGACGATGTCACGGAACAGAAGAATTCCAAGAAAACCATAAAACTTTAAGGGAACACACATTTTATCATCTCATAAAGAATCAATGTCGTAATTTCAATAAATTAAAAAAAAACACAAGTTTTCTTCGATTCCCCCCTCATCGAAGCATAAGTAAAATAATCACATAAATCAAAGACCGAAATTCCATGCGGTTCAAAAAGAATCTCACTTCCGTCGCCACCCAAGCATAGTCGCGGCAGCATCTATCCGGTCGGGTGACCTATTTACCCATTTCTTGATTGTTCACGTGGAAAATCTAGACGCATACCTCGTGTCATAAAAATTCGTTTTTATTAGCATTTTACGATGCCATTCAGATCGACGAGAGGTGCATTCGGATGAAGCTCTGACAGCCAAGCCCTAAGCTTCCTCAATGCACTCGGTTGGTTCTTTTTTTTTATGGTTTTTGGCTTCGCTGCGGTGCTGCCACGCCAAAGCACACACTCACTCACTCACTCTGTGCAGCGGTGGATCAAAGCGGTAACATGAAACGTCGCTGATAAAAATAAAAAATGCCAATCTGATGTGTATAAGACTGTAGCCAATAATTAATCTTCCAGAATCGTGCCTCTCTCCGAAGCGGAGTGGAATTGCTCCATGGGGATAGATACTGACGCCGTTGACGTTACCAAAGTATCGCAACGGCATTGAGCTGCCATCCCTTCCCCAGGTCTCAGTGAGGCTGCTGCTAATGTGATTATGATTCATTTCGGATTATCATCGATTGTAGTTCGTTTCCGATACTTCCACCGCCACGCCGCCGTCGTCTTCATCCTTATCCGATATGGCAGATGTGCCGCAAAAAGGATGCAATTGCGATTAAGGCCATGCCATCAGGTTCGCAGGAATTTTTGGTCGAAAATTCCTCAGAATCCCATATACACTCATTAGCAGAGATACTAGCCCTCTCTCTCTCTCTCGCACACACTCTCACTCTCTCGGGTATCCACAGATTTCGCGAAACTAGGTTAATTGTTTTTCCCAAGCCATCGGCACACCCCACCACCCAGGCAGTCTCATAATTTAGAATCCACCAGTGAGATAGAGAGGAGCACCAGTGTGGGTACGAGTATTTCATAGGTTCATGGATTTAGGGCAAAATGATTCTCCAGCTAATTACGGAATTGGATTGGCGGAAATTATGCCTGTGAATAAGCCTGACATTGGCCGAGACTAATTGGGTTGTGCTCGGTTTGCAATGAAATGGGTTGCATATTTGGGGGGTGATGGGTTCTAATTTATTCTGTCGCAAGATATTTTCACGGGAATTCTGGAATTTTCGATGCATTTCCGATGAAAAAGGGATCGAGCTGTGAATTCTTGTTAAAATTCTGTTGCATGCGAAATTAGTTTGGAAATGCCCAAATTTATGCAACGAAATTGATTAAATTCCAGTCAAAACAATTCCTGGAAGTAAACAACCAACTTAAATTTACGCCTAGATTCTAGGCAACATCATCCACCCCCATCTGCACCCCATTCTGATTAAAACACTTCAAGTTTAACCCCTTCAGGGTTTAATCAAAACTCCATCAACTCCATGGCGCATGAAAGCAAAGAAATAACTCAATAAAAGTCTCTTCAGCCCAGCCAATATGTTTTGACCCCTTCAAAGTTTCACAAAAAATTGCACATTGCCTCTTGCCAGCACAGAAAGGAAATTGATGACTTTCGAAATGATATTCCACCCTCTTCGGCCTTCCCACTTCTTCGCCTAATGAGAGCGATTTGTTCATGAAAATAATCCAATTTTCTCTTAAATACAATTTAAATGTGTAATCAGCTTTCAACCCTTCGTTGAAAATCACCTCCAACGACCCACAACGTGCTTCAGAACTTTTCACTTTCGATTTTTTTTATTTTTTGGCAGAGAATAATGGCGACTCTCAACGCAAAAAAGGGCCACTTCAAGGAAAAACCACATTTTACGACTTACAAGGCTGTAATCCGCTGACGCATCCCCAACCGCTAAAACCCCCCGACGCTTCACACCCAACCCCCTCCGCACTTCAGCATTCATCCGTCGTCCTTTGCACAAGGGACATAAAAAAGTTTTTGTGCACTTTATTCTCGTTGGGTACAATGGGGTGACGACTCCCTTAATAAAGTGCGCCTCAATCGGATTTCCATTATCTAAATGTCTGTCGCCCCCCAACATCAGCCCAGCCACCCACTCTCCCGGGGGACTGACGACCATCCACTGCTGTCTGTTGTACCTTTTCGCATTTCGTAATTGAACTGTGCGAATTGTCATAGAGACGATAAGGGGGAGACTTTTTTTTTCTGCTGGAGCACATGACCCCCCATGAAAACCCATGTAATCCGCAAAGGGAGACATATCCGCCAGCAGCAGTGGAGGCTTGGAGATAATATCGCTAAAGCATATTCACCGCACACCCTTCAATTGTACAGTCGACAGCCCTTTGGTCGACCACCCAATCGCTCATCTTTAATGCACAGTACAGGCGGATGAACACGACGGGATTAGTGCAGTCGCCTAAGCGGAAGTACGAACCCCCAAAAAACCTTCACCCTTGGTAACGGCGTTGGCTTGCAGTTATCTGCCTTAGCCTTCATCACTTTATTTTCACGTTTAACCGAGAGAGAGAGAGAGAGCGAGAGGGAGAGACTTGATATTTATGACTTCGCACACACTCAATGACGACGGGCGGAAGGGAGTGGCTGCTATGGCGACATCCTTCATAGGCCTACACAGCCTCCAGCAGCAGCTAGCATTCACCAAGGGGTGACCCAACGGTGCACGTCCTGGCGTCCTGAATACGAAACAAAATTAATTTCTAATTAGATTAGTGTTTCACGTAGCCTCTCCGCAGATGCATGTGCGTGGTTGTGGGTGGCTCCATAGACGGGGGCGACGTAGTGCGACGTACAAGTATTTGCAGGGTTTGCGAACTGAATAATTTATGGATGTCCCACGGAACTGACGTTGCGCGGAAGGAACACACACACACGCCGGCTGCGGGATCGACGCGAAAGCGTTTTGTTAATGAAATTCTGTGTGAGTGGAGCTGGGAGACTAAGTGTTGCATTTCAACCATAAATAGAGGGGGTGGGCGATTGACTTCACTCGTTGATGGTTGGCTGGTAAATTGAATTGGGTTCAGATTGAATCAGATGGGCAGTTGGTCGCTATGTGGGAAGAGTGATTGAAGTCAGTCGAGCGTTAATGGAGGGAGGAAAAGAAAGTCAATGGAAAAACATCAAGGCGATGGTCAATTGAAGTGGACGAGGACAGGGATTTAATTATGTTTCCAATGAGAGAGGGAGCGCACAAAAAAATGCCACCCCCGCCCCACCAGAGTTCGTCTCAAATTCTAATTACAACCCCATTGTGTGAGTTCGCTCAATTGAAACCTAAGCCTCTTGAGAGTTAAATTGCAGACTGTGCTGTGTACTTAGGCAACCCTGACAACGGATACAATCTCAAGTTTATAAGACTCACACACACACGCGCCAAATTGCCACATCATTCGAAGAGAAATGTATTTTATTTTGCAAACACAGCCACCACACCATCGCAAAAGAAATTTGATCCAAAATCTGTCGTCATCTTGTGGCAGGAAAAAAAAAACAATTACCCAGTCCACTCAGCGTTCGCCTTGAGCCACAAGGAGGCAGCCAGGTAGACGTTTGATCATGTCTCCGCTTCTGAGACACCTCAGCTACCCTCAAGGACTCACTCGCAGAATTATGACACGTATTTTTTCTTGTTTGTTCGTCACCCAGACAATGACAAATTAATTAAAACCCTCTAATCAAACGATGACGAGGGGTGGCAACAATGGGCATTAATGAAAAAAGAAACCACGAGAAGCACGAATCATCTTTAAGATGAGTGGTGTGGTGGAAGTGCGAGGAAGTGTATTATGGGATAGTCATCTTTGGCCCGCTGCCAGGACAAATATGTCACCGTCAAGTGACATGGAAAATTGATTTTTTTGTTCCTCTCTCTCTCGCTCACTCTGTCGGAACACATTTCGCGCGCCGAGCTAAACGAAACCGAGCCAGCGAAAGTAGCACATGAATATGAATTAACATGGTTGCTGCAATTCCTCCCTCCCCGCCGCTCTCTTTAGGCTCTCAAGTGAAAGGGAAAATTCGGGTCTCGCATTTGGACGCGAGGCACGTCCTCGGATTTCGAACGACAGGTGGAATTATGCTGTCACTCACCTTGCTCTGTCTGTTTAATGATTTTCTTTTTCCATGTCCCCCTCCCCCTCCCTCATCCACCCCTTCCTGACGTCCTCCTCCATCGAACACTGTGGTTAATATTTAATGAAAATCCTGTCATCTGCAATCAGACAGAGAGAGAGAGAACCAGCAGGAGGGCATTTCTGGTTTGTTGGCAAACGTTGCTTTGAAGGACGTGGTCTAATTCGCGAATAAAGCGGAAGTTCTTTGAGGCTGACAGCAGTCAGTTTTTGTGTGTGCTTCACGTGGCGGTCGGCACACACATCGCCTCGGCAAAGTGCTTTCGTTGGGTAATGCAGAACATGCGTAGCCACTAACCGGATGTACTTCACTTGAACACTTCTCGCAAGCAAGTGCTGATTGTGCGGATATGCTCTTGCGTCATGAGCGCAGAAATAGACGCACAATTTCCGGTTATTGTTGATTTTTTTTTTTTTTCTTATCAAGCACGGAATGGGAACGACGGTCATCCATTTTGTGGTCCACGTTTGGGTTAGTCAACTACGTCAATCTGAACTGTCATCGGGGAGTGGATATGTTTAGTCTTAGATTTGCCATTTTGTGGATCGCTTGACCAGCTGATGGAGGTCCCTTTGGACAAAGAGTGTGTTGTTAGAGGCAATATTCCACCACATTGTCCCTCGGTGTTGAACTCGCGGACTTTCATCTCAGTCGAAACATTCGCAATTTTTGTCGCAGCGTGGAAGATTCTGCCTCTTGAGCCAGTTCATCAACGTTATGCAGGTTCTAAATTAAATATAACTACGGCTGGGAAATGTTCAAATCGACTTCACGGCGAGCACTGCATTTGGTCTTGCATGACTGCACATTGTGGCGCATTTTGCGGTTTCTAATACGCACCAAAACCCTTGTAACCCAACTCACTCAAGAATTGAAGCCAACTGACCGTGGGCCATGTGCGACGACGAAACATACAAGAGGACGAACTGCGACGAAACTGAGTTCTGATGCAAACAGACGACGCAGTTGGGCTTGTCTTCGAATCTGAGCTTGTGGCAAGAGACAATGAGCTTGTGGCAAGAGACGCGAACACGGCGTCTTGGTGTTCGCTTCATTTATTGCTTGGGGGCCCAGGCCAGAAGAAGAGAAGTGCACAGAAAGACGGATAAAATTGAGTATCCGATGCAAGCAGACGACCTTATTTGGCTTTTTTTTTCAACAAACAACAACCGGATTCTAGGAGGAAAAAGAGAGAGAAGACCTAAGAGGGAGATAGGTAGATGGATGGGTAGATGGACCCTAGACGTAGGGCCACACAAACAAGAGGAAGACTAGACGAGGCGAAGGAACTTGGTGTTCGCTTGTGAAGGCGGCTAGATGGGGGCTTGGAACATGGAAGCCAACCAGATGGTGAAATACCATCAGACACGACTGTCGGAGGAGGTGATGATTCTGTTATCATATTCTCAGCGAGACCTGGGCTGGTGCCGAGTGCCTCGAACTAGATTCCATCCCGAACAAATGATCACCGAAAAGACAGACCCTGGCACAAATACGCTTGTGGGCGCCACACAATTCAAAAGGAAATCGTTGATTTTGTCTTACGCTTCTTCTTTGTGTGGCTCGGTAACCTGGGCCACAACCAACAAGCTCGATTTCTAGATAGCTTTCTCCAATTACGAGAACGCAGTTGATTTAGACGCGGATTTGGTCCTAGACAGGATCAGTAACTTGGACTGATCAATGATCTCGAGAGATTTTTGATCTTGCTTTGGATTTACCTCTCTGTTGATGGAGCGTTTGGATTTCGAAAACGCGAGTTCCGATCTACCCCGACGCACAAGTGTTGCCACCTCTTGTTGAACTTTAAGACCCTCATCTTGAACATCCACAACTTTTTGGAAGACTAAGACTAGGCTTTCATGGTCGACAATGGAGCCATCTACGATACGCGACGGAACTTGGACAGCGACCGCCCAACCCAGACTGTTTGATATTTCGGATCAATCAACGCTTTCCTGAACACGAACTCGACTGAATTCTAGAAGAAGTTAGTGCCATGCACACGTATCCGGGGAGGATTGCGCCTCCATCGCTGCCATCGAGACTGACTTCGTCGACTGATGCTTCTCTGGTTTTAAGGTCAGCATCAGGTCACAACAACTAACCGTGGTCCAAGGTGCTGGCTGGCTAGACTGTCAACGCCTCCATCGCTGTCATCAAGACTGACTTCGTCGACTGATGCTTCTCTGGTTTCAAGGTTAGCATCAAGTCACAACAACAAACCGTCGTCCAAGGTGCTGGCTGGCTAGAGTGTCGAAGGAGGTGACAATTTGTAAAACATTTCCTACAGCGGGCAGTATTTTTCGACTTTTTTCGTGCCCTCGTGCACCGGTACAAGTACGCAGAGGGTATGAATGAAGCTGACTTCTCAGAGGCCTGTAAAGGATTAAGAGGAAGTCCCCATGGACTCCTGGGCTGGCAAAGACGAGGACGCTGAAGAGCAACTAAAGAAATCGAAGACGAGGACGCATCTTCCATCGAATCAGAAAAAAAAACATTCACTTAAGATGGAAGCCGGACACGTGTGCAGAAGGACTGTGTTTAGGGTGGAGGACCTCATCCAACTTGGTGTCTGCATCGTGAGGCAGCTGGTCGGTCAGTCAGACCCCAGTACAGCCACCCAAACAAGAGAGCGACTAAACAAAACGAAGAAAACAAGAGTACAAGACAGAATACACAAGCACTACGAGGAATGAGCCGCAAGGAAACTGTGTATCCGAACAAAGCAGACGACGCTTTTGGGCTTCTCCTAGCTTAGTCTTCACCTCCGAGTCTGAGGGACAATGCAACAGACGAAGGCTGTATTAAAGAAGACGCGCACAAGTCGAGAAGAACTGCGTTTAAGAAGGCTCACACAAGTGTAGAAGTACCTCAACTCGTTGTTCGGAGGACTAAAGTGAAAGCTGGTTGGTCGAGGCCCAGGGCAGGCACAAACTGTAACGCGACACAAACAAGAGGAAGACCAGACGAAGCTTCGCATTAAATGCAACAGACTACAAACTAATATGCAACAGGACGAGGAATAATCTCCAACGATTATCCGATGAACGAAGCGAACATAGTTTGGGAACTTGTACAACTGCCCTCCACCAAATTCAGTCCACTATGACCCCCCAAAGCCAGAATCAAACGCAACAGCACGAGCTACAAAACAGCAATGAAACGAAGTACAAAATGCAAATCCTTCTCCAAAATTACATTCCATTCCAACAAATGTTCATGTTCACTTTCCCTTCTCTCTCTCTCTCACACTCTCTGACACACACACACACACCATCTCTAAGAGCTTACAAATCGTATCTTAATGAACATGAAATGCAGACAAAACCCTCTTAAATGGCATTCAGAGACTGGAGTACTAACACAATTACCACTTAAGCCAAAAACACACTCAGTTCGAGGAGCGGCAGGATAATGCCTCCTTCTAACACGTTTCCGATCCCGAATGCAGCTCCTCCTCGCTCCTTGGTCTAATATTCATTTCGTGAAATTCTTGCAAAAGTTTGTGTTTACCTTCGCTTTGAAGTACACCCTCGCCCGTCTAATCCCTTGTTTTTTGGAGGTGAAGGGGGCGACTCACTTAAGCGCTTGCACCGTTCCTTAACAATGCCAGACAGAAGCCTTATCTCGTCCAATTTGGAGTCGGTATCCTCCGCCGGTCTAATTTGATATATAAACACGCACTCATGCATGTTCGAGGAGCTGAAAATCCCCCTGTCGCAGTCGATTCGGAAGAGAATGACAGTAGTCGGGCTGCTGCTGCATGCATGACGCACGACTGTACCTCGTCCACATGAATGCGTTTCGGTCTTGATGATCACATTCCTTGTGCCCATAAGACATCGATAATGCGCTTGCCATTACCTTTGAAAGGGGGTAGCAATCTTAAAAATTAATTTACCATCCAACCGGCCAGTCATGCATCCCTGCCCTCGGGGCGGGTATCAACTTTGAGTGTCGTCCCTGAAAGTTATGAAACCAGATGCACATCTCTACATGAATTGGATAAGCCCCGAAAAGTTTTCAGCAAATTGGAAGAGTTTCGAAACTTCGCCAAGGATGCAGACGATGGCGGCTGGGCATGGTGGTGATGGTGGTTGTTTGGTCGGAATGGATGCATCGTTCGGTTAGCGTTAGAGCATCCATTCAGAAGATATCGAGGAGGCGGATACACCTTACTGGTAGTTGTTAAAGCATTACAGTCTACTAGTTCCTCTGAGTGAGATGAAAGGTGGAAATAGCGATGGGCGTACACACGAACGCTCCAATGAGTTGGAAGTAAAGAGAGTCCGCAGACGTTGCAATGGACTTGTGTTCAACCAAAAAAAAAAAAGCATCGAAAAAAGCCTTAAAAGGATACAAATAAACAACTCGCTTTGGCACGTCCTTTGTTAAGTGTTATTTTGCCGCAAACAAAACGCGATCGACCTGGTTTATGTGGTAACGGCCAAGACTGCAGGCACTTGAGACGTAATGTCATCCAAAAAGGCCAAGAATGTGGTCTGAGACTCCAGTTTGGAGAGGCTTTCTCTTGGAGAAGCAGTGATTTTTGCTTTTAATGAATGAGGGATTGTGGTGTGTTGTGGCTTAACTGAGGTCTGATAGGAAGAACGGTCCATCCGATGGGCCTGGAAGTTGATGATGTCTAAAATGGAGCTTTGATTCAGTTTGTGCGCTCAAACTAAGTAGACATTAACAAGAGGAAGGAGAAGAACCTGGAACAGAGAAAAGGAGAAGAACCTGGAGCAGCGCCGTAGAAAAGCGGTAGGCTTGGTAGTAGCTCGAGTCCCAGTCGCTCGTTGGGCGCCATTTTGCGGTTTGATTTTGTGACGCGTATTTTCTGGGTCGTCTTGTCGAGGGCGAGTTGTAACGTTGAGACTTCTAATTTCAAGACTTAATCCAAGCCTGACATTGGGCGCCATTTCCTGCAACCAGAACAACTTGACCATGGTCACCTCGAGGTTAGAGTCCACGACAATGTTGAGCGTACTTTCTTGAAATCGAAATAATATGGGCACAAGTCTCAAAACAAGACATACGTTGGGCGCCAGTGGTTGGAACCGGAATCATGAGCATGGACTCTAACCTCGAAGTCGCTTATTAGGCGCCGTTTGTGGCAACTTTGACACGATAAGCGTGACACTTAATTTCACGATCGTGGAGTCCGAGTTCTAGTCTCACATTAAGTGCCATCATGGAGTTCGAGTTCATGTCGCTCTTTGGGCTCTTTTTCGTGACAGCCCCGATGACATGAGCGTCCATCTCTATTTCGTGATCTTGAGGCTTGATTAAAAGACTCATGTTGGGCGCCATTTATTGCAACCCTAACAGTATCGAGAACCAGTCCCACGCCTCGGGCCAGATGTTTTAACCGCGACATTATAAGCGTAACTCTTATCCTAAGCCTAAAGCTGAACGCCGCGAGCACCGGGAGTTTTGAGCCCCGCCTCTGTTGAGTGTAATTACTTGAAATCGCGAAAAGAGGATGAAAGCCGTGCAGTCGCCATATCCTGCAATCGTGGCAGCATGAGCGTGACTTTTGATTTCAAGATATTTGGTGTCAAGCTGAAGTCTCACGACGGGCGCCACTCTATCCAACCCCGGTCAACGGACCGCCAGTTGTAGCATCGAAACAACATGAATAAAGACCCAGCCGTAGTGCCTCGTCGACTGCGTTTTAGTCTACCGGGACAAAGTGAGCATAAACGGCGTAGGTTTTGAGTCCCGATCTTGTGGTTAGGGATGAGTTTAGAGACCCAGTTTAATGCAGGGCGCCATTTGCTGTAACCGCAAGATCGTGTAGTTTGAGTCTCAGTTCCTTACTTCACAATCTTGTCCCAGACTTGGGACCCAGATTGGCGACTCTTAATTTCAGGTTCGAGTCCCGTTCCCACATAGGACCCCACGTGCTGCAACCATAACTACATGAGCACTACACTTTCAATTTCATGGTCATGACTGAATTCGAGTCCCACCCCACATTTTGGTGGAACCACTCGAGGCCAAATGGCCCTGCCTAGCATGCGCTAACATGTGTTAGCCGCAATCTCGATTCAAATGTATTCATTTCAGAATACGGAAGTAAACAGTCACTTCCTTCGTGCGTCCCAGGGCATTTGCCACAAACCAGAATCCGGCCACTTTAGTAATTCTCCGAATTCGGCCCTTTCCAGCGCTTTACGATCCACACAATCCATCCCCCAATCCCCACTCAGTTTCATGTGCATCACCAATGGATTCACCGTGAATTCGTCAGCGATTAATATTTAATTTCTCACAAATCTAATTTTGGATTTATTTTCTATGCCATCAATGCTGGGAGGGATGAAGCGCAATCGATTCAATAAACCAACGCCCCAGCCCCTAATTTCCCACCGCGCGCTGTAGTCAGCAGTCCCAACCGACAATGCAATAAAATTGAAGTCAAACATCAAGACTTTGGGGATCCGCCCCTGAGTCAGAATAAAAGGTCAGCCATTCCGGCAAGTGCATGACAGAATGCGGAGTCCTTTGGAAACTGAAACTGTGCAGAGTGGATATGAAGGTGAAGAGAGGGAGAGAGACATGGCACAAGTTGTAATAGGAATACATGAAGATAAACATTATTAAAAGCTCACGAAAGGCATCAGCGGCGACAACGACGGTCGCCGGTGACACAGTGAATGAGGAAGATACACCCACCTCTGTGACCGCCTTCGATTCGAGAGAAAGTTTTATCGGAGCCTCCCCTCCTCCCATCAGCCGGTAAGACGTCGAATGGATACAAATAGACTCGAAGTAGCTGCTACATCTCAGCTACCTCCAGCTGGCTCCAGCTGCTGTTGACGACGACGTTGATGTATTCCCCAGCACCCCCTCCCTGGGGTGGCTCAAGGGAGGGGGTTTGAATGTAGGGCAGGCTAGGGATAAGTGGTATGAGGACCTGTAGACATTTTCGCAAAGAGTGGCAGCAGTGAAGCGACAAAAGCTATAAAAACTCGGCAACATCGACAGTAGGTGAGTAGTGGGCGCGAACGTGACTGAGTTCAATAAAACTCCCTTCCGCCCTACTCCCTCCCTCGCACCCCACGCACCCACTCCTCTTTTACAGCCGTCACCATCGCTTTTGCAAGTTGTATCTCCCTTCGACTAGTTTGGTGTTTATTCAGTTTTGTGTGACATAAGTAAGTAAAAGCGAAATAAAACCAAAGTCAGAGGCGTGCGGGGAGGGGGGACGGGGACGTGCAGGATGGAGGATGACTGGGAAAGGGTCTCGTGGTGGTCTGACGTGGATGATGATGATGATGGCAGAAAATTGCGTGCCTCGTACAAGTCCCCGTTGTTGTTCCTCGTTTGTTTGCGTCCCTTTTTCAGGCGGCAACGGCGACGGTGGGGTACACGATCGTAAACACCATCAGGTGGCATCTACGGTGAAGTAATTTTTACTGCGTTTATGTGATCTGAATGGAGAGATATGGCCGCTGACAGGCGGCATCAAGCCCCCCACCGGCCCAGCAGCAGCTCTGGGTGGATTTTATGGCAGTGTTCACTTTGAGTTGATTGGGGCGGTTTTTACGTTTACCCGAAATGGAAACGTTTTTATAGTCGCTCGGTCGTGGTGGGGGTGGGGAGGGAGTAGAGTGAGCTAAAGTGGAAGGCAACATGGATATGGTCTTATGCTAAGTGCGGTGTAATTGGCATGTAAGCGCGCAAACACGACCGGAATCCATTTTTTGTTTTTGAATTGATTTCGAAGGGAAATGAGACACTTTCACACACCTGACGTAATTGAATGGGTTTTTGATTTCTCAAAATTAACGTTGTTTCCAGTGGGAGACCGTTTTGCTGCCCTTTAAAGTTCACAAGCTTGCGCAGCTTTTAAAATCATACATTGCCTAGCACAGGCGAATGAATCCCATGAATCCAAAGCACTGTGCAGGTTGTTAGTCCGATTCCTCAATGAACAGCAACAAAAGACCTCCTGACATCCACTCAAAGCATGAAATTCTCGTCCGGTGGTGCGCCTACGTGAAGCAAAAGCCAAAATACCACACCACGATGCACATAAACTCTGACTGTAACATCGGTAGCAGCAGCATCAGCAATCAGGCACCGCTCAAACGCATTCCAATCAATTCAATTGAAGTTCATGTGGCATGAGTCACCATCCAGTCAGTCGGAGCTAACGCAGTATCCATCGACAGTAGCATAGCCGTCGCCCTCGCCATCGCCATCGTCACCGCCATTGCCTGGTCATCGTCATCATCGTCGTTGATCCATAACTCAGGATGGACGACGATGAGGACGAGGCGAACTAGAGGCAGCTCATCGGCAAATCACTTTCAACGATCGACGACGACGACGACTAGTAGTTTGTGGAAAAGGAGCATCCGCCTAAAAACACTCACACATCTGTACTTACCTCTTCGAATGACAAAACAACACGAGTAGTCCTCCCTCCCGACCTGACCTTAATGGAAAACTTGTGTTTTTCATTCCGTTTAACAGCACCTACACGACCAACCGACGGCGACGACCGGCAAACGACAGCAATTCGTTTTTCCCGATGATTATTTCATGTGAGCCCCGCCAGGAGTTCAAAGATTGGATATCCACCCACAAAGCCATCAACCGCCACGTTGCCGACTTCATTTGAGAGCAACATTACAGAAGGCTGGCACACTGGCACACACACACCCCCTCTCCGTGTAGACATGCCGAGCAAATAGGCATCAGCGTTCCGCATCAGTCTGCAGCACAGAGGAAATGTTTGAAATTGTTTTTTGCACCCATTCTGTGGTGGTTGGGCCCCGGTTGCAACATCACACACTGAGGCATGCTTCATCTCCTCACATCCTCACACATCCCCTTTCAAAGTGTGTTTCAAAGTCAGCTTTAACAGCTTTTGCATGTATGTCAGGTCGCTCGGCTCTGCTTCCACAGTAATTTCCTCCTAAAAGTAAGCTCCACACACTCGGAGGGGGTTGGAAGTGCCTTGCCGCGTCGCTGGCAGGAATTCTGAGGGGGGTAGATTATTATGCAAACCGTCGGCGTCGGCATCGTTGTCATAAGACTTCACAGTGCTTAGCGGCACAATTAGCTTTGAGCTGGGTGAGCACAGATAGTGGATATGAAGGTACTCACACCGACGTGCGTCGTCCTCGAGGTATTCCCTTGAGTTACAGACCACCCACAAACCACGTAAGTGGGTGTTATTATTGTCATTATACACAACGTGGAAGGTTTTCAGGTTTTCTTTACATAATGGATACGTTTTATGACATCAAAGTGACACTTTACGTAAATTATGCACAAACGACGGCGACGAGGAGGACACACACGTGTGCCAGTTCCAATCGGGGGCCCTGGTTTCCCAGGTTGGCCTTCTTTGTTGCATTCCTCGTTCCTCCACTCGTGCTGTGCGACATAATTGAATAATGTCAAGCGAAAAAATGAAATGTGACAGGTGTGTACGAAAATTTCCACCGCACTGTGCACACACAGTCGCCCCCCTCCCTACAGCCAGCGACAACCATCAAGTTGTCGAAAGTTTTGCCAAAAATATTTACACAAGCGCGGTAGCCCCAGAAGAATAACCTCAAAAAACCTGGCAAATAGTGTCAACTTCCAAATGGGGTTGTACTGTGTGCACACAGCCCGGGTTGGCTGCGGGTAGGTGGGGGTTGGTTGAAAAAACATCTCCACGATAACTGACTAAATAAATGTCATTCCCAAACATTCATTCATATTTATTAAAGTGCATGTTCGAGCCATCAGCATTACCACAACCATTTCCGTTCGGTGGTATCGTTCTGGAAAGTGGCTCGTTCCTCCATTCGTCGTCCATCCGTCGCAGTCCACCCCCTCCCAGATGGCTTCTATGCTCTCGATTTTGATGTACTCGTACATGCTCGGACCGGAGGATGAGGAATGTTGGTTCTTTTTCGCCACACGGTCTGGGTGTGTGTGTTTCTGTACGGAAACTGGTTCATGGCAGGGCCCAGGAAGCTCCGTGAATGCTTTAAAATGTTGATTTGAAACGGGAGTGAGGTGGAAATCTGACACAAGTGAGTCAAAATGAAAAGGAGTTTGTTGGAGTGTATAATTTTTTTGCAACAGATTCTGTTTCTGTTGTTTTTTTTTCGTTTTAGTTTTTCCTGAAGGAGAAAAAATAATTATTTGAGTACACATGCAGCAGAATATGCGTTGCGGGATTGCGGTGTATCGTGCGCTGCTGGTTGGTTTATTCATGCTCGCAGTGAATGGCGAACATTTTTTCTCTAGACTAAGCTATTTGTGAGCAGTAGGAGCCGTGTCTGACACACATAAGCATCTAAAACGTGGTGACCTCTCTGGATGAAGTCCATTTTCACGCATTTCTTCGAGTTTAGTTAAAGAGCACTTAAATCTAGGTTTCAGCTCGGTTCGCTTTAGACATGAAAATTCAGTTCTTGGCTAAGAGTCTTTCTGTGTGATCAAGCAAGCTCCATTTTCTGAACACGAAAGATTTCCAGACCACTCGACGGATCAGGAACCAGGCAAGTGTTTCGACTTGGTCTAACCACATCGTCCCTGGTGGCTTACCTGATGTAATCCCATTCAAAGCACGCCTCGGAAATCGTGACGATGTGTAAACTCCAGCCGTTTCCGTTCTCAACATTGAACCTCTAGCGTAGTGCCGTGTTAATCACCCCATCCCGGCGACTAACTCGCTTTACAGCTCGAAGGAAACTCATCTCGACAGCTTGTACTCGCGATCTTATTTTTTCGGGCATAACCCATACTTCAAGATCATCGGCGAAAGGTGGAATAAAGCTGAGTTGAAACTGAACCGAATGAATTTTTTCAGTTTTTGAAGAGCAACGCTGTCAAATTTAGTGCGTGAGTAGGGCCAAACTTAAGAGAAGCACTCAACAAGCTTCATCTGCCTTGGCACCGAGTGTGAATCATTGGCTCAGTACACCATCACTGACAAGACTCACAACTGGTTAAGGAAAATCGGAGGAAGGGAACATGCACTTAAAGAGAGTGTGAGTCTTCACCTTGTTCACCTTCATTGGCAGAACATTGACAACTCAGTAGGAGTAAGAGATCGTCTTTTAGAAGCGACATTATACTTCAGTATTCCTCTTCAGTTTCTGTTGCATTCGGAGGTTCTTTTGCTTCTTCTATTGGCGCTACAGTCCGGGGCAGAAATGAAGTCCCGAAGAGACTGTCTCTTGCCCCTCTTGTCAGTTGCGTCAGCGTTTCTTATAACATCTTCACAGTCGGGCGTGCATCTGTGCATACGTGCGAGCTAGGCGCAGCTGATTACTCCCGCTGAACACCATTCCGTTGCTTCTAACAAGTGTGCGTAAAAATAAATTAGTACGCGTGACTTGAGAGCACAAACGTCAAAATCTGAGGTGAACTAGGTGTTTTCCCACAGGAAACCTTCCTAGGACCTTCTTCATTTCTGGTCCTGGTTGAAACTGGACCCTCAATCAACAACAAGCCTCTCCATTATCGCCCACCCAGTTGGTTGAGATCCTTCTTTATTTGTGTCCGCCATCGGTTCCGTGGGCGTCCTCTATTGAGTTGACCCACTGGTTCGGACTCGAAGACTCTTCGGACTGGTGCAGTGTTGTGGCCTAACAATCGAAGGTTACCTTCTAACATAACCACATTTCTATAGATTTTCCTCGATTCTAACAGAAGTACAGTCTTCTTAGGTAGTTTAAGCTAACAGCTAATGCTTTTTATGCAACGGTCATAGTCCCAAGAAAGACAGTTTGTTAATGTGTACACCACAAAATACTGAGAACCTCTTAGAGTGTGCCTTGGCAGAGAATAATATAAATATTTTCAAAAGCAAAAACTTCCTGGTCCTGTTACTTACACGTCCTATCTGATCGTGTTGATATTTTAGTCGTCATATATTAAGACGAATGTTGGACGATGGAAGCGCCTTCGAAAAAGGAACCAGCGCCAGATCCTATCTGAGAGCCAGGCGAAGCAGGCAGAGGGTATCTTTATGGATACAGTCGGAAAAGCAAAGAACTTTTCGCGAAATGCTCACGATCACATCAACCGCCATCAAGCCCAGACATCTTGGATACGCTGCTTGACCATCCAGAATAGATAGAAGCTCAGACTGAGTTCCTCTTAGAGTGTGCCTTGCCAGAGAACAACATAAATGTTTTTACAGAATGAGATCATCAAATTGTAACAACTTTGCAAGCACTAGACAGGGCCTCTTTTGTTGACCATCTGTCGGTTAGCATAAATGAATAGAAATTCGGAATTCTGCACACAAACCGTCAAGGGTTGGCCATGGTAACAATTTGATCAATTTTGAAATTTTTAAATGGCCTCTTATGTTCATGAACCTGGTGTATTCAACAACAGTTTCTTCGCCTATTCAGAATAAGAGAGTGAGCCGGCTTTTCTAGTTTCTACACGGAAACTACTGACAAACGACGCCATGATTTGATCCGGGACCGTACTCCTAAACCACTGAAGAGATATGTCGACGGACGTGACTCTCTGTAAGATAATGTGGAGAAGAAGGCGGTACAGGTCTAGAGGTTAGAGAACGGCAATATCAATGAAATAAAATACCCACCACTGCTTCACGAGGATCAAGCAAGGCATGAGAAGGATCATGCCCTTGGGCCGATGTCCTTTTGAATAACTAGTTGGATTTTTGACTTCATTTGAGACACGAGACATTTATTCCTCACTTCTTTGGTAAGCTCTGTCTCATAAAACACTCGATCGGTCTAAACCGGGTTTGGTGTAAGGGAGTTCTTAAGTGTCCATGTCTACGACTGGATGGCGCAGTTGGTTAAGTGCTTGCTCGTGGTCAGTGGTCCTGTCCCTGGTTCGAAACCCAGTGGAAGCAATGTTAATACGCTTTTCTCTGGGTTTCAAATCTGGTTCAGTCACCATTTGCCGTTGGGATCAAATTAACGCCACTATCACTGGAGTGGTGGATCAATAGTCTGAGTGTGGTGAATTCTCAAGCAGCTACCAAGTAGTATCAAGTAGCTCCCTACCCTGCCTACCTAAGTGTCTATGTCAGTCAGCAGAAGTTGTAACTGAAGCGACTTACAAGCAAGTATCAAGATGCGACGCGCTGTCGGGTTCGTTTGCCTGAGCATTGAGTGAGAATGTTCGAATCAGTTCACCTTCATTGGCCAGACTCACAACTTTAAGCTGGGTCTAGGCTGGGAATTCAAAGGGAAAGACATTTACTAGACATCGCATGTACGAGTAAGTCTTCGCCTCAGTACACCTTCATTGTGTAACCCTACTGTTTCAGCGTATAAAAGCCTGCGACAGTGATTGTGCAGGGGACAGTCAATCATCAGATCGAAGCGGGTTTTCTTCTCTCAAAGGCAACTAGGAAGGTGGACAGAAGCACAACATAACGGACAAACAGACTGACAATGTACCATCAACCCTAGCCCCGGAAAGGACCTTTCACACAGACCTTTCTTCTACGATTTTCGGACCGAGGCCGGAATAAGTAGTGTCAGTTGAAGGGAAGATCGCTCTGTACACTGACGCCGCGACTGTAGCGTCATTCAAGCCGAAGTGAATGTGATGCAGGGGGCAGCACTTCTGAAGCGCACAAATCGATCGTCAACTTGCCGTATTACCGGGGTACCCGGGTTATTGTCGAAACGGATATTACCCGCGTAAGATTAAGAGCCCTGCTTACTATATAGACATAGCCCGTGACATTAAGCCATCGAAACTATTCAGCAACGAGCCATACTCTCAACAAAAACCAGACAGTCCTGCGAAAGAGGGATCTGAGCTGGGGGGGAATTTGCGTACACGCCGCTTGGTTTCATAAGAAGAAACTGGAAGACAAAGCTCTGGATGGAGACAGAAATCGTTGGCCCCGTCTGGATATTGGATCAACGTTGATGAAGAAGAAATCACCAACTAAGCCCAGTTTTTGTCACAATATGCCGAGGCCATACATGAATTGCGTCTCGACTGCAGAGACGAGGACAAAAAGAATCTGTCCAACATGTGCTCTGCGAAAGCCCAGCCCTGGCAAGGGAATGAATGCAGTTTCTGAGAGCAGAGCTAAAGGAGTTGGCGGAAAACCCTCCTGGGATTCATTAAAACAAAAAAAAAAAAAAAACACATGGGTCTGGCAGGTCTCACAGTAATCCCCTGTTAAGGGCGCAAGGGACCCAGTACGTTGGTCGTAGATACACTACCCAAGGCCTTAGTGCTTCCTGTCACTCGGAGCGTAAGACAAGTCGTTGACAGATGTATAAACGCCAAAATACTCAAAAACTTCGGTGTCCTCTTTGTGATGAGACTTATTGTTCAAGGCAGGCAACGACCGCTTAATAGCGGAAACAATACTAGTCAGCATCGACAAGAAAGCCCGAGATGTGAGGTCGAGGATGAGCAGAAGAAACAGGTTACCGAGAAGACATGCCAAACGGCATAAGACTGAGAAACCTAGGCGGCGCAGTGGATCATTGGACCTCAGAGTCGAGATAGACCAATGCCTGAATGAGGATGAATGAGGCGATTTGGTGAGAGAACTTCATCGTAGTTGTGTGAAGAATGATGGAGTGTGATGGAGAATGATGGAACGCACCCCATGACAGAGCTGTCAACCAAGGATGGCGCCAAGGATCGAAGGAAATAGAAAGGGTTGGCTTAAGAAAATACCTCGTTGGTTCCTGATTATTCTGGTTCTGTTTTTGTTGTCCGAAAGTGCTGAGAATCGGCTTCTATCGAGCTTTCAACGACGTTCAATGACTGCATTTAGTCTGATCAGGACTTTCCTAGTCTGAAACCACACAAATTGACATTCCAATAAAAGAAGATCGTGGCGCCAAAGCGACGTTAGTACAGTCAAAGGGATGAATTTTGCCATCTTCTAAAAATGACAAGTCACCACTAGTCTTGAACGTCTTGCGATGGCTTCATTTTCTAAAATAAACCCGCTCAGCATTCATTAAAGTCAACACAAGCACTCCCTTTTATTTCCATCAAAACTCCCCATCCATTGAAAGCCCCAAACATCCTTAGCGGTGCCTCACATGAACATCGCTACATTCTGCGCTTCCCACAAGCGAAAAAAAAGGCATACATTTCCACAGTTGCAATCCTCCTCGTGGTCCACCAAAAATCCACTCTCGTCGACCTCGACCAAAGTAAACACGTTACCCGCAACCATGGCACATCCTTGAACTCCCGCTAACTTCATTAGATAATCGAAACCGTATTATTTACAACGCCCGCACCCCCACCCCTCCCCCGGAAGTTCCCGAAACGAACAGAAATGACTCAACGAGAGCCACGGAAAAACACGACCGAAGGGGGAACCTCAAAAACTTTACGTTGCATCATCAGATAATCCAATATCCATCCGCAGAGCATCACCCTCACCTTATCGTGCAGTGAATAGAGGGCTGGACGGACAAGCACCGTGAAGGCAAATAACAGAAGAAAAAAAAAATGAAATAAGTTTTAGCGCACCCTTGTCTACTTGGCCGAGTTTTCGAGTGTAAGCCCAAGCCGAAGCACACTGGAGCATGCATTACCGTAATACCAGCATCCATCAGGCGGCTCTCTTCAGCCTATTTTTCATTTTCATCAAGTGGTCCGGAAACCACACAGAGCATAAAATCCCAGGATGGGGTGGGGTGGGGGGAAACCTTAGCGAACTTGCCAAACATTGAAAGAGGCCGAAGGAACAACTTGTAGTGAATTGTAGCGAAAGTTCCTCCTGATGGTGGTGCTTCTGAAAACGATGATGTCGACGACGACGCCGACAACGACGATGACGCCAAAAGCGAATGGAGAGACGAGCGAAAACAGGGAGAACACAGTTCACATCTTTCGGATTCTTTTTGAAGTTTTTTGGATTTTTAATCTCTTTATGGATCCTTTCTTGTCCACGAAGTGTGGGGGGGGGGGGGGGGGATGGGGGTTTAAGTGAAAGCACTTTTAATTTACAATCAACAACATGACTAGCTTTGCTTTACTTTGCCGACAGGACTGACTAAATCAGACCGAAAGGGACTGGCAGGGACTTAATTTTCCTAATGGTGTGTACCCAGCTCTTTATAACGCGCTCTGGGTCCCCCTCCCCTCCCCTCCCCTCACCATCTCAGCCTCTCTAAAACCGAGCCTGAGTTGACTTCTATTTGATTCCATCTCCCAGGACAAGGCTAATTTTCATTATCCTCTGGCAGCGGAACATTAAAAATAACTCCTAAAAGTATGTACTTCTGGATTTGCTTGGATTTTGTTTTGTTGCATATCTGCTGCCGCTAAGGATCAACTTTTCTTTTGAGCCTGTCACCACCAGGAAATGTCTGATATCCGTTTTCTTTTCCCTCTCTCTCTCTCTCTCTCTCTCTTCATCTGCTTCTTTCTTTGTCTTCTTGCAGGAAGGACCCATGACTCGTCGTTTGCGCTATTTCACATGGGACAACAGGCTTCAGCGGGTGTCAAGCAATTCGCTGAGACTGGCAAATCAGATATCCTCGAATCGTCAACATCCCCATCATCATCGCAACAGCAGTCGGACAGAGCTGGTGCTGGCGCCGGAGTTGGAGTAGATCCCGTGAGGACGACAGCGGAAGGAGGTGTAAATTCATTTACATCGGGGACGACATCCTCCGCCTCGGGATCCGCATCATTATTTTCCGCCACATCCTTGCCCGCATCATCGACTCGTGCTCGTGCTGAACGAAGCGTTTTCGACGAGTTCACTGTCTCGCCGATCACCGCCGGAGCTGGCCGCAGTGAGGCGAAATTCTTTGTGGACAGCAATCACAGTTTGGTCTCCGTAATGACGCGTATTGTTCCATCGCCCGATTGGTTCATTGGAGTTGATTCCTTCCAGGTACGTACCCCGAATTCTACACGTTATTTTAGGCATTCTGAGGGTGGTCATGGGTTGGAAATTTGGATCAGCCAAAGGACACATCGAAGAACGTGAGCAATCAAATTAAAAGCAACTGGGATGATTGCAATTGACGAGTAACCAGTGTGATTTGCATTCATTGGGGAACGCGTTCCCCCTACGAGTCGCCGACTCAGGCAGATTTCAATCAGTTCACTTGTGCGTTTGCTCCGCTTGGCTTATGTGTCACATTACGTGCGCGTGTGTGTGTCGGAAGGAAGTCTCCTCCATCGAGGACGATTAAGAGCAACCGAATGATGTTTTGATTCGATGATGTCGCGGAGACAGAGGAAATCGAATTTGAAGATTTTTCGAAGTAATTTCAAGTGTAATGGGTCCCCAGAGGCGAATGGAAATGAAAACGGAATTGAACGAGAAGCTGCGTGTGCATAATAGACAAGAGACAAGCGGCAACAGAGACAAGATCTTAATCAACATTGTCTTGTGCGTCGTCCCTTGTATTCTGTGGTGGCTTAATGAGTTCACAGGATGTGGATTTCGAACTCGTACACGGGTGTGTACTGCTGCTGCCTGTGCCAACAAATTGGGGACGTATCGAGCACAAGTCAAGTCTAATTGGATGTGGAGTGCCTATTTGATTTGATGGCTGATCCTGAGGAAGGGGAAGACTTACGGAAATGACTTTTATCAGATTTGCGATGGAGGTAGGGAGGGAGGGAGCGAGTGAGGAGGAGTGGTGATATTGGGGACACCCGGAGCGACTGTGGAGGAGGGACAGGGCACAATGACGTGGACAGAATTTGGTCACCAATTGTTTGAGCTAGGCTACGATACAGTGGTGACAGGGCGGTCTGTTCGATCTGGGAATCTGGTGAGTCAGTAAATGTGCCGCAGGAGGTACTGGGGATGAGAACCTAATCCAGGACCCGGCTGTTCGAGGTGAATGGGCCCTTAATCAAATCATTGAGAGCAGCATTGCGGTTGGAAGTTGGAAGATGTGGCATTCTTCGAGGGGATATAGAGGTCAACGGTAGAGGAGGACAAAGGGACTGAATTCCTTCGACTGGTGACAAAAGAAAGGTGGGATTTCCGGGACGTCCTCAGACTGAATTGATTTCCAAGACGTCCTCCGACTGAAGCAACGTTCGTCGACTGAAGCAACGTTTGCCGACTGGTCACATAAGAAGTTCGGAATTTCTAAGACGTCCTCCGACTGAAGCAACGATTTTCGCCTGAAGTCATGTTCTCCGACTGCTTCAGACAGGATTTCCAAGACGCCCTCTGACTGAAGCAACGTACTTCGACTGAATCCACCGTCTCCGACCGAAGCAACGTTCTTCGACTGAAGCAACGTTCATCGACTGACTCCCCGTTCTCCGACTGCTTCCAACGGGATTTCCAAAGACGTTCTTCGACTGAAGGCACGTTCTTCGTCTAAAAACCACATTCACCAAATGAAGCCTGGTCACAGAAGAAGGACGGGATTTACGAGACGTCCTCAGACTGAAGCAATGTCATCTGACTGGCGGCAGAAGAAGGAATTGATTCCCGTCCTCCGACTGAAGCAACGTTTTTCCACTGAAACCACGTTCTCCGACTACTTCTGACGGCATTTCCAAGACGTCCTCCGACTGAAGCAACGTTCGTCGACTGAAGCAAAGTTCTCCGACTGGTCACATAAGAAGGGCGGGATTTCTAAGACGCCCTCCGACTGAAGCAACGTTCTCCGGCTGACCACATAAGAAGGACGGGATTTACGAGACATCCTCAGACTGAATCAACGTCATCTGACTGGCCACAGAAGAAGGAATTGATTTCCGAGACGTCCTCCGACTGAAGCATCGTTTGCCGACTGAAGCAACGTTCGCCGACTGAAGCAACGTTTGCCGACTGAGAAGAAGGACGGGATTTCTAAGACGCCCTCCGACTGAAGCAACGTTTTTCCACTAAAACCACGTTCTCCGACTACTTCTGGCGGGATCGTCCTCCGACTGAAGCAACGTTCGTCGACTGAAGCAAAGTTTTTCGACTGGTCACATAAGAAGGGCGGAATTTCTAAGACGTCCTCCGACTGAAGCAACGATTTGCGCCGGAAGCCATGTTCTCCGACTGCTTGAGACGGGATTTCCAAGACGTCCTCTGACTGAAGCAACGTACTTCGACTGAATCCACCGTCTCCGACCGAAGCAACGTTCTTCGACTGAAGCAACGTTCTTCGACTGAATCAACGTTCGCCGACTGGTCACATACTCATAAGAAGGACGGGATTTCTAAGACGCCCTCCGACTGAAGCAACGTACTTCGACTGAATCCACCGTCTCCGACTGAAACAACGTTCTCCGACTAGTCACCGAGTCGTCCTTCGACTGAAAAAGCACTTTGAAGGTGTTTTCACGATGTTTTCCCACTGAAACAAATCAGAAGCCATTCAGAGGCCGTGCAAGCCCTCACAAAACTCTCACTTCCCCGCCACACAGTAGCCACAACTATCAACTCTAACGAGTGTCTATCACCAATCACTGATCAATGGACAACGACAACGCAAACTGCCACCATCAGTGCTCAAAGCACACGCCACACAAAGTACTGCCCCAGTCAAAAGGCTAATGTGTGCACATTAACGCAAGCATAGCCCATTTCACGACTTCATTTCGTGCACGATAAAGCGTTTTACTTCTTCTCTCTCTCCCTCTGTTTATGACTCCCCGTCAGCATGCGGTACGAATCAAACCATCATCCGAAATCAATTATGCCCCCGACCACAGCAATCCGAATGGAATTCATCTCCATTAATTGGAAATCTATTGCAGATTTGCCTGAATCCACAAACATATCCAGGCACACATGAGAATGGGGAGGAAGAGGAAAACCTCACAGAGAATTGCACATTTCGCTTAATAGTCCCCCGACCATAATCATCATCATCAGCCGGCTCTTTACGGTGCAATATTTCTTCTGCTTGCTCCTGCTCTCTCCGTCGTTCATTCTTTCTCGCCGCCCCATCCAGCGTTCGGCATTCAACCACATACAATGTAACCGCGTCCCACTTTTAATATGCACTCATTTATTCCTTATGACTACGCCGAGCGCTACAGGATATTGTTTTGCAGAGCCCACCCACCGCCACCGACACGGCAACTCCCCACACTCCCCACACTCCCCACACTCCCCGACCACCCGGCACAGGATGTGAAACGTGTTGTCTTCTAATAAGGATTTCTCTTTGTGAAACATACAGATTAACTGGAATATCCTTTTTGCTGTTTCTGTACTGAATTTTTGTCCTATTTTGCTTGTGTTTCATTGCAGCTCTGCGTTGGTGGGTCATGGATCGATACGGTTACCGTTGAAATGGATCCTCTTGATGCTGGCACCGATAATGGATTCACATTCACCGCCCCCAATTGGGCAACTAGCCCGCAAGGAGTAATTTATCGCATCACATCAAGATACCCTGCCCATCCGGCTGGGAGCTTCTTCTATCCAAAGAGTAAACGCCTACCACCGATAGCCACATTTCAGTTCATCAAGGTTTGTATACACGCGAGTGTGTGTTTGCGTGGATGTGTGTGTGTATGTGCGCCCGTCCAGGAATAGGTGTCCAGGTCTGATGGCTAGGGTGATTTAATAAATAATTACGACCCGACTCGCGCTCGCTGGATTTTATTGGGATCATTTTATTCTACTCTCCGCCCGCCCCCTGGGTGGTGGGCATAGAAGCACTCGAGATTAGCAGTTATGATGTGACTGGGGAGGGAGGGTGAAATAAAATAATTTGTTGCCCCGCAGCCTGATGCAGTGAACGAAAGAAGAGATTTATAATTGATTTGCCAACGCCCACGTCCTCCCCCGCCTTCACTCCAGTCGGCATGTGTTTCAATTATATTTTTGCGAGGCATAATGCCGTTGACGTTTTGATCCGTTCATAACCGATGGCGGAAAACTCCAGCGTTCGAGGACGGAGGCAGCCCAGGACGGATTATATTTTATTATTATTTAGGCGCGCGCGTGTGTGTGGGCGATTAATCCGTTTGTGCGCTAGATTAATTCAATTGTTTTCGGTTAAGCGGGGGGGCTGGGCGGGTGAGGGTGTGTCCGCCAAATGGTTTTGCGGTAAATGTGGGTCGCCAAGGCAATACGGCTTTGATGAGGACATTAAATGAATTTCGATTGTTTAATATTGTCATGGGAGTTTTGGTGGTGCGTGAACAGATGCGTGCGGAGTGGAACAGTTCAATGACACGGGGAATGTGCAGACTGGCGAGTGATGGTCGTCCATGCTTGGATAGAATAGGAACAAGGATCGCTGACCAGATCCTTGTTCCTATTCTATCCAAGCATTGACGACCATCACTCGCCAGAAAATGGTTCAATTAAGAATGTCCCACTTTCTTTGATAAAAAAACATGCAAAGAGGAACAATGAGTGACAAAGGTAGACGATTAATTGTTGTCGCGTGTCGGCCTAGGAGTCCCTGGTTTATCCGTTCAACACTGCCTATGTCATCCAGCTCTATTAGGACATGCTTTCCTAAGAACTGCCTTCTTTTCAGATGATGTTCACAGCAGATGTTGGACAGTGCCCGGCAAGGACTCCTATTAGCATGCGTAGCATAACGTATTCGCTTCAGCCACAGAGCTCTTGCTCCTGCTCCAATACTCAGACCAAGGCATCGAGTTCTGGCTCTATTCAGGGCTTCGTCTCGAGCTTGCTTCTTTGTGGAGCTAGGCGGCGTGTGCGCATACGGAGAGCTCCGATCCATTCCTCCGCCTTTTCATTGCTCTTGGATTCAAGTATGCCCCAGTGACCAGCAGAGTCACCGAATTCACCAAAGTTTGATGCCATGGCTTCAAATGTTGCCGCTTGGTTATCCGAGAAATGGTAATCGATTTTCCGGTTTCGTTGTGGTCTCTCCCTCAAGACGCTGTAGTCGTCCCTTAGTGCCAGGGACTTTTAGAAGAGAGAGAGAGAAGAGCGGAAAAGAGATTTCCCCCATCTGCAGTGGTAGGCAGTCTTACATTCAATGCTTGCCTTCCCTCCTCGTTGGTGCTAAAACCTGGGGTCGACCTGGTCCTATAGTGCTTAAGTTAATTGAGGTTCGTCTTGACTTCGCTTCCCTTAGGCAATACAGTCCGGCTGAACAGCTTCTCTTTAGTTGCCTTCAGTGGCGTGGACATGGGGTTGTGGACCTGCGGGTTGGACCTGGTCCTATACTGCCTTCAGCTAATTGAGGTTCGTCTTGACTTAAGCCCTTAGGTGATACAGTACGGCAGAACTGCTTCTCTATAGTTGCCTCCAGTGGCTTCTCTCTTTAACGAGCAATCTTTACCAGCGCTATCTTTGTAGACACTGACTCTAGCTGCTGTCAGTCGTCTGAGGTTCCTCTCGTGCCGCTAATGGTTGGGATTCAATAGAGCCTCCCCAGAGTATCAACCGGAAGTCGCATCAAGAAGCGCCCTCCCTTAACCAAAAAGCCTTACCAGCTCTTCTTATTCTGGATTAACGTGGTCTGCTTCCATTTGGGCTCATACCATTCATATTGTGGTTCGGAATCACTGAGAGGGTTCTCAACTACCAATCCATTCACGACTCGGAGTCGCACACGCCCTCCCTCCCCTGTCCACACCCTCTATCAACACCAAGCATGCAGCAGGCA
Organism: Eristalis tenax; assembly: GCA_905231855.2. Taxonomy (NCBI): domain Eukaryota; kingdom Metazoa; phylum Arthropoda; class Insecta; order Diptera; family Syrphidae; genus Eristalis; species Eristalis tenax. The sequence goes on from HG993125.1 coordinate 2,777,718, forward strand.
GAGCCATCACAGAGTCTGGGTGCAAGCATCCAGACCCTCGCCATCCTAGATATTTCGTATCACTCCCAACAGACCATTCGGTCCCCACACAACGGGAAAAACGTTTTTGGACCCGAAAGAATGGAGTGGCATATGTTTAGGGCTTTTAACTGGGCAATCTGCACGGCGGCTATATGATGAGAGGCAAAGTCGGTGTGCATGAGTTCTCAGAATTCCAAGCAGACTGTAGAAGGCGGAACTCCGCACTTTCCGGGAAGCATGTCCTTGAGTACAATAAATATTGGTAAACCCTTCTTCAACTCCCTTCCTCCTTAAATACCTCGGGCTGGATTAAAAGATATCTCAAAACCACCCCTTTTTCATAAGGGAACAGTGGTGTGGAGCCTACATCATCACCTCTCACCACTTCAGCACCAAAGACCTGCCATCTGATCCGAGCAAAGGCGGGACAGTGACAGACTCTGCAGTGTCGTCGTCTTCTCCACAGGCGTCGCAGGGGGAAGAACATTAAGATATTAGGTATGACAAAGGTGTAGTGGCCCGTTTGTACTGTGTCTTTTCTGCCAAGGGATAACAAGAATGCCGAGGATTTCTTACAGACATTTGGGAGCTTGCGCTTGGTCTGTCTGCATCCTGGAGAGCCATGCCACCTCCGATTGTGCATCGATGGTAGACCCAGCACAGGTTCAGGTCCTGAGAATGTATTCTCTGATTCTTGTCTAGCAAGTTCATGGGCGATCTCATTTCCAGCGATCCTGTAGTGACAAGGGACCCAGACAAGTCAAATTCAGAGAGGACTTACATTCCTGAACTGCCCTGGAAGCGGTTAAAGGATTGAGCAAGGCCTTAAGTACAGCTTGGCTGTCACTACAGACACAGATACATTACCCCTGTTACCTGTTCTTCCTGTTTTCGCTTGGAAAACAGACGCAAAATTTACCTAATGAGGTCTGCAGTCTAATTTTGTCGCCCTCCACGAAGGCGCCACCGCCAAATCCTCGACTACATTCATTTCTTGGCTCCGATTCTGGAAAAAATCCAGTCCTGAGTATAGTCGACTTATGAGAAGTACTGGTGTCCGTGCGTCAGACGGCATATCCATAAGACTGTGGTCAGCTGAAATGTGGTGCGCAAGGTCCTCGAAACTCCAGTGCGGGTCATACCAAAGTCGGCTTCTTTTCAGACGGAACATGAGCTTGAGAGTGCATCCCATGATGTGAATATAAAGGGGGGAAGTTTGAGCAGAGCATCAAGAGCAGAGCCAGGCTTCCTAAGGAAGGCCCCTATGCAGCCCAGGACAGACCGTTCTGCAGTTTAGTGAAAGCAGCAGTTACGTATTTACGTGAGCCAAACGACCGATGCGCAGGAGAAAAGGGGTCTTTTCATAGCCGTATAGACCCAGACGGTCCTTTTTGGGGATAGACCCCAAGACTTACCGCGAATCCCCTTACAGTGCCAGAAAACTGACAACACCTTGGCGACTTTCGACTCGATGTGTTTTTTCCAGAGAAGACTTCTATCTAGACTAAGACCCAGACATTTGGCTTCATCGAGGAAAGGGATGGTGTCACCTTTTAGATTCAGTTTAGTCAGACCAGTCAAATTTCTCCTCCCCGTGAAGACTACTTACCCCAAAAGATCTAGCTGAAAGGGGCTTTCCTAATCAACCGTGGCACCAGACTATTAAGCTCTGGCAACCAAGTAGTCCCCACCAATGAGATGTCATAATATCCAGGAACTATGGTTAAATGGAGCATAGTCAATGAAAATACATTTGTCTACGAGCATTTAGTAGGGCGTAATCTAAACCAATGACTCTAGCTCGCATTTCAATCGATTTTAGTCGCGTCTTATGACCGGCATAACTTACCTTGGGTATATTCTAACCCCTAGCCGAGGGGAGGCCTTTGATCCATGCCCAAAGGCGTATCAAAGCTCCACATTACCTCGACACGGCTCTATTTCTGTACATATATATCGCCTCCGCCTAAGTAAGCCCATTTGAACGAAACTTAACGAAAGAAACCAAACGAAGTTGTTTTTCTGGTGACACTGTATCATTTCTGCGAATTCCCTCGGTTTCTTCAGAAATATGTCTACGCACGTCCATTATGGTGGGAACTTATGGCTGATTCAGAACTTAAGGGCTTACATCCCAAATGCAAAGCTTGTTAATGGCCAATGTTAATAGACATCACAACTGGACATTGTCTTATAGGGCACCATGCTCACGGAGTAGGGCTGGTCTGGGAAACTGTAGATCCTGAAAAGAGATCGGAACACTAAAGCATCTTCATGGCAACTGTAAAAGACTGGCATTAACAGGGGGCTTGGTACATATTTCATTGACTCTCTCAATGTGACCCGCTCATGCACCAAGCACATTCTGTTCACTGTTCTTTAGGACCTCCGTTGGTCTATACTAGACTAGGGATTTTTCCTAAACCAAGTGACTCTAGCTCAAGCCTCTAGAAGCACGGTAACTGTCTCCAGTTCCTAGTGGTTCATCTCCTGACTTGCCTTGTACTTGACGCTACATTCCACGGCGCGACTGCCCTCCACAAGCCTCTCTAGGAGGCGCGATAGGCCAAGGGTCCCAAGAGTCACTCTAATCCCTTGAAGCTACTCGTGGCTTCTCTTGTCTTTGACACTACAATTCGGGCCGCACTTGGGCCTCAATAAGCCTCCCAAAGGCTCCTCCAGAGAGTGTGATTTATTTTCTACCAATTTGTCTGAGGTTCGTCTAATCAATGCCAACGATTTTCGCGACGGAACCAGTTCGTCGATGCGCTCTACACTGCCCAGCCAACCAAGGCGTTGTTGTACACTCGCGCCTTTGTCCAATTCGTTTTCGAATGTTCGGCCGCAACATAAAACGGAAGTAATGATCTAACGCAGAAGACCGAAGAACCGTCGAATTTCGTTCCACCTCCCTACAAAACCCCCTGATTACATAGTTTACAAAGCACTTGAAAGCTCAAACGTCCCTCTCTCTCTCTCTTTCTCTCTCTTCAATCATCGCACATATCAATTCGCACCCGCTCTCAACCCACTGGCTCACATCACTGCTAGTTAATTGCACGTTCTCACTCACTAATCCCTTCAAATGCCGTGCGAATATCCTCCACTCAGCTTCAGCCTCTCAGCCAGAGATTGACTGGCACTTTAAAATTCCAAGCGCATAATCCTCTGGTGGAAATCCCCCCAATTTGCACACCCCCCAGGCAGTGAGAACCCTCTCTCGCCCAAATCAATTTCACGCCGCCTCATGACATCCATCAGTCATCCTTACTCCCCAAGAAACTGAGGCCCCACCCTCTTCTTCCTCCCGTTCATTCTCTGACTGTGTGTACGCTAGCGAGTGAGTGTGCATTTTATCTTTTCAAATTCATTCATTGTGTGCATGTGTTTGTTGCTTTCTTCTCTCTTACAGCTCAAGGAATACGAACTGAGTGAGGTGTTCAACTTTGTCGAGGACGATCGCCGCTACGAGACCGTGCAAACGCAAACGCACCTGGAATCCGAGCACAATCACGTCGAAATGAATAACGAACTGTCAGCCAGCATCGAGCGTGAACGACAAACCGAGGTGGGGACCGCCGCCCCGGGCTCGGTGACTGAACGCGACCGGGTACGTTCCAGGCTATTGGCGAAAATGAATCCAACGTAAGTAGACACTGCGGCAATTAGCAATAAACGCTGAAAGCCCTGAAAAGCTAATCTGCGACGGGGCGGGGAGGGTGACTCCCATCCTATCCGTGCGCCAGGTGATATCCTTAAAAATTACCTCCTATCATTGCCGAGCAATCATTTCGCTCAACATTGGAATTCTAATGCGTCCATTACGCGTTGAAAATGGCGACTGGGTGGCAGAGACACCCCTTCTAGCCGGCGGAAGTGTCCTTGAGCGCAATTGGCAAGCTGATACTATTGCCTTGTCTTCCGCCTGTTTTTCTGTTCGCACTCCCTCTCGTGTTGATGTTGCTCCTTATCGTTAAACTCTTATTGATTTGCTTCAAATGGAATCGTGTCCTCGGAGGGGGACATTGCCTGCCTCGTTGCGCTGCCCGGGGAAATGAACGTTTGAGGATTTAATTCCACCGCGCGTCGCCGCCACCCACTTCCACTTGCAAATTGAAAACTTTAATTAAAAAAAAACTGATGTAGGTTATGTGTGGGGGGTGATGTGAGGAGAAGGTGGCTCACAACCAGGCTTAATGCGACACTTAAGAGCAGAGTCTCTTCAAATTGGAAAGTCAGTGTTTCGAAATCACTTAATCTGACGCGCAAGGAGATAAAAACAAATTGAGCGGATACATGTGAATTGCTGTGAAGGGGGAATGGGAGTAGTGCTTATGCAAATGAGATGATCATCGACAGCAAGGACAACTACTCATCATAACGTCGAGCCGCTGAGCCGGGGGAGTGGGCTTGTATGCGACGTTGGCGTGCAAGAAGAAGTGAAGTAATGCTTGGTATTGACATTTATTAAGCGAGAGCGACTTGCATCGATTCTCTAAGTGATTGTCGGGGGAATTGGGTCGATGGGGGATGAACGGCTGGACTGGAAGATGGATAAACAACACCATCAGAGCCCAATGAGGTGTAGGTGCAATCTCGCCCATAAATAATTCGGATTAGCTGGGTTCACGCAGGGTTCACACATCGTGCTCGGTCGGTCTACTTTACTTGATGGACCAAAATGTTTGAGGGACGACACCCTATGGCCACAGGGTGAAGTGCTTAAAAGTCAACTAGATGGACGCGCCCGACGCGACGGTGACTGCGGCATTTCTCGGGCAAACTGAAGGAACTGACGCCATCTACCCGAGTCTGGTGTTGGAAAATTGAGGGCCGGCACCAGTCGGGTGAGACGAAGGATGTCACCAGGGACGCATTAAGCTTGTCTCGGCTGACGTCAATAGATGGAGAGAGGTATGGTTAGGTTAGGTTGGAGTGGGTGGTTGGCGGCAGGCCTTTGTAGGCTTTTGCGGAAGTCATTGTAGGCGAGGTCTAGTCTAGTGGTGTGTGTTCCAATGGCACCGTGCCCAGTTATAGCGCCGATAATGGTTCTAGGACCCCAAATTCTCATTCTGATCGAGATCGAGAGTGGATAGGCCATGGCTGTTTGGCATCCTGTGCCAGTAGACCAGCTACAATTTAGGTCAGTGGGTAGATGTAGCGGAGCACACTTAGTTCCAGTTGGACCCATTGTGAAGCCCAAGGGGGATTTAACCTTTCCGGTCTCACTCGTTTACTTCCAAGGTGTTGTTGGGATTATTGCTCTTGTCCATCCAGCCATCCAGAGATCATGATAAACCTGCAAAAAGATTTTAGGGGGATATCTCAAGGTCTTCCACAAATGCAGCGATTTAAATCGTATCACCGGCCAACACGGTGTACGGAAGAGAGCACGACTTGTAACAAGTGATCCCTAGCAGATCTATGACTAGTGTCTATCCATACGACGCCGTGAACATCATCATCTTCTGACCCACACGCTCCACTAAAGGGATCGCGGGTAAGCCACGCACGAGAGATCTCCAGGTAACTCGATCCTCCGCCATCGACTCAAACTCTTGGACTTGGTTCAACCACCTCGTGACAAGCGGTCGCCTACCTGATGGAATCGCATTCAACACCCGCCTCGGAAGTCGCGATGAAGGGGACATTCGTGCCACATGACCAAACCACCGAAGCATTGCTGTCTGCGTTAGAAGAAGCAGCTGCTCAATGTGGAGTCGAGTCGAGTCGATCCCGGCGAGTAATTCCCTCAACGGCTCGAAGGAATCCCATCTCAGCAGCTTGTATTCGCGATCCTATTCTTTCGCGAACATCAGGAACTTAATGCTGACCTGTAACCTGATCCTCCCACTTCCAACTGGACGACTCTACGAACGTGTAAGAGCCCAAAAGCAAGACCTGTGTCGCAGTTGTAGTGATAAGTAAAAAGTCACTGGGTCCTGTCCCCAAAGGGGAGACCAGTGATAAGTAAACAGTCACTCTGTCCTGTCAACAAGACAGAGGATGCGTTCCCCTATGGCTGTGGGTCAGTTACTTTAAAACAGTATAACAAGGAGTTTCAGACGCTGCTTCATCTACCGGCACTGCACTGACCGCCGTGACACTGACTGAGGAGGAGAGAGAAGGAATCTCCTCCACCACGCCATACATCAACAAGGGGAGAGCAATTTGTCCAATCAGTATTCCGTTGGAGGCGGAGGAAGAGGGTATATAGCCGACAATATATCAGCCCCATCCCAGAGATCCCGGGTCATGATGCTGATTCCACCACCAGCTTGCCCAATAGTTCCAACTCAAGACAGAGTACAAAACTTGGGACAATCTTTGTGGTGGTCATATGACTTGGTGTGGTGAGCGGGTACGTTTAGCCAATGGAGAGAGACAAGTGAATGGTCTACACCTCGACAGATCAGCGACAGCAGACAGACACAAGACTTTCTTCATCTGGAACTTTATTGTTGCCTGGACTTCATCGATCTTGCCCTTCAAGGACTTCTCGGTAGAATGGAGGCTAGAGAAATTGCCAACTAAAAATGAGATCTGTTTAATAAAGCACTCGGAACGACTTGGCAAGGTTCTTGTTCTTGTTCAACTCCTTCAATGCCTCACTGCTGATCCCAGATAACGCACACCTTCATTTTTGGAATCGCCAGGAATCAGGCTTCTTCTTCGAATAATGCTCGAAGGCAGCATTGATTGCGTCAAAGAGTGCATATACCATCACAAAATCTACCCTGGTTGACGCCAATTTACAAACACCGCTGTCAGACCACTCCAGATAGACGAGAATTACGTCCTCCCAATCCAGACAACTACGGCAGATCTTGCAAACGACCCCCACCACTTATTCGTCGATGTCAAGACCGCATATGGCAAAGAATATAAAGACGAGCTATACTGCGCCAAACTCTGACACTTCTGCCAAACTCGTCACGTTCTGCAGGATGCCGATGGACAATTCTCGCTTCTCAACAATGTCGACGACGAACTCATCTAGACCTTTACTGTCAACAAATGATTTAGGCAAGGCGACGCCCTGCCATGTGAGTTCTTCAACATAATTCTTCAGAAGATCGTGCAAAACTCACTCTCCAATAAAGAAAAAGACGTGACCTTCCAGATGTCAACAGACAACTGTTAGCATACGCGGATGACATTGACTTGAATAGTAGCACACAGTGCTGGCAGTTTGCTGACTTGAAGACGGAATGAGGGCGGAATACAGAAAGGGAGCGTGACAATGGGCAGTCATACTTTTGAGTTGGTTAAGGACTTCGTCTACCTCGGCTCAGAACGCAGACATATTCTTGGCAACCGCTGTTTCATCGGGCTGTTGAGTAAAAGAGCCGTCTCTCGACGGACCAACTTTATAGAAGACACTGGTCCCTCCAGTCCTGCTGTATCTCAGAATATGAAGAAGAAGTCATTGGTCTCTTCGAGAGAAGAGTTCTGCGTGTGATTTTTGGTCCTGCCACACTTGTCCTGATGGCTTGGTTGGTGGGCGCCATGCGGATCCAACGCCTGCCGTGGCTGGGCCATTGAATGTTTTTGTAGAACTCTGTCAAAAATCGTGTCTAATCACATAATTGGCAAACAATTATTGACGCCCTGAAAGTGAATGCGGAGTGAACAACCGAACATTCATGTGACAAAATTGCCCCTTCTCAGAATCGTGTCATGTGAGCACCCCCGTGGGGGACATATAAATAAAGTTGCACTCCATTGGAAATGTCAAAATTCAAGGAACAGTTTAGTATAAAAAATTGATTAAAATCTCAATCAAAAGTGCGTTTTGGTTACATTTAGTTTTGAAACCACATAATGGATGACCCTGTTTTTATGAAGACTCACAGTTGGGAGCCTCCGTTCTGTCACGGAATTAACATCACCGGATGGAAATGAATCGTTCAAGAAATCCCAGATTACACACTCAGGAAATCAAAGGAAAACACAACAAGCCCTCGCCCCAATTTCTCATCCTTCGTTGACAAGCTTTTCTCCGTTTCTCCAATTCGAGGGAAAAAAAACGGGAAATTCAAGGATCTGTAGACAAAGTCAAGCAATATTAATCCCGCCGGCGCAGTTCTTTCTTTTCGCAAAACTCACATTCATCTCCATGCAATTTCCCCGGCGGCAATTGTTTTCATTTCCTCGACTCTGGCAAAAGGCGAAAAGGAAAAACAAATCTGAGTCTCTTTCTATTTCTTTTCTGAATTGCAAACAAAACTAACTGTAACATGGTAACAATGGTGAACTATTAATAAAAGTCACTCCCACACACACACACACAATAACATGCCGCACAACAGGAAGGGCAAGAAAAACGGAAGGAGTGCACCTCCCGGGGAACCTCTTTGAATTTTCCCTTCGATCGAAGAATGAATAATGAATTCGTGGGCGGAAAGCGATGGAAGCAGCAGAAATACAAAAATCAGGACAAATAATGTCGCCACTGCGCTACTCACCAAAAAACCAGGGAATGCTTGCAACGACGATGACGACGGTGGTAAACGTTATTTGTTTGGTTTTTTTTTTTTGTTTGAAAAACAAAACTCAAACGATTTCTTGGTCTCTTCCACTTCCACTTCATTCGCGAGTGCCTCCCCCATCCTCCCGTGGCAATGCACACAAGGACTTGGCTGCAGATGCAGTCTCTCTCCCGGTGTGGAGGGAGGGGACGCACGACAATCTATTTACTCTCTCTCTGGCAAGGGCAAAACTTTTCCACTAACCACTTCCATTTCCATCAGCGAATCATTTTAAATTGTAATTTGTAAGATTATTTCGTTAGGTAACCTCGTGTCTGTTCCATTCAAAGCCAGCACAGCATTTCCTTTTTATCCTGTTTTCTGTTGCCAATATTTTTTTTTTTTTTTTCGTTTCAGTTACAATTCGACAAACGTTGTGCCAAAGAACGATAAGAATGCAATCCTACAGAGCATCGCGTCCAGTTACAACAGCCGGAACCCTAACAAGCAACAGCATAAAAAACGTGTATCCGGTCGTCGATCACGTGACTGTCGCGTCGGCCATTGGTCCGAATGGAGTACGTGCAGCAAGAGCTGTGGCATCGGCGAGATGCATCGATATCGAAAGATAATCAAACACGGCAAGAGAGGTGGACGACCGTGCCCCGCGTTGCAGGAGTCCAAATGGTGCGGCTCCGAGAAGGGATGCCACTCGCCTTTGACCTATTTCAATTGGTAAGGATAAAGTAGAGAGCTGGTTTTGCTTTGGCATTTACGTGGCCGCAGGTACAGTGAGCGACAAAAGTGTGCATACTTATTTTTGCAAAATTATGGAAAAATACACTTGTTTTAAGTCTCTTTCTACTGCGATAAATTAATTTAACGTAAACTTAGAAGGTAATTCAAAAGAACAAACATTTGTACACGGACAAAGGTCCATCGACCATTTCCATTCATGGCGGATGACAAAGGAAAAATTGCTCTCAGTTTTTCTTTGTTCAGATTTAATAGATTTTTATTTGTGACAATGGCTCCTCGAAAAGAAATCTCGGCTGAAGTGCAAAATTTTGACAGAGGGGTGTACGCTTATATCTTCCAAACTACGCAACGTGTTTGAATGCGGGTTTCATCAGTAGATAGAGTGATTCAAGAGGAAGGTTTATAAGTACTATTGTCAAAGCTAACCACTCCGATATGTCAGCTATATCATCAAAAACGTAGGCAGAAATCCTTAATGAATGGAGCTCAAAGAACGATCAAATACGCTTGTGTATCTCAATAATAACGGTCTACATAGCAGAACTCCACAAACAAATCCTGCACTAAGCGTTTGTCCAGAAACTGGAAACTGGAAACCCATTTTATTTACCGATGAGTCAAAATTAAGGGTCCAATAGGGTGGTCCGAACTTTGATAGTTGTTAGCGTCCAAATTATTCAAGCGACACCTGTCAAAATTGCTGTCATTTACTCAGCCTCTTATTTGTCACTTCTCCGTGTACGGACATATCGTTCAACAAATTGTGCAAATGATTTGTTTACACCCGCCATAAGTTGAGGCCAATTCCTGGATGAATGGGTACGCCAAACGAACGGAATTTTCAAATTTGAGACGCTAACAATCCACATGATATCCAAGAGCGTCCAATGCAACCCAAAAAACTCCCAAGTTGATGAGGATTTTGGGCTGGCGCCGTCATCGGTCCGTACTTCTTTGAGAACTACGATGATTATCAACTTCATTTGGCCTGAATTGTATGATATGGACATCATCGACATGGGGTTTCAACGGGACGGCGGTGAGAGCCACCCAGCTCACGCCACATTGGAAATTCTGCTCGGACTATTCGAGGGCATAGTCATCTCACGTGTAGGTGATGTAAACTAGCCCTCGAGACGGTACGAATTGACCCCGTTAGACTTTTTCTTGTGGGGTTTTCTGAAGCGAAGAGTCAACCCATTCCATCGCCTGATTTATTCGCCAGAGTCATGGATAATTGGACATTTCGAATGCGCGCCACCAAAGAACCCGCGGCGTACGATGTTAATATACTCGACATCTAACCGCCTTTCCAGCGATTACTATACTCTACAAGAAGCGCTTAATGAAAGACCAGACATATCCAGACCCTTACCATGTTTAGAAGTGACAGGAGAGCTAAAGCTTGGAGAAAAAAAAAACAGCAATGAATGAAAGCTTTTGAGTCTGTCGATGCATGTGACGTAGGAAATTTAGTCTTATATGGATCGCTATCAATGCAAGATCAGAACAACAGAACAACATTTTGAAAGCATCTGTCGACAGCTTAGATCTTTACTTAGGCAAGAGAAAATGAACATAACCACACAAGCACTTGTCTCATGCTCCAAGACCTAATCGTTCGGACTCAAAGATCGTCTTACGTCTGCGGAAGCTTCTGCTGCTAAAACGATGCTAAAACAGAACCTCGAAGAAGAGGAGCCAAGCGTGAATGCTCAGAAGTTAAATAATTAGGTTATTTAATGCCTGAAGGCAGTCCTGGATGCACGTGGTGGATTTCTGGTCCGAAGTGGGCCTGTGTCTTCAGCATCCACTTGTGTTTGTGCGATTATTCTCTCGCGAGTGGAAGGCATGTTAAGGCCGACCCTGAATGGCGAAGTTTGAGAAGCTTTCCCTAGACAGGAGTACTAATTGACTGTGGTGGCCCGAAAGAAGTGGCGCCGTGAAATATTTCTCGCCGTTTCTTTGACAATTAAGTTGTAAGACCCTATCCCACCAACTAAGGCGATTTTACACCAACAACGCTGAGGCATGGACTCTGTACAGAGCGGACGAGGATATCCTCGGTTGGTTCGAGAGAAACGACGAACTATGAAATGTGCACCGACATTGGGTGGGTAGAACACGTAGAGCCAGTGGGCACCAATGCTCAGGCCCTCAGAGTTCTCGCTTCTGACATAAAGGTAAAAGGCAGTAGTAGAGGAAGACCTTGTCTTAAGTGCCGCGTACAAGTTGAAGGGGGCCTATTGGAGGCAGCTAGCTAGCTAAGGGCCATGCTAGCTGCGAAGGCTTGTCAGTTGAGCTCCAGGTTCCCTCAGAAATGAAGTATGATAAAGATGCTCAACTTCACAGCTGATTTTCCCCTAGTCCATCGACGAATTTCAGAGACTTTTTGATAGCTATTCACGAAATAACGTAAATGTCGTTCTCTGATTGCTCAATTTGGCTTTAGAAAACAATATAAAAATGGTTGTCAAACATTTTAAGGGACAAGAGAGGTAGAAGTTGGACGTCTGAAGTATGTTTCATTTCTGACCACCCTTTAGCCGATGTTGATTTTGAATAAATCACAAATTATTTAGGAAATTATTGTCATTTCTTTTTATTATGATAATATTGGTATGGTTCGATTATGTATGGAACAAAATATCGGCCAAATGGCCGGCGCGACCTCGGCGGCACACCTCCATCCAATGGTCCAAATTTTCGATGACGCTGCCGTTAATGTGCCGAATTATCTCATCCTTTAGCTCTTGAATTGTTGCTGGCTTATCGACGTACACCTTTTCTTTCAAATAACCCCAAAGGAAAAAAACCAACGGTGTCAAATCACGTGATCTTGGCGGCCAATTGACATCGCCACCACGTGAAATAACACTGCCATTGAATTTGTCGCGCAAAATAGCCATTGTTTCGTTAGCTGTGTGGCAAGTGGCAAGTGGCACCGTCCTGTTGAAACCACATATCGTCCACATTCATATCTTCCAATTCGGGCCATAAAAAGTTCGTTATCATTTCACGATAGCGAACACCATTCACAGTAACTCCCTGACCGGCCTCATTTTGGAAAAAATACGGCCCGATGATGCCGCCAGCCCATAAACCGCACCAAACAGTCACTCTTTGTGGGTGCATTGGTTTTTCGACAATCACTCTTGGATTATCATTCGCGTAAAATCCGGCAATTCTGCTTATTGCCGAATCCACTGAGGTGAAAATGTGCCTCATCACTGAAGATGATTTTCTTCGAAAATTGATCATCCACTGTTGCCATTTCTTGCCACCATTCTGACCATTGACGACGCTTGAAATGGTCAAGAGGCTTTAGTTCTTGAGTCAATTGCACCTTGTAAGCGTGTAAATGCAAGGCTCTATGCATAATGTTCATCAACGACGAGCGTGAGAGGTGCAATTGTTGGGCACGACGACGAGTTGAGGTGGACGGCTATTCAGCCACACTATCTCGAAATATTTTCTGCAGTACGAGCTGTACGAGCATGCACTGGTGTTATCACATCTCCTACAGACCCGGTTTGCTCAAATGTTTGCACGATTTTTCCGATTGTACGCACGATTAAATTGATAGAAAAAATCACGAAGTGCACGATGTGAATTTTGATTTGAACGCCCATTTTCATAATAAGCCTTTAACGCGCTGCTCGATTGTGTATCTTTCCATGGTTAAAATTGAGTTAGTCTGAAAAAGAATGTCAAATGAAATGCAGAAGAAAATTTGACGTTTAGGTGTGGTTCACATTCAACACATTTATAAGGGTTCTGCACTCGACGGGTTTGCAAAAATGGTCATCGTATGTAGATTTTTGTCGCTCACTGTATGTTTTGTGACGTTCGATTTGGCATCACTTTTTTGTCAAATTTTCTATTGTTGCTTTGCCAGTAAAGTTTGCACTAATGAGACCTCTGTCTCTTCCTTCCCTTTCAGGTCGAACACATGAACTTAATTAAACTTAAATTTAAGGTTAAACAATTAAAAAAAAAATGAAAAGAATGTATTTAATATAAATAACAGTAAACCGGAAAACCAGTAAGAAAATGCAAACAACCAAAAATATTTATCCTTTGATTTCCTTAAAAGCAACCATAAACTTGTAACACTCAAATTATGCTTTACCATAAAGAAAATAAAAAATAAAGTTTGTGAAATAAACCCCGTCAAAACAAAGAAAAAATAAGAATCCCCAAAAATTCTAATGTTAAGATAGGACTTTTGACAATATGTAATCAACTCTCTCAATTCGATTAAGTAGCTATTGCCAAGCGGAGGATGTGTGACAAGGGGAACAACATTGCATTCACATTGTCACCTCCTCTTGCTCCTCAAGTCTTGCATCATCACTGAAGCAGAAAATACAAGAAAATCACTAGGAACTTCAAGAAGTAAACCCAGCCTCCCCCACCCCGCCCCCATCCTTTAGTCATAAGCTAATCATAATGTAAGCATAATCACTGAAAAACACACACAAACAAAAAAAAAAGGAAGAAAACATTTTTAATTTATTGAAAGAAATTGGAGAAACTAACGTGTTTTTGTTCGATGAATAGTTGTAATATTTGTACTGGTTACCGCCCTAAGTAATAATGGAATGACACATATTTTCATAAAAAAAAAAAACAAAAAAAAAACCAAACCAAAGAAGGATAAAAAATGAAAGAAAATTAAATTATTATAAATAGATAAGCAGATTATTCAAAGATGCTGTTCATAGAGTGTTATACCAGAATTAAGATGAAACTACACACTTTACATATATAATCAATCGTACAAACAAAAACCAAATGAATTATTGTAATCTTTTGATTTTCTCCTGAATCCTTTGAAAATTTGAAATATTGTAGATACTGTACCTTATTGATGATTATGATTTTTGTGTACCCGCGTTCCATGGGATGAATTAATACGAGGGACAGATATGTATGTGTTTCGAGCAGGAGAGAGAGAGAGGGGAGCAGCAGCAGCAGATAGACGACAGCATATACAACAACATTGTAAAATTGTAGTGTATAAACAAAGAATCAAGGTAAAACAAAAACAAAAAACAAAAGCAAAAAAAAAACTGAAACTGAAAATCGTGAATAATAAAAGTATATATAAATTTTTGTATAAAGTAATTTGGGTGTTTTGTTTTTTTTGGGGATTGGTTGGAGTTGATTGATGGGAAGCTGGGGCACATTCACATCCTGTGGAAAAGACTGCGTGCAATTTCCGGATCTGGTCCTAGCTTCTGCAGCAACCACTCGGGCTGTGTGTGCTTCTGTTCTCTTACGAGTGGATGGGAGCAACAATTCTATGCTGGGTCTGGACGGCAAGGTTTGAGAATTTACCGATAATACAAACTAGCTACCATAAGTTCAAGGGCGTAGGAGTCGAAGCACGTACAGTGAAGCCCGCTTAAGTGAAACTCTCTTAAGCGAAGACCCGCTTGAATGAAAGGATTCACAAATCCCATGTACTGCGTTCAATATATTCTCGGTGTCGGGATGAAGCTGTGGTTGTATATATAAATTGACTTATCAAGTAATACCATTATTTTAGTGCATTCATGTAAAATTTTATATAAATGTGATTATTAATTCCCGTTTTATCTCTAGTTAAAGAGAATCAGAATGGCAACTGAGACGATGATGGTGAAAATTGAGCATCGCGCTGTAATTAAATTTCTCACTAAGCAAGGAAAAAATCAAAAAACTGTTGTTGGCTGTTTACCAGGGTTCCGCACCTTCATCAACTGTGCAAAAGTGGTCAAGTGAGTTTAAGAGAGGCAGAGAGAGCATTGAAGACGACCCCCGCTCCGGCGCCCCGGCTACTGCTTGTAAGGGAGAAAGCATCAAAGAAGTCGAAAAACATGTTCTTGAGGATGCCCGAATAAAGGTGAAAATGATGGCAGAGATCACCAAGCTTTCAATTGGTACCATTCACACCATTCTTCATGACCATCTTAGCCTTTCAAAGGTCAGCGCAAGGTGGGTGCCACGAATGCTCACAGCGCCTCAGAAAAAAGTGAGAATCGCATGCTGTAGAGAGCTTTTGGAGATGTGTTGTGAGAACGCGGACGGTGTTATGGATCGAATTGTTACTGGTGACGAAACATGGGTCCACCACTATGACCCTGAAAGCAAACAAGAGTCCATGCAGTGGCATAAAAAAGGAGCAGACCTCCCGAAGAAGTTCAAAGTCACTCCGTCTGCCGGGAAGCTCATGGCCACAGTTTTTTGGGACTCAAACGGACTCAAAGTCCAAAAAAAAAAAGGTGAAACCATCAACGCCACATCCTACGCTTCCAGGAAATTAAAAAGAAAAGACGGGGTAAACTCGCAGCGGGTGTGTTGCTTCTTCATGACAACGCTCCTGTTCACACGGCGCGAGTTTCCAAGGCTGCTGCGCGAGATTGTGGTTTCGAAGAGATCCAACACCTACCCTATAGTCCAGACCTTGCCCCTAGTGATTTGAAAAAATGTCGTCGTGGAAAAAGATTTTCGGATGATGATGAACTCAAGTCAGCAATAAGTGGGTACTTTGCAGAGAAATAGGAAATTTATTTGTTTGAGGGTTTAAAGAAGCTTATCTCAAGATGTAGCAAATGCATTGATGTTAGGGGAAATTATATTGAAAAATAAAAACAATTTAAATTGAATTCGCATTTTCCTTCATATCGATACCGAGAATATATTGAACGCCCCTCGTATGTGCATACACAAACTACCTCGCTTAACTGAAAAACCCGCTTAAGTGAACTTTTTCGCTTAAGCGGGTTTTACTGTACCCACAACCCCCGACGAAATTCCACTGCACAATCCTAGCCAAGAAACTCGACTGGAAATTAAATGTCATTGAACGAGTCAAGACAGCGCCCTCAATACCAGAGCACCAGGATATTTGGTAAAACATCGGGACGAAACCCCAAAACAATCCTGTGGTCCTGATTGTCAGACCAATCTTGACTTGCTGCGGCTTATTCTGGTGGGATGCTTCACTGAAAACCACGACCAAGGAGACTGGGTATTACAGGATCAGTGAGCACTACACCTACGGCGGGGTTGGAGGCGTAAGAATCACCCAATCCAATGGTAAGTCCCCAAATTCCACTGAACATGAAAAATACTGACTACAAATTAAGCCGGTGCTATTTTCCAACAATGGAGGAGTAGATCACAAATTGGCTCATCAACATCTAGAGCGAATACGCAAAAAGTACAGGCACATGCATTTTTTCCGAATTTTCAAACATGCACTGCCCTATCAGAAACCCTGATTGTGGCAATGTTTGTGGAGCTCCTGACAGTCCACCAATAAGCGTCCGAACTGATATCAGTTTTGGGAATACCAAAAGTTGATACACATCAGCTCAAGATTTCTCCATTACTCTATGCCGAGTCCCAGGTCACAGGGACATAACCGGGAATATAGCAAATAGAAGGTGGAACATTCGTATTCCTTGCACCAAGCTAACGATGAAAGTTGAAGCGCTGACTGGCAATAATCAGCTTAAGGCAGCTAGCTAGCTAAGGGCCGTGCTAGCCGGGAAGGCTTGGCAGTTGAGCTCCAGGTTGCTCATAAGGGCTCTGAACTCGACAGGTTTGCAGAAATGGTCATCGTATGTAGAAGGAACTGCGGCGACGTGGATGAAAAGAGGGCACTCATCACTTCCTCTGCCACTGTCCCAGTCTCTGCGGAGCAAAACGTCGACACCAACACTGCGAGTACGAAATAAGAGCTAAGAGGTTACAATCCCCCAACTGGACTCCCAACAATGGGCCCAGCAGGACCCAAGATAGACTTGGCTTATGTTTTCTTTCAATTCATAAACTGTCCATATCATTGTTTGAAAAGATGGTGTTACGCGCATGGAGGGTCTGCGGTCCAACTGTTGAGTTATGCATATGACGTCTACAAGACACGTCAATCGTTCTCATCGGCCTCATCGATTGAAGAAGAGCGAAAGGAACTGATCTTGAAGACAACACGATGCATATGCTGTCCACCAACGATCACACACCGTCTGAGACAAAACATTAAAATCGACTCGCAACAGTTTTGAGGTTGTAAAAGAGCTTGTCTACCTGGAGGAAAACTCCACGAATAACATCACATCCGACGAAGAATCGCCCTTGGCACCCATTGCTACTTCGGTGTTTCGAAACAACTGCAATAAAAACTCTTGACTCTAAGGACCAAGATCAGGCTCTACAAAATTATTATTTCTGCTTGGAGCCGAAAACTGGGCGATATGCAAAACATTAGAGCTCATTCTGTGAAACACTACAACAGTGGGTAAGGGCCTTAACCAACTTGGTGCGCGTAACTGGAAGCAGTTGGGCTGAAGCATGTAGAAGCTTGTTGAATGAGGCTCATGTGCACCTCTGTAGCCCGAATTCTGTCCCACCTGTAGTAGCAGAAAAACGAAATATGCTCTCGCGCTATCCACGTTGGAGTGCAGTCCTGTCTTAGAGGCTACCATCACCAGGCTAGGATTCATCTCCTTGAGCTCTTCTTGATTCTAGAATCACTGATGAACGACAAAAATGGGACGGACTTTTATGATACCGATTAAGTTTGTGAAATGAAACACACACCACTGGAAGCATCATGAAACATCTCGGAGTACGACGAAGAGTATGCAGTAAGAGTCAAAATCAGCAACAGCACATGACAATGGTGCTCGAAGGAAATAGACAAGGATCGCATTCATTATTGAATCGCGAGGGATTTTTTATTTGCAAAGAGGTCTCAGATTATAAGGAAGTTATGTTGAGGAAGGTAATAAGATCTAGGTCCCTTTTCAAACTTCCTCACTGGGAGGGATTACTCTGAAGTGTTATGGCAATGACTAAGGAGTCAGTGACACCTCCGCGATTGTCTACACGTCGATGGAACAATGACGGAGATTTCGAGGAATTTAAGAAGGTTTGAATAAAAAATATCGCATTGCTCGAAGACTTATGAAAAATGAAACGTAAAAGTGCTTAATTACACGTCGCAGTGTAATCAAAAAGGGCAAAAACTGGCATTCCCTTGCAAAATGGATCTTAGCCAGTTTTAGTTTGAAGACTGATTAAAGTTGTGTAGGTTTACCGAAGTCAGCAAATTGAGGAAATTCAATTTCAGGACCAGACATATAAATTCCACTCCAAATCAAAGTCGAAACAAATCGCACACAAACCTCTCGACAGCCATTACCAGCGTCCATCGCCTTTGGTCAAACCATCTGTGAATTATAAAATTGACAGGACAAATGTCAACGATGGCTTCCTTTGTGATGTCGAATCTGTGAATTATAAATCGAATCAAAACTGACAAAAAATCGTGGAGATAGAGGGAGATAGAGGGAGATGAGGGAGAGTTTGCTCACTATTCTCACTTTATGCACATTTTCACTTGTTTTCACATGTTTTCACTTTTTCACTTTTCCACTTACCGAACTGCACTGCACAACGCACGGATCCCAACTGAGCTGCGCTGACAGATGCGTCTCCTTCTATTGCATGAGCTCTGCAAAGGCGCAACAATTCTCTCACAGAATTCAGCGAGTTCAGAGGTTGATGCACTCTTTTGCAGCAGAAGCTGACTGCTGTCAAGTCTGCTGTGGCGATCAGCTGGGTAGAAATGCACTTTTCGCTTATAGGAATTTTTACGTAGATTCCGATGTAGTCTTAGAAAAGAAAGTGGGTGGGTGGGCAAATGAGGGATGAAAGGATGATCGTTATCTGGATGAGGATATGCTAGGGAGGGGAATAAATTAAATGCTAAAACATAATGATGATGTAAGACGTAAGACTTCCAGCAGTTTTTAGATTCACTTGCAAAATCAGATGCGCTCTGATTTGATCCGCCTGAACTCAATTGAAATGTTCATCACGGATGAATGGCATTTGACATTCCTTGTTGCAGAATATTCAAGAATCCAAAGATTTTTCTTGGAATCTCACAATTATCCTAGAAAATCCAGATCCTGCGTGAGTAGAGGCCACCTGGGAAGACGTTTGAGCAACGAAGTGTACACGAATCTAGGCAGAGGCACAAAGGTGAAGAATGACTGTACCATTTGGAGTCTCCATTGGAGTTTCTTCAATTGTAACAAACTATACCATATTCGTTGGAGGAGTACGCAAAGGGAGAAAGACTGTGGGTGAGGAATAATTTGCAGAAAATCTCCAATGGAGTTTCATCAAGAACAGTGCATACGTAAATCCAGCCAGACGGATGCAATTGGGGGAGGACCGCAACAACTGGAAACAATTGGATAAAGTTGTTGTGTGGATTCATCGCACTTCAATAAACATCATCACGTTCAAAAATTCACTCCGCTCTAATGTGAATCAATAAAGATTTACCTGCTGATTCAAGTCAGGCTTTTTGTGAGGACGGGCCTTCCTAATGTGAGTCCAACGTCTTTGTCTGTGTACGGTAGCGGAAGGTCCATATCTCCGAGGCGTTGGCTTCCGTTTCAGACCAATGTTTCATTTCACGGTTGTGGGCGCCGGTTTTGTAGCTCAGGAAGCTCAAGATTTATACTTTCCTGTTGGCAATTCCAGAATAAATTCCCAGACGGCACAACGAAGACGTGTGAAGGGCTAGATTTTCGACTTTCTCGTTCCTTAGCGGATCAGCAACTATCGGGGGATGATTTCCCTTCGAGGCCTTTGTTAGCCATTAGCCGTCCATAGTTGTATACGGCGTGCTACATAACTCCGAACGGGTGGCTGACTCTATATGACAACGAGGGGTTAAATGACATGTGTGTATAATTTAAGACTTTAATGAGGATAAAAAGCACTAAAGTTGCGAGAGCAATTTACTCACATCTTCATCCTTGTTGGCATGCATGGAAATCAAAGAAATCACCTATAACTTGGAGGTTGTCAGGGAATTCCTTCAGTTTGGCAGTGAACCGCACTAACAACAACAGTGCCACTGAATAACTCCTGCCAACCGCTGATTGTTTGGGTCAATAGGCAATTACGAAGTATGACCATCTCTCGCTGACCGTATACAAGACATTGCTCATCTCCACTGCCTTCTGGAATGGATTAACCAAGCCTCTACATCTCTACGGATGAAGACAAGACACTTAAAATGCACGAGGGCGAGGCATTCTAGTTCTCGTGGGAACCAAAATGAATTCCAGTGCGTCACGGTTTGTGTTAAATTAGAGAATTTTCATTTCTTGTGCCGCGACGAGTGTAACGCACAGCGACACCAAAGTGTCGTGTGTATAGACCGCCGCTTAAGTCAATCATATCCTCACCGCCTACTTTCCAACTCCACACAAAAGATCACAAAACGAACTTCAAAACTCATGAAATTTTCTCCTGTCACTCGAGTTTCCCCTGCGTCTTAAACTTTCAGGTCTATTTTGCGCAAGCTCATAGCCTGGTTTCCATCATGACCAACGAACGGTAAGCAGTCTTCACAGACAAGCCAATTTTTCATCGCGTCTTATTTTAGCCCCAACCCCAGCACAGATGCAAAAGATCTTGGGTAAGCTAACAAGCCCCATAGACGAGGCATCTTCCTTCTTACGCCATTTCCAAACAGACACAAACGCGCCGCCGGTTTCATCACCGAGGCACTTCAACAGTCAAGACAAGCCCCCGTAGGCAAGGGAAAACCCAACAAGTTGAATAGTCAAATCCTCAAGGAGACAGTTGACGGAAATGACTCCTTCGATGCGGAACGCTATAACCGGATAAACGCGGCGAACAGCATCCAACCGGAACGGCCCACGCAGCCGGGCGAAGTCTCTCGTTCGGTTGTATCCTTTGGGGAGGGTGTGAGGGTTGGCCGGCCGGACAGGCAAGGCAGCAGACAGCCAAACTTGTTTAAAACCGGAAACTTTGTGAGTGCTTGGATGTACTCAGTGGCAAGGTCATGAGAAATGGAATTGTTCACAGATTTACGTGATCATCCCGCCTGACGGGGGATACGGATGGGTCATCTTGGTCGTGGTCTTCTTCTGCTTGATGATCATTGAGGGCGTCATCTGGACGATTGGGGTCATGTTGCCCGCAATCGAGGCGGACTTGGCACTGACCGCCACCGACCTGGCATTTGTGGCGTCAACGCAAATGGGTACATCTCGCCTGGACTTCGACCCAAACCCAATTTGAATATGCCACAGCTATGTATTACTTTTCAGCTCTCCTAGGCAGTGCTCTCATCAATAGATTCGGGTTCCGGGTCGTGGCCTTCTACGGGGCATTGTTCGCATCGCTGGGACTGGTATGCGGAAGCTTCAGCAAGACTCAGTCCTCTCTCATTGTCTGCTTTGGGGTGATCGGTATGTGGTTCCTGGGGAAGAGGAGGCTCTTCTACATCCATTTTGAGTTTCGGTTTCAGGTGGAGTGTCCATGGGGATGGTTCTGGTAAGCAGCATGCTCATTGTCCACTATTACTTCGAGAGCCTGCGGCCCTTAGCGAGCGCTGTCTCGTCGACTGGGTCCGGAGTGGGATTGATTGTCATCAGCCTTCTGAACGCGAATGTGATTGAATCCATGGGATGGAGGTACACAACCCGAATACACGCTTTGTTGATGCTGGTCGTGGCGTTGCTCACGTGTGCCTACATAGAGGTGGAACCATCGGAAGTTGGTGGATTTAAGGTTTGCATTCGTCGATGTGTGTTCCTTTAACAACAGCGCACCTCGTTTTGCAGTTCATTCCAGGAGATGATTCAGACGAATCCTTGAACTCCATAGAACTGGCGACAGAGACGTACTCAGTGTACTCATTGCCGAAAGCCGAGACGTCGGCTTCCACAAACTCCGCACCTCAAGTCACTGGTGAGTACAAAAGCTGGTCTTATCTCGAAGTCACACCCTCTCCATTGAAGCTAGTCCCATTGGGAAGTCAAAGTCTGGATCCCATCGAGAGTGTTGCCACTGCTGCAGTCGTGGACGGGTGGACAGGCGACATGTGATCAATCGATATCCACTCGACCGGCAGGACATTTTCTACAGCGGTCCCCCGGACTACTCGCGTTCGTGCAACATGCAGCTGATGCCTGGAGAGGAAAAGGTTCGTCAATCAGCCAGCATTCGTCTGTAATGCCTTACCTATTTCTAGTCTCAACGAATCAGCTACACCCTGTCAGTAGTGCGTCCCCCGACTAAGACCCCTTCAGACGACTTGGAGAACTGGATTCCTCACAAGCTGAAGGTGGGCATCTACACACTTCTCGACGTTAAGCTCATAGAGTTGGCGGAGTTCAAGTTGCTTCTCCTATACTCGCTGATCTTCGCCATGGGAATCAATATTCCCTTCGTCTACGCGATATGTAAGCAATCCATTCGTTTGGGATTATCTTCTGGACCAATCCACATTTACAGCTCGAGCAGAGATCCCCAGTCACTTGGCCAACCTTCTGCCGTCTGTCATTGGAGCAGTCAACGTCACGTTCAGGATACTCCTTGGCATTTGTGCGTACAAAACATCGGTCCACATGTCATACCTCTCGGGGCTTGGCTTATGCATCGGCGGTGCAGCAATCCTTGTGAGTGGATTACTCGGACATGACAGTGTGCCGCTTCAGTTCACCTTCGCAGTGCTGTTTGGCATCGGAATTGGTAAGGAACCTGTGTCGCCCCCATTCTTCACTTCAAAGCCTAGAACATTCCAGCATCTCATGGAGCCCTGCGAGTGGTGATCTATGTCAAAGTCCTCGGATTAGAGAAACTAACAAACGCCTTCGGATTGACGACAGCGATCATGGGTGTGGGGTCCTTCATTGGGACTTATCTGTCCGGAACCATGCTTGACAAGTTCCATAGCTACAAGCCGGTGTTTATCTTCTCTGGAGCTTGTATCATTGTATCCGGGCTCATTCAGTTGATTATTCCGAAATACTCGGCATATTGCGTGGCCCTGAGGCAAAGGCGGACGCAGAAAAGAGTTCGCTTCAGCGGGACGAAACGGAAATGGTCTGACTGTTGGTCTACGCTTTTTTGAAATGAAAAAATAAATGAACGCCAAGGGTTGGTCGTCTCAAATGTTTGGTTTTATTTGCACTCGTTGAATGCAGCTGCGCAAGAGTTGTGCACAAGCGTACCGCAAGCAACGGTATCCTCATGCGGCGCGAGACTATTTTCAAAAACAAAATGCACACTGCGAGTGACCGACACCAGACCAGTGACTG
Source organism: Eristalis tenax (assembly GCA_905231855.2). Classification (NCBI taxonomy): domain Eukaryota; kingdom Metazoa; phylum Arthropoda; class Insecta; order Diptera; family Syrphidae; genus Eristalis; species Eristalis tenax. The sequence goes on from HG993125.1 coordinate 2,801,119, forward strand.
CACTCAACGTCGTTGGTGCCTGAGAGCGGCGCGAAATTCGCGTATCTTTGTCAAACGACGTCAACAAATTGTGGACCGACGACTCACGAAACTCGACCAGTGACTGCTTCCAACATCGGGGAACACGAGCGGCCCGAGAATAACTTCAACGAAATGCAGATGTTCAACCGGATCCACCTACGGTACCGCTTCGGTGTGTAGACCAAATCAGACCATCAGCATTTGTGGACAGCGCGACGACAAGACCAGGGTATTTGAGAGCGGTGTTCATCAAACCCAGACCCAGAGAATAGAATATTCACAATTCACAAATGAATACGTAGTGCAGGCTACCTGCCAAGCAAAGGGGTTGGTTTTGGTCGTCAAAGGGACTTCACTCCACGCATCCATTTCGTTAATTTCGGTCTAGTTTGAAATTAGGACGAGGGGACGCTTCGGGCAAGAATGTTTGACAGTCCGCTCTTCCACCAGTCCGCTCTTCCACTGGTCCTCCCTTCCACCGGTCCGCTCTTCCACCAGTCCGTTTCTCAATGACTTAAACAAAAACCGTGGTCGGCAGTCTAAAAAGAAAAGTCTTTCACATAGTCCACGAATAATACATCGCTTCCTTCAATAATCTCCTTCCCAGGACACCCACGTTTTGATCGTCTTTGAAAAACAAGGCCTCCTTGCAGCCATTTTGATTTCATCTTAACCTCCAACTGTCATCCCTCATCCGGTTGATCGCCTAAAATCGTAATGAACCCCCAGAGTTCATCAACCTCTCGAGCAACTTTTTCGCAGTGAATTCAGCTAATCTGCTGAGTCTGCATACCGATGGGCTTTTCAAAGGAAGTGACATTGCCGACCGGTCAGTAGTGATCTGTTCGTGGTGCAGTGCGGTAAGTGAAATCGGAAAAGTGAAAAAGTGCAAGTGCAAGTGAGAGCAACGAGAGACTGAACTCTCTCAAAGTAGTCCTGTCTCCCCTAGCCCCATCGCAGTGTTGTGTTAAGTGGGAGGTGGAGTCTCACTCCGTCCCTGTCTGTTTCTGTTTTGATTCGTTTTAAAGTTCACACATGGATGGAAATCTATAATTCACTGATGGTTTAAGCAGCGCTGAGGTACGGTCGAAGGATTAGTTGGTTCGCTTTGATTTTGATTCCGGAAATTAATTCAATCTTTCTCCTCAACAGGATACAAACATTGTGTGTGCGGTTTTGTTTTTAAATTTGTATTGCCTTCGGCAAAGGCTTTTGTAGTCGAATTGTGTTTTTTTTCTAAAGATCGGCGTTCGGTTCTCTTTGAGCTGTGTTTAATATTTCCAAAATCCTTCGGAATGTTCGTGCAAATATGTTATCCCTGTGTCCGTCTTCATCTCTCTCATCCTCTAAAGAACTTACCTACTTCCCCAAGTTAAACGTTCTACACCCTCGACAATTAAGACACCCTTCTTTTAAAAGCCCTCGACTTTATTCGATCACGTCTTCCAATCAACCCGCTTTCCACTAGCATTTAGTTTTTTTTCTCGTTTGCAAGTGAGGTTAGCGTTAGGTTATTACTGGACGATTTATCATTTCGTTGTCTTAGCTAATAAAAGAATTATCATAATCTGCTGTGTGTGCGACCTTACCCCTCGCGAAAAAATGATCAAAGCCTCTGCCGTTGGCATTCCCGTCCGGAAATGATTCCTTCACAAAAGTTTTCATCAATGCAAGTGTCTATCGACTAAGGAATCCGCGAGCAAATCCCCCTTGATAAAGAAATGTCCGCGAGTAAATACGAATTGACAAACGTTTTCGCGAGTGAATCAACCTTTTGCCTTGTCGTCATCTTGTTGAAAACTTTCTGGCTTCTTTAGTGCGGAAGTATGTCTTTGATCGAGATTGAGAGTCGATTTAAAGGCGGTCACTGCGTATCATTAAAATGCAACCTTCAAGGATCATCAGTTCCTGAATCCAGCAGCACATCAAGACTTCGCAACGGACATTTGCAACGGGTGAGTGAATATTGACTTTTGAAGCCATGTGATGACCACCGAGAAGTCCTTCGAACATGGACAACTTTGCGGAATCAGTGAGTCATTGCGGTGAGGAATCTGTTGTGCTTTCGTTTCTCTCTGCATTTTATTGCATTTAAAGTTTGAAGTTCGCAAATGCAGTTAAGTAGGTCGATGTGAGGCCTCTGCTCGATTATCAAAATTCGAGTTGGGTTTGAATTTCCATAACCAAAGGGTCCTTGTAGTGAAGAACCAATTGTCGCTACATATTCATTCATTTTCTTTTTTTTTAAGTGCCGACAATTGCGGATTGCAGCTCTCGGGGCATTGGCGACGCTTGTATTGCATCCCTGACTTCATATGTTTTGTTTGGCGTTAACTTCCATGATAAAGGCTTCCTTGCGTTGTCTCCATATTTTTGTGTCTTCATACCTGGTTTACTGGTCTCAGCAAGAGGCTTCTTCATCCCTTCATATTGGAGCAGATGTGTCTTTCTTATGAATTCATGTGGGAACGCATCCATTGGTACCGGTTTTCACTTCCTAGAGGCTTTCTTGTTTCACCAACATTTAGCTTCCATTGCCTTACGTCAGCATCCAAATGAGATATCTAAAAATGAATGAAGCCTTCAGCTTGAAACCAACTCTTCTAATTTCAAATATAAAACCTACAATCCTTGCAAAGCAAAGCAGAGCCAAGCCCCTCAGCCGAAGCATAAAACTGCACCCTATTCGTCGAACTCTTAGTGTCCATCGTCTCGATGCCACTCACAATCCACCCGAGGCACCTCAAGAAGAAAGAAAAGCTCTCCGCCAGCAAGGAAGACAAGTCCCCCTTGACGACGGGGCGGCACGTCAATTTAACCAAAAGAAAGGAAAAGAAATATTATTTAAAATTTCCTTCCGTTGTCGTTTCAGATAAATCACAGCTACATACGCCCTCTTGACTCGCTTCTGCTGCTGGGCAATGCTTGCTTTTTTTTTAACTTCCTTTTGCGAATTAAACAGAAAAACAGTTACAAAATCAATACACTGCCATTCGAGGGCTGTGTGCTGGCTCACATCCATCCACTCCACCTCCACTCGGTGACTTTGCATTCGTTCCTCCCTCACAAATTACAGGACAACTCCACCGGCGCGGCGGGGCGGATCTTCGCATCGTGTGTCTGTGCTCTGTGATGCTCCCGGCGGAGCGGCGGTGGCAGCGACAGCGACATCAGCATTTTGTAGGAGTACGTGCTGCTGGGAATATTCACCCCACACCCATTCGCTGTCGTCGTCTGTAATTTAAAATTGAGAGATGCCTGATACTCTGTGACCACCCACTTCCGATTCAATAGCATCTCAATTGAATTTTATAAGAATTTTATTTTCCTTTTTCGTCATTCTTCTTCCCAGCGTGTCCTTCATCCTCGCAGGGGGTCGGCTTTTAAGTAATAATGATCGCTGAAATGGAGACGCTATTATGCGGACTAAACACAAACGAATGCGGACGCAGCGAGTGGAGAGCGATCGGAAGCAGGAAAATAAACATTTCCGTTGGCCCGCCAGCAATTGGCAGATGGCCGTTGGAAAAGTCACAGTCGCACAGTCGACAAACGGCGAGTCTTAGAAGTTGGATGTGAATACCAGCGTGTGTTTGCCTAAGGCCACGATTGTAGTTGATTCGCTTCGCTTCTCAGAGGGGAGAGTGATGGAATGGGGGCTGATCTGAGGTTGGAGGATTTGATTGAGAGAACAAAAGCGGATCTATAAACAATTTAAGCGGGTCTGAGCATCCCCTCCTCAGCTACTAACAAGTCTCCATTCACTGCAGTCATCCCTTCCGTTTGATTTGACACGGTGTTGCCTTTGAGGTCGTCGCGGCGGGGGCTTATGAAAATTTGCCTAAATGGGGTGAAAATCTTCTTCGAATGGTCACGACCCGGGGTGGGGAAAGAAGAGGGTCAAACTTTTGAAGTGGTTTTGCCAGGCGAGCGTTCAAGAAAGTTCTGTACACGTTGCTGCGGTCTTTTCTCGTGTATCCAACTTCACCCCAAGGATCAATGATGTGAAAGTTTCTTTGCTGTTTTTTTTTTGTCTCTTTCCTCTGCTTTATCCAACCACGAACAAACATGCTCCTCCTCTGGAATGGTCACCACCCACCACGGCGCAATCCTCACACTGAAAATTATTACTTTTCGAATAAAGGATGAGAGAGTATCGTCGACTGGCGGTGATGGTTGCTGATGGTGGCTGATGCTAGGTCTGAAGGTCTTCGAAAAAAAGCAGGTTGAATGGATAAATCCCTTGGGATGAACAGTAAAATGCGCAAATTGGCATATTGCCCAATTTTCCCTCTCGTCCCTTGGTTGCTGTTTTGCTTCCACATTCTTCCTCTTTTTGGCCCATTTTTTGCATGATTTAAGCGCTTATTTGTGAAAAACATAAAATTTCGATGGAGCAGGAGTGAGCGAGAGAGTGTGCGTATTTTGAATATGTCTGTAGGCTGGAATTGGGTGTGGATAGGTGTAGCATTCTTCGTGGGCTGTCGTGGGTGTCGTGATGCGACTGTGGCCACGTGTATGAGAGCAAAAACAAGAAGAGAAAGTTTATTTTTTCGAGGTAAATTATGGTTTTTTTCTTCTGCCTTTTTTTATGACTTTGATGGCAGTTCGTGGGTTTTTTTTTTCCTGTTCCTCTTAAAGTGCACAGAAGGGTAAACATTGAAATGGATTTCTTTATTCCTTTTGTGAAGCTCTCAGGAGGCAGTTGTTTTTCTGATCATTGAGAGGTTGTTGGGTGAACATTTGATGAGGGGCTTCTATTTATTTCGCTCTTCTCTCGGATTTTTTGTGACTAAGTGAGTTGCCTCTTGGTGGGTACTCAAAATTCGAGAATTGGCATGCTGGGTCTAGATTCGGTTCCCTACAGGAACAACTTCCATCAGTTACACCTCGCATCGCTATTAACTCGCTGACAATGATTGGCATGTATACCTGCCTAGAAACAGATTTCCAAACTTGGGTTAACGACGTTCCCGCTGTCCCCATCTGCTATCAACCGACCCCACAGCCGAGGAAACTGGCTTGGAATGAAGAGAGAATGGCTGAGAAGACTCTGTTGACCGTGACTAGATGCCCCACACGCGTGAGAGAACAAGAGTGCACGCAACACGAGTGTTTCCTCTTGAGGTTGGTTTCAGGTCCACATCTGATTGCAATGTCGCCTATGTCTGGGATTGTTCACTGGGTCATCCATTTTGTGGTTCCAAAAGTGAATTCAAAAAGAACGTCTGATTTACAATACAATGTTTGGACAATGTCCTCTGCATTTTTCCTTATCTAAGCGGAGCTACAGTGCGCACTGCATCTGGGCCCTCCCTGGGCTCTCCTTTCAGTTGTTCACAGGTCCTTCTCCGATTATGCACTCGGACGGACGTCCTCAGCTTCGAACCAAACTTTTTTCTTCTTTTGTTTTACCCAAGATTTAATTGTGTTTCTTTTTCATTTTTCTTACAGATGGGGTCCTAGAGAGTGGTCCTAGAGAGCACTACTAGTCGTTCTGTGACTGGTACGAGTCACCACATCTTGGAAGCTGCTGAGCAGAGTGATATGACTCAACAAACTACAGCCGTGGCTTTATCTCTTTGTTTCTTTTATCATCTGTGGGTTGTTACTTCAGCCTTTGCCAGAAGAAGACAGTTTTCACATTCGTCCCGCCTCTCTGCGCTTTAAACAACATCCGAATTACCAAGTAATGCCACGAACCAATGAAAGTCTACATTTTCTTATACGATTTTCTGTTTGATTTCTTTGGCAGATGTGTGCGCCGAAATGCGTCGTCTTAGCTGCGCGTCAGATCCGAAGTTTGACAACTTATTAAACCCGAAAGATTGTCCACTTTTTCGTGTTTTTTGATCATCATTTATATCTCCTCAATGTCACTGAGTGCGGTTTGAAAGCGGGGTTCACAGGAATATTGTTCGGTTTCGGTAGTGTTTGGATCTCCCCTCATTTGTTGTTTTCGCGGCTTCGGCGATCTTGCCTCTCGATCGATTGAGTAGCATCCCCTTCGTGGGGTTATCCAGTGCTCTGTCCAGTTTCGGTGTTCTTGCCTCTCGATCGTTTGGGTAGCTTCCCCTTCCTGGAGTTACCCAGTGCTCTGTCCGGTTTCGGTGATCTTGCCTCTCGATCGTTTGAGTAGCATCCACTTCGTGGGGTTATCCAGTGCTTCGCCCAGTTTCGGTGGTCTTGCCTCGCGATCGTTTGAGTAGCATCCCCTTCGTGGGGTTATCCAGTGCTCTGTCCGGTTTCGGTGATCTTGCCTCTCGATCGTTTGAGTAGCATCCCCTTCGTGGTGTTATCCAGTGCTTCGCCCAGTTTCGGTGATCTTGCCTCTCGATCGATTGAGTATCATCCCCTTCGTAGGGTTATCCAGTGCTTCGCCCAGTTTCAGTGGTCTTGCCTCTCGATCGTTTGAGTAGCTTCCCCTTCCTGGAGTTAACCAGTGCTCTGTCCGGTTTCGGTGATCTTGCCTCTCGATCGTTTGAGTAGCATCCCCTTCCCATTTCGCTATATCGAGCTTCTGGCTTAATTTTCGTTGCGACCCTGTGCACCGGGAGCGACGGGAGTGCGTGAGTGTTTCGGGAGTGCCGCGAGTGAGTCTAGGACTCCCATCGTTGGACTAACGAAGCAGGTAGGTCATCTGTCTGATTGACATCTAGCCGGCCAGCGCTGGAGCAGCTTTATTCCTCATCAGTGTGCAACAAAGTGAGAAACCTTTTCACTATCGTTTCAAGCTGTCACCGGGAAGCAAAGCTGTTCAAACGTGGTCACCAGTGTCTGCGGGAAGCTAGACTATGGGGGTCCGTTTGGTTAGCAGTCGGTGAGGGCTAAATCATTTGACTATATAAACATTTTTTTACAGGTCGCAGCCTTAAAAATCCTCTCAATTGGTTTTATACCTCGAATTAGGGCGCTCCTGGGGGTTCTTTTGTGTCAAGGGTCTTAAAGAGGGATTGTTGAAGGGCGTAGGGATAGTTTATTCATGTATTTTCTCGAGGTTTTCAGGTTCATTGGTTCAACTGATCGAAAGACGATCGGCTTCTCTGTTGTTCCTCTACTCTCGGTTAGATTTGCTTGTTCCTCTGTTTCCTAGGCACATGCTTATCCTACAATTTATTCTGCGTACACTGTCTGAAAAGACTGCCAGCCTTTGTCGTCTCTTAAAGGAAGTCTTGAACAACAGACTTCGATTCTTTTCGTTGGCTAGGCGATGTTTGTAAGACGAAATCTTGGCTTGCACAGGGCTCGACTTTAAGATAGTCTTTCTTTGTTTATCACTTCTTCGTTTCTTCGCCTTTCTTCGTTTTCTGAGCACCTTGGTTCTATTGGTCGTGGCCTGTTTGACGGTTTGTGGGGTCAAGATTTTTGACGCTGAAACGAGTTGGTGGCTGCTGATGGTCATTGGCAGTGACCACCCGGAGACTGTGAGTAAGGCGATGTCTTATGAAGAAGATCTGATGTTTTCAGCGGTGTCATTGGCATTGGCAGGCAGCTTGATGTTGACTCCGGTTCAGAGGCCCATTAGCTGTGGCATGGACACCAAGGACACCAAGTTAAGAGGTTGTTTGAATTCTAGTTTCCTGCTTCGAGATGTAGAGGAAGATCGGATCTCCGGTATAAAGACCAAGTTATTGTGGCTCAAGACACCTTGGTCACCGCTGACTGCAAGTAGCGTTCCCAGGACCAGCGTTCCTCAGAACCTCTATGGGTCGCTGGCCTGAGAGGTTAGTCAGTAGCTAAGAAAGAGAGATCGAGGGTTTTTTGTTGTTAGATTTTTGGATTTTATAAATCTTTAGACGGTGATAGGTTGTAGTGAGAGACGACGAGGGCGGGTATTCCGCTGGTGAGAGGGAAGAGGTTGAATCCTGGACTGGAAGAGGTTGTCGTGCTATCCGCCCAGATGTGATGACCCTCTTGGGGAGCCTGGGTGGTTCTGTCTAAAATACACTACAGTGATAGAGAGGGAGTTCTTGGGAGACCCACAAATTCGCAGAGGATCGCCCGAGGTCTGTTTGTCAGACTTCCAAGTCAATCTGGAAGGAATGCTGCTAGGGAGAGCTTTTCTCGACGAGGTGTTGCATTCATTGTCGTGGAAAGGAAATGAGAATACTGAGCCGATGCTAATGTCGGACGCACAGTCGAAGTGAATTGAGTCTTAAAGGCGAATAAGGCCAGCGGATGTTCAACAGGTTGAGGAGTATGTTGAGTGCGACAGACGGTTGAGTTAGTGTCGGTCTGACTACATCTAGTGAATTTGGCACCTTGTAATCCCAGCACCGGCCAGAAAAGAACTGAGACATATAATATTGATTCTGGCTTCATGTTGAAGCTGTGGAACACCATTCTCGTTGGGTTCGCTGACCGTGATTGAGTCGAATTTCAAAGACTTATGCTCTGCAAGAGAATGCAGGCCATGGATATAAAACAGATGTGTCTTCAAGAGAAACAGTGCCTTGGTCATTTGAACCAAGCGAATTTTGTAGGTATGCATTCCAATTGGTCCGTTTGACGAGGACGAAGCACTGAAGACGCTGACTCTACTCTATGGACTCAAGCTTCTTCGGTAATGCATTCAAACACATCCACCAACATCTCAAAAAACTGGCGGTGTGTCCTCTTAACGTCTTCTCGTGCAAGACACTTGATTTGCGAGAGATATTGAGTTCGGTTCACAGCCGATTTCTCATTTACTCTTTGCTCCCGATCTTTCGAAATTGCGGACCACATCGAAGGGATGTGGAGGAGATTGAAGGTGCCAAGTGAGGCTTGCCAACAGCCAAGGCCCCCTTTAAATGGTTAATGAACAAGAAAAATCCTCTACAGCCTCGCAACAGGAGATCATGCATGTAGAACAAACCTCCCTCGTAGCTCACACGCAACTGGCAAATTTCTTTCAATTAACTGGGCTCGCTCTCTCTCTCTGCTGTTCCACTGGCACAGCCATCCTTCCACTCCGACATGGTAATTACCCTCAAAGTATCCAACTGCAATTTCATTCGCATGTTTTCATAACTCGCACTACCACCACCACCAGTGTGTTTGAGCGTATCGTCAGTCACTTGACTCGTTGCTCGCACAGTCGCGATCCCTCGAGGCGCACTCATAAGCTACTTAGCGGGCTTCCGCTTCGCTATGTTCCCCCGCAGTTTCTGGGTTGCAATTTAAAATTGATGATCATTTCGAGGGCTACAGCTCATAGTTCACAGTTCACAGTTGCAACAAAGCACTTCCTATCTCGCTCCAGTCACTCCTTGGGTTGCGTGGAACTTCGCCCACATTACGGCGTCGCCACTCCACCTCTCTGAAGAGCAACAATTAGTCGATGGGAAGGTTGTTGTTAACAAGTGTCTGCTCCAATCCGCCTCACTCACTCCAGCTGCAGCACTTGAGCTCGAGTTCTTTGAATTAAAACGTGGCATCAAACTTGGAAAATCTATAAAAATGGGGGGGAGAGGGACATAGGATAACGACACACGTCTGGCGAACATTGGCCCCGCTCGGTTCTCCACAATTTTTGCTGGCGTATGCAAGTTTTAATTAAAGAAATTATGAATCCCTGCACACACACATAGAGAACCCGGAATCCAGAATCCAGAACAACATAAGGATCCACCACGGGGAAACTGCATATATTCAACACAAGCACGTGCAGGGGAAGGGGCGCAGCAGGAGCACAGAACCAGGGTAACACACAAGAATATCAGGAAAGTGTTTAATTAAAGTTGAAGATTCCAAGGAAGGTCTGTGCTGTGATGATGGCGCCGATAGGAGGGTTGCTTGGCTGGTTGGTGGTGGTGCCTGTGGTTGCATGCATCTTGCATTTGCATGTACACCACACCACATCCACACCCGCACGCCACTCGTACACTCGGGTGTAGTGGTGCTATGCTGAAGTGGCACATTTCATTTGAGTTCTGGTTTCATAAGAATGGCATTTAGTGGTAAACCTGGACGCGGGGCAGGACAGGGCAGGCAGGGTGGAACTTAGTCTTAACTTGTTCAGTTGTTCAGCTCGCTTAACTGTGTCAGTGGGAATTTTGAACTTGACGTGACGCTGACGATGGTTGGAAATGAGAGAACAGCACGGATGGTACGAGGAACTAGTGGCAAATATGTTTTTGAGAAGAAATGTAAACAACTCCCCTTAGGGCATAAATTATAAACTCAATGATGACGGCGAATGGATGTTGTTGTTGCCGCTTGTGGGTCAAGGCTTTTGCGTGCGAGTGGGGGAAAGGATCTTATTTAAAATTGCGGTGAGAGCCTGGGGGGTATATGGGGTCTACAGTCGCATGTGGTAGTCAGACACACATTACCGCCCATGATAAAAACCTCTAATTGAGAGATGGCATGTGTGTGCACCAACCGAGCGATCAGCGACCAACCCCCTCCAAAGCCTTAAATAAACTCCGTAACCCACCGCCGATAGATCTCTTCGACTGGCCGCTTCCAGCACGGCGGCGATGATACTGAAATCGGTGCTTATGTGGAAGGACACTCTGCCATCCTTGGCAAATTCGGTTCCTTACCAGGACACACATAGCTGAGATCATCCATCATGTGAGGCTTCACAGATGAATCGACTATGGGTTAAGGCATGTGTCGACGCCGGTGTCTATTCTGCCAGTCATTGCGACTCAGGCAGAGACTACAGCGGTAAAGCAAACTCTGCCAATTTAATTTCGAGCACACATATCGTCGTCTCATCAAATCTCTGAGTGCAATCACTTCCAACCGAACCGAACTGAAGCTCCATTTTTCCAGCAAACTGTTAAAATTCCCAGTTCGCAGGCTTAGTCCGCATTTCGCAATCTCCGTCTGTCTCTTCTCTCTCGTCTCTCAGTATAACCAAAGCCCACAAAGTCCACCGTCTCCTCAACACTAGGAAACACCTAAGACTCAGTTTGCTTTATACTTTAAAATATGTTCGTCTTCCTTCCTATTGTTGCCATTGCACAACCGCGAGAATAATAGGTATTCGTAGGTATTCGTGCTTTATGGAGCTCCTCTAGTTTATGCTCGATTAGAGTGGCGGCGGTGGACCCATAGGAGGCATCTTAAGTCTCCTACAAATTTTGTAAACAAACCCAAAAGCCGCTATGGCTGCTTGACCTTTACCTTCTCTTAAAGAGAATGTATTCGAAGGAAGTTTATGACCTCTTGGTGGCTTCTTCGCCTTCTTCTCATTCTTCTTTCTCTTCTTATTCTTCTTCTCCTTCTTCTCTTTCCTTTTCCTCTTCTTCTTCTTATCCTCTTACTTGTACTTCTCCTTCTTTTGCTTCCTCAACTACTTCTCCTTCTCCAACTTCTACTCCACCTTCTTCTTCTCCTTCTACTCCTTCTTCTTTTCCTTCTTCTTATTGTTCTTATTGTTCTAATTCTTCTCTTTCTTCTTCCTCTTCTTCTTCAGACGAATGCTTATCCTCCTACTTTTACTTCTCCTTCTTTTGCTTCCTCAACTTCTACTCCGTCTCCAACTTCTACTCCTCCTTCTTCTTCTCCTTCTTCTTCTCCTTCTCCTTCTTCTTCTCCTTCTTCTCCTCGCCCTAGTTTTTCGTGTTGCGCTGCAGTTTGAAGTGGACCTGGGCCTCAATTAACAAGCCTCTCCGTCTATAACGACCTCTGGCCACGACCTCCCTACCAGACATTGACTCCTCTGGCCATTTAGAGCTCGACAGAGAGCTCGGAGTAACAGAGAAGGCTTTCACATTGGATGCCTGAGAATAATGTAGATTCTCCTCAGCAAGGGTATGGCTGCAAATAGACTTGGAACTCAGCTGCGACTACTTTAGTACATGGTGAGCGAGATGTGAGCATACATCGAACGAGGCGTACAGAATGTCGCTTCAAAATGTAACCAGAGAAGCGACGGAGTAGCATCGGACTAGAAGACCGAAGGAATAGAAGCTCCTACGTCCAAGACGACTAAACACACAAACACGAGAACTAAAGTCTCTCCGCAAGTTTTAGGGAAATACACTCAAAAGCTTGTTGCCGAATGGTGAATGTATTCAAGGCGACTGCCTGCCAAGGACAGAGTAATAAGAATCAAGCCCCCAGTCAAAGAAGCAGCCTTTCTTCCGATCATTGAAGAAGTCGAGAAGAAAACCGAAACGAACAAGAAAGCCGCAAGACTCAGTTGGTTTGTCGGAAGGACTCTCCAAGGTCGGTGGCGATGTTCTGGCAGGGACCAACATTTGGAACGATGAACTCGTGCACGACGACTGGAATATCAGCCCACAGTGGCACAAAACACTCAGACAGAGAGAGAGAGAAGACCATATAAGCGATGTTTAGGAGGCGAGAATAGATCAAGAAGGGGACGATATGGAATTAAACAGATGTGCCTCACCCATCTGACAACAAGATGACTCCTATGGTTCCCTTGAAAAGGACGACTCGATGAACTCTCACCTGAGTACGAAAGTCCAATTTGCTCGAGTCACTGAGAACAGAGTCATAGAACAGCAAACGCGCTCCTGTGTACTCTTAAACAAATTCTGCTGAATGTAGACGAATGCTGTTTTTCGACAGAGCTTCACCCATGGCCAACCCAACCAACTTTCGACTGCATGCATGAGTTCGTCATTAGTCAAATTAGCAAATCAGCAGTCCCCAATACCCGGTCATCAATATTGCCTCCAGCCGGATGCCTGCCCTCAAAATCTGTCCCCAATGCACAGTTCATTATCCCATTGAATCTAAAAAAGGCTCACTTCATACATTATGGACCCTCCTCTTTATGTAGGTGCCCTCTTCCCTGCTCCCATTCCTTTTGACCCCCAAGCCACCAATTCCTGGCCCTGTACATTCGGTCCACTCCTCTACGAGTGCAAGCAATACACACAATGGCAAGAAACCACACTCGATGACAGAGGAACTAGGCATTTGAGTCTGCTTAGACCGGTCCCCATCGCCAGCCTGACCAACACTTTGGCCAGTTTGGCCCCGTTGACCAATCTGGCCGCTGCCACACCTCGTCTGAAAAGACCGATCACCATCTAGTCAATACATAGTGCGTTGTGCATGTCCCTATCAAATATCTCCAAACCCGAAACCCCCCAGAAACCAAAGTCCCCTTTCCACACCCTAAACACAGACCCCATACCTCAGACCTCAGACCTCAGACCTCAGACCCCAGACCCCAGACCCCAGACCCCAGACCCCAGACCCCATACCCAGACCCCAGACCGCAATCACCAATCCACTGACCTCAGACCTCAGTCCCCAGATCCCAGACCTTAGTCTCCAGACTCCAGACCTCAGATCTCAGTCCTCAGACCTCAGTCCCCAGACCACAGTCCCCAGACCTCAGTCCCCAGACCACAGTCCCCAGACCTCAGTCCCCAAATCTCAGAACACAGATCCCAGACAACAGTCCCCAGACCTGAGACCCCAGACCTTAGACCCCAAACCCCAGACCACAGACCTCAGTCCCCAGACCTCAGTCCCCAGACCACAGTCCCCAGACATCAGACCCCAGACCACAATCCCCAGACCTCAGTCCCCAGACCACAGTCCCCAGACCTCAGACCCCAGACCTCTTTCTAGTCTAGTACCTCTGAGAATCTTTCTGCCGCCCCCCACCTGCCTGAGAACAATCATCTGTTAGCCAAGAGGCAGAAGCGTCGCTATAAAACATCTAATCTACTGACAGACAAGACAACAATTCAAACGACTACGAACGACTACAGACATCACATTTGTACGTCTAAAGCAAATAATTGTAAATCAATCAAATAAGCTACAAATTACCAAGCCACCAGCCTTGAGCCCTTGTTTCGTCGCTATCTTCAGCCTGAGAAGCCCCAGCAGGTACGTTGACCTCCGCATCATAGCCCCGCCAATGCGTCTTCGTCTGTAACCACTTATCCTGCTCTGATTCTAAGTCTAAGACAAAGTTAGGAGATCTTGTCTGCTTCCATAACATCTTCACTGCCAACCTGTAAAGAAATAGGAAGAAAAAAGTAAAGAAAGGAAAAAAGCTGCACCACAAGTCATCTACACTCGTCTCGTCTCCAGTCCACTCCAGCGCCACATCTGAAAATAGAAGAGCAAAGCAAAAAAAACTGCTTCCATATGCCAGCCATCACGGCCAAGCACATGAAAGCAGTTCTCGGGGAGATGGATTAGTAATGTGTGACAAACAAAAGGCTGAAAGGCTACCGAAAAGCAAGCAACCCCTCAGCCACGAGGCCGAAAAACCAGCCAGAGGCCAGTCTCCAACCTCCCAAGAGAACCAGAAATGAAAGAGGAGATTAAGCCTTTTCAAGCTCTGTGTGCGAGTGAGAATGCCTAAAGAGCAGAGAAACAACAGTCGATCCTGGTGAACACAAGTGAAACACACGAGCAAACCGATCGTCCTTCGATCAGCTTAGCCGATGAATCTGAAAACCGAGAGAAAGTTTCAAATAAACTAGCCCTACGCCCTTCAACAACCCCACAGGAGAAGCCTACCTTAGACTGAGAACCCCAGAAGCGCCCTAATTCGCCGACCTGCAAGAGAGAGTTTTATTTAGTGTCTATCTACAAAATGTTAAGGCGGCAAGGTGTTACCCTCCCCGAATCCTAACCAAGCGGACCCCCTTAACTACAAGCTTCCCGACGACACCGATGACCTATGATGTAGCGAGACACGCCTACCTGCTTCCCGAAGTCCGAGAAACAAACGATAATTGAAAAATGTACTCACTTTGATGATCGCTGATGTGGCATAGAGGTGCTCCAACGCGGGCTGGCTTGATGTCTATCAGACTGAAGACCTACCTGCTTCGTCTGTCCATCGGCGGGTGTCCTGAGATGAAGCATACACACGCACACACTTTGTAGCACAAACACGCGACGCGTCGCTCCCGAACAACACTCGCGTCACTCCCGACACTTTCGAGGACACGAAGAATGCGATGAAATTAGACTGGATCCACTTGGATAAGGATGACTTCTGAGAAGAAATAAAAAACACGCCAAAACCCCATTTTCAGCCGCACTCAGGGACTGGGGATGCGAAGATTTCAAACGAAAATTGGTTCAAAAGAAGCGCGAGAAACCGAGCAAAACACTGGAACCCCATTTCAAACCGCACTGGGGATGCTAAACTTGCGATCGGAATGGAGACACGTTAGAAAAACACTGAAAATTGACCGACTCAGACTGCACTGCACTTGGAACGGGGGTAAACACTGAAAAACTGGGGGAGACCCGAGCACTGCTCGATCATCCCATTTTAAAACCGCACTCAAGGACATTGGGGAAAATAAGCGAATGCACGCACTCCCGAAAAATTATTTGAGACGGATTTTTTTTTCAAGACAAAACCGGTCAGGACTTGTTTACGAGACACAAGCGAAACCATCGCGAAAATTACATAAAATCGAACAAAAACTGCGCAAAAAACCGTGGAAATAATCGATTGAATTAATTTACACATTTCCGAACATTGATTAAACAATTGAACACACTTCGCGGGCAACAGGCACGAAAAAAACGAATTTTAATTTTGACGCCACTCGCTTTTCGTGCTCTTACTTCAAAATCTGTGAAACTTCTCATGCATATGTCTATATGCATACACATGCTCTCACGCAACATATGCCACCTGTCAAGAGTGAGCGCAGCATGTTTCTGCAGCTCTCGATCTCAGCCAAGATCCCACCACTCAGCACCCATTGCAACATATTGCACAGCGAGGGCTCTGTGATAAGTTTGTGCATGTAAGCCGCGCTGAGCTGAGGTGCTGAGAGCTCGCACGCTGATTGGCTGGAGGGTGTGCAAAGAATGAGAAAGTTTGTGTTTCAGTTATCTTGCTGCTGGCTCGTGTATTCTGATGGGTATGAATGTTTCTGAGTGGATTTGGGGATTTGTTGACTGTGATTGGTTATGTTCGTTCATGTCATGAATCGTGATCGCGGAGTGCTTGGGTCTCGGTATTTTTGCATTCCCTCCAGTTTTTCTGTGTTTACCCCCGTTCCGAGTGCAGGGCAGTCGCAGTCGGCCAACGTTTTGCTCGGACTTCTCGGATTTTGCAAACATTTTAGTGTTTTTCTAACGCGATTGTATTCCCATCGCAAGTTTATCATCCCCAGTGCGGTTTCAAACGGGGTTCATGTGTACGTGAATATTGGCGAAATGGCATATGCTCGGCGTTTGTATGCATTTTTGTATCAAGACTGAAGGTAAGACCTTTACAGAGGCCGCTCATGCATTTTGTAAGTGTCATATTTATCAAATGTCAGCACCACAATGAGAGTTGATGAACCAGAGAGTTAAGTGGTTACTCAACGATTTGGTTTTGGGTTTGAATGACAGACTGGACGTAAAATGGTCTGATTTCGGTTACCTTACAGAATATTGGTGTCAGTTCATTTATGGCATTT
This sequence comes from Eristalis tenax, assembly GCA_905231855.2. Taxonomy (NCBI): domain Eukaryota; kingdom Metazoa; phylum Arthropoda; class Insecta; order Diptera; family Syrphidae; genus Eristalis; species Eristalis tenax. The sequence continues at coordinate 2,817,513 of HG993125.1, forward strand.
TTCCTGGTCGTCAGGATGTTGTAGATGTGACTGCCTCGGAGCATCGAGTTGGGCTCTTATTGCCCCTTGACGGGTGACATATTTCTACCGGCTGATCTTCATTCTGGGAGCTTCTCAGTTCGTTCCTATTTCCCATCGATCTCCCTCATAGTGACTGAGACAAATGCTCAGTGTCTTGGCAGCTGACACGGTGATATACATAATCGACCAGAAGCTCTGCCGAAAATTTCTTTCTAACACATGTCAAATGAAGATGCCAATGAACAGTGAATTTGCCCCAAATGACTGAGTGTCTGGTAAGGGCTATGCCGTTGCGTCTAAGAGTGACCAGTGGTCATTGTATCGGACACAAGAACCACACAGTTGATCTGATGTCCAGACTCAGCCATCGATTCCTGGCTCTATCCAAGATTTCGTTGTCTGTTTAGACCCTTCTTTCACGACTGTCCAATCTTTCATCTCGATCGACCCTCCAGGCCCCAGCAGATGGCCGTTGTATACATTCCAGCTTCATATTTGAGATCGTTTTTGGCAAGTATTCATGTCATTTAGCGGAGCTTGTAGCGTATATGGTATACCCCTTAACCATCGGTCCAGAAATGGCGACCCATGGCCCTGGAAGAGGCCAATGTCTTCTCTGTCCTTGAGGAGAAAGATGTTGTCACTAAATAGTGACGATACCATCCAATTCGACTGATTCAGACCGAGTCTTTTTCTTCACCACCCCCTGATCCGTCTGGTTGGTCCCCCGAGGATACCAAGCCACGAGGTCATACTCGAACTGAGCATTTCGTCCACGTCCTCCATTTTAAGATTGTAGTTCAGGTCGAATCCCTTATTTTTAAGAATTGATTGTGCCAGGTATTGTCGCTTTCACAAACTCGGCTGAGCTCTGATCGTGACATTTGACTAGTTTGGCGCCATTTTAAAATCATTCGGTTCCAGTTAAGGTCGAGAGAGTTGCTTCGCTAGTTCAGTATTTTCGTGTCTTACAGTATCTGAGCATGACATTATCTCTACTTAAGTCAGAGGGTCTCAGAAGTTTTCGGCACTCCTCATCTTCTTTAGGAGTCTGGTGGGCCTCGGGAACTCGGTCTTTTGAACGTTTTTTTCGTAGATGCTTCAGCCTGTTGTCCACCAAATGCAGGTTTGCCTTTCGTTCTGTCGTTGCTCGCTGAATGAGTGGCACGTACTAGGTTGTCTCGGTCGGTTGGCTTTAAAAATGGGGAATCCACTCAGGCCAAGGAAGGCCTGACCGACGGCCGGCCAAATGTGTCAGTAAGGTCCAGTATCAACCTGACTAGGATTTCACTAAGGTCACACAAGTTGTCAAAGAAGTAGGAGCCCAGTGTGGCTTTCCACGTCGAGGCGACTGCAGGTTGCACACTTCCCTCCTCGTCATTTTGAGAAAAGTCTTAGTCTTTTCAGGTGTAGGCCTAATAAGCAGCATTCGGTGATTATTCAACTGCGGGAGATCCAGCTATCGAGTCAAGACTGGGCCAGATTTGGCGAGTGTAGACATCTGGCATTGACGTTTAGGTCGCTCTGAGTGTTCAGTTGTAACTTGAAGGTAGCTAGGGGAGTACCTGTGTCACCAAAGGTTCCGTCATCTGGCGGTGTGGCGGGGATTTTTGCGAGTTTGTCAGCAGACACAGTTTATGTCTCTATGGCCTGACAGGCGAATGTGAGGCAGTTCGGATATGTCGCCACGAGATGGGCGACAGTTTATGACTGCTTTAGAGTTTATAGAGAACGAGCTTTGAGTCTAATTTGCTGTCTAGTCAGGGTACTCTGCGGGATTTGAGAATTGTAAACTGGTCGATGTGAGGTTTTTTTTTATGTTTCCTAGTGAAAAGGGCAATTCCGGTTTTCTGTGCGTTTATAACTCGGACCATTTTCAGACCCTCATGTTACTTCAGTACTTTGGGGTACTTCGCCGGGAAGGCTATGGCAACGTCATCTGCATAAACAATCGTTTTGCAACCCGCCCCTTCTAGTTTTCGTAGCAGATTATTCAATGCTAGCTTCACAAGGAGGAGGGTCTAGCACTACTCCCTGAGGTGTACATCTTCTGGCATAGCTTTTCGAGGAGGCGTTACCTAGAGTGGCAGCGTTACTTGTGGGTCTACGTCTAGTTCTACCAGTGCCTGTGTGATTGCATGTGGAAAGACATTGTTGAAGGCACCTTCTGTGTCTAGAAAAGCAACCATGGTGTACTCTTCGTGGTTAATGATCTCTTAATGCTTTGTACAATTGGGTGCAGAGACGTTTTCACGGATCTGACAGCTAAAGTTTGGTTGGATCATTTTAGATGTAAGTCAATGAGTTTTTCAGGGATGATGAGTCTGATAAGTCTGAAGTCCTTTTACGAGAGCTCTTGGAAGACTACCTTGTCTGCCAAAGTCGGCTGATCAACACTTTTTTTTAGAGTTGCTTGTACAAGTCGTACGCGTTCTCACCCCTCTTTAGAGTCCCAACGGCACCAAGAAGAGGGCAATTGGAAGCAAATGATAAATCGAACTCAGCTTCATTCAGCTACTCACAATTGTTTACTTTGCTTTGTTAAATTTTAACAGCTGAACTTTCTCTGTCTCTGAATTCGTTGATTAGGCACCATCTTTGGGTCGACCTTTCCCAAAATTTCCTCCCACCCAACTCTTTCTAACTCCATGCTTAGCCCTCAACAAGATCAAGGCACGGACTCAATCAAACCAAAAAAATACAAACCTTCGCATTTGTTCACTTCCATCTGCTAAACATTGATATCTCTCGTTATTTACCCAACGACAGTTACAAGTGTCAACAAGACACAGCATCGAGAGCCATGTTTACGCACGTGACGTTTGCCTTCAATTAGTCGCTTTTATCTCCGCTCGTCGGAATCGTAAACAAATTAAAATAATCCACGGATTTGTTTATGATGTTGACTTTTCGTTAATTTTTTAATTTTTTATTTGCTTTCTGTTTGCTTCGAATGGCTTTTGTCTGCTTCCCTGGAACACTGCAGGGTGAGGGTGTGGGAAAATGTGTCGCACAATGGTAACCTCAAATGAGAGTTATGCCGCAGTGAGGGCAAAACCCCAGTTTTTGAAATGAAAATTCCAAAGTTCCTCAGCAGAATTGTGATTAAATTAGAAGGCAGGACCAGGGATTGTTCCGAGTGGACAATGACGAGCACTGAATTGCTCATTTGCCTGAACAGGACACACTGCGGACATTCAAAGGGAAACTGCTGCGAACTGCCAAGGTACGAGATTGAACCCCATTGTCGGGGAATATGAGATGGCTGAGAAGTGAAATTGTATTAATGTTCTTTGAGCGGAGAGGAGTGCGTTTGATGGTAATGACAATGATGAGGTGTGGCGTCAGGGTGGTGCTTGTGGTTTTGGCTTAGTGTAAACTACTCTGGGGGGTCGTCCTTATTCAGTGAAGGTGCTGATTCCATGTCCACCGTCGTTGGTCGATACTGCCTGCTTCCTAATGCGACTCCAGTTTGGAGAATGTGAAGCAAAAGTAAAGTGGGACCAATGACACACTCTTGCGTGACTCCGGTGGTGTCAAGGCCTTCTCGATGCCCAACTGACATGTCACTTTCGTCTCCAGTTTGTTGAGGACTCGAGTGACATCACTGTGTCTAGGCCGTGGGTGGAGAAAATCTCGGCCTGGCTTTACTAACATGTCCGATTCACGGGACACCAGTTCTCCAATGTTGCTCTATTTAGGATGCGACTTATTGGGCTCTCATTTCATGGAGAAAGACCGTCCGACCGTTGATGACCGTTGGGCTCTTCTCTGATGCGTTTGGTGGCATGGAAATGGTGCGAGTATAACCATCATCGCTTTGAGGGTGATTTTCAGGGGGATTATTTCCCCCTTTCAGCCCCCTTTCAGTACCCCCCATTCAGGTATTGTCAAGAATAAGCGAAGCTTTTTCTGGAAGGTTGTTACCTTTCATAGACTCCCGTGTGCGAATTGTTCTCCTTGAAAATGCCGTGCAATTTGTTTGCCCTGGGTTTCATCAAAACTCCTCATTTCACTGGACCATGACGGTCACGAAGCGTCTATAACAACGCAGCTTCCATTTTCAACATTTCCGATCTATGCAATGTCTCGCGTTTCTCTGCTCCGGAAACTGATGTTTTATACACTCGCGAAGTGTTTTCTTTACCTTCCTAATTCCCACAATCGTGGCTTTTCTTTCCGAATTGTTCATCTTACAGAACCGTTCATGTTCCGAGATTATACAGTAGTTCCTTTTCGCGCCGCTTAAGGACGCCATTGCTTGCGGTGATCTTGCGCAGCTGTTGACCCCCTTCAACGGATGTCGACAAGAGCGCTTGTTCTATCTTGTCTTGTGAAACTCTTCTTTCTTAACCCAACCTCTGGTTGTCAGGTATAAGTCAGAGGTCTTGCCTCTCAACGTCTGCCCTATAAATACCCCGGTCTCCTTTAACGCACCCAACTTGGTTATGTTTTGCAAACGCCACGTCTTCCAACCGATTCAACATGTTTTTCGTATCGATCGAATTGTTTCCATCATTATCAGCCCCATGTCCTCCTCCCTTCATCCGCAATAAAAATTAAATAAAACATGCAGAACTGATTAAAAGCACTTCAGTTGCTCGCACAGAACGAGAGAGAGAGAGCTCCTACAGACTACTGTTGTGCATGATTTTTGAAGGACAGCACATTTCATTAAAATTGCCAGCACAACAGTACAACATCACCTCATTCCATTTGCGACTCCATCTGCTTGCCTGCTGGCCTTATTTTAGCCGTTTCACCACCTTCTTCTTACCCATCACAGGACACAGAATTGTTAAATAAAATTTGTTTGCTTTGAATTTTTTAAATAGCTCTTGATGAGATTTTCAAGTATTCTCAAATGAGTTTTTCCCTCTCCCCTTCCCCCGTCCGCTCCTTCCACCACTCACCACCCGACGAGAGCAAGGATAATTCCGTAGCAGAATACAATTTTAATATTCTCTTGCATGCACACATGTGTTTCGACCCGGTCGGGCCGCCACCCATCAGCAAGAGATATCCCATGAGTGTGTGTGTGTGTGTGTGTGCACTTGTGATCCTCTGAAGCGTCGTCGTCGTCTGGTGGGGAGGCGCGTGGGCCTACTTTGAGTGGCACTGATGGGGCTGGTTTGTGATACTTTAAATTCATTTTGAACAGGAAGTGGTTGGCGCTATAAAAAAAAAATAATTGAATTTAATTACGCGCTCGATGCGGTGCTGTGATGGCAACTGAGCGACGTGCGTTCCTCTTTGACTCTCAAGCGAGTTTAAAAAGAGACATTCAAGAGGAGGTGGCAACCAGGATGTTCCTGGCGTATCTGAGCAAAACCACATCAGTCTAGGCCAAGAGGCATCCAGCCAAAGAGTCCACAAATTGTCAATCAGCCCAGACGAGGTTAACCTCCAATGATTAACCAAGAACGATTGACCCGCCATCAAGTTGTGGAATATAACTTTGTGTCCCAATCGCCGCGCGTGTGTGGTGTGTGGTGTGCAATCAATAACCACAACAGTCACCGTCATCGTACGTATCACTGTGTGTTCTAGTAAACGAAACGAAACGAAACGCAGTTGAGTTTAGCTTCGAAATTGGATCGTTGCCGTGGGCATTTACGAACGTCGTGTCGTGTCCCACTCATTTAGATACTCATCCATCATATCCCGTCGCATTGTGGACGTCACCGCCGTCGCCCGTCCCCTCGCCATGGGAGCAAACAAATTGTGGTAACATATTTACGCCATCATTATGGGGTGTCGTCCTTATTATCTCTGATGTCCCAAATATGAGTTGACACACAGCACCACCTCGAGCTTAATGAGAAATCGGAAGCCATCCCATCAGCAACGTCCACATGATGTGCACACAAATACACCCGCACCATCAGCTAGTGTGCGGACTTGTGGGGTGGAGACACCGACGAAATGGTGGCATTTTTATCGAGGTGACATATCTTGATCCTGCCGCCAGCACCTCTCATTCTCGTTTTACTCGTGTCATGCCGTGCTGCTTTTAGGTTAAAGTACCTCCGAAATTGTGTTTCTAATTACAGACGTACAGGTGCGCTGTTGTACATCTCAAGATGTCCTTAAGATTTCACTAGTGTCGACATGGGCATGTACTCACACGTGTTTAGGTCGCTCATTCGCACTCCCTTGCTCCCCTCTGCTCTCCCTGTGCGCCAATTTAAAAGCAGACACACGAAGAAAGAAAGCACAGCAGAAACGGAGGCAGCCATCAGAACGTGATCGTAGGAGTCGCTCGATGTAATGGCAGTGGATGGTATCCTTGTTTGTTTTTTTTTTTCCATCCTCCTCCACCCCTCAAGCAGCCCACTGCTCAGTGTGTGGAAGTGTCTTACGTAAGTGCGGCACCAGTCTGGCGTTTTAAAAGCAATTCCCATATCTCTTCTCCTCGGTGCTGGTTATAATATCCCCCTTTCGCAGGGCTCCATTTTAATGGACAAAACACTGAAAGCGATAATTATGACCGCTATGACTGGCGTGCACACACTCAGTTGTGTATCCTTTTGTTGTCTCTCCCCCACGATTGCATTCGCCAGTAATCGATTGCCAGTCAGGGGACGACTCGGACATCCACTTCCGACTGCAATTACCAAAGACATGGCATTAAGTGCCAATTAAATGAGTGGGAGAGAGGGAGTGAGTGAGAGTGTGTGAGAGAGAGAGAGAGAGAAGGAGAAAGGAATCGTGGAACATTGGAAAATCTGGCGCTGCTAGTGGTTTTGGATTCGAGTCCAATGGCATTGCAACGATGTATCCGGTTAAACTTTCAAATTGCTCACTGCCAGAAGCGGGATGAGTGGAAAATCGATGGCGGGACGGAAAATCAGTCACAACACAAAAATCCTACCACCTGCTGCTATTGCTTCTGCTGGCTTCCAAGAACGATAAAAGTTTATTGCGTGCGGCAATAAAATGCGAAGTGAATTGGAAATTTCCGCGTTCAATTGAAAAACGAGGTTTTATGGCCGTAACCCATTCATTTGCAACTCCTTGACGATGTCAAAGACAGACTAAGGGCTAGAGAGAGTGTGAGGAGCAGAGGAATGTTGGCGTGTACTTAAAAGGTGTCTTCGCACGTGAGAGGGCGCGGGCGGACGTACATGACGACGCTAACTGGGAACCATCCGACAAACACGCTTCAAGATCTTCTTGTCAAAGTGAGGAGGAATCGCACAGTAACACAACGGAATAAATGTATCAAAATGTTTAATAGCAGTGTATGCGAACGAAGGCTTACGACGAACAGTCGCACGCGAACTGAATAAGGACGAGGTGTTCGAAATGAAATTTAATAGCAATCGCTGTAGATGAGGAAATTTATTGGCTGACGGCCTGCACTTAAGATCATGGATTAGGCGCTTAGCTGGGGTGGGTAGGTGATCTAAATCAAATGTGAATGGATGATGAAAAGGGTTATGTTGCCTCAATTTGGAATGAAATTAGCGTGGCATATTTTTGAGGTAGCTAGCAACTGAAGAGATATTCGCTATTTTGGACCGAGTGGACTTCAGGTCTGAAATTAGTAGATTCCAGTGCTTGTTCCAGAGATTCATTGTTCTTTGGTGCATACTTTCGGGTGGCCGTTGTAAGTCATCAAAGGTTAGTAGCCCTCAGACATGTTTTTTCACACAATTCCTCACCAATGAGAGATCTCAGTCTTATCACAGCTATTTCTTCGGATGATTATGCATTCCAGTGCTTCTTCCAGAGATTCATTGTTCTTTGGTGCATTCCACAGGGCGGCGGCTCGAAGGTGTCATGTGTTCATATTCTTTTCACACTAATCTCCATCCATCGAGCTCGAATCCAGTCAAATCGAACTCTTATCACATAACCCGTCGGATTTTTCCGCAGGAGATTATGCATTCCAGTGTCCTTTCCAGAGGTTCATGGGTGTTTGTTTGCACAGTTTGAGGAGCAGACTTAAAGGTGGCGTCTGGAATAAGCCGACGGACAATGTCAAATCAATCATACTTTGACTTTTGGAGATTATTATTTCCAAGCATCCTGAAGATTCTTTGTTTCCTGCTGCAGACGTTTTGGTGGCGACTGGCTGGTGTCATGTGCTCTCATACCTATCTTGCTGACTCAAGTCCCCACCAATTGAAGCTGCATCCAAAGGGCTCTAGTCTTTTAACTCAAGCCTTATGCGGTGACTTGAAAAGACGTGTGATTCCAGTTTTCCTTCCAGGCAATCGTTGATGTTTGGTGAATACTTTCCAGTGGCAACTGTATGATGTCATATGTCAGAAGTTATTTTCACTGAAACGAAACTCTCCGAGGTTGAATGCAGTGGCAGCACAGTCTTAACGTTGTGTATTCCAGTTTCCCTTCCAAAGATTCCTCATTATTTGATGCATACATTCAGGTGGCGACTGGAAGGCGGCACGATAGCGACGATAGAACTCCTCACAATCAGTCGCCTTCCCTACCCACTGAGGTGTAACATTCACCTCCCACGGAAATTATCAAAGTCGATGGTAACGACACCAAGGCAACAGGGCTTTCTGTTGTCACACCCACTCACTCTCTTCCCCCTCCCCCCAACGTTGTCAATAACAACTGTAAGATATCTAAATATAATTTAACAGCTCTGCACCGCCCTCTCGCGCGCTTCGGTCTAGCGTTGTACATCCCACGAGAAAACAGCTTCATCATCTCATCAAACTCCCCTGGTGACGAACTTTTACGATCACGATATGATTACCTTCTTCGTTTTTTTTTACGGCGCCCCCAAGACCTGAGACTCCCAATCCCCAACCCCCAATTCCCCCACACACCATCCCTGAGAAGTTATTAGGTGCAAAATTGTCCCCTAAGAGGTTCAATTTAATCCTCTTTTACGTTGTATCTGCGTCAACAAGGGATCAGCAAAAACGAAACGGAAAAAAAAAACACTCAACGTTGAAGAAAGATGAAAAACTGCTCACACCTCATTCTCATCTCTTAATTGAGTTCTTATGTCACATTTTTAGCACGCACAAGATATACACTCGCTTTGGGCCCACTCGTTCACGCAACAGCCTTAATCCAGGGAGGGTGCACAAATTTGTAATTGTTTGGAGGTTATGTGCTGGGGAGCGAGCGGCGGCAGCTCTTAGATCCTGCATCCTACAATCAGAGGTACAAGTTCATTAAAATCCTTTAAGCAGGTCTTAAAGTGGGTGGGCATGGTGCGGATGGTGTGGGTGTGGGCGGTCGATAGCAGTGTCGCAATCGCAGTCGCAATGAGGATTAAGCTCCACTTTGAATGGAAAGTTGGCGATTTTCGAGGATTTCGAAGCACAGCGACGATGATGGCAGTGAATGTGTATAACATGGGTATTCAAAATCCAAGGGATACAAACTGAAATCGCTGAAATCCCCTGCACAGCAGCATCCGTATTGAATTTAAAATCGTGTACACACACACGTAGGAAAAATGCAAAAATACGCTTTGCAAGGAGTCCCGGAATCCCTGTATGATGTCTGTGAATCGATCGTGAAAGTGTAGTGTTGTGTTGTGGTGGTGGTGGTGGTGGTTTGGGTGTATCGTGTTTCTGTAAAACTGAATGAGAATATTGGCACGTACAGGCTACTGTGGGGTCGATCGATGTAAGAGGTAACCTCCTTCGGCTTCGGGGCATCAAACGAAATAAATTCAAAGGTGGACCTGTGTAGAGTAGGTGGACAAGATGGCTAGCACCAGTGGGACGACGTTATAGAGGAAACCGACGAAACCGATGGCGCACACTAGTGGAGAAGGATCTCAAACAACTTTGGGTGCCATTTTGGCTGAGAAAGACAGCTGTAGAATATATGTGCTATCGCCCTCTGACCGGTTAGACACATCAGTGTGTGGGAAAGGGACGGTAACAATTTGGACGGGCGGTAGGAAAAATAAATAGTAGTTCACTTCGCGACAGTTTTGTAGCTATTGCCTCTAAAGTCTTGCCCTTAAAAATGGAACCGAATACGAAAGCGCGAAACCAATGCACAACCTTCTCTTTTGTCCACTATTTGTCGTTATTCTCAATCCAAAGCATGGGTTTCTGACTGTTCATATTTTTGTACAGTCTATTGACCTTTCGATCTCATTTTTCGATCATAATTGATTGCCTTCCTTGAAAAAGTGAAGACTGTTGGGAAATACCAACCCATGATTTAAAAATGTTCAATTCTTCTCTAGGCTCGCTGGAATAATCGACATTGTCGTCATTGTGTGTCCAAATTTGTACATTTCTGAACTTAGTTTCATTTCCCGAGAATGTGCGACTGACTGCCCCCATTTGTATTCACTTCTTCCTTGACTTCATCCACATCTCAGTTGATATCACATCAGAGTCTGAATGAAATTGGGTTTTGAATTGAGGCTGAAACCTTGCGGAAACTCCCTCAGAATTGAATCAGAAAAAGTCCTCAAAACAGCGCATGAAAGTCCCATCCAAAGCACAGTCGGATCTGAATGCTGAAAATGTAGTAAAAATTGCGTAAGGATGGCGCTTTAATCAGGCGTCGAAAATTGTCGTCTAAAATGTCGCGTGAATTCCGGACCCCGTCATGTCGGAATTGTCACAATCGTGTCTGAAAACATCCGACGAAATTTTATCGAAACTGCGCTTCAAAACAGCGTTCAACACATTTCCGTCAGAAATGTTGTCCAAATTACGCCTACAAATGTTGTCAGAATTCGGTCAGAAATGGACGTCGAAAATGTTGTCCGATTTGTGGCTGAACGCATCGTCGAAATTATGTCTGAATTGCGCAGGAAACAGTAGGTACCGGAGAATATCATCGAATTCTTGACGGAGTCATCGGAAATGGCGTCAAAAATATCGGTCAAAACCTAGTGGAGTTCCGTCGGAAATCATAGTCGAAATCGCTGTCGGATTCGTGCTTAAAACCGTCGTCAAAATTACGTCCAAGTCACCAGAAATCCGCGTTTACCTCGCCTGATATTCTCGTCAAAAAAGTTGTCGAAATTCGTGCCTGAAACAGTCATCGAAAAATGTTTTCGGAATCATGTCTAAAATCGTCGTCGAAAATACGTCTGAAATGCGTCAGAAAACTGACCATTTAACGATGACGAATTGCGTCGGAAATTGTTGCCTGAATCTTGAATCAAAATAACGACGCGATGTTGGAGGCGCGCCTGAGTACGTAGATCGAAATAACTTCGAAACTGCGTCTGAAAATCCGAAAAATCGCAAATCGCATCAGAAATTTTCGTCGTCCGAATTGCGGCAGAAAATGCCGTGCGTCGAGACATGTCGTCGGAATCGTGTCTCACCTGTCATCAGAGTTGCGTCGAAAATTGTCGAAAAAAATGTTGTGAGTATCGTGACTCGTCGTCGTTGAAATGAAAGAGGCGTCCAGATCACATTGGCATCCACACCGTCGTCGTAAATAGTGTTGTCCAACGTAATCAATATCTTGTCGAAATTGTACCCGAATTCACATGGAAAACGTCATATTGGACACAAGTGCTAAGAAAGCTTAGTCCTCTCCTTAACTCACATTCCCCACGTTAACCCCATTGCTCTCAGCGATCTCCCTTCAATTGACCCGTCCCATGTCTGCTATTGCCATCATCTCCTCACACATCCTCTGTGTGTCGCTCATTCCACAATTGATTCCCCACGAAGCGTGCACTCCGTCAACAGCACCTCACCCCGAGGCAACCCCACTGAATCACTGTGTAACCTTAGCTGCCATACTGCATCGTTAATGTTCCCACGGGCGTCACAGGATGATATCCTTTTTAGAATGTTATCGGCAACTTGAAGCCAGCCAGTCGCTCCTCATCTGCATATGCTTCGTTGCTTGCTCCTCCACCTCCATCCAAGAACAGCACACTCGTCTCGTTGTGTCACGAATCTAAATGGCAAATTCTTGTTTTCCGAGTTCCTGTGTGTGTGTGTCTTTTTGTTATTTTTTGTTTTGTTCGTTGCTCTGGCAGTTTTCCACCCACTTACGGGCGTATCCCAGCAGGAGTAGATTAACATCATTACATATCCGAAACACGGAATGGCAAAATATTTTCGAACACCAAACCTCGGATGGGGGGGTGGAGTGTCTGTCCAGGGCAAACATTCTTGGACGGGGCATGGGCATGGGCTGCGTCCACACGGCACAAGAACAAACGTGTAACACTGTGTAGAAAAATTCCAACATCCCCAAAACCGTGAAATTAGTCCCGACAGGGCAATCAATGCGAAGAGGTCGTGCCTCGGAGCAGGAGCAGGACCACGATGCAGAGCTTGTTGTACATCCAAACAGGAGTTGATGTATCTACAAATTGATTATGTATTCCTAAATAGGCCTTTAAAATTCATGAAGGCCAGCCATCTAAATGCAAATGCTGTGCGTGCGGCGGGATGCGTTCGATATTTATTCTGCTCTCTCTCCCAAGAGCAGCGGCAGCAGATTCCCTGGGCGGAGCTTTGATGATGGATGATGATTCCTGAATTGTTTGTTTGTCGCGGGGCGGAGGTGGCTGATGGCATGGGGCTGGAATGCCCATGAAATGATAATGTTCGTCATGAAGTTCAAAGGACAGGTAGTCTTTGGTTTGAGCGTGATTAACTTTTTGGATAGCACTCGAGTGCGTGGGCCAATTGATTTGGAAAGAGTCGAGTCGACTTTGAGAGCAGTTTCCTCATTCATAATGCAGCAGCAGTCAGTGTGGTCAGATGATGTACGAGGAGTGGCGGTGAAGTCAAGGAGAAGATGAAGCTGGCCACGGGGCAGTCCGTAGTTCTTAAGGGAATGTGTTCAAATTTGAGTCGTCGTTTGAATTACGGGGCATTTTTGCTACATAAGATTACATCAGACTTCAATGAGCAAAAATATGAGAGGAATATGGTTCTTCTGTTTCATAGATCCTGTCCATTCGTTGCTTTTTCTTTATACCATGCTTCCTTCGTTTTGTTTCGTCTTTCCTTTGGCTTCGTCTTTCTTTCGGTTTCGTCTTTCCTTTGGTTTCGTCTTTCCTTTGGTTTCGTCTTTCCTTTGGTTTCTTCTTTCTTTTGGTTTCGTCTTTCCTTTGGTCTCGTCTTTCCTTTGGTTTCGTCTTTCCTTTGGTTTCTTCTTTCCTTTCGTTGCTCCCCCCATCCGACGTCTACAGCAGGCGCGTTCTTGTCCCCGTGACAGTCACACTACCCACCTAACCTCTGCTGATGGGCACTTATCACTATTCCCACCAAAAACCGATCCCCCGCCAGTACCCTCCTCCTACACCCACACCACACCATCGCCAGAGCCATCATCAACAGAGCCATCAGCAACTCAGCACATTCGCAGCTATCCCCAGCAGTCATCGCAATGACACATCATAATCCTTTGTCCATCAAAAACGGAAAATAATATCATAATCTCTTGTCTGTCGGAAAATTATGATTTCTGCCAACCAAGTGCTGTCAAATAGATGCCATCGTCTCCCCTCGGCAACCCCCATTCCACGCCCGCCCACGTCGTTCTGGGTAATTATGCATTTGCTGCGACTCTTTGTACTTTAGCACGAGCCTAACTCAGTTCTTCTCTGCTCAGCTCAGCTCAGCTCAACTCATCTCCGGGGACACACACACACACTGAGCATCACACTACTGCGGTACTAGTGGATGGCGGCAACATCATCCCCTCCCCCGTTTTATTGCGGCTGCTTCATTATTGTTCTGTGCCAGAACTGTCAAACTTCGAAAACCCCCAAAAGTGCTGTGGAGATAAAACCACGTAATTAGAGGCAAGCTACCGCTGGCACGAGTGTGAACCGGACAGAGGATGCCGCCTCTGCCCCCGTGTTTGTTTGTTGGCATGGCGAGAGTCAAGCTCTGAATTGCTGCAGGATATTAGAATACTCGTCTCGTACTGGCTGGCTTGTCCTTGTGTCGCAATTTCGCCACTTATGCTATTTTTCTATCCAATTTTTGTTTTTGTTGTTTTCGAGGACTCTTTCTGTTGTCACATTGTGTTCTCTTTGTTCACAGAAAAGCCTCTCGAAAGTGAGTGCTGCCGGAAGAAATTGAATCCGTTGTACACTCAGTGAGCGCGAGAGAGAACTAGGTCAGCACTGGGTAAAGAAAAAAAAGAAGAGGAGGCGGAGTATACTCCAAATTAGAATTTATGCTGGACATTTTCTTGTGACTCGTAATGAATCAGAGTTTAATTGCCGCTTTGTCCTGCAAGCGCACCCGGGAGCCCCGAGACCTGCTTCGGGGGTCAACCTTGCGAGTCGGTCGTGGAGCGAGGGTCGGGGTGTGCATGGGTGTGTGTTTCACTTAATTATGATTGAATTAATACCCTTAGGACGTGACTGTTTCGAGCGGTCCTGACACGGCCCGGGTTGAAATTACTGCACTAATTGAGTTATTGTTATGAATGGAGGGGCAGTGGGGGCAGAAAATCCTTTTGTTCTCTTTGTACGGAGCAATCTTGCAAATGAGGTGATTAGGGTACAATGCGAGTCTGGATAATGGTCATATATTGTCGTAATGGCGGTTGTGGAGGTCAATTGCAATTGTGGTGCTCTTTCGGGGGCTCCTTTGAAGCCCATTAACAAGTCCCCGTGAGATTTGTGAATGTAATTGCGTTCCTTTCCAAGGATTCACATTGGCGCGACAAGAGAATGCATCGTCGATGAGAATAGTGTGATGAGAGTCGAGACGACTTTCAGTGAACAGTCGTTTAACGAGATGCCTTACAATGCTGTGCAGGACACTGTGCAGTAAACAAAGAAAACTTTGTCTAGTGTGATTGTTCCGTATGAAGCGTATGCTTGCCCGGCGTTCTTCAACAACAATCGAAGTTTTTCCACGACTTTATGGATCCAGCACGCGCTCTGTCTCTCCCTGTCTGTCTATGTCTCTCTTTACTTTGTTAAACTTGCTCCACTCCATCTGTGACTCTGACTTATTTTTTTCGGACTGCGCTAGGGTTTCCTCGGTTCGGACTGGGTTTCCTGTAGTCATACCTTTCTAGGTCCCGCACAAGCTTTAAATTTAGTGAGTTTGCTTAAGGCTTATGTTCGCTGCCGGGATCTGGCCCCTGCCTTGGTTGAATCGTGGCTTTTCTACGTAATGGGGGATGGGCGTGGTATTGAATATAGATCTTGCTTGCAATTTAACACTGACTTGGCACCTTGGTGAGGCTCATGACTAGTCACAAGCCCTATCTAATTTTGGGACAAGCTCAGAGCTTAAGTCTGACAGTGACTCTGGTCCTCGTTCTGTCTCAAACTCTAGCCTAGACTCTGACTTGTCTGTCTGGAACGTGACCTGACTCTGGCTCAAATACGCTGAGTCTTATGCTCTGGCATTGACTCTGGCACTGATTGTAATTCTGGTTTTAAACAAACTCGATCTGTCTCAAACCCTCGCTCGGATTCTTTGGTAGACTTTGGTTAGCGGCCTGACCCCATCGCTAGATCTCGCCTTAACTCTTGCTCGGATTCTTGGTTTAAATCTGGCTTAAGGCCTAACCTCGTCCCAAACTTTCTGGCCTTGACTGTGTTTCTGACTGATTCTATGTCTGGCTTTCACTCCGGCTCTGGGTGCGACTGTCTCTCAAGCACTGACCTCGACTCTGATCTAAAGTCTTGCTGCAACTATAGGCCTGTCTCTGATTCTGGGTCTAGCACTAAACCTGGCTTGGACTCTGATCCTAGCTCTGTCTTAAACTGTGGTTTGTCTCCAAATCTGATTAATTGCCTAATTCCTTGTCTAAGTCCCTGGATTTGGTTCTGACTCCGACTAAGTCCGACTCAAAGCCTTACTTTGACTCTGACTCCGACTGCGAGTCTGATTTAGGCTCTGATTGTTGCTCTGTCTAAGACTCTGGCACTGTCTAAGACTCTGGCACTGTTCCAGGCAGCGAGTCTGATGCAAGCTCTGATTGAGGCTGTGTCTCAAACTCTGGTTCCGTCTCAGGCCGTGGGCCCTAGTTCAGGGCCCTGATTGAGGCTCTGTCTAAAACTCTGGCACTGTTTCAGGCTGCGAGTCTGGTGCATGCTCTGATTGTGACTCTGACATAGGCTGCGAGTCTGGTGCAGGCTCTGATTGAGGCTCTGTCTGAAGTTCTGGCTCTGTATTAAGGCTGCGAGTCTGGTTCAGGCTCTGATTGAGGCTCTGTCTAAAACTCCGGCTCTGTCTTAAGGCTGCGAGTCTGGTGCAGGCTCTCAAACTCTGATTGGGGCTCTGTCTAAAACTCTGGCAATGTTTCAAGCTGCGAGTCTGGTGCAGGCGCTGATTATGGCTCTATCTTAGGCTGCGAGTCTGGTGCAGGCTCTCAAACTCTGGTTCCGTCTCAGGCCGTGAGTCCTAGTTCAGGCTCTGATTGTGGCTATGTCTAAAACTCTGGCACTGTTTCAGGCTGCGAGTCTGGTGCAGGCTCTGTCTCGAGCTCTGGCTCTAGCCTAACTCTGCTTCAAGCTACAAATGAGGTTCTGGCTCAAAATTATTCTGCGAATACCAAGAAAGGCTCAGATGGGACGACGCAGACTTCGAAATAATGGAAATTTCGTCCAGTTTTGGCGGCACTCAGCTTCACCGAGGTATCAACGGTCTTCAGAGTACAGTTAAATCCTTTTCTTTGTCATCACCGCCATCACCAATAATCATTTCCCACCGCAAATGAAAAAAGCCGGAGACACCAAAGCAAACATCATCGACGGGAAAAAAATACACATTACATCAGAAGGATACTCGGTTAAAATGCAATTTCCATTTGGCCTTTGGTTGGGCTCTTTAGCGCACACGGCGGCGGCGCCACGGTCGTCGATTCGTCTCTGAAAGCAAGGAAAGGAAAGAAAGCGTCACTTGAGCCGCGCGTCGCCAGACGAGACGCTTTCGCCCGAACACGTCTGCAACGAAATTAAACTGTACGTCCGCTTGTGCTCAGCCCCTTGCATTCCATTCCTTCCACGCCGACACTTGGACATACTGAGAGGGAGAAATTGAAATCCATTTCTGTGAAATCATTCATTTTACACCTTTCAAATGAAAGGAAAAGCACACACAGTGAGACAGCCACGTAGCGCACAGAAATGCAATTCAATCTGCGAATGCAAACGAAACGGAAGAGGGATGCAAATGCAATTTCCCCAAAACGATCCCAAGGAAACCCCGGCGAAAACAAATTACCCGCCCACTAAAAACCTTTAAGAGTCAAGCAAACGAGTCCTCGTTGGCATCATCGTCGTCGTCGTCGTCGTAGTCGTCTGCCTGCCTGCCTGCTGTCGAGCTCTGGAGGCATCATTTGCCGACTTTGCTGACTTTCCTCCTCGTCTCCCCTCATTCGTTCGTTCATTCGTAGGGAAGTGCCAATTGATGTTGGCTTGTCATTTCCCAGCCTCCGAGGTGATTTTTCTTTTGCCGTGAAATGAAAATCCCGTGTGAAAAATCGTTGCCATCTTTGCGGCGCAGTGGCAACGGCGGTGGCGGTGACTGTAGCGACGCGCCACCAAGCGAACAGTGTTCCGCTCAAATTAAATTGAATAAGTGGGCGCCGCGCACTGTACATACCGCAACGATTCGCAGGACTTCGTGCTCGGGTGTGTAAGTGGGAGTGTGTGGCTGGGGAGGGGGGGCACAGGCAAGTATGGAATTTTCCTCACGCGACCACTTGTGAAAATGAATTTTTAATTGACTGAATGGCGGCAGATGGACGTGGCGTGGTTTCGTACGTGGAAACCAAGGTGTACACAGGGTGACTCTGACTTGAGTTGAGGGAGGAAACAAAAAACGACGTAAAATTGGACACAAAATATGGGAGAAGAGGAAAATTTATTTAAAAAGGATTGGACAAAAAATGAGATAATTTATTGAATTTTTCGGTCCATGTGCATCCTTCAGTGAATCCTTTTTCTGGAGAAAAAAAAATAATATCCACGTGAAGTGTCAACAGAAGCCTTACACTCAAAGAGGATAATGGATCTAGATCTGCCTGCTGCCCTTTGTGTGCTCGCTTATGTGAGGATAATTTAATAAAAGGTTCCATTCTCTCTGTTCACTGACAGTGGGATGCGAAAAGCGAAAGTGGAATTAAATTATAATATCAGCAGTGGGCACCCGCACACTACATGACATTCAAAAAATTGTTCATTTCTTCTTTTTTTTGTGTAATTTTTACTCTGTCTGTCGTCGTCGTCCTCATCGTCCGTGGATGGTGATTCCTCTCGAGACAGAACAAAAGGATTCGAGGTCGTATCTCTCTTTGTGTGTGTGTGTGTGTTTTTTTTTCCATTCTTTGTGTGAGACCATTATTTATCGGGTGAAAAACGGTGTAAAGTCGTGTATAGTTAACGTCGTGCTGAGTGGACGGTCATTGTAATTGTCATGACGACGTCAAGGGGAATTTATGCTCGGGAGTGGATTACTTTGCGAAAACAATGCCCGCTTTGAATGCAGACACACATAAGTGCTTCATTTTCGATTTAGAAAGGTGCTTTTAAGGGGATTTTTTTTTCTTATTTTAAGTGGGGTGTCATCAGCATTTGGATTATCTGATGAAACGAGACCCTTGTCCTGACAGGCTTCTGATGGTGACTTCTTCTCCAATGAATGGCATATAACCGTCAGCAGTGAACTCTTTGAGCATGGTCATGTGGGTCAGGTAGGATCTCGTGGGAATTCGTGAAGCTGGCTATGCTGGTGCAGAAGGGATGTACACTCTTTATGGGTACCAGGGCGCACACTGGGTACCAGGCCGCACACTGGGTACCAGGGCGCACACTGGTTACCAGGGCGCACACTGGTTACCAGGGCGCATACTGGTTACCGTGGCGCACACTGGGTACCAGGGCACACACTGGTTAGCAGGGCGCACACTGGTTACCAGGGCGCACACTGGTTACCAGGGCGCACACTGGGTACCAGGGCGCACACAGTACTAGGGCGCGCACAGGTTACCAGGGCTGAGTTCTCTGTGCGAACACTGTGTACCAGGGCGCACACAGATCACATCATTTGCTGTTGATCTGGAGATTTCATCTCTTTGTCATTCTCATGCGATCGAGACTTCGCAGCGTATCGGCGTATCATCGATGTAAGCAGCAGTACAACACGACGCGCTAAGGATGATCTTCCGGAATTGCTACGCCTTGGCTGTAAATGGTTCCAGTATAACCCGCCGTCCCTTTATGTACGCACCCGGTATTGCATAGTCTACCATAACCATTCGCTTCCCCAGCAAAGCCGGTACGAATCTTCTCTGCAATTTATAGACATACGAGCGTCCTCAGCCGAACTAAGCCGAGTTCACATTTCTTAAATTCAAATGTCGGTCCATTTTCGCACACTCCACCCATCTGGCCCTCGTCAGCAGCAGTCCATTACACGGAACCCCCAAAAACATCATAATCCATAGAAGTCTCAACATAGCATCTGCCATCACTGACCACAATCTGAATGCATTCGTTAGCTGCGGCGCACACACAATAAGGAAATTGAATCCATTCGGAGAGCCCCAGGACCTCATCTGTTCTTGTTTTCCCCCCGAAATGCGCATACATTCAATTTCTCCCTAACGATCTCATTCGATTTCCATTCATCCCACATTTTCAACCTCAAAACGAGAGGATACCACATCCAACCCCTAAGTTCCGAAAAAATGTGTGCAAATCGCATTTGCTCAATGCTGTCGTAGAGAGGGTGGGGTGGGTAGTTTTTATCTCAGAGATAACAACAGGCACACACCCCCCCCCCCCCCCCCCCCCACACACAGTATAAATAAATAAACAAATAAATAGATACTCAAAAGGGACACTCGCCGGATATTACGATTGGGCACGTTTCGAGGATTCCAACACTTAATGCTGGGATTCCCGCACCCGGCGCGCCATCAAGATGAAGCAATTCTCAACTTTATTTCTTGGATTTTACATCTTCTTCCCTTTTTTTTTTGCGCTTTACCCTCTTGATGATGCATATGCTTGGGAAGTAGTCAATTTTATAACCCCTCTGACACCATCATCAACAGTGGCGCACACACAAAGGCCTCGTAGCAAAGGTCTGGTAGGGCATAGTTGGTGGGGAGTAGGCAGGCAGCCAGCCAGGATGTTAAATCCTTTCTTTGAGCATTTTCATTCCTCCTGGTTCACTGACACACATTTCATCCAACGAGATGCGCGGGTGGCTGGTCTTGGGTGCGGTTTAGGGGACTCATTGTAAATAACAAAAGGAACGATGTCGATGCTGGCAGCTGGCAGCCAGCAGACGGCAACCGGCAACTCTTCATTGTTTCTCAAGTGAGGGTGAGGCAAACTAGTTGTTCATTGTTCTAGACACATCTTTGGACGCCTAAATTTGCATGAGGAATTCTTAAGGCGTTGTTGGCAAGCGAGCCAGGGAGCGATGTGCTTTCAAAACGGATCGGAACGCTCCTTGGCATGAGGGGCAATGCCCAGGAGACACCTTCCACACACACCACACACACCACACACACCACACACAACCCCCCTCACAAGAGTGGTAAGACTATTCAGTCGCCTTGCAGGAAAATGTAAAGAAAAACGAGGCTTCCTTAATCGAAGTCGCTGTGGGGGCGAATCCTTTTCTTGTATTTTTCTGTTTGCTACCAATTGGTCCTTTCTCTATTCATAAAAGAATAACATTTCAAATGAGAACAGCACACACAACCCTCGCCCACCCACCCGCATGAGCATGGGACCCTCAGAAAGGTATTTTTTTTCTCAGTTTTTTTGAGAATAATCCTTTTGTCATCCTCGTTTGGTCGCTCTGACTCGATGTGTGCAATTTAATTGAGATATAAGATATTAGTGACAGACTTGTGCGGGGCGGCAGGGTCAGTTTTATGTCGGACCAGGGATTTATGTCCTTTTTCTTTGTTTTGGGTGTACGTGCGTGTGTCGCTGGGCCGATGGGTCGATGGGTGTCCCCCCTCATTTCATTGAGTTTCAATGTTTACCTAAGTGGGGATGATTGTTTTGTAAATATAAATAATGTAATTTTATCTGCAAAAAGGGACCAGTGGGGGATGGTTGGCTGGCTGGCTGGTTGGGTGTGTGTGTGTAGGTGACAGAGGACCCATTTGGGAAGTGAAGCGAACCATGAAGGCACTCTCTTTCGGTTGTCGGGTGTGGTTATGATGGATTTTATTAGGTACTAATTGGCAAATATTTACACAAATGAGGCGGGGAAACACACAGCTTGGTGCAGGGTCAGGCAGCGGTGTGTGTGCGGTTCGTGGACTTTGCTCCATTGGTGCCCTGAATATATTTTTGATTGGATTTTTCGGTGAAGCGGGGACGCTGGAAATGTTTTTGTTTTTTAAATGTGCGGATGTACGGTCTGCTTTTTTACAGCTTGATTCCAGGGGGTGAAGGTAATCAGGACAGTCCGGGCGTACGTTTGTTCAATTGTGGGTTGTTGGGTCCAGTCTGCGGTTTCTGAGTCTATACTTACGAGGCCTTGAACAACGAAACTAACGTGAATGCGAAAAGATATCTTGCATGACCTATGCATTGGGCCATGTAGTATGCCCTCAACTTGTGGAGCGCTTGCAACATGTACCTGGGCTTCAACCAACAAGCCTCACCAGCTGGCACGTTCTTTTGCCAGCTGCTTGCAGTTACTCACGCCAGGTTGGTTGAAGTCCTTGTCCACTTGTGTTCGCCATCGGTTCCGTGGCCGACATCTACTGTATCGTCGTATGGCCTAGTCATCTTCGGCGTTGTATGCCTACACACCTGGCTAGCCTCATGTCACTAAGCACTTTGAGCCCGCTCGGTTGGAGTTTGAGTAATGGAACACGTCCGCTCTCGTTTAATTTCGAACTAACGTTGTTTTTCAAAACTACATCACTAGCCTAAAGAAATAATGCCGATTTCATCTACTGTGTCATTACGAAAAGTGCGTAAACTCCAAGGAATGAAAATATATTAAAACGCGATTGATGAGGTTAGGACCCTTTCTAGACCGAATACTTAAGATAGAATATTTATCGTTTCCCTTGGTCTCTGAATGATAAGACGAAAATAAGAAGTAAAATGGTACTTTCACTTACATCCCGTTCAGTTCGTCGTTGAATCCAAAGGAAGGACCAAAGATTGAACGCAGAAATGTTCTCTTCTTCATCAGCTTTTGGGATTGTACAGTCTTTCGCGTCATAGCTTTGCCCCATATTAATGTATTTATTTATCTAGTATAAAGTTTACTACTTTTTACAATAACACATGTATCATTATGGTTTCAAAGAATTTTAACTTTTTTTTTTTCAAAATTTGAAAAATTGTTTGATTCAAAGTGTTGCCCATTTGAAGCTACTTTTTCCCATCTTTCTGGAAATTTGTGGATCCCATACCAAAAGAACTGCTCCGGCTTGGCAGCCAAGAATGAATCAAGCCAATTTTTGATATTCTGCTCCGATGTGAACCGTATTTCAGTGAGGGCGTTCTGCATCGACCGGAAAAAATGGTAGTCAGAAGGGGCAAGGTCTGGGCTATAAGGCGGTTGGGGTAAAACTTCCCATCCACTGTTTTCCAAATAGTTCTTAACCGGAATAGCAACGTGCGGCCGAGCGTTGTCATGATGGGAAATTATTTCCTCGTGTCTGGTCGTTTTTCGACCACTGCTCTCTTCAAACGGATTAATTGTGTTCGGTAGCGTTGTCCATTGATGGTTTCAGCCGTCTTCAACAGCTCATAATATAGCACACCCTTCTGATCCCACCAAATACAGAGGATTACTTTTGCGCCATCGATATTCGGCTTTGCCGTAGATTTAACTGGTTGCACAAGCCAAAATCACCACGTTTAAATCGTGCAAACCACTTTTGGCACTTTCGCTTAGCTAGCGCATGTTCACCATATACTTCCACCAAAATACGATAAATTTTGGCAGCAGTTTTCTTCATTTTAAAGTAATGAAGAAGAACTCCCCGCAAAAACATTTTTTCAGGCACAAAGTTCGACATATTTGAGTGAAAAAAATTATTGTTGCTTACGCTTCAAATGAATGACATATGCTGAAATGACGTACAATGACAGTAGCTTTCCAACGCATGTGCCAATGGAATAATACAAGTTACGCCATCTATTAGCAAGCCGCACGAATTAAGTTATAGTGTGAAATATTGCACATCTGATGCATGTTTTTATAGACATTATCAGATCACTTAATTTACATATATACTGCAATTACTGCACATTATGTCTTATATATTCTATTATTGATCTTTAAAGGCTTGGTAATGTTGTCTCATTTTTGATTTGACTAGGAAGCTCATTGTATAGCTTAAACCCCTTATAGACATGTTTTGAGTTCTAGAATCTCTATACCGTTGTAGCCTAAAATCGAGGTTAGATCGTAGAGTATATGGTTGGACTTCTCCCACGTATTGTTAAACTGGATATTAGATATTCTGGCAACATGCTGTGTTATCTTAAATACGAACATCAAGACATTGTAGGTTATCCGTTGATTGCTGTTTAGCCATTTTAGACAGGGATGAGGTTGATGTAAGACACTAAATTTAATTATTGTTCTCATTGCTCTATTCTTGTCGTATGAGAGATATGGGCTTGGTGGACGGTTCGTCGATTTTCTAATTCAAAATAGTCTAGCCCCTAGGCTCCCTCCGAGAGGGCGCTGCGATTGTAGACCAGGTGGGCTATAGTTTCCTCCTCTTCCATAATCATCACCCTAACTGAAGCGCGAAATAACTGGGTGTAATCTTAGACAGGAAACTTTATTGGGAAATTCAATGTAAATGAAAGAGGCCTATACCTAGGAGTGTTCTCCTCCTGTGGATGGACGCAGCGATTGTCAGGCCAATTTTGAATAAAATCCACCATTTTAAAGCTGTTAACAACAAAAAAAGCTCTTAACAACAGGCCTGAATGCCTAAGTGTCATAGGAGCAATTTCCACTACTCCAACGGCGAAATTACAAGATCTACATGATCTTCCTCCACTTCCCCTGCACTTGTAGAAGACGTCTGCCAAGAACGCCATTAAAATCATCCAGACCAAAGGCAAGCATTTTGGGAAGCGACTACGCTCTCCCAATCCTTGACTTCGAAGCAGCCTTCAGGTGTTATTTGGCAACAAGGGAGGACTGGACTCAAATGAAATAACTCGACATCCGTCCACGTCTACACGGATGGACCAAGGGTGGAAAAGGGCATATGTGTGGGCATTTTCCCCGTTTCATTCCTGACCTCCTTATCAAAGCGGAAGTCCTGGCAGTCCAGGAAGCGGCCAAAATGGTATCAATGCTGGAAATACCACCGTCTGATATTACTATCCTAATTGAAAGTCAACCGGTCATTGATACGATCCCGGCAGTATAAATCAACTTCAAGCTGGTCGCATGTTGCCGCGAAGGGCATACGCTTCTTAGGGTCCTAGGTCATAGAGACATAGCCGGCAATGAGGCAGCCGATGAAATTGCCAGAAATGGGGTCGAAATTTACCGATAAATATGCATTAATCCACCTCTTGCTGATGCCAAGAAAAAAGTGGACGACAAAATCATAGAGCTGGCAATCGAAAAGTGGCCACTTCTGGTGTTAAAATCGACAAACTCGTACAATGCTGCGAATGGTAGTCGGGCGCTAACTGGCCATAATCATCCGAAGACACCACGAAGAAGATGGTACTTCCCTCTATCTTTGCAACTGCCCCAGTCTTTGTCAATTCTTTCAGAACCATCAGGAGCTGACAGAAATTCCACAAATCTCTGTTTTCAAATTCATTAGGATTTCGGCTGGACACTACAGGAGCTACAACTGGGTCCAGCTCCTCCTGTCCCTTTCTCCCTCTACACCTTCGGCCCGTGCTGTGTCTTGAACCCGGACACTTAAGGGTATTAACAATCCCTTGTGCGCGCAAATTATAAAAAAAGCATTACCCATGTGGGTAGGTCACGTATGCCCATGTCACCCAATATCGTGCAGACCCAGTCTACAAGCGGAAGTTCTGAACTCAGTGATGACGCGGATAGCCCTGATTATCGGCCATTCAGACTTCGTGATCGGTTTTGATCGAGAGTGGGACATGTGTAAATCCTATTTCAGATACACTACGAGGTTTAAAACTTCTCTAGATGTTTTGCTGTAGCGAAAGACATTGATGACAGATCTCCACCCGGAAGGAGGACTGAACTTCTTCCTTTTGTAGTCTAATAGTGGACTTAGTCACCTAGTTACGAGATAGGCTATAGTTCAGGGAAATCTTAGAGTACTGAGAAGAGACTAACTCTGCTACAATGCCGTCAAAGGATATGGCTTTGCAAAAGATCTTGTTTTTACAGACAGTTAACAAACGAATATTCATCGAATCAAGTTACTGACTTATAAGGCCTGCAAAACCATGGAGAGTCTGAGACTGAGCAGCCTTCCATCGTTGTTGGTCCTGCTTACGCTGCTTCCAGTCTTGGCTTCGGGATGACTTGGTCTTCTTTATCCGAGACTTGACCTGTCGAACCAAGATGCTCGGATTCGAAGAACTGGAGCATTGGAGTCCATGATGTGCCTGTGTCAGTGCGTACTTCATCTACATTCGCCTTCCTCGCAGACAGGATCACATATCCGCCGTCAAAGTCTAGTTAATGTACAATGGGCAACCTCTCGACGACTTAGTGGTGGTACTGTGATCGAGTTCCTGCTGTCTTCTGAGTCGAGAAGGAGACGGACCAATATCAACCACTTTCCTGCGTCTAAGTGCGTAATAAGTGGAAAAATACTACAAAATCGAACCCAATCTAAATAAATACAATAAAATAATTACTCAGCCGCGGAGCTGATTGTGCAAATAAGCAATACGAATTCCGATGTCCCAAAGAACCCCCCAAGGAAATGATGTTTATTCAATTGGCGATAATACTTGAATCAAACTGCATATAAAAGACAAGCGTTTACGGGGTGTAGTCATTAGTTCGGTTCTTAGAAAGAAGCGAGATCCATAAAGAGAGAAACAATATGAAATTCTGCATTTGGTTGCTCTTCTTGATCGGTTGCGCTTGCCTGTGGGGCACAGTCAGTGCACAGGATGATGTAAATGGAGATTGCCTTGACGATGCCACAGCAGCATACCTACCTGGCTGTGTACCAAAGCCAAAGAAGAAGATCATCAGGATAAAGAACTTCAGATACACCAACAAGAGGAAGGGTACCTCTAAGGGCGGCAGTGTTGTTCCAGCTGTGCTTAAACAAGTTTTGTTAAGAGGTTAAATTCAAATATATAAATCCAATGTGTTGGTAATTGCAATTGATTTGGCGTCTTTCTTGGTGATCGGATTCCTGTCTGTCGGATAGAAGCAAGTACCGAATGACAAGCAGCAGTCAAACTTATACCCGAACAGAGTAGCAGCGTTGTGCGGTGTAGACTACACCGTGTCGACTGCAGCGTTGACGACGCGTCGTTAATATCAAACTCACGACGCATTGACGACATGACATGTCGCCAGTAGTTCAATAAGCACGATCCTCTTCTGATGATCATTCAGTCTCTATACACAAACTGTAGCAGCTGCGTTCGGGTTAAGCGGTTGCTTTAATCGTGGGCGTTGGACTTCGCCATGGGGGCGTCTCGTCACCTCTCCTTTTCATTGTATACATGGACTGGACTGGATGTTGTAGCACAGTCGAGGCGAACTATGGGAGAGTTGAGGTTAAGTCTTTTTCTGTTTGCAGATGAATTAGTGATCCTCACATCTTCCCAGACGGAGCTCCAGCTCGATAGGTTTGTGGCCGTATGAGCTGATGCTTGAATGAAGGTCAACGTGGAGCTCATGGTCATCTCCAGAACGCCTGTCGTCAATGCACTCTTCATGTTTGTGGAGTCCCATTGAACCAGGTTGAGGAGTTCAAGTATTTCGGGGTCTTTTTCACGAGTGATGGAAGGAGTAATGCTGAGCTTTCCTGTAGGAGCCAGACCGGCTGGGCCAATTTTGACACAGCTTGCTAGATCTGTAATCAGGAAGGCCGAGCTTGATGCCAAAGCCGTTTCAACTCAGTATTTGTTCGAACTCTCACCCATGGTCATGAAATAGTGACCGAAAGACTAAGATCGCGAATACAAGCTGCTGAGATGAGATTTCTTGGTGCTGTGGGAACTACTCGCCGGAAAGACAGCAGTGCGCGAGGAATTCAACATTGAGGAGCTGCTTCTTTGAACGGAGAGGGCTATGCTTCTGTGGTTTGGTCACGTGGCACGAATGTCCCCTTCATCACGACTTCCGAGGCGGGCGTTGAATGGGATTCCATTATGTAGGCGACCGCTTGACAGACCCAGGACGAGGTGGCTTTACCAAGTTCAAAAACTCGCCTGGTTGAGCTTGGGCATAACTCCTGATGAGTAAGAGTCGACGGCGGAGAATCGACTTGCCTGGAGATCTCTCGTGCGTATTGAACCCCGCGACGTTTGGCTGAATCCGCTTCTCAAGTAGAACATTTTGAAAACCTTAAAGATATAGAGGTCATATAGAGGCAGCTCCTATTTTGCCTGAGGTTGCTCATGACTCTTTTTCGGTTTCTTAGATTGCACCGTCCTGTCTCTCAGAACGATCTTGGTGTCGAAGCTGGACCTTTAATCCTCGGTCTAGAGACTTCCTTGTCCACTCAAGAGATGTGTAAGTCGTCTTTCATGTCACCTGGAACACTCTACCTGCCGAAGCTGTGGCTGTTTATGGAAGGCATTCTTTTTGTGAGGGTCCCACCCCGTGGCACGTAAAGACGGAATTGTCCGAGTTTTTTCATATGAATTTTAAAATTCGCTATAACAGCTTTCCTTTTAATCGCCGTTCTGTTTGGGAACATCTGATAGCCTTGAATCCGGGGTATGTCATAAAGGACACTATGTATTTAAGTGCTGTCTTCAGAAATTTAACAACTTCACTAGATGGTCTCGGAAGTCTGTCCCTGTTCTGCATTCAACATTTTGAATCTCCTTCGGACAAGGCTTGGGAAGTCGACTAGTATGTGTTGCATAGTTTCTCCACCCTGGCCACAGTGCATACACAGATTTCTGTTCTGATGAGACCCATTTATGGAGATGGTTGTTACGCTGTTAGCGTTTCTCAACTGAACGGCAACGGCTCTAGGTCGGCTTCTAGGGCTTCTTTTGCTCGTTTGGATTGTTATCATGTTCCAAGGACGGCCTAGAGTGTTTAACATCATCCTCGTTGTTCCAAATAAGGTACCCTTGTTGAATGATACTTTTAGGTTGGATGATGGTTGTTACCCGGGTGAGCCCAATGAAGGGTATCTGAATACCTGCCTTGACATGGATATAAGCCTTTTCATTGCCTTAATAGTTTTCATGTCCTGGCACACGAATCAGCTTTAGATCGGCTAGTCTTATCCTTGAATTTAACGAGCGTTAAAAATGAATGCCTGCCTGGCACAAGACCAC
The DNA here is from genome assembly GCA_905231855.2 of Eristalis tenax. Taxonomy (NCBI): domain Eukaryota; kingdom Metazoa; phylum Arthropoda; class Insecta; order Diptera; family Syrphidae; genus Eristalis; species Eristalis tenax. Next base: position 2,845,906 of record HG993125.1, read on the forward strand.
TCACAACCCCTAAATATGTTCCCATTTCCATTCCCTCCGTCCTCGGAATTTACAAACACCGTCCCATCTCTCTTCTCTCTTCTCTCCCTCTCTCACACGTCAACTTTTAACGTCAGCACGTCCATGACTAGCAGTTCAAAACTGCTCACGGTAATCTCTTCTGATTTAATTTCGCCATCCGAATCCGTGATAACGACAGCTCTCTTTAAGGAACACAACAATTCTCGGCTTGAGTCGCATATTTCATCGATTAACCTCAAACCACATCAGGAGCAGAGCAGTGGCAGCAGTGGCAGCAGCCAGCCAATATCAGCAGCCGTGTCCTTCAAAAAGCAGGAACAGCACACAACCAAACTATGTACTCCTAGTCGACACACCTGCTTCCGTTTTGTTCCTGTCGAAAATCCTCTTCCAACACATTAGCGATAGTGAGAGCTGCTGCTGCACACGTTGCTGCTACTGTTACTGCATCCGTCCCATCACAGAGTGAGCTGCTGGGTGTGGAGGGGCCGGAGACGAGAAGCAGAAGCACGGATATATTTAATACGTCTTTTGCGGTGCAACGATGGAATTCTGCACTAGGATTTCCAATTACGAAGTTCAGTCACGTTCTCTTGGATTTCTTCGCGCATTTCATTCAGAGTGCTGCGCCCCCCTTCGAGTGTGGATGTGAATCTGCCCCTGGCGCTGGTCTGTTGCTACTCCAGCGTCTCATGACGACCCTACCAGCTCACACGGATCTCATTTTGTCTGCTGCTGCTTGAGCATTCCTTTCACTTTTGGCCAAGCAGGAAGGGAAACAAAGAAAAAAAAAACAAGACTGCATGTATAGACGACGAAAAGAGAATACATCTAATAGCATCGCGTTAGTCCTTGACAGAACCACAGCCGCTCCCGCCCCCAGGTCCGACATACATGTGTGTATGGCAATTGGTTCCCTTGCTTGCGGGATGTGTGTCTATCCCTGCGGCAGACATCCACGTCCATTTGTGGGGGAGTGGCGTGGTTGGGGGGCGGCTAGGGTCTTCTATTTTCTTTTCATTTTGTGTGCGCTGGAGGAAAATGCCAAACGTGTACGACGTTAGATGCCTGAGGTGATAGTGAGTAGCTTTAAGTAGTCTCCGTGTGTTCCACCATCTTGACACGGAGTTCTGGAGACGGTCACAGTGTGGGCTGCAAGAAATGTATGAAATCCTAACCAGTCACCTTTGGCTGATGATACAGTCCGTGGCGGCGATGGAGCAGGATTTTCCGGCTAATGCCGGCCACTTTAAGCCCGTGCCGTCTCCTGTTCCGTAGTCCCAGTGGCTGCTCCGAGTCGCATAACTTCCTGCTCCACTTGTGTGCGCCAACACAGGCTGGGATTGGGGTCCTTCTTCACTCCAGTACGACATCTTAGGCCCGGGCATCCAATGTCCCGCCAAATTTGATTGAAATCCGTATGGACCATCTTAGAGCCGGGACTCCATCTTACAGCAGGCTCCAAGTCAATCTCTCTGTGTTTTGAAAAATGTAAGTCTACGCCTAAAAGTATACCATGGATTAGGTGCGGAACAGAATGTTCTCGACGACTGTCCAAGGGACACCCTCAAATGGCCACTGCCTTTCGGAGAGGCCGACATCGAAGCACGCTGGATAAAGTCCAGCAGCCACTTGTCACAGTCAAGCTATGTGGCCAGTTAATCGAGGCTCCAGCTAAATCCCCAGCCACCACGTATTGATTGTTTTCTCATGACTCCCATCAATCAAAACAGAATTACCAGTCATTTGGCCCAATCCCAGGGATAAAGACATGTTTGTTTCTCGTTTTATGGAAAAATTGATTAATTACGTGATGCAGCTCCAACTGTATCCACCCCCGGCGCAAATTAATATGCAATTTAAAGATTTATCCACGCTCACCGGGGAGTGCCCCTCCCCGGAAATGGCTGGGCATTTATCTGTCAAACGTGATGAATATTCCCCCTTTCAATGGTTGATTGCTTTCCTAACAATTTTATCTCGCACACCAGCTCGCTCTGAACACGATTTATTTTAAAATCAAACCGCCGCCCATCCTCCTCGTGCGGGAATCAATCTCTGCCTTTTCAAAATGAGACCTAAATAACCGCCTGCGATAGTTTTTCCTTTGAGTTCTCCTTTGTTTTGCTCTCTGCCTTCTTGGCTGGTGGGTGGATGGACAGGGGATGTGTACACGCACGAAATCTATAAATCAATCCCCACACCTTCGTCGGCAGTGGATCACTGAGGGACCGCTACGACTGCCGTCATTCTTATCCTCCTGGATGCTCTTGTTGTTTTTGTTATTTTTGTTATTGTTGGCACGAGGTTTGCCGCATCTCGATTGGCATTCTTCGCTTCTCGTCCTTTGCGCCGGGTAACTTGATTTTTTTTATTTTTTTTTGTGCCCCGATTGAGAGTTTGTTTTGTTGTCGTTCGTTCGTTTTTTGCTTTTCTGTTGATTTCGGCCAAATCGAATTTTAATGGCAAATACATTTGTCTCTGTCAAGTGGTGGGACAGATATTGTTGTCGTAGGACTCTTTGGGCTTTTTCGACTGAGCCAAGGGTTGCGAGAGGACTTGTTGGGGGGGCGGGGAGAGGTGCTTTTGGATTTTGGTAGTAAACCAGAGACACATCATTATCCGTGTTTAGGTGTCATGGATAATCCTGCGGTTGATCGGGTAGACTGGCTGAATTTGCAATTTTCAATGATGTGGTTGTTTGATGCAAGGAATTAATTTTAATTAAGCGGTTTTCAAGCCGATATTTGCTGTGAAGTGAGTGAGAAGTGATGGGTGGAGGTTGCAATTCATTGGAACACCTGCGTGCGGTTCCGATGGAACTCTCAAGTGCATATTTGTCCGAAGATGAAGTGGATAATGAGGGGATGCCAACAGATCTCTGATTTGAAATTAAAGGACATTCTATGTCGAAGGTGTTGCAACTTTGAAATTCATCGGCATTGCTGAGTGTGGTAGGACTTACATCTGGTATGCTCAGCCACATGTGATGACGTGTGCAGTCGGGTACAGATGCAAACACTAAGATAGTGCGTTACGCTGGTTACGTAGCAGACAACGACAGCTCATTGGAACCGCTTCCTCACACACCATCCATTTTCGTTCGAATCTAATAAGCACTGTCTGCCGTTTCAATGACACTCCACTGGTGGCTTACTCCTTCAGTTTTTTTTGAGATTCCTCTGAATCCAACCTGAGGCATTTTAGAATTACATTATTTCTTTAATATCCTTCGCAAGAATCTCGGAAATTGCAGAAGTCCTTACCAAACGCTCGTTTACCCAGCGAGTGTCGTGTAATGTTTGGATCGCAAATTAAAACACTACCGCACTGGTTGAAGGTTTCTTTTGTTTCTTTGGTCTTCTTACAATGTTTCGTATGCGACCGTGTCGCTAGCTTAATAATTTTTCCCATGCTAGCACGAGCATGAGATCCGATGACAAGATGATCGGAATAGCGTGCACAACAGAAGGCTGGATATTCCCACACAAGTGTGGTTTCCGATGTCCAATCGGTCGGAATGTCATTGTTCATTTGATATCTATACAATTTCACCACAGCCGGGTAGGCACAAATTAAATGTGCTAAGTGAAATGTAAGTTGTGTGGTATACCCACAAGTAGTGGCCAGTGAACCCCCGAGTTCGCCGAAGCTTTGTTACACACACAACGCACAGCTTGTCCGTCTGGCCCATCTGAAGCGAGAAGTTAGCCTTGACTGCTTCTAGCGGGTGTGCACCCCCTCAGAAAGCAGGTGGCTCTCATTTCCTTGGATGTCGTCACTGTGGCCTGGAACTCTTATATGGGCAATTTTAAGCTGGCCGTGTAGGAAATTGTGAGCTGGCCGACGACCAGTTTTGGAAACGAATCAAATAGGCTTGATGGCTGCTTGACTACTAACCTGGCAACCTCATATTTTGGTGTATTTATTATGCTTACCAGAAGATACAAAGTCCCTCAGTTTGACCCTCCCAAGCTGTGCCGTACCACTCTACAATCCCGCCAGTGCGAAAATCTCGGGTCTCATCACTGACAGCAAGCTAAGCTGGAAACTCAATATCAAGAGGGTCAAGAAGGCTTCTTCTGCCCTTGTCAGCTGCAAAGAAGCCATAGGATGCAAATGGGGATTACAACTACGCATAACCTACTGGATTTTTATCTCAATTGTGAGACCAGGACTTATGTTCGGGGTCACTGTTTGGTGGACAGCACTAAACACTTAATCGGGTGCAGGGACTGGCCTGCATGTGTATCATCGGGGCACTGAAGAGCACTCCGGCGGATGCACTTAACATATTCCTCCACCTTCCACCACCCAGCACTCGGATCGTGGGCCGCACTCACCTTCGGCCACTCAACTATTCTAAACGAATTTTCGAAACTTTCTCCCCAAAAACACTGACCGCCTACTTCCCCAAGATATCTTCGAGAAGAAATTGTCCACCAGCTGGAGGGAAGATTGGATTAGATATTCGATAACCAGACGCTGGCTGACCCCCTGCGCATCTTCACAGACGCATCGAAGACAGACGAGGGAGTAGATGCTGGGGTCTATTCCGAAGACCTTAATATAGCTATCTCCCTGATCGCTGTAGCGTATTCAAGGCAGAAACCAAGGAGGCACTGTCCCGGCTCAAGAACAATGCAAAAAAGAGAAATCTCCATCTGTTCGGACAGCCAGGCCGCAATTAAGTCCCTGGACAATGTCATGTTTAACTCAAAAAAATCCCTCTTTTGTAGGCTGTCTCTGAACGAGAAGACTGAGCATTTTAATATACACCTCATGTCTGTGCCGGGACATTGTGACATACCGATGAACTCGTACATCCTCCTCCCTAAAACTAGGAGGTGTTCCACCTTCCATGCCAGCTCAGATCTTCACTCAAGAAACTCACAGGCGTCATAACTGGGCACTGCACAATTGGCACTCCTGCCCGAGTTTGGGTGTCCCCTATAGTGACTCCTGCAGAAGCTGCATGGATGAAGACAAGGGTGATACCATGGATCACAAACACATCGAATAATCGCATGATGTTTTTTTTCGGATCTTATTTATTTTTTCAGGAGTTTGGCGCTGTCTTTGTTAGTGTTGCGTGGTTCCATTCCGTCCTAGAATTGCGTATAATCCCTGCTGTTTTAGAATTCCACAGTAGTGGGCTTTACATGTCCCTTTGCCTTCGTGTCGGGCTGTGATTCAACTGAAACATCGCCTGCTTCGGTGGAGGTCAGCCATTCTAAGGGCATGTCGCCTGTCTAGTAAAAAGCAGTGCATGCTGTAGTGTCCATCCACCAGTCAGATCACAACTGCCCTGACACAAGACAACGCACGTCGAACAGCACCTTCCAAGCTCTACCGTAGTCAATTTACAACCCTTGCTTCCATATCTCACTGGTCTACGCTTAGCTTCGTTCTGAGTTTGGTATTTAACGCGAAAGAGTGGTAGAGTTTGAACGGGAATGTGATTGTAGCAGGCTCCGGCGCGACTGATTCAGACCACAAAACTTTGTCTTCAGACAGTCTTCATCGGCCGCAAATTCAGTAATCCATGTCAATGCCTTGCATGTTTGTGAGGGTTCTGTGTCCTGTTTCAGACGTTTCCCGAGACCATTAGTCGTTCCATTATTCAGAGACTGGCCTAATGACTGTCAGAGTGTTTCATTTGCATTTGCATGTCTTGATTCTCAAACTTGGCTTACGGACTAACTGATTCGCAACGTGGAACTCTTCTCATCTCATGACCCGTATGATCCATTAAATGGATTGCTCACATCAGAGATCTCCAAGCCACTCGATCCTCCGCCATCGACTCTAACCCTAACTCATCGTCTCATCTCATCTTTAATGGCTCTCATGATCCATTAAAGGGATCGAACGCGCGTTACGTCTCCAGGCCACTCGATCCTCCACCATCGACTCCAACTCATCATGGGATATGCCCAAGAGCAACGATTCGTCTTGGTTCAAGGTCCTCGATCTTGACAAACCGACAAATCGTTGATGTCCATCTGAAATTCCGCAGTCCCCACCCATCCCTTGAACAAACCGACGAATAAATCCCAATTTGAAATTATTCCACTGTGTGTGCTTAATCCGATAACTCGTTGTCCACTTCTGCTTAAATCGACTGCTTTGAAGGTTGTTGTCTCACCACTCACCATCCAAAGTTCTCCATTCAAAAACCCTCCCTCGAGCCTCAAGTTTTTCTCATGAATTTTTCTTCAAAATCTTGTTGACTTGTCTGCGATTTAAAAGACCCGTCCAGCGTCAGTCTCCTTTCATTTTCCAGGAAGGAGAGGAATTAAATTAAATCACAAAAAAAAAAAGAAAAGAAAAGAAAACAAACATGTCTGCCTTTCCCACAAACAAACCCCAAGCCAATCCCCCAGTGACCTCTTGCTTTGTGAAACAGGCGAGGGATGGGTGTGGATTTCGACCATCAAAGAGATGGTTCGTCAACCACATTACCTTTCAAGTTGTATGCTATCGCATTTTCCATCAAGTGGTCCTTCTTAAGGAATTCTATGGAACAAAACCAAATCATTGAGTCCTCATCTTTGTTCGTTTCAAAAGGACAATCAAAAGCTACCGTTATCTGTCATGTAAATTCGTAAATTCCCTAGACAACAGAAGCCGTCTAACAGTCATATTTCGACGATATTAGCTCACTTTTAAATGAATTCTGTCAGTTAACCAACAAAGATGTCCTCAGAATGCCTTGCAAAGGGGAACGCCAGTGGATTGAGGATTGAGGATGGTGGATGAAGGATGGTATCCTTTACGTCACGTGGCAAAGGAGCAAAGGAAATTCCATTGTGCACACATCCATCCAACAAATGTCATTACCAGCAAACGATTCGAAGGAGCTGCCGCCCTTCAGGACACCCTAGATGAAACCAATTACTAGAAACAAAGAGACGGTCTTTTTTTTTTTTTCACTGCCAGCCCGAATGGCTTACAACCAAAAATTCAACTAGTAAAGGGACTGTCTAATCCGATTTAGCCAATTCTTCGCTCTCCTCCCCCCGAAAACCAAAACATTGGTCGATTACACGTCTATGTGCTGTCACTGTCGCTGCCGCTGACGCCATCCTCTTCGCATTACACGTACCCTTCGCCGCGCCTCCTCCGGACGACATATCAAAGTTCGTTTCGAATGATCTTTGCCGACGTACCCCCATCAGGAAATCCGCAAAAAAATAACCTGAACCCGAGTTTCCTTGGCCATCTGCAGGAGTTTCCTATTTCTCTCCACTCGTTGCTTTGTAGTTTTCGGTGTGCACACACACACAGATACACACCTCCGGTTGCTGTGATTCCTTCCATCGGTGCATTCTGCAAATGAGGAAGGAGTTTTCCTTGCCAAAGGGGATTCCTGTTTCTGGTGTTGTTGGTCAGCGGCCGCCGCCGCCGTCGTCGTCGTCGTCTACCGCCCAGACAATGTAATTTTCAGAGTTTCTGTCTTCATTTTTTTTCCTCCCTTCTTTCTCTCGTCCTTTTTATGTGGTCAAATGATTTATTTCGTACCTTGAAAGGAAGCATATTTCCTGAGGTTTATTAGCTTTCAGAGAATGAGGTTCGCCAAAGCTGGGGTTGAAAGGATTGAGCTGTTTTACAGCCACCCCCGCCTCCGAATGATTTCTTCGCAGACTGAAACTCAACTCGGTTGCATTAAGGTTAGTTGTGGAATGGCGAAGCCGGAGCCGATGCTGGGCACTTCGATTGTGCTGCTATTTCTCTAAGGTATCGAGATGAAAGAGAATCCACGTGAATGTTGATTGTTGCAACGATCGTGGTGGTGGGGGGATGAAATAAACCTTTTCAACTTGTTAATCAGGAGAAGCAGTAGTCAACCGAGGAGCTAGGGTGCAATTAATAATGCGCCAACATTCTGTTCTCTGTTTCGATTGATTGTTTTGTTGGACCAGTGGTTGGTTTGTGCTCCTCTGAGAAATGATTTTTTTTCGAGGACTGACTCAGTGGATTTTGTGCTTAATTAGTTTAATGGGTTTGAAGCAATGCCCCGGTTTTCGGTTCCCGGTTCATAAGGGCTTTTTCGTAATTAGATTGAGGTTCGATTTGGGACTGAGGAGGACTGAGAATGGTCGACTAAGTTTCATCAGTTACTGGAGGTTTGAGGAGGAATTGGAAAATGGGTTCAGATTACGCGAAGTTGATGCTGCCCTCAAAACAAGTTCATTTTCACGATTCCAAGTACTGTCTTGTTGTCCCACTAATCCACTCTGAAGGTAGAGAATTGGAAAACGTAAAATTTCAACTCGTTCGTAGGCCATAGCAGGCTACGTTTGTCTGTCCATAGAGTCGATGAAACTCTCTGCTAGACTCCATAAGATAGTACCAGAAAATCACTCAAATCCTTTGTTTTTGAAAACTGGAAGGTGGTTCTTAAGTTTCTAGCTCTTCGGTAGTTGGCCTGCGTATCTGACCAAAAAAGGTGTTTTAAAGAGGACTGGGTGTCTTTTTCCGAATGAGCTGCGTCAATTCCATGGCTCAAGCCGATTTATAGAAGCTTAACAGGAGCGTCCTGGACTCATAGTGACGGGCAACAAAGAGGTTCTTGAAGCAAAACTACGAAAACGTGGCCTATGTCAAAGGGCGGAGCCCCCCAGATGACCTTTCATCACTCCCCCGCCCCGGCGAAAAGCGAAAGAAGCTTTACTCTCGTAAGCAAAATCCTGACAATGTCCATCTGATGGCAAAAAAGCCATGAACCATTAACCTGCGTGTTTTTTTTTTTTTTTTTTTTGTTTTCGTGGGTTGGTGAAAATCTTCAAAAAGACACTATGTGACCCGTGTACACATAGTAGTGTCAGATTTTTACTGACTAAAAACACCCTTCCCATGTTTCTTTGAATTGATCCGAGCCTATGTGTTCCGATACTCGCCGTGTATGTCAGTGGACCTAAAATGAGATTACTGGGGGTCCTGAGGGTTCTTGGCTTTCAAACCTTGGGTATGCATGGACGATTTTAAACCGAAAACGAAACCAACCAACCAACTCAACCAACCCAACCAACCCAACCAACCCAACCAACCCAACCAACCCAACCAACCCAACCAACCCAACCAACCCAACCAACCCAACCAACCCAACCAACCCAACCAACCCAACCAACCCAACCAACCCAACCAACCCAACCAACCCAACCAACCCAACCAACCAACCCAACCAACCCAACCAACCCAACCAACCCAACCAACCAAGCAACCAACCAACCCAACCAACCCAACCAACCCAACCAACCCAACCAACCCAACCAACCAACCCAACCAACCAACCCAACCAACCCAACCAACTCAACCAACCCAACCAACCCAACCAACCCAACCAACCAACCCAACAAACCCAACAAACCCAACCAACCCAACCAACCCAACCAACCCAACCAACTCAACCAACCCAACCAACCCAACCAACCCAACCAACCAAGCAACCAACCAACCCAACAAACCCAACCAACCCAACCGAACCAACCAACCCAACCAACCCAACCAACCAACCCAACCAACCCAACCAACCCAACCAACCCAACCAACCCAACCAACCCAACCAACCCAACCCAACAAATCGCATGCAGGTCAGATGAAAAACGAAGTATCGCGACACGCGCTTGCCATTGCTGGTCGTGTACCTGAAAGATAAAAGATTAGGTTCCTGCAGCTGTCCTCCCTCAAGGACGCCGTGTGTGAGATGAGCTCATTGCCTTTAATTCCAATTGAAAAGGCTGAAAAAAATTAGAAAAAAAAAAATACTGTGGCCAGCAATGTGGCCATCTGCTGACTTTTCCGCTAAATCCTTCTAAATAGACTACAGTTACAACTACTTCTACTTCAACAAATTCTACTCCAAATACTACAATAATAAAGAACCGGACAAATTAACCATGTCCGCTGCGCTCATTACTCGATGCCCAAGACCTCATCCACACAACCACAGGCTCAGTCGGCGAATACAAAGATTCTAACCACCGAAGTGCCACGTGGGAGGACAAGAGCAATGAGCAGAGGAGCTGCGAGCTAAAGGAGAAACCCAAACCCCTCCAACAAGACGCGAATGCTTTCGAACTGCCATAAAATAGATTCATAGTTCTGAAAGAGTAAGCGCGCTGCAAAAGGATAGTTAAAGCGACGACGGTTGCTTCCATCGAACTGCCATGCAAATTAATTAATAGTCGTTGAAAACCACGAGGCTAAAATTTGATCCGAGCTTCCGTGGACGTGAATAATAGAAGATGGCTCACCGAAGGCCTTTGTTACCGGCGCGAGTTTCCTGCTCAACTGGCTTGTTTATGACCAGGAAAAAACATCTGTAAATAAACAAAAATAACCCCGTTCCCATGCTCCGCGGCTCATACACGACCAAAGGCATAATCGGCGAATATAAAATTCTAACAACCGAAGTGCCACATGGAGGAACAAGCGAGGAGCAGAGGAGCGTATAAAAGAAACCCAACGCCTTTATCAAGCTACGAGTGCTTTCGAACTGCCATAAAATCGATTCTTAGTTCTGAAAGACCGAACGCGCTGACAAGGATGTAGGCCTAAATGAGATAAAGAGATAAATGCGTAAACAAGCCGTGAGCGTCGCGCCCGTGCCATTGCTGGCAATGTACCTGAAACGAGAAGAGCAAAAAGGAAACGAAAGACCTGCAAATATAAGAACAAACCTGAAAAGAGAGGAGCAGAAGCCCTAACCTCAGAGCGCCTGTTCGGGCCCTGAGGGGTTCCCTACCTAGCCTCAGAGCACCTGTTCGGGCCCTGAGGGGTCCCCTACCTAGCCTCAGAGCACCTGTTCGGGCCCTGAGGGGTCCCCTACCTAGCCTCAAGGACACCTGTTCGGGTCCCGAGGGGGTTAGTGGAAAATACTAAGGCCAAGTAGTCCCTATACCCGACACCGAATTCATGCTAGCATGTAAATTTGCGAAACGAGAGTCATGACTCAACGAGTAAGCGATGGAAATTTGTACATGTATGAGAATGAATGAGAAATTAAAATAAAAAAAAATGTTTTAGGTCTGCGATGGGTCACCTGTGACCATTGGTGGGCCGCTTGTGGCCACTTGTAGCCATTGGTGGTCCGCTTATGGCCATTGGTGGGCCGCTTGTGGCCACTTGTAGCCATTGGTGGTCCGCTTATGGCCATTGGTGGGCCGCTTGTGGCCATTGGTGGGCCGCTTGTGGCCACTTGTAGCCATTGGTGGTCCGCTGGTGGCCATTGGTGGGCCGATTGTGGCCACTTGTAGCCATTGGTGGTCCGCTTATGGCCATAGGTGCTGCATTTGTGGCTGCTGGAAGTCTGTACCGAACCGAGAACCGAACCGTAGTCCATGGGCAGAGGTGGCCCGAGTGCAAAGCGCTTGCGAACAAAACCGAACCGAGAACCGAACCGTAATCCCTGGGGCAGAAGAGGCCCGCTTCTAATCGCTATAAGTTATACGCACACACACACACAAGTATATCGACGGACTGTGTGGTTGGGTGGCAATTCCTACCTAACGACGGTCGATGCAAGAATGTGACCGACCCCCACAAACAAAAATCTAAATTCGCTTGAGTAAAAGCAATCTCTGGTCTGCGACACATCGTTAAATCACAATTAAGTCGGTAGGACTGAGCCGAGTTCAAGGGCAGGGTGGGGGCAGAGAGTGAACAGAGGCTCCGACGGAAGTCCGCCGAGGTATGCATATCCGTACCGCATGCCTTAACCCGAGCATGATTCAATAGGCGGATCATTCTCAAGCATGCATACCAATACACATTCGATCAAGGATCAAAGAAAGAGAAGATGTTGGGCGCGAGTGGTGGTGTACGACGACGTTTGTTCAAAGCTGTGACACCATCAAAAAAGCGGAACATGGCGCATATACTTTCTCGACACACAGGAAGACCACACACCCCTCTCTCGTTGGCATCCATCATATAGTCCATCATCCTTCAAAGTGATCTGCCATACTGTCATGTGAGGGCAAGACATCATCGGCATGAGAGAGGGCGGGTGGCGGGTGAGTGTGAGCAAGAGAAAATTCAGAAAAAAAATTCAAAAAAAAAAAAAATAAATTTCCGATGTGCACCCCTCGACGGCTACCGACGGACTGAGCTCTGCCCCACTTGTGTGCACCCTTATATAGACACGGTTACCCCTCCGTGAATTTTCAAAAATCCCCCCCTTTTTTGGGTTTTTTTCTCGAAATGTTTGGATTTTTTTGGATTTTTTTTTAGTTTTTACTTCGGCGCGTGTTGGGGCTAATGGGGAAGGATATGGTGGTTGTTGTCAGTCGCATTGAGGTAATATTTCGGGGTTTGTGGTGCAAAATTTGCCTTTAGGCGGGGCTGTGGGCTCAAATATTCCAAGAATCGATCAGGGATAATTTTTACGGGTCTACACAGTGTGTACTAGGCTTACTGAGTGTCATGAATGGGGATCTGTGAAGTGTGGACGTGTCGAAAAAAAGGAACGGTCAACATTTTATCCCATTCTTTCTCTTCCTTTTTGCCATCTTTAATCTAACGAAGATCGTCCAAACTCCATGCCACTTCAGTTGTGTCCTTATTTTACTTGCAGATCGGCTTCCTTTCTCCGCCAATCCGTTCGCGGATTTCCCTATTCGTTTTGTGGGCTTACATCTATGAGCTCCGTCGGTTGAGAAGAATGATGTCACCGCCCTTTGAGAGCTGTTAATACCAGCAATCATTGGTTGTAATTGGCTGTACGTGGTTTCTTACCTTTTTTTTGAAATCTCAAAAGTTGTTCGAATTGATTCTTTTGAGATCCTCTTCTGCACTTTACGCAATAAGCACATAAGGTGAACTGAGGAACATCATCGGATGATTACCATTTTCCGACATTGTTGCCCTTATCCTGAGGACTTCTACAACACATGCCCCGAATTCTCGATCTCTGTGTCTCTGCTAAATACACGCAACATTTCCCAAAAATGTTGGATATTTTTTTAAAATGCAAGTTGACCACGGGCATGGCAAATGTTAGGTTGGAGTGGCTGTCTATCTTGAGGACACTTAAGCCGATAGTAGGTCCGACGGACATGGCATGCCATTGACAGCATTTTTTCTATATTCTAAATTTTTCCAGTTCTTAATGAAGACGGGTACAGATCATAGGGTTGACGATATTTCAAGGAATTATGATCAACTTGAAAGAGTTGAGTGCCGTAGGACGTCACAGGATACGAAAAAGGACACCAATGCTCGTGCTTCAATGCCGTGCTTGGCTCTAGGAAAGGTTTTGAGTTCTGTTGAGTTCCTCCCCGCTGCCTAATCAAAAGACGAAGACGACGGCCTTCGAATGAATCCTCAGGTTATGCTGGTTTCTTTCCAGCCGTTAACGGTATAACGCCGTTAATTTGGTCATCATCATCATCATAATTTTCTGACCCGCATGCTCCACTAAAGGAGTCACGGGGGTAAACCACGCACGAGCGATCTCCGGGCAACTCAATCGTGCGCCATCGACTCTAACTCATCAGGAGTTATGCCCAAGCGTAACCAGGCGAGTTATTGCACTTGGTCCAATCATCTCGTCCTGGGTCTGCCAAGCGGTCGAAGAGGACATTCGTGCCACGTAACCAAACGAACGAAGCATAGCCCCCTCCGGTCGAGAAGCAGTTGAGGTCCTCACTGGGATTCGAACCGGGAACCCCACTAGCCCAGGGCTGGCACTTAACCAAATGCGCCATGCAGAAGTAGACTTAGGTAGGTAGTCGCATTTATGCACTTCCACCAAAATAGACTCAATCTACCGCAACGTGGTACCATTCGAGGGTCGCCGTAATTACGGCAGTCAGCTAGTGTTGTCAACAATTTTACCAGTTAGTTGACCGAGCTTTTACGGCGGTCTTGTAAACTATCATACAAGTAGAAGCCTGTAGTGAGTTCCCTAGTTGAGGCAAGAGCAGGACAGTCGCAGAGAAGGTGTTTGGTGCTGGAGGTCTTTGGAGAATAGACCTAGTCTTTATTTATGTCCGTTCATTATTCGTACTGCAGTACTAATTCCAGATCTCCTTAGAGAGATCAACCTACTTGATCTTTTTGGATCGAGATGAAGCCAGATTTGTTTGCCTGTTTATATTGACCTGTAACTTGAAGGCAGCTACCCCTACTGATGTTACGAGAGATCCCATCAGTCTAGTGGCGCGTTTTGAGAGTTCCATCAAGTCTGCAGTTTTCCGGGTGTCCCTTTGGCCTGGCATCCAGCACATGCGAATGTTGAAGTGTTAATAGAGGGCCTAAAAGCGCCATAGTGAAGTGTAGTCAGGGTGAGTTGAGACAGGGTTTTGTTCGAGTAAGGTTATGGCGTGTCTAGTTCTAAGGGCTCCACTGATACAAGTGAAGGCTTGTCGTTGTACCTTTCTTAGGTTATTGAGATAGTTACCGACATTGAGTATGGGCCACCACACTACTACGCCGCATAAGAGGATGGTTCTGATGACAGCCATAAAAAGCTAGTCTGTCGTATAAGGTTGAAGACCCCATTTGCGCCCGATGGCTTTCTTGTTCATGTATAAGGCCGTAATGGCCTTCCTTAGTATTTATTCTCTTGTGAGCTCCCAGTCATGACTGGCTTCAATTCATATTTAATATTCTCGGAGTGAGTGTTCAGAAATGCTCGCCCAAACGGTGCCCATGTGGTAGGGGTGGCATTCCGCAACTTACGCAGACCCTGTTGGTCCATTGAGGTAGCCACAGTCTGCACAGACTGCTACGACTGATTGACCACTCCAGTGATAGCGCCCTTAATTTGATCCCAACGTCAAATGGTGATACATGCGTATTAACTTTGTTGTCACTGGGATTCGAACCGGGAACAACACTAACCAAGGGCATCTGGTGTCGTGCCTTTATTACAAAAAAAAGGAGAACAAGTCAAATGTACGTTTTTGCAGTCCTCTCATACATGTTGGATGTTCGGTCATACATGTTGAATTTGCGGTCACACATGTTGGATGTTCGGTTATACATGTTCGATGTTCGGTCATACATGTCGGATGTTCGGTTATACATGTTCGATGTTCGGTCATACATGTTGGATGTTATACATGTTCGATGTTCGGTCATACATGTTGATGTTCGGTTATACATGTTGGATGTTATACATGTTCGATGTTCGGTCATACATGTTGGATGTTATACATGTTCGATGTTCGGTCATACATGTTGATGTTCGTTGATACATATTGGATGTTCGGTCATACATGTCGGATTATCGGTCATACATGTTGGATGTTTGGTCCTACATGTTCTATGGACGATGGGTGTTGTATCAAACATGCGGGGTGGAGGTATCAAAAGTTGAACACGTATCGAAAAAAAA
The DNA here is from genome assembly GCA_905231855.2 of Eristalis tenax. NCBI lineage: Eukaryota > Metazoa > Arthropoda > Insecta > Diptera > Syrphidae > Eristalis > Eristalis tenax. Next base: position 2,861,273 of record HG993125.1, read on the forward strand.
AAAATTCCCAAAAAAATTCTCCCATGTGCGTCCCTCGCCGGTCATCTCCAGACTAAGCTGTCTCTCCGGGGGACCACCATATATACCCTCGGTCATCTCCTGTCTCGACAATCAAATTTTCAAATTTTCTCATTTTTTTTTTTTTGTCTTTTTGGGTGGATGTCTGTGATACGATTTGATGCCTTCATGAACAGCCAAATGCACATTTGAAGGTATTTTTCTGGAGTTAGGCTCCATTTTTGCACTTCTTTGGATGTTTTTCCAACAGTTTTGAGAATTGATTTGAGAATTGAAATCGTTGGAGTGGATCCTTGCAGTGAATAAAATCTTTTACTGGCGCTACAATCCGGGATGGACCTGGGCCTCAGACAGCACGGTCTTGTAATAGTTTTTTCGTTTCACATTGCGGTCGCTTTACAGCTGTGAATACCACTGGAGGCTTGCTCTTTCCTTACCGCGTTGTCCCTCGGCGTTGGTAGTTTCCGGGCCGCAGCATAGGTGTCCATTCACTCCACATGGGCTGGCCATTTGAGCCAATAGACTCGAACTCATTTGACAAGAAATGAAATGTCTATGCCAAAGATTAGAGAGAATGACTTTCCAGACCAAGACTCTCTTCGTCCGCTTAAGTAAGTCTCCATGCTTCGGCGCAATAGAGTAGGACTGAGCACGAGAGAGGGCTTTATTCCTCACACTCGTCTCATAGGTCGGTCAGTTCGATGTTTCTTGTGCTTGAAATGAAGTGTGGTGACATGGAATCTGACGTGATGCTGTCAGAATACACAAGATATCAACAAATAAAACCATAAAATTATCTCTAAGACGTTGTTCATTGACACGTAGTCAGACGTCATGGGCAGAGGTTTCCAGCAGTGCTCCTTTGCTCAGTCAAGGAACCATAAGTGTTCGATGTCCTTGCGTTGTAATCCCCGCTTCACACAGGCCAACAAGTCGGGTAAACTCATTCATTTCTCAAACATCGAAAGCACTCGTGCTCCTTATGTAACAACGTTCATCTCAACAAATGATACCTCACCGCAGATTTGTCCGAGATAAAGTTCCAAAAATACTCGAAAACTCAGTTCATGGTAATAAATTCCAAAGATTCGACAAGAGAACGCAAATTCCTTATCGCACGCGATAAAGATCTTCTCTGCGAATATAAAACCTGACGATGCACAGCCAACTGATACAGTTCCTCCCTAACTCCTCAAACAGTTGACAGCAATGGGACTGCTCGCCCTGTCGTTGATCGCTGCAGCGATCTTTGCGCTCAGCTCAGCTTACTCCGTCTCAGATCTGGAATGGTCGTCATACAAGGTCAGTACGAAAGCACAACGCTCGTGTCCTCTTGAAATTCATGCAACCCACTGGTTTCTAGGCCATGTACGCGAAGACGTATTCCAACGTCAATGAAGAAAGTAGTGCACGATGTAATTACGCCTTCAACAAACAAACAATCGATTCGCATAACAATCGCGCAGCAGAAAACCTAGAAGCGTACACGCTCGATGTGAATCAGTTCAGTGACCTTCGGTTCTTCGATTTTGCCGACTTGTTCCCCCCGACCACGGAAATCGCCTCGCATTCGGTTCCCTTTATTCTGCCGCCTATTGAGGCATCGCCATCGTTTTCTTACGCCAGTCAAGGATTCACCACTCCCGTGCATGATCAAGGTGTCGCCTGCAACAGCGGATGGGCGTATGCGGCGGCGGTGGCTCTTAAGATCTTCGATGATGTCAACGCCGGTGCCATGTACTCACCAACCGTATCCGCGCAGAATTTCATCGACTGTGCTGGCGCTTCTAAGGCGTGCGTCAATCAGGTAGCTCAATCAGCGTTTGACTATCTGGCCGCTTACGGGCAGAGGGTCTATCCGACGACTGAATATCCCAACAAACCGCGTGACCTTCAGGGCATGTGCATACTGCCGTCCAAGTCCACAAATGGCAGAACTCTGGCAGCCTACTCGAGCATTCCGAACGGGGACGATGGGACGTTGAAGAAAGTTGTCAATTTCTTGGCTCCCGTCGTGATCGAGATCAATCCGGGCACATTTGAGTTCATGCACTACAAGTCCGGGGTCTTCACTCAACCGTCGCCTGTTCGGAGTGCCTCACATTATGTGACTGTTGTTGGCTATGGCATCGATGCGGCTACCTCAAAGCGGTATTGGCTGCTGCAGAACTCATTCGGCACCACATGGGGTGAGGGTGGGTTCATTCGAGTTGAAGTGGATGGCACTAAATCGATTGCAAAAGGTGCCATTTTTCCCTCGCAATAGAGGATGTAGATTGTAGATTGTAAACGCATTTTGAAGTATGTATTAAAGAACGATAGCATGGACTTTGAGATTAATTTAAGGTGAAGTGTGGACAACGTCGTTACCTACTCTGAACTGTCCGTCTGAACTGCCTGTACTTAAGTGATGACTCCGAAGTTTAGCTTAAGTCTGCGCTACTGCGCCTTTCCTTAAGCATGACGTTGAAATTGCTGATGGTCCTGGACACTCTGCTTTCAGTCATCAAGGCAAAGCTGATGCGCGCTGAGGGGCGAGAAGCAGGTTCCACACCTGAAAGTGGGTCAGTGGATGCCACTTGAATTTTTACACCTACAGTGGGTAAAAAATCCGCACTCTCGATAAATCCGTAATTAATTGGAAATAAATTTCAACAAGGGAAGCAAGCAAAGGCGATTTCCTACGAGAATCAGTGTGGGGCGGCTGGTGGTGTTTTATGACCATTACGTTTGTGGCTGATCTTATGTGGGGGTTTTGTGATTTTTAATTGAAAATTAAAGCCAGTTGGTCGCGAAATGTATTTGAATCGGACGAATGGGACTGTTGTGTGGGATGGCGTGGGGAGTGGCAATTTACCACTTTGAGTGTCCATCCTACTGAACGTCAACCAGGTTCAGCTGCTGTTAATCCACATCTAGAGTCAAATGGCAAACCGTGAGCTCACGCTAAGGCAAACGTTTCGAAGAAGAGGAAAGCAATCGAAATAGGAGGCTTGCTTCAGCCAAGCATCACCTTTGGAAAATTATGGACTACCAAAGCTTGATTTGATCCTCGATACATACTTGCTTATAAGGCCGGCGACCCATGGAGGTCCGATCCTGAGCAATTGTTGCTTTCCTTCATTGACGGTTCTGGAGACGCTGCATCCGGTCATCAAGACCAAGCTGTCTTGCATCCGCTATTGCTTGGTCTTCATACTGGAGATTCGGTCTTCCTCTCCAAGAGGCTCGGATTCGAAGAGCCTCTAAGCTGGAGCGTTGGTGTCCATTATGCTCATCGTCCTTAAGACCAGTTCGCTTTACCTCTTCATCAATCGCCGTGAAGAAAACAATGTCGATGTCAGCTTCAGATCCCAACAGTTGAACTGACTTGTTGAAGACGGTGGCTTCTGTACTTACAGCTGCCCCTGCACTAGAAACGACAGCTTGCCGAAATCCGGTGCACGATTCAAACGGCTCTAAAGTCCTTGAACCGAACTGTAGGGTGCATTGCGTATTTGTTAGCGTAGTGCCACACAACCGGATCAGTTTTCCCAGGTTCCCAAATTCGGCAATCGCATCGAATAGCTCCTTGCAATGAACGCTGTCCTTTAAAATCGATGAAAAGGTGGTGCGTATCGACCCGCTGGTCTATTCCAGGATTTGCCAAGTGTGAAGATTTGGCCTATAATCGATTTGCCGGAGTCAGCACTGGTTCGTGGCGATGAGTGGCAACACGGTTTTAGACTTTCACACAGTACGCTGGACAGGATCTTGTTGTAGGCGACGTAGAGCAGGTATATACCTCTCTAGTTGTTGCAAGAGGGAGAGAGAGATATGGAGCTTGTATTCGTGTCCGTCGGGCATGTACATATGATCTTTTGCATGCTCCCTACCAGAACATTCAATGGTTATGCAAACTTCTTCATAGCTAGATGGGAGGACTACTTCATCGACTGCAGTTGGGATTTCTCTCTAGGTCAGGCCCGTTAAAAAGCTGTTGCAAGTTCTGCCTAGACACATCCACTATTCTTTGCGGGTCAGTAACTCACACATACTCTCACAATTTCCAAGAGCCTGGGTGCATGTCCTAGGGCCTATGGTCAGGCTTTTGGCTTTTTTATAAAAGGCCCTTATTTTTTCCATCTCCCTAGAATCTTCGATATTCTTGAGCTTGGAGATTCGTGACCTCAGGAGTTTCTGCGTTTTCTGCGCTGCTCTTATTTTCCGTCGTCAGTTGTGTGTTTCTTCTGCTCACATACCATCTTCGATGGCAATGCAACCACGTCTCGTTGGTGTTTGTGTTCGACATTTGCAAACCGGAGAGTCTCTCACTTAGATGCTCTCAGGAGGCTCTGGCAATCTCCGGTGTGCTTAGGCTTAGGCGACCAATGTCAAAACCCCTCGTGATACAGCTTCCTGGCATTGGGTAGTCTGGCATTGGTCCCCCTGGCTCTGAATTGTGGGGATAAGAGGAAATGATCAGAGTCGACGTTTGTCCCCCTGAATGTTCGCCCATCCAGAATATTTAACGCAATAAGCACATCAATAAGATTGAATCCACGACACACCTGAGAAAACTTCAAGCACGGTGGCGGAAGGATGGTGGCGGAGCATGGTGTCTTCGGCGATGTCATTGCTAAGGTTTGGTCCTGTGATTCAATTTAATTGCCATTAATTTGTGTGTGTCTTGGAAAGTCATATGTTTTCATGCCCATCCTATCTTACGGACTTTCATCCACGACGCAGACACAAAACACTCTTCACAGGCTGCAAAAAAGTGCCTTTCGGAGAGAAAAGTTCGCGTGCTTGAGTTCAACTCAAAGTCTCGATTTGAATCGTATGCAAAATCTTTGGACGGACATCGATTTCCTGGCAAAGCACTTAAGATGGAAGAATTTGTTGGTCGGGCAGAATGACTTAAAAACCGGCATTAATTTATTCAATTTTTGGCTATTGCTAAGCTCAGGAAACATTACTTTTTCAATCCCCTTTGACGACACGCCAGGGTGCCATGTCATTGCCTTGTTGCCACCGCAGCGTCTGACCATCGTATGCATGGTTAAGGATATTATGCAATCGGTCATTATTGAACTTGAAAAATGGCGAAAATTTGCAGAAAACAGAGTTCAGTTCATCCTGCTATCAAATGTGGAATCCCTTTCGAACGACAGCGCAAAACTCCTAGGACACGTAACGCAACTGGAAACCCAATATCCAGAACCATGTCACAAAAGGCCCTCTCGGCTCTATAATAATAATATGGGTGACGTTGCAGACCGTAGAGGGCTAGGTCCTAGCTTCTCATCAACCCCTCGTGTTGAGCGTGCTATTGTTCTGCCACAAGTGGAAGGGAGCTCCAATTTTATGCCGACTCCGAACGGACAAGTTTGAGAAGCTTTTTCCTAGACAGAGAATTTGTCTTTGAGCATTGGCAGCTAATCGAAAGAGGTGGAGCCTTGAAAATAATCTTACGGCCAGGAATCGAAGCCAGGCAGCGAGTTTCAGTTGCGTAGGGGTTGACGCACTTACCCCCAACGCCACGGCTCTATACTGATGCAAAAGAGCTGTGTGGTACAAATGCTGGCTATAGTCATAGTAAAGTCATACTCGTCGCCGCGTACACTACCGTCCTCGGCAGATATAGATGAGAAGTCCCAGATATTAGCCCCTCTTCAAGAACAATTTTTTAAACCGCATTCCCCCATATCCTAATGAGAGTCTGAACACCAGAAGCTGGACGATCCCTGCGAATCTTCACCGTGCGTCTACTCCTATAATTCCGGCTTTCAAATCACTGCAGCGTCTTTCAGGCAGAGACTTTGTTGAGAAAATAAGCTCTATCTTGGCTAAATCCAATTCTGACAGTCAGGCAGCGATGAAATCTCTGAGTGCACTCACTATCAACACAGTAAAAAATTAATACGAAATATTGGTGAGATCCTAGAGCCGGGGGGTGGCCTATGACCTAGGTGGGTAACTTGCCCTCTCCATGTAGGCGCCTATGACCACAATGATTTGCTGAAGGGGAGACTGAGATGGGTAGGAGGAAGAAACTATGCATCTTCTTTGGAGTTGCAGAGCCCACTTCTCGATAAGAAGTCACTTGGATGCCAACTGGGACGCCTACTACCACAACTTGGTTGAAATCAGTACCGTCAGTCTCAGTCATATCCATAGCTTTGTCAAATGCACTGGGTTGATAAATAAGCTAGCTCAGATCCGCGTTGTAACACAATCACCTGGCTTAAGTGGGATTGCTGCTCACCGGTAAACAGTCACTCTAACCTAACCTAGCCTAGAGGACTTCTCCTACACGGTGAGCCGCATTTAACGAGGCGTGGTTCTAGATTAAATTTTCGATGAAAAAACTAGTTCACTTAACCTCTGCCGTTCTATCAAGACACTGACAAGGCTTAGAGAGCCCACTCGTTGTGTAAATGATGCCACCCAGTCATCCGTATACCACATGCCATGACAATTTAGGAGCACTTGGTCACACATCGTCGTTTGGAGCCTGCGTTTAACCGTAGATCCCCTCCACTTGTGAGAAAACAAATGGAAACACACTGCCTGTCTGTAGTGGCAGCCACAATATCACATAGGGGGCACAATGAACCACACTCGTTAGCTGGAATGATGGCCAAATGACAGTGTGCACTTAGCTTGGCGTGAAAAATGACTACAGAAATGATGGCGGCAATGATGAGGCTTGAACGCTGTATTGACGGATAATGCTGCATAAGGCCTGATAACGTGTGAAAATGTGTGAGAAAACATTCGAAAAAATTCCATTCCTGAAAGGATAGCGTGTAGCCTGGACTGAAATGACAAGGAATGTCATTTGAAAGCTGGTATTCTGTGGCCTCCTGTCTCCCTTAAGTGGGCGAGCCAGCAAGGCAGCCCACCATGACTAGGAAAAGTGCTCACGCATCGTAAATGCCCTCCACTCCTGAGAGAACCTGAGTGGGTGCTGTGGAAGCTAAGCCATGGTGTACCTCGGACTGTAGTGTCATCTACAACCATCATTATTATCATCATTCAAAGCATTTCGGTCCATACTTGCTGTGCCCAAATATCATGTCAAAACTCCCCCGGCTCCGCTTGACCAATTTCCAATTTTTGTCAATCTTTGCCCATGATCAAACTGAGTATCGCTTGACAAAAATGCATCCCTCTACACCCACCAACACAGTTCCCCTCCCAAAGGGAAGCTTAGGCTGTTTATACTCGTGTCCCCCTCGTTGTGTGTTGCAAATATATCACAAAATTCCTGTCAACCATCAACGAGTTCCATTCCAATTCCCCGCTGCACTTTCAATTCAATACCAAATCCCAACTGAAGTGGAACCTCTGTCGCTCCCTCCTCGGCCCGGCGCACCACCGTACCATTTAAAAGCTAAATTGCTTGCTTCGAAAGTCCCATGCCCATCCCCCACCCCCCAGCAGGCAAGTTTCGATCCATCAAATCGATTGACTTCTCCCACAGGACGACTATCTTTTGATCCCTACTGCATCTAGGCAGACTCACACACACACTCCCCTAGCCCCTATCCGGCATCCGCGCGTCTCGGGCAAACGATAAATCGAAGTACTCATTGACGGTCGTTGGAATTAATAAATTTCCATCCAGAACAAGGAACATATTCTCTGGACACCAAACGTTGTCTGTCTGCCCACCGCACGACCCGTTCGAGCACGAGACTCGTTCGTACACTAGACGCAACCACGACTCCTGCTGTGGCACTGCACGTCCAGCTCTGCATACGTTCACATCGCTCGGAATAAATTTCAACCATATTTCACTAGACAAGGATTTTCAACGTTCGCTTGTGTTTTTTCAGTCGTTTTACGGCTTTTATTTTTTTTCTTTTCAGTTCATCAAGTACCCGTGTGTGCGTGTGTAGCAGTTCAAAGCGCCGCGCGGCCACCCAAATCCAAACGAGCTTGTGGGTGAGAGCACTCAACAAAAACTATTTTGACAATAGGGTGAATGGTTTATGTGTTGTTGGGGTGCTGTTTGCGTTCGTTGTTCGTGCTGCATCATCAAAACAGATTTCTCCATTTCTGCACTCGGAATTGTTTTGTGCATCGTCAATGCGAAGGGACGCCCCCGCTTCGGTCTCTCTCTGCACACGCTACAAATCACTAAAAGTCGGTGTATGAGTGCAATCTAGCTGGCGAAAGGGCGACTCTCGACTCTGAATGGCAGTCGGAATATGTATCGACCAATCAGATGGTGCAGGAGGAGAAGGACGTTGTATTTTAAATCTTCAATAACCACTTAATTTCCTTAAGGGATACTTTCCTATCCACCGCAACCATCAATAGTATCCATGCTGGCAGAGAGCTGGCCCAGGACCTCATCTCTCTCTCTCTCTCTCTCTCTCTGAGGGGGTCACAGAGGATATTGTGCGCCAGCATCACCATCACCACTCTCACCCACTCTTGAGCAAAGCCCGAGGAATCAATTTATTTTCGGTCTCTCAGAGAACACTAAATTGGGATTCTATGTAAATTTGATTACCAACCAGCCAACCAATAGCCCTAGCCACCCACTCAACGGGTCTCTTGTGTGCGAGCAGAGAGCAGGACTCGCAATGATAAATGCCCTCGTGGTGGTGGGTCCTTGCCGGAGTCTCTTAAAATTCAAGAATCGATTCGCGGTTTATTGGAGAACCCCTTCTCCGTGGTGTCCTCCACTCTGTCCTGTTCACAATGCAAATGTCCGATAACATCTTGTTGAAGTTTTCGACTCTCGTACTGGCGACATATTTCATTCCCTTCCCCATCAATGCACAGGGCACGCCAGGCCACGGCAGCAGCGTGCATGTGTGTTGGTGGACACAGTTGCAAACAAAGTTTATTTTTCCATTCGCAGGATTTTTCTTCGACTTTCTTGGCAAGGGCATAGATAAATTTTCTTATCTTAACCATGTGGTCAGGAGTTGAGCAAGAATTTGCATGTCCATGTGCCACCACACGACATTGACAAGTAGTCTGTGGTGACAGTGGTCGTTGGTGACAGTGGTCGTCTCGTACAATCAGCACGACTTTTCCAGTTTAATCGAATTCAATTTGAAGTCGACGTTGAGGCTGTGTGGGCAATTACGTGCGATGTGTGCTCTGAATTAGTTTTCCAGAAGTTGTCGGTGCCCGAAATCGATTCACGGAGACCAGTCATTGAGATGTTCAAGATGTTAATGTTGTGAAGGGGCACTAGAACTGAGCAGTGTTTTGGAGAAGAGTGACCAGATTCAAGTCACTGGAAGCACTTCCCAGTGATGGCTGAAGGAGTGGGCATGTCTTGGAATCGCTGATAAGCCACAGAGGATTCTTTATGTCCAATTAAGCACTGGTTTCGAATTCCACAATAGAACCACTGGTCATTTGATGGACAAGTTGAGCCAAGCTGTACACAAAGTGGTCGCAATGAGGCATTTGACACAGTTTGGCAGCAGGCCCGATTCTGCGCGTCAATGTATCCAACAGCACCTAAAAGAGACATGGCTTACTCTCGTTTACCCACTAGCTTAGCCTAACATAAGCCCTATCCTGGAATAGGCCTACATGTGATTTCGCTTCATCTCCTCTCCTAGGAGGATTAGAAATCGCCGTGGTTCAAGGCGGTTTGTGTGCGTTCAGTTCTGACACAAAATCGTGTTCCTCAAGGACCTGCCATGTCTGCACCACCATACAACCTTCTGGCTTTGTGTAATAGATATAATGAACGCGATGTGGCGAAGTGGCAAGTAGAATCCATTTATTGTGTTAATTCGTACTCAACAAATATCACGTGAAGTACGTGAAATGCACAGCATGTACTCTATGAATAGATTTTACGATTTCTGATTGAATTTCTCTTTTACGTGAAACTAATTACACGTGAATCTGATTATACGTGTTAATAATTACACGTGAACCTTATTACACGTGGACCTAATTTCACGTGAATCAAATTATACGTGGTACTAATCACACGTGAATCAAATTATAGGTAAATTCAATTTCAAAGGAGTCTAATTACACGAGAATTTCATTACACGTCAATCATATTATACGTGAAACAAAACGCGAACTACGAGTCGTACCAAGATGTGGACGTAGTCCGAAAGGCAAAAATCCGCTGACTTCCCGCTCCAGCTTGGATGGTCCTCGACTCCGAGCCTCCTGAAAAGGAAGACCGAATTGTCGGTATGAAGCCCAAGCAATCACTGATGCAAGGCAGACTGGATGCAGCGTGTCCAGAACCGTCAGTGATGGAAAGCAACAATTGCTCAGGATCGGACCTCCATGGGTCGCCGGCCTTATAAGCAAGTATGTATCGAGGATCAAATCAAGCTTTGGTAGTCCATAATTTTCCAAAGGTGATGCTTGGCTAAAGCAAGCTTCCTCTTTCGATTGCTTTCCCCTTCTTCGAAACGTTTGCCTTAACGTGAGCTCACGGTTTGCCATTTGACTCTATGTGTGGATTAACAGCAGCTGAACCTGGTTGACGTTCAGTTGAATGGACACTCAAAGTGGTAATTTGCCACTCACCATCCCATCCCACACAACAGCCCCATTCGTCCGATTCAAATACATTTCGCGACCAGCTGGCTTTAATTTCCAATTAAAAATCACAAAACCCCCACATAAGATCAGCCACAAACGTAATGGTCATAAAACACCACCAGCCGCCCCACACTGATTCTCGTAGGAAATCGCCTTTGCTTGCTTCCCTTGTTGAAATTTATTTCCAATTAATTACGGATTTATCGAGAGTGCGGGTTTTTTACCCACTGTAGGTGTAAAAATTCAAGTGGCATCCACTGACCCACTTTCAGGTGTGGAACCTCCTTCTCGCCCCTCAGCGCGCATCACCCATCAAAGCCCATCATCCAAGCGGAAGCGCCTGTGGTGGGCTCTGGAGTGTTGTGCTTGAGTTCTGTATTTTTCTCACACGATCGTCGACGCTCACTTTGTCTGGTCGCCGCCTAGGTTGTTGTTGTAAAAAACGAGGTTCAATCAATAAATTTGTTTTCATGGTGTTACGCAACCACCAGTGATACGGGAGCGCATACACACTGAGAACAGGACACTTGTCCAATATTTAAATACTTTTAATGAACAACGTGTATTCGTGGTGCGTTCCTCAACGCGGCGTGGATCGGCTTGGCTGGGCTTTTGTGCAGTTCTCCCCGCTTCAATGGAAGCTCTTCAGCGTGTGCGCGGGTTACACACTCCTGTGTGGTGTAGAAGTTTTTAATTGAAACTCAATGTTGGGAAAGGGAAGTTCATTGAAATTAGCAACGGCAGTAGATCCACTGGGTAATTGGGTTACAGAGGCTGTCGAGATGTTGAGTATTTATTGACGTTCATAACTGACGGAGTGAAGTGGCCGTGCTTTGCTCTTATTGCACATCAAAGTGATGTGCAAAGGTTGCAACTGTGGGAATATGACGAAACACAGCACATCGCCTCCTTTCGAATGGGTTCCACTCCAGAGAGGAGTTCCACACATTCTCGCACTTCTTACACACCGCCCGTCCATCAGTGGCTGAGCTGAGTTGTTTGCCTGTCACCTGTTCAAAATCCCTAATTCCCACAATTAGACCGAGAATTCCACGAGTCAAGTGAACAACGACCGACGCGACGACTGCTCAATCATTCATCAAGAATTTGTTGTCGTTACTGCCAACAATTTATCCAGCCGTACGAATGGCCATCATCAAGAGCTGGGCAGATAAACAGACCTAAGCACAAAAACAAATTACTAGCCGCAAAGAGGCGAGCAAAGAAAACGAAAGCTCTGTAATTGGATATCGAGCAGGCGAAGTTGGGAGGAGGGGAACGCGATCCTTACTCTCTACCTGGGGCTAAGGTAAATATTTAATCAGGATAAGTAAGGATTGTAAATGAGTGTACACTTTAGCTAATTAATTTTCCGTTATACTTTGCCCTGCCCGCCACCGACGACCGACGACCGACGACCGTTGACGGTCTAGAATGACCGACGGCGAGGCCATCAACATCTGCGTCATGCTACGACAGCCAAGACGTTGAAATTCACAGGTGCGCCGCGCGATGGTGAATGAAAAACGTTCTCGTCTAGGTCCTGACAATTCATTAATAATTTACTGTCCCACCAACGCCGCTCCGTTGCCCCGTTGCCACCGTTTGCCACGAAAAGCCGATCCAATTAAGGATTAACATTTATTACGAGTGTTTTTCGAATCGAACCAATTGAAGAGCGCGCCCGTCGGCACCTTTCGCCAGGCGGTGGTACGTGTAAATGGATGGCTGTTGACTACACTTCCACCGCCCACCCCATCCCATCAACATCCATTCACTGCGCTGGGCCCGACAATGGCCAGGATGTGCTCAAAGGTGGATGTGGCATCGGATCGATAACTCAATATCCGCTTAAATGTCATCGCAGGGGGCCGGATGGGGGCGGCCTGACATCGATATTAGATGATGGTTGGGCGAGTTTTCTCTTTTTTGCCAGTGAAAGGATCATATTCGATGGAAACGCAGTGAATTATTGATACAGTGGGGGGCAGGGATTCATTTAGAATTCCTCGAAATTGTGATTGAAAAGGGAATTTTCATTTTAAGCCCGTGGAGAACGGCGGGAGATGTGTTGCTTAAAATTCGGCCTGTATTCCATGCTGACTGGTGGAGTGATTTGTGATGCACAAGGACTGGAGCTGGATTAGGCCCAAGTGAGAAACGGGATGGGTTTCAAGTGCTTACTGCGAATGTCTTGTTGCTCGAGAGTAGTAAAATTTCCATTTAGGCATCCTTTCGTCTGAAGTTGTACAAAATTCGCTCTCTCCACAGCCAGGAGCGTGTTTGCATCGTCATTTGCCGCAGCAAGTGTTTGTCTCATAAGTAATTTGCCATTTTGCCACCACACTCGACTGGCTTGTTTTTTGGCCAACAACGAGAGGAATCTCGAAGGCATTCCGCAGCTCCTGTCTCTGCCAGACGCTGGTCATAAATCACTTTCGCTCAGGACGACGACACATTTGCGGATTCTTTCCTCTCCCCAGCGACCACCCCGCTTCTGAGGACCTGGTAGTCCCATTTCGGCCGCCATGCAGCAAGGACATTTATTTTGTCCTGCCAAAGCAAACAACCGAATACACTTGGGCCATTGGAAGGAAAACAGTTAAAGGATACAAATCATTAGAGGTGTGTCGCCAGCTCTATCTTCTGCTTTTCTTTCGTTGTTTTTTTTCTCCTTCTCTCCGTCGTCGGACTGTAGCGCCACACCAGGAAGAAGAAGAAGTCTCCTCCTGGGAGTTTGGGGCTCGAACAAAAAATGTCAGGCTCTCCAAATCCGGCACTGAGCACTGATAAATGATCTTGAACAAACCACCCCATCCTCCTGCCCCCACCCGCCTCATGCATGTCTGAATGTGGTGTGGATGAGTAAAGACAGGGTGTTTTCATCACCTTATTGGCCTGATTCTCATTTCCACCCAGACACCCTCCACCTGGTCCACAGCGCCTCTATCCTCGCACTTGCCATTCTCACTTTCATTACTTTCGTGTATTCTTTTTGAATACGGAAGGAATCGTTCACATGGAAAATTGTTTTCGCTCCCCCACAAGGACGTGCCACATGAACGCTGTACACTCGGCCCGGTGGACTGGTGACTGTGATGTGGTCCTTACAACAAGCGAAAATAGAATTTTCTGTGTGAGGTCCATTAAATCGTTGGTATTTCATCATAATCAAGTCTTCCTGGTTCTACAAAGTACCGCTATAAGGTATGTGTTTATGAAAAATTGTATGCGCAACATCAAGAAATGGTCCTCTGCACCTGCCTTGCCACATTTTGAACGATATGCTTTGATGGTGGTGTTTATGCGTATGTGTGTGTTCTTGTCTGTACCGTCGGAAAAAGAACATGGAAAAATTGGCAAACATTTACCAAAAAGGAAATGTTGAATGGTGTGAATTGTAAGGAAATTTGTGTTGTGTCACAACAATGAAAACATATCGGGGGATGGAGTGGGGGATAGCAGGGGCAGGATGGCAAGATGGCAAGCGGAAAATTGGAAAATTGATATTCAAAATGAATTCGAATGAATGAGGAATTTATGCAAAGCACCATGCTATGTGTCAGGACGTACATAATTATTCATTGAATTTTTATTTAAGACTTTTTTGGTGGACGGGGGTAGGGGTTCCTTGTAAGTCGAATGCTTTCCCCTGTTTATTTGGGAGATTTGCTTGCAGGGAAATAATTGTTTTTTGTTTTGGATTGTCGCTGGAATGTTGTTAGTGATGTTTTGCTTTGTCTTTGCGGAGGGAATTAATGGCAATCTTCAAGGGTGGGGCAATGCTCTGCAATGCGGATTGAAGGGAGTCTTTGTTTTCCTTGGCGGTAGCTAAAGTTTGAATTCTTCGCGTGCCATTGGTGAGGTATTAATGGAGATCGAGGAACAAGCTAATCTGTTTGTCATGGGGTGAACGTATGTTCCATCAAATCCAACAAACGACCCTAATCATCGTCATGTAGTCCTGGTCTTAAAAAAAAACTCCATCAAAGTAGCATCCTAAACAACATTGCAACAACAGCTGCAGCTACAGTCGCACCAACAGATAAATCATTGCTGACATTTCGAAGACGATTGAGAAATCAGGTAAACAAAGATTCTTAGGAGGAATGCAAGAAAATACAAGACACAATCCATCAGATGGTCGTCATTTTCATCGCGTACATCTGTAACAGCAACAGCAACAGCAACAGCAACAGCAACAGCAACAGCAACAGCAACAGCAACAGCAACAGCAACAGCAACAGCAACAGCAACAGCAACAGCAACAGCAACAGCAACAGCAACAGCAACAGCAACAGCAACAGCAACAGCAACAGCAACAGCAACAGCAACAGCAACAGCAACAGCAACAGCAACAGCAACAGCAACAGCAACAGCAACAGCAACAGCCACAGCAACTGCAACAGCAACAGCAACAGCAACAGCAACAGCAACAGCAACAGCAACAGCAACAGCAACAGCAACAGCAACAGCAACAGCAACAGCAACAGCAACAGCAACAGCAACAGCAACAGCAACAGCAACAGCAACAGCAACAGCAACAGCAACAGCAACAGCAACAGCCACAGCAACAGCAACAGCAACAGCAAAAGCAACAGCAATAGCAACAGCAATAGCAACAGCAATAGCAACAGCAACAGCAACAGCAACAACAGAAGATATACCAAAATAGAAACAGACTCACACCTGCAGCCCCGATTGTCTACCTAGCCAGCCGACAATTCCCGCTCAGATGGCTTGGATGGGTCACTGCCCACAAACCCCTGCCTCTCCATTCCCATCCACTCAACAGAAGAGGCTCTTTCCCAAGCACTCACATTCGCACATAAACACCCTTCACACAGTAGTCTCATCTTCAGTTTGATTGTAATTGAGGAGTTCAAGGACCATCATCATCACTGTCTGACTGAGCTCCCACACCCATGGTCACATACGCTTCCTTTGCCACGAACTGTCGCCACATTAATCAGACTGCGTTGGCACACAATAGCACACCATTATTCGGCGAAATCCTAGAAAAGCCTCTAATTATGCGCACGTCTACGTGTTTTCGGCAGCGATTTTGGCAATTAGTCCATACAACCGATACATTTGCCTTTGACAGCGTTGCGAATCGCACCAAAGCCGCCGTATCAAATTTTCGTTCACCACTTGAAATGAATAATTACTCGAAAGTTCTGTTTCTGATACCCCACCACCGCCAGTCACACCAGACTGAACACAGGTACACAACATCAGAGTTCCATTGCAGTGCCGCGCAAACGACCAGGAGGCAGGCGACTGCCGACTACCGACTACCTACTGCCGTCCCCGCCAACAAGTTCATTAATTGTTGTACTTTAAGTAATGCGAAAAGTTTTCGTTTCGAGCGGCGCGGTGTAGCTTATCGTGTTACCGAAAATATTTCTATCGTCCTGGGATATTTTTTTTTTCTCTCTTTCATTCCGTCCGCCCCTGCAGACAAGCCTGCCTCCTGTGGCTGCCTGTCTCTGTGGAAAATCTAGTTACAGTTGAGATTCCCTCTGCCAGAGAGGAAATCTATTAAAACTTTAAATGCCCCCCACGCAACCAACCCTCCGGGCGGGAAGTCAGCAGCGCAGAATATCGCACAAGGACACATAGATTATGCAGGCTACAGCGAAGGCAATCGGTGAATCGTGAAACTTGAAGTATTCATAATCGCGAGCGGCTGCTTTATGGCAGTGCAACCATCGTTCTTCGGTTTTTCAAAACTGCACCAGCAGAGCGAATCGGTGCCGCTGGTGGCGGTGGTGTGTGCTGTAGTGTGTGCAACGAAGGATATATTGTTTATTTGCCTCGGAACGTTTAAAATTCCATGAATATTAAACACGTGAATAGGGATGTGATGTGATGAGTGCACAGCGGATGGATGCAGCAAAGCTACACCACCAAAGATACCGCCGCTGCTCGCCGCTGCTGATGCCGATGCCTTTGCTTCTGCTGTTGCCGCTTCCGCTGCCGTCGGTGATGCTGATGCTGTTGACTAAGCCATAAATTCCTGCAGAGTTTGCATTTGGCAAATGGGTGTGTGAATACGGATGCATCGCTCTACATGCACTCTTCATCTAGCCAATTGCACAAAAACAGTCTCTCTCGCCCCGAGGATATTCACCTTTCCAGCAGACGTCTGACGATGACAGCGATACGGCGAAACTTTCTTCGAACGACGATAATTAAAAGTTCCACTCCTCAAATCCTGATGATATCTCGCACGGAAATCGCACAGGTGATTGGCTATGGGGATGGTGATGGGCAAGGGACTGCGAGTAGCTCACTGGCAGAGTGGGATGCAAATTCGATTGACAGAGTGCTCGCTTTGCTAGGTCTTCAGCTGAGATTGGCTTAGGTGAAAGGCATTTCAGAGCATTGTCGCGTGGACCTCTGGACTCGGCCTCAGGCAGGTGGAATACTTTCATCACTTCTCAGGCCAGCAAGCCATGGAGGGTCTGTACTAAAGCTTAAGTTGAGTTCCATGCTCTGCTGCTTATTTGTGCTCTCTTGTGGGGTGTGTAGCGGTGACTGCACTTCTACTGACACTAGAAAGGATAGAGTGCAAGTGTCGCAACAGGGCGTAGGCCCAGAAGGGCGCAAAAATTACCATGACCAACCTCAAGTACACGCATAAGAGGGGACAGATATAGAAGCTCGCAGCGGGTGCTTAAAAGCGTAGTCACGGCATTGTCTGGCAGTCTCTGGGACGTACATATCCATCATCAGGGATGTTATGTAGCAGCGCCGCTTGAAGCTAAACAAATGGACTAGAGAATGCAGCCTGGGCGTCAATCCACAGAAAAAGGATCTAGACTTTGACACTCCCTCAATGTATGGGACTCCTCTAAATCTGAGTGACAGCGCCATATACTCAACATCCAGGAACTTGTGAAAAAGGCGTTGACGTCTGTCCAAAGCGTATAGGGTGTAACTGGGGACTACAGTCCCGCATCCATGCTCACAAACTGCTGTATGGAGTCTCGAGTTGGCTCACTGCGCTCAAAAAAAGACATTGACTGTAATAGGCCTGATAGGGTGCAGTGGATGCCATGCGATGGGTGCCTCTTCGCAACTCTGAACATTCTCCTCAATCTCCCGCCAGTAAATTCAGTCGGCAAACACACAGCAGCTAGTACGACGATCAGGCTGAAATCGCTGCACATCTCATGCACTCTCCACAGACTTGGACACACCCAAAGACAGATCTCATTACACCTAAAGCAAAGCATTTTTCAAGGCGAGATAGCTGCGATAAATAAACCGCAATGTAGTCGACTGATCGTGGTGGCAATCATAGCCGTAGGACGCAGGTCTCGAAACTTGTCAGGCCGTAGAATCAGACGCAAGTCTCGATACTTGTCAGGCTAGAGGGTCAAGTGGCTGGCCGCAGAGAACAGCAACGCAGTCCCATCGTGTGCTTCTCCATTGTCGGGTTATGCAGATGGAAAATATAAGGCTGCCATCTGCTGGGTCCCGGAGTGTCCAACGAGATGAAACAGAGGACAATCTTGTGAAAGAAGGGTCTGAAGAGACTGCTGTTCAGACTCGATGGCTGAGTGTGGACATCACATCGACTGCGTGGTCCTTGTGCCCGATACAATGATCAGTGGTTACTCTTAGACGCAACGACGTAGCCCTTACCAGACACTCAGTCATTGGGTCGAATTCACTGTTCATTGGCATCTTCATTTGACATGTGTTAGAAAGAAATTTTCGGCAGAGCTTCTGGATACTCGAACATGTAATGCACCGTGTCAGCTGCAGACACATTGCCCATTTGTCTCAGTCACTGCGAGGGAGGTCGATGGGAAATAGGAACGAACTGAGAAGCTCCCAGAAATAATTGCCCGGATTTGAGTGGTTCTAGAAAATGAAGGTCTGTCGGTAGTAACATGTCACCCATCCAGGGACAAAAAGAGCTTAATTCAATGCTGCGAGTCAGTCATGCCTACAACACCCTGACGACCAGGAAAAATGCCATAAAGGAACTGACACCAATATTCTGTAAGGTAACCGAAATCAGACCATTTTACGTCCAGTCTGTCATTCAAAACCAAATCGTTGAGTAACCACTTAACTCTCTGTTTCATCAACCTGGTGCTGACATTTGATAAATAGGTTCAAACACTTTCTAGATGCATGAGATGCCTCTGTAAAATAAGACAGTCTCGATAAAAAAATGCATACACACGCTGAGCCTGTGCCATCTCGCTAATATTCATTCACGTACAAGACGATCGACAACATATCATTTTAAGAACGGACATGAACGAACATAACCAATCACAGTCAACAAATCCCCAAATCCACTCAGAAACACTCATACCCATCAAAATACACCAGCTAGCAGCAAAATAACTGAAACACAAACTTTCTCATTCTTTGCACACCCTCCAGCCAATCAGCGTGCGACCTCTCAGCACCTCAGCTCAGCGCGGCTTACGTGCACAAACTTGTCACAGAGCCCTCGCTCTCCAGTATGTTGCAATGGGTGCTGATTTGTCGGATCTTGGCTGAGATCGAGAGCTGCAGAAACATGCTGCGCTCACTCTTGACAGGTGGCATATGTTGCGTGGGAGCATGTGTATGCCATATGCATGAGAAGTTTCACAGATTTTGAAGTAAGAGCACGAAAAGCGAGTGGCGTCAAAATTAAAATTCGTTTTTTCGTGCCTGTTGCCCACGAAGTGTGTTCAATTGTTTAATCAATGTTCGGAAATGTGTAAATTAATTCAATCGATTATTTCCACGGTTTTTTGCGCAGTTTTTGTTCGATTTTATGTAATTTTCGCGATGGTTTCGCTTGTGTCTCGTAAACAAGTCCTGACCGGTTTTGTCTTGAAAAAAAAATCCGTCTCAAATAATTTTTCGGGAGTGCGTGCATTCGCTTATTTTCCCCAATGTCCTTGAGTGCGGTTTTAAAATGGGATGATCGAGCAGTGCTCGGGTCTCCCCCAGTTTTTCAGTGTTTACCCCCGTTCCAAGTGCAGTGCAGTCTGAGTCGGTCAATTTTCAGTGTTTTTCTAACGTGTCTCCATTCCGATCGCAAGTTTAGCATCCCCAGTGCGGTTTGAAATGGGGTTCCAGTGTTTTGCTCGGTTTCTCGCGCTTCTTTTGAACCAATTTTCGTTTGAAATCTGCGCATCCCCAGTCCCTGAGTGCGGCTGAAAATGGGGTTTTTGCGTGTTTTTTCTTTCTTCTCAGAAGTCATCCTCATCCAAGTGGACCCAGTTTAATTTCATCGCATTCTTCGTGTCCTCGAAAGTGTCGGGAGTGACGCGAGTGTTGTTCGGGAGCGACGCGTCGCATGTTTGTGCTACAAAGTGTGTGCGTGTGTATGCTTCATCTCAGGACACCCACCGATGGACAGGCGAAGCAGGTAGGTCTTCAGTCTGATAGACATCAAGCCAGCCCGCGTTGGAGCACCTCTATGCCACATCAGCGATCATCAAAGTGAGTACATTTTTCAATTTTCGTTTGTTTCTCGGACTTCGGGAAGCAGTTAGGCGTGTTTCGCTCCATCATTGGTCATCGGTGTCGTCGGGAAGCTTGTAGTTAAGGGGGTCCGCTTGGTTAGGATTCGGGGAGGGTAACACCTTGCCGCCTTAACATTTTGTAGATAGACACTAAATAAAACTCTCTCTTGCAGGTCGTCGAATTAGGGCGCTTCTGGGGTTCTCAGTCTAAGGTAGGCTTCTCCTGTGGGGTTGTTGAAGGGCGTAGGGCTAGTTTATTTGAAACTTTCTCTCGGTTTTCAGATTCATCGGCTCAGCTGATCGAAGGATGATCGGTTTGCTCGTGTGTTTCACTCGTGTTCATCAGGATCGATTGTTGTTTCTCTGTTCCTTAGGCATTCTTACTTGCATACAGAGCTTGAAAAGGCTTAATCTCCTCTTTCATTTCTGGTTCTCTTGGGAGGTTGGAGACTGGCCTCTGGCTGGTTTTTCGGCCTCGTGGCTGAGGGGTTGCTTGCTTTTCGGTAGCCTTTCAGCCTTTTGTTTGTCACACATTACTAATCCATCTCCCCGAGAACTGCTTTCATGGGCTTGGCCGTGATGGCTGGCATATGGAAGCAGTTTTTTTTGCTTTGCTCTTCTATTTCCAGATGTGGCGCTGGAGCGGACTGGAGACGAGACGAGGGAAGATGACTTGTGGTGCAGCTTTTTTTCCTTTCTTTTCTTTTTTCTTTCTGTTTCTTTACAGGTTTGCGGAGAAGATGTCATGGGAGCAGACAAGATCTCCTAACTTTGTCTTAGACTTAGAATCAGAGCAGGATAAGTGGTGACAGACGAAGACGCATTGGCGGGGCTATGATGAGGAGGTCAGCGTGCCTGCTGGGGCTTCTCAGGCTGAAGACAGCGACGAAACAATGGCTCAAGGCTGGTGGCTTGGTAGGTCTGGAGTCTAAGGTCTGGGATCTGTGGTCTGGGGTCTGGGGTCTGGGATCTGTGGTCTGGGATCTTGGGTCTGGGGTCGGGGGTGTGGGGTCTGGGGTCGGGGGTCTGGGGTCTGGGGTCTGGAGTCCGGAATCTGAGGACTGGGGTCTGGAGTTTGGGGTCTTAGGTCTGGGGTCTAGGGACTGAGGTCTGGGGACTGTGGTCTGGGGTCGGGGATCTGAAGTCCGGGGTCTAAGGTCTGGGATTTGGGGTCTGAGGACTGAGATCTGAGGTCTGGAGTCTGGAGACTGAGGTCTGCACTCTGAAGTCTTAGGTCTGGGGTCTGGGGACTGATTTCTGAAGTCAGTGGATTGGTGATTGCGGTCTGGGTCTGGGGTCTAGGGCCTGGGGCCTGGGGTCTGGGGTCTGGGGTCTGGGGTCTGGGGTCTGGGGTCTGGGGTCTGGGGTCTGGGGTCTGGGGTCTGGGGTCTGGGGTCTGGGGTCTGGGGTCTGGGGTCTGGGGTCTGGGGTCTGGGGTCTGGGGTCTGGGGTCTGGGGTCTGGGGTCTGGGGTCTGGGGTCTGGGGTCTGGGGTCTGGGGTCTGCGGTCTGGGGTCTGGGGTCTTCGGCCTGGGGTCTAGGGTCTAGGGTCTGGAGTCTGGGGTCTGAGTTTAGGGTGTGGGGTGTGATGATATTTGATAGGGACATGCGCAACGTACTATTTATTGACTAGATGGTGATCGGTCTTTTCCGACGAGGTGTGGCAGCTGCCAGATTGGTCAACAGGGCCAAAATGGACAGAGTGGTGGTCAGACTGGTGATGGGGACCGGTCTAAACAGGCTCAAATGTCTTGTTCGTCTGTTATCGAGTGTGGATTCTTGCTATGGTGCGTATTGATTGCATTTATAAAGGAGTGGACCGAATGTACATGGCAAGGAATTGTTGCTTCGGGGTCAAAGGGAACAGTACAAGACTCTGAGGACAGGCATCTTTCTGGAGGATATATTGATGACTGGGTATTGGCAACTGCTGATCTGGGCCTGACTCATGATGAACTCACTGACGTTTTAACCATTTTCCCTTATTCCCCTTAGTATGCCTTGCAAAATCTAGACATTGTAGCCTTTCTTAAAATTTTATATATTTCATAGTTCGCATAAAGTAGTCCTTGTTGTAGTAATAATTGTTGTAGTATCTGTAGTCCATGTCGTAGTTGTAGTAGTAGCAGTAGTCACAAGGCAGATACCTATGATGATGCGTAACGCAGTGTCTACAGCTTTCCTGCAAAGCGACCTGCTAGCTCTGAGGGAATCTGTTGCACGCTGCCACTCAGTATGCTGTGTGTGAGGGGGCCTTGCATATCTTACTGATTGTGCGTCTGTGTGTGATTTTCTTTGTAGACTAGTTAGAGGCTGACTATCTGGTGACTTAGTTTGATTGATAGGCTGTCGAATGTTGGTTTTCTTGTTTTCGGTTCGGATAAGGGACATTCTGAAACACGAAATGGCAGTGTAGGGGCAGCATTACCACCATTCGACAGAATACATCTTTAAAGTACACAGGAGACCTAGGCCTTGGTTGGAAACTAGCAGTTTGTTGGTGACTCTATCAAAGACGACCATCTTCCTTATCTGAGCGTTGAAGTGTCCTGGAGGGGGGGATTTGTTTTCGTGTGGTACAAGATATTATTGACGAGACTGAGCATGGGTACGTTTGGCATTTTTGTGGGCGGGACCAGTCGCCGAACACGGTTTGTCAAAGTGTGGTCTATGGTATATATGGTGACGGCATTCACACGGTACGTTGGGCAGGCGACGCTAAGCCAAGGAAATATGCATGTGGTCGTGAATGGGAGGTCGTGAAAGAGCCTTAAATGTCGAAAAGGGACTTAAGTAAGGCGACGGGTTGTCATGGAACTTCAGCAAGACGGTCGGTCGTTGAAAACTCACAACCCAACACTGGAGGTACGATGTTCCAGGAGTCTGTCTAAAACTTCTAAAGTCCCATCTTAGCATACGTTTGGCGTGATTTGTTAAACACAGAGAGTGCCGTTAATGAAATTTTGTCTGGCATTGAGGTGGTGTGAGGGTGGTGAGATGTGTCTGCCTGTTTAGGAGTGTACAGCGACACATGACCGTCCAGGAGTCGCATGCCTGATAATCTTCATGAGAAAACACGCAACATTGACGTTTAGTACAGAGCTTTACAATGGGTAGACATACATTTGACAGAGAAGTAGACAGTGCCTTCGTCGATCAATACCAACATTATACACGTAGTAAATCTTGACAACAGCTTTTTCTTTGGGAATAGGAAGCAATAGAGTAATAGAGCCCTCTTTCGATTGACCAAGCTGGCTTATAGACCTTGTTGACCATTCCAGAAGCATGGGGATTGTGAATGGGCCTTATGGAGCTGATTTTCGCAGACAATCTGGTGCGCCATCCCTAACAGAACTTGGATAGTCTTTCTGACAAATTAACTGAGCTTGCAGCCTTCTTGTTCTTCAGCTTTTCGTTATCTGTGCTAACTTGGGGTTGGATCCCCTCGCTCCCTATTACCGTCCCCTTGTTTGACAGGTTAATCAGGTTTGACAGCTAAATACATCCACTATTCGAAAATGAGTGTGGCCTCTTAATAATGTAAAGCCTGATTGCCTTTCCTAAGGTTTGTGGCTAGACTTTTTTTTAAATGTCGCCTATTTGTGTGGTTCCTTAGTCCTCTTCGAGAGTTAGGAGGTTGCGGAAACCCTTTGTTTTGACGTAGAAGCATCGATTATTTGTGCTGGTGTTCCCCATGCGCTTCTCTGGTTACTCGCTACAGTGCCACTTGGTTGTACAGTAAAGTTGAATGTCGAAAATGCGAACGCCGATAATGCGAACTGAATACATTGCCTGCTCTAAAATGTAAACTCGTGCCCATTTTTCCATTTCTCACGTCTTTGTTTCGGTTTTTTGTCCGACGGTTTTTAAAGGGAAGAGTCGACGGCAGGAAGCAGATCAGTGCACGTTACTCGCGAGTATTGATGACTCCTTAGAGTCTTCTTATACAGGCGCTACAATCCGAGGTGGACCGTGACCACAGCCAACAAGCCTCGCCAGTTGGCACGATCAGTAGCCAACTGGCCAATGGCGGCCAACAGTTGGTTGAAGTCCTACTCCATTTCCGTGGGCCATCGGTTTCTTGAGTGTCCACTCACTGGTTCTGCGTCGAAGACTCTTCACCTTGAAATTACTCTGACTCCTCGCTGGTCGAGGATCAGAAGCGGTTTTCATGGCGAGTCCACATCCTCTTCAGAGGACTCATTCACGAAACAAGAGTGTTCGAAGGTACCTAACCCCCCCCATGCCTTCTTTGAAAAAAAAAAAACAACTACAACTCACATTAAAACTTAACGAGTGAATGTTTGCATAGAAATTCTCATTTGCAACATTCCCACCAACGTATTCATGTTGTGCTGTGTTTATGAACCCATTGGTTTGAATGTGTCCATTCATTTCATGCCGTTCGCTCGTCCATTCCTTCGTTCGTTTGTCCTGGCATTAAAGCACACCCCAGCATTCAGCCGCAACAGGAACACCATCAGGAAGAGGGACAGAGAGAACTTTAATCCGAAAATCATGTTATCCTCAGAACTTTAGTTTCCATTTGTGGTTAATTTTGTTGCCATCCACTTGAACTTTTCGTATAATTAATGCACTTTACATTGGGTCAGGGACTGTACAAGTGACAAGTAAACAGGGAAGGCTACAGCTATGTGCATCCTACAGCTACGGCGGCACACTAGTTGTGCCACGAATTCGCCCTCACTTGGCACGTCATGTTCGGAATTTATGTGAATTGACCAGAGTGCATTACATGATGGTGCACATGGACACACTGGGTGTGTGTCAGACAAGGGGGCTTATCTTTGGAATCCCCTTGCATGGAGGCCACGGAGGATGTGCTGATATGTAGATGCACTCGCACGAGGAAAGCTCCCATAAATTCTTCGGTGATGATCTTGAAATGTTTGCTGTCCACTGTGGCTGCTCATACGGATGCGGATGCGGATACGGATTTGGAATCCTGTACGCACTTGGACGCAAGCACATGTACGCTGTTGATTGTGTAAATTTTGGCGACTAAGTCAAATCGAATTTTAATAGTTCCACGCAAATATTGTCATTTATCATTGTCACTGGGCAAGGGCGCCCACCCCCGCCGAAGCTCTAAGGAATTTTTCGGTCGCCTGCACAGTTGTGTGTGTGGGGGTGGGGGTGGGAGGGTATGGTGTGTAGTGATGTCTTGTCGGAATTCATGTAACCACCAGATGCTTATCCTGCAAGGACCATGTGCCCCAAGGATGAATGATAAGAATGTGTTCATGAACCGACAATGAGTGTAAATCTAATTAAAATTGCTTTTTGAACGTCGGCAAGGGGTGAGCAGTGAGGGATGGCATTTAGATCGAAATGTTATAGTTTGCAGATACCCGACATGGTTGAGATTATTTATTGCAGAAAGGTATTCTCGCACACACCAGGCCGAAGCCCTCAGAGACTAGATTCATTTGAAATAGCCGACGGATATTTACTTGATGGAGGCGGGCGAACCTTAATCTTTGAGTGAACTTGCCGGGGTCCGGGTCCGACGATTGAACCCAATTGCCCAAAAGAAAACAGAGAACTTTGGACACACCAACAACACGACCAGCAGCACGAGGAGAAGGGCTTTTGTGCCCCTCTGATGGGACATTTATTTGAGCGAATCAGTGTTTCCTCGATTACGTTTGATTTATGCCCATCAGATGGGCTGCGATAGCGCGTAGCAAGTCCGCCCTGAAATATGTGGGTCATCGGTTACAGATGTTTGGCCTGTCTTCATGTGTGTGTGGGTTTAGTGGGCTCTATCCTTGGCCCTTTGGCTTTTGATTTATGGTTTTTAAATGCACGTCATTGTGTGCTGAAGAATTTAGATTCCGAGTGTGTTTTTGGGTTGGGACAAGGGGGCGAGATTGAATTGACATTCGGATTGGCCTGTGATGTGGTGGGCGAGAGTCCAATGGCGTTTAACAACCACACGCGTGGAGTTGTGGTTGATTGGCTTTGCTTCCATTTCTTTCTTTTTCTGTGGAAGTGGGTGCTTGACTGATGGCCCGGACTGGCCCGGACTAGATTTTTGCGAAATTGACTTCTTTGACTTCTCTGGGGTGTGAGTTGGGAGGACAAGAGCGACTTCCTAAGGCCTGCGGCGGCTGACACTGAAGCCGTCTCAGTGGCCTCGACTAGATTTTTTCATGCCGTCTGGTGGTGCAGGGCTAGGAGGACTGATGGCCCGGACTGGCCCGGACTAGATTTTTGCGAAATTGACTTCTCTGGGGTGTGAGTTGGAAGGACAAGAGCGACTTCCTAAGGCCTGCGGCGGCTGACACTGAAGCCGTCTCAGTGGCCTCGACTAGATTTGTTCATGCCGTCTGGTGGTGCAGGGCTAGGAGGACGAGAACGACGTCCTAAGGCCTGCGGCGGCTGACTCTAACGCCGTCTTAGAGTCCCGTCTAGATTTTTGCATGCAACCAGGTGGAGTTCGACTGAGAGGACAAGAGCGACTTCCAAAGGCCTACGGCCGTCGACTCTGAAGCGGTCTCAGGGACCTCGACTAGATTTTTTCATACCGCCTGGTGCTGCGGGACTTAGGAGGACGAGAATGGCATCCTAAGGCCTGCGGCCATCGGCTCTGAAACTGCCTCAATGGCCCCGACTAGCAGGGTCATTGACAGAAACTGTTCCCTGACTCCGTTGTCTTCTCTAAGGCCTGACTCGGTGGCATCCTAAGGTCTACGGCCGTCGACTCGGAGGACGAGAACGACGTCCTAAGGCCTGCGGCGGCTGACTCTGACACTGTCTCAGTGGCCTCGACTAGATGTTGGACGTCGCTCTTATCCTCTCAGTCGAACTCCATCCGATTGAATGCAAAAAAACCTAGTCGAGTCCACTGAGACCGCTTCAGAGTCGACGGCCGTAGGCTTTAGGATGCCACCGAGACAGGCCTTAGAAGACAACGGAGTCAGGGATCATTTTCTGCCAATGACCCTGCATATCTCTGAGAAAGGACGATACTCCAAAGGACAACGGCCGGCCCCTCTCCCCCCGTTTCCCTTCGAAAATCCACCCAACTTCCAGCAAAACAAATCCAACCATCTGCTCCACGAAGCGAAGCAAAGTTCCATGTTATCCTTAACCCTTGATTGATTCGCACGAGTGAATGCAAAAAGAACACCAAACAAACAGCAAGCAGCTAAACTCCTTCGCAACGTTAAACCGATTTCGCTCGCAGATGAAATGTAATCCGCTTTCGAATTCTCCTAAGTGAAATAAATTATTTCGAGACATTGAAGCACACAGCGCGTCACTGACAAAAAGCTAGTCTAGCAAGTACGCAGCAACTGTGGGTGTGCCGTGCAATCCCCTCTCGATCGAGTGCCTGGACTTGAATATTTGCATATCCTTCCCCTTAAATAAACAAAAAAACAAAAAAAAAGTCCTCGAAACTCTCGAAACCTTCTTGCCGTATTGAACAGATCCTTGTGCGCTCGAGACAGGAACTCATCCCGAGGACTCATAAGTCGACGGAAAGTTAAACAGCGCTCGCTCGTCTGGTGCACAGCACTCGATGTGCTAATTCCGACTTTCGGCATCCGCCTCATCATCAACAACACAACGGAACACGAGATCTCCTCCCTGTATCCTGTATCAATATTTCACTTGAAAAGTTTCTCTCCTTTCGCTTCACTTCAGTCACTGCTGTTGGCTGCACCAGGGTCAGGGTGTTGCTGTTAAAACGTTGTCAAAGTTTCGAAACTGAAACATTCGTTGGCCCAGAAACTTGGAATGCAACTGTTGTTGTTATCCTCGGTGCATTCAACTTCTGTTCCAACTTTCGAGTGCAAATAAATGGTGATCATGTCCCGGCTGAGCTAGGGGGGACATGAAGGCGGTGCCAGATGACGACCCGACCAAGAACTAGGTGAAACGTCTTGGTTAAGTCTTAATTAGTCGAAAGCCCGGCTCCGCATTCAAACTCATTTGACATCTGTCAACGCGTCAAGAAACTTTTCACTTTTTCAAACCGAATACCTGCGTAATGTAGACCGCTCCGCCACCACCATGGGCTCCTGCGTGAGGCCTTGGGGGAGCAACAGTCTTATTTGTCATGTATTTATGGCTTCCCATCCATTGAACAGACACATTTTTGGTCTAATGCTGGGTACCCTGCCCCCGCTTTGAATACTAAGAGCCATTAGCACAGGAAACTTTCTCTCTCCTTGGAGACGCAACACCACTCTCCGGCACCAGCAGCCAGTCAGTGCCAGTCTTGGCTTTGCTTTCACCACTGGCAAATGTGCTCACAGTGTGTTGGGTTGGTGTGCGGGCAGGAGGGGGCTGAAGGGATAGGGAACTTCAAAGAAAATTAATTTGTGAGGGTTACGGTGTCAATGGGGTGTGAAGGAAAAAACTTTGTAAGTTCGCTCAAATCCAACAGCAGTAGGGTTTGTTAAATTGGAAAAGTTCATGGCAGGTCCTAGTTTGTTGGTCGGTTTTTTTTTTTGTGAATGTCCCCCAGCTCTCCCAACCTGCTTTGCAAGTGTTCCGCTCCCTTGCCGTGGTTCGTCTCTTTCAGGTCGGACGAGGAATTGATGAAGGTTTGAAAGGTGGACACGTTGGGTCAGAGTGGGGTATTCACCGCCGCTTTGATCGGAGGGACTTTGTAACAAACACACGTTTGCTTGCTCTTTTTTCTCTCTCTCCTTACTCTCTGAGGTATGTACACTTCCTTTCGTTCTTCTGTTGATTTACATTCGATGGGGGCCTGGGCGTGGGGGAGATTAATAGGCTTGATCTTCGAAGCATAACTGGTCGAAGAAGTGGGGCGGTTTCTTTCCGTAATCAATAACTTTGAACTGAAATAGCTGAGGTTGATGTGATTTGGACGACGGACGACGGTCGACGGACGGGTGTGGTCGATGGGAGTTAGTGGAACGAAATTGACTGATTCTGATGTCCGCAAGGTGAATGGAAAACTGTCAACTGTGGAGGCCGAGGGATTTGGGTTTTCAAAGAAGTCTCTGTGGATGGAAGGTTACAGACTGTGTGTTTGTAGAGCAAAGGCACCTCGAGCCCGAGCAGCATCTAGGCAGATCCCCAGGTATCCCACAGTAGTCCATTTCCCCAGTTCACAACTGAGAACTGCCGGTTTCGGTTTTTTTCGGACTGCCCAGAGCGATAGGAAAAAAAAGTCCAATAAAACAGCGCAGGTTTGAGATATGAAATTGTTTCTGGCGTTTTTGGGAAGCCGAAATCATGCCATTTTGTAGGGAGTAGCGCCACCATGTCTTTGCTGGCTGTGCCTAAGTGCGCTGGCTCGAGCTCGTTTAAGGTGGTTGTCTTGTTCGTGGCTTTGCTCGAATTCGTCTAAGTTGTAGAGGGTATGTGTAGAGATGTAGTAGCATGTGGGTAGACGGGTCCAGATGTACCCATTGTGATGCGCCTTGTCCTTTCAGTACTGTGTCGCAAGACGGCGCTAAGACCCAAACAACCAGAAGCACAAATGTTGGACAAACTCTGTCCATCAACTGGACCCTACTTGATAATTTTCTTGAGTAATCGTCTACAGTATGCGCTGACAGGGGCTGGAGCGATAAAAATTATCCTGTAGCGTCTAATCGCAGTCGACAGAAGAATTCGTACCCGAGGTCCGAGGTCGATTCATGCATTTTATCACAATTGGGAGAACTCGTGAATACGGTCAAGAAGAAGAGGCCAAATAAGCAAGGTCCGCAGGACTCGTAGGACCATTCGTCAGGCGACGTACAAGTAGACACCTCCACCGGCAATTGCACTAAATTTGTTTCAGTGCAATTGGGTCCCCGAGAGACATCCAAGATCCTTCGACATGGTCCACGTCAAGGATACTCAGGGACTTTTATTTGCCATCAGGCTGGGAATGGCTTTGATCAAGGCAACAGCTACATCGCGCTGCCAAAGGGCAAGGGTGTGGTATTGAGCATTGCCGACGAAGGAGAAAGTAAGATTCTCCTCTAGACACCTTCTCCACTTATCGAGCAGGTTTTGGGACTACAGTAGGTAGCTTAACTCCCCTTAGCATGGGCACAATTGAGGGCAAGTAGTACAATTTACAACGACGAAATCATAAAGGTAGTTTTGTCGGAAGTAGAATATGAAATATATTTGTGCACCCTGATCGAGCGGTCCCTTGGACCCCTTGGGTCGCACATGAGACCCTTTCTCATCTCCGTCGCGCACACAGACCACGGCCAGTCGGAATAAAATGAGTTAAAATCATATGGAAATACATCATCCTCAGGAATTTGTATCATCATTTTGTGTCTGGGATGCGCTGAGCAGGAGAGTTTCCAAACAGGATAGGCGCCGGCAGGGATAAAATTGTCATTGGTAAGTTAGATCACCGAACAAGTGTATTGTTCATAGCCGCCTGTATTTGTGATTATATTATTTTAGCATTTGTAGTTTGTAGAAAGAGAGAGCAACCAGACGTTGCACATATTGTGTGTTGTGTACATTGTATTTGTTTTTACTTACCGTCGTTGGTTAATCTGTTAACTCGTATTGGAACGACAAGGTACGGGTTGTAAGATCCAACAACCCGGGCATGTTCCTGCAAATTCTTTAGAAGCAACAAGCAAAGCGATCTTCCGTGTCTTAAGCTCTCTAGAACGACGGACAACCAACAAATACTGAGGACAGCAGGTATTGATCCAGATAACGCTGTACTTGACGATAACATCTTTGTAGTCGAAGATCCGCAAGAAAAAGTGGAAGTACTTGGCGCGGTCTGTCAGGAAGTGTACAAGGTGAACGAGAGTGTTCGCCCGAACCACGACCTGGAGAACCGCGTACTGGTTAACAACACGCCTCTTCGTGAAGATCTGCAACAATGGCGATCTGAGAACACTGATTGGGACTGACAACTTGATTGGGACAATTAACTAACTAACTAAACTAAAACTAAAACTGTCTTTGTCGTGTTCAATGCTGATAATGTCATCGCCGACGAAGGGGTTCATCCCCTGTTCATTTCAGAGACAGATCTCAGCGGTCTTCGAATCAATAAAAAAGAAGTCAGTGGGAGGCCTTTGGGAGGAAGTCCATGCTTGACAGGGACCCGGTGTAAGCGTGGATGTTTTTATATACGCCTCCTAATTGGAATATCCGATAGGAATCTCGCGTTCTGGTTTCCAATCTCATTAGGATTTTGTTAGGAGTATGAAAGTTAAAATGAGTTCAAATGACAATTTTCTGTTCCCAACAAACCAAATGCTAACACAATGTCTGGACCATCTGACACCTGGGCAATGCCGTGCATTCGATCACGTACCGCGGCGGTAACCGGAGAATCCCTGTGGGAACTTGCTCGCTGCTGGGTGCATGATTGGATCATGTGGAATAGTATTTAAGGTAGATTTAGAATCATTGTACTTCAGTCTACGTTTTCACTTGTAAGGGGTAACGCTGCCCAAATTAAAATGAAGTTTTTTTTTCAATTAAAATAATCTAGTATTATTTGATTTGAACAAGAGATCATGTGGATGATGCGTGCTTGATCGTGGTGCCTTTGACGGGCCCTGCCGAAGGTGGGTGTACCAAACTCATCGCAGTATTTTGCTTTCGAAAATTGCGAGCTTGGTCATGTTGGTCTTAGAGATGGTGTGCCATATGGGAAGCCGTACATTAAGACCGGCCGTATAAGCTGCTTCTATAACAGCACTTTTGTCCTCTGGCTTAGTCCGTCCTACTTGCCAATGTTAGCCTTCTTAAGGGTTAGTTTCGACTGACTGTTGAACTTCAACCTTTTCGTGAAGTTAATGCCAAGACACTTGACCTTTTCGTTTGTTTATATTTCAGAACCGTCAGGGAGTACTATCTTTATGCTTCGACATTTGGCTGCTGACCTTCATCCACCTCTGGATGGTCTCCTTAAGCACATAAGTACCGATTTCTAAGCATTGATACGAATGCCCCATTTGGTATAGTAGTCAAAATGCCACTGCATTGGATGATGTCCGCACTAGAGGGGGTGGTGCATGATGGGTTTGTGTTGGAACCACATCTCGGATAAATCGATGTTGTCGAGCTTAGGCCGCAGAGAGTCGCCCAGCATCGCTCTATACCTGGGACCAGTGACGGTAAAAGTGTCTCTTTCCTCACTTCGCATGAAACAAGGTCCGATGATGTGGATTGTGTTAGCTCCAAAAAACACATAGCTGGTGATCATAATCTCATTCGTGTTCCAGGTTCCTGATTGATTGGCAGTTTCATTCAATCAGCCGTAGCCCCAATCTCCACTGTTGTCGATTACTGCCTCGATCCTGGATTCGAAGTCGCCGAAGGAACTTGTGACTTGTGTCTACCTTTGTCTTATGACTGGATTCAAGGCCCTTGCAGGCGGTTAAATAACTCGTTTGTTTTGGAACCTTCTGGTGGCCTATTTAGTTCCTCTTTGAGTTCCAGTGAGAGTTGTGTTAAGGCAAGTGGCTGACCCTCGAATTAATTTCCAAAGCATCGAAAAACAGATCCGAACAGATATGTCACGTCTGATTTAAGGCAAGTGGCTGACCCTCGAATTATCTGCCGGTTCCTTCAAAGGCATCTTCAAACAGATCCGACGAGATATGTCACGTCTGCCTTAAGGCAAGTGGCTGTCCCTCGAACTGTCTGATGGTTGCTCCCAAAGCATCTCCTAACCGCTTTAATTTCATCTTCCTTCGCTCATTCCTCCTGCATGGGTGGATTTTTTTCTTTTTCATTTGCAGACAGACGATTGAGACCACCCTTAAAGATGAACATTTTTGAAATCAACGTTTGACTGTCAAGACATATCAAACCACTCTGCTTCAACCCATGTTCTCTGCGAGGCACCCCATCGTTTCATTCCGTCGCAGAATTCGCCTCGTGGGCGTTACACAAAGCTCTCTCAAACTATTGTCTTTGCAGTCGATTGGCGGTCCCCGCAGCGCACAAGCCTTACCACACTCTCTTTTGATAGAACAATTGAAGTGTCAATCACCGGAAGCAGGTTTCCGTTTCCGTCATCGAATCGTTGCGAATGTATCCTTTTAACTCTCCCCCTCGCGGCACTTAATCAAATCAATTAAACAATGCTTGACGTTGGGTCGCCTCCAGGCCCGTTTGTCAGCAATGTCAGCGTCTTGCGTTTGACAGCCGATCCCACCAAACCCAGCTCAAGCACGTGTATTTGTCAATTTGACAACGCGACAGAGGGCGAGGGATGACGGTGGGGGGAATATTTCAGATAATACACGGCAGTTCCGGAATTTGAACTGCAATCCGTTGACAACGACCACGTTGCTTCCAAGAAGCGTCCTGCCAACCGTCCGTCTCGACCACCGCCTCAGCACGAGTTTTATCAGATAAAAGTCGCAACCAGACGTTTCTCATAAATCATTGTCCATCGTCCGGTGTGTTTGCCAAAGTCGGAATACCTCCCCATCGCCACTCACAGCCCTTGACCGGATATTGTTTGTGTGCCGAGAAGGAACAACATTCCTCCAATCCTTGGTCGGGACAATGCCCAACCAGGCACTCATTCATTCCCGGGTTCAATAGGTGGCGGCGCGGCAGCGGGGGGATTAAAAAAAAAGAAAAAAGAGAAGCGAATATGAAACAAGATTTGTGGGTGTTTATTGTTGCACAAATAATTGCGGCACAACTGTCAAGTCTTTTATGGCTTGCTTGTGCTTGTGTGTAGCGGTGTTGTCCCTGGTGAACCATGGAAGTGGTCCAGTGAACAAATCCGTCCTGGATCAGGATGCTGGCCAAAGAGATAGAATGTAATGATTGCTTTGGTTTTGTCAGCAAAATAAAAAGAAAAGAAATTCCAAGCAAGCAGACATGCCGGACTGTCGTCGGAGGAGATGACATCCAAAGGACACTGAATTGATGCGCGTTGCGATTTATCATTTGATATGACGCGAGCGTATTGCGCTCGATTGGATTGTACTTCTCAAAGTGGTGTGGAGTGGGAGTGACGGTGGTTGTTTTGTTGGGCTGAGATGGGAGCGGATCTAGACGTTTGTTTGTTTCTTTTCTTCCTTGAATTGTCAATTTGTGAAAATTGAAAGGGGCTTTCACTGGACATGGGACATTGATGGCATTGTCTTGAGATGACTTTGATTGGTCTAATCGATTTGGACTTGTGAGGAGGGAGGGGATGTAGTGGAATTTTGATACAATTTTGAAGTTGAAAGGCGGATTGGGAATTGATTTTAAGACGAGGGGTGGGGAGGGGAGTCATGTCAGTCTAGGGAACAGTAGTCATTCTTAGACCAGTGTAGCAAGCCTCTTCACCTGAAATGATCTTTAGTCAGGTGCCTTCAATAATGCTTCTCTGACGACCTTCTCCACTTGACCGCGCCATCGGCTTGGTGCGCGCCTTGTATTGCGTTGTCTCCAGTTGGAAACCACCGTGTCTGACTCTACACTACTGCTTAGCTTGGCCAACTTGTTGATGAGGGAAGGGACTTCTCCTCCAGAAGGAGAGGTCATCGAAATAGGCAAATTATTAAAATGATTCAGCGGACCTGGCGCGAATCAGAGCCTCAGCTGGAGCGTAGTTAAGTTTGAAGATGTGCTATCTGGGGTGCTCAAGTGTCAGTTGATGATTATTGTCAGCAAGTAGAAAAGTCATACGACAGTCAGAATGTTGAGCGTTGCTACTACAAATTTCATTACATTCCTTGAAAATAGAGTGTTTCGGTAAAAAGAATATTAAATGTTCATTCATAAAAAGAAACGTGGTATTGGCCATAAGAAAAGAAACAAAATAAATCAAGATAGATTTGAACACAGAAGCGTGAGCAACGCCCCAACCTACTCCGCCAGCGGGAGGGCATTCAGTACTCTTTTTTTTTTTTGGTCGCATTCGGTCTAGGTGTGACATACATACATTCATAGCGCTTTATAATAATACTAGTAGAAAAGCGTGTCCCAGGAAGAATGTTGAGCGTTGTTACGACAAATTTGATTTTATTCAAAAATACCTTGTATTGTCCATAAAAGGGAAAAGATAAAAAGATAATAGCTCTTAAGATTAATAAAGAACGATTTATATAGGAACCTGCAAAATACGTGAGCAACGCACCAACCCACTCCGTCAACGGACTCGATGTCTTTCAGGTTTGCTTTCCCATAGCGCTTTATATAAATATATTTCGGAAGTTCCAAATAAACTATGCGTTGTGCTTGTGTTTTTCTAGAATACGCTTGAAAAGCTTTACGAACACAATAAAGGTTGATGTAGGAGCTGATGTGCCAGTCGGTTGATCACAGCAATTCGAATTATAACTGCCTTTGTAGACACATGCATTCTCTCCTCCTTTCGCTTTCTTCTTCCAAGAGAACGTGTCTCCGTCTCATGATCAGTGTACGGAGTAGAATGTGTTTCGATGGCTGTGCTGACGATGCTTGTGTCTCTAGTCGATGCATGCATGTTTCGATGTTTTCTTTGGCTTGTCTTGTTTAAATACAACCTTTTTATTTCAATATTTGAAAAGAAGTCTGCATTTTGCCTGCCAAATGATTTGCAAAAACGACAGGTGAATAGCGTACCAAAGCAATTGATTATTCAGCTGGCTTTTTAGTGCGACGTTGTGCTTTCCTATGTATTATATTTTCTTGAACAATTTATATAAACGGCAGACCTCAGCAGACTCATGCTCAGTCTGTCGTAGGGGAGTCAGATCCAAAGGTGAAACAAAATGAAATTCAATCTCTGGTTGTTCTTCTTGATCGGTTGTGCTTGTCTGACAGCTCAGCCAGTACAGTCTGTCTCAGATACAGACATAAATGGAGATTGTCTTGACGATACCACAGCAGCTTACATTGCTGGCTGTGTGGTAGAGGAGAAGCCCGTCAATTGCAACTGCAATTGCATCGGCTTGAAGTTTCCTTATCAAGCACCAACCAGATGGTACCCTCCATCATCGTTTTATTACCGTTAAATCTTTGAAATATATGATTAGTCGATATTGGCATTGAATGTACCCTTGTTTTAATGTGTGAACATACTTGACTTGTGAGAGCAATCTGTGTCTTTGGCCTAGGCCACTAAGGCGGTGCAGAAGCTGCTCGACGGTCACAGTGTTCCAACTCCGACTTAAGATGGATGCTAAAGTATTTGGGCAACTCGTCAAGAGGTAGGCCGGGAAGGTTAGGTTGATGTGGCTGACTACTGTGAAGAAGGACCGCAGATACACTTGGTCAGCATAGGCCAACACAGTACATTGCAGGGAAGTCCTTGACTTAAATGTGACTGTCTCCGGGGACATTGATTGCCGGAAAAGAAGACGATATCTCAGTTTTGTATCACTTTGTTTCTTGGCCAAGACAAAGCCTCTTTGCTCGCTACAGCTTCTGCCTGCAAGATCCTACAAGGTTCGGAAATTGAAATTATTGTTGTGTGCTTAGATCCTTAGAGGAAACGGGTGCGTACACGCGTTCTTTGGCGTCTCTGCCTACGCCTTCGCTCTCGCATTGGCCTTCGCCTTCGACATCGTCTTTACTTTCGCCTTCACCTTCGCCCTCGCCTTTGATTTCGTCCTCACCTTCGCTTTCGTCCTCACCTTGCTTTTGACCTCGCCTTCGCCTTCGCCCACGCCTTCGCCTTCGCCTTAGACAAAGACTTGGCCCTCGCCTTCGCCTTCGTCCACGCCTCCATCCACACTTCATCAACGCCTTCACCCTTTATTGGAACCCGTTTCAGTTTGATAAGCCAATTGGTGTTCCCAACTGATCCCCGACTACATCAGATGCACGGTGCATTGAATGTCATTAAGTCCAGTCATCTCTTGCAAACCGATTAACGACGACGAGCAAGTCCTTCAAAACTCGCCTCAACCACCACAGCGAACCCGATCTAAACCCCACTCATTCCACCACTACCACCACCACCACCACCACCACCCCCATCACTCCATCACCACAATTCACAATTGTTTATTTGAGAACAATCTACATGCTGTGTTGTGTGTGGTCTCCAAATGATCCGCGCTCACACGCTGTGAGCTGTTTCGCGGTCAGCCAGTCAGAAGGACATCATCACACCCACTCGATGGCAATTGAAATATTTCATTTGACAGGACAGATATCCCTGTACGGTCATTAATTAGCCGACAACTGCAACTGCGACGACACCGAAGCAGTGTGACTGTCAAAATATCTAAAACATTCCCGTGGCGCTGCTCGTGTTTCTGTTGTTGCTCGCACTTATCGTGCTGATAGAGGAAT
The DNA here is from genome assembly GCA_905231855.2 of Eristalis tenax. Taxonomy (NCBI): domain Eukaryota; kingdom Metazoa; phylum Arthropoda; class Insecta; order Diptera; family Syrphidae; genus Eristalis; species Eristalis tenax. The sequence goes on from HG993125.1 coordinate 2,898,537, forward strand.
TTCGCGTGGGGGACCGGTCTTTTGTCCTTCACGCCCTTGTTTCGCACGGCAACGCCGCACGCACACACATCCATCAGAACCCAGTCAGCGGTGTGGTGCATTTACATTTCATTAGGCATTCCGGCCGCTGCCTGCCGCCGCCATTTCCCGGGCACACACAGTCGTCGCTTCGATTGTGTTTTTGTACACATTTTTTTTTTGGTGCTCTCCTCCTCTCCTCCGACTGGTTTTGGCATCCCGATTGTCCGATCAATTTGACGATTATGTGAAAGTGTGTGTGTGGCAGTTCAGTTATCCTGTGATAAAAACAAAACAATGAACCGCCTCTCACCCGCACTCGCAATTGACTGTGCAATGTCTGGTGGATGGGGGAGGCGAGGTGGGGTTCATGTTCACAGAATGCATTTGTCCCACAAAGAGCCTGGCCATACGCTTTTTAGCGCTTTTCCAGTCCATTAAGTGCAGCTGTGCTCGGCCAGCGCTGTGATATGTGGCCGCGCTGGCCGATGAGCGGTGGGCGTGTTGCGAGTGAATGAAAACCGCACCCGGACAATGGTAGCCGTATCGGTTAGTTGCCAATGCGCTGCTCTCCCACTTGCCCTCTGTCGCATCACAAACGTTCGGCGTGGCATGAGTGAGGTCAGCAATGGGGGGCATAGTCGTCGGTACGACTGTAGAACACATCTGCCAGTGCGGCAACCTTAACCGCTGTAAATTGAAAATGTTCCTTTTGCTGTTGGCAGTCTGTGTTGTTTTTTCTTCTTTTGAGCTGTCTTCTATTCCTTCGGGTAGGATCCAATTCGATGCGGTGGTCGACTGACCCACATGCCGATGCATTTGATGAGCGGGGTCCTGGCTGTGTGTGCCGAATTTAAGCACCTGCGTTGCGCATTTGACTGTTGGGGTAACCGCAAGTCTATTAGAAGACGATTTGCTGACAGATGACCAGAACCGGTGACCAGATAACAATGAAGTCGCACTTTGGATAAGTTTGAGCGGGGGCACACTCTCTTGGACCTTACGCCACCATTGAATGAAGAAAACATAGCCGTTGTAGCGGTAGGTTTTAAGGAATCCTCTCTTTACAACGACTCTTAGGGAACACGGCTGCGCACTCCCGTTCTTTGGCGTCTCCGCCTTCGCCTTCGCCTTCTCTAAGATCTGGTCTCATTGGTCTGCGGAGGTGGGAGCATCTGGAGGGCCATGGACTGTGTTTGCTAATTTTATCCGGCCAAAAAATCATCTTCTCTGAAAAAGCCCATTTTTGGCTCAGCGGTCATGTCAAGCAGTACTTGTGGATTGTGTGTGTAGTAAACATAATCCACAAGTGTGTAGCAAGCACAATCCACAAGTTTCGTCCCACAAGAGCATTTTTCTACAAAGCTTGACATTTTGGGGCTCGGATTATGGTATGGCAGCCTCTTGAGAATTTATTTCTTTGCCACTTGTAAGCCGACTTTGTGTTGCCCAAGTTCGATAACATCGATAGAAAAGATGGCGCCACATGCCATACAAGCTACGCAAGGCACGAAGTTGTTAAGGAGACATTTGACGACTGGGTCATCTCTCGACGTTCGTCAATTGGTCGCCACGATCGTGCGACTTGAAACCAGCCTCGGAGGCTGGGTCCAATTTGGACTAGCTCAATGCAAGCATTCGAAGAAATGGACGGACACATTGAGTCTCTGTTAGGGAAGCGAGAACCCCACTTGCATACATCTTGACAGTTGTTAGTTCTTTTTCCACCAATTTCGAGTTGTGAGTGTAACCAATGAGTGGGAACAAAGGCGAAGACTCACTCTTGGTGGATAAGCGAACGAAGATATCGGGTTGTTGTGCAGAGGTCGTTCTGTGCAAGGGCTCGTTCTGCTTCTACGTACGAGACTGGGTGGCGCAGTTTGTTAAGTGCCTGCCCTTGGTTAGTAAGGTCCAAGGTTCGAATAATAATTATCAGTGTAAATACAACAGACATTTATTAAAAAAATACGAAAATGAACATAAATGCACATTTATTTAGAGAATCATGGATCTACCGAGATCTCTTTGAAATTTGCCGGCAATAGATGATCTTTTCCGGTTGTCAGCTACAAGCGCCTTTGAGGAGCTAAGTGACCTTTCTGCATTAACTGAAGCGAGTTTATTTAATGCACTCAACAATATTTTCTGGAAGACTGGAATCCAAGTCGCAGTTCTTTTCAGAATGCGTCATCTTCTGACCCGTTTGCTCCACCACCAAGGGGTCGCGGGTGTTAACCACGCACTAGAGATCTCCAGGCAAGTCGCTCCTCCGCCATCAACTCTAACTCATCCAGAGTTATGCCCAAACGTAACCAGGCGAGTTTTTTTTGACTAAGTCCAATTACCTCGTCCTGGGTCTGCCAAACCACAATCTCGCGCCGTGTGAACAGGAGCGTTGTCATGAAGAAGCAACACACCCGCTGCGAGTTTACCCGGTCTTTTCTTTTTAATTTCCTCCCTCAAATTATGCAAAGTGGAAGCGTAGGATGTGGCGTTGATGATTTCACCTTTTTTTTTGTACTCAATGAGCAGGATTCCCTTTGAGTCCCAAAAAACTGTGGCCATGAGCTTCCCGGCAGACGTAGTGACTTGAACTTCTTCGGGGGGTCTGTTCCTTTTTTATGCCACTGCATGGACTCTTGGTTGCCTTCAGGGTCATAGTGGTGGACCCATGTTTCGTCACCAGTAACAATTCCATAACACCGTCCGCGTTCTCACAACACATCTCCAAAAGCTCTCTACAGCATGCGATTCTCACTTTTTTTTGAGGCGCTGGGAGCATTCGTGGCACCCACCTTGCACTGACCTTTGAAAGGTTAAGATGGTCATGAAGAATGGTGTGAATGGTACCAATTGAAAGCTTGTTGATCTCTGCCATCATTTTCACCTTTATTCGGGCATCCTCAAGAACAAGTTTTTCGACTTCTTTGATGCTTTCTCCCATACAAGCAGATGCTCTCTCTGCCTCTCTTGAACTCACTTGACCACTTTTCCACATTTGATAATGAAGATGCGGAACCCTGGTAAACAGCCAACAACAGTTTTTTGACTTTTTCCTTGCTTAGTGAGAAATTTAATTACAGCGCGATGCTCAATTTTCACCATCATCGTCTCAGTTGCCACTATGATTCTGTTTAACTAGTGATAAAACGGGAATTAATAATCACATTTATATGAAATTGTACATGAATGCACTAAAATAATAGTATTACTTGATCAATACGTCAATTTATATATACAACCACAGCTTCACCCCGATACCGAGAATATATTGAACGCCCTTCGTATTTGTCGACTCAAGTAAACGTATTATAGCTTGTACTCATGTTCCTGACCGTACTTGCTCTCCTCGACCTTTCTGTGCTTCACTTGCCGAATTTTCTGCTTTATATGAGCACGTCATTGCTTGTGGTGACTTTGAAGCGGATATTCTTAAAACGGCCTTTAACGTCAAAGACTCTGCACTCGTAAGTGTGTAAGTACCCCACGCGCTTCGCTGAAGTCAACACTCCTAGTCTCGTTCTCGTCTACACTCTGACCCTAATCATTTTTCATTTGCAAATTTCAAGAGATGATTTTCGATTTATTTGACCAATTTGTTCCTTGTGAAATTGTAAACGTTCACAGCAATTGTTGTCCCTGGTTCGCAACTGAAGTTTTAGGTGTCAATTGGGGTAACAAAAATACTATTATTGGGTAAATATTTTAATTCGTGCGGTTTTTTCCCGCGTCTGCCTTCTCGATTTCTCTAAGGCCTTTGACAAAATGAACAATTTAAACAGGGCGTTCCGCAAGGATCTATTCTAGGGCCCATTATTTTTCCCCATTTATAAACGATTCACCATTAGTGTGTAAACATTCAACTGTTAGTTTGTATGCAGATGATGTCCAAATGTATACAACTAGTCGCAATAATAATATAGTTGACCTTGTGAATGCTAGCTAGGTTAAGTTTGAATCCAATAAAGTCGCAGGTGAGCGCCTTGCCATGGGTTTCCATGAACTTGACATGGTTGAATCTGCCTTGGGCTTGAAATCAGTCTTGGGTTTGCTATCAACTCTAAATTGTCTCGTTACGACCATGCAAACAGTCGATGTATGGACGGATATATGGATGTCTCCGTAGGCTCTAGTTGAGTCATAGTTATACCCCGACTGATACCAGACGAAAACTTGTCTCTTCTCTTATCTTACCTCTTATTTCGAATGCCGAAGTTGTCTACTGTAAACTTGACTTCTGTTCCCAACGAAAGCCAGACGTAGCTCTTAATGATACTTCTTTTGACGTCAGATGCGGCATATTGCTGCATAACATCATAATGAATAAGACTCCAGTGTACCTTCATGAAAACCTTCTCAAAACACGTAGTCTAACACACGCTTTTTCTTCATTTATGCCGTACAACTCCTTGCCCTCTATAATGGAGCAATCACTTTTGTCCCACTTCGTGAAAAGAGGGACAATCACCCCAGTTTGCCAATCTCGCGTTCCCATTCCGCCTTAATGACACGAGTAAGCCATATAACTCCTTCTTTACCCATTGCCTTGAGCATTTCTGGCCGGATTTGCTAACTTTTTGCAATTCAAACGGCCAACTGACCAAATATTTGACCCCCCATATCCACAGCGGCTGACGGGTTGCTCGTAGTTCCTTCGCGCTAAGCCCGTCTGGCTGCCGAGCGGGACAGGCCGACCCGCATACTGCCACCATTCAGGCCTGGCTCCAAGTGGGGCCCAGGCACACCAGGGTATGCAGTATGGGCGACGATTCGTCTTGCATCAGCTGCCAGCTGTGTGATTTCCGATTTAGACATCAGTTGTGACACCAGCACCACCGCCCATGACAGTTCAACGATATGAAACCCGCACAATCGATTAAGTGTCGCCGAATATTCGTCTATTCGGCCGAGAGCGTAGCCAACAATTCGGTATTCGACAGACTCACTATTCCGTGGTCTCGACTGACAATTGGGTCTGACGCACGTCATTGCAATGGAGACGCTAAATCCGAACCACAAATTGGATGGCCCCTTACAAGCGGAATGTTGCAGGATAATCAGAGAAATTCGGGGAATCAGATACAGTCTCGATTCGGTTCATCCTCCCTCCGTCACATCTTGAACACCTTGCCTAACTCATCGTGACTTGTTAAGCCTTCCTCAACCGCAGAGCGACAACGGATGCCCAAAGCTGTCAGACAAATCTGGGTCACCTTGAACCCTGCCACCCCCCGCGATCCAATCTCTCATATCTCAGCCAGCACCGTCTTTTCATTTCCATCCAGCATTTCACGAGAAATATGTGTTATCGGTTATTTTTAATGTCGTTAGCATCGAAATCATTTCCCATTCCCAGACGACATTGAACAGCGTTTGGGTTGAACAGCGTATCCCGAAAATCCCATGGATCCCCTGTGTGTATGCGGGTGAGTGTGTGTGTGTAAAATCAATTTAATTCTTCAGCATGAGTGGACTTCACAGCGCGCACAGCACACATACGCGTCATTTTCTACAAAAGTGACACGCATGATTGGGCAAGAGTAATTGATGAAGAGCACATCCAGAGCACCACAGCACGCCGTGCATGTGTACCGTCATGTGGGTGGGTGGGGAGGATCTCCTCCAGCGCCATAACCGTCGCCATCGCCAGATGGATAAGGATATTATCTTGTCCCGAAAGTGAAATGAAGATTGAAGTAACATGATCCTGGTATTCTCTCCCTACGCTTCATCATATTCCCCATGCCATCCTGGCATCATGGCATCACACCCAGCAGCTTCCGCCGCCGTTGTAGGCCTGCCTAATGCTTTTCCGTGCGTAATAGGGCGACATGGGCTGCTCTTTCTTCGTTGCCGCCTACGTCGTCGTCGTCATCATCATCTTCGTCGTCGTCGTCGTCACAGAACTCTTGTCAGTCGAATGAAAACCTGAAATCATTGAGCGTAAGATTAAACCCTTCAGACAAATAAGACCAAGGCCCCAGAGCGATGAGAGAGAGAGAGAGATTGTGTTAAAAAAAACGCACGAAGACTCCGACTCCGGCGAAGGCGAGCGCAAAATAAATAAATCCAAGGAGTTGGAAAAGGGTTGACTGAACACATGTGGGGATTTGATTCGAGGCGAACCATCAAAAAAAGGACGACGGTTTATTATTTTACGATGATGCTCGTGTTTTCCTCAAGAGTTTCCCTGTGGCTACGACAACGACGGCGGCTACGGCGGTGCGGCCTCTGCCGATGGGAATCCTTAGAGTTGTCTGTGTACGTCTCTGTGTTATGCCATCAATCCACCGGAAGCCCCAAAACGAAAATGATTTCGTATCAATTTTGATTCCCTGCATGGATTGAATCGACAAACGTGCGTGTTCTGCTTGTTTTTACACTTAAACGGTGAATGGTTGGAACGATTTTAACAAAATTCATGCGCTTCAATGCGTTTTCTTGGGCTCTTGTCCACACCCTCGTCCGACAAGAACCTCAAAGAATTCCTCAGCCACTCATCTCTGTGTGCATTCCTCCGGTGCTCTTTTGCCTGCCACAAATATTTGCCTATGTAATCAATCAGAGGCCCACCATCGAGCCTGGAATTTATTATTTTTTTCCTGCAACATCATCATCATCACTCGGCCAGTGACAAGCACGTGCTACACCTGACCCAAATATTCAGGAGCTGATGACGAGGGGAATGGGAAATCACTTTTGATGTCCCCTCTGGACATCTTTCTTTTCGGGACGGTCACCTCTGCCGTGCTGTAATTTGATTTCGCTCCTACCCCGTGTCCTGCCCTCAGGATGTTTCCTGTGCTGCTAGTCATCATCGCTATCACTGCAACTGAACGAGTGGGTAGGTGGGCGTGTCACGTTTTATCGCATTCCAATAGATTAGTTGGCAGAAAAATTTGTGCACAGGAAAAAAGGCCAGGTTCCGGAGGCGACTGCGAAGAGTGCGGGGGAATTCGAAGAAGAATGACGAAGAGGCTGACGGGGGAGGTGGTCCAGGTGATTGAAGTGAGAACTCTTCAAAGTCATCTGTCTAGGGAGATGGACTTCGACTTTCACCTTGAAAGTGGTTTGAAGAGGGTTGACAATTGCTTTGTCGATTACACACGCCTTTAGGGGCTCCTACCTATCCACATCGTCCGCGTTCCTGGGCGTTCTAGAAATGCCTTTGAACTGCTACTGATAGGGTCTTTGAAATGCGAGCACTCAGACCTGGATTTGATATTCAGAGGTCCCCCATAGGCTTGTGCACTCTGGCAGGGTTTGTAGGTTGTGGTTCCACAGAAAGCAACTTCCACATTCCACCTGGCAGCTGGGTGCTTTACATTAGACCCCTGTTGCGTTTTTACACACATTTGAAGTCTGATTGTTATTTTCAAGCACAAGCTTGGGCGAAGTCGATTAAAGGTTGTCTCTCTTCGATCTTTGAGAGATTCCAGGAATTGAGCATTGGAGTGGGGATGTTACTGGCTGCCTCCACTTCAAGTCCTTCTCCCGGCTTCTTCTGTCCTTTGCCGCTAGATTTGGGGTGCACCTCAACAACCCTCTCTAGGACCCGCGATAGGGGCATTCAGTTTGTTGAGGGTCGCCTCTTAGCTTCTCTCGTCTCTGAGGCTCGATCTCAAGCCAACACTTGGTCCTAAAGGGTTTCTCGGTTCCTTAGGGTTAATCTCCTGTCCTCCTCTCCTCTCTTATCATTCGGTTGGTTTCTAAACCAAAGGCTCTAGCTCGTGTGCGAGAAGAATGCTTCCGAAGGGCGATCATGGTCTGCTAGATTGTGCTGAGAATTCCACGTACCAACTCAGAGTTGTGAGTCGAGCCAGTGAGAGTGATGAAGGGCGATGGTGAACTGAGGCGATGACTCAGACTTGTTGCCCAAGTAATGATGGCATGGGTCTGGACGTTTCTATGTTTTTTTCCCACAAATTCCTCGAAACAGTTTATGTACGTGAGTTGAGGATGAACTGAGGCCGGTTCATCTCGCCGCAGCAACGTCGAAAATAAAGGCAAAATCCACCAAGTCGAGCGTACAAAAAAAGCGCCTGATTAAGGGCACAACCCTTCTCATATCGCTCTTGACCCTCGTGAAACGGTGATAGTTCACTGCCTCTTTTCATGGATGCCTGACGTAACATCCCCTCCCTTCCAATTATCCAAACAAAGCCTTTGTTGACCTTTCCTGGCACGTCACAGTGGTACGTATACGCCCGAGGGCTTCTGTTCTCGTTGAATCCTAAGCAAGTGAAAAAATACGTCACTAATTGGACACCGGATAGCCCACACCACCACCGCTCAATGCTAAAGGTCCCCATCAACGTTTGAAAAAATATTCATTTCACTCAAGTTGCCCCAATTACCCCTTGACATTTCGCCTGTTTATCCTCCGGGAATGCATATACAGTCGATTATAATTATTTTTTCTTGATGTAAATAATTACGAACTGATTATACGTATATCCTTAACCCACGAACGCAACAGCAGGAGCACTGGATAAACTGGAGAGTGAACACAGCAGCCTCTCACAACAAGGCAAACAAAAAATAACCGACTGATTCCCGAGTCTGGCGGCAGGTAGACAGCCAATGCGTCAGAATTTTCAGCGTCCTGGATTGGATATTTGAAATTCAATAACTGTTCATTTGCATGCGATCAAATATGGATGAAGTGGAATCCTTTTATTTTCTCTCATCTTTTGTTCTTTTCCCTTGACTGCTGATGCATATGGGTGTGTATGTATGTGGAGGCGGGTGAACACAATAAGGACACTCAGTGACACCTGCTGAATCTAATCTGTACTTGGCTTTGACACAAGGACATTGTGTGTCCACATGAAGTGGAGTCTTCTGGCTCGAGAAAGTGAATCGAGTGCTGTTTCACATCATTTTTCGTTCGTTCAGCAAAAGATGCAAATTAGCCTCAGGCACACATGTGGGATGCTGCTCTGACCAGAAGGATACCTCGCAGGATCGATATTTACTGTTTTGAATTGGTTTTCTTCTCTTTGTTTCGCCTCGATGGCTGCTTGTTGGTTGGCTGGCTGGTTGGCTGGGCAGGTGGTTGTCATAATTTCCAATTATTCTTGCTTGCTGTTGAATTTTAAATTGAACTAATGAAGAGGTTGGAGGAGCAATGACAAATCTTGACAATCTGGTGCACACTGTGGAAGTACATATTAAGCAAGGGGGACCAGTGGGCAGCATATGTTGGACCTTGGAGAAAAGAGGTGTAATGTCAAACCGTAAATTTGGGGGGATTATAGGGTTTTAAATGTCCTGAACTGTCTGATGTTGAGAACACATTAAAAGTAAAGTCGAAAGTACTCAACCCTGTGGCACCCCATGACACTTCCTTGATTTAGAATCGCTCAATGGTGGGTGCCGCAAAACTCTACGCAAAGTCGAAAGTACTCACCCCTGTGGCATACCATGACACTTCCTTGATTTAGAATGGTTCAATGCTGATTGCCGCAGAACTCGACTCGTTTTTCTAGAAAATGCTTCTCAAATTGGCCGTTCGGAGTCGGCCGGAGACTGTAGGTCCCTTCCACTCGTGAGAGAACGATAGCACTCAAAACACGAGTGGTTGTGAGAAGTCTTGCATTGTACAAGTAACTAAAGAACGCTTAACCCTGTGGGCAGCATAAGTTGTCCCCCCAATTTGCGGGGATTTTAGGGATTTATGGTCTAACTAAAAATGTATGGTCTTCTAAAAAATGGTCTTACTATGTTGAGCTAAAATCACCTTAAGAGCCAAGTCGATGGCACTCCATGACAGTTCCTTGATTTACACGCGCCCCATGTTGGTTGCTGTAGAACTTAAAGCGCGTGCATGTGCCTCCAAAGCAGAGGGGGGAAATGCAAAGCATTGGCATAAGCTGAACTTGACTGAGGTGAGGTGGAAAGCAAAACTGATCTAACTACCTGAAGGCGTAGGCCCTAAAGTTATTTCAAAGGGAAGGGAGACAATACTCACCCTTGTAACACCCCATGGTACATCTTCGATTTACATGTGTTCTATGATGGATGGTCTATGATGATGTCTATGATGGATTGAAAAACTTTCACTGGTCCCAAAAAAACAAATCCTGAACCTTGTTGCATAAGTTGGCCCTGACTTGCCAAAAAGAAGTGTAGAGTATAACTGGCGGCCTGCGAACATTTTGGGTGGTCTAAGTGCCTAAAGGGAAAATTACTTAAAATTCAAAATCGAGAGTCCTTAGCCCTGTGGCACCCTATGCTTGACACGTGGTAAATGGTGGATCCCACAGAACTGCGGAAAGTGGGACAGACTAAGTACAAGGAGGGCATTTTTCCAACCTGTAGCGACCTGGCCTAGGCGCGGCCTTATATGCCTGAGCGCTGTAGAAAGCACAACGTGAAGGTTTACACCGTAAAAGCAGGATGGGAAGGTGCTTTGAGTGCTTACACCTTAAATGAACTTAAAAAGCAAAGGTGGAAATACTCAACCTTGCGTCACTCCATGAATGTGACATGCTTTTAAATTGCTGAATCGTGTTGCAGTGCCAAATTGTAATTTTCCGACTCTTTCGGGGGTCTTAGCGGCCAAGCACCTTAAAGCAAAGTCAAAAGTGCTCAACCTTGTGGCATTCCATGATACCTTTCAAACTTGAAGTACTTTTGCTTCGAATCGAGTCGCCAACCTCCCGAGACACTTAAATTATGAAGACTTCTTAAAGAACCCCAAAAAATCTCTTCTCACCTTCAATCCTCAGAGGTGACATTCATTATCAACCAGACAGCATATGTTTGCTGCAGTCTACGTCGGTCGCCCACCCGCCCAAGCAACCCCATGCGAGGGCAACAGAACAAAGAAAACACAGAAAAATAAGGATAATTTCGCGCGTTTCTTCGCAACACCAGACCACAAGTGTGTAATAAATCTGTCTCCAGCATCTGCGCCCAACCACCGCCAACAACAGCATTACCTTGCATTACAGTCATCCAAATTGGCGATGGGGTCGGCTAAAAAGTGAAAGTCAAGGGTGCGACAAATAATAGAAGACCTCCACACACCCACACACCCACCACCCGAGCGACTCACTCACTCACACGAGACAGAACTGATTTTAAATGCAAGGAGCGATCTCCTTGCAGACACATAATTTGTCATAAATAATATGACAGAGAATAAATTTTCGCCTGCTTCTGCGGAGTCATTGTTAAATTATCCACACACGCACTCACACCACTCTCCGGCTACCGAGTGGAAGCAGTGCCAGCAGTGTGGCACAAAGCATATTGTTGCCGCGGTGGCAGAGCATCTCTGGCCGTGTGACAGTGATGTGTCACAGCGCCGCAGGGCCGCTTCCATTTGATATGCAGACAACGAATTTCAGCTAATTATGGCAGCCAGGAGGGTGGGGGAAAATAATAAATATTAAAATATCGAACGGGATGACATATCCCACTAATTTGCATAATTAAGGATATTGGTGAACACCATCAGGGGAAACGCAATCCACAAGCGGGCGCGCACGCACGCACTGGCATCCAGGAAGGAGGACTCGCCGCGCACACCCGGCAGCCCATTGTCTACGTGACGGAAGTTCATAATCGGCGTTAGCTGACATTAAACTAGCCACGCGAGAGCCCCCCCCCCACGTCTGGAGAGCGAAACAGAATCAGTGTCGATATTAATTATGAATCGTAAGTGCACATAGTAGCTGGCTGGCGCCCATTCGAAGACCTCCCACCGGGCGGGCCGCAAATCCACACACACTCGTCGTCCGGAACGCGAAATGAAGAGGTCATTAGGCTAAACACCCTCGGAACGGCAATTAAGCTATAAATTACATTATTAGCACGGAATTTTGTAATTTTCAAATCCTCTGCCCGACTGCTGGTGGCGGCCGGTGCTCGCTCCTCACGGAGAGGCGGGGCAGGGCAAAAAGTCTCACGACCATGCGGGGGCGCGCAGGATGTCGGGCGAAAAGGATCTATTTCCGTGGAATATTTATGAACGCGGCGATAACATCGTGCAACATTTCCGCTCGAATTACCCAGAACGGATGTGAAGAGAGGTGTACTCCAGTCGTTAGTCCAACCCACCGCCAGCCAAAGGGAATGAATGGCAAAGCGAAAAAAAAAAACGCACACCAAAAGCCACCCTTTGAACGGTCAGTTGGTTGGATGATTAATGAGTGTGTCCTGTTTTACATTTATTTATACGCTTCCTTCCTTTCCAGCAAAACTATCCTCCAGCACTCAGTCCACCACTCTCTGCACTGCATGTCCTTCAAAAGGATAAAAATAACACGCCGCTCAATGGCCATGCAGCGCACCGTGCTGCAACGTGTGCGCAGTGTTGTGTGAGTCAAATAAATTAAAGGATTTGAATTTGTGTTTGCTTTTGTAGCCGTTGTGTGGTGTGGCCTACACACAAGGCAAGGGATGACAGCCAGGACAGGACTCAACCGTGTAACGGTGGCAAAAAGAAATGCATGACAGATTAATGTTTTCAATGGAACGCCTTTAGATGGTATATTTTTTTTCTGGTGTGTCCTATTTTGTTGGTTTCACTTTGATCAGACAGAGGGGTAGCCTAGCGTGCTGGAGCTGAGCTCCGTTATAATTCTAACGCATGGATGCAAATAGGGCTTGCTTGCGTGAGAGTGTGTCTGTCTCTGCTTTGGGGAGAAGACATACCGGAACGGACTGGACAGTGAAGAGACAGCGTTGAGAAGCTAATTGATGTATTAGGTCGGTCTCTGCTTCTGAATCTGCGTGAGAATATGCTGACGACTGCAGTCACATAATCCATCTCTGTCGTGTGTGCATGCGGCTGTGATGGATAAGAATTGCTAATTGCGAGTTTCTTCATTCTTTTCTGAAGTCCTTTAATGAACTCAGGGGGAACAAGGGTTCCTTTGGAGACGTATGTTTTTGTGTTTTCGCATTTGCCTCGTATTTTCGGTCAAGGACTTCTTTGAGGGACTTGATTAAAGCCAAACAAGAAACGTTTCTCGGTCAAAATGTCCTTGCTTTTACTAAATGCCCAAGGGCTTACAGTCCAGGGCTGAGCCAATGGCATGCTTTGACTTGCCAGCAAACCTTGTAAGAGGTCTAACTGTCTGAAGGCGTACAGTCTAGACAGTACCTAAAAAGCAAAGGTGGAAGAACTCAGCCTTGCAGCACTCCATTTACTCAAATCCATGCAGTCCAAAGCATCGACTGGTCACAAGCTCACAGAGAAGGCGATAGCAAATGTAGTCCACAAGTGGAATCCATTGCGACGGATGAAGTTGTTTTTGTCGCGTTTGACAAGGTTTCCTTTGAAATTCGTGCGGCTGTGCTTGATATATTTGTCTTGTCAGAATCGCTCGATATTCGTTGAGCGTCACTGTGAATAGGTGCCGGTGTTGCTCGGCAGTCACTGGGATCGTTCACGTGGCATTTGTTTGACAGATGTTTCGACTCACAGCAACTCCCGGTCAGACGACTACCACTGACCGACCACTCCACTGATAGTGGCGTTAATTTGATCAAAACGGCAAATGGTGACAGGACTAGATTTGAAAACCCAATAAATTGAACTTTGACTTTGCTTTTACTGGGATTCGAACCAAGGACCCCTCGAATGAAGGCACTTAGCGAACTGCACCATCCAGTACTCGGTCACGCGGCATGCTCTGTCTAAAATGTTGAGGTTACGTTTGGTGGTACAGTCATGAGAGAGCGTTAATTTCCATTGGAAGGAGCACTGATGAAAGCGTACTATTATCTGGACCGGATTTGAACTTCAGCCAACAAGGTTCTTTAGCCATTAAAGGCTAGCTTCTTCCGGTTGCACACGAGGAAGCCTCCCTCCTCTAGGCATTTGGAATTAATTCGGCAGTAACTTGATGAAAATTCGTTGTCTAAGTGTCAAGAGTTTGAGGATTTTGTGCGTTAACAATCGAAGACTCTGGCTCTGGAGCTTTGATGTTCATTCTCTCGTTGATGTCGAGTCAATGTCGATTCTCTTGTGTGAACCTCACGTTTGCCCCGAAGTAGACAAAGGACTGCCGAGAGGATAGTGGTGTCTACCTCGGGGCAAGCGTAAACTCCACAAACTACAGTCTAATGAAGACTATACTTACTCGCCCCATCAGTCTAATGCTTAAATCGCCTTTTGCCCCTTCATATGACGTTGAACTTACAGAAAAACAGCCGAAAACGTTGTCAATTTGACCCAGTCCCTCGTCGGTTTGTGCTTAAAGTGGTGTACAAAAGGACAAGCGTTAGGACCTCAACTAACTTGGGGTGTGTAATTTTTTTATTTTCCGAGAATATTTTACAATGGTTATAGGAGTATGTTTCCGTGAAGCCTTATAAAGGCTTTTTTGCAGGAGATCGAGTTAAAAACAAAATTAAACCTTTCTTGTTGAACTACATTTCGCCGATTGTCTACGGTCATCTGTTTCAATGCTGTGTTTTGCTGTTTCTTAAGCTGCAAGTATTCAACACCTCAATTTCGATTCCACTAGGGCATAGTATACTTGTGTCAGTACAGACTTTGTGGCATGAAACTTTAGGTGGGTAAGTGCTTTTTTAAGGCTCACGCGTAACTCATCGATTTGCGTGTCCCACAGAAAATTGCTGTCGATGGTGACTCCAAGATATTTGTATCCTTTCACTATCTCAATCGGGCAGCTTATTGAGCTACATCAGGAATCATTTCTAAAATTGTTTGTTGATTAGTTGCTTTGAACTTTCGTATGTTCATCATCTTTGTTTTTAATGCGTTCGACGTTAGACCGTGATCATGGCACAATTTCACCGCATCATCAAACTCCTCGTGCATAATTGCTGTTGCTGTGTTCAAAGGTCTGTGGTGCACCACTATCGCTGTATCGTCTGCATACGCGAATGGCATGTTTCAAAATCCTTTGCAGCTCGTTGGTACATAAAATAAAGAGGATCGGACCCAATTTTGATCCTTGAGGTACTACATATTGCACGCGTTCCTTTTGGCTATACGTCTGGTTGATTTTGACACAGAATTCTCTATTACTAGATATTAGCCTATCTGCCATCAGACCACTTATGCCAATTCTTTTCAGTGCTTCTATTAATTTATCGTGGTTCAGTGTGTCAAAAGCCTTGCGGAAATCCACGAACAGCACTAGTACATGGTCGATTTTGTCCAGGCCTTCGTTGATACATTTGGCAAATTCGTTTACCAGTACTTTTATTTTCTGGGCGCCGTACTGGCTTTTGTGTATGATCGAATGAAGTCTTGAAGCCTATTTGGTACAACCTCCTCAATGCACTATCGGCCGGTAGTTGTCGAGCTCGCTTTCAGTACCTCCTTTATATATTGGCCAGACTAGAGCTGTTTTCAAAGTTGCAGGGGTTTTTGCTTGATGTATGCTAAGGTCAGCATATTCGCATAACATTGGGGTGAATATGTCCGAGTGTCTTTTTATATTCCCGGCTCTTATTCCGTCACAACCTGGCGATTTGTGATTGCTGAGTGAAAGGATAGTTCTTCGAACTTCTGAGAAACTTGTTTCTTATATGGAGTCTATAACTTAATTCGTTTTTTTCGCCTGGTCGCATATTCCGGGCGTTTTTCGGCTACTGCTCTCTTCAAACGGATTGATTGTGTTCGGTAGCGTTGTCCATTGTTGGTTTCATCCGGTTTTAGCAGCTCATAATACAGCACAACCTTCTGATCCCACCAAATATCGCGCAATGGATATTCGGTTTTGCCGTTGGTTTGGTTGGTTGGCCGGGTTTCCCATACGATTTTTTACGCTTGGGGTTGTCGTAATGGATCCATTTTTCATCGCCAGCAACAATCCGATGCAAAAGCGACTTCCTTTTGTGGCGTTCCAGCAGCATTTCGGACATGCAAAACCGCCTTTTAACGTCCCTCGGCTTGAGTTCATGTGGAACACAATTTCCTTGCTTTTGAATATATCCAGCTGCTTTTAAACGTTTTGAAATGGCTGCTTGAGTGACACCCAAAGATTGTGCGAGCTCTTCTTGTGTTTGGCAACAATCTTTATGGAGTAATGCTTCCAGTTCTTCTTCTTCAAACTTTTTTGGCTGCCCAGGACGTTCATCGTCTTCCAAGCAAAAATCACCATTTCTAAATCGTGCAAACCACTTTTGACACGTTCGCTCGAAATGACGTTCAATGACAGTAGCTTTCCAACGCATATTCCAATGGAATAATACAAGTAACGCCATCTCTTAGCAAGCTGCACGAATTAAGTTATAGACCGAATGCAAATACTGATCTGGATAATGTTGAACTAGTATGTGTCGATGTAATAGTGTCGCATTAGTCAGATTTATCAGACACGTTTTGCCAGAGAAGTTCTTTGTTATAGTACTCCTGGTTTTTTCCTTCCCAGTATCTCGTTAATAAGTCTCCATGTTCTACGGGGATCAGACCTGATTTGGCCAAACTTGGTTTTATAAAAGCAGGCACTTATTTCCTTGTTCAATTTGTTCAGTCGGTTGTTTTCACACCTTCTATGAAGTACGTCCCTTTTTGGATTAAACTTTCTTCTGTTTTTTATCCGTTTGGTAGATGTTGCTCCTTCATAAATATATGTCATTTTATCGTAAAGTTTCTGATAAAGTGAGACAGCATCACTTTCATTGATGACTTCATCCCAATTGATTTCTGCAATTAATTCGTTAAACATTGCGATAGAGCTATTAAAAAAGAAAATCACGTCCAGTCACACTAAGCTCACTACTAGGACGTGAGATGCATCTAACCAGAGATCGCGCTAAGAAGACCGGCGTGGTAGTTGAAGCCCAGTCTGAACGGTGAATATGGCGTCAGACAAAGAAAAAGAAGTTCTACCCCATTAAGTGACAATCATGCGATCGTTTAGTGTCTATCAAGGGAAGATCGAAGCAGTGGCACATCGCCATCCTGAAGAGTATTTGCCTTTTTTCTCCGGACAGACATAAGAGCGTGGGTCACACTCAACAACCCATGTCCTCCCTGGTACCAGTAAAGGAAGAAGAAGATGACGAGATCGTTTGAAAAGACTGAGAGTGAGCAAGTGAAGAAGCGTTTAAAGACAAGACAAGTTGAAACTGACTAGCGGTATGTTGGACTTCGTAATGTGTTCGCAAAGCCATAGCACCCACACACACGGTCCATCCAGTCCAGAAAAGGACAGAAAAAGAAGGTCAAAACCCCAAAGGCGACACATGGTTCGTCGACTGAAACTGTCTCTCTGTTCTGTGACTGATTTCAATGAACCAATGCCCCTTCCCTCGAAAGTTCATCCCCAACAGTCCGCTACCACGTCAGTCTAATTTTCAACTTTAAATATGCGGTGGTCCTGATGTGGTTGCTCATGTGGAAACTTTAGTTCTCCGTCGTCATCCCATCCTGTGCAATGAAACATTAGTTCAGTCATCATTACAGTCGGCAACAAAAAAAAAAAACAAGACATACATAATTTGTACCTCCCACAAAGCACCCGCATCTGCCCCCACAAATTGTGTCAGCCACAGCCACAGAGATGTAGCAAAACTTCGCCGCAAAAAAAAGAGAAAACAATTCTTTACATCGAATCCTCTTCCAGACCAGAGCTCATCGTCGCCGTCGTCATGTGCACCAGTGAATGTGGCACATACACTCTACCCTCCACACGCATCCCCTCTCCCTTGTGTGCGACAGATACATTCTTCGTCAAAATTATGTGGCGTTAAAAATTCTAATTACCCCCTAATGTCGTACACAAGTACGGTACCGCTGGCGCAATCCCCTTGTGCTCGGCAATTTACGATGGGACCGACATATTTTTGTCGGGACATTATCACTTCCACAAAAAAAAAGAGCATATCCTTCCGCAGAGCCGACCCATAAAGGGCCGATGACGACGACGACGACGCACACACAAAAACATTCGCAAAATAGGCGCCATAATCCGTTTCACTTCCTCGCCACTTCGACTTTGCTTATCTCCTGAGTTCCTTTCTTCAGATTTTGGGGCCGAGATCTAAGGATTTGAATGAATCGAAATCCATTGAAGGATTTTCACCCTCGCAACACATGACAAGTATCAATTTTTGCGATCTTAATTCGAATTTGTTTTTCTCGTGTCTCGTATCCGGTTCGGCGTGTCCTTCTTTTGCGTGCCTCCCTGGAAGGGAGGATGTTGAGTGTGTTTTCTTTGGATTTTTATAGGAATTTGTACTGCGGCTTCTGCGGTGGCTTAGATGGGTGGGATGTTAGTGTCGTAAAGATATCGGGGATTATTTGATGGATGGGATCCGCTTCGCATCGTTCGTCGTCCCAGGCACGGCCAGGCACGGCATTCAAATTCATTTATGCATCATTATTGAATTCCGAATCTGAAACGGATGGCAGTCGACTGGAGGAGGAGGAGCTGCAAAGTGATGTCGGATCCTTGTTTGAAGATTAAGACACGAATCAAGGAACATCGTCTCGCGATGGAAGGACCAGCAGCAAAAAAAATCTAAAACCTACCAAGAGAGATGAGTCCCATCAACTGGCTCATCATGTGCGACTGATATCGAAATCAAATATTCATTAACTTGTCCCCGTCGAGTTATTCCCGCCGACTTCAAAGACCACTGCGACAACAGATTCAATCGCTGGAGTGGATGTGAACAGCGGAAAGAGTGCCCGATTGAACGAAATGTAAACTATTCCTTAAAATTACCTTCGGGTTAAAGCAATTTGAAAAGCACTCCCCCTCCCGCACCCTCGGGGCAGTCGAGATTCGTGTCTGCTGTGCGCACACAAAGGAGCTGGATTCGATTTCCACATGCACTACGATAAAAGACGGGGAAGCAGACACACGGCAGCAGACACAAAGTGGGATCCTTGTCATCAGCCCCTCCCCCAGCACCTCCACACTGCAACCAACACACAGAGTTGTGGAATTAGAATTATTGGTTAGATGCTGTCAATGCAATTGAACTCCACCGCAGCCGTTGCCATCCAGCCGCCTTGAGAACTGTGAATCATCAAAGCGACTTAAGGGCATGGTTTTATTTTTCTCCAACCACTCGAGAGAGAGAGAGGGAGATAGAGCGGCAGTCAGGGAGAAGTCATGAAAAATGCAGAAAACAGACTACGACGATGAATCGTTTTGGAATTGAGGGAAAATAAACAGAAGGACACCATAAAAGAGGCACAATTTGCTTTGATTCACCGCCACATGCACCCCTCCGGTGGCAGAGTGTTTCTGTCTCTCTCTCTCCCTCTGCCTCTGCCTGTGCCCCATTTTCCCTCCTCAACCATGCAACTCTGAAGAACCTTAGCAAATAGGTCTGTAGTGCATCATTGACAGGATTAAATCTTAAACGTCGTGGTTGTACACACACCCAGTGTGACTGACAATTAATCCTTGATGTCGTGTAGTAGTGGAAATACAGCAATTTGTCCTCCTTAATGGTGCAATGCACACACCACCCTCGATACGAAATGTTGCGTGAGCCGAGATGTTCGCCGATGTTGGCCGATGGATAAATCAAATTAATTTCTCTAGGGAATGCTATTAAGTGATACCTGACGGAATGGTTGCGAGTCATTAATAAGAGTTGCACTTACATTTTTTTTGTCTCGCGACCGGGCGGGGATAGAGGCGAGAGCCAAGTCTTGGCGCTGAGGGTGGTTTTTTTTTCGCTTCTGATGATTGATGGGCGGAAAGCAGGCGACGCTTGAATGACTTATTGACTCATCACCCAAGCAGGGGGGGAACTGGGATTTGGTTTTTCGTGAATAATAGAAGAGGTTGTTATTAAGGGGTGTTATCGGTGAGCTAGCTGAAGTCAATTGCATGCCGTGTCAATTTGAGACAGGCTTCACAAACTTCTCATATTACGCATGTTTATCGACGCTTGGTGTTGTGGGGAAGAAGAAAGTCATTGTTACGATGATGTAGTCTACGACTTGAAAATAGGAGGGATACTCCACTAACATGCAGAGTGCATGGAAATTCGCGGGCGTTCTGGAAATTACCCTAAACCCTGATTTGTCCACGTTAACCTTCATTCCTTCATCAGCATATAGGGCCACAAACCTCTAGAATGTGCGAGCTGGAGTTCCGTCTGAAAACATGACTTACCCTCAACTGTCGCAAAGTGAAACAATTCTCGCCTCGGCTGAGCTGCAACACTCAGTTCATACCATACAATGGAAAGGAGAGGTGTCAACGAGCAGTCCTGCGAAGTCCGAAAACCACGAGTATATTGTGCAGGAAACTGCTCAACTCTTTTGGGTTTTCATCATAGAGTCGTATCTGGATGGCCGGCAGCAATGTGTGGCCGCTGGAGGTCGAGTCTCTACCTTTCTACATAACGCAACAGGAGTACCACAGGGATCCATTCTCAGTCCCGTCCTCTTTTCGCTATATGTAAATGAGATCCCTCAAATCCTTAAGCATTGCTCTTGCCACATGTACGCCGACGAATCTGAGTTGTACCCCTTCTAATGAAGAAAATGCTATCAGTGCTTTCAATGAAGACCTGAAAGATATTGAATCATGGGCAATAGAAAGCAGTTTTTGTCTGGACCCTGGAAAGTCCAAAACACACACGTAATTTCCAAAAAACCTCTTAGTACTGATAACCTCTCGCACGGTAGACTGGGTGACTTCACATCCCACACTCTTGCAGCTCACGCCAGAATTTACTTCGAGGAACTCGGTCGAATGCGTTTTCCAAATCCACAAAGAAACTGATGGGCTTGGCATACTCCCAAGCCTTCTCAAGTACCATTCCAAGAGTGTAAAGCTGGTCGCTTGTACTTCTACCCCGACGTAAGCCCCACTGTTTATCCCAGATCCCGGGCTCGACCATAGCTTTAGAATGCGCTTCCAACAGCGCTTAGCGTAGACTTTCCCGGGGAGACTTAAAAGAGATATTCCCTGTAACTGGAGCAACCTCTTATGTCCCTCTTTTTGAAAAGTGGGACAATCACCCCAGTTTGCCAATCGCCAGGTGTCTCACCGCGTTCCCAGGCCGACGAGGATGCCATAGACCTCCCTCTTTACCCCATGTCTCAAGCATTTCTGGTCGGATTTGCTAACTTTTAGCGATTCAATCGCCAAAATGACTTCCACCACCGTTGGACTATGCCCCGCCAGACTCAAGACTACTGGTCTGCCATCCTTGGTGCCCTGTTCGTGACTGAGCAGCTCCGAAAAGTGCTCGCTCCATCTGAGTAAGATGTCCACCTCATTGGAAAGCAACACACCATCTTTGGATTTGACTGCTTCGATGATGTTGAACTTCCTTCCTCTGAGTCGGCGATTGGATAGCCAGAGCACCTTTTTCGCAGGCCTATGGTCGCTTTCCGACTTCTGACCGAACTCCTTCCAAGACTGCTCTTTAGATGCTTCAGACTGCGCCTCAGTGTACCGGTCACGAGAAGCAGAGTCCCCCAATTCCAGTCTCTGTAGGTCTGCTTTAGCTGCTCGCACAGCCAATTTGCAAGTTCTTCGCGACTCGTGCACCGGTCACGAGAAGCAGGGTCCCCCAATTCCAGTCTCTGTAGGTCTGCTTTAGCTGCTCGAAGAGCCAATTTGCAAGTCCTTCGGGACTCAGTCCACCGGTCACGAGAAGCAGAGTCCCCCAAGTCCAGTCTCTGTAGGTAGTCTTCTTCTCTCTGATGGCTTCTTTAGCTGCGGGTGGTCCAGCTGCCACTGCAACCAGTCCACAAACATCCCGTGCAGAGGCAATGACAGCTGTTGAAAACAGTCGCCAGTCTTCCTCTACGCGCGATGGAACAGCTGGAAGTCGGTCAAAGCTTTCAGATATGTGCCGCGCAAAATTCAGCCGCAGCTCACTGTTCTGTAGGCACTCCCACCGTATGCATGTAACCCCTCTTGGCTTCCGCCTTGGCAGGAGAGGTACAGTGTACACCAAGTGATGATCAGTTGACAATTCAGCCCCTCTCATCACACGAATATCACAAGCCATCCCTTTCACACACGATGGTACCACAAAGACATGTATTAACGACTTCTGTTGAAGACTCTGACGGTGCCATGTGTGTTTATGGGTGCCATTGCGTGGAAAGAAAGGTGTTAATTATGGACATGCCATTTCATGGATGGATCACCATCACACTCCCCCATGTCGTTACATCCACAAGAAGTCACCCCTCAGAGTATAGGAATCGATCACCGCTACCCTAACAAGGGCAGCATCATCTTCAAGCCGCGCACTCTTGGACCCCAGATTCGGTGCATAAACTCGCACCAGAGCCACCTTTCAAGATATCGACTCTCCCTCCTAACCGCTTATCCACTCCAGACTTGCATCGCTCCCGACTGTGCAGGCAACTGCCGACTGCAAGATTTTCCACCCGTCCGACAGATCCAAAGTTCTAGATTCCCTTTGCTTCGTCCAAGAGATACCCAAACGATGCCCCGTCAGCTTCCCCAACTAGAACGATGAAACGTTCCATGTGCCTATCCTAAGACGATGACGTTGTGCCGCAGAAACTGGCTAGTAAACCATAACCGGCTACCCCCAATAGAAGGTAGGGCAAGAGTGACCTGTAGGATCAGACAATACCGTGTCAAATGTATGAGATCGGCCTAACTGCCATCTATGGGCCCCTCCTCCCTCCTTTTGCTCCCTCCCAATGCCAAACAAAATTCCACAATCCATAATCCGTTCAATCAACAATTAAGTGAATGTAAAGGCAATAAATTAAAAGGCTCGTCTGTGAGAGCCTTCGGCTCAGATGACAACATCACTGAGGGGATCTGTGCTGTGAATTGATTCCTTTGAAATTTTAATTCACTACAATTTCGATACCGTCTATCGTCCATCGCAATGAAACCGGCTTATCAATGATTGAACCCAGGTCGGTAGCAGGTCGTGCCCCCTCCTCAAACATGGAAATTAAAATTCACCCCCAATCAGACAGATGATGAGTCGACCGATAGGCCCAGCCGGCCCGGCTCATTCATCTAATATTAGCATCAGGTAAATAAAGAATGATTTACAGGACATTCGACCCGCCTCTCTCTCTCTGTGTAAACTTTCCTCCGAGGGTGGAAATCAATCGGAATATCCAAGCAGGAAGCTACATTAACTGATGAACGCTGTGTGCACATGTTTTAATTATTTTGCAGCCTTAATTAGTGTTCATCCGAGCGTCGGGGGTGTGGAGTGGGTTTTTTTTCGCAAAAGCAAGTCCGCACAGCATCCACACACATCTGCGTATGATGTTTGCTGTGCAAATTCGATTTGTTAGGTTTGCGCGTCTCGACATCACGGGTGGGCGCTGACGTGGGTGGCCAAATGTTGACATTCGTTTCCTTCATTTTAATTGTGCGACAGGCCTGTGAAGGGTTCTTTGAAATCAAGGGCACTTGGGGCTAAATGATGTCTCGTCCTCTCGCCTAAATGCGAGTAAATACTGTGTATCCTTCCGAAAAAGCCAGCACTTCAAGGAGTGCATGGCAAATTGCTCACTTGGAAGAGTGTAACCACTCCAGCAGTCGTCTTCTTCTCCCCCCTTCCCCCCTTTATCGGTCGGTGGATTTGTTGGCTACGATTTGGACGGTTGCCAGACGGGTGATCCTTCGTCGAGATATTGTTTTTGTGGCTTCACAAGACTTGGCACGGGCTATAATGGAAATCGACTTTCAAGATTTTCAATTCAATTCCGGTTTCCGCAGCTTACACGCGAGATATGCCAACCAGGAAATAAGGACTTGGGTAATTTCTGAAAGAAAATAGGTGAGAGACGAGGAGGAGGACACCTGAATGAAGCGAGAGAGATTTATTGGCAACTTGATATGGAGGCGGACTTCGAATGAAATTGCATTTTGCTCAAGTTTTTCCTTTTGTTTTTCTTGCGTCGTGACAAAGGGAATGTCTCTGGTCTATAATCTCTCTGTTCTCCTCGAGACTGCAATGAGCACTGAGTCGGCGACTCAGCGGCAGAGATCATCTCGAGCAGGTGGCGAGGCACACTCTTAAATACCATTAATCCTTATCAAACCCGCCCGTCAAAGTCTGATGTGTTTGACTCCCATTCAGATTGAAGCAACGGTTTCAGCCTTGAATTACACAGTCCTCTCTCGTTTCTCATTACCGCCCCGTTGCGCGGTGGAAAATTGCGTTCCGCCGCCGAATTCCTTTGATGTTGGATTTCAGACGAATCATTGAAACGTCTAATTACCGTCGTTCTTGTCAATGTCAATCAATCATCGACATTCACCGCATCCAATGAGCTCAGCCTCAGCAGTCCACAGCAGTTTCATTGTGAATCCGGATTCCTGGGCGCAGCCCAACACTCTTGTCCTTGACACAGCATTGTTTACACTTTCAATTCGCCACCACATTTAACTACCGTCACAAAGGCGACACGACGACGATGACGGGGAGTCCTGTGCAAGCGATTCAGAATGAAACGACAAGAGAAGAAAAATGAATGACAAGCACACGTTTTTCCTCTTGGAAGGCCGCGCCTTGCCGCTCTTCATCGGAAGAAGAGTCCTTGGACAAGGATCGGCGCAAGGGATAACCGACAACACTGAGCCCCGGACTGAGATAAGCTTGAGTAGACCATAAATATTGACACGAAAGATGTTTGCTTAAAATATTCATCCGCCCAGCGTAGTGTTCATAATTGGCCGACTGGCTGGCTGGCTGGTCCGCCTGTGCCACTGTGTGGAAGGTAAGCTGTAAGTTATTATTTTAATAGAAATAGCAGACCTTGAGGCAACAAGTAAATAAATTTGCCTGCACGATGGTCCTGCTTCTTAGTGTTTGTCGTTCTGGTCTTTGTTTTTTCTCTCCCTCTCTCTCTCTCTCTATATCTATCTCTCTGTCCCTCTCT
Source organism: Eristalis tenax (assembly GCA_905231855.2). Classification (NCBI taxonomy): domain Eukaryota; kingdom Metazoa; phylum Arthropoda; class Insecta; order Diptera; family Syrphidae; genus Eristalis; species Eristalis tenax. Next base: position 2,923,366 of record HG993125.1, read on the forward strand.
TCCCCCTCTCACCACCGCCTCGTCCTTTTTGACTAAATATTTACACTTCGGCTTCGTTCACTACTACTCCGGCGGCTGAGAGTAGTGTCATCTTGGGGGGCATTGTCTGGTCTGGATTGAATCTGACTGCAGATGGGTGGGCACACATTAGGCAGAGTGATCCCACATGAAAGGCAATATTATTGCGACACTAAAGCCATCCGGGGGCAGAAAGCAGGCCAGAAAAGGGATCGCATCGTCAAGTCTGTTGTTTGTTTTCTGTTTCTGCAGCGGAGCCACCGAACACTTGAACGGAATGAAATGGAAACCATTGTCATTGTCGATGGGTGGCTTTGTTGAGGGTGTGCAGGGCGTGTGTGGGATAAAGTTTTATTGCCGTCTGTCTGGAGGGGAGCAGCAACGGCGCGGCGGTGGGAAGCCGAAGGTGAAGGTGAATGGAGTGGAAATGCCGTAAAATAAATAATATTTTATCGTGCATTGGCAACGATTGGCATGGCCTCGAATTGGCTAACATGGTGATCGTTATTGGACTAATAAATTTCACTTGAAACGTCTGTGGAGTGTCAACGGCAATTGAGGCTGTGGCACCGCAAATCGATGGAGTTGTGTAATGGCGGGACGTTTGCCGAATGCAAGAAGTCACGTTTTAATTTTCGTTCTCTTTTAGTGCTTCAATCTCTGTTCGAAGGGGAAACTTGTCAACGAAGTTTTTCTCTGGATCTGAGTGGAAGGCTGACCTTCAGGCGGTGTATGGCCATCGAAGAAGAATGAGAGCGTGGTAGGTTAATGAAATTTTGGTTATTATCTTGCTCATAGTCCGTCTGGAACCACATAGCGCATCTTGGTCCGAAGTCCGTCTTCAGCCTCACATAGCCCACCTTGGTCCACAGTCCCTCTTGAGCCTCACTTGCACCACCTTTGGTCCACAGTCCGTCTTGACCCTCACTTAGACCATCTTGGCCCACAGCCCGTCTTGAGCCTCAGTTAGACCATCTTGGTCCACAGTCGCTTTCGAGCCTCACTTAGACCAATTTGGTAAACAAACCGTCTTGAGCCACGCATAGCCCACCTTAGCCACACATGGTGCAACTTAGTCCACAGTCCGTCTTGAGCCTTACACAGCCCACCATATTCCACAGTCCGTATTGCGCCTCATATAGCCCACCTTGGCTCACAGTCGCTTTCGAGCCTCAATTTGACCAATTTCGAAAACAATCTGTCTTGAGCGTCACTTAGACCACCTTGCTCCTCAATCCCTCTTGAGCCTCACATGTGCCACCTTGCTTCACAGTCCGTCTTGATCTTCACTTAGACCATCTTGGTCCACAGCCCGTCTTGAGCCTCACTTAGAGCTTCTTGGTCGGAAGTCCGTCTTGAGCCTCACATAGCCCAGCTTGGTCCGAAGTCCGTCTTGAGCTTCATTTGACCCACCTTGCACCACAGTCCCTCTTGAGCCTCACGTAGCCCACCTTGGCCCACAGTCCCTCTTAAGCCTCACATAGGCCACCTTGGTCGCCTCAGGCTCAAGACGGACTTCGGACCAAGAAGCAGTAAGTGAGGCTCAAGACGGACTGTGAACCCTATTGAGCCTCACATAGGCCACCTTGGTCTACACTCCATCTCGCTGTATAGCCGCAGGAAGAAGAACAAATGCCAGTCGAATTGAAGTGAAACTCCACGATTCCAATTTTATTTCTCATTCTCAACCGATATCCTCGAGGAAGCCGACTGCCAAGCCTTGATCTTCCTCATCTCATCGGCTTTCTTCTCGAAAGTGTCCTGATCGTTGGCATTGCGCAGCAGCGCCATATAACCAGAAATTTTGTCATTCTCCAATTGGGCGACCACAAGTCTAGCCTCGGCTAGTGTTTCTTGAATTTTTTCGATCTTCCGTAGAACCGAATGCGATTTGCAGCTCATCAGGTACCCCAGCAGCATCCAGACGAGGCTGTTGCACTTTCTTGCTTCTGAAAGAAAAGACTCGACGATATGTTCTCGATGGTGGCAGTGGACTGATTCAGTAGCTCACCCTCGATGCACTTCCGGGCCGCAATGCAGCACTCATCGAAACGCGACAGCTTCAAGTGGGCACTGGCTATAGCGTGCCAGGCGTACGCCCGCTCAATCGGATGCTTGGCGAAGAGGATCCTCTTCTCCATCCGGGCCATGTACTTCCTGAGAGGAGGGGAAACGGTTCAGTCTAAAAATGGGAGCGAGTATCTGGTAATCTTACTTGTGACGGATGAGAGGCAAATCCGCCACGCCCTCGTCCTGGTACGTCGACTTGTTGCCAAAGACAAAGGGCTGCGGCTCCTTGTCCTTTTCCAGGGGCATTTTCAGCAGCAAATGGAGCCGCTCTGATAACTTAAACTCGTCCAGATTCCTCGGGATGTCGATGTAGTGGTCCACGTGCGAGAGGGCAAGGAGGTTGTAGACTTCGTTGATGAACTCGAATCTCCACGGCATGACTCGATGCGTCTTCAGGACAACATAGTCGCCCATGACTTCTTCCACATATGCTGAGAGGTGCTTGAAGATGATTTAAAATTAAAAACCCTCGGGGAAGTCCCCACCGTGGTTGTCCTTACTTCGAGGCGCGCGGTGCTTCTAAGTAAGCGAATCTTCTTCAAAATTGCCATCATGTTGCGATGGATTTGATACTGGACTCTGTGCAGGTAGTCCTCAGTCTGTTGCTTGCCGAGGTTCTTGTTGGGGCAACGTCTAACTTTCTCGTTGTACAAGGGACTGCGGGCATGGAGCATTTTCTAAACGAAAGAATGCCAATGACGTCAACAACTTCCGCCGTCCAGCCATACTGACCAAAAATCTCATTGTCGCATCATACTTGCTTGAAGTCGTATGCTCCAACAGAGGCCGGCTCCAGTGAGACTGCGCCAGCAGCAGATTGGGATCCTTAGTCAACGCCCTGAGGAAGAGGACGTCCACCCAGCTCCTCTGCATGTAGATCTGGTTGAACATATTGAAAGCCCGGCGGCGTCTCGCCACTTCCCGAGGACAAATCAACTCTTCCTGAAAAGAAAGGCGGTCATTTTTGTACAACCGCGGGGCTGGCTTGAGTACCTCCTTCTCGAGAACACTGAGAACATCGCATTTTCCCCGTTCCCTGAGTATTTTCCACAGCGGGCGACGATCGACATTGAGCTCCTTATCGAGCTTCTCGTGGGCCAAGTGGAAATATTTCTCGTGCGACAGAATGTGTTGACCCAGAGTGTCGCCAAGGGTGGCCTGAAAGTCCAAGTCCAACTGGAAGCAGAAGGCAAACATCAGAGTCGCCACGCATTCCCCTGGTTCGACCATCTCACCACATTGTGTCGATTCTGGAACGCCAGCAGCTTGAGTCCCTTCGATTTCAAGGAACTGTTGAAGAGCGAGGCCTTCGCATTCTCAAATCGATTCAGTTGATAGAGCCCGTCGCAGACTTCGATGTTGTACGGCTGACTGAGGGGGTCACTAGCTGCAAGCGCAATGAGAATGAAGGATGAGACTTCCGACTTTGCTTTCACACCGTACCCAAGGCTGATTCGGCGTCAATCAATGCCTTTTCCGTCTGAGCTATGCTGCGTTTACATCGGCTTCTGTTGTGCAATGCTTTTGGATCTGTCTGTAGAAAAGGGGCAGGCAAATTCAGGTTAGTTGGAGCGTCAAGTCCGGACAGAAGGCAGAAGATACCCCTAAGGCGAGTGACTTGTCGTAGTAGTCGGTGGCAATGTCCAGCTTCTGTTTGAGGGTATAAAACACGCCCCATTCACGATACATGACTTGAAGCTGCTCGTCGGTTAGAGCTACCTTCTTCCACGGTTGCATGGTTGACGATGGTGCGAAACTGTGTGCTTCGAGAAATCTTTAAGGAAAACGTCTAAGAAGCGATGTGTGTATACAAAGGAACCCTATTTATGACTGGCGTAAACCTTGACTTAATTCTCAGGGCATTGAGTGAGTGGGTGGAGGGGCAAGTACAGAATCAACATTTTTGGAGATAGACCAGATGGACTAATCAACGAATGGACTTCGGAGACAACTGATGGACAAGAGGAGAGTCATGATTGACTTTTGCCTTAAGTACTCTCACAAGTGAGAAGTGTTCATGCCTGTCTTTACAAAAATAAGCACATAACCAGGGTAAAGTGCTTGTCCCATTATCGTTGGTGACTTCAATCTTTGCTCCGGACAAAGAAACCCTCCTAACTGACCGTCTTTCAGAGGTTGGCCTATTCCGGACAAGAAACGGTCGTAACTGACCGTCTTTCAGAGGTTGGCCTATTCCGGACAAGGAACCCTCCTAATTGACCGTCCTTCAGAGGTTCGCCTATTCCGGACAAGAAACCACAATAATTGACCGCCTGTCAGAGGTTGGCCTATTCCGGACAAGAAGCCCTCCCAACTGACCGTCTTTCAGAGGTTGGCCTATTCCGGACAAGAAACCCTCCCAACTGACCGTCTTTCAGAGGTTGGCCTATTCCGGACAAGAAACCCTCCCAACTGACCGTCTTTCAGAGGTTGGCCTATTCCGGACAAGAAACCCTCCCAACTGACCGTCTTTCAGAGGTTGGCCTATTCCGGACAAGAAACCACAATAATTGGCCGCCTGTCAGAGGTTGGCCTATTCCGGACAAGGAACCCTCCTAATTGACCGTCCTTCAGAGGTTGGCCTATTCCGGACAAGAAACCACAATAATTGACCGCCTGTCAGAGGTTGGCCTATTCCGGACAAGAAACCCTCCCAACTGACCGTCTTTCAGAGGTTGGCCTATTCCGGACAAGAAACCACAATAATTGACCGCCTGTCAGAGGTTGGCCTATTCCGGACAAGAAGCCCTCCCAACTGACCGTCTTTCAGAGGTTGACCTATTCCGGACAAGAAACCACAATAATTGACCGCCTGTCAGAGGTTGGCCTATTCCGGACAAGAAACCCTCCCAACTGACCGTCTTTCAGAGGTTGGCCTATTCCGGACGACCCTCCTCCCTCTCTTAAATTATTTTATTTGCGACAAATCATTCCCACAAGCTATAAAAACTCATTCCTCTTTGACTTTCGAAAGGCTGACTCTGTTAAAGAAACTACGCCGATTGTCATCGCCTTATAATTTCTGTTATACCACTCTCTTCAATTGCATAAACCTGTCTGTCCCACTCGCTCCCCAGATCGTCCTCTCCGCCCTGGTACAACACCCAGCTTCGCACCCTCCGTAACCTAAGAAACAAACTGTGGAAAAAAATGCTTGATATCTAGTTCTGCCTCGGATTACGCGTCTTATCAATGCGTCTTCCTCCGCTTCTCGGCCCTCTGCGAATTCGTCTGAAACTCCACAAAATGCAATCCTCTCTAATAACCGACGCCAGATGGTTTCAATCACTTCATTGACACAAAACAAAAAAAACTCGGAGGGATTCCCTTTCACTCTTAAATTTGACAATATTTCCCTTGACAACCCTCGACCAGTTGCCTCATTCTTTAATTGCCAAAACCATCACTCTGACCGTGGATTTTTTAGCTATATGAAATACTGGAGCCAAACATCAATCTGAAATCGATATTGATGAGGCCATGGTACGTCATAAAATTAATCATTCGAAAGACGATTTCTCTCCACGCCGTGATGGCGTGTCCACACATATCCAGTGAGGGGACTTTACTTTTTAAAATCTACCACACATTCATCAACATCTTCGGCCTGGAAACTGCGGACTTGCTATGGTTAAGCAACGGACGCTAGCCAAACACTTGCTCCATTCCCTTGACGAGGTGTACCTTCTTTCTGCTTTGGGTGGCGTTACAGTTTGGGGCGACTTCAACCAACAAACCCCGATCTCTGGCTAGTAGCCTTCATTTACGCGCACCAAGATCGTTGAGGTCCTTTTCCACTTGCGCCGCGCCATATTAGACTCGAGCGGTCCTCTGTTATCGGGTGGCAATCCCTTAGGGCAACTGGTCAGAAGTATTGCGTTAAATGAGATCCCGAAAAATTTCGCCTCACATAGACACCGGCAGGTGCCCAGCCCTTAAGACAAGATAACAAAAAAAAAATTCACTGTACCATAAAAAAAGAAAGACTGATCTACGAAACCAGTGACTTTACTCGTCATTTCTCAAATACCCGCCCGCTTCTCAGCGCCTGTATTTATTGTATTTCTTTTCTTTTTTTTTAAATAATGCAAATTGTTTAAATTTCCCAAATTTCTCATCAATAAAACATGGACTTCACAGCGATCACCTGGTCGCCCGAACAAGAGCAGATCCTCTACAGGGAGTGGGGTGTATTCTACACGAAGAAACAGAACCTCGACGTCGCCGACCTCTACTACAACAAGTCGCTCCAACTGAACCCAAGCGACTCGAAAGCCTTGTTCTTGCGGAGCCAGTGTAAGCGTCAGATAGCGCAGACCACTGGCGGATTGACCGACGCAGAGAGGTCCTTATGTACGTACATATGAGCCCAGGACTTCCGATGCAAACGGCTGACTGAATGATTGTTTTCAGCCATTGACCCCCTGAGCCAGCCCGTGAATCTGGAGGTGTGCGATGGCATGTACGAACTCAATGAATTCGAGAGGACCGCGTGTCACCTGGCGAACTACTCGAGGAAATTCTTCGGCAAGAAAGTGGATGCCTTCCACAATCGCCTCAATTATGTATGTAAGCACTTTTCTTGCAGCCCTCTCGAATCTGGAGTCTCCTTGTAGGTGGAGGAGAACTTCAACGAGACCCTTGGCAACACCCTGGGGTACTTCATTTTGGAGAACGAAGGCGTCCTGCACAGAGTTCACGAACAAATGCGCATAGCACCAGATGACCGGCCATTGTGGAAAATTTTGCAGGAGGAGCAGGCATGCGATGTTTTGAGTATTCCCGAAAAGGAGGTAACGGTGCTGAGGGGGGTGGGAACATTAATTGACGACTGTGCTTGCAGGTAGTACATCTGCGGCCCCGTGAGATTGCAAGGCGACAGCGGGCTCACTGCACTTTCAATCAGATCTACTTGCAAAGGAGCTGGACCGACGTACTTTTCCTCAAGGCACTGCGCAGCCATCCCGACTTGCTGTTGGCGCAGTCGAATCTGAGCCGGCCGGTCTTGGAGAAGTTGACCAACACAAAGTATACAGTTGTTGAGACCTTGCTTGTGAGTATTATTGGTCAGAAATAATGGCCAGGCATCACATAGACCAATCTTGGTTCTAAACCGAACTACTGCTCAGAAAAAGGCAGTGCCGTCTAGAGAATTGTATTTTCCACACTCAGCTGCTTGAAGGTTTCCATCCGCGTAGACTAACTTCTTCTTTTTGTGGCGCTACAGTCCGGTGTGGGCCTGAGCCCCATCCAACCAGCCTCTCCATTGAGTTCCTTCTTCACTGGTGCGTGCCATCTAGTCTTCTGTTAAGGCGTCCCACTGGCACAGCATTGAAGACCGAAATCTTCTGGAAATCAGCTCTCTCTCTGAAATATATCATGTACTTCCTAATTAAAATTAAATCTGCAAGTTCCAGCTCTGTGACAGTCCTGCGGCCGTGGCTCACTTTTACCAAAGCGTTGGTGTGTGACCTTGCTTATTTCTGAAACTACTCGAATCACTAGGAAGGCTTTTAGCGCAACCCCATATGTGTTCGCCAGCGCAAGTGTTCTTCCAGAAACTGCCGTCTTCACCTAGATAGGGCTGAAGCCTACCCTTCGCAGAGCAGATGTTGGACAGATTCGACTACTTCCTCGTCTATTTGGCTTCTGTTTGGTAAGGCGCCGATAGAAGACTGGATAGCGTAGTTGGTTAAGTGCATGCCCTTGGTTGGTTGGTGGGTTCAAATCCCAGCTAAAGCTAAGTTAAAACGGAATCTGATCACAATGGACCAACATGGTCTAAGTGTGCTGGTTAAACCACTATCACGGGGAGCACCCCCTACAATGACTTCTGCAGAAACTTGGAGGACGAGGAGGAAGAAGAAACGGTAGCACGCTGGTCATGTGCTGGGCCAGCGCTACCCAGAACGAGAAGATAAAGTTACAGCCTGTGAGAGTGAGACGTCTAAGCAGATTTCTTGAGGAAACTGGAAGACCTCACCGCGGACAAGACCGACGAGGACTGGGGCTTATGACACTCCGGTTTAAGTGACGTTAAAAGGGACAAAGGTCTAAGTGGCCACAGTACCGAGTTGTAACATGTTACTTGACTAGCTTCTCAAACTTCGCCCTCCACCTTCAACCATCGATTCACTCGGCACTCGAGATCGAGGCTTCAGCCTCTTATTTCTGACTCTATCCAGAGCTCTATCGTTTCCGTCCTTGAATCCTGTGTGCCACTTTGTCCTAACGCTTTCGCCTTCATAACCTGACCGGTTTCGATGTCACAATGGCACTCATCGCCGCGCTTTTGTATTGCAACCATTTCGGCTTTAAAAATGCTACACTCGTCGCTTTGTGAGTTTTCACAGAAGACCTCTGTGCCTGTACCGCTGAATAGAGGCATCCCCCCCTCGAGTGACAGCATTTTGTTGAAGGTCTTTTCCGGGGCTAGAGTGGGTGGAAGTCTGTTGTGCTGTGCTGCTGTCCACGTGGCTAGTACAGAGGCTCGTCCGTCAAAATTCTGCCTCTGTGCGCCTCAAAGACGCACTGTTGTTAGGTCAAGGGAGTCAGGTCCACGTGTGCTGTCGGTGCCGGTGTTGTTCTAAGACAACCGGGTAGACCCAGAAAAACCAATTAATGTTGGAACCATGCACAGTGCCTAGAGTCTTTGAGAGAGGAAGGCCTTAGTTGACTTTCCACTATATCGACGGAATTTAAAGGAATATTGATGGGCTTCTGAAGGACGAGCGTAGATTACCCTTGAACTTCTCTTCCGCCTAACGTAAGGTCGTTGATTACCATGTAGCCCATGCCTGGCAGTTGCTGAGGATGGACAAAGCACCATAAGCTGCTTATCCTTCCCAGACAGCATGAGAAGCGCTCTTTAACAGGCAACACAGCGAACTCGGAAAACTGTGTTGAAGCACAGACCCTTTTGACCAGAGGAGGCTGGTCGCGCCAGGGTCCTCCTCAGAAAATGGTATAAGCAGGGCTTCACTTATATTCGTTTGACTGCCAACTGCATTTTCTGGCTCTTGTCGAGGACATTTGGTCTTATAATTTAAAAAGTGCTGAGCTGCTACGCCTCCCTGGTGGCGGTGTTAAAATAGAGAAAGCGTGAAAAACGCCCGAAAACGGTCGGGCTCTAACGCGTTGCCCAAAATTCTCCAACAGGTTCTAAGTGTCATAAGTTCCGCTGGATCTTCTGATTTTGAACACCGTCAGTGGATGAAGATGAATTCATTCAAGCTGCAATGACAAAACGGACAAAGTCCCATGCTTTAGAGCTCGCCTAACCCTTCCACGACTACTACTCAAACTTCCCTCCTTTCCACCCATCGTTACAGAAAATGCTTCACGCTCGTTGCCCACTCTACACAAAGAAAGTGCTTAACTGCCCAAATCGGAGGAGACAGCTCACGCAACGGGAGCACTTCCTGTTCCGCATCCAACACCAAGTTCATCGCAGCATGTTGAAGATGTTGCGGAAGATGAGGGACCTTCGAAGTAGGGGTGAGCTCAAGGTGCGTCCTCTTATCACACATCACAGCAGCACAGCACATCATCCACTTCATGTCGTCACAAACAGAAACTTCGAGTGCACGTTGAATCGACTATGGGCGATTATGTGGTGTTGAAGACCCACCGCGTGATGCCGTGGAAACTCAAGTTCCTCAACGAGGTGTACAACATTCTGGCCCTAGCGATTTGTGACAAATTGGTGGGCATTCCTGCCGACGCACCCGCAGGCACTCCAGACCGTCTGATGGCCCTCTTAAAGCTAAAGAAGCAGTCGGAGAAGGAATACGCCAGCTTCGAGTTTGGCAACAAAGCCTGTCAACCGGATCAGGGAGCTGCCGACGAGGAAGTGTCTAAGCTGAAGTACACATCACACGCCTTACACTCCACGTGTCGTTCAAGCCCTCTTTTGTCTTTCAGGGCTTTCACAGCGCGGCTAACGTCCCGTCTCCGCTTCGCGAAGTACCCCATCGAAAGGGCGTACCTGTGGCATGAGCTGGCCAGGACTGAGCTCAGGCAGAACTCCTTCGATCGGTGCTGCATCCTGGCGGAGAAGTGCATCATTGGTAAGCGAGACGCGGGAGTCGAGAAGGCGAATAACATTTCCCAACGAACAGAGGCTGAACTTTGCAACAGCTACTTGTGGAAGCTGCACGGACTGATGATGATTGTCAGGGCTCATGCGATGCTGAGGAAAATTGAGAAAATCAAGTTGACTCTGACGACGGCCTTCGGATTGGTGCCGTTCCTCAAGGACGCCAGGATTGGGGAGTTTCTCAGCACTTGCATGAACCAGAACTCTCAGGATGTCCAGGAGAAACTTCGAGCGGAGAAACTTAGGAGGGTTCAGTACTCAAGTCAAACTTCGTTGAAGAGGCAGAAATGAATAGAGAGGTCTGTTGTCTTTGATGTTGCTGAAGATGTGACTGAATTTTTGGTTGTCTTTGTAGGGCTTTGTATGCCGGAAAGGGGAGCCAGTGGCTTTGGCTGTTTTGAAAAGGGTGTCTTTGTGAACAAAAATATAAATCAGCCATCATCCAGCTTAGTTATGGATCAAAGCGTTGACTTTTGTTGAGAATCACGGAAGCCATGTGTAAGGCCTAAGCCAGAGATGCTTGATTAGAGTCATGTCTTGCTGAAAACTCTTAAGTCTCCTGATTGCTTCAAAACTTCCCTGGATCCCGCACAGATGTCTTCGAACACGTCTTTCTTCTCGTGCAGTCTCGTCTGATCACCCCCTCCGATTAGGCCGTCTGAGTATCTGTAGAGAAGACAAATTTGGATGTCGAAAACGGAGCACTAAAGCGAACAATTCACTTTGAACCGTAGGTCCTGTGTACATGATGTCGTTTGGTGATACTCCTGATGATGGTTTTGAAGAAGCATCTAACACGATTCTAAGTTTGGTAGTACTACTTTGAATACGCAGTGAGGGGGATGAAGTAGTTTGGTGATGTTAAGTCGTTGATATCGATTCGATTCATGTGTCACATCCATGAATTGTGTATATTGTCTCTTCACATCGATGTTCCGGGACAACCTTCCTGAAAGCCGGTTGACCGCTGTTTGCTTAGAGTCGCCTAGGTTCCTTAGAGGTCCTTAGAGTCGTAATTCGTTTCTTCATCCCAGGTAGAGATTCCACAGTGACAGTTCTGTGGCATCCTCCAAGACGTGCATTTGTCACCGTCGGTGCATTAAGCGTAAAAAATGTAAACCCCGCTGATATCTTTGCTGAGGTAAATAGTCTGACACAGCTAGTAAATGAGGCCACACGAATACCTGACATTGCAGATCATTCCGCCAACAACCTGGACCTGTTTGTCACCCCTCATCCTGACAAATATTCGATTGACATTCTGTCGATGCCTAGAGCCTAGAGGTCGTCTGACCATTGTGTCGTATCAGCTAATTTCTTCGCCACAAACAGTTAGAGAACAAATTCCAAACTGGTCACTATTCTTCCTCGATAGTGACGTGGATGCCGCTTCTGATATGCTCACAAACATTCTTCTGCTGGGCATGAGCTCCTTCATTCCTCATAGAGAGAAGTGTATCAAGCCCAAAGTAAGATTACTTAAAGATCTCGGCCTGCACAAATCCGCTGGCTCGGATGGTATTCCCCTATTCTTCTGACGAGGTGTTCTTCTACGCTGGCAAAACCACTGCGTGAGCTTTTTCATCTATCCTAACTCTTTAGGCCCTTGCCGGGCGAATCTTCATCATTCACCTCGTACCGACCCATAGCACATACGTCCCTTCTTTCTAAGGTCATGGAAACGCTGATAAATCGTCAGCTTAGGAAATATCTTGCTTATCTCAAAAACTGTATTTTACATAGTGGGTAAGTGATCGAGAGCAATTAGTGATAAAATTCGGCTCCAAGCAAGACATCTATCCTTTGTGGTTGATTGAAGTGGGGGTCGCCTAGTGAGTGGTATAGTCCTTGGGATATGCCATGATACCACGTTGAGGTATTGCGAGGGTTGTGGTGAAACGATTTGCGGCGGAATAAATGCTTCTAGTTGAGAGGTGAAGTCACTTACTCTCGATTGTAGTTTAACACTTACGCGTTGATGTGACTCCCTCTTGCCTGGATATTTAAAACTACATTCCTTGCGTCAACACCAAGTTTTTTCACTAGACTTGTGAACCTGAGTCCAAAATGGCACGGCGTTCTATCATTTGTCAATTTCTCGCAGTAAGCCGGTGGCCTCTCTCGGCAGTGCTGAGCAGTATGTACGAGTACTGCTGCCCTTCTGACTTCTTGAATGTTGACAATGTCGCTGGTAAACTAGTGTTCTCTGTCGAAGCTGTTTTGCTTCTATTCAAGATGTAGCAGTGTATTGTGTTTTTGATTGCACTTCAAGCATCCTCTTGGGGTGCAGTAAATCGTCCGATTTCCGCTTTTGAGGAGATTTGTTTGATTTGCTTGCATTTCTTCTAGGGGCTTTAGTTGCAAGAATTGTTAACAAGCTTGTAATGGATGTACTCCATTACCACAAAGCCTACATACCAGGTCCAGGTTTTGAATTGATGTCAATGCAGCACTGGCCTTTGATATTGGATCTCGTTTCCTTTGGCCAAAGATTGGAACCCGTGTTCCAGAAATTGCAGGAATTCGGCGATGGATTGGAGCTCTTTCGGTTGTTTTAATGACTGTTCGTACAAAATTCTTGAGCCCTGATCTAGTTTTCTCACTAGTAGGTGTAGCAGCAGTGGATCCGATGTTGATGTATCCACACCATTAAGCACACTGCTTAACTCCTTTGAGAGCTACTGCCGTTGATTGATGGTGGATCGGTTGTCCAATCATACGTTGAAGCACTCCTGCGTTGTGTCGTCAAGCCCTTTGAGAGCTACTGCCGTTGATTGATGATGGGTCGGTTGTCCAATCATACGTTGAAGGAGAGTTGAAGTAAGCGTTGTATCTGACCTGGAGCTTGGTCCATGCAGTGTTACAAACAGAGTTAACTTCTGTCAATGCTAGATGTCGAATGAGATTTTTTGCCCTTCCGCTAAGGTGGGTTCTTAGCTACCACATGCGCAATGGGGTGTTTGTCCACCATTTGTGAGAAAAGGTCGAAGAATTGCCTTCATTTTAAATAGTCGCCAGCAAATTTGGGTGACCTTAGGCAAGCTCACTGGACGATGTGGTGCGATATTTGTTGCGTTATTTTCCTTCGAATGCTAGATGCCTTGTGGTTTTATCCTGGATGCTATAGTAATGAGGATCTCCCGGACTTCCGTTTCTATGGTTGTCACTTTATTCCCTAATTTCTACCTTGTCTTCGTATGGCAGGAACGAGTTTTGTTGGGTCTTCTTCCAGAGCTTCAATCGATGCTGCCTCCGCTGAGTTGTTGTGCAGGTAGGCTGGGTATGTTCTTGATTTTTGCATCACCCTCTGCAAATTTGCTCCAGAGATCTTGAAGGCGTTGAAGCCGCTCTTCAAGGCCCTTGTGTATTTTCTTGACTCGGAGTCCTTTCTGTAATTGGAGATTATTCTTTGAATCTCCTGGTCTGTTGCCAACTGTGCGACTATTACGGCTTCGAACGTTGTCATGGTGATATTGATTCAATTTTATGAAGAGCTTCGATGAGTACGAGTATGTGTAGATGATGATGAACGATGATTGGATCGTTGTTGATGATGATCTTCTGCTGCTCCTTTAGATCGCTCAACTTGATCCTTGATGCAATTTCCAATGACCAGACGACTCCATATACTCTACGACACAAAACTCAATATACTCTTCAGTTGCTCTTAAGAATTCAGTTGATTGGTAGGTGCAGCTTATCTAGACTTCGGTGTCGGTATTGATTTGTTGCGTGTTTATGAGAAGACGGGCCTCTTCCCTACATGTTTCACAGGCGCTGTGGCAGGGTGGTATAGCCTTGCCTTGTTGGCTCTCTGCTTAGCTGAAGCTACAGATATTCTAACAGTCCGGTGAAACGTGGTGTTGTTCCTCGGGGGTATTCTTAACGTTGGCTCTTCTGAAGGTACTGACGTAGAAGAAGCGGCTGACGTCGATAGTGTTCCTTCGTTCACTGTCAGATCTATTTTAGACGCCTCCACCTTAACCTGACGCTTTCGACTAATAAAGTCAATGACATGCAAGTGTGCTGACCGGTGTACATAATTCTAGAAAATCGTGCCTTTAGTGATGGCTAGTGAGTCGTTGCAAAAGTCACATGATAGCTCGGTAACGAAGAATTCGAGTAGCGAGAGTTCCCTCCCTATCGTCATCCTTCACAAGCTAACGAGCTTGCCAAGAAGATCAAGAAGACATACATAGCTCGTCTCAAGGCACGTCGAACTGGCTTACGCTTCACTGAAGGTGGCCAGTCGCGAGAATTGTCTTCGATGTAACTAGCTCAGCCATGCTTTCCTCCGACCATAGGTTACAGATGGCGCCTGGATGTTAAGTGTCGATGGTGCTATGCCCTGACTTCGGCTTGATGAGGGACGGGATTTTTCAACCACTGTGATTGACTCTCTGAAGCAGTGATTCCTGGGGTGGGATGGATGGATGTACCTTAAGCCAAATGTTCACAGCTTCCCGTCAAGACCTCTTAAATCTGCTTTAAATCTCAGACCAACCGCCATACCTAAACAAATTTCAGGAGAACCCTCAACGTCCGCCGGGAGGCTCCTTGCAGTCGGTGGAAACTTAAGGAACACCACTTGGCATCGTTATCAACAACAAACTTCAAGCTCTGGACCGTGAGTCAGTGCATCCTCAACGGCACCTCTGAGCATAAAATATCCACACACCAAGTGTTCGCAAGTTTACTAATTACATTTGACAGAGAGAATTATGAAGCACTTGAGGGAACCTGCAACGGAATGCCATGCACCATGCCATGCACTATGCCTTGCACCATGCCATGTACCATGCCATGCCCAGCCATGGCCCGGCATGACCCTGCAATCGGCTGCTAAACTTGAACCTGAACTCCATTCGGAGCACAATGCCACACTAAATGCCCGCGCCGGCATGCCCTTCTTCAGTGATTATTTTAACACCCACACGAGAACCCCTTCATCGCACAACATTGCCATGGCAACGAGCCATCAGGGTGTCGTCGCCGCCATCGACGGTGGTCGCCGCCGATATGGTTTATGTGTGCGACGAAACTTTCACCAGAACAACACGATTTGGTTTTAATGCCACATCCAGTGGAAATATTTTCACCGAAACTTTTCATAAACAATTATTTATGAATATTCAAATGGGAGGGAGACTCCGGAGCTCCAGTCCAAGTCCAAGTCCCAGTCGCAGACGCGCCAATATGTTGTTCGATGCGAACCATTAAAAATGAGTTAACCTTTCGCTTGTAGAAAAACGCTCACGTAGCGAGCAGCTCACGAACACAGGCATCATTGAAAATTGACAACCACGAGGAGTTATGGCAACGCTAGAGGAGAACAAAGTTTTCCCGACTGGGATTCGGGACGGGACTCGGCCGGGATTCACCTGGAAACAGCGCAGAATTTATACTTAGCGACAGAAACTTTTCCCATTTTGATATTTGTTTCCGGGTGTTTTTTTTTTGTTTGATCCTCGCTTAAATGAAATTCAGTTTTCGGATACGGTGGTGGATGATGGGAGGTGGGCGGTGGGTGGTGTGCCCACACACATTGGCAGCCATTCAGTTGTTCCCCAATCAAAAATTACTTTGTTCTTTAGCCGATTTTTGTGTGTGCGTGTCTGTTTCTCGTTTCGTTTCGCGATTTTAATTCACTTTCTGTGTTGTGGAAGGACGAGGAGGAGGCAAACCCATGACACAAGTGGATTTGGATAAATCGACGGAATATCGATGGGAGTGGGGGGGAAAAAGTTCACCCGTGCAAATGGCGACTGGGGGCGGATGGAGGAAATCACCTGAAATGACTGCGAATTCATGACTCGGAAAGAGAAAAAGAAAATCGAAGAAAGGACGAAAGTTATTAGGAACTTAACTTTGCAATTTCGTTGTGATTCGGAGTCGAGTCGAACAGAGTCGCCCTGTGTTTTCGGGGCAAAACTTCCTCCGCCACGAGCTCCGCGTTCCCATGAGAGCTTAGCTGGAACAAATGGAGGGCACAGCGGTAGTGGGGGCGAACTTTGATTTTAGCCGAAGTGATGGGCTTCGTGTGCTGGTAATGATGCGCACATGAATCGCAGTGATTCACTGGATAATTTATTTGATGCGAGGTGCATGAGTGGAATTGAAGTTTATTTGTTCTTTTATTGGTTGTCCTTAACGGCGATCCTTCAAGAGTGGAGGACGCTCAACGTGAGTGGTTGTTGGAGGGGTAAGTGCATGATCGATTAGCGCCGGCTTGTAGGTTTGTGTGGGATTCAAGAACTCGAAAAGTTAAGCACCGATCGAGGTAAGATTTTGGCATAATATGTGTAAATACAGCAGGGATTGAGCAACAAGGGAAACACATCTTTTTAAGGGTCGCTTGGGTAGCAGTAACCGTGAAGTCAGCTAGAAGCTAGAGGACGCACCCTAGCCAATGACGCACCACGCTAGCCAATGACGCGCCATACTAGCCAATGACGCACCATACTAGCCAATGACGCGCCATACTAGCCAATGACGCGCCATACTAGCCAATGACGCGCCATAGTAGCCAATGACGCGCCATACTAGCCAATGACGCGCCATACTAGCCAATGACGCGCCATACTAGCCAATGACGCACCATGCAAGCCAATGACGCGCCATACTAACCAATGACGCGCCATATTAGCCAATGACGCGCCATACTAGCCAATGACGCGCCATACTACCCAATGACGCGCCATACTAGCCAATGACGCGCCATACTACCGAATGACGACGACACCAAATTCACGGGCCATACTTGTTCCGGGTTTTACTCTGGTTAAAAATGATCGGGTACCCGTATTGTACTCATCGCTGTTTTCCTTTTCTTCGCTATCTAATCGCAATCTTTTTATTGGATTAGATTATTTGTTACCAGTACCCGACAATACCGGATACGCGCAATACCCGCCATTCCCATTACCCGGATAAACCGGGCTACTTGGATAATTGTCGGGTACGATCAAGAGCGCTACTTAGAGTACGCCCAGAAAATGGCAATGGCTGTGGCCATGGAATTTACAAAAGGCATGCACAATGAAACACCGATAAACCTAGTCCTTAGTCAATCGGGGATGCATGCTTAGGACTAATGTTGATTAGCACCGTGAACGGAGTTACAACCTGATTCAATGAAACGTGCCCAAGTTAACGCAGCCCAAGTTGAGGGGTCATTCTGCTTGGATGCGACAAGAGGAACTGGGAAAACATTCCTCATTATATTCACACAGCTTAAGCCCTCACTCCGTCTTGAATAGATGCGACATTTGCCAGGTGGAAGGACTGCTCATTCAGCTCAGAAGACTCCCATGTGCAATATTTCTTCTATAGGAAATACGTAAACTCATTGACATGGGCCAAGCTCCGAGGCTCTTGATCGATTATTTCGACAGTTACGGGGATTTCTTGGTTATTGCTTTGAGTTCGATATTGTTCAAGGCTGCATCTGGGAGACCAACTTACCCTCTCCTTCTCAACGCACAAGACCTGCATCAATGCTGGCCACCAATGTATGCTCAAATAAAACATCTTCTAATCAACACCTTCGTCATCCCAATTGGCATACGTGACCTCGATTAATAGACTTCCATCCAAATCGACACAGCAGCAGTGGGTAAACTAGAAAAGCACAATGTAGATACCTAGTTCCCATATTTACACAAGTGCGCCATCATCATCATTGAGTGCGAATTTTATCTCTGCCAACTAAGCTGCCCTGGGGTATAAAAGCTGATTGCTTGCCCCACAGACAGCATAACAAATTTGGCAACGATGAAATTCAGCGCGTTTTTCATACCCTTGGTCATCATCGCCAGCAGCTTCTGGGAGGCAGAGTCGGCCACGGATGTGAACAGCGATTGCCAAGATGTTGCCGCTATCCCCAATAGGAGCGGAATGGGCGGCCTGAGGCACTTCAGTTTGAAAAATCGCCTATATCTCGAAAACGGCGCGTTTTTCGACAGTGTCTATAAGAGTTTTGTTTTATGCAGAATGTAAAGAAGCTTATTTTGAGCCCTAAACGGTGCCGCTGCGTCCAATAGAAGGTACGGAAACGTGTCGGCAAATGCGACCTCCACGATCTGACCATGAAAAATTGCCCATATATCGATAACGGTTCGCTTGCCGTCGGACCCTCCTTCCAATTGCTCGTCTTGCACGTGCCAAACTGTTGCCACTGTTGCCACAACCCACGTTTCAACGCACTCTTAATGCGAAAATCTTTGAAATCAACGCCGCTACAAACGATGAGATAAACTGAAAAAATTTCCAAGGAAACACCAAAAAAGCGATGATGTTCAAAGGAAAGAGACTCCGTTTTTTCCGTGGGGATAATTAATAATCGTCCTCATAGTTCGTCTTGTATTCCATGCGATTTCTCATTATCCTTTCATTTAATCATAAATTCCTTAAAAAATAAATCCACAAAATGGGATAAAATAAAAGGAAATCCCTCCGCAAGCAGCGATGAAAATGAAAGAAAATTTACAAAAAAAGGATCAAATTATGAAATCCTCTGTGTGCGTTATCACAAAGCCACTGTGTGTGTGCGCTTTTCATGCAAAAAAAAAAACGGATACAAGCTAATTGTTGGCACGGATAAGCAGCATCAAAGGATTAACTCTAAACGTACCACAGAAACTGGTGTGGTGTGCTCGTTTTTTGTCTCTCAGTTTGAAGGTAATTCGTTTTCTTCTTTCTTCGTAATGAGAGAAATCCCTAAATTGGGTATTATGGAGCGAAGGAGCGGTTTACAAGGAGCACCATGAATTCAAATGAAGGGATTATATTTTGTATGCGTACATTTGACAATCACACACAAAAGAATGCTCTCTGCTCGAGTGCATTTGCACACGATGGCACAACAGACGTTTATGTATTTTGGACTAATTGCGACGTTAGCAGAGTATAGGGAGTCGCTTTGGATTTGAAATTAGGATGATTTCAAGGCTCACGGGGGAACAGGGCATTGGTCAGGCGATGGATTTCTCCTTGGTATTTTTTTAAAGAGCAATAGTGGTCTCTCTGCCTCACTGGACCTCAGTGGATGACACGCGAAAACCCATTGATCACTTAACAACTCCCCAATTAAGAACCCACTCACAGAGGCAACCAACTAACCACAACCAAAGGGGATAATTCAATTAATCCTTCTCCGCCTGTCTTCTCTCCCCTCGCTCGCTCAGATGCATATTCATCTGTGCAGACGAAGAGTCCTTTAATCCGAGTCGAAACACACGCACGAGTTCGACGGTTGAAATCCCATTTAATCTCCCGCATTCGCGGAGGAACGGGATGAGACTCAGTTTCCGCAGCAAATTGTATAACAAAATCAACAAATGTTTCCTGCGGGGGGGTTTTCTCTCCCGGGTCGCTCCCAAGAAACTTCGGGTCCACCGAGACTTCCTAACAACCTGCAATGAAGGCAAAAGTTTTGTTCGCTTTTGTGCTGGGTTTGGTTGGTTTGGGTCTTGTGTTTTTCTTCCTCTGCTCTTTGTCGTTCGTTTTGCCAAATTAACTTTATACTGTAAGAGGAGAAGAAACATTCTCGAAATTCTTCAAAGAATCCCCCTCCGAATCAAAGGGAAACGTGAGCACGATTTGGTCAGTTTTACCAGCACGACAAACTGCTTACACATCACTACCTCTCGGAAAATTGAAACACGATTAGACAGAGAAAGGAATGACAATCGAAAGGTGGCGAGACTGAGAGAGTAACTTTGAGACAGTAGGTTTATTATTTACCCCTTCTTTGGATTTAGCTGTGGACTCTGTCTCTGTCTGTATCGCCTAAAAGCGATGATCAATGTCTCCCAAATGCCATTGGCCACGCAGCGGATTTCACACCACGACATAAAGTTATTAAATGCCATCGCTAAAGGTCTCACTCGTCACTACCTCTCGCCAAAGTTTGACCTAGAATCCGTTCCCGACCACTTGAGCAAACACAAAGGTGCTCCACACAATGGGGTTAGGGGCGAGCAAGTTTTATTCTTTGTCAACTGGGGCAGATGCCGAAATAAAGAGTGTTAAACTTAAGAAAGAATAGACTTCTCCAAAGTCAGATTGCCGCGCTCAGTGACGGATTTATGAGAGAACAGCCGGGGCTATAATCCACAAAAACAAATAAAAACCAAAGCTCCTTATTCACACATAGGACCGTCAACGATGAGCAATCATTATCGAAGCAGAGACTCCCTGATGGAATCGCATTCAACGACGAAGGGGACATCCATGCCACGTGACCAAACCACCGTATTTCTCACCCTATCCCGGCGAATAATTTCTACAGCACGGAGAAATCTCATCTCAGCAACTTGTGTTCGCGATCTTAGTCTTGTCGTTACCCAATTTTCATGAAAAAAAACCGCTAACTTGGCTTTGACACCAAGCTCGGCCTTCCTGATTACAGATGCCCAATCCTACAGGAAAGCTCAGCATTACTCCTTCCATCGCTTGTGCAAAAGATCCCGAGATACTTGACCTTCTCAACCTGCTTCAATGGGCCTCCACTAGCCTGTAGTGTGCATTGACGACAGGCGTTCTGGAGATGACCACAACCTCCGACTTGTCCACGTTGACCTTCATTCCTGCATCAGCAGGGTCTATTTTATTCGGGAAACTTTTTTTTCTTGTTGCAGGACCCGAAAATAATTCTTGTATCTGCAATGCGTGCATTAGAATCAATCATTCGGTGAAATATGTCATCTTGACCAGTGTGTGCAGTCACTCAATAACGCACCAGAACAAAATGTGTGATTTGAATCAGCTCTAAGACATAAAAGCACAAGACGGAAATCTGTCACCAAATGAGACATTCAAAGTGTCTGATTTCACGCTTACGAAGATGTACCTTCGGGGTTTGGATGTCTCAATCCATTATAGAGAAGATGGATGCTGCAAATTTACACACTACAGCAGAAGCAGAGCCTAGTCTTTGCAATGAGTTGGTTCAATTATAGAAAATATCAATATGTCCGTTCTGAAGGGGTTGGCACATACGAATATCTTCATGCGGGGCCCATGACGCTAAGACAGGTGTCCCCTATAGAGGGATGTCCGTAACGAGAAGTACTCGTACCACTATACCACATTCTTGAAGATCAACATTTCAGAGCTACATTCCCAAACATTGAAATTGTCCTAATTGCATTGGAGAGCGCGAAGATTATACAAAATATACTTCGAACCACGAGCACTCAGCATTGAACGCGATTTACTCCGGGAATCGGTTTTCGGCGAAATCGACAAGAATTTTTTGTCGATATTTATATAATGTATATTTGTTAAGATAATTTAAGTTAAGTTAAATTTTCAAAACATTTTATTGGAAAATATTATTTGGAAAAAAAGCAAGCCAGGCGGCTTCCACTCATTCCACACAGACCTCTTAGTCCGGCCTCACCGCTCTCAAAATAGCACTCATCAGCTATAAGTCATAACTAGGTGAATAGTTTTAATCAAATTTCTTTTGATTGTTAAAAATAAACAAAACACGGGCTCTTTCTCGAGTCGATCTTAAGACTCGTGCGCCAAACCCCGCAATCAATTTCTCCATATCCTCGTATGCACATGCCATGCCTTTGTATGCTCCCCTATTTTGTTATGCTGAGTCTCAATATTTTTGCGTGACAAGTAATAAGGGAAACCTTATCTTCTATTTTCCACACATAGATTCCGACCCACTGAACAAACGAATATAATTATTTCAACCACAAATTAAGACAGAAATTTTATTTTTTTAAATCAAAATCGTTTCTTTATTCTTTATGTCAAGTTATATTTGAAGTTTATCCGCTATTCTTCTTCTTGTTCTTGAACTTAAGATTATTGATTTTAACGATCTTCTGCTTTTTCTTTGGAGTGCAGCCGGAGATGTAGAAGGTGGTTACATCGTCAAAGCAATCACCGTTCGCGTCGACGTCGGCGGCGCTCACCGTCTCCCATATGCCAAGGATCACAAAGAACATGAGGAACCACGCTGCGAAATCCATGATTTGTGTATTAATTCGAATTCACTGCAAGAGATGAAATGATGAACTGATGTCGATGAAGTGTTCTTACGTCGGTATATATACTCAAGATTGAAATGGAATATTGAGCACATCACTTGTGCAAACAAGCGGGGATTCTTCGCAATTTGGGTTAGAATTGACACCGATAACTCTAACAAATGGTGGCCTCAATAACGCTTAAAAAACTGTTCAACAAACAATTGACAGTAGGCGGGGTACTCTGAACAGCATTGATCAACTAGGGGACACACCAAGGCTTGAGCGAGTAATTGGATGACATACGAACGTTTAGAATGGCTTTGTGGAAATCTGTTAAAGAAAGCACTTGGTCATCTTAACCCGTGCACATTTTCCGAACTCTTCCTCTTGTGCAAGTATGTAATATATAATGACGCCTTGGGGACGTCCATCTCTTTCTTTTTCTCGCTCTCGCGCCATGGACAACACAATCGCATCCTTGTGATTGAATAAAGGGAATTATGAAGATGAGACGTGACGAAAAAACATTTAATTTGGATGGACCAGATGGGTGATCATATTATTATCATGATTGGCGAAAAGACCAGAAATTCTCAGTCATCGTCAACATGGAGGCGGAAGCGTAATGATTTGGGCTGGTATGAATGAATGAACAGCTTGGGCTACCTGGAATTGATTGGGGATATCGTAACTAATTCGGGGCAAGAACTTACTAAATGTCCCATGATTTTCCAGCAGGATAATGCAGCCGTCCACACTGCCAGGGTTGAGAAAGAATTTGTTCGCGAAAAAGAAATTGAAATTCTAGAATGCCCGGCACGTTCCCCTGAAAATTGTTGGGAATATCTTGCGAGAGAAGCTTACGCCGAAAATGGGGAGCAATTCCAAGAAAATATATTAAAAAGTTATTTAAATCGCTTCCACAGCGAATGACGGAGATTATTGTTACTAGTCCAAAATTCCATGATTACTGTAACCTAATTTCTTATATTTTCAAAAATGTGCTATCTTTTTGTCGTACCACTTAAAGTGTTTATGCCTTGTATGGAATACTTGTTTTCGTTTTTGTATTTTTGAATTAGTATTTTATCATATTATCCCTTAAATAAACAGCATTTGTGCAAAAAAAGTTATTTTATTTTACACAAGTAATGTAAACACAAAAAATGTAAATGTGCTATCTTTTTGTCGCAGTGTGTATATAGATTAACGAACAACATCAGAAACGAGACAAATTTTATACGTTTTAAAAGATTATGTATAGAGTTCGTTCTAGGGATAAGTACTAATATTGTAAAAAACTGCAAATATATAATTTGCAGTAGCTCCAAACGGAGCTAGTTAATAAACTTCAATTCAATGTCAACTGGACTTAATGCACCCACTGTACAATACGCTGACGCAGCATCGTTCCTACGGCTACGAATCCACCTGCAGTCACCCTGCTCCTTTCCACATTTTTCCAATCTTTGTATTTTGTATTAATTTATTTATTAGCAACAATTGACATAGATATGGCTATTGCTTACCTTACTTATGAAAAATTTAAATACGAGCAGGTGTATCCTTACATAAAGCATTTATAGAATTTAACGAATATATTCAATAACTTTATGCATTGATTAATAAATAAGATATATAATATCCCAGAACATCTGGAAGATTAGAAACCAGAGGGTTATCTGATAAGTTACATGAAAGGACAAAGTATTCGCAAAGTCGGACTATCCGTTATTTTACCATTTCAATTTGGGCTACTCCGTGAAGCTCTGATGTTTAAAATTACCGTGGTTTAAATACCTTATTTGGAAGAATTTGCAACTTTTTAATGTGACAGTTGGAGCAGTTCTCCCATACAGGAGCAGCGTAGAACTGGCTTGGAAAGCTTTATAAGCTTGGAAGATTTATAAACTTGTAATCTTCACAGAGTTCAGACTTGAGACAAATGAATGGGTATAGAGCTTTAATGGTTTTTTTGACTTTACTAAGGACATTATTTGTATGTTGACCAAAAGTCAGTCCTTTATCCACAATGACGGATAGATAAATAACAAATGGTGCCCATTCAGTTAGGTTAACGCAGACTATCAAATCTCCAGCAGGCGAAAAACCAGAATTATCTTTTTCGAGAAAAAAATATTGCTTGGGTTTTTTGAGGATTAATTTTAATTTTTTGCATATTTAAGCAATCAATTACTGAGCCCGAGTGAGACTGAATCTGACGAATAAATGAAAAAAGTGCACCAGGAAGTGTAGTCAAATCAGATGTTGTAAAGAATTGGGGCCAATACGGAATCCTGAGGAACACCAGCAGGAATCCAATGGACGTCGGATGGAGTTTGGTTCAGAAATACTTTAAAACTTTTTGCAGTTAAGAAGACGCTATTTCAACATCCAAGACCACCAGGCTAGTACTTTGGCCTAACGAAAAAGATTTAAATATTCAGTCATTCTGTTTAGCAGTCATTACTCATTTTTCTAATCCCATTTTTCCACAGGTTGGCTTTTCCTTTTAGATTAACATAAATGTTAGCATAAAAAAAGAAGGTTACCCTCAGGTTACAAGTGATTGTTTTTTTTTAATAGACTAACACAAAAAAGTCTAGCTTGTATGTAGTTACAGACATTAGAAGGTTTTTACCGGCGTAAAAACCCGCCCATGGCCCATATCCAGACAGCCCAGGCACCCTCTCTGCCTAAGAACACTCTGCCAGAGGACAGCTCGGGCAAGTCGTAAATATGTCAACGCCACCAATCATGTCATGAATATGCCAGGTCGAGGGGTTACTCACTTACCAACCCCATGCGACAGGGATGTCATAGTTCCAGATACCGACACTACCTGAACCACTTGAGCTCTGGGTGCGACTTGAGATCAGCGACGATCGATAATGGGATGAGATACAGATTGAGAAAATGATCGTGGCACGGCAAGTGAAGAAGTTACACACACGCAGTGGCAGCGCTAAACTGCAGTCTGTGGGGTATTCGCGAAACGATGCCATGGTAGGTTGTAATGATCATTTTCCTAGCTGAAAGAACGTTTTCCAGTGTTTTATTGCAAATTAGAAAAGACGACATGACGGGATTGTATCCTATGCAGTCCACTAACATTTTCTATGTATATTAATTGCATCGAAGACATTTTTTAATGAACCATGGACACTTCGTATGCTTCGCTACCATTGTCCGTGGCACTATCCTCGTTGCAGAAGGCCCTAACCGCTCTTAGACTCTATCGCCAAAATATATTTCACTCATGGAGGGTGATCATTTACCACAGACTCTCCTAAGAATTTCAAAAAAGAGGTGGAGAACTGAGCTCGACCTTTTCAGATAACAATTCAGAAAAAAGTGAATAAATTGATTGACACAACATAATATGAACAAATTAATAAATTTAAGAGAACTTGATCAACACAGAAACTACTGAACACTAACTGTCAGTTTCTTACCCGAGTCTAGCCAATGAAGGTATACTGAGGCAAAGATTCTCACTCTATGGCCGATGTCGCTTCGTTTGCACATGTGTCCACCATGGACATTCAGTGAAACATCTTGAATCGCGGAGAGCGGTTTTCATGTTCAGTGTATTTTTTCCTGGACACTGTGACAGGACAGTGCGTCGCCTTGTTAAAGAACTTTTTTGACAGAGAAGGTTTGCGTGACGTCCTCGTCTGAATGAAGATTGGATCTTGGACAGGATTGGATTTAAAGAATTTTAACCGATTGGCAGACCGGGACAGTAGTAATTGAAGAAGAAGACACACATTTTTAAATCAAAATCAAATCAAGACAGACATTTTTTATTTATTTATTTTTTAGTGAAGATCGTTGCTCTATAAACTTTTATCCAGTTTATAGTTTATCCGCTCTTCTTCTTGTTCTTGAACTTAAGATTTTGGACTTTAATGATCTTCTGCTTTTTCGTTGGAATGCAGCCAGCTATATATGTGTTATTTGCGTCGGTTAAGCAATCACCGTTCTCGTCGACGGCTCTCACTGTCCCCCATATGCCAAGGATGACAAAGAACATGAGGAACCACGCTGCGAAATCCATGATTTGTGTATTAATTCGAATTCACTGCAAGAGATGAAATGATGAACTGATGTCGATGAAGTGTTCTTACGTCGGTATATATACTCAAGATTGAAATGGAATATTGAGCACATCACTTGTGCAAACAAGCGGGGATTCTTCGCAATTTGGGTTAGAATTGACACCGATAACTCTAACAAATGGTGGCCTCAATAACGCTTAAAAAACTGTTCAACAAACAATTGACAGTAGGCGGGGTACTCTGAACAGCATTGATCAACTAGGGGACACACCAAGGCTTGAGCGAGTAATTGGATGACATACGAACGTTTAGAATGGCTTTGTGGAAATCTGTTAAAGAAAGCACTTGGTCATCTTAACCCGTGCACATTTTCCGAACTCTTCCTCTTGTGCAAGTATGTAATATATAATGACGCCTTGGGGACGTCCATCTCTTTCTTTTTCTCGCTCTCGCGCCATGGACAACACAATCGCATCCTTGTGATTGAATAAAGGGAATTATGAAGATGAGACGTGACGAAAAAACATTTAATTTGGATGGACCAGATGGGTGATCATATTATTATCATGATTGGCGAAAAGACCAGAAATTCTCAGTCATCGTCAACATGGAGGCGGAAGCGTAATGATTTGGGCTGGTATGAATGAATGAACAGCTTGGGCTACCTGGAATTGATTGGGGATATCGTAACTAATTCGGGGCAAGAACTTACTAAATGTCCCATGATTTTCCAGCAGGATAATGCAGCCGTCCACACTGCCAGGGTTGAGAAAGAATTTGTTCGCGAAAAAGAAATTGAAATTCTAGAATGCCCGGCACGTTCCCCTGAAAATTGTTGGGAATATCTTGCGAGAGAAGCTTACGCCGAAAATGGGGAGCAATTCCAAGAAAATATATTAAAAAGTTATTTAAATCGCTTCCACAGCGAATGACGGAGATTATTGTTACTAGTCCAAAATTCCATGATTACTGTAACCTAATTTCTTATATTTTCAAAAATGTGCTATCTTTTTGTCGTACCACTTAAAGTGTTTATGCCTTGTATGGAATACTTGTTTTCGTTTTTGTATTTTTGAATTAGTATTTTATCATATTATCCCTTAAATAAACAGCATTTGTGCAAAAAAAGTTATTTTATTTTACACAAGTAATGTAAACACAAAAAATGTAAATGTGCTATCTTTTTGTCGCAGTGTGTATATAGATTAACGAACAACATCAGAAACGAGACAAATTTTATACGTTTTAAAAGATTATGTATAGAGTTCGTTCTAGGGATAAGTACTAATATTGTAAAAAACTGCAAATATATAATTTGCAGTAGCTCCAAACGGAGCTAGTTAATAAACTTCAATTCAATGTCAACTGGACTTAATGCACCCACTGTACAATACGCTGACGCAGCATCGTTCCTACGGCTACGAATCCACCTGCAGTCACCCTGCTCCTTTCCACATTTTTCCAATCTTTGTATTTTGTATTAATTTATTTATTAGCAACAATTGACATAGATATGGCTATTGCTTACCTTACTTATGAAAAATTTAAATACGAGCAGGTGTATCCTTACATAAAGCATTTATAGAATTTAACGAATATATTCAATAACTTTATGCATTGATTAATAAATAAGATATATAATATCCCAGAACATCTGGAAGATTAGAAACCAGAGGGTTATCTGATAAGTTACATGAAAGGACAAAGTATTCGCAAAGTCGGACTATCCGTTATTTTACCATTTCAATTTGGGCTACTCCGTGAAGCTCTGATGTTTAAAATTACCGTGGTTTAAATACCTTATTTGGAAGAATTTGCAACTTTTTAATGTGACAGTTGGAGCAGTTCTCCCATACAGGAGCAGCGTAGAACTGGCTTGGAAAGCTTTATAAGCTTGGAAGATTTATAAACTTGTAATCTTCACAGAGTTCAGACTTGAGACAAATGAATGGGTATAGAGCTTTAATGGTTTTTTTGACTTTACTAAGGACATTATTTGTATGTTGACCAAAAGTCAGTCCTTTATCCACAATGACGGATAGATAAATAACAAATGGTGCCCATTCAGTTAGGTTAACGCAGACTATCAAATCTCCAGCAGGCGAAAAACCAGAATTATCTTTTTCGAGAAAAAAATATTGCTTGGGTTTTTTGAGGATTAATTTTAATTTTTTGCATATTTAAGCAATCAATTACTGAGCCCGAGTGAGACTGAATCTGACGAATAAATGAAAAAAGTGCACCAGGAAGTGTAGTCAAATCAGATGTTGTAAAGAATTGGGGCCAATACGGAATCCTGAGGAACACCAGCAGGAATCCAATGGACGTCGGATGGAGTTTGGTTCAGAAATACTTTAAAACTTTTTGCAGTTAAGAAGACGCTATTTCAACATCCAAGACCACCAGGCTAGTACTTTGGCCTAACGAAAAAGATTTAAATATTCAGTCATTCTGTTTAGCAGTCATTACTCATTTTTCTAATCCCATTTTTCCACAGGTTGGCTTTTCCTTTTAGATTAACATAAATGTTAGCATAAAAAAAGAAGGTTACCCTCAGGTTACAAGTGATTGTTTTTTTTTAATAGACTAACACAAAAAAGTCTAGCTTGTATGTAGTTACAGACATTAGAAGGTTTTTACCGGCGTAAAAACCCGCCCATGGCCCATATCCAGACAGCCCAGGCACCCTCTCTGCCTAAGAACACTCTGCCAGAGGACAGCTCGGGCAAGTCGTAAATATGTCAACGCCACCAATCATGTCATGAATATGCCAGGTCGAGGGGTTACTCACTTACCAACCCCATGCGACAGGGATGTCATAGTTCCAGATACCGACACTACCTGAACCACTTGAGCTCTGGGTGCGACTTGAGATCAGCGACGATCGATAATGGGATGAGATACAGATTGAGAAAATGATCGTGGCACGGCAAGTGAAGAAGTTACACACACGCAGTGGCAGCGCTAAACTGCAGTCTGTGGGGTATTCGCGAAACGATGCCATGGTAGGTTGTAATGATCATTTTCCTAGCTGAAAGAACGTTTTCCAGTGTTTTATTGCAAATTAGAAAAGACGACATGACGGGATTGTATCCTATGCAGTCCACTAACATTTTCTATGTATATTAATTGCATCGAAGACATTTTTTAATGAACCATGGACACTTCGTATGCTTCGCTACCATTGTCCGTGGCACTATCCTCGTTGCAGAAGGCCCTAACCGCTCTTAGACTCTATCGCCAAAATATATTTCACTCATGGAGGGTGATCATTTACCACAGACTCTCCTAAGAATTTCAAAAAAGAGGTGGAGAACTGAGCTCGACCTTTTCAGATAACAATTCAGAAAAAAGTGAATAAATTGATTGACACAACATAATATGAACAAATTAATAAATTTAAGAGAACTTGATCAACACAGAAACTACTGAACACTAACTGTCAGTTTCTTACCCGAGTCTAGCCAATGAAGGTATACTGAGGCAAAGATTCTCACTCTATGGCCGATGTCGCTTCGTTTGCACATGTGTCCACCATGGACATTCAGTGAAACATCTTGAATCGCGGAGAGCGGTTTTCATGTTCAGTGTATTTTTTCCTGGACACTGTGACAGGACAGTGCGTCGCCTTGTTAAAGAACTTTTTTGACAGAGAAGGTTTGCGTGACGTCCTCGTCTGAATGAAGATTGGATCTTGGACAGGATTGGATTTAAAGAATTTTAACCGATTGGCAGACCGGGACAGTAGTAATTGAAGAAGAAGACACACATTTTTAAATCAAAATCAAATCAAGACAGACATTTTTTATTTATTTATTTTTTAGTGAAGATCGTTGCTCTATAAACTTTTATCCAGTTTATAGTTTATCCGCTCTTCTTCTTGTTCTTGAACTTAAGATTTTGGACTTTAATGATCTTCTGCTTTTTCGTTGGAATGCAGCCAGCTATATATGTGTTATTTGCGTCGGTTAAGCAATCACCGTTCTCGTCGACGGCTCTCACTGTCCCCCATATGCCAAGGATGACAAAGAACATGAGGAACCACGCTGCGAAATCCATGATTTGTGTATTAATTCGAATTCACTGCAAGAGATGAAATGATGAACTGATGTCGATGAAGTGTTCTTACGTCGGTATATATACTCAAGATTGAAATGGAATATTGAGCACATCACTTGTGCAAACAAGTGCGGATTCTTCGCAATTTGGGTTAGAATTTAGAATGTATCCAAACAAGAATTGCTTGGCATCGACAACTCGTAACAAATGGTGGCGTCAGTAACTGTCAACAAGTAATTGACAATAGGCGGGGTGCTGTTCCCTATTTGGCACAAGGTTTGTTATTAATTATTTTTTTTTTTTCAATTCAGATTATGACATCGAAAATGTTGACATTTTCAAAATCTATTAATTTTGCTGTTTGGTGGTGAGGGATACGGCCACTAGTAACTTGTTGCTAGATTAGATAAAATTGCTGGTTCGGGGAGTACCCAGAATTTTTGTTAAGTCTGTTTTTGAAACATCTCTATATGCAAGTGAAGTCCCCGGGGTTGTGGGTTGGTGAATCGAAATCTACGCAGCCCAGGTACGGTTCATGGTAGGAGCTAATTACTTTTTACGGCCCCACCTCTTTGGAGCTACAGACACTGCTCAAAGAGTATAACTGTTTAGAAAACGCTTCTCAAATTGGTCGTTGAATATCGTCATAGAACAATAGGTCCCATCCACTAGCGAGAGTACAATAGCACGCACAAAACGAGTGGTTGCAGAGAAGCTCGGCTCTCTACGGGCTGTAGCGCTACCCATATTATTAGTTCCTCAAAATCCCTGGCAGAGATCTCTTCAAGTGAGTAGAAGAGGGTTCTACCAAGCGCTAGCTGTCGGGCTCTAGCAAGAGCCGTGCAGCCACAAATTATAACGACTGTGATTCGACGGCGACGAGGATAATGAAGAATGAATGCCCTTAACATTCTTGACATACAAGTACTTCGCTGGCGTTGTGTGTCCTTCACAATAGGTCAGATTGTATACCGTAGATTCTGGAAAACATACAAAAAATATAGATCGACTCTCGTATTCGTCGATTTCAAGGCTGTATATTCTAGGGTGCATGGCTAATCTTATCACTCCTGCTCAGGTTGTGCTAGTTGGAGATTGAAACTTCTCACTACCCCTTCAAGGTCGGTAATG
This sequence comes from Eristalis tenax, assembly GCA_905231855.2. Classification (NCBI taxonomy): domain Eukaryota; kingdom Metazoa; phylum Arthropoda; class Insecta; order Diptera; family Syrphidae; genus Eristalis; species Eristalis tenax. The sequence continues at coordinate 2,954,796 of HG993125.1, forward strand.
AATCGAATAGACTCAGACCTTCTCTGTCAAAAAGTTCTGTAGCAAGGCAGAGCATTGTCATGTGACTTCTGCAAACACGGAGATACTTAATCCTCAAGAACCAACGAGAAGATCAGCACGAGTGTACTTTAGTAGTGACAGAAAAACATCACGTGGTCGCTTGGGCATATGAGGGGTGTGTTAGATATCGTTCAGTTCAACACGCACAACGAAGGACGTATGTCTGAGTCCACCAAGTAAATTCATGTTTAAACTTTCCTAAAGTTGTTCTTGAGAAGATCTCACTGGCCAACATTAGAAGCGAGTTCTTCCGCACACCGTCAATTACTAGGCCACCATTTGTTACGAGTTGTCGATGCCAAGCAATTCTTGTTTGAATACATTCTCAATTCTAACCCAAATTGCGAAGAATCCGCACTTGTTTGCACAAGTGATGTGCTCAATATTCCATTTCAATCTTGAGTATATATACCGACGTAAGAACACTTCATCGACATCAGTTCATCATTTCATCTCTTGCAGTGAATTCGAATTAATACACAAATCATGGATTTCGCAGCGTGGTTCCTCATGTTCTTTGTCATCCTTGGCATATGGGGGACAGTGAGAGCCGTCGACGAGAACGGTGATTGCTTAACCGACGCAAATAACACATATATAGCTGGCTGCATTCCAACGAAAAAGCAGAAGATCATTAAAGTCAAAAATCTTAAGTTCAAGAACAAGAAGAAGAGCGGATAAACTATAAACTGGATAAAAGTTTATAGAGCAACGATCTTGACTAAAAAATAAATAAATAAAAAATGTCTGTCTTGATTTGATTTTGATTTAAAAATGTGTGTCTTCTTCTTCAATTACTACTGTCCCGGTCTGCCAATCGACTGAACTTTCGAAGTTTGTGGTTCAAATTCTTTAAATCCAATCCTGTCCAAGATCCAATCTTCATTCAGACGAGGACGTCAAGTCGGGAAAGGTCACAATAGGCCAGATTGCACACACCAGGAGATCCTGGAAAAAATCGCAGAAATGTCAGATATGTTTCACGCGGTTTTACGTAAATTAATTGAAAAAATTTAATTCGAATTGTTGTATTCGTCTTCATCAAAAGAACTGCCAATGCCCTCATTTTCTGAAAAACTACCATCAGCCGCATTGGTGTCCTCTGGAAGAATCATTTCTATGGTTTCCTTAGAAGAACCTTTTTTAGCCTTCGAAGATGATGTTCGGAGGCAACTTGTTAGTGGATCAGAACTCAAAGGCAACCTATTAAGTACATCGTGGTTGCAGTCTCTCCTGGAGAATTTCCTTGCATTTTTTTGTCGGTAGAGCCTATATTTAAAGGATTGTAATATATTTGTTGATATATTTCCAGCTTCTGTCGCTTCTACAGATAGCTGCCAAATTTGAAGCAGAGCGCTTTCACTTATAACGGAGTCATTGGATACCTGGAGTATAACTTCACATAAAGCTTTGCTGTATCAGTGCTTTAATTTTGTATCCACTTGACATAGTTTCCAGAATTACATTAAATCGGAATATGGACTGTTAGTTCAGTGGCAACTTCAAGGTTTTCAAAAAATTTTCTACTCGTATTGCCGTCATTGGTGGGCCTAAGAACTCACAAATAAACTACTACTCTCCAAACCAGTAAAAATTTCATTTGCACATAATTCTCTAATCCGGAAACAAATCCGGAATTATTTAACAGAACAGTCAAAGTAATCATAAAACGGTTTCGGTAACTTCACCTTTTGTGCGCTTTGTATGTATGGTATATATATGCAGGTGGCACTGGTAAGTGGCAACCCGCAACGAAACTTACTTGTGAAAAAAATATATTATATTCTCTCTTTTTTGTGTAACGTGTCAAAGCAAGTAAGTTGCGTTGAACGTGCGTGTTGCGCAACACCGGAACATACCCTAAGGTAAGTAGAATTGGACAATGCAACTCGATTTGCCCCATTCCATAATCCATGTTTTTTTTTTCTTTCGGTTCATGGAACCGAGTTCGTTAACCCGGGTTACAACTCGGTGTGCTTCTATTTCAACCCGGGCTAACTCGGTTTGAAAAATGTTCGGGTTGGCAAACCACTAGTAGCTATGAATACCAATTGTTATAAAAAAAGTTGAAAAAAAGCTGGTTCAGCTAACATTGGACCAATTTTTTGTGAAAGAAAGCCGACTTACGACAACAGTCACTGTAACTGCTAGTGACAAGATGATTATGACTACTGTCTACCGAAGGCTTAGAAGATCTCGACCAACAGAACAAGTTCCACAAGGATTCTTTTTGGCACAGGTACGATCCATTCGTTGATGATGTTCCACAAGGATTCTTTTTGGCACAGGTACGATCCATTCGTTGATGATTCTCTTCTCATAAAACCTTTTCCGTCGAAATCCCGGCTTAAACCACCAAAAGGACCCAACAAAAAGGAATAATCGACTAATCCACCAGACGTTAGTACAGGCAGCTCAACCATGGCACTCTAAATGCCTATTAAATTCGAGTTACCACACGGGGATTCTTCGTTGCCCCACAAATGTGTTTTTAAAAATCTCCCACCGCCACCCCCAGATCCGTATGCACACTTTCAAAGCATGTCCCACACCATGTCACTCCCGACATACGCGTAAGTGATCCCGAAAAAGGGAAACCCGGCCCCAGTCTCACATGCACACTCCCCGTAAAAAATCGTGTCCCTTTTTCTCGGTCGCCGGCACCGCTGCCGTTGTGTGCCACCCGTTCAGGTTAGTCGTCGCCGCCCAAGCCGGGCAGTCTCTGGTCTAATGGTGAAACTTTTAATGACTAACATTATGTGCCAATTTAAATTTCATGAATATAAATTGGCTTAACGGGAGGGACATACTCGTATTTTAAAACTTCGGTAATTCGAATATGGGCCCGTTAGTGGTCCCGCATATGTTTGGCCTGGCTGTGGATCCTTCGGTACCTTCCGAAGGTGAGGAGGAACTTTATGCCAGGATAGAAATTAGATTATGTGACACCGGTTATCGTGTCTCCGGGATGGACTCCCATGCAAAGGTTCAAGTGGCGGCGGTTAACTCTTCGCACAGCCGCCACCACGTGTAATTCGGATCAAATTGTTTTATAAGTTAATTTGTGGCTCAGGTGTCAGAACTCTTCGCCTGCAGTTGTGGCTTGAAAGATCACGACTCGCAGAGGGCGGCCACTGATGCATTCATATTCACTTTGTGTGCGTGGGTAAATCAGTGTTCCCAACTTTGTGAGAATATTTATCAAGTGTTAAGCGTACTCGATGTCCTTTTACCCAAGCTGTCGCGGCATTTAACCCTTGTGACCACACAGACCAGCACAGCCCGTGTAAAGGTCGTATTTCTCGCCATTTATTGGGTGTAAACCGAGTAATTGCGCAACAGTCACAAAGGTCGAAGCCACCATTCATCGGTTTGACTCCTCGTGGCTCATGAAATATGCACGGAAACCTATCAAATTTAACTGTAAAACCGGTCAAGAAATTAAGCGCAATAAACATTTTAACGACACCCAAACCTTGTGCTTTTGTGTCTGGGACTTGAAGCTTGCCTTGTGCGACACCCTCTGTCGGTGTGATCCGCTTTACCTGCCGCCAACCTTCGACACATTCAAATTGAAAATCCGACATAATTCCTCTGTTCAGTCCATTTTATGACGGCCGTCTTCGAGTGCGGCCATAACTTCCCTCGCTTGGGTCTGAGCAAACGAAAGAACCGCCCTCATTAAACATTTATGACCTTCTGTCGGGGGGCATCCTCTCTCGTCGATGTCAAAACTTTCCTCGACGAGGTTTAAGCGTTACCCCATACCCCACAAGGCAGAGACAGTGACGAGGAGGGCGAGCACATTTTGCAACTCAATCGAAGAGTGGCGGGATTTTTAATAAGACGAACCACACTGTCTCTGCAGACCGACCGCGACACGCCGAGAAATCCTTTCAAATGAGACGCAGAAATTTCGTATTCCCCCACGGAGGGAGGCGATAAAAGCACACACACACACCAGTCAACAGTCAAATAGATGCCCCCGCCAAAAGGAAAGCAAAGGGAAACGGACGGAATTTTATTGCGAAATATTCTCCCCTGGGTGGGTTTTATTTTGTGCTGAATATTTCGTTAATCCTCTGGGCAAAGCAGAGGATAATTTATTATTAAATCGCCGAACGGTCCACCGTGGACGGCGAAGCGCGAGAGGGTGCGGAGTGCAGGATGGACACCATTGTCCCTCGTCGGATGCGCTTTATTCGCAGTGGCTTGGTGGTCATGGCCTCACAATAGACAAGCTCCCGCTCAGCTGGAGAAATTATTAATTCAAACATTAATTAATGCAAAACGATATTAGATTGTATGCAAACTGTTTTGTTTCGAGTGCCAAAGTCAGTGGAAGAACGTATGTCCGTCTGAGAGCAGCCGAAATGGGCGAATAATGGAAAATGTGCTGGGCTGTCGCAATGTGGTGCTGGTTGGGATGGTGAAAATGAAACAAGTTCGAATGCGATGCTGATGGTCTTAGTAATGGAATTTGTGTAATGTCCTTGACTGTGGTGTCTTTGTTGAATGCATTCTCTGGCAAAGGCGGTCCCGAGGGGCGACTTCATTGTCATCCGCCGTGGGATTAATATTTGATTCGGCTTTGTTTCAATTACAATGACAAAGCCGAAATACGAATCCAGAGCCTTTGTGTAATCTTGAATTGCTTGCAAGCAGGTTTTGTGCATGCGAGGAGGACTCTTTTTGATGTGGGACATCTTTGAAGGGAAAATAGTGGAAGGTCTCATAGAGAACACAGACTCACCCGAGAACGTCTCTCCTCAACAGCTTTGATTTAACAGAGAGCGTGAATAACATCGATCAGGCTTTTTATAACATTCGTATAACATTAGTTTAACGGTATGACACACATAATTGAGAGAACATACTTAATTGAGAACATAAGTGTACATTATTGAGAGAATTATAGCAAGTTGATAGCAGAATTGCATTGCTAATGATTGTGTATGTGTATGTGGGAGGGTGCAGGGTGACACGATGATTTTATTTATTTTTTCTTACAATCTATACTTCGTGCGGTTTGCTAAGAGATGGCGTAACTTGTATAATTCCATTGGAACATGCGTTGGAAAGCTACTGTCATTATACGTCATTTCAGTATATGTCATTCAATTGAAGCGTAAACAACAATAATTTTTTTTCAATCAAATATATCGAACTTTGTGCTTGAAAAGTGTTTTTGCGGGGAGTTCTTCTTCATTACTTAAATATGAAAAAAACTGCTGCTGGTGATTTTGGCTTGAAAGGCGATGAACGTCTAGGGCAGTCAAAAAAGTTTTAAGATGAAGAACATTACTCCATGAAGATTGTTGCCAAACACAAGAAGAGCTCGCAGAATCTTTGGGTGTCACTCAAGCAGCCATTTCAAAACGTTTAAAAGGAGCTGAACTCAAGCCGAGAGACGTCGAAAGGCGGTTTTGCATGTCCGAAATGCTGCTGTAACGCCACAAAAGGAACTCATTTTTGCATCGGATTGTCACTGGTGATGAAAAATGGATCCATTACGACAACGCCAAGGGCGAAAAATCATATGTGAAACCCGGCCAACCAGCCAAATCAACGGTAAAGCCGAATATCCATGGGGCGAAGGTAATGCCCTGTATTTGGCGGGATCAGAAGAGTGTGCTGTATTGTGAGCTTAATCCGTTTGAAGAGAGCAGTAGCCGAAAAACGCCCGGAATATGCGACCAGACACTAGGCCATTATTTTCCATCATGACAACGCTCGGCCCCACGTTGCTATTCCGGTGAAGAACTATTTGGAAAACAGTGGATGGGAAGTTTTACTCCACCCGCCTTATAGCCGAGACCTTGCCCCTTCTGACTACCATTTGTTCCGGTCGCACTGAGATACGGAGCAGAATATCAAAACTTGGCTTGATTCATTCTTGGCTGCCAGGCCGGAGCAGTTCTTTTGGGGTGGGATCCACAAATTGCCAGAAAGATGGGAAAAAGTCATAGCTTCAGATGGGCAATACTTTGAATAATACTATACACGTTTTTCTTAAAGAAACGTTCAAATTTTGAAAAAAAAATCGCACGAATTAAGTTATAGACCCACAGAAGGAATAAGGCGTGATTAATTGTTTGGATTGCCTAGGACCATGACCATATGTTTGTTTTCCCATTCGTTGGGCAGAGTTGTAGCTGCTGTCCAATTTACATTACAGCCCTCGCGAGCTCATCTGCGGATGCGTTGTCTGCAATCCCCCTGTGTTCAGGGACCCAGACTAGTTTTACTTTGCTGCGCCTGGCAAGTGATTGTAGAGCGTCATAGCAACATCTGACTCCATTAGGTTAAACGAATGTGCCTGGATTATGGCGCCCTTTTGTGGAAGTTTTGTCGGGCGCAGATCTCGATGGCGTGGATTTCGGCGTGGAACACTGTTTGACTCGATCCCATTAGTACGGAAGTCCTAGTGTTGGGTCCATAGGCTCCTGCTTCTACTCCAGAATCCTTCTGTGTACCATGTCCATCTTCTAGAGTCTAGTATTGGGACACCACGGGATTGGGACACCACTTTTTGCGAAACCTGGTCCACGCTCCAGTATTTCAACGTCGAAAACTGACCATAGTATCCGGCATTGTACAAAACAAGTCTCTTGAGTTGAGTATACTAAGGTGAGCGATTCCCTGGCTTATAATTGTACTCTAGCTGCAATGTAATAGCATATCTGGCAGCAATCTTCTTGGCGAAGATCGGCAAGGGAGTTATCCCATATCACAAAGTCGCGTTCGCGCTGTCGTTTCTGACTTGTTAAGAAGGACCTATAAACCCCATTAAACAAGTTACAATTCAGCGGTCGCGCTTTGATGGGTAGTAAGGGGAGCTAAATCGGCAAACTCTGGCTTGTGACCGTTGTGAAACATTTTTCTTTTATTTACTCGTAATTTTTCATTGTTGGCAACTATTTGTGTGCGTAATTGATTTTTTTTGTAGGGATTTTTTCTGGTAAAATTAATTTTAGACCATTTCTCTAGCATTCATTGTGATTTGAAAAAGTGAAGGAGCCGCGCTTTGACGTTACAAACTCGATAAAACGACTGAAGCCAATCAACGCCCGACCGCGCGATCGCGACATTGTGCTTCAGCCATAACCCGACGATAGCTGCTAGAGCTGTTGTCGGAAATTGAGCCCTTTACTACTTAAGCTGCTATCAACCGGTCAGACATTCGCTTCACTTCTATTCATGAGCAACCGCGGATGGACATCAGACACAGGATGCCTCATCACCAAACAATTCTGGCCTATGATCGACCCCAAACGATCGCTTAGCTTGATCATATTAAGCAGGGCAAATCTCAGATCTTGTAATGGCGTTCTAACAGGCCATTGTTCCATCGGAAATCACGCCTCTTCCATACAAAGACTTTTCCAGAAGCTGTAGGACGAAGAAGAAACCATTGAGCACTTGCTATGCAGCTGCAGTGCTCTCTCGTCCCGTAGATTCAGACTTCCGGGGGCCCACTTTTTCTAATATTACAACAGAATCAGCCTTCTCCTTCGCATTATTGAAAGCGCTAATTGGTTTGCGGAATAGGTACCCCAAGATCCGCGTGGTAACACAATGGGCCTATACTTGTCCTAAGTGTGTCTGTTGCTCTTTGTGCTGCAGTCAGCCACTTCAAGCTAACCTAACCAAGTCATTAGCTAGTGCAAGTCCTCGGCTTATTACCAGAACGACTCCACGAGAGAATAGATCGGCTTAACGGCTTCGCACACAACCACAAACGCTGGCGGTAAATCTAAGGAGCTCCCACCCCTCCCTAGGTCCACTTCATCATCATCATCTTCAGTGACCCCATGTTGGACAAGTCCACTGGTCGAGGAGGAACAACACACTCGCGAGGTCCCAAGTGACTCTGTGTGCAAGAACGAGTTTTTTTTTATTGGCTCGGTTCAACCACCCTCATCTGCCAAGTAGTCTCATTCAAGGTACCTACGTATCACGACAACAGCACCTACCCTCATTCGTGCCATGCGACTAGATCACCGAAGCCCAGCCTAATCCGTTCGAAAAAGCAGCCGCTCAACATTGAGTACCCCGGGTTATGGCGAGCATTTTGCCCTGTTTCGCGAGCACCGCCCACAGCAGTTTAACCATACTACACCATTACGCTCACCCATGACTCTTGAAAATAACCTGCTTCAGCGAGATGCCACTAACATGTGGCTCTGGAAATGGCCATAACCTCGGATTTGTTGACCCTAGCTTAACCCGGCGCGCGGGAGTATCGGATGTGAATATATGTGACAAGAAGATGGCTTCCCCTCAACTCAAATGCGGAAATGAGAGCGATCACAAGGACGGACTCCTGGAAGCCTCTTCGAATGAAATCCAAAACAGGTGTGAGCCAGGTTGTCCACCATATCCCACGGATAGACCATAGCCCCGGATAGACTCATACAAACTCGTACACATGCGAAAAAAAACTTCCCAAGTTAGTCAATTTAAATTCATGAAGTGGTTACATTCACTGTAGCAAGCACGTGCTGAAGTAAACAATTTCCCGCCACTAACAGGCCCGAGCACGGCCGCCGAATGTGAATCCGAAGCTGAAGACCATACTTCCGTCGTCTCGTGTCCATCGTCGTCGGTTTTTGGCAACTCTCCCCCAGTCTCGCTACACCACAAAAATTCCACAACAAGAGAGATGCTAATGGCAAATGCTTGGCCGTTCCCAGGTACACACTATTAGCCATGCAGACCACGTACGCGACGAGTGCGAGGCTAATTTATTAGACCGGCGTCGCCGAAATTAGTTTCACCCAAAATCCCTTTCAACCGTCTTGAAGAAGCGAGAGTCCGGGGATCTAATTAAAGCATCCTCCACCCTTGTTGTTGAAAAAATGAGGGGAAAATGAAATTCGACAAACTACAATATTTTTTCATTAGAGGGTGTCAAGATTTTTCTGTCTCTTCGACTCGGTGTTAATTAACCCGACCCGCCAGCCGAGTCCTGCAATTGAGTCCAGACGATGTCTGGCTGGGCTGGCAAACTACCTACCAGGGGGCCCACTGGGGCTGCTGTAGATGTGTAATATATCAAAATTCACCGCCGCCGCCGCCGCCAGACGTGGTCGCAGGGCAAGTCCATAAGTCCGGCTCTCATCGTCAAGTGGGGAAACATATGAAATGTGTCAGGAAGCCACTCTGAGTGTGGGGCGGGCGAGGATAGTTTGCGCCCTCACAAACCTAATCCATCGCTATGATGCAATAACGTGACCATAAGCGTTCGGCTGAACCTCTCAAGCCAGCTCAAGCTGCTGGCCAGATGAATGATGGTGGTTATTGTCGCTTTTCGGTATTTACCCTGCACACGCATCGCAACGTCCAGTCTTCCATGCAGTCTCCCAGTCTCCAGACCGCTTTGACAGGGGTGTGCGTGGTTTGCAATGAATTTACATCGTTTTGCATCGGACGCCGACGTCGGTGGTGCTCGTCGTTCACACGGCAACTGGGGGCTGGTTGCGGATATGTTTGCTCTTCAGTTGAATAAATTGTGTGTGGGTTGGCTGTTGGACGCTTCGTCTTGCTCAGCATCGTCTGTTTGACAGGCGAGCTGGGGGACAGGATAAACATGGTGATATTAAATTTGCACAACAAATACAATTAAGGACGCTGTGGGATCGAGTGGCTTTGGGGGCGGCCTGCACTCTGGTGGCGGTGGCGGTGGTGTGACGAATGTTGGTAGGTGGACTGAAGAGTGAAACAAGTTAACGAATTGCGAATTATGTGGTGGAATTTGAAATGCAGACTTCGATGCAAATGAGGGCGAGCAAGAGCTCGAGTTTCGTGTAACTAATTGGCTTTGGCCATGTCTGGCTGTGCCATCGATAGTCGGGGCGACACTGTCTGTGTGCGGGCACGACGAGTGATGGTTGCCTAGACGGAAATTCTGATTCGATGGGGATTTAACAATTCGATCGTTGTTCGAGTGGGGTTTTAAAGATTTTGCATGCCAAGGGTGGGGATTAAATCAGACAAGGGCGGAGGTTGTGAAATAAGGGCTCTTTGAGTTGGGCTTGGTCTGTTGGATCGAAGAGAGTCGGCCGGACTTGTAACACGAATTGTTTTCTAACAATTGCCGATTGAGGATTCAGGGGATCCTTGAGATGATTATAGGAGGTATTAGGAGGCGTAAAGTGGAGGTTTCGACAATGGTCTTGGCTACTAGAAAACGGTCCTGGCAGCCACGTGAATTGGATTTTGAATGTTCAGCCAGCTCATCAAGAGCCAGACGACAATTGAGGAGAGGTGATAGAAACTGCTCAAATGGGTCTAGCATGAGGGAGGAAACGGAGTGGTTGACGAAGTGCACGACAATGGATCGACAGTCGAAATCATGGTTGCACTCATTTGCCCATCTTCCACCCGCAGAGGCAGTCATACTTCCAGGGGGATCTGGACGGGGTGTTGGTTGAGATGTTCTTCTCGAAGAGGAGCTTAGGTCGGTGTCTCTGTCCAGAACGGAGTTCCTTCCACACTCCAACCACTGGTTGTGCTGACCGTGGTTGTCCTAAATGCTCGGCTGGAAAAATGCGCAGGGCATCATGTGTACCGGGGTGGTTTTCAATTGATGTCCACGAGGCCACAAACCTATCGAGCGGGAGTCGAACTTCCGCCGGGGGGATCGGATGTGAGGATAACTAAGTCACCAGCAACAAGAAGGTGGCTTACGACTCAACATTATCAAGCGCAGTTCACCACGTCGCAACTTCGTAGAGTAGTATGTGACGGGGTAGTGATACGAGTAGGAGCCTCAAAAGACGAACGTGAATCTAGACGAAATTCTTTATCTGTGGCAGCTTCAATATGTTGTCCTTAACTGTACCTCTGTGGCAGACTTTAATTCAGCTTCATAGTCCTCGCGACGGACTTCTCAGCACTTGACAAGTTGCCATTTCTCTCTCCTGAGATTCTCTTAAATTGCCACCACACACCAATGCCTTCTAAGTACGAAACTATGTAGCTGCTCAAGTAGCTGCTAAGAGATGTTTTCTTCCAAAGATGTCCATCAAGCTGACCAACCACCAAACAGTGGAGACGGAAACTATCCCCCCCGTAGGCAGATGAAGGAGTAGAAAGATCGGAAAAATAAGATTAAGATGCTGACAGACAGATCTCTTAAACAAACTCACTCAAGGATACGTAATTAAATTTGAAATTCTCTTGACATTAATTTGTTTTCGTCCGCGCGCTTCCACACACACACACAGAGCACGGAAAAACCACCAGTAACTCGTGAAGTTGGAAGAAGATTCAAAACGAAACGAAATGAAACCTGCCACTTAAGCATTCTCTGGAGGGTTTTGTTCACTGGCCACTTGTTTTTTTTTTTTTTTTTTCTCTCTCTTCCTGATCCATCAACCACAACACACACACACACACACCGACCGAAGTGGACCAACTTTCGAATGCAATTATTCTCCATCTTCATCGAATTGAAAAGCATTTGTGCATAATAAAATACCAACACTAGAACAACAATTAAGGACCCTGGCAGCGGAGAAGGATTGCTCGCAAGGAGAGTGTGGCCAACACGAAGCGGAAAAAAAAAACAGAACAGTGAAACCTTAAATTCAATAAAACCATCAAACAGGATGTGGAATGGGCGCCGGTGGTGTGGTGAACTCGTGTTTTGTTTGCGAAAATTCGAATTCAAATCCAAATCAATTTCCCAAGAGCGAACGAATAATCCAATGTGAATGAGGGCAGGGAACGTGAACGATGTGGACCTAGATACGGACATGGATCACCCAAATCGAAGGCGATATGACCGGCGAATGGTACGGTTCCGTACGTTTTGTGCTTTTTTTTTTGTTCATCCGGTTTCCTATTCACTAAGTCGGTTTATTATTATTTCTTGTCCGCTGTTGTCCTTGTTGTGTGATTTTTTTTTTCCCATTCGAAAGTGGATATATGCTCTTGGTGGGGGTGAGAGAGAGAGAGAGAGAGAGTGTGTGCAGAGAAGTAACTCAGGAGCCATTGTTGTTGCTCTGTTTGTAATCCCTCTTGACCCCATAAGTGCAATCGGCTAAAGTGCATCCGATTCTGTTTGGAATGTGAGCTCCTATCAAGTGGTCCGACTCACACGTCCTGCAGAATAACAAAAAAAAAACAAGAAATCAATTAAATTTGAAACGAAATGAAATTTGTTTTTTTTTTTTGTTTTGTTTCGATTTTGATTTGAGCCGTTTTCCCTGGCGGTCACGTGAGCGTGGGATAGGTGGGCTTTTCAAGAGCACTGAATCACGATGATAAGTGGGGAGCTGGAGAGATCTGCAAATTGTGTTGCCACTGCTTGCGCACAGATCACTGTGCACATTTTTATCAGCTGGCAATAAAGTGGGACATTCGGTATCGGGATTTAAACGGTTTTCTTTTTTCAGCAATCAATGCAAAGCTCTGTGATGAAATCTGGAAGCATGTGGTGTCATGGGCTGTACACTATATTGCATACTTCTAGGCGGTTTTAGGACAGTTTGTGAATAAAATATAAACCTTGAGTCCCCGGTTTCTCGGTCATGTCATTGCTTCATTCAGTGAGATATTTATTGAAGTACCGTAACGGTTAATCATAGAAGTGACGTATTTTCGACCAAATTCGTCGACGGACTAGGGGTCAATCAGCTGTGAAGTTGGGTATCTCTATCATACCTCATTTCTGTCTATTACACTTCATTTCTGCTTAAAACTTACGTGCGCAGACGAGTTTACGGATATCGGAAGTCAAGACACAGCACTGGGCGATGGTACAGAGGGAGAAGCGGGAAGGAAATTGTTGTGCACAATGATTCGGAGTCAGAGTCTGTCAGTCAGTTTGAGTATTCGGGGGAAATGTATTTGATTGTCGATTGAAAAATGAAAGACAAAATATGTAAGGAGCAAATATGTACTTTCCCAATCGAACACCAAAACAGTCATTCATCGTTGGTGCGGTGAACGATGAACTGGGCTAAATTCAGTCATTACTCCCGAGCTGCAAATATGCACTCGCTCACCGCCAACGAAATGTTGATTACGTTGCTGTTGGTTTCACAAAGTCAATTGCGTTAATTAGTGCGGAAATATAACTCGTGTTAGTGAACTGGCGAGAAAAACTGCAGCGCATCTGTTTGCCGGTAATCCAGTGCAGTTTTCGAACAGCTCGGATGTGCTTGAACTGAGTACACAGGGTATGTGTTGCGTGGAGCTATACCAACGGGTCAACTTGCACGGAATCCCGAATTCGAATTATGAATGTTCTAGAGGTTATATGGTGACCTATAGATCTGTTGTGCCCTCATTTTGGTACCCTTGATACCTTTGCTCTCACGTACAGTTCTTTTCAGAGTTATATTGTCTTCTGTTGCGCAAAGGTGGAAGAAATCTATTCCAGAGTATTCTCCCTGAACCAGTTCCCATTAGGAATCCCCTGATAGTAGGCGCTTGCCTGGTTATCTTTGTCTCTTGCGGGCTAGTTGGCTAGTGTTTCACAGCATCCCAGTGCGTGTTCTAGAATTTTATTAGATTCTCCACAGAATCTGCAGAGAGATTCTTCTGATAAACATTGTTCTCCCCGAGTGCGCAGTGCCGCCCCGTTCAAATTTAGATGCATCCCTCAAACTTCCTTTGCTAATATTTGCCCAAAAGTTTATTGGCCTGCTTCTTACCATGAGCCTTGTTCTAGGTTTCTGTCGGCTTCCTTTTTATTTCCCTGAATTCTCCTCTGAGAACATGCTCTCCTACAGCGCAGATTACTTCAGAGCCTGTGAAAGGTTCTGATGCTACCGTTTCCTTGACAGGGAGTCGTCCATTTAATCGGTTCTTATTGGCCAGGTATCCAGCAGAGCTTTACTCTGTTTCTTCTCTTTCAGCAGCTTCTGTGGACAGTCCCACCCAAGCTTGGATTTGATGATGTAGAAGTCCAGTATTAAGGTTGCTGCACGACTGTCCAACATTATTGCCGTGTCGCAGTTGATATTGTTCCTGTCCAGATTGATTTGAACTCATGTGTCTAAAGCATAGACTAGTGTTTGAAATATGCTTGTGCATTTACCCATGGGTTCGAAGCCCTGTTCTCGCCCCTGTTCCTTCATCAGTTCTTGACCCATCTGGATACCATTTGACCGTATTGCAGCTAGCTTGGAGGACTGCTTCACCCACTAGCGTCCGCATTTTTCTCTCTCTTATTTTCTTGGAAGTGCTGCTTACATACGAGTATAACTCCCCGCGTGTCGGTAACACAGTCCAAATCAAAGCGAATTGTCGCTTAAAATTCCTACAAAAATCGTCTTCGCCAACCTTAAGTCAAACTCCGTCCACAAGATGCATACACTCGATCGATTTTCTTCGCTAGCGGCGCAATCTGCGATTCTCATTACCCTCAAATTAATGGCAATAGAAGTACCCGACGAGAAAACCGCTCGCCAGATCCACTCCAATCAGGCGAAAGAAACCGGAGGAAAACCCTATCAGCCACCAAAATATGTACATTCAAATCAACGTCATTCAATTTATATTCCTTCTGCAAATCCCTTACCTAGCAATTAATCAATCCTTGCATGTGTTCGATAAGGACAGACGGAGAGAGAGGGTCTAAGAGGATAGTGGCATGCGACACCATCGGCACCAGGCACTAAGCGCACCACACTTGCAAACCTCACAGTCACCACCCAGCACACCCAGCACATCCAGCGCTCACCAGTAGTCACTTCAGTATCCAACGAACCAATTCAAGTTTGATTCGCAATTCATCGAGCCATTAACAGAAGTGAAGAATCACAAACAAATGAGTGGAACCGGAAACAATGTCCTTCAATTAGTTTTCCATTCTGTTCTTTGTTCGCTCTTTCGTGTTGGTTTTTTTCTTCCGATTTTGGTCTTCTTCTTCTTATTCCGGCTTTCTATTTTTGTGTTGTCCTTGCTGCTGTGTTGCAAGCGAGGGGCTTAAGGACGACACAGTTGTCAGGATAAATCAGAGCGTCAGAGAGTCAAGTAACTTTAGCGAATGGATTCTATCCGCAGTGCAGAATGGATGGTGAAGCGTACGAACGGATTTCAATGCAATTTTTTTGTTTTTTTTTGAAAATGGACATTCAGCCATTTTGAATGAAAGTTAAGAGACAGAGAGTCAAGGATGCTCGGTAGATGCAGTGGCACGAAATCCGATTTATGATCACTCAGTCGAGATGATTTAAAGATGCGAATGGGGAATTTCGTTCGTTTATTCGTAGGGGGCATTGAGTGATGATCTGTATGGATTTGAGGGGACTCTTTGTTTGGAATCTACTTAAACTCCTTCAACGAGTGACTACATTCGTGGTCATTCGACAGTCAAATTACACAGCAAAAACTTCACTGGAATCAGCCGAGAGTGGAACAACATTTTCTATGTTAACGCGAGCATTCGCTCTAATACACAAACATTATGTTTTTACAAAAATTAAACGGGGTAGAAATTTTCTATTCGCCATGAAAAAGTCATTTTCCGGAAATAACATTTAGTTAAAACAATGGAAACAAACGAATGCGGAACAGTCGTTTTTTAAATCAAAAGTTCCAAGATCCCCCCTTCCCTTCTTCAAGGAGTAACACAAAATTAAAGGCAAATCGTATTCAATCATCAGAATGAAAACAACGGAACGTGGAACTCCTTTTCTGATTCAAACAGTTACCGTTCGCCGTCTTCTGTGTAATAGATAGAAGCCAAATTTTAGCTCTTCACAGGGGTTTTCAACAACTCAACGCGGAACAACTTTAGAGGGTTATCGCCCATATTCGCCGTACACTGAGGACTTCCGAGAGTAACAAAAAATGAAAGACAAATTTTTACTAATTAAAATGGAGAAAAAACGAAAAAGTCATTTTCCGGAAATAACATTTAATTAAAAAATGGAAACAAACGAATGCGGAACAGTCGTTTTTAAATCAAAAATTCCAAGATCGCCCCCCTTCCCTGCTTCAAAGAGTAACACAAAAATAAAGGCAAATCGTATTCAATCATCAGAACGAAAACAACTGAACGTGGAACACCTTTTCTGATTCAAACAGTTACCACCCATGGTCTGTCTCCCTCGTCACGCCCTAAAATTCAAATCACTTTCAAAAATAAATTGTAGCGCCTTGTGACGAATAACTTCACTTCCTGGCCGCGATCAGAATTTCAAATACAAACCCCCAATCTGGCGGATTCGGCCCTCCATCCACATCAAATCAAATATTCCCCCTTAATAAGGATGTCATCAATTTTTGTGGCATCATTGCTGCCGTTATTATTCCCACCTTTTCTTCTCACCACCACCAGCGGCCAAATGCCGTCGTCTTCCCCAATTGACAGCTCGACGCGCACTCCCTTATCATATAAAGTGTATATTTTTGTTTTCGTCCGTCCGTCCTGCTGTGCATTCTTGACGCCCCTCGTTGTCGTCGCGTCGTTGGCATTTTTATCGAACTGTCACTGTCAATCAGCATTGAGGATTCGATATGCGGCGCGTCCCCCCTTGGAATTGGATGTTCATTTGTATTTGTCCATTAGAATAGAGCGAATGAAACCGCCACAGAATATCATTGAATTGCTTGCTTGCTCGGTCGCTGGCTTGGTTATTATTTATTATTCCACTCAGCACTTGGCCGCCAACTTGAAGCAAATTTGGTCAAATTTAATTTGGTTCGACGAAGTGACAGAAATTTCTATTCTTCTCCTTTGCCCCTTCCGCCCCCGACCGACGGCCAAATCGAGTGTGTGTGTCATCCCTCGAGTCGAGAGACATGGATTTCTAAAAAAGGAAATTTCAATTTACTCTCTCTCGCTCCGAGGAGTTTCCTTGTTTCCTTCGGAAAATTTCTTTTTAGGAATCGCAATCCGACTCGCATCCGACCTCCGTACGAGGTGGGTGCATTTTTCTAAAACAACCCCGCTCTTGGATGTGACGAGTATATTTGTCGGTTTTGACTGCTCTGTCTCTCTCTCTCTCTCTCTCTTCATGTACACACACACCCCTGTTGTCAATGGCTGATGGGTCTTTGCAAATTGCAAATCGATTTTGCCCGGGAGGCGGTATAGTTTAAGTTTTACTGTTGTCTCCGGCGATGGTAATGACGGAGTAAGTTACTTTTCAGACACAGCACTGGCTTGAGGATGACGTACTCCTCCAGCGTCCGCTTCGCACACAAGGCCAATACCAGTTTCGTTTCTTTGAAGAGATTGCCTCCGAGTGGATATGGATGTTGCTTTATTTTTTCATAAACTCAGTCGATCGTAAACTTTTCCGTCTTCCTTCACTTGACTGCTTGAGAAAGGGGATGGAAACACACAAAAAATCCAAACACAACTCAGTCTGCTGCCCAAGTTGGAATCAGTTATTCTTATGAAAATTTGTTATTGATTGGAGGCTGAGACAAAGGAGACGACCTCACATGGGAAGCCATCATCAAAAGCTCGTAAATATTTCGAAAAACAAAAAAAAATTGTTGATGACTGACTTGGTTTTTTTTCCTTTCAATAAGCCACGGCGGAGGGATAACCTTTTGCGAAAAGAAAGGCTCTCATTGTCTGGAGGCGCTCATCCATTAGGCGCGATTGTAAAGAGTGAGGTGACAGACAAGGATCCAATGACCTTGTCAACGTGCGAGATGTCACCTCAGCAAGCAATGAAACAATGGTATTTCCAAGAATGTGGTAAGGTTTCCGAGACGACGGGGAGGCAGAAGGCAGAAAAATGTCTTGAGCAGTGTCTTACGAATTTCAGAGGGGTTCAGGTGGGCTGGAGTTTAGTTTGGGGGAGTAGGTAGGTTCCTGTGTCACACTAAAGCCAGCACAGATGCGTCTAGGAACACTTTTCGAAAAAACATTGTTTTCTGCAAACAAAGCCATGGTGACGGCTGAAGCTTACATTACTTAGTTCGTCGAAATTGTTACAAATAATGGGTCATAAATGGGATTTGCTGCTGTTGGGGAGGACGCAGGGTGTCCTGCAAAGAGATGATTGACGCTGTTCGTCTTGGGAGAAGACGTGCCAGGAACCGAGCAGGCGTGTAATGGTGTCCCGCCCCAAATAATGTTATTACTTTCTAAATTTGTAAACAAGCTTTTTGATCAACAACTAAGTGCTTAAAATGTTGAACATAGTTGACCAGTGGACAATGGACAATGGACAAGTTGACCATTGACCAGTCTGCGAAATGGATTCCTCCAAATTCGTAGAATTCATTTCGATTCTGCAACCAGTTGTCCATACACATACGTCCTGGGAATCATCTGTGTTGACTTCCGGAATAGGTCTGGGCCTCAACAAACTGGACTCTCCGGGTGGCGCGATTTCTGCCTAACTAGCCTCGGAAGGCACTGTCTTCTACAAGTCAGTCCATCTGTACGAGGTGCCCAGATGACATCGACATCGTCGCGCATTCGTAACGTGCCATAGTAGAGTCTTTTACGGCGAATAAAGAACATGCGAAACGAACTGATCTCAAGGTGAATGTGGACAAAACGAAATATGTCCTGTTGACCGAAAAACGTTCCGTAGCACACCACCTTACACAAAAGATCACGACAGCTACAATTTCGAGGTTTTGTCTACCTCGGGGAAAAGGTAAACTCCACAAATGACATCACAGTGGGATCCGGTGCTACTTCGGTTTGTCGAAACAACTGGGCTCAAAACTCCTGCTCTACAAAACCCTCATTTTCCCAGTCCTGCTCTATGAAGCTGAAAGCTGGACGCTAAGCAAAACTGCGGAGCTGATTCTTGGTACCTTCGAACGATTAATATATGGTCCCGTCTGCGAGGAAGGTGAATGGAGGAGAAGACACAACCGATGTAGTTCGGAAGGCAAAAATCCGTCGACTGCACTGGCTTGGCCACATCGAGCGAATGGACACCAACGCTCCAGCTAAGAGGGTCTTAGAATCCGAGCCTCCTGGGACCGAATAATCGCGGTGTTGATGACTGGAAGCAGCGTCGCTGCCCAGGGCCGAAAATCCAGCAACTGCTCAGGCTCAGATCCTCCAAGGGTCATCGGCCTGATAAGTAAGGAGTTATACTACACGTTTATAAAATTGTTATTGTAACGCTCTGTCCGCCGATGGGTGTCCTTTCTGGAAGAGAGAATAAAGATAGTGTCGATCCCTGTTCAGCACTAGAACGACCGTTCGTCTCGGCGTTTGAACTCCACCTTTCCGAAAAGGTCTCCGAAGTGCTTTCATCTCTAAAGTCAATGCCCCGGCTCGCGTTTCCCAATTCGGAAACTACCCAAAGTGTGTAGGTGCTGACTTTATGACTTTTCTTCTTTTTGCGTTGCTAGGCACCGCCCACTTGCGTCCGGTCTACAAATCATCTCATCTCAAAAACAAAACTCTCAACAAATCCCAGCAACTCATAAATAAATCCCCCCCCCCATCCAACTGGTTACGGTGCACTTTGAGCAAACTAAAAAAAAAATAAATCGAATCAAATCAATCCATCGCCAGGAATAACAAGAAAGAAAATAAAAATTCCTCCGCCCAAAACTTTTCCAATAAAAAACTTTATTTGGCGGTGCCCCTTCAGGAGAGTACCCGACAAACCGAAAAAAAAAAAAAAAAAAAAATATTCCCAAAAAAAGAAATAAAATTTCGCCTCGTTCTTGTTAATTTGATAAGAGCGATGAAGTGCGGAGAAAAGTCCATTTCGCGAATCGTGCCCACCACAAGCAGGACCACTAACACCCAAGCCCAACGTAATCATCACCCACACCGACACCCCCACACGGAGTCGCCGTCATAGTACGGGCGGGGGTGGGGGAATTTACTCATATTTCATGGCGAATTCAGCTTAATAGACCCCACTTGAGACTTTAGTCATATTACACGCGACTGAATCTTAATTCGGAACAGGCCGCTAGGAACAGACCTCCCCAGCCACCCACCCTCCCACCCACCATACTTGCAATAAAAATAAGACCCAAGGATAACAAAAAAATATTTTACTTCTGTTTTGCGGGTATGCTACGAGTATGCTGCTTTATCAGAACAGATTCTGAACGGACGGACGGGAGGATGGACCCCCTCCCACCCCCTCCCGTCCCCTCAACTGACAACTTAATGGCAATAAAGTTCCACATCCGATGCTGGTCTCCCGTCCTTTCCTTTTACATCGTCATCAGTCTTATCTTGTGCCCAGGTCCCAAAGACGAGCCCGATATCCCCTTCATTCGTGTTGCTCCTGTGTGCGCCTTTGTCCATCCGTCACTGGGTGCTGTGCTGTACGCGTCTCGCCTACAGCACAGACGAACGCAGACGACGATGGCTACGATGGACGCCTTTCATCCTCGTATTCCTTAAATAAATCAAATTTCGCGCTGGAAAATGAAATTATCCCCAACGCAGATTGTATTTTATTACAAAAACGGATACACACTTACTCATGTACACCCATGCAGAGCGGAGATCCTTCTCTCTCTCTGGTGGCGTATGTCCTGTCCCCCCAAGGATACTAGTTAGCAGGGCAGGACTGTTCGCTGTTGGGCGACGTTATTGTTGTCAGGGGAGGCCGAGAGAGTTTTTTGTGTTTCCTCCCCCCGGCTCCGACGGCTCATAACTTTGCATCTCGCGTAGAGTATATTGAAAAATACGCACATTTTCCCGTCTAGGAGGACCTTTTCCATGTCCGAACAGCCGTTGATAATCGCGAGAGTGTGGGACAGTGAAATATAATAATCATCCTCATCAGCAGCGCGCGTCATCGACGAATGAAAATGGGTTCTTCAGTTCATTTTGTATGCACCGTGGACGGATGGATGGGGAATGGGATGGGAGGACTCTCCCCCTGGCTGGAAAGAAAATTGTTTTAAGATTTATATTGCCAACTATTCCGCGGGGAATTTTGTAATGAAAACATTTTACTTACTTTCCGCGCATAGTCGCAGTTCATGTTCTCGTCTTTGTTTTCTTCTATTTTTCTTTCTTTTTCGTTTGCTTTTAGTCGTCGTCTCTTGTTGAACGTAAGTGAATTTGTGTGCAAGGACTGAGGAAGTACGAGTGAGTAGCAAGGAATCGCGATGCACTTGGATGATTGAGTGGAGAGGAATTTTTTGTAGAAGAGGAAGGCTGGGGGCTTCAGTTGATTTTAGATGCTTTCTTCAGTTGGGCCATGAATGCAATAGCTTTAGATTACAAAGGGCATTCTGAACTGGCTTCGACTGCAGTATCAGTCGACGGCAAGACTCAAAGTTGATCCTTACTGATTGGTTGTTGATGGTGGTGAGACTTTCTGTCATAGGCGTGATAAGAAAGCAAGTTCAGACTGGACTGTACGGTCTGGTTGAGAAGTCAGTTGGTGGATCTGTCAAGGATGACAGAGTTTTCAGAATAGAGTTCCTTCACACATTTGCAGCGATTTCAGTCTATCCTCTGCCTGCCGAATAGGTCTATCGGTGGAAGATCTCACCTCATCCCATCCCGACAAAGGAAGTCGCGGGAGCAAAGCACGCACGAGAGATCTCCAGGCCACTCGATCCTCCGCTATCGACTCTAGCTCATCAGGGGTTATGCCCAAGAGCAACCACCACCTGGGTCTCCCAAGCTTTGATTACCTCAAAGTTGTCTGAACAGTTTTGTGTTGCGAATGTGGCCACCCTTTTTCTCGGGTTTATAGAGGCCTCGATAACTGCCTCTTAAGAGCCACCTGGACTGGTCCTGGTGACCTGGTCCAAGTCCGCCGGGACAATATCCGACAATAGCCACTACCGCTACTACTTTCTCTTTCTTAGCTTCTTGTGCTGTATGAATCCCCCCGCCTTACCCTCTTGCCATTTCTGCCTAAACGTGCAGACATCCCCTTTAAGCCTAGCTACACGGAAACACTCCTCTCGCCCATCCTCATTCAACATCCAACCGAGACGACGAAACGAAACGAATCAAACAAACTTCCAAGTTCACGAGCACGACACTGACAAAATATTTACTTTTCACTCTCGTGTATCTGCAAGGCAATCACTGCATGCTCATTCTTCATTTTCATTATCGTCGTCGTCATCGTCACCGTCGTCTGTCCTGTGTCGAAGTGAGAAATGATGAATATCACCAAATTAGCAGATAGCCCTTATCCACCATCTATGGATTACCCTTCAGCAGAAGGACTAACAAAAAGCGAATCATCACTATTTACTTGCACACACGGCCCTGTCTCGCCCAGTCGTCGATGCCAACGTGAATGAATGACGAATGACTGGCAGGATGCACAGATACATCACTTTCATTAGTTAGTTCTTCACTTCTAAGCAATCCTTATACCATCTCTAAACAAAAAACCCACACAGCGTGTATGTGTGTACATGGATGCCTTCGAAGATTTAACGATCGTCCTTTGTGATAAGCATACGAATGGGACACATGCAAACGTGGATTCACGTAGTCAGTAATTATGGCAGGGATGCCAGCATCTCCATCCGCACCGCAGTTTGGTGACTCTCGTCAAATACGAGAAACGAGAGGCTTCAGTCAACCCGCCTGTAGGCTTTGATGGTGGCTGCACGATACAGACGGCTTAGATGGGGCGTTGAATGGTGTCGGTGCTGGTGCTGGTGCTGGTGCCGTCGTTGGTGGATTTTAAGCGATGCTATCTCATATTAATTGCAACACTAACTCCCATGGAGATACATTCCAATTATGCGAAACGGTCGTTCGGCGTGTGTTTATTTGCTGACATTGTGTGTATGTTGTGTTAATTAATTTAATTAATTTTCTGCGTGTATGTGAATTTTATTTTCCACAGAGGATAACGGTGTTTATGAGTAGGGGGGGTGGCCCTTCCAAACGCAGCCACTAAGCCGGAATATGTGGAAGATGGTAATCCTCCTCATGCCAGGAGAGGAAGCGAGTAACCGAAACGACGGCGACGACGACGGCTTAAACACTGTGTCTATGACAAAATTGAAATTAATTGCCAAGGACGAAAGTAATGAGCTCGTGGAACATGTTGGCTATGAGTGGGGGGCGTGGATGCTGGGTGCAGTTGGCCTACTTAATGTGAGGTTTTAATCTATTGTTTGAGGGGGGCGAATGGGAACGGCCGTGCACTGGTTGTTTGTAGATCTGGTACACTTGAAAACACACTCGTATAGAAACAATATGCGACGTAATAAAAGTCTTTAGAGCACACACCACCAGAAGGGACGGTCAAGACGTTACAAACTCTTGAAAGCCCTATCACAGGGGAACATTAGAGTCAGACTTCAAAGACGGCGGATAAGAATGACCAGTGGAGGGCCAGACAGAGTCTCGATTCGATTGAAGACGATGGGAGGATGAGACGATGAAGATGAGCCTTGTTGCATGAGGACCAGGTCCAACCGGACTGTAGCGCCAAATAAAGAAGAGGAAGTTAAAGTTGAGAGGAAAGTTCTGTGTGCAAGCTTTGGCCCATCCCCGGCCAGTAGCGCAAAATTAAAAAGAAAAAGTTGAAGTCTAGAGAAAAGTTCTGCCAGCTATCCCGTTTGCGTTGATGGCATCTGGAGGAGAGTCAACCACAAACTGTACGGGATCTGCGGCAATCTAGGTTCAGCCAGGCGTCTATGCAACCAACAAAAGAGCCATCGACTCCAAGCCTGTGGGACAACGGAGGATGCATCGGGGGTTGGTAAATGTATTTCTGAGAAGTCTTCCTCTTGGTACCGCGCATCCTACTAAAATACACGAAACGGCGGCCGGTGGTTCCACGGTTTATGTAAAAGTATGTCTGAAATACAAGGGGGCACCACTACATCTTCCGTGTGGACTAGGGGCAAAAACGACCGAAGATGGATATGTCTCTCCTCCATAATCTCTGTTTAGTGTATTTCGATTCAGGCGTACCACAAGGATCCGCTCTGGGTCCTATGTTATACAGTTTATATACTAGTAGCTATTTTCGCCGTCGACACTGCAATATTTTCATAGCATGCCTCCGATATAGAGAGGAATCTCAAAATTGCAGTTTCCATAATCCCCAGGACCCGACAGGAACTGCGTGAGCTGTTCATGATACATAGATAGTTTATTCTTTCTTATTTGACATTACAGAGATCTGATGTAAGTTTATCTTTCTACAGAAATATTATCTAGATAGTCAACAACTAGAAACGAATTAATATATTGGGTGTATAACTTAATTCGTGCGTTTTCTTTTTTTTTCAAAATTTGAACGTTTATTTAAGAAGAACATGTGCAATAGTATTATTCAAGGCATTGCCCATCTGAAACTATGACTTTTTTCCATCTTTCTGGCAATTTGTGAATCAAATCCCAAAAGAACTGCGCCGGCTTGGCAGCCAAGAATGAATCAAGTAATTTTTTGATATTCTGCTCCGATGTGAACCGTATTTCAGTGAGGGCGTTCTGCATCGACCGGAACAAATGGTAGTCAGAAGGGGCAAGGTCTGGGCTATAAGGCGGTTGGGGTAAAACTTCCCATCCACTGTTTTCAAATAGTTCTTAACCGGAACAGCAACGTGGGCCGAGCGTTGTGATGATGGAAAATTATTGCCTCGTGGCTGGTCGCATATTCCGGGCGTTTTTCGGCTACTGCTCTCTTCAAACGGATTAATTATGGTCGGTAGTGTTGTCCATTGATGGTTTCACCCGGTTTTAGCAGCTCGTAAAACAGCACACAATTCTTATCCCGAAAATACAGGGCATTACCTTCGCCTTTACCGTTGACTTGGCGGGTTGGCCAGGTTTCACATATGATTTTTCGCGCTTGGCGTTGTCGCAATGGATCCATTTTTCATCACCAGTGACAATCCGATGCAAAAATGACTTCCTTTTTTTGGCGTTACAGCAGCATTCCGGACATGCAAAACCGCCTTTCGACGTCTCTCGGCTTGAGTTCAGCTCCTTTTAAACGTTTTGAAATGGCCGCTTGAGTGACACCCAAAGAGTCTGCGAGCTTCTCTTGTGTTTGGCAACAATCTTCATGGAGTAATGTTCTTCATCTTCAAACTTTTTTGACTGCTCAAGGCGTTCATCGCCTTTCAAGCCAAAATCACCACTTATAAATCGTGCCAAACACTTTTGGCACGTTCGCTCAGCTAGCGCATGTTCACCATAAAACTCCACCAAAATACGATGACTTTCGGCAGCATAAAGTAATGAAGAAGAACTCCCCGCAGAAACACTTTTCAAGCACAAAGTTCGACATATTTGAGTGAAAAAAAATTATTGTTGTTTACGCTTCAAATGAATGACGTACAATGACGGTAGCTTTCCAACGCATGTTCCAATGGAATAATACAAGTTACGTCATCTCTTAGCAAACCGCACGAATTAAGTTATAGACCCAATAAATTAAAAAACTTTGTAATAATTAATAAAAAAAAGTATAATAATAAATAATAAATAAATTAATTAATTAATAAAAAAGTAAATAACAACAATATATAGATAAATTCATAAATGCATAAATAAACAAATAATAAATAAGCAAATATAAATTAATTTATTTACAAGTCTATTTACAGTCACTGAAAAACTTGTTAGTTTATAAATTCTATTAGTACTTAACTGAGCTTAAGTCCCGCTCCCGCAATAAATTGTAATACCTCTTCCAGATTACTCAGATGGTCGTTGATATCCTTACCCATGACAATGATGTCGTCGGCGTATACCAGGCAGGTCTTAAACTATAATCCTCTAAGTACTTGCTCCATTAGCCGTTCAAATGTACCTGAGGCATTGCACAATCCAAATGGCATTACAAGAAAATGCTAGAAACCCTCTCCAGTACTAAGAGCTGTCTTTTCTAGATCGTTTTTGTCGATTTCCACTTGCCAATAGCCACTTTGGATTTCCAATGTAGAGAACCACTTTGCTCCCAACAACGTATCCAAGGTATCGTCTATTCTTGGCAGAGGGTAACTGTCTTTCTTTGTTACCTCGTTCAGTTTCCTGTAGTCTACACAGAAGCGCGTGTTGCCATACTTCTTCTTGACTAATACAACTGGCGAGCTCCATGGACTTGTCTATGGATCAATGACGTTGCTCTGTTGCATCTCCTTCACAATAGAGCAACCTCCCCTTCCTTTGCAAATGGTACTATCCTTGGTGCCTTGGAAAATATTCCAAGCTAAGTATTGACAACAAATTGCTTATATACAAGCAAATGCTAAAACCCGTCTGGACGTATGGTATACAACTATGGGGTTGTACCAAAGAAAGTAATAGAAACATACTACAAACATTTCAAAATAAAGTGCTAAGGGCCATCGTCAACGCACCCTGGTATATACGAAACAGCGACATCCACAGAGATCTTGGAATTCCATCAGTCCATGATGAAATTACGTATTTTGCTCGTAAGCATAAGCGTCGTCTGGAAGAGCACATAAACTCTGCTGTCCTTCCAATTCTCGACGAAACCAACGTTTTCCGCCGTCTTCAAAGGACTAAACCCCTTGACCTAGCACGGTGAATTCAACCCGCGCTTAGCTGCGGTGATAGCAAGAACTCTCAATGGAGAATTTCTTGCCAAATGCGCCTAAACCAAGAAAGTAAAACTGCTGGATAAGTGTAAGACTTAGTTGTAGTGGAAATATATTTTATTTGAAGGGAGGTGTTTTTACTGGGTAAAAATCCCTTTCGCTATGTGGGAACGGTCCCCATAGTGTCTTTTGAAGATTTTCACCTACCCTCGCAAAAAAAAAAAAAACAAAAAAGGACACCAACTACCACCAAAACAAAAACGCCATCTACCCGCAATTGAAAGAACGGTCAATTCCGAACAGTATTCCCAACATTGTTGTACATACTGCAAGAATCATGTTATATACAGCGCCAACGGGAAAATTCCATAGACTCGTGGCGACAGTAGGATCTTGAACCAATACTGGGAGTATGAACACCGGCACTGTGGTCGATGCGAGTTGAGTTCAGTCAATTCAGTTGGAGAATTATTACAGTAAAAAAAGAAGAATTAGTAAAGTTCAGTCAGAGTTGTTGGCCATACAAATACTTTACACTTTCCATTACAGCCAGAAGCTACTTTCGCGTGACGCAGTAGTTTTGTTCAGGCTTGGATAGAATTTTACTGAAATAGGCAAATACCTTTTCCTCGCCAACGATTACTTGGCACCTGTGCCATAAGCGCTTGCATCCGTGTCCAATATAAATGTGTTGTCGAATACTGGATACGCGAGGTTTGGGGCGGAACAGAGCAGTCGTAATATGTGCACAATCCTAGAAAGCCTCGTAACTCGTGCAGATTTGTAGGTCTCGGCCAATCTTTTACCACTCGTCATCGGTGTGTACGCCTTCTCTGGTGATCCGATGTCAAATGTATTTCACTTCTTTCTTGAAGAGCTAACACTTCTTCGTACTGAGCTTAAGTCCCGCTCCCGCAATAAATTGCAATACCTCTTCCAGATTACTCAGATGGTCGTTGATATCCTTACCCATGACAATGATGTCGTCGGCGTATACCAGGCAGGTCTTAAACTATAATCCTCTAAGTACTTAAAAACATTCGTTTTTAGGTGAAGATCTAAAGTTGAGTAATGTCAGGCCATATTGAATATCATTTTTAGCAATTTGCTTTGCGTTACCTGAAATTTTTGAATATGACACTTTGCTGAGTTCGCTCAGACTTGGCAGCCGTAGAGCAAAATGGCTTGGAAAATAACCTTCTGGATAAAGATTTTGTTTTCCATGGACAGGGAAGATTTGCGGTTTATAAAAGGATAGCTATGAAATGAAATAAAATATGTATAAAATATTGCCTTTTTCTGTGCTCGCTAAAGGTCAGCCTCGTGTCAAGGTCAAGCCTACATATTTGACACAATTTTGCCAATCGATCTCAATTACGTTTATTCGTCGTAAACTGCCAGAACCGAAACGACAAGATTTTCTCTATCGTGTGGAAAAGATTGCTGGTATTTTCTCCTCATTAAACTTTATTTTTCATTTTGTACAATATTCGATTCATTGCAGTTTTGAAATTCCTCTCGATATCGAGAGCGAATTTTTGCGATGGACATATTGCAGTATCGCCGGTGAAAATATCTACTTCGCAATCTTGCAGTTTAGGAAAATCGGAAATATATAAATTGCATAACATTGGACCCAAAACGGACCCTTGTGGTACATCTGAATCGAAATACTCTAAATCAGAAACAATATTGTTGACACCTTGTGACAAGTGTAACAAATATAACATAATGAAAACAATATGATTCTGCGAAGCCAAAAGGCTTTTCCGCAGAAGATTAATTATATATTCTTGTCATAAACTATTAAATAGTTTTAAATTAAATTGGAACGTAGAATATTGTAAAGGGTGATTTTTTAGCTATTATCGGAATCTCTTCGAATCCACACCCGAGGAACGAAGCAGTAGAGAAAGACTGGAGGCAACTTTTTTTTATAATTTGCGCACGATTGTTAATACCCTTAAATGACCGGAGTCAAGAAACAGCGCGGGCCGAAACTAACAAAAGATTGAGCTCGCTGGAGGCACGCAGGTCCGCCCGACACTGTAGCGCCTTGAGTGAGTATACTTAGTAAGTAAGAAACCCTAAAACAGAGCCTTCTTCTGAAAGTAATCCCGGGTCCGGTTTTGTTTTTTTTTTTTTTTTGACCCCAGTCCGGTTTGAAATATTTTTTTATAAAATTGTTTCTGTAAGAAAAACTTAGTTATCGAGTACACACATGTTCACAGAGAGCAAAGCGAAACCTCCAGGACATTTTTTAGTCCTAACACGCGTGCATTAGTTTCTAGTCCACAATCGACGTCCCTCATAATACTCTCACGTCAATAGTAAATACATAGCATCCGCTCATAAGCAACATTTTGCGCACTTCGAACGATTGTTGACACAAAAATAGTCGAACACCTAATATTTGGTCTTTACACAACTGTCTTGAATGCAATTTCTGTTTATCAGTTCCTACTTTTTCGGCTATAAAAACGAATCGTCTACCACCCGTATTCGCCAGTTTAGAATCGAACTCCAGTTGGTGAATACTAGGAGAAATCCACAGATCTTGCATTATGAAGTTCTCACTTTGGTTGCTCTGCCTATTCGCCTTCCTTGGCCTGTGGACCACGGTCAGCGCACAGACCGGGGCCGACGCTAATGGGGATTGTCTGGATGATGGTAACAAAGCCTACATAGCCGGTTGCGTACCATCGCCGAAGAAGAAGAAAATCAAACTTAAGAACTTCCGTTACAAAATCACGAGGAAGTCTGGCTAAGGAAGGATATAATTTATGAACACAAGAAAAGAAAGTTTTTGTTTTTATTTTTTAATAAATAAAAACGACTTGCATGCATTTATTTGGGGTTTTTATTATTTCAGTTTGGCACACCGCGACTGTCCACATTCTTTGCCACTTTGGGACTGTCGTGTAAGTAGCTATACTAGTCCGGAGGTGATGAACTTATTTACTTATGTCCTGTATCCCCTTGTTGAGGATACTAGGGCCTCTGCTATGCCTATGCGCCATCGAGTGCGGTTTCTGGATGTGTGCCTCAGCTCTCCCCAAATTTTTCCCAGTTGCCTTGCATACTTCTCAACTGTCCTGCGCTGCGTACTCCTAGGACCGCCACGCATCCTGAAATATCCAAGAATCAGCCCTTGTGTTTTGCTTATCGTCCGGCTTTCGGACGTTTTCTGTTTTGCAGAGCATGGTTTTGGTCCTTCGAGTCAGGAGTCTTGAGCCCAGTTGTTGCGACGAGCCGAAGTACACCACGGTCAGCGCGTAATGCCGGTTGATGTATGTCATCATCAAGCGTGTCTGTTTAGCAACTGACTGTACTGCGATGGTGGTCGGTCGGTCTATATTCACCGGTGGTCATAATATTATGTCTCCATCCCAGCCTCGGTCGCCTCTTTCGACATTCCCTGAGGCGGCCGCTTTATAAGTTGGACGTGTTAACGACGCTTTCAGCGGATCTGGGATGCCATTCAATGAGATGATATACGCGGTGTAGTCATTTGTAGGCTCTTCCTCACTGTCAGTGGTCCATTCCTGCATTGAGAGCATGTTTCTGTTTTGCAGAACATGGTTTTGGTCCTTCGAGTCAGTACCAGTCTGAGCTTGAGTCTTGAGCTCAGATGTGGCGACAATCCGGAGGTAGACAAACTCCTTTTTTGTTTGTATCAGGTGGTGATTGACGGAGGGTTTCTTGAACGACAGACAGACCCGTTAGCCTATGGCGCGATGATGTCGATGTCATCTAAGTAAACCCATTACTTGTCGAAGACAGTGCCTTCGGTGCTTGCAGCTAACCTCCGCACAATCTTCTCAAGCACCAGATTAAAGAAATCACCCGACAACGCATCTCCCTGCCGAAGTCCCTGAACCGAAGTACACGACACAACCGGTTCCCGAACTCGGCCATCCCTTTGAATAGTTCATTGCGATGAACGCTGTCGTATGCGGTTTTAAAATTCGAATTGTAGAACGACGAGTTGACTCCCTTCTCGAGTCGATCAGTTGAAAGAGTGCTCAGTGTTCAGCCTGCAGTCTCTGGGTCACCATTCAAAAAAAAAAAAAGGAAAACTCGAAAAATATATTGCAATGACGCTATCGTGTATTTATGTATTTGAATTCATACACGTACATGTTTTCAACCATTTAACACAACAACTGTTGGAGTGGCACTAGTGCCGCCCGTGATGGTCCTCTTGATGGTGTATTTAAAGTTCTTAATTTTGATGATCTTCTTCTTTGGCTTTGGTACACAGCCAGGTAGGTATTCTGCGGTGGCATCGTCAAGGCAATCTCCATTTACATCATCCTGTGCACTGACTGTGCCCCACAGGCAAGCGCAACCGATCAAGAAGAGCAACCAAATGCAGAATTTCATATTGTTTCTTTCTTTTTGGATCTCACTTCTTTCTAAGAACAGCCAATGAATAACTAATGATGAACACAGTCAAAGGCGGTCTTTTATACGAAATCGGTTGCCGGAATTAGGAGTATTGCCGCCAACTAGGTAAACATGCTTGGTTTTTGGCATTTCCCTTTCAATTCTATCGCATTTTGCGAATTTTATTTGTCATCGTTTTTTGCGCATTTTTTTTATTTCAGGTGTGTAAACAATTATTAGGCAATTTTTTGTGGAATTTTACGGCATTTTCTGATTAATGTGTGAATGCCAGACTTTGCCTTTGAATGAGAACATGCTTCCTTACTCCGTTCAAGGGCTTATGAATGAGCGTTGTGCAGCGAAGCCGATGTTTGACGAGCGTGAGAAGACATAACAAGGAGTTCAGAGAATATTTTCTGGATCTTGGGCCTGACCTGAGAGGCCGGAGAAGTGGAGGAGGTCCTTGTCTTCCTATGCATATGTAATCGTTGACGAGTCCCATTTGCATACTGATTGTGGCCAGATAGTGCCCCAATTAACAACTGCTTGTCGTACATATTGGAGCCTGTTTAGTTCTGGCCTGTCAAACATGGAGCAACGCTGAAGGTTAAGAGAGCACCACCTTCCGATCGTTGCCTCCTTCACCTTTTTCTTGGCATCCACAAATCGTGGCCTGAGATGGATCAGTATCAGCCCCTTTCCTTTCAATATGTCTCTGTGACCTGGGCCCTAGCGTAGATTAATCGAGCGTTGTTTATTAACGGTCTTGTGTGATGCCGGTTGATGTCTGTCATCTTCTTCAGCGACTGTACGGTCGGTCCATCTTCATTGGTGGTCGCAAAAGTCTCCATCACAGCCTTGGTCGCCTCTTTCGACATCTCCTGCGTCGGTCGCTTTAAAAGTTAAATTAACGACGCTTTCAGCGGATCCTCGGATGTCATTCAACAGGATGCGGTGTAGTCATTTTTAGGCTCTTCCTCACTGTCAATGGTCCATCTCCGCAATGGGCGCATTTGAGTGCTTCATCCTTTTCAAGGTCCTCAACTTGAATGCACATTCTTGCCTTCAGTGCGCTTGCAGTGCAGCTCCCTTCCCAAAGGGCCCAGACTTCACGGCTGTCTTGACAAAAGCGAGGATGGCGTTGGCTTTCATATCATCTGATTTTGCTGAACCTTGGAACTTCTTGTAGTCGAAGGTCGCTTTAGTTGGAGTTTTCTCGATCTTCTCTCAACACTCGAAGGAAAACTGATCCCTTGCTGGATAGCTCCCTATAGGTCCTCCTTGGTTAGTTTTCAAGAGTTGTTGCTAATCAGTTGGAATTCAATATTTGAACTTTCTCCAGTCTTTTGTCGTTTGGCGAATGGCGAATGTCGAGCCGGCTAACGTGACTCTTAGTCCTACGACTTCCTTACACTTTTTTTTTTTTGAGCTCCTGCATAGTGCACAGTTACAATAAGGGCTTCCTTTTTTTCCAGCAATTCTTCAGTGCGGCCTTTTTTTGTTACTTCTGGCGTCTCAGCTGGTTTTTTGACACCAGGACCTTCAATTAAAAACACAGCCGTACTCAGGCGAAAGTTCTTGAACATCCTTGAAATGCCGTGGATTTTGAAGTGACAATGGGCGAAATCTGGAGAACATGTAATGGCTGGACATCAAATGACTTATCTCACAAATAGGAAAGGTCAAGAGAATTAACCCTTGAAGTCGCCATCAAATTGGAGCAGTGGAGGCAGACGGATCGGAATGACCAGGTGTGCGATTTTGAGTGACAGAGTCATGGACACGTGTATGATCGAAGAGGAAGTAGAGAAGCGTAACTCATGGAGAATTTGTTTTGATGTGGACCAATTTCTGAGCTCAGTTCGCGAGGGCAAGGCAGGCTAGAGACAACTCCAGGTCTCCCCCCAGCGGGCAATCCGCCGCCTTGTGGTTTTTACTGCACTTCACGCATCGAGGGAGCATATTGCAGTTCAAGAATGCCCTCGCCCCTTATAATATTTTCCCAAATGCAATCTAGGTAATCTAAGAACTTGATTTTCTTTAGACTTCCCGGTTTTTAAGTGAGCGACAGCTGAACAATGTAAAAAGGTAATTTCCGCCCTTCTTTCTTTGCCTTCGCTGTGGTGACACCGTTACACACTTGCTCACAGACAAGACCTTGCTCGTTTCACACTCCGCCTCAATTGGAGTGGAGATCATCAACATCAACAAAATCGTGTGACATTTTTCGGGGTGTAAGAAAAAAACTCCAACCTCGACATCTTTAAAAACTCTTTGAGTTTTTTATATTGTTCCACCGTCTTGCAGTGGATTGAATATTTTTCGAAATCCTTTTTTTTTTTTCTATAGTAAAATTGCCACTACCTATGGCCTCCTTATATACTTTGGCAGTCTTTTCTACATGTGCTTTGTAGACATTTACGGGTGACACCTGTTCCTTCTTTAGTGACCGATGCTGTTGTGCTGCTGGCTGTTGCTGGGCTGCTGACCTTGGCTGCTGTCTGTGGCTGCGATGTTGCTGATCTGCTGGCAGCTGTTGTTGCTGAGCTGCTGGCAGCTGTTGTTGCTGAACTGCTGGCGGTTGCTGTTCTTGGTCTACATTTTTCTTCTTCTTTTGTGCTGGCTGTTGTTTCAGCTTTTGTTGTTTTTTGGGTCTCTCTCTGCTGGTCCAATGCTTGTCTGGCGATAGCCATTTCTCTCAGCACGCTGATTTCTTGGAGGAGACGATAGATTTTCTCCTCCATATCCTGTACTTCATTTTCTTTGGAACAAAGTACTCTCTTCACTTCATACTCAGTATCGGAGGCCAATGATTCGAAGCTGTTGCTGCTAATTGCAAACAACCCTTCTGCACCGTCGGACACATAGTGTACCTCCTCCTTTTCCTTTGTCTCGGCTGTTGCTGCTACGGACGTCGTCGCCGCTTTACTCAGCTCTTCCCCCTGCAGACCCTCGGGAGACGCTTTGGTGTTGCGGCGTTTCGCACTTTATGGAGAAGTTTTCTTCCTCCTCCTCTTCGCTGTGCCTTCTTTTGGCACCGTTGGCTGGTGGCCTGCTTCTACCACCGGTTGTTGTTATTTTTTGTTCGCTTCTTAGAGCGCGTTCCGGTCGTGGGCTTCCATATTCCCACACTCACTCACTTCTTACTAAATATTTATACTTGCCCTCACTGGGGCTCGAACCTAGCCCTGTAGAGCCAAGATCACTCACTCTACGTATTCAGTCATCAATTTGCCATCAATTTGCCACTTTGTTATTTTTTGTCGACGCTCGCGAACTTCACTGTGAACGACTGGTCGTTGAATCAGTAAATACAAAACAATTAAAATCAATACAAAATTATAGAGAAATTATGATGACATTGGATATTTAATTGAGAAATAGAATTAAATGCCATTCAAATGAACGTATGTTGGCGGAAACTTTACTACCGACTGAAAGAGCAGTTCCCGACATTTAGTTTTTGCATATAATTCCGTGTGAATTATGCCCGGGACCAATTTGGGAACGCTCCTTCCACCAATGGGTCCAGTGTTTTACGCGAGAAATGTGGGCTTCCAAATCCTCGATCGTGAAGTTGGTAACAACAATAACGGACTCAGGTCGATAATGAACACAATTTCGCACAAACAACACAATGTCAAACATTTTTCAAAAGTACGCTGATTTTCGTAACACTGCTGAATAATTTGGAGACGTTCTTTGACGTGACTTGTGACGTCTTTCCATGATGACTTGACAAAAAGAAAAAAAAACGAGTCGGTTCCAAAAAACGCGTTCCTTTGCAGTTGCCCTTTGGAAGGACATGTTTGGTGCTATTAGGCGAGCAGATAGTAACTGATGTGCACAGAGTAAGCCCATGTATTACCGTCCGTAGGCTTATTGTGTTCCGTAGGCTTACTGTGTTCCAAGTGATGCCCAATCGTTGGATGTCCAGTTCAGACTGCCACGTGTTTCCCCTCCTCAGCGATTTGCTCACTTCGACTTAAAGTTCCCAAACGATTTAAATACATACCAATGTCGTAACGCAACCCATTCAAAACAGAGCAATACCAAATACCTCAGTTAATCTCTTTCAACCACCACACAGCCACCCCGATCAGCAAATTCAATCCAATTCCATCCCAATCACTGGTGAACCACAATAATCGCACCCATCAATCAATTGCGGACTGCTCTGCTCGCTCCGTGTGGGTGTGTGTGTGTCGGGGGGTAATTTGCCCAAAATCCCGTCCGACCAAATCCAATTCAAAATTGATTGTCTCGCTAAGGCAGAGCATAAAAAATGCGTCCCAAATGACAGGATATTAATTTCCAATTTGAAAAAGGACGCCGCATTTAAATTCAAATTCAAATAGGAAACGACTGCACAAAGAGGACAGTTTCCCTGGACGGAGCGAGCTGGAATGGTGTGCAAAAGTAAACATCGAACCGGCAGCATTCACAATACGATTATCCTTTCTCAACAAAAAAAAAAAAAAGGACGACACTCATCCGTTTCGTGACCATCTCCCCGATGACGACCCCCTGCTGGTTCCCCTCGCTATTCAATTCGACGAAGAAGCAGAAAAAGAAAGGATAAGGGATTTGTTATGTGCTAATTAATTACCATCACTTGGCATTTCAATTCAAGTAAAGTTTATTCAAAGGACATTTGATTTTGCTTAGGTGGCCGGGGGATGGGTGCGACGGGGATGGAGGCGAACTTGGATGAATTGAATTTCGTATTTCTGTTGTTTCAGTTTGCTTCTGTGTGTCAGCAGTGCGCAGATGAGTTTCATTGTTCTTAATCAAAAGTATGTCCTCGCACAGCTCCTGCTACTCTAGCCGAACGAACACCACTCGTGTTAAATACTTTCTCTCCTCTTTAATGACCCTCGTACAATTCATTGACCTGCTTTTTATCATCTCTTGCACTCTCGAATCGTGCGTTTGTGCATTAAGCAATGGATGGCTGCAGGACCGAAAGGATAGAACTTAACAAATAAACGCCAAAGAATACCGGGCAAATAAAAAACCATTATGATGTGAGAATAATGAGCACATCGTTGTCGTCGTTGTCCTCCGTCTCCTCTCGACTACTGTGTCAGTTCAGTTCCAGTGTACCAGTGGCTGAGCTTTTAATTGGATTTTCATTTGAACTCGGATTGGGATGCTTCCTTGTGGACGGAGACACTTGAACAGACTTGATGTGGGATTTTTTTCTCCTCTCTTTTTTCGTGCGATTTTAATTAAAGTTTCTGTTCTTTAGCAAGTCAAGTGTCTTGCACGTGAAGAGGACAATCGGTGTGTCAGTAAGTTCAATTCGACAAATCGATTTATTTATGCGCTCTAGTTTTGTTAGGGTTGAGGGGACTTGTTCCGGGGAAAGAAGTGAAGCATCTGGAAGTTATAACAACCGGAGAGGAGCTTCCTTCCGAATAAGGTACACAAAGAGCAGAGGGAATGGGATTGTAAGCCTTCTTCTTTTACTGGCGCTGCAGGGCAGGGTGGACCTGGGCCTCAGCCAACAAGCCTCTTAAGCTGGCATGATCTTTAGCCCGCAGTCTCCAGTTTCGCACGCCAATTTGGTTGGGGTCCTTCTCCACTTGTGTGTGCCATTGGTCTCGGGGGCGTCCTCTTTTGCGTTGCCTCACTGGCCAATTTCAATGAATTTCCAACATCAGATTGCACGTGGAATTTTCCCCGCAGGATAACGACGATTGCAGAGAAAATAGAAAACACATATTCTCCATGTCCTGCATCCCTTTGTGAAGCATAGGTCTTAAGAATTCAATAGACACACTGCGAGCAGAGCCGACGTGGCTGTTTGGGCTACATTTCATGGCATGGAAGGAGCTGGCATAGAAGGAGCTTCCAAATAAAGCCAGAATCAATTCATATCTCATGGCACATTTCTTTTCCGATCGCTCTTATCTGGTCACTGCTGGGACTGCGACCACACATCACTCACTGGATCTTCTATAGTCAGACCGACACTAATGTACGGAGTCTCAGTTTAAATAAAGCTTTAACCCACTCAAGTGGGTGCATATTCGGCAGAC
This sequence comes from Eristalis tenax, assembly GCA_905231855.2. Taxonomy (NCBI): domain Eukaryota; kingdom Metazoa; phylum Arthropoda; class Insecta; order Diptera; family Syrphidae; genus Eristalis; species Eristalis tenax. The sequence goes on from HG993125.1 coordinate 2,991,719, forward strand.
TGGTTGCAGATAGCACACCCTTAAGTATCGGCCACTTCTTAACGAATTCAACTTCCTCCCCAAAGACAACGAAGGCCTTCAGCCCACGCTTTCTTTAAAAAAAAGTCTCTACCGGAAAGCTAGTTACAAAACGAATTGATCTGACAATCCGCCACTGGACCATCTCTTGCGAATCTACACAAGTGATGGATGTAGGTCAACATTGCCCCTTGTAACCACTGAAGCCTTTTCCAGGTAGAAGCCTTAGGGTTAAAAGAGGAACTGTCCTAGCTCGAGAACAATGTGATATCCAATTGAAATCGGAAGATCTGTTCGGACACCCAGACTGCATGTCATTGCGTGGAAACTCAAAGACATCCCTTAATTGTCGGCTCTTTCTAAAGGCGTTCGCCGAGGATCTCGTGTGGGAAGGAACTCTGTGGCAAGCGGTCACTCTGTTTGCTCAGGCTAAGCAGGCCTGCATTCAAGACCCAAGAGGAGGTAAGGCCCACACATTAGCTCATCTGTTCGTGCAGTGCTCTGGCTAGGCATAGCAACGAAAACGCCTAGGGCCCTACTTTTCAAAAACCTAAACAAACTGAATATGGCAGTTGTGAAGTACGCCAATCCGTGTGGTATGATAATGGGCCTATAGTGTCATCTGATCATCCTTTACCTCGCTTCTGCGCCATTGTGTTAGATCCCTGAGGTGTCTACCCAACAGCCGCGTATCTTTCTCCTCTGTTATGTGCCAAATTTAGTTTGGACCGTCGGTTTTTCTGCCGTCTTGCTCAGTCGGCGTATGTGCAGTTCTAAGTTCTTAGTTCTTGTTTTGTTTTTGACATCGTACCCTCGACAAGCCAACTCTAGGTCAGGACTTTCTACGGCCTCAGTCCTCCACGCGTCGTAACACGGCCCCACTCTGGCCATCAGCAGTCTAAACGAACTCCAAGGTGTTTCCTTTCACTACTCCGCTGCCAGCCACCATAAGGGAGCCACGCTGTCCATCTTCTTCGTCTCTTGATCGAAATGCGATCTAGAGATCATTGGTGGTTGTGGAGATCAGCTGAAGCTTACAGAATTTCAAACCTGGGCATTTTAATATCGAACCTGAGCGTTCCATGCCCAAAAATGATGTTCAAAGATTGCCTAAGCTTGTATACGACAAGAAGATTGATTCCATACGACAGACAGGCTTCCTCAACTCCTGCTTTCTTGTTCCCCACAAAAGAAGAAAAATGTACGCCAAACCAATTGCAATTACCAAAAACCATGAATTTGTGTATATTTGAATCTATCCATTTAACACAGCTGATGTAATAACTTTTCGAACAATATTGCTGCTGTAAGAGGAACCATTATCCTTGATGCGGTATTTGCAGTTGCTCAATCTGAAGATCTTCCTCTTCGCCTTTGGTATACAGCCATATGTGTAAGCTCCTGTGGAATCTTCAAGGCAAGTCCCATTTGCATCATTCATCGCACTGACTGTGCCCCGTAGACAAGCGCAACCGATCCAGAAGAGCAACCAGAGATAGAATTTCATTTTATTTCTTCTCCGGATGTAGCTTCCTTCTTGAAAGAGACAAGCGATAACTAATAAACTGCAGCCTGGTAGAGCATGTCTTTTATACGAAATCCTAAGACAGTTTTGGACTGAATTCAAGCAAATAGCTTCGCCAACTAAATCAACAGGACATCAACGCGGTGGTTGATTGTGAAATGTTGCATTTGTGTTTGATGATTATGCCATATTGAGTCCCTCCTTCGCAGTAGTTCTTCTTATATAACTTGTTTGATACTGCAAAAGAATGCCTTGGAGAAGGCGTAGGAAAGAGAGTTGCCAAGGGCTACATATAGGACTTGAGCTCGCCCATAAATATATATCTAGTACGGCGCGTCCGCCTTCTGCCGTCTAACGCATCTAAAAAAATGTTGCCGCTACCACCCATAGGAGCGGAAAAGGTGACCTGAGGAGTTTGAAAAATCATCTATATTTCGGCGCGTTTTTCGGCGATATTGCTTCTTTTGTGTCCTCCACCATGCCGCTGCGACCAATGGAAGGTAGGGAAAAGTGTCGGCAAAAGTGACTTTTAGTATCTGAAAAATCGCCCATCGCACGGCAAGTCTGCAGTCGGTCTTCCTTGTGGACATTGTTAAAGGATCCAATGACGCATCTTTCCGTGCTAAAATTTTACGACAGACAGCCTTTTCGAACCTGAGGCTACTTGTTCACCAAGAAAGACGCCAAATCAATTGCAATTACCAACACCATGAATTTATATATTTGAATTTAACCGCTTAACAAAACTGATTTAAGCACAGCTGGAACAACACTGCTGCCCTTAGAGGTACCCTTCCTCTTGTTGGTGTATCTGAAGTTCTTCATCTTGATGATCTTCTTCTTTGGCTTTGGTACACAGCCAGTTAGGTATGCTGCTGTGGCATCGTCAAGGCAATCTCCATTTACATCATCCTGTGCACTGACTGTGCCCCACAGGCAAGCGCAACCGATCAAGAAGAGCAACCAAATGCAGAATTTCATATTGTTTCTTTCTTTTTGGATCTCTCTTCTTTCTAAGAACCGAACTAATGACTACACCCCGTCAACGCTTGTCTTTTATATGCGGTTTGATTCAAGTAACATCGCCAATTGAATAAACATCATTTCCTTGAAGGTTCTTTGGGGCATCCGAATTTGTATTGCTTATTTGCACAATCAGCTTCGCGGCTGAGTAATTATTTTATTGTATTTATTTAGATTGTGTGCGATTTTGGAAGTATTTTTACACTTATTACCTCACACTTTTTACTTGCGCACTTAGACGCAGGAAAGTTGCTGATATTGGTCCGTCTCCTTCTGGATTCAGAAGACTGCAAGAACTCGATCACAGTGCCACCACTAAGTCGTCGAGAGGTTGACCTTTGTACATTAACTAGATCTTGGCGGCGGATATGTGATCCTGTCTGCGAGGAAGGCGAATGGAGATGAAGTACGCACTGACGCAGGCACATCATGGACACCAAAGCTCCAGTTCTTCGAATCCGAGCATCTTGGTTCGACAGGTCAAGTCTCGGATAAAGGAGACCACGTCAGCCCGAAGCCAAGCCTGGAAGCAGCGTAAGCAGGACCAACAACGATGGAAGGCGGCTCAGTCTCAGACTCTCCATGGCTTTGCAGGCCTTATAAGTCAGTAACTTGATTCGATGAATATTCTTTTGTTGGCTGTCTGTAAAAACACGATCTTTTGCAAAGCCATACCCTTTAACGATAGGTCTGACGGCGTTGTAGCAGAGTTAGTCTCTTCTCAGTACTGTAAGATTTCCCTGAACTACAGCCTATCTCGTAACAAGGTGGCCGACTGCTGTTGATCTCAGCACACTGTGAGACTCCAGAAGGAAGAAATTCAGTCCTCCTTCCGGGTGGAGATCTGTCATCAATGCCTGCCCTTACAGCAAAACATCTAGTGAAGTTTTAAACGCTCGTAGTGTGTCTGAAATAGGATTTACACATGTCCCACTCGCGATCAAAACCGATCACGAAGTCTGATCAGAATGAGCAGGCCGATAATCAGGGCTATCCGCGTCATCACTGAGTTCAGAACTTCCGCTTGTAGACTGGGTCTGCACGATATTGGGTGACGTGGGCATATGTGACCTACCCAAATGGGTCCTGCTTTTTTTTTATAATTTGCGCGCACAAGGGATTGTTAATACCCTTAAATGTCCGGGTTCAAGACACAGCACGGGCCAAAGATGAGAGGGAGAAAGGGACAGGAGGAGCTGGACCTAGTTGTAGCTCCTGTATTGTCCAGCCGAAATCCTAATGAATTTGAAAACAGAGACTAGTGGAGTCTGTCAGTTACTGATGGTTCTGACAAAATTTGCAAAGACTGGGGCAGTTGCAAAGATCTCTAGGAAGTACTATCTTCTTCGTGGTGTCTTCGGATGATTATGGCCAGTTAGCGCCCGACTACCATTCGCAGCATTGTAAGAGTTTGTCGGTTTTCAGCTCCGGAAGTGACCACCTTTCGATTGCCAGCTCTATGATTTTGTCGTCCACTTTTTTCTTGACATCAGCAAGAAGTGGATTAATGCATATTTATCGGTCAATTTCGACCCCATTTCTGGCAATTTCATCGGCTACCTCATTGCAGGCTATGTCTTTATGACCTAGGACCCAGCATTGATTAGAAGAGTGCTGCGTACTAAGAAACTTATCCTCTTCGCGGCAACATGCGACCAGCTTGGAGTTGATTTATATCGCTTCAATGGCCGGTTGACTTTCAATAAGGATAGTAATATCAGGCGGTGGTATTTCCAGCATTGATACCATTTTGGCCGCTTCGTGGACTGCCAGGACTTCCGCTTTGAAAAGGAGGTCAGGAATGAAACGGGGAAAATGCACACGCCTGTGCCCTTTTCCATCTTCGGTCCATCCGTGTAGACATGGACGGATGTCGAGTTATTTCATTTGACTGTTTTGAAGTCAAGGATTGGAAGGGCGTAGTCGCTTTCGACTTGTTCAATATGCAACCTATCCAGGATGATCTGCGTTCTTGGCAGCAGTCGTCTACATATGCAGGTGAAGTGGAGGAACATCCAGTAGATCTTGTAATTCCGCCGTTGGAGTAGTGGGAATTGCGCCTGTGACACTTCGGCATTCAGGTCTCTGGATTTTAGGCAAGTCTGCAACCACACTACGCTGTCATACGTCAAGATTTGCCTGAGGAGTGTGCTCTTGCTCAGGTATAGGCCGCCTTCTTGACTCTTTCATTTACATTGAATTTCCCAATTAAATTTCCAGTCTAAGATTACACGCATTCATTCCTGTTAGGGAGATGACTAGGGAAGAGGAGGAAACTGTTGCCCAACTGATCTGCAATTGCAGCGCCCTTTCTATCGGAGAGAGAATTCGCCTAGGGGCTAGACTATCAGACACCACGTCCATATCTCTCGTACGACAACTTTCATCTCAAGGAAGTATTCAATGCGATGTTCGAATTCCTCACCACGCTGAAACTGACGCATGGACATTCGAGTTTCGAATTTTCGCGACTTCAGCAAATAGCTGAGTTGTCGTGTACCTTCTGCAGATGACAGTGCGGCGGACAGTGGCTGCTATTAGTTCGATAGGTGGTGGATAAGAGTTGCACATTCTTGTCGGCCGGTGAGGTACCACCACATCAAGCTATAGGTTCCTTGAAGTCGTCATTTTGACATGTTGGAGCTTGGCTGGTGTGCCGGTTGAGTAGCCATGAGGAATACTCATGGAGTTAGGTTCTAGAGCACTCACACATGGGTCAACATATGACCGTTGTGATACCACTCGTACGCCCGGAACCCGGTTGGTGCATCCCACAAAGCGACTTAGCTGACTTACGCTGCAAGAAGAAAGCCCACGAATAGTACGTTTGTTCCCATGGGTAGGGACGTCACTGCATTAGCAGAGATGGAGGTTTTTTTCGCTCAGACTCAAAAACTGGTTCATTTTATTACCACACAGCAACCTAAAGTGGCTGGAATTTCTCTGCTCTCACCTCATCAGCATCGAGTAACTGCCACCGGATCTGAGCTAAGGCAGGACGCTGGCAGGAAGTGCCACTACAAGCGTCGCAAAGGTTTTCGTAGCTGGAAACTCTACATCGCCCTTCTGCCCCATTCTAAGCCACCAACAAACCCACGCCTCATTATCATGATCAAGACTAGCCTGTAGCCTACGCCTCATCGTCATGATCAAGACTACCCTGCAGCTGGTTCTCTCCCTCATTCACAGTCTCGTTGCATGCATAATAGACTTATTTTGTCAAGGGAGGGATTTTGAATTGTGGAAAGCGTGACGGAGGCATGGTCATGAATCAACTGTGAATGCATCACGCGAATGACATCGAAATTTCCGCGACTTCGCAATCAGTCGTGGTAGAAGCTATCACGATGACTGGAGAACAGGCGAAGCGAGCTAGCTTAACTTGGCACGGGTTAATATATATGGTGTCGAACAAGGAACAACCCGTCGCGTAGCACCTATGGCAACATTTTGGGACGAGAGGTAACATTTTGTATTTCAGTAATCCACCTCGAGATAAACGTGAACGCCATAATGGCATCTTTTAGACTATGCAGAATCGTTTCTAATTCATATTTGCCATGAAGGTGAATTGAGAGACTACATTGAATTCAGTCCGCAAGGCAGAGATCCATCGACACAATTTCTCTAGATTGGAGGTTCTTCGAAACCATGCCTGCTGGTCCCAGCAACAGAGGAAGACCTAACCTCCGGGATCGAGACTAAGTTATCGGAGAAGCTTGACAAGGATTTACCGTCGGAGCTTAGGAGAAAGGAAGTAACTCTCTTGTACTCCTTTGAAAACCAAAACTCTCTTAAGATATTTATTAAACAACTCCCACGAGTTAAGTATCTCCAACAAATTGGTTCATTGTCTGCCCTTGATTAGTGAGGTCCTCGGTTTGAATCCCAGTGAAAGCAAACGCGTTTATCCGTTTTTTAATCTGGTCCTGTTACAATTTGCAGCTGGGATAAAATTAACACTAAAACACGGGTGCATTCAATGCCAATATCGAGTAAATATTTATTTAAAAATCTAACTTGACCAACCATTTGTGCAATAAAAGATAAAAGATTTGTAGTATCCATGTTGGTGGTGCATGTTAAGGGAATTTCAAACCAATGCAATTGCAGTTGCAGTTGCAATTTGCTGGCTTCTCCTTTGCTATGCAGCCACTTATATAAGCTGCTGTGGCATCGTCAAGGCAATCTCCATTCTCGTCTGTAGCGCAAACGCTTCTCATACAAGCGCAAACAATCAAGAAGAGCAAACACAGATCGAATTTCATGCTGTTTCACCTTTGGATGTCACTCCTCAACAACAGACAGAGAATCCGTCTGCTGAAGTCTTTTATATGAAATTTGAAGAAAATATGGCATAGAAAAAAGCAAAACTTCGCAAAATAGTCAGCTGAACAATTAATTGCTTGTGTACGTTATTTACCATCATTTCAGACTTCTTTTCAAATAATAAAACAAAAAGGTTGTATTTAAACAAAACAAGGCAAATAAAAAACCGAAACAAACATATGCGAATCTGCAACGTAACTAGAGACACCAGCACCCAAACAAATTCTACTCTGACTCTAACCTGTGCCTTGATTAAGAGACGGAGACAAGCTTCCTTTGTGAAAGACACCGAAAATAGAGGATGCATGAATCCTCAAGACCAGTTATACTGCGAATTGCTGCCACCAACCTGTCATATCAACTCCTGCATCAACCATCATCGCGTTTGTGAATCATTTCGCATCACAGCAGAAAAACACAACCACACATTTGGGCATTTAACACAAATCACATTTATTTGGAACTCCATGAACTAATAAATAAGTTTGAAAACAGAAATTAACAATAATCATCTACCGACGCTTGAACACCCAAGATGGCACACCTTTACACTTAGCTATGCTCCAGCTGAGCCTCTGATTCGCGCCAGTTCCTCTGAATCATTTCAATCATTTGCTTGCAGAGTGCCGATTTCGAGAAATAATTTCCAGCACAAAAGAATATGAAGGCCCAGGCAAGCAGGAGATAGTAGTCGGGACTCTCTTCAGCCACAATCGGCAGGGGACCCTTGAAGTCATCTGATGTCAGCACCGCGTGTGGAGGGACCGTGAGGCCAGTGTGTTTTGTCACAAACTTGCGGAAATCCCAATCGTCGCCGTAGAATTTCACAATCGGCCGTCCCTGATGGAAGAGGAGAATTGTTGGTAAGCCCACTATTCCAAATTCAGTGTTGAAATAGCTAAACTTGTCCGCATCAATGGCGGCAATTATTAGACCAGGGAATAGCTTTGGCAGAGGATTGAAAATTGGCGCCACTGTTGCACATCCAGGACAGGATTTTGAGTAGAACATGATTAGGACACAGCTGCCTTCAACACTTCGCTTTGTGGAATTTCCAATCGGTTTTAATAGATTAACAATGTCAAGCACTGAATCTGGCATGTGTAGCGTTGGTGTAGGGTTTTCAATTGCGATACACTTGACCATAATGGGAGCCTTAGCATCAGTACGTCCGCTCTTCAGGTAGGCAATTTCATTGTCATACAAACTGCATTCGTTGTCGTAGCGTCGACCGACGTAGTCTATGAAATCATAAAAGGACACACCTTTGCGTGGTCCTCGTTCAGCATTCGGAGCTGAATCGTCGTCTTCACGAGACTTTGATTCCAAAAAGTCACCATTCAGAAAGCTCACTATGGTCTTGAGTCCTTTCAGTTCGATTGACTGCACCATCACACCTTTAAATTAGGTATTTATCATTTGTTTATGTGAAAAAAATGGATTTGGTATTATGTGCATACGTACCCAGGGTAAGGATGAAACCTAATTTAAGGAGTAACATAATTGGTTGCGAGTGTTTATGATAAAAATCGAAAAATTATCTAAAAATCACCAGGCAATCGGAATCAACAAAAATATAAAATGTCAATTAAACGTCAGTGAGTAGTGTCAGCTGTGGGAAATTTGTGCTCAATTTGAGCTTGGGTCTTCTACATGCTGGGATATCTTAAGGGTGAGTGGAAAGTTGGAAGAGGAAATAAGTTATTATTGTGTTCCAAATAAGATTTGGTATCTGAAAGGCGTTTAGTAGAACATCCTGCTTAAGGAGTATTTTTTCCTTTGGATGATATGTTCACAGTGCGAATTATTACTGTTGAGGGTATATCTTATTGCACAGCGGCCTTTAGATCTATTCCCTTATAGCAATCTTACGAGTTCCCTCTTATACACTACTTTTGAGAGTTCTATTGATGGCTATGGACTTTTGTTGCTAGACGGTGGAATACATATAGTTTCCTTTGGGAATCTAAAATGATAGATGTTTCAAGTAAATTCATTTCTTCATTGATAGTAGGTACTTGCCTAGATGACTTTGTCTTTTGAGGGCTAGTTTGCCCGTGTAGAAAGCTACGTACGCCTTCTTTGCACAATCCTCTGTGCTTACTTTCCATATGAGTTGGGAATCGAGTATAACGTCCAAGTATTTCGTTGTCGTTGAGAGCTTTAGTTCACCTCCATTTATAGTTGGAGAGATGAACTTATGAGTTGATGAACAATGAGTTACAGTCCTGTTTACTTGGGTTGACGGTGAGTCTTCAGGTTATTTTATTAGGCCATGACTGTAATAAATTCACCCGAGATGAGAATCCACACACATCGTCCGCGTACGTGCGCCGTACCCAACTCCAACTTTATGATTTCGTCAAATGAGGTAAAAGTAATCCTCCTTGAGGTGAGCAGCTCAACTTCCTTATGCAGCACATATCGCCCAGTGATGACTTGATCAACCGTGAACGCAACATCAGTCCGATCCAATCTCTGAGGAATCGTCTGATATTTAGTCCGTTTTTTGATTTCTGCTTTTGGTTTAGTTTTTTTCTTGATAAGGTTCGAATGATCGCATCGTGAGATGTGTTGTGAAATGCTCCTCCAATATCCAATAAAACACATACTTGCATTCGCTTTGATAGTTTCGAGTGTCCGCTTAAGTAGACGATTTGTGTGGTCGAAGTCTATCACGAAGAACATAGTACGGCAAGCGTTCCATCGGTCAGAAGATTAACCGTGGGTGATTGTTGATTTGTTAACACTTTTGCCTCGACATCTGTTTTCGTGCATCGTCGGTTCTCGGGAAATCATAGACCAACTTTGCACATTATCCACAGCGTGTGGTCTGGGTCAGATTGTCGTCTCTGTTGACGTGCAGCAACCAACTGGCAATCTCGTAGTTTATTATATGCATGCTGACAGTGGAGAGTATGTTGTAATCCATGGCTTTTCTGTCGTTTTAAGGACAAACGATGTCAGGCTGATCGGTCTATAGGACTGTGTAATTTATATTTATAAAGAATTTAATAATTTGCCTTTCCCTTTTTGGAGCACCATTCACCAACAGTGACCATTCACGTTGTTTGTCTGAAAAGTGACCGATCTGTACACTTCTCCAGAAAGACTGTCTTAAACTTCGCCCACCGGAGTTGACATAAAACTCTGACAAAACAGCGGGCCATAACTAAAGACCCCAGGAAGGATAGCAACAACACGCACGCATAATCTTACACAAACTCCTCTGCATTTTCTTTATTAAATCAACACATTCCGCTGATTGAACTTACAAGTAAACATTCAAAACAAATATAAAATAATAATAAATATGTATGTATATTCTAAAATAATGTATATATAAAAAATTTTAGAATTCCATCAACTTAGCTACAATTATTAATATGAGATCTGAAAAATATTTCCCAATCTTTTAAACACAAAATAAAATGGAAGATCAATCTAAGGGTAGTAGCTTGTAAGGACACATAGGGGCAGTTTCTTTTTCTCTAAATTTTGGCATAAAACATGTCTTTTTTTTTTGCTCTTCTCATCAACAGAAACAAAACAAAAAAAAAAACCTTTCAAAGAAGTGCCACTGTACCGAGATTCTCCTTGAGAACAGTTTCCATAACGACATGAAAGACAGTCTGAACGTTGGCCGTATCAGTGGCTGTGGTAAAGTGCGGACAAATGACACGACGTGCGTTATGATTGCGTTGAAGGAATTCACTTTGGATGTAGAGGGCTGCTTGATCTATATTCCGATCGGGGCCTGCGAAGATGTAAGACTTAGGAATGTTCATTTGACGTTCAAGTTCAATGTTTACCTTTGTAGGAAGGAACAAACAATCGAAGATGGCGATTTGTGCACATAATCTTCTCTCGGAAGAGATCCAGCTTATTGAGAAATAAAATAAATGCGGCTTCTTTGAACCATCTGTTATTGATGATCTGTTCGAAGAGATTGAGGCTCTCGACAAGTCGGTTAACATTGTTGTCCTCCAGTAGAGTCATGTCATAGCCACTCAGGGCAACGACAAACAGTACAGCACGGACGTCCTCGAAGCAATATACCCATTTGCGGCGTTGTGAGCGCTGACCGCCTACATCATACATGCTGCAGAGACCCCAAAATCATTCATTTCTTAAATGGACTATGTAAAACCAATTTACCTAACGATTGAATCGTTCACCAGGAAGTTAGTCTCTATAATTCCATTTGTCCGAACTCGTGCCCTTAGTACATCGGTCGACGATGGGGAATACTTTTCGCTCATTATCCGATCCATATTCTCAAAGAGACTGCAAAACGAGGGACATCAGAAAATGATTCATTGGGCTGAAAAATCGCTGTACTCACTATAAAGCTGAATCGTTTAGCTCATAGTCATAGCCTCTGGAAACAGCTAAACGAACTCCGCGATCTTTCCAAAGCACTTTGAGTGCCATACGCACTTTGTCGATAACTCGGAATTCCATGTCGAATGAGCTTGGATTTGACAGCACAATCTCTGCGTAGACGCGGTTCGATGGGTACTCCAGGTTGATGCGTAGTATCCCCATGCCAGTGAGGACATATTTCATCGATGATAGCAGGTTGTCAAGAATTGTCGGGCGAAATGCCAAAAGTTCACTCTGTGTAAAGCCATCGGAATGAATTATTTTCATTTGCTTCACCAGTGTACTCTTGCCTGGAATTCAAAGGAATCGCATTAGGTCAGAGTGAAGATAGCCGAATGACAGGTGGTTCAAGGCGCTTAGATGAAGAGACATTTGGTGTGTGGGCGGGCATTAAAACTACTCACGCAAACGACGTATGTAGTCAACAATAAACAGGAGCTATAATCTGCCTTATCGTGCCGTTCGGTATCTATTGGATTAATTCGATGGCGTATAATTCAATATTAATGAACACCAAAGCCGGCATCAGCATTCGAGTGTTATCTTTATTACTGCCGGCTGCAGTTATCATAAAAATCACCCCGCATTTAGGACGGGGTATCTCGCGCCGCGTTTATCTCCACTGGTAGTTCTCCGCACCATATGGTTAAATATCAATTATATTCCGTAATTTCTTCATCTTCACGCTTGAACCTTTTCACCTCAATATCCTTCTGATGCACCTGTGTGATGGGGATGCACACATCATAGTGCATCGACAAGATTTCGCTTTGCACTTACCACTCTCTCCAGCGCCCAATAACAGAATTTTTAGTACTTTAGGTCGTTCCCTCTCTGATGCCTCCAATTGCCTGTCGATTTCATTGCTTCTTTTGCGGGCCACGATCTCTTCATCACGTTCCAGTGTAAAACATGCTCCCATGTTTACCTTTAGTGAAGACAATCGACTGCAAATATAGAGCGCAGAACAATGCCCCCGCGAGACGGATTAACAACGACACACCACAAACATGAACACACACTCAACAATACGATCTCGCACAGCTAATCGGTTAGTGTCACAACTAACAAAAATGATTAACAATGGAGGTTTCTAAGAAAAACTTTCGCCTCACGCTCATTCATCGGCGCACAACTTACCATTTATTGAAGAATACTGATGGAAACTCTATGGATTTCGATACGAAATGGAATTAGTTAAAACGAATGCACCCGAATGATAGATAAACACGCATCGATTGAATGTGAGCAGAGATTCATTTGGACGATGGTAGCACACACTGCGTCTGCGACGACTTGTTGCGTTGTTCGCGGTGCGGTGTAGTAATGCTTTGAGAGTGAAACTAACGACAAAAGTGATGGGTACACTTGACAAACATTTGATATGGGTGGTGCAATGATTAATGTGTGTTATGCGATATAGAAAAGTCGGTTTTGAATTGAATTTAAATATGAAATACTGATAAGAACATTATCGGATCGTGCGCACAAACAAACGCGTGTCTCCCTCTCTCTTTGTTTGGGGAAATTTCTTAGTAGCCGAACGAAGTTGGTAACAAATGCTGCTTGCTGAGAGGGAGAGAGAGAACGCAGCGATCGAATTGATCGTTATATCGAAATGTAATCGATTGACGCTGTTGTTGGGGGTATTAATTATTTAAAACATCCTGTGGCAAACGGTGTGTTGCTTTCGTTGCAGCTATGACCATGTTTCTATTCGAATTTATGATTGATCCTTTCTGATAAATTGGAATGCCTGACTTCTCACATCCAGGGAACATTGTGGCTACACGCTTTCCGATATTTCGAAAGTAATGCCAGAGATCCATACATTACTATGAGAAATTGCCAATGATTTTGTATGATTTTCTTTTGAAGGCAAATATTTATATTGACTTCTTAAAAATCCTCTTACTGGTAAAAATACTCACATTTTTTTTTAAACAAAAAACAACAAAAAAATGATTGTGTTACCACCCTAAGAACCAACTTCACTCGATTAAATTTTTCGTTAGTTTTGCATTCGCCATTTGTAATTTCGTTAAGTCAAATCGAACGAGTATCGAACAGAAAAAAAATTATTCTTCATCGCAGAAAAAGCTAGAGGTTGTATCAAATAATTTTTCAAGCGTAGTGTCTTCATAAAATCGAAAACAAAAGTTCATAATATTCGCATAAACCATGTCACTATTCGGAGCATTACTTGGTGATTTTGACGATGACAATTTCATGGGGTAAGCGCAGCAATAGCATTTTGTAGAAAACAACACATTTTCCACGAAACAAAAAACCCCACAATCGTGTGATACCACTGAAAATCGATACATGCAAGCCACATATTCCATCAGATTAAATGCAAAGATACACACTGCAATTATATAAATACATTAATAATTTAATTTAACTTCACGTCCATAATTGTAATTTGTTTTTGTGTCCAGAAACCCCATGAATTCAATGAACATGCAAATGCGAAATATGAATCGTCTGATGAACTCTATGATGATGCCAGATCCGTTCAACATGCTAACACCATTCGACAATAGATTCAACGGAGGGAACAGCCTCATGGAACGTCCATCGATGCTTGGCGGCGGTGGTCTCTTCGGATTCCCCAATATTCCAAACATGAATCGTTTGCTGAGCGCAGGTAGGCAAATCAATTTATTTTTATATTCATTTGCTCTATTTTTAGACACTCGCCCCTTAGCTTTGATTTCTGTTAGTTTTTGTTGATTGAGAATATGCATGAGATTAGATCTGAGAGCTATCTTGGGGGAAGACGATCAATTTAACCATGACATTGAACTTTCTCCCTTTGGGATTTCGACTCGATCCTTTCCTGCAGTACCTATGTATGTTTGAGGGATGCGTACGCATGTTGTTTATTGGAGCATTCTTATAACCAGGCACCAAGGCAATGACGTAGAAACCATAGACAGCTTGCAGTCGTTTGCGGAAGAAAATCAATTTTTTTTTATGTTCTCATTTGATTCAGTGTCTGTAAGTGAATTAAATTTAGAAATGATGACTAAAGTTAGCTATTCATAAACCATGAGTGGATGAGTTGGGCGGCATACGTAGCAGTAGTTGGTATACAAGAGAAAAAAAAGCGTAGAAAGGTATTGGCAACATGCTTTCTGGTGATGTAATTGCTTTCAGCCCAGTGAAAGGAGGCGAGAGGCGGCATAGGAAAAAATGTAAAGAATATGTAAAGAAAGTACGGGAAGGAAATGAGGGCAAAGAATTATGAATAGACTCGATGCGATTAGATCTCTGTTTGTTTACGTTGATCTATGGCTTCTTATTGTTGTGTTGACAATTATTTTAATTTCTTTTCCGACTCCGCAAGGTTATTTGAGGAGAAACGAAACACAGAAAAGTCTTGAATTCTTCCCGCCGTTTTGGTCGATGGTGGTCTCAACCTCATAGCCTACACGTTTCCATTCGTTTTTCTTTTTACTGGTTTTGTGGCTTTCCTATTGCATTCAAACCAATTTTAATCTCTGCCTAGGCGTCGAATATCTTGTTCCTCTTCGTATTAGTTCGTTGAGTGCTGCTGTATCGTTTCTTGTGGTTTTGATTGTTAATTACGTTGTTTGATAGCACGCATGGGAAACTCTGATATATCCACAGTAAGACTTGTTTGTAACGAACGAGTATGACTTGCACGAAGTAATGTAAGTCACAAGAGGGGGGAGGGGTCAGGAGATCGTAATCAAATTGAAAGTTGATTTGTCATTTCAAATAGGACTAAGATTTATTTTGAACTTTTTTGTTTGCAGACATTGGAGGCAATGGCGCATCATTCTGTTCATCGAGTGTCATCTCAATGTCTTCCGGTCCGGATGGGCGTCCACAAATTTACCAGGCCACAAGCAGCACCAAAACCGGCCCAGGTGGAATCCGTGAGACCCGCAAAACCGTCCAGGACTCATCGAGCGGAGTGAAGAAAATGGCCATTGGTCATCATATTGGAGAACGTGCTCATATCATTGAAAAAGAGCAAAATTTGCATTCCGGCCAACACGAGGAGCGTCAAGAGTTCATTAATCTCGATGAGGAAGAAGCTGAGAGTTTTGATCGTGAATTCACTACCAAAGCTCGCATGCACACCCCAGCGATTGAGATCGCTGGCAGTGGACATCATTCTCCACATCACAGGCAGTATCAACGAGCTTTGCCGGCTCTACCAGCTCCTCCATCGGCAAACACAAGGTGAGTTGGAAGAAGTTTTCGATTCTCATATTGTACCGTCGCGTATCACCCCTCAGTCACAGTTCTTCTCCATTGTCCTTGAGTTACTAACTTGTGCTTCCTGTTCTTGCGCAAAAATTCATGAGGTTTTTGTATATATTCCACATGTAAATTTATGTTAATCACGCCCACCATAACCCTCTTCTTTATTATTATTCTTATTATTTTGTTATTTTATTTTTTTATGATGTCGTTGCCTCCTTCGATGATTTGTCACTCAAACAATGTCTTCACGTTTATTCTTGCAGATATAATTATTATTAAGTTAAATATAAATGAAATGAATATAGAATGAGGGAAGAGGAAGATAGGTATGCAAAGAACTTTATTTCCGATACATATATGTACATACATACATTGTTTCCGTTCTGTAATCAATGGTTGCATACTAGTTACGTTTATTCCACCATCATATGAGTTGTCCTTTCCTGTTTTTCTTTGTTAGTTTGTCCAACATTTTTGTTACTTTCTTTTCACTGTTTCTATC
Organism: Eristalis tenax; assembly: GCA_905231855.2. NCBI lineage: Eukaryota > Metazoa > Arthropoda > Insecta > Diptera > Syrphidae > Eristalis > Eristalis tenax. Next base: position 3,007,744 of record HG993125.1, read on the forward strand.
TTCTCATGTGTATTGCATTCGCAATGGAGGAACTTTGAGTACAAGCATAGCATCATCGAAAGGAATCAAAATTTGTTGCGTTGTAATATCTATAGTTTATGCATCTCACTACCAACCACCACCACCGCCACAACCTTCCTATTCGTAATCGTATTCGTATAGTTTTCTCATAACAAATTGTATCTCATTTACAACATTTAACGCCTTATACTACTCACATTTTCCCTCCTCTTGGGAAATGTAAACACATAAAGCTCCTCAAAAAACAGCGCAAATTTGCGTATTGCTACAAACCAAATCAAATCAAACATACATATGTACAAACAAACAAAGCCAGCACGTCGAAACGTTCAACTCCACTTACTACTTACAGTAGCGCTTCGTCCTCGTTGTCGTCGTCACCGGTCACCACAACTAAAGCTACAGCAACATCAGCAATGAAAACCTCATCAACAACAACAACAACAGCATCGGCATCGGCATCCACATCATCGTCAACGTCCTCTCAATCATCATCGCCATCATCATTATCGGCTGCTACTAGACGTGCACTAAGAAACGCGTCAATGGCAACACCTCGTAGGCCGCTGCGTACCCCCACTTCATCACCGTTAGCCCTGACCACATCAGGTCACAATACTACATCGACCACAACAAGGTTTGTTTAAAAACATACTTCTACCATCAAAAATAAAATAAAATAAATAACCCAAATTAAAGAGTCCTTACAACTCTCTCTGATTGTCCAACTACTTACCATACATATACTACATTTAATTTACGGGATATAATTAAGTAATGTAATCGTTTCATTTCCCTTAAGATTTATTTTGTTCTTTTGAATTTGTATTAACAAGCAAAGAGCGGTGCAGCGTATAGTTTTAGCTAGATGTTAAGGCACCGCGTGTGGAACGATTAAGACGCCCTCTTAAGTGGGGAGAGTGTGTCTTCGGCATTGTAGAAGTGGACTTTTAACTTGACTTGAGGACTTACATATTCGAGTACAACAGTGGGTGCAAGTAGTAACAACTAGGCACATGGGTAACGTAAAAAAAAAAGAGTTTGCATTGACAACACGAAGTGAACCGGACTAGCTGGGGATCGATCACGACGGAGAACGATGAGATGTTCATAAATGTATAAACATTCTAAATATCATAAATGAGGAAAAACTAATGTTTCCTTTGCCGCGGGTTGAAAGTAAAGAATTTCAAAAACTCTTCTTGACTGACGGAATAAACAAACAATAAATGAATAGCCATTGCATTCCGCGCAGGTAATAAAAATGTTTCCCCGACGAAGTGGATGATGACTAGGAGGAGGTCCGCAGACAGTTTGCGTCAGCAGCTTAACTGCAGAGCAGATTCAATGTCAAGATTTATCACGTTACGGTTCAAAAAGTTAAGCACCGCTCTTCTTCACAACCTCATAACCCCCCTCAACACCACCTTTGCAAAAGCAATCGAGAACAAAAATGTACACACTGTGAAATTATGTATTCCATCTTTGTAGAGACTGGCGATTGTATAATCCACGGTACTACCGTATTTAAGCAGGGCAATCATCATGCAGCACTTCTTAGCGATTCGAAAAAAACAAACAATGAAACGAAATTTTAAATTTACTTACGTCCATCACTTACGCACGCATCAAGCGTCGATTGTCGAGATGAATGCGCTGCAAGTACAACCCACATGTGTGTAATCGTTTGATGCCAATTGTTGATATCTGAGAGCGCGTATATATTTCCGCCTAATACTGCATTCGTTACTAATATTTTTCGCGCATTGTTTAGATCCAAATTTTGTAAATATATCCCAGCTGGCCGTGAAACTCGCGAGAAGTGTGACAGAGAACGATGTGGGATGGTTTTTTAAATACTAATGCTTCGTTGATACCACACTAATGTGTTTTCATTCCTTACTTTAAACTGAACCCCTTCCTTTCAGCTTTCAAAACACAGAGGGAAGGGAGAACACGAAAAAAAAAAGAATTTAGATTTTTATAAAAATGTCCCCATCGCATCCTCTCGAATTCACGTTGCGTAAATCGTTGTTCGTAATCTGTTCGCTTGGGTGGGATACGGACGGATTTTCTGTTGATGACAGTTGACAGGCAGTTGGTTGCGTCCGAACATGAAAAGTGTTGAGGGAGTTTATCTTACACGTGAAGGAGATGCAACAGACGTCGGTGGCTTCACAGTTCGTAAAAAAAAAATCCCCCGTCGACTCCCATACACCCAGGTGTGGACTTGGATGAATCATTCTAGACTTGAGCTGTGAATGTGTCGCTTGTAGAAGAAGTGTGCACCAAGTAGCTTATTCTAATTGGAGCTAGCTTCTTCTAGTTGGAATTCGTTATTCCACCGTCATCCATAAAGAGGGATGATTTGGGACAGCCACCAATGACGAAAATCGGCTTCCACAGACTGGGAGTTCATAGACAGAGACTAAGTGCAGACGCTTAAGCGCATTCGCGCATTGAAATCTATAGATGTTTATTCAGAACACGTAAACACAATCTCTGCTTTTGGAAAGTTTCCTGAATATAAAATCATTGTTCAATGAAAGCAAGAATTCGTTTTTAAAGCAGTTTCAAGTATGCCAACGTGCAATAAAACAGCAGATGCCACCAATGGGGGAAGTCGAGATATGGAGCGGCGAATATTTAGAAGTTTGATTGCATGAATCACATACAAGGTTCTAATGTAGAATTCACAGTTTCTTTGCGCGTAACTGGGGCGTGTTGAGTGCATGGACAACTTGGCCGGTCTTCTGAGAGACAAGGCGGGAGAGGATTTCCGCGTCACACACAAATAAAGGAAAACAACCACACAAAAAACAATTGGAGTGAGCTTTCCTGGATGAGGCCATGGTAAATGGAAGCTTGTTAGTTGAGGCACAGGTACTGTAGTGCCACACGAACAAGAAGAAGATGGAGTTCTGAGAATGCTGGGACAGGAATCAAATAGAGTAGAGCCTCACAAATGACAGGTGTGATCTTTAGTTCGTCTACTACGTTTTGTGAAAGATGGACTTGTATTGTACACCATGTGAGGTTTTTTTTTCAAGTTATCGGTTGCCAAACACTTTCACTTGATTACCATCTAGTTGACTACAAATCAACTTGTTCAGTGGTACTCTTCAGCCAAAAAGGGGGGAGGAATGAAATTCCTGATCTTGGTTGCAAGTCATGATAAAAAAAAAAGATTGTGATGTCTCCAGGACAAGGTAGAAGAGCGAATGATGAATCCCTAATCATGAACATGAGCCCCAAGTACTCGCGTTGTTTGATCTTGCCTTGGCGAACCTGAAAAAGGGGGAATCATCAAGAGTACGCGATATTAACAGACAGTTAAAGACACAAACACTCGCACAATGCATAACACATTCTAACTACACACTGTCATATTCATCCGTCATACGTCTGCTAAGTGAATGAAAACAGTCGGTTATTGAATCTTGTTGTTTTTTTTTTCTGTTTTGCACTTCTCAATCCCTTTTTGATGTATTTATTTCCTTGTGTTTTTCGTTGTTATCCTAGCTTTGCTTAAGTGTATTGTGTTATATTTTGTTTAAGATATTTGATGTTTTGATAAAAGTATACCGACCAACTTATTATTGTATTTACAGCGTACACCCTCATCCATATAATAACGCAGCTGCGCGTCGTAATTTCAGAGCAAAACATTCAAAACACCAACCGCAGCATACTTCTCACCAGCAACAACACCAGCAGCAGCAGCAGCAACAACATTCACCACCCCAACAGCAGACAACTGAACGGCAACAGCAGGAACTACTGTACCAGGAATCAAGCAACACCGATTCGAACTAGACTAAAGCGAAAAGACTCTAATTTGTATCTTACTTTTTAACAAACCCATTTGGAAATGACGAATGAAGAAGAAAGTAGTTTAAATTTTTGTCAAAAAGGAGGGCACGCCCGTAAATATGTTTCGTGCGTGTCATCTATAAGCTAAGCAGGAAGGCGGACGTAGGATTTAATCGAATTCATTTTATATGCAACTCTCTGCTGTTCCATCACACACATGGCTAATCTGTATTTTGCCTGCTTACATTTTAAATATTTGCCAATTGAAACAAGTTTTGAATTACAATTTAATTTCTTTAAATCATTCTCCATCGCCCATCTTCCACGGCAACGAGTTTGAACCGAAAAAGGGACAAGACATGGGGTAACCTTTCTCTCTGCACCTACACACACCCATAAATATCAGATATATTTTTATATTCATTAACCACCAGCATCTCACTTCAACAACCCCCCCGTCTCAATATGAAGTTAATTCTTTTCGTCCTTCTCCTCCTGATTATCATTAATGTATCCCCACTTCCTTGAAAATTGCAGAGGCTTATGTTGAATCAGGAGACCTCTACGTGGTTTAGTTATGTTTTTTTTTTTATTTTTTTTTTTTTTTTCAAATTAAAACGCATATTCTTAGACGTTTAAGATTTAAGATAAACTATGGAGATTGTTGAATGAACTACAACCAACAATATTCATAATTACACAACCAGTACATATGTATCTTAATCGTAAATTGAAAAACAAGCAAAATACTACGTAAAATGGAATATCTCAACTAGATATGCATTAGGGTATAGTTTTTAAACAATCTTTGTGTCAATGTATTATATGATAAAGCTGAATACCTGATGAAACAATTCATTCAAATCACTCTAAGGATACACACTGTGCTAAGGACTATGAAATTTGCAAACGAATTACGCTATGGCGTGTCCATGTTTTGTTATGTTCAATACTTTGGTTGATTTTTAAAAAAAGAAAACTAAAACCGATCGGTCGGCTGTTCTGAAGGCAAATCGAACGATGGATTCCAATGAAATTTAGAGTGTATAAATAAAGTATATTAGGTATGGACTAAGAAGAGCAAAAAAAATTAATTGTGTTTTCATTCAATGTGGTGCTCAGTGTCAGTAGGGCAACCATGCAACCGATGTGGAGTGGAGAAGGACCTCGGCCAACTTGGCGGCAGTTGGCTTCAGATCGTACTAGGTGGAGAGTCTTGTTGGCAGAGGTATTCGTTTCACCAGTTCCGCTTTCAAGCGTATTCAGAACAAAAGCAGGTTTTTAGGAGCGCCTTTACACACACTGGCTTCCTGCGGCAGATTTCTTTCGAATCTCTTGTGTTCGTTTCTTGCTCTTACATTTTTTTTTGTTTCTTACATGATTACGACAGCCAACAAAAAGTGAAGGCGCAAATTTGGAGGAAAATCTCAAGCACCGCTGACTCGGGTTCTGTATGGTCGTGTGTATGAGGCAATCTAGGGCAGCACACTCCAGTCTTCAGATTCGCACACGACTTAGTCCCTCTCGACTTGTGCTTACTTCTGCCTACAGGCTCAGAGTCGAAGATTCTCTGGCTATCAGCTGCATTGTTACACATCTACGGGCGGGTTGGACTGATTATTCTTCCCAAACAACCCTTTGCAAAAAAAAAAAAAAACGAATGATCTACGATATGAACTCCATAGTCTATTTTTCGCCTTGTACTCTCTAAAACATTAAATCATTTCAGTAAAAATCCGCCACAATATCCGATGGACACATCCGCAGCTCCGCCTAACACACCACCCTTAAACCAAAGACAATCGCGTATTTTGCACTTAACATACTCGTTTCATGTGCATTCACAGCCTTGGTGGACGAGAAAAAGGTTCCCAACGTCTGCTCAGCGAGATTTGATCTCAGCCAAACTGACATTGACAGCTAACAACCATTTCGATACTCGATTGCATTTATTTTTGTCTTTGCATGTCAAAAAATTCCTTTAGCATAACCGCACATGGAAAAAAGATTGTTCGGAATTTTTTTCTGCATTTCCGACTGTAAAACCGAAATAGTTTGTTTTTAATATATATAGACCTGTGTTGAATATCCTTTTTGGTGGATAACACCAAAAATCTACTGCCATAGTGAATTGGTTTTGCGAATAATTAAGACACAACGATGGACGTCTACGAAATCAGCGACGATTTGGTTAAGAAATTATTGGATTGGAAACTCATCGGTATCGCATCGGGAAAATTTAATTCACTTCCAAATAACAATGCTAAAGTGAAATTTGTCGAGAACACTTTGCACGATTTTAAGTATTTTGAAAAAATTCAACTAAATTGTACGCTACGCGCTCCAAAATGCAACAAGCGATCGGAAGAATTCCGAATGCAGGGTAACAAACAGTTTTCACTGAAACACCGCAACTACTTTCACGCACTGGAGTTGTACAACCAAAGCATTTGTTTCTCGGAATCTGACTCCGAGAATATATCAATTGGTTATGCAAATCGATCGGCGGTTCTATTCGAATGGAAGCGATATCGCGAGTGCTTGCAGAATATAGAATTGGCAAGGAAGGCTAACTATCCAGAACGATTGCGACATAAGTTGGACAAGAGAGAGAAGGATTGTCGTCAACTGCAGAGCACCCAAGGACCAGACATTCAGGCATATGAATTCGAAATGACTTACCCTCGTCACCCAGTTATCCCATCCATTGCTGAGTGCCTCGAGATGCGAACATCGAATGAAATGGGCCGCTATATATGTACTACACGTGAACTTGCTGTTGGAGATGTGGTGGCATTCGAAGAGCCATTTGCATCGTCTCTACTCCCACCGATGCGATACATTCGATGTGCAAATTGTAAAAAGGAGAATTACTTGACTCTTATTCCCTGTCTGAGCTGCACCAGCGCCATGTTTTGCAGTGAGACTTGCCGTGATGAGGCCTTGTCAGCCTTCCATAAATATGAGTGCCCAATAATAGACTTAATCTTCACCATGTTCAACAAGATTCATCAAATAGCGTTAAGAGTGTCCTTAACCGCATTGAACATCTTTCCAAATATTGACGAATGCATTGCTTTCTGTTCCGATCCAGCCAATCAGAATCAATCAGCTTTTTCTGTTGATTACAGTAATTTGACACCCCGCGAACATTATCGTGCGATACACGGATTGGTAACAAATCAAGAAAGTCGAAGTACAAGTGATCTCTTTCAACGTGCTGTCGTGTGTGCGGTACTGAAACGTTTTATCATCGAACACACGCCTCTGAAGCAGTTTCTTGGCAGTCAGGCGGGGGAGGACTTCTTCACGGAACTACTCTTTCAACATTTGCAGACGTCTCCATCGAATATGCATGGCATCGACTTAGTCGAACAAGTCAACGAGACAAAAGACGATCAGACATTCGCAGGCGGTGCCTATGCGTTCTTCAGTTTGCTCAATCATTCATGTGCACCGAATACCATACGAATTTACAAAGGAACACAGGCGATTCTGTTTGTCCTGAGACCAATTCCTGCTGATGGCATTCTGTATGATAACTATGGGTAAGACAATTTATTTGCACTCCCTGACACATGCGATAACGTGTTCACTTGTTTCAGACATCACTTTGCTCTTCAAGAGAAACAAGGACGAATGGAAAACCTTCAGATGCAGTACCGTTTCAGTTGTAATTGTGAAGCTTGCGAGGGCAACTATTCCATGTTCAGTATACTGGAACCAAAATTGAATGTGCCATTCTTAGATTCATATGAGCATCATATGAAGCGACTTATTAATTTCGACTTTGAGTTTGCGTTAAAGAACTACCGTTCGTACATCCACGTTCTGCAAAAGTATGCCGACTCATATCCCTGCTCGCAGATATCGCATGCAGAGGAAAGTTTAAAAATGGCTCTACACATCCTGGTCGATGCAGTGCCTCTGAAAGCTAAAATGCTGATTCGAGAGAAATAAGAGGATTAGTTTCAACCAACCACACCCACACACGCGCAATATGCATGTATTTTTTGTTTTTTTTTTTATATACATATATATAGAAATATTGTCTTTGTTTAAAGTAATTATCTAATTTTAAAAAAAGGAAAACTTCGACTTGATTTTACACATTTGATCATTTTTTTGTTTGAGACGAAAATGAATATCTAGGAGAACCCGCGAACTAGACTTACTAACAGAAACACTACTCATACCTAGCATGCCTTAATGTGACTTGGTCCAAACGAATGAAATGCAAAACAAGTAAAACATTTGTTTGCGCGCACATATTATTTTATTAACAGTCAACTAGTGTATACGGGACACATAAATAAATACATTTTCGAGACGCATAAAAGAGATGTCACGTGTATTGTTGTGTATGTGTAAACGATTTTTATTTCTACATATTTATTTGCGACAGATCACGAGGAGTGGAAGAAAAAGTGAAAATATTTTCTGAAGTACGAGCGACTAAATAAATCTTGTTAATTATACTTCTTTAGCACAAACATTTGGGTATTTATATATTTCAATGTGTCACCATTCACAGTGCACATCAGAAGGTGTTTTCATTCAGAGGGGAAGTGAACAAATTCTGGGATGTCACTACCGCATTCATCTCCCAGCGGAAAGGTGCGCCACAGGAATTGCTGCGAGTGTTTCCGTAAAGTTCGCGTTCGACCTCAATCAACAAGCCTTTCCAGCTGACGCCTTCGCCTTCAGTTTCGCAGACTAACCTAGATGAGGTCACAGCTAGGGAACTTCATCCAACTTCAATCTGTAAAGTCAGGCAAACACATTTATTGCCCTGGCAGGCAAACTCGTATTTTCACTGCCAATGCCTGGGGTGAGAAAGTATCGCCCTGTTCCAAAAATGAGTTCAACTTCTACCTTGTGTGGCACTGTAGTCTGAGGTGCACCTGAACCTCAACCAGCAGGCCTCTCCAACTAGAGCGATCCGGCAATCTGTATTTAGTTGAGGTTTACTGTGGACCGTATCCGCATTCTAGAAGGACAGAAACTGCACGTGAATGAGTAATTCCATCTCTCTCATAGTGCATTCGATCTGTCCGAAAGCATAACAATTCCATTGTTCAATGGATGAGCTCGAAAGTCCTCCAGTCGGTGTCTCAACTGCGTCCACCAAGTCAGTTAGTCTTACAAGCAATGAGAGTACAAAGAAAATCCATGCATTTCAAACAATGAACGTATTGTTTTTGATTCTACCAGCACCATAGCAACATGACATTTCCTTCCAACAATATTTGTCGTGACTAATAAAGCACCTTAGTGGCAAGGCACTTCTCTCTCAGTTCTTTCGCAACTACCAAACTGAACACATTTCGTGCCCCGAAAAGGACTCGTTAATTAATTGAAAGTATCAAAAAAATGATGACTCCAGAGGCGAATGTGTTTCTAGTCGTGAATTTGGGTTGCGAAATGCTGTATGTCATAGGTCAACGATTAAAGGCGCAAAAAATGTCTGAAGACAAGTCAACTGAAGGTCTATTAATAGCTCATCGCTCCAGAGGTTTATCGACAAATAATGCTTTCTTGTATACACTTACAGTTGTGCGAGATATAACCAGTGTGTTATTAGAGCCGAAGTTTGTGGAACGTCTCATCGTGGGGAGTCAACAGCAGAAGAGTCTTATCACCGCTGAACATTGCAAATTCATGCTTGGCGACATCGCATGTTGTTCCCTGATGCGACTGGATGAGGCCTCAATGGGAAAGCTGTGGAATCTGATGACAATGATATTCAAATGGCAAATGTTCGTGACGAAGCATCCGCAGCACCTCTTGGACATCACCTTTCGACACTTGGACGGTGTGGCAAAGATGTATCCCGAGGTTAAGAAATCCATTTTGGTGGACTACACGAAGAACACGATTTTGGATTTCTGGAACTCTGGAGGCGAGAGCCTGCAATTGGGGATTTATAGGACTGTGAAGAGCTGGATGGAGTGTTTCAATGTGAAAATATCGCTCCTTCTGAGGCTTGGCTTCCAGGCACTGGACTCGAGTTTCTACAGAGATCCCAAGGAAAGCTACTACGAAGAGTTCGCCGAGAGTACAGGCGAAAATATTTACGTGAAGAGTATGGAGATTGCCTCGGCACGTAGGTCAGAGCAGGAGGAGAGTCATCGGAGCAAAATAGATGACCTTCAGACGCAACTAAATGTTACCAACCAAGTTGCTGAGGAACCAAGGAAGAATATTTTCTTTGACGATGTGCAATTGGAAGTGAATGCAAGGTCAACAGCTGAGGATACAAGCTTCGTGCAGTTGAAAACACTGTATAATCCGTCTTCAAGTTCGTGGGAGAACTTTGCTGCATTGCGAGGCAGTGGGAGTGCCAGTTCGCCTGCTGCAGCAAACAAGGACTTTCGCACATTGCTCACAAAGGACAAGCACTGAGAATCCTGACATCTGTGCCTGAGTGAATTAAAAAGATTCCGAGGAGAGAACACTTACATCGCTCTGCACAATCAATCAATCTGTGTGTTTCTGTATGGGGTAATAAAGCTGTGGAATATGGACATTTGTCATGCTTAGGTGTCTGAATTATTTAGTGAACTCCTGAGTGCATAAGCCGTGAAAACCCATTTTCACCTAAACCACATGCAAGCCACTTGAGCGTCCAACAAATAAACAATGACTCGTGTTTAATGCAATTTTAATTCGTTTCAACATCAACACGTTTATATGTAAATTCGAAATCGAATTGTTTCATTTCAAATGACATAGACTGGAGAAATGCTATCTTCTGGGTGTCCTTCGGCTCCTAACTATTTTGCAGATCAAGGAAGAATTTCTTCCCTGTGAAGCCTTTAAAGTCTAGGACAGCTTTAGCTGTCTCCTTATACGTGGCCATTGGAACCACAACGCTGGAAGGTGCCAAGAGTTTCCCTTCCTCCATGAGCTTTGAGATTTCTTCAAACATTCTTTCCTTCTCCGGATTGCCTTTGTTTTCCTTTGTCCATCTGGTCATCCAAAAGCCGACATATGAGATATTCTTAAAGATCAACGCCGCTGTTCCTGCAATAACAGGCTCCCTAGACATGCCTCCGTAGGTAACATGGAATCCATTATTGTCAAGATATCTAGAGATTTCCGTTGAACTCTTTCCGCCAACGCAGTTCAAAGCGAGCTTCGGCTTTGCAAGCACTTTCGTCTTGAAAACGTCCGTCTTCCGAATCTCTTCCTCAGTGAAAACTTTTGTTGCGCCCAGGTCGATTAAGTACTTTTTTAAGTCTTCGATTTCTGGACGATCCCGCACAACACCAACCGAAGCAATGCCCCACGCTTTGCACAACTGATGAACTGACTGACCGACGGCACTGTTGGCTCCATTTTGTATGACTGTATCGCCCGGGTTGAGCTTCACGAAATCTCTCAACATCCTAAAAGCTGTCGGAGGATTGACTGTAATCTGCGCCGCCGAAACAAGGTCTATTTTGCTGGACACTTTCATCAGGCAATCGGCGGGGAAGTTGCCGTATGTTCGCCATGTACCAATGCCGGTTGTGTTTGGTACAACACGGTCGTCGGGCTTCAAGTGTCTTACGTTCTTTCCCACAGCAATGACTTGAGCAACAAACTCATTGCCTCCAACTGCTGGTAGTGGTGGCTTCACCGGGTATTTACCTAGGATAGATTTTAGCATTCACTTTCTTCCTGTTGGTTGATTTGTCATGTCATACCTTGAATTGTATTGATATCAGCCGGATTCATGGGAGCAACCAGGACTTTCACTTGAACTTCGTTATCACCAGGATCTGCAACCTTTTCTTCACACATATTTAGAACCTCGTCTGGTTCTCCATATTCGGCGTATCGAATGACTTTTGCAACGCAAGACATTTGTCTCGCGTGGCAGGAGACTTTAAAGGCAAGAATTGCCTTCTGCGACAGCTGTCTTAGCATTTTTAGAGGCGATTTATTTGGACCTGTGAACGATGAACAGCTTCGGTATGTGCCTTTAGAAGTGGACTCTTTCAGTGCTGCTTGGCAATATCAGCTGGTGGCTGTCTGACATTGAATTCAGTCGGCGGCGGTTCAGAGTATATGAAAAAAATTACATAAGGTTGACAAGTGTTTTGGCAATTAGGTGTACTGTTCACAATGGAATGTAGAACTGAGTGGAATAGTATTTTTTGATGAACTTGGGATGAACTTGGATTGGATTCGGTGTGGAGGCCTTCAAGATGAAAATCCATTTTAGGTGCCAGTTAGCAGTTCTTTTTCAGATTTCACCCAAAAGAGTGCGTATAAAGTAGTATAACCTATTGTGAATGATTCGATTTTTTTGTTATCAAGCAGACAAGACTACTTGATTGGAATTAAATTAGCACACAAATACAGTTGGACGTTCCCTTTATTTCGCTTTCTCACACCACACAACACTCTTAATTCATCAAAACCGATCTTTAAACTACCTTCTCTCTTTGTTTCGCTTCTTCAGCTCTCTCTCAGTCGGTTTGCAAATGATTTCCTCGTGTCGCTATGGCTGCTCAGCACTCAGCGGCATGTCAGTATGATTTCAAAGTGCTTAGCATTCGTGTGAAGACTAGCTAGCAAGTTCTACCATATCCCGCAACTGCTCAACTATGGCCAACATCGCAAAAATTATCGCTAGCCGTGCCCAAAATATTATCCAAACTGCTGCCAAGAGTCAGGCTCCACGCTTGTGCTGTTCAGGTAAGATTTAAATTGTAGTTTGGTGTACATTGCAAGAGATTTGGTAAACTTTGATTCTTTGATTGATTTGTACTTTGGACTCTCCACATACTGATTAATCTGTGAACATTCGTTGTGCTGGAATCTCTAGACACTCAATTTGAGTTCTAAATATGTAAGTGATTTGACTTTATGGCAGAGACACCCACCTGCTCTAGTTGTTTTGCTATGACTTACGTAACATTTGGATGGATTCCTTATTTGCATGCGAATGTGCCTCAGACGCATGATGTTCTATTTTCAGAACTAATCCATGTTCGTTATCTTTATCTTTATTCGATTCTGTAAATGCCCAACCACAGGAGTTCTAATGACTTTGAAAGTGTAGAATTCTTTTCCGCAGTCCAAAATGTGCCTCAGGTTAGATAACAATAGCCAAATCTGTACCACCAAAATGTACATATATTCTTCTGCCGGTTATCAAATGTTATTCTAGGCACGCATACGCTTACGTTTCTACAAGTGTGTGGTGGTATCAAACGACTTGTGTTTCAATTCAACAAGCACACCCCTTTGATTGTTTACGGCGCGCGCTGTGACAGGTTATGTAATATGTACTCCATTTTACCGTCTTGGTATGATCATGACCTGAACGGGCTAAGATCAAGAGGTTAGAACTTTGTATCTACTAGATAACCGGTTTCATATGATCTTTCTGTAGATGAAAAAATTATAAATCAGTTCAATTAAGTGCATTTAAATTACGTTTGCAAGCGTGATAAAAAAACGCACTAAACTGAGGTGGTTTTTTCGCAATTGGAGGGGATTTGCAAATGTCACATATGAAAACTTTGAAGAAGCCATTTCTAGTCATTTGTAATCCCCGAGCATTGTCAGTAACTCGAAAGAGGTAGACCAGTGAATAATGGAAGTTGTAAGTGCTGGGAACAACGCCACTGCGGCCACACGAAGTGACTCAAGTAATATACCATTTCCTTCAACCCATCGTCTATCTTTCTACGCACGTCCTTACTACACATTCGCCCACTCATCGAATTGCTGATTCTGGTCAAATAGTTCGCAATTTGATATCAATGGTCAACTGCTTATTAGGTCACGACAGTCAGGGTTCACATATTGAGATAAGCACCCATGACGCAAATGAACCTGACCTTCTTGCACTTAGAGACCTCTGTCCCCTCGAAGCCTCTAAAAATCTTCGCACAACTAATTTCTGATTATCATTTTCAGCTGCCAAACCTTTGGAATACATCACAACCGAAGTAACTGGTGCCAAGAAGAATGTTGCCATCATCACCCTGAACCGACCAAAGGCTTTGAATGCCTTGTGCAATGGCCTGATGAAGGAAATGAGCGCTGCCATTGATAGCTACGAGAAGGACAGCAGCATTGCCGCTATTATCATCACAGGCAGTGGAAAGGCATTCGCAGCAGGAGCTGACATCAAGGAGATGCAACCAAACACATACTCCGACTGCATCATGGGTAATTTCTTAAACGACTGGACCCGTGTTGCTCGCTGCCAGAAGCCAATCATTGCCGCTGTCAACGGTTTCGCTCTGGGTGGTGGTTGCGAATTGGCCATGATGTGCGATATCATCTATGCTGGAGATAAGGCAAAGTTCGGCCAGCCTGAAATCAACTTGGGCACAATTCCCGGAGCTGGTGGCACTCAGCGTCTGACCCGTGTCATTGGCAAGTCAAAGGCAATGGAGCTGTGCCTTACTGGCAACATGATCAGCGCCGAAGAAGCTGAAAAGACTGGCTTGGCAAGCAAGGTTGTCCCTGGGGATAAGCTTATTGAAGAGGCGGTTAAATTGGGCGAGAAAATCGGAACACAATCTGGTTTGATTGTTCAATTGGCTAAGGAGGCCGTGAACACCGCTTACGAGACCACTTTGCAAGAGGGTTTGAAGTTCGAGAGGAGAACTTTCCACGCTACTTTCTCGACTGTAAGTACACTTAATGAAACTCCCCACTGAAGCCCTTTTGACTGAATCACATTTTGATTGATTCCATTTCAGGCCGATCGCAAGGAAGGTATGACCGCATTCGTTGAGAAGCGCCCAGCTAAGTTCACCAACAATTAAATCTTGTCGATGGACATGGACTTACACACCAGATTGCATTTATATAGATTACAGAAGAACTTTATATGTTGTTAAAATAAATAATTTTTACGAACATTGCATTCTTAGTCACGGCTTTATTGGTGGATGCGTTGCTTAGAACGATCTAAAGAGTTTGCGGAAAAATCGAGAGAGAATAATAGAGGCTTGACCTGAGCACCATGAGGAAACAAGGCATCTTTGGATGTACACATGTTCACAAAACGCGCGATACAAAGGATACACAATACAGCAGACGTCCAGTATAGTCTGCAGTACAGATTAAACAGAAACATGGTCGCTCAGACTGGAGTGGCTCCGGAGTGCGCTTAGCACAGTCCACCTGTCGACTTACAAATTGTTAGCTTTGGCTGTGACATCGACATGGCAAAGAAAGACGGAGAGGCTAAACACATCCAGTCTTTAGCACGCTCCTCTTCAGATCTACAACTCGAGTCAAGCTACCAATTTTGAAAGCAATTCAGTTACACGTCACTGACGCCTTAAAAAATCACATTTCATACAAAACATCGCCAAAACACCAGCCCAGCAGAATCCCAGCAAAAGCAGTAGTGCATAAAGAAATCGTTGCATATCTACCGGGCTGAAAATTGCTGCTTTGCCGAGGTTTTGTATGGAAAATTGAAATTGAATTTTTTGAAACGTCTTGGCATGGCGGCAGGGATTCCTTTCATTGTAGGCCATGTAGACCATGATTGTTCGCCTAAAGAAGAAGATTGTTATCATCATCATCCGATAAAGGGATCGCGGGGGTAAAGCACGCATGAGAGCTCTCTAGAGATTGCTAAAGACTGCTTTTTTTAACCTCTCCACTCTTCGTGGTAATTTTATTTTAAGCTGCCGAAGTTGGCTTCTGCCAAATTGTCGGTCGAAAGATGGAGTGGAGAAAACATGTGCTTCAACCACTTCACTCTTTGTGACCATGTTTCTGTCATGCATACATCTGAATATATGTTTATGCAGTCTGGTTTAGACAGGGCACTTGGGAACAATCGCGATCTAGGCCAGGTCGGAAGAGGTTGGGCTTATGTGATGATTGCCAGTCTCACCTTAAAGGATTTGTGCTTAAGAGGGGTGTATGCTCTTGCAGTTGATCCAAAATGAGATCCAAGATGATCCGCAAAGAGACCTGAACAACGGAACCTGCGTCACAATCAACACAGATGACAGCAAACATTTGTGTAAGATTTTCATAGCTGTAAGATAGATACTGCATTCTTCCTTCCTGAGGCTACCTTTCACAAGTAAAATTAAACATTGTTTCACTAACTGTTCCAATCTCTTTTCAGCATAGGCGGCGCATCACAGATCGTAGACTGCCCCAAGTTTGCCCACACGAAAGGAAACATCCCCGAAGCAGTACTGTGACTTATCCCAAATAGAAACTGTTTTCGGCCTTAGATACTGTTCTTTGCAGGTAAGTTCCAAAACAAACTTAATCAGGGAACTCATACTAACCATGAATTTTCTTTCTTTTCTTTCTCTTCCTCAGGGGTCTTCTTCGTTCTCAACCACTAAGACCATCGAAAGAAAACATCCAAAACTGTCCAAAATGTGCCCAACATCTCCGAAGCAGTACAGTGAAAGCCCCCTTAGGCAGCCAGCGACGGTCGCAGCACTTTTGTCCGTTGTTGTCCATCCATGGGAATGTTTGGAACTTCAATTCAAGATCCACGAGCGTAAGAAATTGTCCGGTTATGTGAGTTGTCCGTAGTAGGAGCTTTCACTGTACTTCCAGATGACTCACCCAAATCGAAGCTGTTTGCAGCCTTAGATCCTGTTCTTTGCAAGTAAGTTCCAAAACAAACTTAATCAAGCAACTCATACTAACCATGAACTTTCTTTCTTTTTCTTTCTCTTCCTCAGGGGTGTTCTTCGTTCTTAACCATCCAGATCATCGAAAGAAAACATCTAAGAATCCCTGGTTCCAAGCACCAAGCATTCGTCGATTGACTCTGCAGCACTTCCCCACCGTCTTCATAAGGCGCATGTTCTTCGTGCTTACTACTGCTTCATCAACACTTGGCCTTAAGCCACTTTCAAGAATATGTTTTTATTTTGTTAATTTAAACATTCAATTACTGTACATAACTGTACTTTGTTGGTTTTAAGCATATTATAATATATATATAAAATATACAAAAGACCCAAAACACTATGTTTTATTCTGGACACATAGTTCAGGCACTGGAAACTTCTTCATCTTTCAGGTCGGATCATCATTAAGTTACAAGTTAAATCAGGTAAGCTTTGGTTGACACCTAGAACCTAAAAGACTATGACAAAGGGGGCAGTGGCGGGGAGGGGTATGTGTCCAATCGATAGCCCATACCCAACCCATCAACATTGGCCCTGGCAACTTTTTGCTAGGACCAACCATTTCCGAGGCATATGCGAAAAATGAGTCGAGAAAACCCGAAAATCAAAAATGGGATACCAGGCCACCAGAAAATGTAGCAGGTATCCCATCCCATCAGAAGTCACTCCAGTTGTTTTTAGCTTGCTATATTTCGGTAACGGTAAGTCTGACGATATAATGGTCCAGGCCAGTTTTGTAGCTTGGACACTGGACTACAAGATGGCATCTACAGTAACTCTCAATTTACCGTTATTCAAGGAGTATTTCAAATGATTAGGACATAACCTGAAAACATGGTCAAGGGGGGTAGTGGGGGGACTGGCATCATGTCCATCGGGTAGCCCATCCTCAGACCTTCAACATTGGCCTTGGCAACTTTTTACTAGGAGTAACCATTTCCGAGGCATATGCGAAAAATGAGTCGAGAAAACCCGAAAATCAAAAATGGGATACCAGGCCACCAGAAAATGCAGCAGGTATCCCATCCCATCAGAAGTCACTCCAGCTAGATTCAACAGGCAATATCTTGAAAACGGGAAGGCTGACGAGAAAATGGTCAAGGCCAATATGGAAGCTTGAAGCCTGGACTACACGGTGGCATCAACAACAACACTAAATTTACCGTTATTCGTGCTGAATTTGACAAAAGTGCACATAACCTTAAATATTTGGGAAAGGGGGGGGGGAGTGAGGGGGAAAATATCATGTCGATCACATAGCCCATCGTCAGACCTACAACATTGGCCTTGGCAACTTTTTGCTATGACCAACCATTTTCGAGGCATATGCAAAAAACGAGACGAAAAAATCAGAAAATTCAAAATGGGATACCAGGCCACCAGAAATTTCAGTAGGTATTCCCTCCCATCAGAAGTCACTCCGGCTGTGTTCAGCATGCTATATCTCGAAAACGGTAGGTCTGAGGATAAAAGTGCTCAGGCCAATGTTGTAGGCCTAAGCATGGGCTATCCAATGGGCATGCTCCCCTTCACACCACTTCCCTCTTTACCATAGTTATTTGAGGTTACGTGCATTTTTTAAAAATTCAGTTCTAATAACGGTAAATTTGTTGTTGTTGTAAATGCCATCGTATAGATCTCGGTGAGAGCTACAATACTGGCCTTGACACTTTTGTTGTCAGACTCACCGTTACCGAGATATAGCAAGCTAAAAACAACTGGAGCGACTTCTGATGGGATGGGATACCTGCTGCATTTTCTGGTGGCCTGGTATCCCATTCTGAATTTTTGGATTTTCTCGACTCATTTTTTGCATGTGCCTCGGAAATGGTTGGTCCTAGCAAAAAGTTGCCAGGGCCAATGTTGATGGGTTGGGTATGGGCTATCGATTGGACACATACCCCTCCCCGCCACTGCCCCCTTTGTCATAGTCTTTTAGGTTCTAGGTATCAACCAAAGCTTACCTGATTTAACTTGTAACTTAATGATGATCAGACCTGAAAGATGAAGAAGTTTCCAGTGCCTGGACTATGTGTCCAGAATAAAACATAGTCTTTTGGGTATTTTTGTATCTTTTATTGATTTATCATAATATGCTTAAAACCAACAAAGTACAGTTGTGTACAGTAATTGAATGTTTAAATTAACAAAATAAAAACATATTCTTGAAAGTGGCTTAAGGCCAAGTGTTGATGAATAAGTAAGTAGTAAGCACGAAGAACATGCGCCTTATGAAGACGGTGGGGAAGTGCTGCAGAGTCAATCGACGAATGCTTGGTGCTTGGAACCAGGGATTCTTAGATGTTTTCTTTCGATGATCTGGATGGTTAAGAACGAAGAACACCCCTGAGGAAGAGAAAGAAAAAGAAAGAAAGTTCATGGTTAGTATGAGTTGCTTGATTAAGTTTGTTTTGGAACTTACTTGCAAAGAACAGGATCTAAGGCTGCAAACAGCTTCGATTTGGGTGAGTCATCTGGAAGTACAGTGAAAGCTCCTACTACGGACAACTCACATAACCGGACAATTTCTTACGCTCGTGGATCTTGAATTGAAGTTCCAAACATTCCCATGGATGGACAACAACGGACAAAAGTGCTGCGACCGTCGCTGGCTGCCTAAGGGGGCTTTCACTGTACTGCTTCGGAGATGTTGGGCACATTTTGGACAGTTTTGGATGTTTTCTTTCGATGGTCTTAGTGGTTGAGAACGAAGAAGACCCCTGAGGAAGAGAAAGAAAAGAAAGAAAATTCATGGTTAGTATGAGTTCCCTGATTAAGTTTGTTTTGGAACTTACCTGCAAAGAACAGGATCTAAGGCCGAAAACAGTTTCTATTTGGGATAAGTCACAGTACTGCTTCGGGGATGTTTCCTTTCGTGTGGGCAAACTTGGGGCAGTCTACGATCTGTGATGCGCTGCCTATGCTGAAAAGGTTGGAACAATTAGTTAATTTTACTTGTGAAAGGTAGCCTTATGAAGGAAGAATGCAGTATCTATCTTCTATCTAGCTATGAAAATCTTACACAAATGGTTGCTGTCCTCTGTGTTGATTGTAACGCAGGTTCGCTGTTCAGGTCTCTCTGTGTTGGATCATAAAGCAATTGGCTGTGTTCTTTAGCACTAATCTTGGTTAGACTTACATACGACCAACCTCTTCTGACCTGGCCTAGATCATAAATGCTCTAAACAAGTGTTCTGTTTGAACCAGACAGTCTTTAAAAATCTCCTTCTAAGATGGCCAAACCTACAATCAAAGTAATTCTCAGCAAAACACCAGGCCACCAGAAATTCAGAAAAAGCAACAGGCATACCAATTTTCAGCCTGGACGATATGCAACGATTTTTGCATGCCCAATGATCATGACACATTCAAGAATCGTTGCATATCGTCCGGGCTGAAAATTGGTATACCTCCTGCTTTTTTCTGCATATCTGGTGGCCTGGTGTTTTGCCAAGATTTTGAATGAAAATTTGGATTTTGTCCCGCTCTGGTTGGGCAAACTAGTACGGTCGGCGGTATCTTAGGCGGTACAGAGGATGGTGCTTCCAGCGGTATGTCAGGCGGGATGATCAGCGGTACAGATGGCGGTATAAGTGGCGTATGGTGGCGGTATGTGGCCCAGTAGGTGCGGCGGCCTGTGGGCTATATAGTAGGTGATATGCAAGGCGGTATGTGGAGCGGGACGGGAGCGGTACGATGTCCAACAAACCCAATTTCCCATACAAATCCTGGTGGGACACCATGCCACCAGAAATTTTAGTAGGGGGTCGGTTCATATGTATGCAATTTTCTGCTACCTATATCTCGAGAATGGTGCGTCCTACAATAAAATTGATCAGGCCGAATTTGTAGCTCATGACTTGGCATAGATGATGTCATCTACAAGTTTACAAATTTACCGTTATTTCTGTATGATTTTGACAAAATAAAGGACTTTCGATGCTAAATTGGGTTAATTTCTCGCTTAAACAATAATTTAACGATGTGAAAAGTTATGTAGGCTGGTGCCGACGTTCAGAGCAACAATTCAGAGGGAAGTTCATTCGTCTGCAACGTGAAATTCCCCATGACTCACGCCACGGAAACATGTTTGACGCGAAAATTCCACTAGTCTTTGAAAATTACACAGAAATAACGGTAAACTTGTCATTTTTTCCAAGTCAATCATTTAGATCAAGTTATAAGCTACTAGATGGCCCTTGGTCATTTTGCCCATTACCCCCTACTAACACTTTTGTCAGCCTGGTTCCAGCCGGATTTGCATTTGTTTTTGGCAGGCAGGAAATTCCACTCTTTCTGGTACATTGAGTGCTGATAAATGTAACAAAGTAAAAGAAACCCCCAAATACAGCTCAATAGTTTCAATCTTTATTAGATCCATCTTACAAGTGTTTGAAGATAGAATTCTTAACATACTTAAAAGGTAATCCTCGGTTGCGTTTGGAATGAGATTTCAACATGATCTTATCCTGTGTGAACTCGGGTAGCTTCTGTTGGTTCATCTCGGTCTCGACAAATATATCGAAACTACACAAGGTGCGCACCATTTGAGACAATAACAATGTTGACTTGCTTTTCAATTGAGACTGTGTCAGAGAATTTGTCCAGTACTCCATGTCTTTGATTGCGGCATCTCTCGAAGCATTTGTCTTACTCTCAGACGACACAGCAAATGCCCAAAGCGGCGACTTTGTTGGGAAATTGGGCGAAATGCTTACAAAACACTCAAGTTTCGTAGAACCCCTGGTAATAACCGCTCGATAGAGAAGGTTACCTGGGAGGACAAACTTCTTTTGATTCAGGACGTGATTGGAATTCTTCTGCATGTACTCCTCCCACGTTATTGGTGCCCATTGGGTGATGCTGCTGCAAAGTGATACGTTGATGAAATTGAACTTCTTCATGTAGATGTCGACGCTTTTGTTCTCCAGCTGGAAGAGCTGCTTGTACAGATTCAAGCGGGAGCTCCATTGCAGTTTGATTTTCTTTACAATTTCACCCACGGAAATGTCCCGATGCGAGTCTGCCAACTGTTTCGTCACGTCTGTTGATCGTGGAAGCTCCACAAAATCCAAGCCGCATAATTTCTGAGCCCACTTGTAGGGCTTTCCATACCTATTCTCTTCAAAGCGCAACAGGCACTCTTGCTCGTCAGTTTTGAGCTCATGCAGTTGATATTTACATTTCAGCGATGGGTTTGTGTCGCCCGAGTCGGCTTCGTACAAGTAATTGAGTATATTCTCCGACGATATGACATCAGTCATCGGCAAGTTTTCCATATGCAAGTTCGAGGCTGCGGTGACAAAGCCTAATGATGGAAAGTACCGCATCTCAATTGAAATGTAACCTTTCGGCTCTTCGCATCTGCCTATGGAGAACTTTATGAACAGAGGGAAAGGCTCGAAGTCCATCTTTTTATTTTTATCCTTTAAATCTGATTTATTGACATATTTACTGCGTTTCGCATCGACTTCTTCTGTATCGGAATTCGCATCGTATTCCGGGAAGACGTCCTCTCCCTTGGCCGTTTCATATTGACGGACATCATCTTCGGTGCCTTCCACTGAGACATTTAAAGACGGGCAAAATGTTTGAGCAAATGATGACAGTTTCATATAGAGCATGTAAAGTGATTGTGGCAGAAGTTTTGCTATTCCATTCACTTCCCATTCCTTTTCAATATCGAGTCCCAAAATTGATTGCAGTCTTTTGGTTGCTTTGAGAAGCGTTGTCAGCGACGGTCCAAATGATTCTAACCTCTCATTTGTACTTGCGATTTTCTTTATCTCTGTCTCCTTGCGATACACCAGATCCTCACAAAGAAGCGACAACTCCTTTCTTTGTTGCAACTCCCACTCCAACATTGCCAACCGTTTTATGTGTTCCGACACTTTGGTTGCCTCTGGTCTTGAAATCGAAAGTGGCGCTTTCTCATAGAACTCCTCTTCTGGAACTAGATTTATGTACTCATCACAACTGGTAAATTGATAGCAACGTTGTATTTCTTTCTTCAGGTAACTGATTTCATAGAGGAGGTTTTGAAGATGCAGTCTGTTATTGTCGACACGAAGTTTTTCCTTCTGCAGCACTTCACGGCCGGTACGAATGCGGTACTTCTCCAAGCGATTCACTTTTTTCAGCAACACAATCATGAGTGATGCTTCGTTACGTTTTGCTTTCAGTTCTGCCGCAGATTTACTGGACTTGTCCTTTTTCAGCTTGAGCACTTGTTCGAATATCGAGCCCAACTCGGCGTACTTTCTTTTGCATAAGTTAGTGTCCCAGGACGTGTCACGTTTTTCCACTTCTTTCTCTTCATATTTCACACTGTATGTGTCGTTCATGTGTGCTTTTGTTAGACCATCCATTTTTATTGAGTTTTTGTGCATTTGAGGAAGAATTAAACGAGGGCAATATAAGTGGGAATTTGAGAGCCGGACACACTTGAGAGATGGATGAAAAAAATTCCAGCGAATATCTTACTATGGATGTATGCTTTTGCTTGCTTATTTGTCTAAAATGAGAAGGAAATTTAGTTAAAGAGACTGAAATAATTGGTAACAAATGAAATACAAAATACTTACCCCGTCAAACCGACTCAAAGAAACCGACACAAAATGGTTTCAGACAGATGTCAGAGGAATTGATAAGTCACAATAGCGATTCAGTGTCATGTGTCACTCATGTGGCTATTGTGATGTAACACGTCTGACTATAGGGTGTATTCGTTGGCTTTTAAGATTTTTCTAAGGCACTATTTTAGATATTGGGAATGGGGAATACATAGATTAAACATATTATTAGGCATGTTTTATTGAGAAGCTCAGTATTGATTCTCAAACAAATTACTGACGTTATTTTTTTGTTTCAAAAGTTGGTATGTGCGCTTACGTTCATGGCATTACATGTCAAATCACTGTCAATTGTAAACAACAGTAAACAACATTCTGAAAAGCATATCACAAAAGCGACCAACTAACAAAAATAATGGATAGCCAAACGAAAGAGGTAAGTATTCGCGAAATAATTTGCAAATTTTTTAGAAAATAAAATAATAAAACCTATCGATGATCAGATTTTACTAACATTATTAGAATCATCAAGCGATGAGGATGAGGATTATCCAGTCTTTGAGGAATATCTCGTTAGCTCAGATGATTCAGCATCAAAAGAAGATATTCATGCAAAGGTACAAGATTTTATGGACACAATCGAGGACTACAGCGAGGTGGACTTTAAGTCCCATTTAAGATTGGATCGATCAACCGTAGAACGTTTAGTATGTACGGAGAAGTAGATGTCTTTGCTTTGTACGCGATTCGAAAATTGAAATGTTCTCTTTTTCCTCCATAGCAGAATACTCTTTATCTGAATTTTGTCCAAAGACGCAACATGGAGGCAGAACCAAAATTGGAGCAAAGAAAGAGGTTTACATGTACGTATGGTACATTTGTCACATCTTAACTTTCAAGCAATTAGGAAACTTGTTCGGCGTTCCAAAATCCTCGGCCTGGATTGCAGTTGGTCGTGTCAGCAGCTGGCTCGTAACGCAAGTGAATTTGTACATAAAATGGCCCCAAGGAAGTACTATCGCAGAAAATTGCCAGAAATTCGAAGCCAAAAAGAAACTACCGGGTGTAATTGGTGCTATAGATTGCACACATATTGATATAAAAGCTCCAAAGTTAAACAAAGAGTGTTACTACAATCGGAAACAAAACTTTACAATCATTTTGCAAGCCGTTGTTGATGCCGAAAAAAAGTTCATCGACATATGTGTCGGCGAACCGGGATCTCTGCATGACGGTAGAGTTTTAAGGAGGTCTGCATTGTACAAAAGAGCACACACCAATTACACTCGCTTATTTAGTTCAAACACATTCATTTTGGGTGATTCCGCGTATCCTGCTATGAACTGGCTAGTGACGCCTTATAAGGATGACGGCCAACTAACAGATCAACAAAGATCTTTTAATTGTCTACACTCAGCAACAAGAATGGTAGTTGAACACGCATTCGGCTTACTGAAAGGGAGATTTAGAAGGATAAATAAATTCACTGAACAACGAAGTCTTCAATCAGTACAGAAAATTATAGCGAGTGCTTGTATTTTGCATAATATATGCATAATCAATAATGATCAGTACACCATAACTGATCCTTTAGAAATTCCTTCTTCGTCTCCTGAGCACAACGAGGATTCCGAGAACTATACTCATGCAAATCGCCGTCAACTTTTGTTTGACTACCTATGTGAAAAATGTATAATTTAAGAATAATAAACATTTTTCTTAATTTTTAGTCCATTTATTATATGTTCCGTCTAATTTTGGGCGCCTTTATTGAGCCTTCGCCTTCTGGTCTTCTTCCCATCGTTTGGCAACCGCTTCCTGCTCCCGTTCCTTGTACGTAGTTCCAGGTGAAGAAGAGACGAGACAGACTATCTGAGACTGTGTCAAACAATTTGCCCAGAACTAGAAGGAGAAGGAGTCATCTTACTCTCAGACGACACGGCAAACAAAAAATTCGGGGTTTACAAACTTTCAAGTTTCGTAGAGGATCTAATTATAATAACTTGATAGAGAATATTCCCTGGGAGCGCGAACTTTTTTTTATTCAGGACGTGATTGGAATTCTTCTGCAAGTATCCTCCTCATACATATGTTTCATCTTCCACCATGTAAGGGAAATCTTGCTCTTTCCATCGCAGAGCCATGGACAATTACATAAGCCTTTGAAAAAGTCCTTGGAATCTGCGAGAGAGAGGCTTTGCAAGCGATTTGTGATGAGGAGGAGGAAGATTCAACTACGAACTGTAAAGACTAATCAGCGGCATGGCCCTAGACAGGCGTCTACTGGCGATGATGATGCTCACGAAGCAGAGAACGTCTATGGTGGCGTACTCAAGTGTAGAACCAACCTGGTTTGTACAGTTGGAAGGAGCTATTTTATTAGGCTGGGTGCACGGGATATCTGGCTCAGTCTGAGCTCCTGTAAAGTTTTAAATCGATGGAATAAAATACTGATTCAATAAGGTCGTTTATTTCGATTTAACTTAAACAAAAAAACAGAAACAATTATGTATTTGCATCTTACATAGAACTTGAGAAATGCTTCCTCAAGATTGCACTGAAGCAATGCACTCATCTATTGCGATCACATTGAACGAAGAAAAATGAACCAGCTTAACAATTCAAAATAAATTAAAAGTCTCAGATAAATTAAATACTAATCATTTTACAGCTCTATAACAAACTCTTTCTTTTTTATGTATATTAATGGTTGTATGTGTGTGTGTATATATATATAATTCTCATCAATGCAAATATGATACATAAGTATATTTAATTTCTTTTGCTTTATAATTAAATATGATTTATATTTTATTTGTCACTTTAATGCTTAACATTTAATGTATTCTACCTTCACGTTTCCTCTTTTGTGTTTGTTCTCAAATCGCAACGTGTCATGGATTTGGTTGAATCTTGGTTTTTTTTTCTTGTATTCTACTGGTTAAGGAACTTTCTATCATTTTACTGGGTTATCATTTCTTTTCGAAGGACATAGCCAATTCGATTGTAAAAACAAAAAAAAAAAAAAACAAAACCAAACGAATAACTGAGTGTTCAATTGTATCAAATTTTTGTTTGTTTGTCTCTCTGTTGCGTATTTATTTATGAAAATATTTGTCTTCTCTCTTTTTCTGTCTATACCGTGTAAATGGGTGATGTATGTTTTTAATGTTTACTTCACAAGAACAAGGTGGCTCTTTTGTACTTTATATATGTATATATATATATAGATTTGTTTTCTTTTGTTACTCTCTTCATTATTCATCACTTTGTTTTTGTGTAGCGAAAATATATATGTATGTATGTATAATTATTTGTATTTTAGTTTAATGTTTCACATAAAATGTTGGTAATTCTAACTTTGGCTGGTGTTTTGGTTTTCCTAATTTGTATTTGTTTATGCTTATATATTCTTTACGTGATTACCTCTACAATATTAATTTAAATCTGAACTTTTACGACAGCAATATTTATGTACTTCTGCTCGTTAATTACTTTGGTTTTTCTCTTCTGATTGAACAACAACCTCCTTATTTTTACCACTCACTAAACAACAAAGGAACTTAACAGAACGATGATTTTGCTAATATTTGGATGGTTGCAAAAAAAAAGACAAAAACAATTACAATCTTATACGCTCTTGTATGCATCACTGTGACAAGTCACAAGAGCAGCATACATAGTTTCATTATGTACAACCCTCTCAGGAAGCCGCCTCTAAGCTAAGCTTGTGATTTGTGTAAAATTCATCAGATTTTTCAGAAACAACAACTTCCATCAGCGAAGAGGAAGGTCTCACACACTGACTGACCAATTGCCTAAAACGACACTGACCTGATTCGATCGATTACATATACGGTATGGCTTTGGCTACATAACATTTTTCATAACAAAATCTATGTGTGTAATTCTAACTTAAAGTCATTCTATATCAAGGAGAAATGCTATCATTTAATGCGATATAATATACAAACTCGATGCGCAATTATTTCTTTCGTCTATTTTAATTTAACACATATTTTTGTTTGTTCATATGTACAGTACAACAGTTGACTTGGTGATGGGGGCCCTCTTAAAAGGGGGCGTTCGCATGTGTTTTGTTCATCTCCCGTTTGTGGTGGAAGCTAAAGCATCAAATCAAAGAAAAAAAAAAAGGAATTTCACGAGAATAGAGGTGCTTATGTCCTTATTCTAGTACAAAACAATTTTTTTTCTTCTTATTATTTTTGTTTCTTTTGTAGATCTGTTTACAATTTTTTTTTGGATTGCAGTGCCTTATATATGCGCCTGGGTGCATGCAATCGTTAAATACAAGGAGTTTTTGTTTTACTTTTATTTTATTCGCCTTCGCGGCTCAGATGTGGAGTTTAGTATGTTGGTTGCTGATAGTCACCGGGTCCTGGAAAAAGAACGTAGGAGAAAATTTGTCATGAGGATTCGGGTTAAGGATTTCAAAGCGACATATCGACGCCTCATGCAGACACAGACCTCCGTCAATGAACTCATACTCTCACCACCGGTGAACGCGGAGATCGTGCGAGACTCACATGCCAAGAATGGATTCACTAGAAGTCCGTACAATTGCCGTACAAAAGTCCAAACACAGCGAGCCGTCAATGTTGCGAATGTTGGAATTGGGATGGACGCGGTTTAAATGGGTCTAGCAGTGGATGGGGGTAAAGCAAAGCTTATATATGCTGTCCTTAAAGAAAGGCCTTATTGTATATCGATGTCTTGGACAGAGCATCACAATGGGAAGCTGTAATTTATTTAAGCACTTCTTCTGCCTCGGCTCCACGGTATGCATTACAAACAACAGCAGTATCAACCAACGGCTGTTTCCACTGCTGAGTAATAGAGCCGTCTCTCAAAGGATCGAGTTGACTTGGTTAATGCAAGACACTGATAATCCCAGTCCAGCTGTACACCACGGAGGTATGGACAATCCCAAAAGCGGATGACGAAGTTCTTGGTCTCTTGGAGTTAAGTGCGATCTGATCTGAGTTAGTGCGATCTTTGGTCCTGTTTGCATTTTTTCTAACCACGAATTGTACAGGATGTACAGGGACACGGGCATGGGCCACATGGACCGCAGCTCCAGCCCCTTAACTTCGAACCTATGGGACAACACAACAGAGAACGCCTAAGGCTAAGATAGTGGCGTCACCACGTGGCGAAGGACCTCAATCAACGCGGAGAGTCAGAGCGGAGATAGCTTGTTGAAGAGGCTTGTTGGTTGAGGTCTAGGTTCACGCCGGCGCCAAATAAAGAATAAGATATGAAGTGGCGATTCCATTTCGAAAATTGTCTCATCCAAATCTAGTCACGATTGGCATACATGCCTTCAGAATGATTCTCCCTTCTAAAAACTTCTTCACACGTTGTTGTGCGTTCACACATCTTCAGCTTCTGTGCTGACTAAGAAGTCTACTTCTTGGACAGCATGGGTAAGCTGAGTGGTGTGCCATGACGTGACATAAGGCGATATGGCCTTATCACGTATTCACAATGAGACATAAGGCCTTATGTCACTTTGCAAAAGCGTCATAACGCCATTATCGCCCCTTTTTTGGTACGCTTGAATATATGGCCTTATGCCGTTGCACCAATCTAATCATTGCCTTGCAATGGGGCATCTTTCATAGCACAAACTATTCCTAAGAGCGCCTGGTGACTGGTCTTCACTCCAGTCACTTGTGCTTATGGCTATATGACACTGGCAAGACATGCCACTCTTTTCAAATGTAAGCCAAAACTAGCAATCTGGGGAACATTTTATCACCAGTCTCAAGGTTTGAACTAATAAATCCCATTCGTTCTGTATACAAAACTGAGGTATGCAGGGCGCCGCAAAGGGGCTCTCCTTTATACGGAAAAAGTCTATAAAATTCAAATCGTGTCGGGGCGTAGTGGATTTCTGCGACAACTCCTTCCTTGGGAGCCTTGGTTTTATTACCGAGACGACGGACGGACGTATATTCAAGGCTGGACGTCTATCGAGTCAATGACAGCTGTCGGGAGTGTACAACTGTCTCGAGAAAGCTTCTCAAACTTCGTCATTACTTCACTCGTGAGAGAGCAGGGGCAAGACAAGACTGATTGCTGTAGAAGCGCAAGGCATCTAAAGTGGCCCATACACAGAACACTTCTGTCGGTGCCGGTGTGTGGGACAGCACGCGCTACGAATTTTTTGGTGTTTTAAAATGTTCACACACCAAAGTGTGCAGTCTATTGGCCACTTTATGCTCTCATGGTGTTACCTTCCAATGACTTTTAACTTCAAACACAAGCAAATACAGACCGTCATTGTGCTACCATCTTAATTTTTGTATAAAAATGAGAGCGATTCGTCATCAAATGTTACAATGCGAAGCAGCTGATAAAATTGGAATGTCAAGTTTGTCTGAAGGACTACCTACGTAAACGGAAGCACCAACGCAGATTTATGATTCTCTCAAATTAGACTCATACGAAGATAGGTAGGCGCTGTTTCTTCTTTTTCCTCATCTCTACTTTATCAAGAGAAAGTATGTAGCATAGGAGCATGCAGAGAAGAATGTGTGAACTTTACCGGAACCTTAAATAATTTCATTTACATGCTCTACGTAAGTCAATGTCGTTCGTTCGAATGCCGCTTCAGTACCAACTAAACATAATCACAATTATGATAAGATGACCTTGGATAAGTGACCCACTTCACCCGCCGGCTGGGTTCTTGGAACAAAACATTGCCCTGCGACTGAGAACGAACGTGTCATAAACCACACGCTTGAGCACTGATGTGTTGATAGCAAGTTTTTATTGCATAACCGCCTCATCTCCAATAATTAGGCTCTTGTATGCATTTGGATCTCGACAAGATAAAACGAAAATATTTGCTCAGCGATGAGAAAGTGTGAGTTCAACTAGGTGGGAAAGTGAAATTGGGGGATGACGTACGCACGAGTGTGCGGACGTGTTTATAACTTACCTTGTGGCTGCTGCTGTTGTCCACTAAACGGAGACTGACTGTATTGATCTGTTTCATTCTCCATTGGATAGCTTGTGTACTGTGTGGCCGCTGGATCCGACTCGAACGTGGATGCAAATGCGGCATCGGCTCCGATTTGGAATCGCTTGTAGGCCAAAAATGCACACGCACCCTAAAAGAACGAACATTTTGAACTTGAAGACGATTGCAAACACATCGTAAAGATACCATACCCATGTGAACATTGAGAAGAACGAAAAGACGATGGCAGCTTCGACGCTACTTACACCCTCGCCATTTGGTGGGTCTGGAGCGGAACTCCATTGCGACCATAGGTAGATGAATGCGATGAAGTACAAGAATGCCCAGAAACCTAAAACCATCGAATCATCATAAGCACTTGTCAAAGGTTCACGTGCATTGCTTTACCAGAGAATCCCAAATCGCCGAGCACGTAGTGCTTTCTGCTCTTCACCGAAGACATTTGCTCAAAGAGATACTCGCCAGCGATGAACGCCATCGAAGCGAGGAAGCCAAACACGCCAATGGTCGTTCCGTATTTACATGCCATTGCATCGTTACTGTAGAGGCAGACATCTTTTCCGTTCTCCTCGCGCCACCCCTTCGAGGATATACAACTGAAGACAACTATGGAGAAAAACTGCAAATACAGGATTAATGAATAAATTTGTTTCAAAATTAAAACGGAGAATAAGGCAGTCTGGCAAGCTAAATAACTAGATGAGATCACATTCCTATGAGATGATTACATGCTTGTTGCACGGTGGCTTGGTGGTGCGACGAGAGCACACAAACCGAACCGACAAGGACGAAATTGTAATGGAATATTGATTTTATACGAGTGGAGACGCAGTCAACAGAAAATTGCTCGTAAACGTTCTTTATTTCCTTTCTTTTTGCCATGAGTACGTACACTCCCTTGGAAAGTTGTTTGTGCGCGAAGGCGAGCTTAGATAAACACAGCTAAGGATCTCTCTGCGTGGCCTTGTCCTGTAATCCAGATGAGGAGGCCAACCAAAATGAAGTATGCACTATTCATCACTTTTATGGTGCACGAGGCAGCCATTAAATTGCATTGACATTCCTCTAACAACGTCCCTGACATGATTGGCATTTTTCTTTCTTTTCCATCTAAAAATGCTCGTTTGTCGCGTGGGATTTTGTACTCGTGCCCTGGCTTTGAAAATGGAGTGCATTCCTTTTCTTTTCCGATGGCTATGCCGTCACTCTGGATGGATGGAGTCCCAGGAGTGCAGGAGTTTGTTTCGTGGTCAGGATTTGACATCCCTGATGTTTGACTGACCCTGAATTAACAAAAGTTAAAATTTTGGAAAACTGACTAAAGAAGGCATTCTGTTGTACGTACGCTTGCCCAGATTTTACTCTTTACTTATCAGGTCATGGATGTCATGAGCCTTCATCTCAACGAATCGAGGAGACTAACTCTCTGAGTTACTCTGTTACAGAGTTAGTTTTGCCATCGTTCAACTACAGAAAATACTGTGGCCGTTAATGTCGAAGTGATGAAGGCGATCCCAACTCTATTGATTTCACTGCGGGCAAATCACATTTGGGCACCCTATCACGTATCTTCCAATTGGATTTGTATATCCACCCCACAGCCTGCTTCAGTAACAAATTCCCATCGTTTTCACGCAAGTGTGTTTCCGTGGATTTCCAAGTTGGAGCCTGGTAGCCGTGGTTCTTGGCTACCAGGCTTTGATGAGCAGCATGCAACAGACTTCCCTCGAATTGAAACATCCTCAGAAAACAAACATAAGCCACTGAACGAAGTTCTCGATGAATGCAGACCCATCGAAGATTGCATGTTTGGAGACCACCGCTGTACAGTTCTTATTGGACTCAGGCAGAACTTGATTCTTCGGAACTACTCACAAAATGCAAACCCAGTCGGTCACATATTAACCAACACATTAGACTAGCCGATCATTCTCTAGACGATCGTGCATAACTCAACACCAAAGGCGACAACAGCAAATGCACTATCATTCCACAAATCGGTACAACTGCTTACATATGCCGATGACATTGTTCGATCAATGGAACAACACG
Source organism: Eristalis tenax (assembly GCA_905231855.2). Taxonomy (NCBI): domain Eukaryota; kingdom Metazoa; phylum Arthropoda; class Insecta; order Diptera; family Syrphidae; genus Eristalis; species Eristalis tenax. The sequence continues at coordinate 3,039,849 of HG993125.1, forward strand.
GCGGGCTGTGAAAGGGTCTTATGTGAGTATAGGAAAGGAAGCGGCTAGAATGAGATTTGCGGTGAATGAGGGTACGACAAAGTACGATGATGTCTTGGACAGAGCGTCAATGAAGAAAGACTGGGTAGACCAGGCTCCGTAGTGATCACAATCAATGACAGGAAGGATCACCCTGGCCAGTTGCGGTGTGCTTCGAATTGAGGAATAAAACAATCTCTGGAAGGACAAAGATATCCCTTCGCTTGTTAGTCCCAGTCCTGCTGTTTTGTAGCAGATCCTTGGTCGTTTCGAGAGCAAAGTGATTCGCATAATCTTTGTACGTGCTGATGTTTGGAGAAGGAGACTAAACAACGCACTGTATAGGTTGTACGGCGCCATGGATTTGGTCAAACGAGGTCGATCTCTGGTCGCAGATGACTAGGCCGTGCAGAGCGAAGGACACTAATGCTCCGGCCTGGAAATTTGTCGACTCCAACACCGACGTACACAGCTGCAAAGCGACCCTTGCGTAGCTGAATGAAAGCAGCACAAGACCATGCTGGATGGAGAGGCATGTTGGCTGAGATCCAGGTCCACCCCGGACTGTAGCGCCAGCCAAAGAAGAAGCAAAAAATGAGAGAGTTCATCATGATCTAATGAAACATATTCACCTCACTCTAGATTTGGAGCCCGCTGACCATAGAATGAAATGGAATTGTGTCCTTCAACATCACCGCTTAACACTTTTCATACAACATTCATTCTTCAGCGATGGGAAATATGTAGGAAGTGGAAATCCACATGTTACTGATAAAAGACCACTGCAGCCATCGGTCTGATGTGCAATTTGATCTAGTGATTTGATAATTGAAAGAGACTGGGACTGTGCGAGGAGGACTTGGGCCTTCACTGTGCGTGTTATTGATCTTCCACAAGTGGGGACTCTAGTCTTCTGCCTACTCCGGCCAAGATTTGAGAAGTTTTTCCCACACAGCAGTAATCTATGAGCATTATCAGTGAGTAGAAAGAGGTGGAACCGTGACCGTGGACGCACCAGTCCACTACTTTGAGAAGCTTTTTCCAGACAGCAGTACTCTATGAACATTGTCAGTGACTCGAAAGAGGTGGAACCTAGAATTATAAAAGTTGGTAAATTCCCTGATTGAATCTGGCACCCTCTGCGAAGGAGTCCACGCACCAGTCCACTACTCCACGGTGACTCACTTAAGTGATCAATGCTTCTTCGAAAATGAGGAGAAAGTTTTGTTTCGCTTTCAAATCGAAGATGTGGATGTCAGAAGACAAGATGTATGGTTCCAAGAGACGGCACGAGGAGACACGACTCGTGTTCGCTTTGTCTCAACTTCAGTGCGCCGCAGGAATCAAGGTACTCACGAGGGATCTCTAGGCCACTGGGCCTTCCGTCATCGGATCCAACTCATCAGGAGTTGGTCCAACCACCTCGCCCTGGGTCTGCCAAACTGTAGCCTGCCCGCTGGTGGTGATGAGAGGGACATAACATAGAACCATCCTTAGAACTCCTCCACCTGCATCAATGGGTTTCGCTTTATTACTAGAAATTCCCTGGACGAGTTAATTTTACGTTTTGGTGATGGGATCCGACCATCAAGGTCATGTGAGTTGATGCCGCTGGATCTCCTTTGTTGTCTATGCAAGCTCTTGACGCCTTGGAAGCGAAAGATCGTCGAGTTATAACCGTGTTACTGCCTGATATGTTCGCGAAAGAGAAATGTCAGAATTGAATGATGTTACGTATATCCATTCACGATGGCAAGCAACATTTTGAACAATTTCATTTAACTTATCGAAATCTAAATCTCGACCGAGATGAATCAGTGAGAGACGCCGTCAATTCTGATATGAAGTCTATTGTGTCAAAATTTGGCGATGACACGATCAATATTTCAAGGGAATCAATTGAACAAGGAATCCATGGGATCAAATGTCTAAGCCCCCAGCAGAAGAACATACAAGTAACACGAGCAAAAATAACGAAATGATATTATTTAAACCCACAACAGTTTCATTTTCTTGTGATTTCACTTGAACTGTTCATCCCTTGTGGCTCTGGGGATGTCACAATTAAAAGACAAAATATGTTCAAAGATCCACTTCGCCGATTGGGGGTTATTTCTTCTGTCGGAAACACAAAATGGAATGATTGCTAGTGGAGCAGCTTCGCAGATGAAGACACTGGCTTGAGGTTATGGCTTTTGCCTTTAGAAACACAAGGCTAGAGCGCTTCTCTTCCCACAAAGACAAGACAGTCTTGAATAAAGAGAGACGAAACCTCAATCAAACAGAAGTCATGACCACTACAATGTCTCAACTACACTAACCTCCCAAATTAGACAACAATGAAGATTAGATCTCCTGCTACCTCAATCTTCGACATTTTATCAAGCGAATCAAGCTCCTGAACAATTGACCATTGCGAGGGTTATGCAACGCATTGCATGGCACACATCAGCCACACTTTTTCCAGTGGCTCGACAATGAATTGACAGCAAAACAAAACACGCTACACACAAGCGACGAGTATGTAATTCCTATCTGCCTAGGCGTCCAAAATTAAATCACTTTCTCTTGCAAGATGAAAAATCGATTATTCAAACTGTGTGGGGAGGCGGGCTGGCGTCACTTCAGATTGACTGTAGTAACTGAAGCGTCCACAAACATGGAGTACCTTGGACACTCCCCGTGTTTATCGTGTAATTACCAAATCACTGTGTCCCTCCCCGCCCCCACTACCACAGTCGCGTCGGTCGTCACCCCATTCCAGTCCATCACGAATTTTGGTCTATATTTAGTCCATTCACGCTGCTCATTATGGATTCGTTAAAAAGGAGTGTAAAACGAGGAGGAAAGGACGTGGAGTGACAAAAGTGAAACAAAAAAACCGTGGTTGTATACAGCTTACACAAGTATGATCTCATGTTTTGTTGATTCAATTGCAATAGTGCACATAGTCTGCTCCAGCGTGACCTCCAAATGAATAATTCTCTGCGAATGCATTTTTTCCCATGAATACACTACTATAGTCCCCACTCTTACACACACTCGCTGTCGCCGTCTCCGTCTCACTCTCGTTCTCGTTCTCCGATTTCCGAGGTTAAATCTCTCTTAGAGTTTTCTTCTTGTTCTTCTAGTGGACGGATAGGTGGATGAAGTAGAAGAAGACTAAAGCTGCTCTTGATTTCTTCGTTTTTGAAGACATTTTTCAAAAATGCTGACCTACTTCTTTCATCAAGAATAATGTCTCCTACGAGAGCGGAATGATACCAGACTCGAGGGAGGAATAGGACACAGGGATTTTCTTTCAGTCGAGGTGACAGGGATGTTGCAAAATATTTTGGTCGCCTGGGGAATACTCCGTCAACGCAAAGTAAGAAGTTTCTTTTCTTATCTTTGGCATTGGAGCCATGATGGGGGACTCTCCAGGCATCACACCCGAAGATCCATCCATGCGCTGCTGCTGCTGCCAGTGGGTGGGCGAGTGGGAGTCTCTGTTTGGACTGTGCATTGAGGGATAATGTGAAAACTGCTTCCATTTCTTTACGAATGAACTTGTAAGTATCGACTGGCCTCTAGCACCACCACCATCAGCAAATTCCAGCATTCCTTAGCTCACTTCCAAAAATGAGATGGTGGTGGTGCTGCTGGTGATGGTGTTGGTCGGGTGGCAGGTGGGGGGTGGAGGGTGGTGTCAGAGATGGTGTTGAGCAATTATTGTGTACAACAGAATCAGGGTGGAAAATCGATAGATATACATTTTCAAGGTACAAAGCAAACAAATATACAAATACTAATCATAAATGAACGTACCCAGCACAAGAATCGCAGAATGACCTGTGGCCTTCTTGCAAAGGAGATTGGATCGAATGTCCCTCCGGCTTTGCCTCCGCCGTAGGCCCCACCATTGTTCATCATTGTTAGGTATTCGATTTTTCAAATTCCCGTTCGATTTGGAAAATTTCCCTTTCAAGGTTGCTCCTCGCAGTCACCGCGTCGGAGGAGGTGATTTATCTTTTCGCTCTAAATTTCTTTCTATCACAGATACACGATACACGTACCACCTCAGAAGGTGTCAATTAGATGAGTTTTTCTTTTTCACTTGGTCTGACTGATCGACTGTGTGTATGTATATTTTTTTTCGCCAGGTTCTTTGATTTCAAGTTCAGTGTCGCGTTTGGTGGTTTAGTGGAGTTACGCGAGAGACGGCTTGTAAACGCGATATCGAGTCAAAAATTGAACTGACAAGAGACGACGACAATTAATGTGGTTCTCGTGAGTTTGGTGAGTTGTGACACTTGGCCTCGCAGGGGTTGGGTGAGTTGAAAGTTGGCGCATTCGTTTTGACGAACTCGAGCTTTAGCAGCGCATTGTGGTGGAGAATGATAGTGTGTGGGAGAGAGAGAGAGAGAGAGAGCGAGAGGAAACAAAAGCTCAAGTGAAATGAATGATGAAGAAGTGCGCAGGGTGGTCAGGTGGCCCTGAACTTTTAGCATAGATAACAGATAGTCATTGAGGAGAAATATCGCAATCGGTTCAACGCCATTACGCTCATTTTCAAGAATATTTCAAAGAAACCACTCGGAACCTGTGTAACGATGTGAAATTGACAGGGTTTTTGCATATGAATGCGGCTGATGGGTGATGGGATTTCTTTCTGCACATCACTCATAATTAATGTCTTCGCAATTGTCTGCTGTTGCTGGACTTGAGGCGATGTTCGTTCGGGAACTCTCCAGTCGTTCTGGTCCATCTTGCATTTGGGACCTTTATCGAACATGTTTATTTCTAAATTTGTCGGTCTAGTCTGGACTGCGTAGCACCAGAAATTCCACGCAAGATGAGCGAAATGTTTGTTTTTTTTTTTCCAGTAAGTGTACCCATTGCCTGGTCCTCACTTTTGACATTACTGCCACAGAGGCAGACAAATGAAAGATGTGAAGCTTGTCAATAAGGACCCGAGGATTGTCTCCACTTTAAGTCATCGTAGTCTAACGAAAGCACTTTAGAAAGTACATAAGAGATAATGTTCACTGCAACAAAACCACTATCGTATCTACCCCCTTATGCGAAAACAAAATGGACTAAGCCAGAAGACGAAGTTGCTACTCTACAAGCAACTCATTCGGGCAATTATAGCGTATGGGTTCCCTGTGTGTCATATCATCTCCAAGACCAGCATGGAGAAGTTTTCGGTCTTCGAATGGAAGATACTCCGAGTATACACGGGTCTCACCTATGACAGAGACCGTCAGAAGTATCCCAGCAACAGGAGACCTTACGAAGAAGCTCGCATCATTCCCCTACAGCAATACTTGGTGACACTGTTCCAGAGGCAACTGCACGACATGTTTACGACGAGTTTAAGAAGCACGACTCCCGGACAACGATTCCTCAACGCATTGAATCTGCTCAACGGGCAGATATTCCCACGAACATCAACCAACAGGCTGAATCACTTCTATCAAAGAAGTGATAGTAGTCAGCATCGTGGCTAAATAGACTGCAACACCACCCCATCCCGAGAGGACCAACAATGAACACACGGACCGGAACACCCCGATGTCAAATTCATGGATCCACATTAAATTCATTTAAATATTTACGAAAAATTTTGTCAACACTGTAAGCTCTGTAAGCACTGTACATCCGTTGGGGAACTATTCTTGAGCCAACATCCTCTCATAGTTTAAGCTTTTAGCACATAAGATTAATTGGATAGTTTTTGCTCGAATAAGTTCAAATTCCAATTTCAACAAAACCACTTTATTTTCCGTATTATCAGCTTGACGAATGATAGGAGACTTGTCATGTATGCGCAGTGAACCAAAGTAGTCGCTAGCTGTTTGGACATCAACGCGAGAGCGCTGCAAATAATGAAATGTGACTTGCAAACGCCTGATTTACGACTGGGCAAGTTCGTCCAATTTCCTCATTTGTGGGGCTGGAAAGTCCTCTCTGGGGCGATCAGCGCAGCTGTAGTTGTCCAGTTTCGGGGACGGACATATCCAACTTACGTACCCCCTAGGGTCAGAGGTGGGGAAGGGGGCAACTAGTGCTAAGATCCATTGTAACACCCAAAGTCCACCACTGAACGACCACTCCAGTGACAGAGCTGTTAATTTGATCCCAAACGCAAAATTTGGACTGGATCTGATTCGAAAACCAGATAAAAGCATATTAAATTTGCTTTCACTGGGGTTCGAACCGCGGACCCCACTAACCAAGGGTAGTCACTTAACCAACTGAGCCCTCCAGTCGTCTACGGAGTACGAGGCCCTTAGTAGATCCTTTAAACGAGGTAAGTTGGAGATATCGTCCATCAGTGAGGAATATTGAAAGCCCTAAGCTGCAACAACATTGACCCCACTTGTCCTACATCCTAGACCTCATTTTCAAATCTTATCGTTCCGCAAGGAGCCTGTGTAGCGAATGCTATGTTCATGTACCTTCCTTTGAACGTCAACAGTTGTTCCCTTCGAAACCATTTCAAATCTGTAGCCTAGTTGTAAGTTTATTTTAACCTGTGGGCTAGGTCGTCTTGGACATGCTCCACTTAGACCCCAGATTCGGTCGCATCGAACTGTCTGTTTCCATCTCCCACCTGGGCTCCCCCTAATTCAGAGACCTTAGTACAGTCTTCCAAGCTTATGCATAATTAATCAAACAATTTCAATTTCGGCCTCGATCGAGAAATCCCCAAAAATGCACTTAACACACGGAAAAGTAAACAAGTTACTCATTCTCCTAAACTCCGTCCAGCTTCCGTGTGAGAACTTGTGCAAAAATCTGCAAACAACAAAAGATACGACACTTGAATGGAAGCCGTGCGTCAGAAGAAACAATCAGCTAAACTACGAGCAACTCCCGAAACCTGTGTTGGCCTTGCGACGGAACCTTGAGATCGTGTATTATACCAAGAACCATTGTTAATGCTCAATTGTACATTAGGAATGGTGATTTACAAAGAAAGCCCATGAATGGATTCTCCAGAAAAGAGAAGTGATCCGCTGAGTGTGTGACAAGGGGGATTTTTATGCCCGAAGATTATGCTTGCGGCGATTATCATATTTTAAACCGAAAATGGTGAGATTGGATTGGATTTCCTTACACTTTCGTGAGCGCTGTAACCGCACTCCCGAGCGATATACCACCTGTGGTTAGCTTGGCTTGGAAAGTTAATTTAAGCAGCAGCTGAAGCAGCCTCTGTGGCTTATCTCTTTTGGCAGTTATAAATAAGTGTATTTTATGCAATGGCCAATGCAATGAAGATCATGAACAATTAAGGTGCCGAATGGAACTGACGATCTTAACGAAAAATTCCGGTTGAATCGGCTCAGTTAACGTTACACGCCTGAACTGTGTCAGGGTCGTGAACGGTGCAAGAAGAACATCGATTTGACGGCTGAGCGAATTATTGAATGAAACCGGTTATCATCGCCGCCATCATCATCGTGATCAATGATCTGGCCAATCGATTAAAATCAATTCAGAACGGCAGTCTAACGACACCATGGTCTGACGTGCTAAAGTGCTTTCATTCGATCGAATCCGGACCCTAACCTTAGATCCGTGATTAATGCGAATTGGGATGTCTCATTCATCGGGAACGCGCTTCCGTGTCATTTCGCCACTTCGCCACTTAATGAAACCGTGTTAAAAAGCAACAAACCGGAAAACACTCCAGGTGCCATTCAAAATGCCGATAAATCAATAAGTCTTGTAAAGATACGAATGTTTGCCAAAAGACAATGATGTCTAGTTTGTAATAACAATGACGATCAAAAACCGGTACCAGAATGGATGGATGGATGCATGACTCTCAAAATATCGTGTGGAGGGCCAACTCTGTTGGCCGATCTTATAAAGTCGCTTTTCAATAACGTGTGGCACGTCATTTGGTGATCGTAAGCGTAAACCTTCGGACGGTCAACTCCAAAAACAATCAAACAACTTAATATTTCTTTCGGTTTGAAAGTCAGTCTACTTCAACGGTGGATGCTCGGCGGTGGGATCGTTTAAAATGGCAAATTGTAAGATCTTGAATCAGAGCTTGTTCGTTAATATTTTTTTTTTTTTTTTTGAGTTTTTTGTTTGACCCATGAGAAAGTGAAAGTGAGTCTGATGAAATGGAAGGTAGAAGGAATTAACTTTCCTCAAGTTGAAGGAAAATTTGTGTGAAAAGGCGTGCGAAGTGTTATTGACCTCAAGAGGCAACGTGACTTGATGAGTGTATAGTATTCTGCGGACGGTTTGAGGAAAATTGGTGGCGATTGAGTGCATTTAAATCGCTTGTTATATGAACATTTATATGAAATTCATTATGAATTAATTTGCTTTATGAATTGACAAAATGTTATCGTGGCATTTTTGCATTTTTAATACATAATTCATTTTTATACACACTTCCATGTCCGTCTCCGAGTGGTGATGCTAATTTGATTTTTGTGTTAATTTCGATGATGTTTGTGTGTGTGCCTGTGTGAAACTAACTGTAGAGGAATATTTAAAACAAGTTTGAGAAACGGTGTAATCGCACTTGCGCAACACACTGTGTACTGCATAAATGACTATATTCGCTTAAAAGATAACGAGAAACTCGTCTCATGATCGGCAGATCCTTGCAGTCTGCATTGTCGATGCTATAAATATCGCCCACAATTCATGTATGGTCTCTCTGTTGGTAATAAACTATCGCAAAGTAAACTTATATTGGTTTTTCCTACCGCCCGTCCAAATTTGTTTACCGTCCCCCACAGTTCGCTCCACCAAGAAGCACGTGCTAGTTGTAGCTGATGGTTTTACTAAATTTGTAAAGGTTTATTCAGTGAAAAACACTCGAAGGAGGAAAACCGCATCTTCGCGAACTTTTCTAGACCCAATCGAATCTTATCAGACAAATACAAATAAACATAAATTAGCGGATGTAGTGGTCCTCTTCGGAGGGCCATCCAGTCTCTATACACAAATTGTAGCAGCTGTGTTCGGGGGGAGAATGGAGTTTCACCGTGGGCGTTGGACTTCGCCAAGGGTGCGTCTTGTCGCCTGTCCTTTTCATTGTACATCGCAGCCGAGGCGAGGAATATCATATTGTTAGAGTTGGGGGTAAGTCATCTTCTTTTTGCAGATGACTTGGTGATCCTCACATCTTCCCTGGCGGAACTCCAGCGCGCACTCGATAGGCTTGTGGCCGTATGTGCTGACGCTGGAATGACAAATCGGAGGTTATGGCCATCTCCAGAACCCCTGTTCAATGCACTTTACAGATTAGTGGAGTCCCATTGAAGTTTAAGTATCCCGGGGTCTTTTTCACGAGTAATGAAAGGAGTAATGCTGAGGTTTCCTATAGGATTGGTCAAGATGCGTCAATTTTGAAACAGATTGGTACATCTGTAATCAGGAAGGCCGAGCTTGGTGTCAAAGCCAAGTTAGCAGTTTTTAACTCAGTATTTTTTCCAACTCTCACCTATGGTTACGAAATTTGGGTAATGACCGAAAGACTAAGAAGCTGCTGAGATGAGATTTAGCCGTGCTCTTGGGGAATTACTCGCCGAGATAGGGGGAGAAACACGGCAGTGCGCGAGGATCTCAACATTAAGGAGCTGCTTCTTCGAACCGAGAGGGCAATACTTCGGTGATTTGGTCACGTGGCACGAATGTCCCCTTCATCACGACTTCCGAGGCGGGCGTTGAATGCGATTCCATCAGGTAGGCGACCGCTTGGCAGACCCAGGACGAGTTGGTTGGACCAAGTCCAAAAACTCGCCTGGTTACGCTTGGGCATAAGTCGATGGCGGAGGATCGAGATGCCTGGAGGTCTCTCTCTCCCCGCTACCGCTTTAGTGGAGCATGCGGGTCAGAAGATGATGATGATGATGATAGTTTATGAATAGCACATGAAGTGGACTGCTGTTAATACCACAATATTCAGTTTCAACGGTGCTGTCATAAAAGGTGGCAGAAACTTCTCTCGCATGAAGCTTGTAGTCCTGCCTGAGTCTAAGGGTGTTGTAAGGGTAATTACAAATTTCGTATGATCTTTGGCGACCTGTACAACACATCTCTCTCAAAATAACTTGGTGTCGCGCATAGTTGCTGTTGAAAATTTCTGTCGTGGTTCTTGTTAATGTCTCCCTCGCGTACTTTAGTACCGACTTCGTCTTGAAGGACCAACACTGGATTATTGTTGGAACAGTTCTTGGCGATGTGTCCCCGATTGCTCAGATCCTCAGATTCGGACCAGTAGCAGGTGTAAAGCTTGCGGGTCGTTCGATAGGGATATGAATGATTGTGTTTTGCAGATTACCCTTAATTTTTGCCCCGATTATAAGCCTGAGATGTACTTGGGCTAGGTGGTAAACAGTCACGACTGTTTTGCTTGAACTGTTCGTACTTCCGTAGCGCGTGCCTTTTCTGCTCGATGTTGTTGGCGCTGTAAAGAATACTTTTGTTGACCTCGATCTCAGGAATGCCTTTGATGACAAACTGAATCAAATATTCCTCTTCCACAGGATTAGGTGACGCGATTTCTTGCGTCGGCAATATGCAAGTCGCTTCGCTTTTTTCTTGCATTGAATTCACTGAAAATGTCTGCCTTTGTAACCACACATCCAGTCGGGCAATTTAACAGATCGTACAAACAATCGTGCCGTACCACCGAGGAGTCTCTTCGCAAATATCAACTTTGACCAACCATCTAATTGAAGAATTTCAGCGTATTCATTGAAATGATCAATCCGAAGATTTATTGGGAAGCTATGCTAAAGGTTGCAGAATGTCCTCAATATCTCTAAAATTGTGCTTAACTTGCAGCCTTTGACTGTGGTCTGTGTCCTCCTGTGATTTCTTCTTACATGCCTCCCGAAGTGAGTTGAGTTGACATGTCAGTTATCCTCCAGCTCGGATTCGTTTTCGTCTGATGATGCTGCGATGATGTATCTCTCGGCAGTAGAGGCAGAAAGGGACAAATTGAAAGAATACTTTCGAGAATGGATGATATAATGCTTCCTGGGCCCACGTGGATCTCTGAGGAATACCTTCAGATTCTCCTTCTTCCGGGTTGGACCTGGGCCTCTGCTAGCTCCCTGATCGTACGATCAATGCCTCTCCAGCTAATGTGTTGCGTTGTCCCACAGGGTCGGGATCGATGACGGCTTAGTCGAATTTATTAAGAACTAACAATGTGCCCGATTGGAATTTTCCATCGGATCTTGTCCAGCATCTGCTCTGCCACTGTCGAGCTCTCCAGAATCGGCGCTGGGCCAAAGATTCTTCACAGAGACTGTGGACATAGCAAATGCAGATATATCGGATCTCCTAAGAATCGTAAAGAGCACGGGGTGGTCTAACCTAAAATACTAGCTTGTGGCCATGGGCGCCGTGGGGCTAGCCATTGCCCCATCGATTCCCCAGCGTTGGACTTGGCATTTTGGATTCAATCCGACGACAAGAGCAATTTTCGTATTTTATGGTTCGACTTCACTTCATTTATTCACTGCACCTCAGTCCCCTCTATTACCCTCCAAAGATGATTACCACGCGCAACTTAAGTCCCAGGCCCACCTCAGACTATAGCGTCCATTATTGTTAAAGCTCTTCTTCTGCTGCTATTTGGAAACTGCTGATTCTACAATCCGTGCTCGAGAACGAACCAAGTCAACTTATTTTCCATCACTCGGCAGAAAAGGCAAAGAAGAGAGATCTCATCCGATCGTTGATTACATTGGCATGCATTCAATGATGTCTAATGCCGTGAAATCCTAGCATCGAATGGATGTTTATACAAATCGCCGGGGTGTGCGATTCAATGTACAGTGAATAGCATTTTCTCCTCTGTGACTTATCTCGGAATAAACAATATCACGAGTCAGACAAGCGACATTATTGTTCGTTGAGTAGCGTCGTACGCCTTCTGACTCAACTCAGCTCGTGTTCGCAATTGCATGCTTCTGCCCTGCGTTGTCTGGCGGTAATTTTACCCATTCATTAAGTGGGTAATTCGGGGATTTAAATAACAATGACTTCCTTGTCCATCTTCTCAGTACATTGCATATCCAGAGTGTCATTGTTTAAAGCAGCACTATGCAGTGTCGTACGCCTTTGATTTTATTGACAAATACATCGGTTTGCACTTTCTGGTGAGAGAATATTCTGTGTTCCCGTAGAGTGTCTGTTCGCTCTGCGTGAGAATCGAATCTGTTACTCAATAAATTGTTCCACATTCTCAGCCAGACTGTCCGAACACAAAGAATATGCCTCATTTGGGCCCTGCAGGGTTCAATGATGTATGTTTGAAATATGCTGCAAACAGTCGGGAGTTGTTGGAATATATTAAAGAGTGGACATCAATCCCAACTCCCTCTTCCATACAACCTCAACCACATGGCTGAAGGTAGAGACTCTTCGAGGATATTGACCACGAGCTCTAGACGGCCTAGCCATTTGCTGGCGTGTTGAATGTCTAAGCGCCCGGTTAGACACAGCTTGTGGTGGAATCGTCTTCAACATTGGCTCCCAACCCAAACCCATGACCAAAGATCGTACGCAGAGAGTGAGACCAAAAGACATCTTCATCCACTTTTAAAATTGGTCATTCATCAGCGATGAAGAGGAGGACTGGGGTGATCCGTGTCTTGTATCAAGATTGATGGTTTTGACGCAGGCCTACGATCCTTGGAGGGCCTGAACCTAAGCGTGATTCCAGCCACCAAGACTTGGCTGTCTTGTGTCGGCTTCCCCAACCAGTAGGCTCGGATTCGAAGACCCACCTAGCTGGAGCAGTGGTGCTCATGCACTCGATGTGGCAGCGCCAGTCCTATCGACTGAAGTCGGCTGGCGGCTTCCTAGAGTTTTTCGTTTCATTTGTGCCCGAATCCTACTCTCTTGAACTCACTGTGCCTAGGTTCGATTCCTGGGACGACAAACTATTTTCGCCTGTTTCGAGTCACTGGTCTAGAAAAAGCGTCTCAAAAACGGTCATTCAGAGCCGGCATAAAGTAGGTAGGTCCCTTCTACTCTTGAGAGAACAATGGCACTCACGAATGGGTCCTCCTAAGCCTTAACGACCTCTAGCGCCATACATAGGTACTGTTGCTTGTAGTATCTCCCGCTATGGCGGGTTGGACGAAGTTCCTGATCCATCTGTCGATGACAGCATACATATATTTGGTTTTCCCTGAACTATGCGCTTCAGTGTCCCTCACTGGTTGGGACTGTGAGCTTCTGCCAATACACCCTTGCTTTTGCACAAGTATTTCCGTCGTTCCACATATGAGCTGTTTATTCAAACGAAATTTTAGAATTTTGTTCAAACAATACATAACATTTTAAGTGCCTCCCATTTTATGACCTCCCGCCAAGGCTTGGTGACTAAGATCGCCTGTCTCCCAGTTCTGCACCGGTTTCATTTTCTCGAGAAATTATTTCTTAATGACTGCAAAACGATAGAATTCACATTTTTATTTGGCCATTTACAGATGGAATGCGCACATATGCTAATTGAGAGAAGGCCCATAAAAACCACCCAAAATCAAGTGGAAAAATATCCAAATATAAAATATCCATCGGTGAACGTCACAAGGTGCTTAATTGACGCAATCACCTAGCGAAGAGGGTCACAGCCGAAATGACGAATAGTTGTAATTTCACTCTGATCGCATGAAATTAGCCAGCAGTAGGAACTGTCTTATGTTGGGTCTAGGTGTTAATTGTTCAATAAATTTACGAAAGAGAATCACGAAGACATTAGGAAGAGTGGGAGGCACGTGTGGTTTCCATTGGCGATTGCTAAAAAGAATTGATCAAGGGAAAACCAAGCGAAGACTCGTCTCGTCAATATGTGATGTGTTTAATGTCAATTTGGCTGTTCAAATCCGAATGAAACTCATACGGAACGAAATCGAATGTTTAGCATCATCTCTACAAAATATGAACAGTCATGGTCATGGGCAGTCAAGGTTTGTTGCTGTCTGGTTGCCGACTAGGGGACTCATGGTCTCAAGTTAGACCCTTTCGGCGGAAATTGAATAGAGGCGGAAACAGATGATGAGAGGGAAACATAAGAAATTGTCTTTTTGACAAAAAAAAAAAAAAAACACGGGAAGAATTTCTGACATATGGATATGAGCGTCTATGCTCATTATGGCTAGCCATGTGTGTTTTTGCAAACATGACGAATATTTCGTTAAAGTTTGACACTAGATCATGTACACATATGCGCATTAAGTTGTTCAGCTTCGCTTAGCTCACACGTATTCACAAAAAAACGCTGTCAAATGACATCGAGGGTCAAGAGACGTAGAAGTTACAACAGTACTTCATTTCTACTATACACTATCATTCGAGGAGAGTTTCTGGCATTCCAGCGAAATCAACGAAAAAATTCAACCCTCATCATTCTCGCCATTTTGCATCATCCAATCTACACGCTATCATTTTTTCATCATTTTAGCAAGAATGTCATTTGAAAACTGACAGTGTGTAGCCTACTTTAAGCGATTCGACAAGAGAGAAATCGAAAAGAGAATGCGGAATATTCCAAGTAAACCACGGTACACCCTACGGTTCGGTATACCCTCTAGGCCCTAGCACGTATCACCTCCCTTGCCAACAACATGAAAAATCTGCGATCTGCGAAAATCTGTAGAAGCCGAGTTCTGTTGTGCTAAAATCATTCGAATGGTAGAAATGGAGAGAGATATTCTCGTGATGTTGTATGAATCGGTTTTCATTTCGAGTGCGTCCATCACTAGTAGATGGTGCCATTTTTTGAAAAATTTTTGAAAATTCGAAAAAAAATATACCTCGCTTTTACCGCATATTCATGTGAGATGCAAACCCAGTCAGCCTTGAAGTGAACGACACTTCGTTAAGTTTGCCCTATGAATTCGGAAGATTTGACGGTGTAATGTCTATTGGGTCGACGAGGAGCGATCACTTTGAGGTTACATTTGTGATCTGTTTTTAGAACAATTTAATGCAAATTCGGTTAAAATCTTACATCCATGATGTGACTAGGTAGGAAGGAAGTTAGTTGGGTGCTGTGACCGCCTTGCGAACGTGGCGCACTTAGACCAACGTGTTGGGTCCGTTGTGTCCATGCTAGACTACTGTCAGATTTACTGTAGATCATCCAGATTCATGTGGTTTAGGAGGTTTTCCTATTAAATACCGCTTAAGTCCTCCAGCTCTAAGCAGAAGTGCATGTGTTCTTATGTTTTTCATCATCTCTGTTCCTTCATCATCTCTGCAGCTTCTGCAAAAGTCTTTGTGTGATTTTTTCAGTCGCATTGGATGCGAACCTATGACACAGTGCCCCATGAGGACGCTTATTTGCTTTCTCAGCGTCTCCAGCGAGTTCTGGCTCTGTCCAGAGCCTCGTCTTCCTGATTTTTCTTTATGGAGCTGAGCGGCGTGTTGCTAGAGATTCTCCCAAACTGTCCGTCTTTTCATTACCTTGGACTCCAGTGCGTCGCGGTACCCAGCAGATGGTCACCGAATTCATCTTCAACGCCCTGTCTGCCTGCCAACTAGCTTCGATGGCAGAATGTCTGATACTGTGGCCTTTATTGCCGCTTGGCTATCAGAAAAGATGGTGATCAATTCACCAGAAAGGTTTTGGTCTATCAGCGCGAGTGCTGCCTCGTGTATAGCAGGCACTTCGGCTTGAAAAACACAGCAGTCGTCCCTGAGTGCCAGGGAAGGGAATTGCCGAAGAGGTCACAGAACGCCTCTGCCGCTCTACCAGCTCTCGTCTTGAAGCCGTCGCTACGGCGCCGTTATATACCGCGGACTTCCCCTCTGAAACTATTCTCCGGGGTAAGGCTTGTTAGATTAACGTGCGCGTAAGGTAAGGTTAGCTACAGTTTGGTACTGGATCCACTTTACCCTCATTCCCATTGTGATGCGAGTTAAATTAAATTGAATCCATTTCTACTCACTTCCACTTCCTCAGAGCTCCAGCAGCAGATCTCACCTCCGAAACCTGTTAATCACTAAAAGTGTTCGCGTGTCTTTGCAGATAGATGTGTGACCACACTTATCGGAATTGGCTTGCTGGCCAGCGCAGCAGCACAGGGACCATTCCAAGCCTATGGCTGCACCGGCTATGACCCTGACAGAGGTTTTCCCAAACTAGAGAACGTCAATACCTTCGAAGATTTCATGGCAAGTTCAACAACAGCTCAAATTTTGAATATCGTCTCAAATCTGTTCATTTTAGATTCAAACTGGTCGCACGTATGCCAGCGAGGAGGAGAGAGACGCTCGCGAGACAATCTTCAAGTCTAGGAAAAAAATTGTGGATCTCAGCAATGACGCTTTCCAATCGGGAAAATCAACATTTCACCTCAGCATTAACGCACTGGCTGATCGGACGAAAAAAGAATACGGACGACTGCTGGGATCGAAAATATCGCCAAAGGGAGAGTGAGTATTAAGATGTTTGAATTAATGACGGCTTAGCCCCTCCGGGGATGTTGTGCATCAAACCACTCGAGAGTCACGTGTGAAAGCTGAGCAGGGGAGGGGGGACTGGAATTTGAATACTGTTTGGATGTGGATCAGATTAGATTGGCCGCCCAGACCGCCGGAGGTCCCCAGTGTCACTCCAGAAAACTCTCTAAAACTAATAACCAACTCAATTGCCTTTGCAGCGTGCTCACAAAGAAGAAACATCATTGAGAGAAAGAGTCGAAGAAGTATTTAAGTGCTCTTTAGAAAAAGAGTCAGACGAGACCAGCCCTGTAGGCACATGTCGA
This sequence comes from Eristalis tenax, assembly GCA_905231855.2. Lineage (NCBI taxonomy): Eukaryota > Metazoa > Arthropoda > Insecta > Diptera > Syrphidae > Eristalis > Eristalis tenax. Next base: position 3,056,618 of record HG993125.1, read on the forward strand.
GTGATGACTGATATTTCGTTTTCGTATTGAACAGTATGACCAAATAAGGACGATAGAAAAGGGATTCTTGGATGCTTGAAGAGGTCGCCCCAATTGTTGATAACTGGTCCAATTGTCTGGCGTGTTATACCGGTCTCCAATGTTGGCCTGGAGCTCTATCAAGGTGGACGGCTTGTTAGCGTAGACTAATGTCTTGACGTAGGCTCCGAGAAAATAATCGAGTGGTGTCAAGTCCTATGATCGCGGCGGCCAATTTATGAGCGCTCACCGCGAGAAGATCCAGTCCTCCTTCACAACTTCGAGCGTTGCCTCACTTATGTGACATGTCGTGTCGGATATGTCGATGCTGTCGAGGCCTCAACAAGTTCTATCACCTTTTCTGGACTTTTTCAGCCTTCTTATTCTGATGTAGGCCACAGTTAATTGGTAAAACAAGACCGGTTGGGTGTCTGACGATACCCAGACCTAAAGAAAGCTTTCGCTGGACCAGAATAGATTGGTTATTTTGCAGGAATTAGTCCTGTCCCGTCTTTTGTTAGCTGTCACACGTATTTGTGTATCGAGAAGTAGTGCCTAATCGGCAGTGGCCATGCTAAAAACTTGGACAGCAGCACAGAATAGAAGTACTTACCGGTTTACTAGTGCGAAGACTTCTTCGAAAAATTCCTTGCACTAAGGGATGACTGAAGCATTGTCCTAAGTGCCTCGGAAGGGATTTGTCGAACTGATCACAGAACATTTTACCTTCTATTCCATTGCCTTCTATTCATAAACCTTTGACTGAACTGTTCTCCGGGGTAAGGCTTCTTAGGTTAACGTCAGAGATGATGTAGGAAGAGATGGGCCACTTCTGGGAACTAAGCGAAGCTGATTACTCCCACCTAACACCATTGCGTTGCTCTATACTTCTAACAAGTGTACGTGGAAATAAACTAGTATGCGTGACTTGAGACCACAACTGCGATGGACTGAGGGTTTTCCACTGGAAAGAGGAATATCTCTTCCTCCATAATCTCTGGTTAAAGTGTGAGTTCTCTCTTCCTCCATAATCTCTGGTTAAAGTGTGAGTTAGGTTAGACTGCTGTACTGGCACAATTTGGTACTGTAGCATCAAGCCGAAGTGGCTGCGATACAGATACACACACAGATCAGCATTTTCCCTGATAGCCAAGTGCATACAAAGCCCATAGCATCAGACGTTTTGTCATCGACATGCAGGCAAAGCATTAGGGAGATACTCTCGGTGAATTCGGTAATCTCTGCAGGGACTCCAATGAGGAAGGTAAGGTGAGAGAATCTGAAAACTGAAAGACGAAGCCCTGCACAGAGCCCGAATTCTCTTACTCAGTCGGGGAATTGGCGGAACAGCAAGGGCCTTTGGCCAACTTTGAGCAGGAAGTCATTCATCGGCCTTAGTCGCAACGAAGCACGCATGCAAATAGGAGTCCTTATCAGTGCTATAAGAACGAATGCAATGCCTCTGAACTTTCCGCACAAGCACCTTTTCAGAAGCTGGAGCGATGCGAAATGATTTTTCATAGCGATGGGGGAAGGACACTCCAAAGCAAGGGGACAATGGACCCAACACATTTGTCTCAGTGAGACTCGGCCACAAGGCTGTCAGAGCACACAGTAAACAAATAAATTTCATTCCCTTAAACACCTTGTGAGACCCTGTTTAAGCAGACTGTGTTGTCACGGGTAAGCTCCTCCAGAGTAGCACAACAATATTGAAATCGATTTCGGATGATATGGCTTTGCAGAACGCAACTTGGCTGATCAGCCACAAGCTGTCAACAGAACCCACGTGGCTTTGCAATGTCTTCAGCTTAAAAGATACTGCATCCTTCTGCAGCCTGTAGTGCTGCATGTGATTTTGGGTACCAACGCCATCGTTTTGTTTTGTTTGAAATGAGTAAGGGTCTAGCTGTTCGAAGGCTTTTATTTGAAAACCTTTCACAAACCATTGTCAGTGACTAACTGAACCGTAAATTAAGAAAGCTGGTCTCGTCACTCATCGTAAGCATCAACGAACATACCCACGACAGTCACGAGGCCTTCTAAAGCAACCAAAGCCACAGCTCCATCTTCAAATTTTCTTACGATTTCTGACAGCCTATGTGGTGGAATTTATTCTTGATCGGAATAAAGTCTCCTTCTTCGTGTCAATCTGAGGCGATTCATGAACTTGTATTTCCCGGCGCGACACACTGCTGTACTTCACCGCACATGGTCTCGGTCTGAATTGGAATTCATTGTCGACAATGGCAACAAAGCATTACTTCGGAATGGTGATTCATTTGGATTTTAGTCGCCTCTTACGACAGGCATGCCTACCTCGGGTATATTCTTGCCCCCGTACCCGAAGGGGGTCTGCACTTTGAAGAACATCGGCGTGCAACTCACCAGCAACTCACCAGCAGCTAACCAGAGATCGATCCTTAGAGGCATGTTGCTTAAAGCCCTCGTCCACCGTAGTTCCGAAAGGTCTCCGCAATATCTCTTTTTCTGTGTGTGGCACTAGAGTCTGAGTTGACCCTAAATCTCAAACGACGAGCCTTTAAGAACTCCTTTTCTGATGGCGCTACATTCCGGTATGAACTACTGCCTCAATCAACAAGATTTTTCTGGCTTCTCATTTCGCACACTAAGTTGGCTGATTTTCTCCACTTCTATGTGTGCACCACCTTCACAGCTGACGTCCTCTGTTGCGTTGCCCCACTTGTTCAGACTGGACGACTTTTCAATCTGGAGCCAAGTTCGGAATGACCATAAAACGATTATCGCACAGAACTTCAGTGAGTCATCTTCGTCTTTTTTGAATGGCGATACAGTCCCGGTCGCCCCTAGACCTCAACCACAAGCTCCGGTGTCAGTCAGTCAGTTCTCTTGAGTGTCCTCTCTCCTCTCTTTCAATGAGTTCATCTCTCACACAACCCCACCATCTAATAACTCATAACCTTCAAAAGATTAATCCTTCCATTTCTTGTTCTCATTGCAGACAAATCGTAGGAAAGCATCGGAACTACTTGAATAGAAAAGCCAACATATCTCTCCCGGACCACTTCGATTGGCGCGAATTCGGCGGTGTCACTGCGGCGAAATTCCAAGGAGTCTGTCAGAGCTGCTGGTCCTTCGCAGTAACCGGATCACTAGAAGGTCACTTATTCAGAAAAACCGGCTTCCTGGTGCCGCTGTCCGAGCAGGATCTAGTCGACTGTGCCTTCGAGTACGGCAACAACGGCTGCGAAGGTGGCTTCCAAGATTACGGCTTCCTATACATCCGAGACCACGGGGTAGCCCTGGAGGCCAAGTATCCCTACACACAAATGGAGGATCCAAAGTGCCATCACAACGAGACAGGCATCGGTGTGCAGATACGCGACTACGCCAACATCAAGCCCGGCGACGAGGAGCGAATGAAAGAGGTCGTTGCGACGCTGGGCCCCATTGCGTGCTCGATCAACGCGAGTCCCGACTCGTTCCATCAGTACAAAGGCGGCATCTACGCGGACGAGGAGTGCAACAAGGAGGAGGTCAACCATTCGATTGTGGTCATCGGCTACGGCATCGAAGGCGGAGAGGAGTACTGGATAATCAAAAATTCATTCTCGTCTAATTGGGGCGAGAACGGATTCATGAAACTGCCCCGGAATAGGAACAGCTTCTGTGGCGTTGCCTCCGAGTGCAGCTATCCGATCTTGTGATTGTTCCAAACCCCGTACACTCGCTTAAGTATTTATAGAATCATGCTCGTAGTTAAGGTAATAAAAGTCATTTTCCATTGATGTGCTTCCCGTTTGGACTGTCTTTTGTGAGATCAAGTGGCTCTCTATGGCGTTGATCATATTCAGTGCAAATGAAGTCGCCATTTGGCAGCAATGTGTTACTTTTCAGCTTGGCCCAAGTTTGTTTTGGGATCGGGCAATGACATCGGAATCGAAGAGTCGAAGGTTTCTCTTTGCCCATTTTACTCTGCGTACACCATCTAATCGGATTTTCTGACCTTACAACGTGACGCCGATGTTTTGCGAACACACCCCGGTCCACGCCAACGAAAGAGAGTTCTGCTTATCCAAGATAAGGTGTCAAATCAAATATGTTTGTACTTTCGACGAAGAAAAATCTACTGAGTTCTTCTGCGACATCCATAGCGTGGATGTGTGAATGAACGAGGTGCTATCTCGCAGTTTCCTAATAGAAAGATTTCACATATTTGCATAGCATTGTGCCTTATCGTAGATTACCGTTGTGCGATTAGACGGTTTCCGTCAGGCTGCGTGCAGAATATAAAAGCCCTGTGACCGGGCTGCTGGCCGAATAGTTCTTATCCGCGTCTCTTTGGAGGAAGAAACAGAGCAGAACTCCTGGAACTTTCTGCTTAAAATGAAGACACTCACCTTGGCGTTGATAGTTACTGCAACTGTGGCTGTTTGTTCAGCGAACAGTGTCACGAATGCTGAGTGGGACTCGTATAAGGTCAGTATTTGCGAACATCCTCGTCTCTCGTGACTCTCCGGCTAAAAGGATACACTTGCAGGGCGCATACAACAAGGCATATACTTCATTGGCAGCAGAGAATCAGGCACGATACTATTATGCAGTTAATAAGCAAAGAGTCGACACCCACAACCAACGCGCAACACAGAATCTAGAGTCGTATACGCTCGGAGTGAATCAGTACAGTGACTTGAGGTTCTTAGAATTCGCAGCCTTGTTTCCATTGACGACGGAAATGCCAACGAATTCAGCGCCATTCACCGTTCCTGCAGCTGCCGCAGCACCATCATTCCTATACGCCGACCAAGGCTACAGCAGCCCGGTGCAGGATCAAGGAGAAGTCTGCAACAGTGGTTGGGCGTATGCCGCAGCTGTAGCATTGAAGATCTTCGATGACGTGAACACCGCGGCCTTGAACTCACAAGCTCTCTCTGCGCAGAATTTCATTGACTGCGCAGGCGGCTCCAAGGGGTGCACCAATCAAGTTTCACAGATCGCGTTTGACTATCTAACCGTATACAATCAGAAAGTGTATCCAATCACAGAGTATCCCAACAAGCCACTTGAGGGACAAGGCGTGTGTGCACCACCCGCTGTGCAGACGAACGGCAAGACTTTGACGGCATATTCGAGCGTACCGAATGGCGACGATGCCACCTTGATGAAGGTAGTCAACGTGGTGGCTCCTGTGGTGATTAAGTTCAATCCGGGATCGTTTGAATTCATGCACTACAAGGCGGGTGTCTTCACGCAACCAGCTCCAACGCAGAGCGCCGCGCACTACATGACGGTTGTTGGTTACGGCACGGACGCTGCCACGTCTAAGAATTACTGGCTGGTGCAGAACTCATTCGGTACATCTTGGGGCGAGAGTGGCTTCATTAAGATCGAAAGGAATCCCGCTAAGTCAATCGCGCTTTCTGCTATTTTCCCTAGTCAGCTATAAATTCACTTGCACTGAATTTGTCTTGTTTTCCTTTTCTCCTGAGTTTGTTGAATAAATGAGAGAGAATCTTGAGAGTTTTTGAATTTCTATATTTCTTGGCGGGAACACCACTCACCTCATTCATTCGTAAGAGTTGATAAACTGCTAATAGGCCTTGGTTTCACTTGATCTTGACATGGCGCGACCCCAAAAAAGGCAATCGGAAATAGACTGGCGGGGATGTCTGTCCATCTGTGCGGGCTCTTAGGTCTGGAGACGGATCTCTTGGACCACTTGGGCTAAGTAGCCTAAGCCTAAGAACACCTACTACATTTCAAACCCAAATCTCATCATTTTTCCCTTGCGTTGCGACATTGTTTCAGAGAGAGAGTCAGGGTATATTTCATTCAAACGTATGGCATTAGGCAAATCAAGTTGAAAAAAGCAACGACAATCACCCTGATTCCCTGCTTGTTACACGATTGTCGTTCCGTTTTTTCATCGGCAATTTAAATGACGTGTCAAATTCGTAGTAGATTTGTAGTAGATTTGCACGCTTATGAAAAAATTACAGCACTAATGATTTTACAGTCAAACTTTAAATTGAATTTCAGAATGGTGTACCATTTGGATTTTAGTTACCTCCTACGACAGGCATGCCTATCTCGGGTATATTCTAGCCCCCGTACCCGAAGGGGGTCAGCACTTTGAAGAACATTGGCGTGCAGTGCCCAAAAAATCGCCTGCAAGCCTGTAGGCAACGGAACAGATAACGCACAAAGCGGTGAGTTGGCATAGGTTAGTCTCACTTAAAGCCGGAAGGCGCCCATAGGGGGCATTTTTTCCTCTTAACACCTTCCTCGTACGCGTCCTTGTACACGTTTCCTAATAAACCTGAAAATAGAGGCTAGTGGGATTTCTGTTAGTTAATGGAAGTCCTTGGACGAAGTCTTCTCCCATGTTCTGTCTCTCAAGTGACAGAGATTGGGGCATTGGCAAGGTTAGTGAGAATTATTCTCTTCCTCTCCACCTTAGCTAGGAAGCTAAAACTACCCCTATGATCGTGTCATCTTTTTTCTTCTTGACAAGAGGTGGTTTGATACATAAAATGGGCTGTGATGGGTCGGGTTCATCCTCTGCCTCGTTGCTGACTACGTCCATGTGAAAAAGGACCCAGCAGAGAGCAATCGTGTGCAGCGCACTTCCTGGAGTTCAAGTGGAAAGATCCGGTAAAAAGTTTAAGTCCGCCGTTGGAGAAGTGGAAATAGCTCCTGTCACACCTAGCCACTCAAGTCTCTCTATTGTTTTTAGCAATTTTAGGTTGGTTTATTTTAAGGAAGTCTGCAACCTTACTACGCTGCCATATGTCAAGGTAAGGTTAGGCCAGAAGGAACCTAACCAAGCTGTTTGGCAAGAGATTGTGCTTTCATGTAAGGTCCGGTCCACCTCCAATCTGGGCGACAGACAAAATTGTGCATCCTATTCAAGAAATCTTTAGCTCCTTGAAACTCTACATCCAGGAAACGGATGAGCAAGGCCTTCAAGTTGCTAGACTGATGGAAAAAGGTTATTGGATGTATATATACCCTACAGCCATCCAATGTGCACTGGCTATTCAATCGACAGTCTTTTAACCTTCAAGGCCGATTGCAAAGATTGGCTTGTATGTGAAATAGTGGGGCTCTAAAATTAACAGCCTCCGCCGCACTAAACATACTTCTTAATCCTGCAGATGTATTTGGGGACTTACAGTGTACTGCGGTCACATAAAATACTCTAGACACTTCACCATTCTTGGTAAATGTGCGTTCCTTCCTCATGAGACTGACCACATGTTGCCCTAAATTCTTCAATTCGAGAAAACTCAGAATGTACAACACGAAGTGAGATCTGGACATACTCACATCCTGCCGACGAAACTATAACAATATAAGAAGCTTGAGATCTTCACTCAAGAACAAGGTTACACCGAAAATGGATCCCCACTTCTTCAAACATCTCTGGATTCTGTCAATTTTCACTAAAGGACTTCCCTGAATCCTGAATCTCCTGATGGAATGACCAAGAAATATGGTATTCACATTTTATGTAATATTCGAGGAGATTGTAGAGCTCTTAAACTCGTTAGACTCTTCCAACAGGCACTGAAAGATGCTGTAGGGAGTCGCATGAATGGTCCAGATGGAAGAGTCTAGTATGGAGTCCATTCCGTAGATGGCTTGGATTGGGCCTCATTAAGAAATAAATATTACTCCCTCTCAACTCTAGACCCCAGAGCCTACACAAGCTGAGCTGCCCAACTGATAGGAGTCTTATAGTCCCTAGAAAGGGACCCGGTTGTCCTTGGCTTGGATGGACACGACTTCAGGATTGATACGAGGAGGAGGGGAATGAATCATTATAAATCTGCAGCGACCTCTCGACTTTCAGGAAAATCCACTTCTACCTGCCTGTACGGGATGTGAGACGTGCTGGTTGTGGACAGACTCCCGGATGCCCTTGATTTGCTTGAGAGGCAACCAAACCTTTAACGAAAGTATAAATTGGTTTTTAGATTAGAAACAAAAAAATCGTACAAACGCTGCTCTAGAAGTGGCTGCTTCCTGCAATCAGCCACTCGTACCACACAACTTGACCCTTAAAGCTATGCAGCAAAAATAAAATTAGCTTTCCTTCCAAGGCGAAACCAGAAACGCTCTGCAAGACAGTTATTATTTTAAACCGCTCACTACACACGTTCCACATTTTCCCATTCTGTATTGTTAATCCATTGAAACCAGACTTGGCATCACTTTTCATTCACAACAGAACCACCAGCGAAGCAGAACGAGAAAAACAAAGAAGATAAACCGAAAGGGAAGGTTTCTCTATTATCATTGTCCGAGTTGAAATTTATTCGCATTCGAAATTCGCCCAGATCCGGTGGTGTTTGGTCAAATAGTTAGTTTCACATTAATTTTGTGGTTTTTACACACTTCATTTTTATTGTTTGTTATTCGATTTTTTTATATTGTGCCAGAGTATTGGTAAGTCGATAAGCATAATCTCTCCTGCATACACACACACAAACCTAAGTTTAATTGCTGTTTACCGAAGAAATTTTAGTTGGTCTCTCTGTCTGGTGGTTCGTCTTTTGTTTAAAAACAGTATTGCGTCATACAATTTTTTTTGTTTTGTTGAGTGCGTCTTAAAACAAAAAACAGACAAATAACTTGGTCACCAATCTATCACATGAGAGATTTTCAATAAAAAAAAAAGTAATACTCACGAACACATGCATATGTTAACTTTCTTTGTTTGGAAATAGGGGGTGGATGTAGAACGAGTTAATTACAGTAACGTCGGATGATCTGTGCGGTTAGATGAGGTACAGTAGGAGATTTCCAATGGGTATCAGTTGCAGTTACTGTATCAGCCGATTTGTCATTCAATTCATGTCATTTCAAAATCATTTCCTTGGCACAGATTGATTGGAAACAGTTTGGGTTAGCATGAGCTAAGGGACAAATAAATGGGCAACACTCATGACCTTCAATTGTGCTATTGGCGAATATTGTAACTGAATATGTGCAATCGCGCCAACCACAGCTCTTCAGCTTTATGGTTTTAAAAGCCAGGTACAAAAGTTTTCTTACCAGTTGTTTGTTTGGCTAGGCATTATCATCGGAGACATCTTGATTTACATTTTGAGCAGTCGACTTATTCAGGTTTTGGACAAGATTATTCATGAAACTGTTAGAATTTGCTACTTTCCCTTTGCACTTTAATGTCCTCGAGATATTACGATTTCTGTGGTAACGTAGTCACGACCACGTCCCACGTTGAGAATTTAATTAAAGCAAAAAGTTGGTACGTTTTTGTTATATCCCAAGATTTCTCCAGTCCCCTCATCTACATATGTACATATTCGATAATCATCGCCTTTTCTATAAAGACCTTTTCTGAATACATAGCAAATTCTTCTAAAGAAAGAAAGATGTTCATGGAGCAAACATCCCAAAATCTCTCCAGTCGCCTCACCTTTTTGATCGTCTTTGATTTTTTATCACATTCGTATGCATTCTCTCGCCTCTTGATTTTTAGTTTCTTTACAAAGAATACCCTTCATCAGTCTGTGCATATCGACTGGTAAAAACAGTTGAATGACACAGCGGTCAAACGTTTTCAACATTCCGCAAGCCTTCGCTGTCACTGGTTGACTAATGTGTTCAGTGTCAGGCTTCATGTTGCATTAAAACTAGGCCTTTGTGTCTAAAATGTTCTAACGCGAATACCTTCTGAATCACGTCATGAGTAAGCATAGCAATGGCATTGCTAAAACTTACACATGTGAATGCGCAAATGCATCGTTATCGGCATGAAACGGATGCGCGGCGCCGATTAAAACCCAAAAGCCGGCACCGAAGAAACAAACGCTCAGATGAAAGCACAAGATCAAGAATATTCACGTCGAAGCCCCAACGATTCCATAGAACTGCCTTGTTTATTTTACATTCATACATAATTTTGTTTTTCATGCAACTTGTGGGGAATTTTGTTTATTTTTCTGCGATTGAGTGTTGTGATAAGGAGACCCTTTGGTGCTTTTTTTTGTGCACACATTTCGGTTTGGGGTTCCAAAGAACTGTTTTGATCATTTCATTCTCTTCTTTGCTTACAGATCTCAGACAGAGCAACCATGCGGGTTTTAGTCGTATTATTAGGCGTTATTGCAGCAGCCAGTGCAGTCTCATTTATTGACATCGTCAAAGAAGAATGGCATACATTCAAGGTAAGTTATCACATTTCCGTATACGCTTTGCAATGCTCGCAATACAGAAAAAAAGAAGCAAGAACGATGAATCACAATATCGAATGGTTATCGCTTGACCGGCCATAAAGCACAAACACACGTCGCGTCTGTCTCGTCTTTAGTCGTGATTTGTGTTTCAATTGCAATATGATATCCTGATGCTGTTCGTTCTGAAGTGCTCTTGATAAGAGATTATTCGCAACGTAGTTTGTTTAATATGACTATTCAGGACGCGCCAGTCCAATGAACGCAGCTGATTTGATTATCAATTGAGTTTGAACTCTTGCTTGTACACTCCACATACACTACAAATGTATAGCAAGCCTTTCAAAACAGACACTTCTTGTTCTGGCCGAAGATTAGACTGCTAGAGCGCAAAGATAACAGGGTCCTATCTATTTGTTTGTACAACAAAATGTAGAGCATTGAATTGGAAAGTCATGGGGTCATCGCAGACGGAAATGTGGACGAGAAGCAATCGCAATTATATTGACAGCTCATAATGCTCTTTGTGCCTTAGTCACTTGAATCGAAAACAGGTTTTGCTTTGTCTACAATTCTTTCTAATCTGATTGCACACATATGCAGATTGATTGGAATCACATTCACGTGATTTTGTTGGCTGAGTTAATGCAATTAGTCTCAGCAAGATGCTAAAAGAAGATAATTAAGTTTTGTCATGGAACATTTCACCTGTACAGGTGTTTCACGTTTTTACCGAAACTTCAGTGAATCAGCATTTGAAGTGCTTTGGTGGCGATAAGATATAAATATTTTCCAAGCGTTCTCCCTCACCCTCTTGTGGATCAAATAAATAATTGAAATAACAACGAATATCTTTCTCTCTCCGCCACAGCTCACACATAGCAAACAGTACAAGAGTGATACTGAGGAGAAATTCCGCATGAAGATTTTCATGGAAAACAAACACAAAATCGCCAAGCACAATCAAAAGTACGCCCAAGGCTTGGTCTCATACAAGCTAGGAGTGAACAAATATGCCGATCTCCTGCACCACGAGTTCACAAGTCTGATGAATGGTTACAATCGCAGTCATTCTGCAGCGTAAGTTAACTAGCACACAACTTTGGATGCATCAACACAATTAACACCCTCCACCTATCTATTCTTCTCTAGTTTTACTGGTTTGAATGAAGTTCGCAAGGAATCAGGTGTCTCTTTCATCAGCCCCGCCAATGTGAAGTTGCCCAAATTGGTCGACTGGAGGAACAAGGGAGCCGTCACACCGGTCAAGGATCAAGGTAAAACGAGCACCCGCAACTTGCCACATTTACCACAAGTTACCTTATTTTTTTAACATTTCCCAGGACACTGTGGATCATGCTGGGCATTTTCCAGCACTGGCGCCTTAGAAGGTCAACACTTCCGTCGCAATGGCGTTTTGGTTTCACTGTCTGAGCAAAATCTGGTCGATTGTTCAGCTGCGTATGGAAACAATGGTTGCAATGGTGGTCTTATGGATCAGGCATTCAACTACATCAAGGACAATGGTGGACTTGATACAGAGAAGTCGTATCCATATGAAGGAATCGATGATTCGTGCCGTTTCGACAAGAACAGCGTCGGTGCCACAGACAAGGGTTTCGTTGATATCCCACAGGGAGATGAAGCAAAGATGATGGAAGCTGTTGCAACCATTGGACCAGTTTCAGTTGCCATTGATGCCTCACACGAATCATTCCAATTCTACAATGAGGGTGTTTATGACGAGCCCAACTGTGATCCTGAACAACTTGATCATGGTGTGCTTGTTGTTGGCTATGGTACCGACGAAAGCGGCTCCGACTACTGGCTGGTGAAGAACTCATGGGGCACAACCTGGGGTGACAAGGGCTACATTAAGATGACACGTAACAAGGAGAACCAATGTGGTATTGCTACCGCCGCTAGTTACCCATTGGTGTGAAAAGAAACAGTATCTCTGGATTATGTTGTATGTTATATATAGTGTGTTTGTCTTCAGGAAGACTGTTTGTAAAACAATAAAATTACTTTTCTAACAAATTTGAGTGTCTTGGATTTTATGAACTGAACGAAGATTTCCCTTGGATAAAGTTGGACCTACAAAAGTTTAAAGAGACGCCGATCTCCACGGATGCTTCATGGGACATTGGAGAGATCGGTGAAATACGCCAGGAAACCGACGAATGTCCATCTTAAATAGGCTACACACTGTCAGTTTTCTAATGATATACCTAGAATGCCATTGCTTGTCAAATCAGTTCAGGATAAACCGCTTTACATCAACACTCCGAAGTGAACTGGCGCCAGAAACAGTAATCACCCACCTTGATAGCTTCATCATAAGATCTGCGTTACAAACGGTGTTCGCTGAGTTAGTTTTGATTAATCTAAAACTACATTGGAGAACTCCAAGACGGACATTCAAGACAAGTCATCATCAGAATTGCGTTGGTAGTTTAGCCTGTTACAGATCTCAAATCAAAAAAAAAAAGAATAAATCTATTACATATCTCGGAAAAAAACCTAACAACCCCACAAGTTCACTTGCAGGAAAACTTACCCGCAACCAAACACCTGACTTTGACATTTGATTGCATATGAAAAAAAAAATGCACACGCAACGCAGCCGGTTGACGATACATTTTCGGTGAAAAAATTAAATGAGGAGAAAAAAACGAATTAATTGCTGAGCAGGAACTACAACAAAATACTCAAACGCTTCTCCACTCCACCATTTACCAGGTATGAACGCACATACTCAAAAGCAGCAGACATTTTCAAGCTTTTTCCTTTCAACAGACAGTTGCACTTCCCAACGATCGAGTACAATGAGTGAAAAGGTTACCAAGCTGGCTTTGGCCAGCCGACTCATCGTGCTCAGTGTGCAATTAATCTCAGACGCCCTTATACCGGATCACAATGCGGACGTTTTTAAATCCCCAAAGCCGGTCGTGGTGGAGAGCACATTTATCGATAAGGCTTTGAATTTTTGCTTCTCCGGACTTCGCCGCTGGGATGCAGAGTATTTTCTTCACATCGCTGAACACGGATACAGCTACGAGAACACCTTGGCATTCTACCCACTCTATCCGACGTTAGTGGGACTGCTGGCACAGTGTATTCATTTAGTGGGTGTTGGTATATCGGTGCGCACCCTAACGCTGGTCATTGGCGTAATCTTGAACGTGTATTTCTTCTGCCGAGCTGCAAACTGCCTGTATGAGCTGACACAAAAAATATTCGGAGATCTCAACAAGTCATGGAATGCGGCGGTTATATTTTGTTTTAACCCGGCTTCGGTGTTCTTTACAGCACCCTACTCGGAAGGTTTGTTTTGCTGGCTTTCTTTTAGTCTGATGTTAGAGTGTGTCGGAAGCGTATCGATCTTTACAACATCCCTCGCTCTGGCACTTGGTATCGTTTGCCGTTCGAATGGGCTTATTAATCTTGGCTTCCCGGCGTATTTCATCTTCCGCAAGATATTCCTCAAGCAAACCAAGTGGCTTCTACTAAAACTTGCAGCTATCATTGTCGTTTCTGTGATCCCGCTCACTTTCTTTTGCTTCTACGCTTTCCACCAGTTTTGCACTAGCAACGCTGAGATACAACATCCTGCCGAGGTAATTCAGTACGCTGTGGAGAGGGACTTCATTCTGACTGGCGAACGCATCCCCCCAAACTCGCCTTGGTGTGATCAGTCATTTCCCTTTCCCTACTCGTATATTCAGACGCACTACTGGAACGTGGGATTCCTGCGCTACTACGAGTGGAAGCAGATACCGAATTTCTTAATTGCCTCCCCTATCATCGGCTTCATTCTCTATCAGACGTTCCTCTACACTCGCTCATTGCTAAACTACATTCGCGTTTCGACGCTCCATCAAGTCGTCAGCGAGTGGAAATCGCTGCCATTCATCCTGCACTCGCTGTTTCTGACGCTTTTTTGCACCTTCTTCACGCACGTTCAAATCACAACGCGCCTCATATGTTCCTCCTCGCCAGTACTCTACTGGTTTGCCGTCAATCATCTGCCAAAGACATTCGATCGCATCGAATGGAAATCCGCCAACTCGGTGGTCCTTCTATGGTTCGGTGGCTACTATCTCATCGGAACAATGCTCTTCAGTAACTTCTTACCGTGGACGTAATTTTTCGTGCAGATTCTTCAAAAGGTTTTCCGTTTGGTTTCTCCTTGCGTTCCTGAGATAAGACTGCTCCCGTGATTTATGTAATTCCATTTATATATGTATTTATGTGTGTGTGAATGAAGGAAGGGCCACCTGCTTGTTGTTTATTTGTAATTTTTAGTTATATTTGCTTTTTTGTTTATTCCAACAACGGTACAAATTGATTTAGTGGAATTTTATTATATTCGTTTTTTTTTTTCTTTCATTTTTCTTGTCAATGAGGATTTGCGTTTCTTTTTTGTCTGCACAATGATGCAAAAAAATAAACAGTAAATAAATTGTTTCTGTGCACGAGATAAGAGTTTTAATTTTGGGGTGCAATCTGAATACCAATCAGAAATGCAATCATTCGGTTGGACAACGACACTCTTCACAATCCATTCATTACCCAGGAGATACGCCCAGACTTCTCCGAGAAATCTCTCCAAATAAACGCTCATCCTTAACAATCGCCTTCAGTTTATTACGAAACTATCTTATTTTAACTTTGAACATTTCCACAGACACATCAGCGATCCTCTTGTGAATTTCATTGACCTCGGCCTGGGTCAGTGTTCGCTCCATGTGCCGGTAGATGATCCTAAAGCAAAGACTGCACTTTCCGGTCTTCGGATGCTTGAATTTGTCCACAAGGCTTATCTGCAAGCAAATACAATACATTTCGGTGTTGAAAAACTGACAAAGCTCATCAAACGTCTGACCTGTTCAACGACATCCCCCGCCACAGTCCGCACAAGATCGTAGAAATCATTCACCGCAAACTGATCCAATTCCACGCCGTCGGGCAACCAAAATGACAAATCGTTCTTGCACTGAGGATAACTCGAGACTGGCTTGTACTTGTTGAGTGCATACAAGTCAGATTCTTTGAACTGATTCAAGAAACCCGAATCATTGCTCCAGAACAACCGTATGTCTGGGATGTCGAATAGAACCATCGCCAAACGTTCCAACCCGAGACCAAACGCATAGCCAATGGAGTTCAACACACCAGCATTCTGGAGGATCTCATTCCGCATGATTCCACAGCCGAGGACTTCTAACCACTTGTCTTTGTAGAAGATTTCCAGCTCCCACGATGGCTGAGTGAAGGGAAAATACTGCTCCACCCATCTGTATTCGATTTGCTCTCCGAACAGATCCTTCGCCAAGCCAGACAGAACATGTTTCAGTTCGTGTTCTGTTAATTTCACGGCTTCGAGTGTGTGACATGGTTGCTTTGATTGATCAATGCATTTGGCACTAGACAGTATCGCCGATTTACTGCTCGGATTAGCTTCGAAAATCTCCAGCCCTGGATGCTTATCAAAGAGTTTATCTTTGTTCAACAATCGAACAGCGTCAAGCTGATGAAACACCGGGTAGTGCGTAGAATCGATCTCATCACGTCTGTACACATCGCCAACGACTAGAAAATTATCCAAACCCGACCTTATCATATCCACCTGATGCGCCGTTGTATGGGCTCTTAACATGTAGTATTTATTGATGTAGTAACAGTCCGATTTGGCACGACTCGCATGACCGGCAGGAATCAGGAGATTGTCGAAATTTTGCTGCACTGACACAATTGCATTTAATTGATCGTAAACACTGAACAGAGGATTTCCTCTTGGATTGGTGAACGTTTTGTAGAAATATTTAACGATTCTCTGGCGGATTATCGAAAGTGGATGATTTTTTTGCAGGTGCTTATTGGCCTCAAGATATGAGAGAATTTTCGGCGTAACGTTCGTCCATTCGTCTGTTTTGAAGACATTACTACCTATCTGCAATGTATCGCTTAGCGCGGGGTTTGTCGAATATGAACGAGTGAACAATTTTATTTTTGTTGCAACACCGAATCGTATGTGTTTTATTAACATCTTTAAAATTTCTTTGATTTCTGAGCAAAATGCTCTCGGAGTTTCGAACCGTCAGCTGTGATGTGGGATGTCATGTTATGTCATTTTTGGCCATTGTTTTGATTGAGCCTGAATGAGTCTCTTATTGATGAGCTTTGGAAGATGTTAGACAAGGAATGTTTTCGGTTAGAATTTAAAAAAATGTCATTTTATAATTTTGAAAATAACCTTTTCGATTTGATGTTTCATGTGATTTTATTATAAACACAAAAAGCATGGGTAAAATTGATCTTTTGTCGGATCCACATTATATAAGTCCTATTCTACAGTAGAAATTCAAGTCAGGCAACAGGCATGGAGAGACTTCAGACAGATAGTGTGCTTCTTCAAACATAATGGCATGAACGCAGCTTCAAAATAAAGACAGAAAAAGTGTTCTACCTTCCACCGCAGTTGTCTTATTTGAATTTCTTTTCATATCGTTCTTATCTGGTCATCCTTCATCGAACACCTCGTCAGCTTGTTGCAAAGCCCAACGCAAAAACTTATCAACTTGCCGCCTGGACCTTACACAACAACGAACACATTTCCTTCCCGCCAGCAACACATCTCCCCTTCACAAAGACATCTCCACAACGAACCAGAACTTGCGCACAACCTTCAACGGTCACACATGCACAAGCACAAGTGCCCCCCACCCATCCACGCGTATATCTGGTAAAACAATCTGTTGGACGTTTTTGGAAATAGTCACCACCACCAGGAGCGTCCATCTCTTTCACACGCTCCTCGCTCAATTACCTGGCATAGCCCAGCTGATGCAATTCCGTTACCCAGCTGGGCGTTAGTTCGTCCCAACTTCTCAATGAAATTCCCTCCATCTCCGACGCCGCCCGGCCGACAAGAACAAAACGAAGGTAGCACAAACCTCCTACTATGCGGTGACCTGGGGAAAATATCCGAAACCAAGGTGAAAATATCCCAAACGGTGGTGAAGCCTTGAGAAGAGAAATGCTTTCCCATTTGGTGCGCGGATGCTGCAAAGAGTTTCATTGCGTATTCATACTTTCGCAGACCTTTGTTTTTTGGGGGCAAAGTGTGTGCCCTGGATTCATTTTGTGCTCGTGCACTCGTGCTCTAACAAAGACTGAAGGGTGCTGCTCTAATGAATTGGAAGTGGTAGTTCCGGAATGTATTCAGATGTTCCAAGGTCAGTCCGGTATTTTGCATTTTTATGGGCAAATAAATCAATGGCATGGCAGAGAGAGAGGGAGCGAGGGCGAGGGATGAGGATTGAAATAGACGGCGGCAATGGTGGCGTCAAAAGCATTTAATGGCGATTCTCATGATGAGACTTAAGGCTGGGCCAAACGAGGAACGCAATTCATTAAGGAAGTCCTTAAATGAGGTCGTCTCTTTGACTGGGATTTGTTCTTGTTGAATGAAGTGAGGTTTATGGGGTGTCCTACTAGCTTCATTGTCTAGCAGTGATGAGCACTAGGTGAGTGCTAGTTTGAGAAACCTTAAGTTCGATTTCAGCTCCATCGGTGATTCAATGAAAAAATTGATGAGAATTATGTTTGCTCAGTTGTGTTCGATAACGAATTCCCGCAGCTTCGGAGATATTAGCGAGATTGAAGCTTAACGCAATGTGGATAAGAGCGCTAGACAAACACGTATTCTTCTTTAGTTTTTTGTGGGGTACAGGGTACAAGTTGAAAAACTTTGCCGTTCTATTTTACCTCAACTCTCCTCAAATGCCGCGCTTCACTTTCCACAGTTCTGCGCAAAGTTCTCTGGATTGTCAGGTCTTCTGACGCCTTGTCCATTGCATGACCAATCCACTGCCACTTCCGTGGTTGTCTAGCGATGCCTGACCCGTTCTCTAGTAAAGATGTTCATAGAGACACGATCGGACCAGACAATTCGCAATATATTACGTAGGTTTGTAGCTTTCTCGTGATAGCTGATGTCACTCTCCACGTGCTGCATACATAAAGAAGTTGGGCGTGGAACAGTTTCATGTTGGTGTTGATGCTGGTTACATTGCTACGCCAAGCTCCGTACGACCATCGGTTGACACAGCACTTCCGAGGTACTGGAATTGGTCTAGTGTTTCAACCGGTTGTCCAGCAATGCGTATTTGAGTTATGATCCATGGAATTTGATTTTGGTTTTGTGTACATATTAGGCGCAGTTTCACAAGCCTTTCTTGAGGCAAACATTTAACCAGCAAAATCGTGGACAGAAACAGATGCTAATCACCCGGTGCTAGGTCTGGACTATAAGGTGGATGCTTAAGGACGGAAGCCCCCGGAGCTTCTGGCGAATAGCTGTAGATATGGCCAAAGCGATCTGAGCGATGACTTATTTTCACTACAGCTAATGTTAGAGAAAAATAAAATAAAAAAGGCAACCCTGTGCTTCCTATGAATTCCTGTGTTGATGTTATGCCAAAGAGCAAGGAGGCAGTCTGTGAGCAGAAGTCCTGAAGTGAGGTGGTAATTTCGGTATGAAATTTAAAAGTAATCTAAATTCCACGAATATCCATCATGGTGACGCCGACGGATGAAAGAGCTGAGGAACGTGAGAGAAATTCGGAAGAACTAATAGGACAGGTAATTGACGGGGAGGAAAATGTTGATGGTGTTAGTGTGATGAGAGTTGAGGCAAAATGATCAACACAATGATATGGTACAAGGACAACAAAAAAATAACATCGACGATGGAATTCAAGGAAGTGGTCTAGAGCAACGGAAGGAAAACCAAAGAAATCACGCAGAACATTTTGGAAATATTTCGCACTTTGAGAGAATGATGCAGTACATGATCAGCGAAAACCGAATTCGCAATAAACTGATCCAAAGTATAGATGCAGTCGAACAAATACAAGGATTGACACAGAGTATTCTTCCAAATGCAAGAAGCACTCCCGGAGTCCAAGAGGATGCACTTGTGGCTTGCCACATGATGACAGATCTGACTAAAGGTATACACGAGTTTGATGGAGAAGCCGACATGGAATTGGCACAGAATTTGCTTACAAACATCGAACGTACACTTCGCGACAAAAATATAGCACGTTCGCATATTTTTCCAAAAATACAGTCAGCAATGAATTCGGACCCATCTCTCTCGTTTAGTTTTGAGTGGTGCGTGCAATGCATTTCTTTGAGCATTTCTCTAGAGACCGTTATTAGCAACAAAAGGAGCGACGTACGACATGTGGTGCGACAAAATGATAGCACAAGACGATGATTTTGAACTCAGTTTTCTTCGAGCGATTACAAGAGCGGATGCATTTCAATTTTCGTAAGAAAATTATCTCTTGGTCCTTTCAAAAACGAATAAGGTTTTCTTTAGTTGAAAATGGTTAGAGGAAAGCGGCTTAACAGTAGTGAAGTTCAAGTAGCCCTAAGTCTTCAAGAAGAAAACATGAAAATCGGGGAAATTGCAAAACATTTATGCAGAAGCCGGGAAGCTATCATAAATTTGCTTCGGGAAAGAGGTTAGCATCGGGAATCGGGAAAAGTGGTTAGCATTCGCATTACAATTTGTGGATGAGCCAGATTAATTTTGGGATAGAGCATTATTTAGTGATGAATCGAAATAAAATATTTTTGGATCCGATGGTGCTCGAAAAGTGTGGAGGAAGCCCAATGAAGCTCTGAATGTGAAAAATATAACTCCTACAGTGAAGCATGGTGGTGGTAGCGTGATGGTTTGGGGGTGTATGGCAGCAGCTGGAGTAGGGAATCTTGTCTTTATTGATATGGTGATGGACAAGCAACTGTACTTAAGTATTCTAAAACAAAATCTTAAGCAGAGTGCGGAGAAACTGGGGCTTGAAGTTGAAACGTTCTTGTTTCAGCATATCTCGTCAAAGAGTGGCTACTATACAACTGTAAGCAGCTAAAAACACCACAGCAATCACCGGACATTAATCCCGTCGAGCATATCTTTGAATTGTTGGACAGGAGAATCAGAAACAATAACATCACTTCGAAAGATATACTGAAATCAGCTCTAGCCACAGAATGGGCAAAAATAGAACAGAAGGAAACGCAAGTTTTAGTCAGGAGCATGCGTCGTCGCCTGGTCAAGTCAGGTTGGTGAATGTCAATTATCTGCATTCGTGGACATGGGAAGCTTAGAATGTGCGATGAGAACAACGATATCATTTTATTATGAGAACAACGATTGATGGAACTAAAATCGATTGGCCCGACAGAATTTAAAGTGATCTCACCTGGGTGGATCGTTGCTTCACTCAGTGTTGATGGTGCCTTGGGTGCTAAGTTTCGTGTGGTTCCAGATGAGGTGCAAAAATGTAGCACGTACCTACACAGAGTTGCCATACATTGAGTATGCTGAAACTAATAACAAACTCACACTTGGTTGTGTGATCAAACATTCGAGGAGTTGCCGCTTGAGTTGTCTGATTATCAGATGCCGACATGGAGGACTGAAGACACAACGATACCGACTGGATCGATTTCATTCATTGTAGCAGAGCAAGCAGAAAAACAAATCCTGATTCCAGTTGCCAACATTAGTGAGGAAGATGCAACTGTTGGAGGTGTTCTAACAAAATTCAAATAATGAACGACAGATACCGCAATCCCGTACACAATTAAAAGATGTATACGTTGACATGGATACGATATCAACGGAAATTCTTCACGACTTCTTGGATATATTGAATGAGTTCCAAGATTGCATCGCTGTGGATTACAGTGAGATGAGGATGTACTTACCAACTTCAAATGGAAATAGATGAGGTAAGTAAAGTAAGTAGCTTCTTAAGGCACTCCAGGTAAACTCTTGCTTACTGCGTCAGCCTTACGTTGGCCCTCTACGTAGGCCTAGCTTCTCAGCAATCACTCGTGTTGTGCGTGCTATTGTTCCATCACAAGTGGAAGGGAGCTACAGTTTTATGCCGACTCCGAACGGCCTAGTTTGACAAGCTTTTTTTTCTAGAAAATGTTTACTCTGTGTGCATATGTATGTGATTCGAAAGAGGTGGGGTCATGAACATCACTTTGCTCGTACCGGGAATCGAACCTAGGCAACGTAGGCTCAAGTGTGTAGGGGTCGACTCACAGCGGCACGGTCAATCCGCAGCGTCACGGAAACCAAGACACATACACTGTCAAATGTAGCGGGGATCTTCAACACATTGTTCAATGATAATTCTCTCACTGATTGCAAATGATAATTCTGATCAGCTCCCACCAAGCCAAACATTAATCTCCGATCTCTGTTCTTTACAACGTGTCTCAACTTAGCACCTCAAAAGAACCAGACTTAGCCACAGCTTTAAAATGTTTTTATTTCATTCGATTAAACATCATCCAATAATCGTCGTTGTAACTCCATTTGAATAAACTCTGCGCACGGGCTTCACATAGTAGACTCTAGCAACGGGTGACACGGTCCTCTTTCGTATCACATACACCCTCGTAGAGGCGACAGAACCGAGGAAAGCCAAAAGGCTCACGAAGACGCAAATAACGACTGAGGTATTCATATCTGTCTTGAAGTGAGTGTCTCAAAACCAAATGATTTCTGCTGCAATTTGTGCGGCTTGTCGACTTTTATACGAAATCGGGTTATTTGCAGAAATGCTTGCAGTCGGTTGCTTGCCAAATATCGCCGTCAAACACAGCTGAGCAAATGTTGAATTTTGCGAAAACAGTCAAGAGTGCTTGGCAATCAAAATAACAATTCATCCCCCGATGGTATCACTGACTTGTGAGATAGTCAGCGATTGAAGGCACGTTGCAACTACCTTTAAGATCGAGACGCGGAGTGTTTGCGAACAAATGCGGAAGTGAAAAGCCACATATTTGTGCAAAGCGCTTGTACACATTTCAAGGTCCTGGGGGCGTGGAGGGGTAGGAACTTTTTCAGACCGAAGCAATGCTTTGAGTGATGTCATCGGTCATCGACACTTGGCATTCTGGATTAAATTATTGACACACACGATTGCATGTAGTTTAAGGCTCCCATGAGGTTGAGGTGTTTTTGAAGAAGCCTGTTAGGACTGGTAGCTGAAGAAAGAGGATTCCACTTAAGTCTTGACATTGCCCCTTTCGTCTAAATGCATACTCATATCTCATATCATACTTAAATCTCTCTATACACTCAGACGAATAGCACTGTCAGTTCCACTTATTTGTCTAACCTCAAAATAAGTCTAGCAACAACACAGCTAAAGCAGCATGAAAGCTCAAAATAACCACAACATGGGTGCCAGAGAACAGCAGCATCTAGCGGTCTGGTAACGAGAAAGCCGACCTCCATCTGCTAAAGCCCACATTCCACTTGAGGTAGTAAAAGCACGAATTCCCTAAAATTTTATCAAAATGGCTCAACTTAGATGGTCTCGGTTAACCAACGAAGGAAGGTAACAAATCACGGACAAACGATCTTATAAAGAGGTCTTTAGAAGAGGACAAGTAAGGGTCACGGGCCAATAGAGGAATTCGCGGTCTTGGTCTAACTGGTCATGCAGTTAGACCGCGGATTCCTCATAACACACTCCAGAACCCCTTTCTCAGGTGAGTGATGAATGGATTTAAGTCGATTTAAGCAAGACCAAGGTAGTCTGATGGAATCGTGCAAAGCAGATGGAGATGAGCCGATACTCATCATCCGGCTCATCTCCAAGACATTCCCGGAGAAATGGTGCCCGACGAGTGGAATCTCAAGAGACCCCCTTGAATGCGACAAGGGCTGAGGGATAAGTCCCTGTAACGTAGTGCACAAGATCATCTCAGACCTCTACTGTGCCGGGTGAGTCCTTGTACACGGACAGCCGGACTGCAGCAGATCCATGAAATGACCCAAGAAGTGGAGATCGACATTGATCACCTATTTGTCAATTTCTAGGTCGCATATGACAATGAGTGGTTGTTGTAGGGGCAGGCTCCATGCAGAAGGCTGTCATATGCGTTGTTAGCCGAGCAGTCATCAAAGCGTTTGTCTCCTTTACATCACATCCCAAACTGATACAGGAATGCCGGGCTGAGCTAGCGTCCTTTGAAGGCTGCTCGAAGTGAATCTTATCTGACAACAGTCAAGACTATATCTTAATTCATGCGGTTTGCTATGAGATGGCGTTACTTGTATTATTCCATTGGAACATGCGTTGGAAAGCTACTGTGGCAATGCTCAGCATTTGGTGCGATCAGAAGGATGTGCTGTATTATGAGCTGCTAAAACCGGGTGAAACCATCAATGGACAACGCTACCGAACACAATTAATCCGTTTGAAGAGAGCAGTAGCCCGGAAATGCCCGGAATATGCGACCAGACACGAGGCAATAATTTCCCATCATGACAACGCTCGGCCCCACGTTGCTATTCCGGTTAAGAACTATTTGGAGAACAGTGGATGGGATGTTTTACCCCACCCGCCTTATAGCCCACACCTTGCCCCTTCTGACTACCATTTGTTCCGGTCGATGCAGAACGCCCTCACTGAAATACGGTTCACGAGCAGAATGTCAAAAATTGCCTTGATTCATTCTTGGTTGCCAAGCGGGTGCAGTTTTTTTTTCGATGGGATCCACAAATTGTGGCAATACTTTAAATAATACAATTGTAGATGTTTTTCTTAAATAAACGTTCAAATTTTGAAGCAAACCTCAGATGCGTCAGTCTAGCAAGATCACCTTTGGCGAACACGCCATGATATCGCTAGATTGGTGGCGGTCTGTACGGGACACAGGTTTGCAATTGTACCTGTTCGGCTTTTTCGAGATTACGAACAGGTTCCACTTTCACTTGCTCAAGTGGAATGAGGGAAGCTTACATACGTAAGGTACCCAAGCTGTAGCTTCAAAGCTAATTGGGATCCCAGCGAACCACCACTTTTACCATAATATGACAGGATGCATTGAGACGAGGTGTGTACCGCCATGCTCCCTCTAGTCTCTGCCATAGGCGTCGGGTTGTAAAGGATGACGATGAGGAGAATTATTGCTGCCCTTAATGCACTCATCATGGTCTTAAATGTCAAAGGCGACGCGCCACACTAAGGTGTGACTTTGCTTTTGAGAAGATCGTGTAAGACTACCACGCCAACACTAGGAACACAATCTTCCGTATTTTTACGTGGATTACATGGACATAGACGTGCTTTGTGGAACACGGGGCCTGTCAATGTCGCGACTAAAATGCGTCTGGTAAAATGGTGAACGAGTCAAATCTGCGAGATGCAGCAAGGACACACAAAGGAAAGAGCCTATAAATGCACCTCTATACCTTCGGCCCGTGCTGTGTCTTGACCCCGGACACTTAAGGGTATTAACAATCACCGTGCGCGCGCAGATTATAAAAAAAAAGTGTGTAAATTTGAGATAGTCATTCCGTCAAAAACACTCATTCTCATCACACACCTCATTCCAGAAGTCCGACACAAAATAAATCATGTCAATCACTAGGGCTACCATGGCATAGTAGGACGGGCGCTCTCTGTCAAACGTGCCTTTACGCCCCCTCAATTGGTCCATTCAAGTCGTCTCAAATTAAATTGCTTGAACCCGATCAAAAATGTTCCGCATACCACCCAGTGACCCAATCAACATTTTCCCCACACACGCTTTTTCACGACAAGTTGCTTGCAACATGATTACAGTACAACCCCTCCATGGTGAATTTCTATTACTGGTGCCTGGGGGAAAATTGCCCCTCCATTTAGCACACGTACACAATTGCATGACGATTGCCTCCACACACACATGCACAGTGAATTTCAAGTTAAAACCCTGATATCAACAATCGAACGGAATAGTCTGTTCAGGATTCTCATTGGAGTCGTTCCTTTCTCAGCAGTAATCAGTCCGTGCTCGTGTGCTTTGAAGTCTACTAGTGCGCCGGAGAGGTGACCAGAATTCACAAGTTCTCAGATTCTTAAAGGTGAAGTGGTTTCAAATCAAAAGTGCTAGTGTGAAATATTTTTTAAACACTCGACTGGTTGGTTCGTTGCCACAAAGAAGCAGAAGTACTTGGCAATACTTGTGTGGGTTCTTCAAAATCACATACACACGCTACGCTGACGGCGTTGAATGAAATTCGTGTGTCCTTCCTCGCTTCATTCGCAAAGAAAGTTGTCTTTTCGAACGGAAAATATTCATGATTCTTATCCTGAGAGAGGCATTTGTCAATGTGTCCTCATCCTTCTGATCATTTCGTTTGACTGAGGAAGTTTGCGGGTTCTGCTTGTCTTAAGCACAAATTTCGTACATTGTATGCTTCTAATGGTTGAGAGGCGACGTCCCTTTTCGTTTCCTAACGAAGTCCGTCGCTTTAAGTTCTTTGTGTGTCCCCTTTAAGGGCCGCCATCAATGATTCAGTTCAGTTCGATTGTTGCGAACTTTTGATTTGATAACTTTTCGTTTGACAAACTTCTGTTCGAAATAATGTCTCAGGGAATTTTCTGCTTTGAATGCTGTTACTAAGTCCTTTCCTCATTTCCTAACTATCGAGTAACATACTTCTTCTTCTTTGTCACGAACCAGTCCAGGCGAGGGTTACGAACATTTTGAATTTTCCGTCGCAGAGTTGAATCTCTCAAGAAACCGTTTTAAAGTTTACAACACAGCCTGCAGCGTCATCAATCAATAAAAAGTAAGTATTCTGCCTTATATTTTTACATCTTGATAAATATTTGTGGTTCCTGACAATGCCAAGTTCTGAATTTTTACGCCACCAACTTGCAACATTCACACTTTTAGTGTTCCCCTAAACAGGACAGAAGTTCGAAGCGTGAAAATTGCGTCACAAAGTGAAGTGGCGTGAGGAGCCGTGAAATAGGGCAGAAGTGGCCTAAGCTGGCTGGTCGAAGTGGTGGCAGGCAACCACCTTAACCTTAAGTCGAATAAAGTCCACTAATTGCAGAGAAGGTTTATTTTTCTCTTATAAAGCGTGGCTTGATGCATTTTCTAAGCAAAGCAAATTTGTGTAAACTTGATGATACATCGATGCTTTTCATATTTTCATGTAAATGTTGGCGACGGCAATGTTTTATGTTGGCCTGCGGAGAGTCCAAATTTTGAGCTAATTTGTGATGTAACGTTTTTCTACGTGAGTGATTTGGCAGACAAGGCATCTTTTGCATTTTTACTGTGTTTTCGAGTTTCGCACTGACCGTGTGACAAGTGAATTTCAATGTTCCCATGATGTGTGTCCACGTAATCTTCGAGACGACGCTTTGGGGGACTTCGCCTCGTTTTCGAGAGTGAGTAGCGCTTCATCAGTCGAAGAAGCAGTTTTATTTTTGACCCCAACAAAATGGCTGTTTCGTGTAGGATTTTGTACAGATTTGATGAAAAATAGTCTAAGGGTCCCGAATTCATTTCTCAATTTCGTCAAGTCGAGCATGTATCGCCGTCTTTCTTGAACCTCATTTTCTGTCAGGCTCAGCTAGTTCATTTTTCGCAAGAAATCGTTGAACGATAGCAGGAGTCATTCTCGTTAACGTTATTCTGCCCGGAGATAGACGACTTCAAAGCTGATAGCAACCGTCATTTATGAAATAATGGGCAGTATTCATGAAGAAAAGGATATGCTTATACTTGCAAAATATGAAAGAAATCCTTCTGAAGAATTTCGAGCAGAACCGTATACTTTTCGATTAAAAGCATGTCCTTTTGCTCACATTAAAGCAATGGTTATTCATAAACTTTACCTTTTTGTTTAAATAAAAAGCAAATGCTTCAAAAATTCCGAGTTAGGTCCGTAGCAGACTTATCTCGGGAGTACAAGGTTGTGTTGACCGGTTTTAAGCTCGATGTACATGTGAGGGATGCTATATATTACAAGACCCGCTTATATATACTTATTCGCGATTTTAAAGATTCATACCGTCATGAAGAGACAAATTTACAGTGGCTCAGGAACAGATTCTGAGGTACGAATAAGGAGGTGCCTTGTTATGGAATGATGGGGTGCTTTCGATATCTTGGTGTTGTCGTAGTTGACAACATAGTTGCACATGCAACTTATTGGATCAGGTTTCCAACTACCAATTATGAAATAACGGAAGCAAAAGAAGTTTAAGTTTCTGACAACTATTGGTGTAATCGATTGTACTCACGAAGGGATACTGAAACAAAAACTTTAAACCTACTCTCAACCAATTCTTAATGTTCAAGCCACTTTTGATGCCAAGGCAAATTTTACTAGCGTTGACGTTACTTGGCCTGGAACCGTACAAGACTCGAGAACTTGGAAAAAGTATGTCACCCCCTGCTATGATGTTACTAGCATTTGCTTCATTTTCACAAACTTCGTCCCTGCTAGAGGCTAGAGAAATGCATATTTAGCGCACTAAGGTATACGTGTACTCACTAAAAAAAAAACTAGTACTGAGAAGATAAAGAAGCTGTCACATAAAAAAAAAAAATTAAAAATATTCCAGCATATTCCACTTTTTACTTGTGCTTGAAGGATATCCTCGCTATGGAAACGAAAAGAAGGAAATGCTTATTCTACAACCTTTTAACCATTACCTTATACTTGGGAGGATATCATTCGTTTTCATGAAGACGGGCCAATGTAAATGTCATTCTCTCTCATGCTACTTGATTCAGAAATAAAAATGATTGCGACTTCCGAGGCGGGCGTTGAAAGCTACTATGTTCTCTAAGTGTTAACTCTCAGTATCGCTTTACACAGCAAATTTTTGCTGCGCGACTAAGGATCATCTATTCCATCATGTAGGCCACCGCTTGGCAGACCCAGGACGAGATGGTTGGACCAAGTCCAAAAACCCGCCTGGTTACGCTTGGGCATAACCTCGATGGCGGAGGTTCGAGTTGCCTGGAGATCTCTCGTGCGTGGTTTACCACCACGACCCCTTTAGTGGAGCATGCGGGACAGAAGATGATGATGATGAGACAAATCACACACTTATTGATAAAACATCGTGCCACCATAAGGCCTCTATTTCGATGAAGGCTGTGAAGAATTCCGTATCCCGTCGGACTGGGGTCCACGGAGTGTCTAGAGTGATCTCCAAAGCAGCAGGAGATGACATTGCAGGGCACATGCATACCTGCGTATCAGTAAATTCGTATTTTCGACATGAATACATTCCCATCAGAAGGGACCAACGGCGGCAGCCCAACTTTAAATTGCCGACGCTCATGACTCAAATTGTATTTGCAAGTTAAATTGTCCTGAAAGACAGCGAAAATTGAGAACTTAAATCACATACAGTCACTCAACTCGATAACACACTTGTAAATGAAGACGTCAGTACTTCGACTGTTGCCTATGATCGTAAACGCTGAATGCCATTGCTTTCACTCTTTAGACACCACCTCTCGTTTTATGATTACAGAATGAATGCACACATAACCTAGGTTACTGAAAAGTTATCTCGGTGTTGAATGTTGATGCCAGCTCTCATTTCCTTTGAAGACATCGACATAAAAACTGTGCAATCGTGTTGATGGAGATTTTATGGGGTGATGGGTATGTTATTGAAAGTGGAGAGCCAGGGCCTAGTTTCTACTACGAGAGGGGGACCTACAGTTTTCTGTCGCGTCTGAACGATCAACTTCGAGAAGGCTTTTCTCAGTCAGTAACTCGAAAGAGTGCGTAGGAGTCGACGCACTTACCCAGCACGCTATGACGACCATGTAATCTGCAAGCGTGTTGTAAATCTATGGATGAAGATGTGTCAGCCTGTATGTCACAAGTGAAATCGATTGTTTTGTAACCCCGGGCCTCTCAAATCGAAGACACATTCCTTTAGACGTTACGGACAAGTAGTCGGCAGTCATTTATAATTTCAGTGTAAGACGGAATTGTGGTAACGAACTTCAGCAGAGGATGTAAGGTGAGATTGGAGGTATCTGGTTAAAGATGGGCACAAGTGGCGAAGCTGATTTACTTACTTCAAGAAAAACAAGTTCTTGAAGTAAGTGAACTGGGTGGGTCTTGTAAGTGACGACACTTGCAAGAACCTCTTAGTTGCAGCATTGGCCGATGCAGTTTGAATGTGGGATCTTTGCTTTTCCAACAACACCCACATCTTAAGACATGTCACAGAGTTCACGATCCGCCATTAACCATCTTCGGAGACAGGAACAAACATTAGAAGAAGAATTGTTTTAAGACATGTCACAGAGTTCACGATCCGCCACTTACCTTCTTCGAAAACAGGATCAAAGATTAGAAGAAGAGTTGTTTCCTTCGGAAATCACAAGGTTCAGCTCCATTTTTCGGCTTCATAGAACGAAATTGGCAGGATTGGTGCGGTTAGGTATAAGATGAAGTAGCGTCGAGTGCCAAGAGTTATTCTGTGCCGATTCTCCATTGGAATACCATTGCGGAGGTAAACAAATTGCCACGAGGTAAACAAACTCCTTAACTGCCTGAAAATTGATCCTGTTGATCGAGACACTTTGCTCTAAGTGGTTGCTTGTACACGTACTTGGTTAAATTCCCCACCATCGATGTGGGCATGGTGCACGAGTTCTTGTGGCTTACCTCCATCACCAATTCAGTGTATTCTTCCTCCGCCTTTTCAATTCCGACCTTCATTCTGAAGGTTGACAGAAGCTCAATCCTTCACTTTAGCAAATGAATTAAGAAAATGCCAAGAACCGCATGAATTTCCTGGCAAACCATGTCAGCAACAAGAATTTCAATTTGTACTCCATCAACTGATGCTATCGAATTCCTTCCGAGAAAAACAAATTACAACTTCCAAGCTTCATGCAAAATAAACGCAGATCGCATTGAACGACAGAGATGTAGAGATCCAGCACGTGAGGAATGAGAAATCGATGTGAATCATCCTTCAGAAGGCAGTCAAAGGCGTGCGTGCCCCTGCTGCCGATACTGCAAGACAACTCAAAGCGAATGAATATGCAGAACGCACCTTCAGTCGATGTTTGCCTTAATTCATATTTCTGCATCTCTGCCCGTCATTAGTGAGAGCATAAAGGGAATACATCTCATTTGATCTTCTTCGGGGCAATCTTAAGGTCGTGCCCTCACTCATGCCATCTCTAGAATATTGCATTAAATCACTCCCTCTTCCTCCCCTCCACCCACCACCCACCGGGGAACAGCTGCCGCCATGCCATCAACTGATGCGTAACACCAACTGTCAGCCGTTACTATGGAAGGATGCCAGTTTGCGAACAGAAAAAAAACAGAAAAAATAAAATAAACAGAATCCTTTAAGCGGAAAAAACAAAACATAAAATAAACATGCAGACCAGTTGTTCCAACTGACACCACCCGTTCGCCGACCTAAAAGATTGGAAACTGGGAATAAACTGAATTCTGTTCAGTGTACACGCGTCGCTGGATAATTTAGATAAAATATTAACAACTTTCGTTTATCCCCGTTTTGCCCTTGACTTGTGCGACTGTGCTTCGACTGTGGAGTGTGGATGTGTGCGATACGTTTTTGCCTTCCTCTCCAGTGGGCGGCCCTATGCAGGGTTCACATCGCTTCGGGCCCTCTACCCAGGAAATTGAAGAGATTAAATATTTTCAGTTCGATAAGCTACTAACATTTCAATGAGAATCGCTTCACCAACGATACCACACGGCTGGCGCTGCCGTCTCGTGAAATATAAATCATGTCGGTGGCGGGGTTGTGGCAATTCTATCTATTTCGTGGTTTTGGATGCGTTTTTTTGTGTGTTCTTTTCATTCGATTTGCGTCGAATTCAATTTGGGATTTGAAGTTGGCTGGATGCAGTCAAAATGCGGTAAAAGGGAGCAGCTAATCACATGTAAGGGCACGTAAAGCGATCGATTGAATGGACCAGCTTCTAAACGCAGAAGGAGGAGAATATGACTCGAGTCCATGTACACGAGTCCTTAATTTGAGACTATTGATTTGTAGGGCTTCCAGCTCGGAAGCTGCTTAACGAAGGGGACGAAGTGATGAAATGCCTCCGCCTGGCATCCACATTTATCAGAAATCTGAAGAACAAAGCTGTTAGAGAGCATGCATCAGATAACCTGAAGATGGCGAAAGAAATGACTTGGCTCCAAATGCCTCATCTGCAAAAGAGACCAAGCAACGTTCCGCTCAAGCCATGGGACTATATCCCTTCTGTGTCCTGTCCAACCTGCCTGCTGGGTGAACGTGGAATGTGTCTTACTGAAACTCTGCAGAATGAGCAACAAAAACAAAACAACACTGTCCTTCATGACTCTTCCCGAGAGAACTCTTTTACCGAATTGTCCTAGTCTGATCTCGAAGCAAGTTAGACAAAAGTGCCTGTCTACCTCAAAGTTGTAGCTGCCCCCTGTCGACGTTGAGGACAAGTCTGAGTCTTTTCTAAAAAAAAAACTGCAGTTTGGCCTTCTTCACATTCAGCCCTATTTTACCCTCTTCCGCGCCCATGCTAGCAAGTGTCTAACTGACAGCTCGCCTTCAATGGCGACGTTGGATCTCAACTGACAACCGGTGTCACTCGAAGGACACTGATCATGTTCTTACATATTTCGCGAGTCCTGCAACATGGAACCAATGCTTTTTATAAGATGGTCTTCAGATGCGACGCTGCTGGTTTGGCGGAGATGAGAGAAATACCGAACTGATTGCATTGATTCGGAACGACCGGAAAAAGCGAGCCCGGGAAAGTCAACGATGGCAGTCGGCTTTATCCCAAGCTCAGACACTCAGTTTTGGTTTGTAGGTTATGATAGAGGCATACACTTGCGAAAAGTGGACACGCTTTTACTGGCAACTTGGTCAGAGTATTGCAACGAGATTGGTTATGTTGGACACGAGTGTCTGAATGTTGATAACAGTCACTTTAGAGGCCAGAATATGCGGTCTCCTGCTAAAAGAACTATTTCTTCCTCACTGATCCACTTCAGAAGTGCAGACTCTCCCAACGCAGGTTGGACACTACTCGTACAGAGGAGGCTTGATGACATGAAATGTCCCTGGCAACGTAGTCAACGTTTGCCTGGGCGTCTGAAGGTGAAGATACCACATTAAGAATGTGCAAGAGTATCTCATGCAATACAATCAGGCTGTCACTTGTACGGAAGCTGGCAAAATGGGCCATAAAACTCTCCTCCTTTACCCATTGCCTTAAGCATTGCTGGCGGATTTGCCAACTTTTAGCGATTCAATCGCCAAAATGACTTCCTACATCGTTGGACTATTCTCCGCCCCACTGAAGACCACGGGTCTGCCCTGTTCGGGATTGAGCAGCTCCGAAAAGTGCTCGCTCCATCTGCGTAAGATGTCCACCTCATTGGAAGCTTTAGATTTAACAATTCCCTTTCT
Source organism: Eristalis tenax (assembly GCA_905231855.2). Taxonomy (NCBI): domain Eukaryota; kingdom Metazoa; phylum Arthropoda; class Insecta; order Diptera; family Syrphidae; genus Eristalis; species Eristalis tenax. The sequence goes on from HG993125.1 coordinate 3,089,136, forward strand.
CTGAGTCGGCGAATGGCTTGCCAGAACATCTTTTTCGCAGATCTATGGTCGCTTTCCAACTTCTCGCCCAACTCCTTCCAAGCTGCTCGCACAGCCAATTTGCAAGTTCTTCGCGCCTCAGTGTACCGGTCACAAGAAACAGAGTCCCCCAGCCTTCTTCTTTTCTCTGACGGCTTCTTGAACTCCGGGCGTTTTAAACCACGCAGTTCTTTTCTCACCACCAGCCGCCACTCCAAGCCGCTTCAGTGAACAAACACCTCGTGCAGAGGCAATGAAGGCTGCTCAAAAAACAGTCACCATTCTTCCTCTACTCGTGATGGAACAGTTGGAAGTCGCTCAAACCTTTCAGATATGTCGAAAAAATAAGCGATTTAGAGATGTCTCAAGAGAGTCTACTTGTAGCTCGCAGATTTGCTAGAATTTCTTGCAATATTTTGTGCTGTTCCTCCTTAAATAAATTTGGAAAAAGGTGGTTTCAGTTTTGAACCACCTCTCCTATCGACCAGCCCTTCCTACAGGTTTGAAGGACATCAGTTGTAGGGACCTACGTCTAGATAATATGCCGGATGGAGTACCAGTTCGTAGTTTCCACTTCTTTGAAGAGGTTGCGCTTATGGTCGAGTGTGAGTAATTATAGAACGTAATTTCCGGCCAGTTGAGATGCCCAGAGTCTCAGCCACCTCAAGTACTTCAATTTTCTCTTAATCATTCCATGGATGATTTATCGATCATTTCCGGCGTGACCACCTCCTTTAAGCGACCGGAACGTTCCGCGTCACTTGTGCTGAGACGACCACAACGTATGACTTGTTCTATTCAAGCTTTTCCTTGGTTTCGGTGATTGTTTTTTTTACAGGAAATAGTGCATAGAAAATTTGTTGCTTCCAATGCCCATCAAACACAAACTTAAGCACGCAGCTTCCTTAAAACTCGACAGTAGTCCATTAGGAGTTGACGGGGCAGCAATTCGTTTTTTTCGTTCACTCTCCAACCGAAAATAAGTCCATTAACAGTGGAAACAGACAATGACTCAAGGAAATCATTACCGACTGCGATGTTAACGGATCTAACACATGAGGTCATACGAACAATTTTGCGACTGCCAAATTGTAAGACCAGCAACAGCGTAGTGTTTCACTCGTAAAATTATACCGTGACTTCAAGAGAAAACCTGATGAGTGGGGTGGAAGTGGGTAAGAATCGTGTGTTAAGTGGGGTGGAAGTGGGTGAGAATCGTGTGTTAACGATCGTCAATATTTGCCAAAGCTGATAAATGCTTGTTCAGGTGTCTTCTGGTGAATATTCGCCAATTTGTGCATCGATCTGAAACCTATATAAGAACAAAGAAATTCATGATTCTCGGCAGACAATATTCTTAGTTTTGACTTGTGAGCAGTGGAAAAGTTTTCGTTCTCCTTTTTTTGTTCTTCTGAAGTCGGATGAGTTATTTCATCGAATACGAAATTTCACACGAAATTATTGAAGTCGACTGATTCTTTCACATTGTCGAACTGGAAGAAGCTTGTGTACACATTTTTAAACTCACTACTCAGGCGTATACTGATTCAATTGGTGTCGAATGTCTATCACTTTTTCCCTCGTCTCATCCCATCTTCATTGGCAAGCACGCCAGACAAATCTCCAGGCCATTCGATCATCCGCAATTGACTCTAAGTCTTCAGGAGTTATACCCGAGTGTTTGGTCTTCCATAGGTCCAGCTAAGACACGCCTTGGAAGACGTGTAAGTCCACATCATCAACCTGCCTCTGCAATCAACGCCATTACCAGCTAGTGCCATGTTGGGTGATATCCCCTTCAAACTGCCGATTTGTGGGCAGGCAGGTGGCTTGGTTTTATTTCTGAAACTCAGATTTTCGATCGAGCTAAGGCACCCCATCAGACATTGAATTTATCGCGCCGACCAGTCCATTGGTCTCATCTGTAGAAAATACAGGGTTCACCGCAAACCAAACGAGTTTGGTCAAAGTCAAGTTCTTCTCAAAATCCGAACAGTTCCTTGCACACAGACGAACCATAAGAAGCGAGTGAAGTTCTTCTCAAAATCCGGACAGGCTCTTGTACATTTTTTGGTGAAGTTCCCCGGGAAACTGGCCTCAAGTGACGTTATCCGCACGATTAGCAAGCGATTGAAGGTCTTATCGGGAATTTTAGCCAAAGACTGGTTTCTCAAGAAACATGAGAGTTCTTGTACAATTTTCTGCAAACACAAAATTACTGGTTTTCAAAGAGGATGAGTTTAAAAGAACCTGAACTAATTTGCCACCCATTCTCAGCCCCAGTGGAATTTCAACTTTTCAGTAATGACTGTAGTTCCGTCCTGTCCCACTCCCTCGCCCCGCAGGGATCAAGCGATATCAAACTTGTCAACGCACACAGCAAAGGAGGGACAATTAAAAGCACCACTTTGTGGCAATTCAGCGGCAACGCCAACGCCCTACAGTGCCACAGCCAACCACGAATATCAGACTATTCCCAAAAGCGACAACTGGAACTTATCATTACGCTCTGGAAAGTGTAACCAGCAGTACCCGTCCCTTGCGGGCAAAGACACCCTAACAATGTTCCCTTTTTTAATCACTCGCCTTTTTGGCAGATGGGATGTGACGTGTTTGTTTGACTTCGCCGAGCCGCTGTAAACCTATTTAGATAGACATTCAAAATCCCACCCTTGGCGCTTGGGCCGGTTCCAAGAACGCCACGTTTTCACGTTTATTTTTATGAGTTGCAGAAAGAAGTTACCCACGTGCAGATATAATTGATAGCATGTATGCAAATAAAATACTGTCACCCCACCCCTGCTGCGAAGCAGAGAGCAGGAATCCTCTTAAATGTCCTTAATCATGATAAATTACGTGCGGGCATGGGGAGCGGGAGATTGAAACCAGACGAGTTGAACTGGGTCTTTTTGGCTGCATTTCCTGAATCATTATACAGGTGACAGCGAAGGTGACATTTTATCAAGTATCCCATCGCATCTTCCTCTTCCCCTGTCTTTCGTCCCTCCACCCGCTGTATGAATTCTGAGCGTGCTCTTTGTGAGTGTTTAGTGGGAAAAACTTTTATTCGCAAAAGAAAGGAAAAACTTCTAGAGGAAACCCTTTTGATTCAGCAACGGAACGTTGGTGTAGTGTGAGCGGACGACTTAGGCTGCCCAGCGAATGCCGGGGGTGGGTGCGAGAGACAAGGAAAGCAGACGGAATTATTATAAAAGGACTCTAGAACAGGAAGCAATTAAAGTGTTTGCTGCTTGTTTTGTAATTTATGTTACGTGCACGTCCTGTTAGGCTTGTTGGGCATTGATGCACGGACGGAGTGAAACCCCTGAAAAGGGGATGATGTCCAAAATCTAAAGAGGATTTTTGAATTGAGATTTCTCTTGGTAGCGGTCCAAATTTGAACATGCTCCGCTGAGTGTTAAGGAGTTTCATTCGAAGTTGGGGGTTCGTATTTATAAATGGACATTCTCTTTGCATCGTTTTAAGGGTGGTGGCCTCGTCTCATTGCTCAGTACATTGAGCACTTTAAAACGTTTAAGGAATTGAGGACACACACTTGAATCAAAACATGTTTGAAAAACAGACATTGTCTCTGTTTTGAAGCTCTGAGTGTCAAAGATGAGATGAGATGAGAGAGGAATTCAGCATGCAAGGGACGGAGCACGCCCCAAGGCCTTGGGTGTCTATTGTGGTTGGTGGCAGTTCTTCAGGAATCCAACTAGCACTTGGGGTCATTTTGATACCACAGACAATTTAGATTGTAAGTACGTCATTTCTAGGTCATCTCAATTATTTAACAATTCTACAAGAATTTAAAGAAGATTTTTTTAAATTCCTCGAGGACATCGATGGCATGTTATGCCACCGATGAGGGTCGCTGGGTCTGAGCAGACAGAGTGGCCGTCTGAGATTGAGTGCTGGCCACATTTAATGTCAGTTCATTTTTCTTGTTTTAAGTGTACGAGTCTTTAGAAAATGGTAGGCTGTAGCAAGGACGCCCAAAATGCTTGCAGTTGCCCAGTATTTCGCAGTGTGCTGGCACGCATATCAAAGATGACGTTGTCTAGGGACTTGCTTGCTGTCCGAACAGAACGAGAGAGCTCTTTTGGATATCTCAGTGTCCTGGATCTGGGACAGTGCCTCTCTTATTGCTATGGCTTCAGCCTGCAACACGCTACAGTGGATGGGGAGTTGCAAGGGTAGGTTGTGCTGACTCGCGTCTGGCTGTCAAGACTGATCCAATCTGAAAGGAATGCCATAAGAAAAGTTTTCTTGAGGATTAGACTTGGGGTACCAGGCAATCGGTGTCGTTGGGAAGAAAACTTGAATTCGTTGAGGGGTCCAAGCAGAGATCGGATCACAATCGAAGTGCCTTGAGTATTAAAGCTAAGCTGGCTGTTACCCAATTTTATGAATAAGTCCATCGGATCGAGGTGAAGGCGTTAATTAAGTGCAGCAGACAGAGTTCTTCTTTGGGATCCGCTGTTACACATGCAAGTGTCCAGTCCTTGGCATTACAATTCAATTAGTGATGTCCATCAAACTAAATCGCTGTTTTACCACGCCGCCGATCTGGTCGATCCTATTCCGCAAAGCAGTTGGTACTCTTGGGCTGACACTAATGCTTTTTATTTTGCTTAGGTTGTTTAAGAAGTAAGACATCTTCTTCGTTCTCATCTTCTTCATTTGCAATTACAGAGAAGGTGCATGATATTTTCCTCCTTATCCCCGTCCCTGCAGCTCCTGTGGGGCAGGTGCAAGCTTGAGGCTTGAGTTCCAGAGGCACAGTGTCGATGACGCCGCTGATGCGTGTTCTCACATTCGGCCGACTTATTCTGATCTTGATCTTGTAGGCATTGAGAATTGTGTAGTAAGACATCCTATGCCAGAAGACCATCTACTGTCTACATAAGTTGGTTGCGAGATAAGCGGTAGTTCAGGGACGCGCTGCTACATTACATGCAATGGAACCTTTTAACGCAAACCCACTGAAGACTTGACGGTTCAAAGAACAAGAACAGAATGATTTTAAGCACAAACGACATCAACCGCCAGTCACTCGTACCTACCCTCATGAGTAAATGGATTCCCATTCAAGTGGCAATTGCGATTGGCTGCCAGTTACTCCCGCCTGACCTAATGTCTGAGAAATAACCTGTTTTTGGCGATGTATTGTTTGTGTCTTATGTTTGTGTCTCTCTCTCTCTCTCATGCTTGTTCTATTCTCGATCAATATCGCGCCCAGAGCTCCCTCTCCCATAAATCTCTCAGAATAACTTCTAAACAAGTTGAAATTTAATCACATTTTATCGCCAGTCTCCTCGCCAATGATTTACTGGACCGAATACCAACCAATCTCTCTTCTCCCAGCTTTCGACACCATCTTCCAGCAATTACAAAAAAATACCCCTAAGCCCCCCCGAATGATGAGTGAGACCACAACGCAATCATTTCGCTAATCCACACGAAACAATAAATCTGCCCCCGAACGTCCTAATAAATTTGTGTTCAATTGCAGCTGGCTTACTTTACGGTCCGTATCAATTGGCTTCGCAAATAAATAACGTCCCATCGGTGTTCGATTGAAATCCCATCACCAAAGGAACTACCGCCGGATGCGGACTCGGTGCTGCTCCTCCTCGCACAATTCCCAAAACCAAAACCAAAACTATGAACACGAGCGCGTTGCCCCGAACATCCGGAGAAAGAGTTATTTTGTTTACATCGCTTTTTTTAACGAAAATTAAACAACATGAAAGCAGTGTCTTGTGATGCGGCTGGATGTATCTATTCTTCTTGTTTCTTGTAGAATGCGTGGAAAATTAGCGCGGAAGAAAATATTTTCTTAGCGGTCTTCGAATATACCGCGCTGCAGAGCTTTCCATCTGAACAAATAGTCAATGCGAACGAGAACCGTCGGTCGGTGCTCGTTTGATTGTCCGTCGTGTGTATTTATGAACAGACTCATCATTCGTGGGATTATCACCGACTCAAGGGCTGCTTGGCATGTTTGTAAATTCTGGGAATTAGCATGTAGTGTTGATGGAAGGCCGATGGACGCAGCGTTAGCACGGGAACTCTGCTGTTTTGTGTGAATTGAATGCGGGAGTAAATAATGGAATTGCTTTAATTTATCTCTGCGTGGGACTTCCTGTTAATGAAGACTTATTAACTTCATCAGAGCCAAGGGCGAAAGGAGCTGAACATGTGACGGCCGAGTGGGAGGCGGGCAATAGACCTGACTCATTTGAGTCTTGATGGACATTTTTGAGCAGTTTTCATCTACACAAACAGCCTAAAGTCTAAAGGACACTCCCAGTTTGACAGCGGAAGGGGAGGAGTGAGCAGCATCAACTTGTTCGCCTCTCCTCCTCTGGAGGTGCTCCAAACACACTATCTGACGCCTTTTGAGGGCTTCAAAATAACACCCAAGCGGATTGGGATGGAAATAGGGCCCGTAACCTGCAAAGGACATGTACAGAGACGGATCCAAATCGGCAGCACTCCGATTATCAATGAGTACGATAGATGATAGGCATAGATAGTCAGGCTCTGGAAACACTATCAATCCAATTCAAGATGGTGATACTCTGCAGCCTGTCCCTAAAGGAGATATAGGACAGATGCAACGTCGGTTGCCCTGAGCACAAGGGCATACTGGACAATGCAAGAACCGAATAATTACCAAGGCAGGAACCGCACATAATCAGGAGACAGGCGACATGACTACTGACAAGCGCCAAAAATGGCACCGAACGTAGGTGGGCGAATATAGATTCCTGTGGATCATCACACCTCGCCCAGCTGGAGTTAGGTTAGGCTCGGTTAGGTAGTAGAGGCTGACTACACTTATGACAAAGCAGGGCCGTTGTGATACCACGCGAAACGATTGCCCCTAACATCAGAACCAGTTGGTGGTTGTGACGAAGCGGTTTAGCTGCCTTATGCTGACGCCATTTACCTCATTGAGGTTGTTCAAGTGGCAGACCCCTAGATGTAAGAACTAGAAGAGTAGGTGATTTGAGCTTTCCACCTTCTCTTCATTCATGCCATTATAAGGGACACCCATCCTGCGGGCATGAATGGCAATTGCGCAGTGTCCGGTGATGACGCCGATGAGCGTCCTGACTGAAGGTCTGCTAAATCTAAGCAGACTGAATGATCGGTTGAGATTAACTGATGTTTCATATTTACTTTGTTTTAAGGTAGTTGAGATTTGTCTTCTTTCTTTTTTGGCGCTACAGTCCAGGGCCTCTACCAACAAGTCTCTCCAGACAGCTCGATCTTTCCCCAGCTGCTTCCAGTTGGTTGAGGTCCTTATCTACTTGTGTGCGCCATCTCGTTCGAGGACGTCCTCTGTTGCGTTGTCCTAATGGCTCGAAATCGAAGACTCTTTTAGTAGTTGTGATTGTGTGTATCTTAAGTAGATGGTAGGCTGTAGCGATTGGCATGGAAGACAGACCTCCTCTTAGTGTTAGAGAGGAGGCTGTACCACACATAGCGACTTCCTTGGCCTTGCAGCTGCCCAGTATGTCCCGACAGGCTACACCTAAGACAACCTACCATTAATGAATGTTTTTGAGTTGAAAATAACATTGTCCAGGGGCTCTTACATTATGCTACTGTCAGGGCAATGCCGCATTTATTGCAATGCAGACGCTGCAGTGATCAGGGAGAGGAATAAACACCTACACCTACTCCCTCGTCCGTCTGTGAAGATAGGCAGGCGTGTGGTCTGATACCCAATGCGATCTGGAATAGAGTAGTAGGCGGTCAGTGTCTTTAGGGAAGAAGTTATATTCGTTAAGAATGGTTGAGTGACCGTTGGTAAGTTTGAACCACAGTCGGGGTGTTTTGCTGCTACTTGCTTGCCAAAATTTTCCATTGTTGGGAGGTGGAGGAGTATGTCAGAGTCCTAGAGTTAAACAGAAGCAAAATTAGAGCTCCCTCATAGGTACCCAAGCCAGACGACTCGAAACGTGCTGCATTGACTTTTGTAACAGCTGTGGGGATGAGGAAGAGGAAGAGGCACTTGACACTTGCCCTTGCATAGATAGAGATTGTTATTCATTGGCGACCTCTTATGTTTGTCGAACGTGGGTCAAGGACGAGCCAGGTTACCATAAAGCTCAAGCAATACACATGCAGTCACCCTACCCACCTGACTACCTTTCGTCTTGTTCGAATGCCCCATTTACTATCGCAAGAAACTTTCTGCGGCATCGACGGACTTTGTTGGCTAAGGCACTGATGACAAGTCAACCGTCTACTGACTCTGGAATCGTGACGCCCACTGTTTCATTGTCTGATCCCACGGACCACATTACTGTCAAGTACGAGTAAGCCAACTAGGTCATTGCCTTTCCAACATAAATTTATCATGTGCTGGAATTCATGAACCTTGAGTGCTCCGACACCAACTTAGACTTCAGTAATTGCTTACTTTTCAGGGCTGCGAACCATAGTCGCTCTGAGCCTGCGTACATTGCCTCACTTCGCCGACCATCAGGGTCACTCTGCGCCGTTGAAATAAAATTTTTGACTGCCGTCTGCTCATTGGGACTCCGAATATCTTGAGAAAAAAAAGCAGTGTTGTACAGAAAAGGAAATTTTTCAGTAGAATCTCACTCAAGCTCAAGCTACTTCCGAATACGCTGAAGGAAGACACTCTTCAATTACCTGACTCTTCTATCTCGTTTGTTCCTTCACTCCGCTGAGAGAACAACGGCACGCACAACACTAGTGGCTGTTGTTGAAGCTCGGCTCACTACGGGCTGTTGTTTCACAACGATTCACCAAATGTGGGAACTTAATCGTTGAATCCAGAGTTCAGACCTTATTCATGAGCCAGCTCCAAATCGAATCCATCCCCTTCCCCTGTCGCCCGCTGATCTGACCACATTGCGTGATGCTCAAACGATTCATGGTGCTGTTCAAGTGGTGGCAAAAAGCAGACTTCATTCCAATCGATTTCATTCCGAAATCCTGGTGACCACTCATCATGTCAGTCCATTCGTTAGATTGTACCCACCGTTACGAAGCAGATCCAATTAAAACAGGCGATTTGAGTGGAGTGGGGGCGGTGGCCAAAAACCGCAGGAAACCCAACCAAACACTGATGTAAATGCAATTTCGCTTGCACACCCGCCCGTGGTGGTTCATGCAAACATTTCAATCAGTTGCAGCGTGCAGAGACGAAAAATGCAATTCGCCCCGCAGAAGCCATAAATCATTCAACAGACAAGCGAGGAGAATTATTGCCACAAGACGAACATGCATCCAACACCGCACTTTTCCGCGCGATGATTCGCAATTAAATGCAACACTAATCGGCGCAGACAAAGGCGACACTCACATCGTTGAATTACCATCCTCCGTCGACGTGCACACAATTGCACTTTAATGAGTGGAAAGTGGCGTGCCACTGTCTTGTGGCGCGGACAAAAACATATCCCTCACGACCGTGCCATCGAGATGTCAACGAGAAGTCTACATTGCTGTTCACCGCATGAATGTCGTTTGATTTATCGACGACGTGATTTAGTGGACTATGGAATCCGATCAAGTAATTGCCGCCCAATGGGACGAACCAATTTAATAAGAGGCAGCCGTGTTCTGGCATCTGGCCAAATTCATTTAGGAGAGTGGGTAATGAGCAGCGTTGCAACATGTCGTCTTCTGATGACGCCTCGGATGATGATTTCTCAACACGTGATAATGATGTACTCTTTCCCTGCAGACTGCTGACTCTCTTTGGCAGGAGTGTGCGTGTGGAAGGTGAGATTTGACGTGCATATATGTACACACATCCAATTAAGCGGATATCCACTCAAAAGTGGGGTTTAGAGAGGGAATCCTGTCCGTTCATGGTTTCGCCTTAATTGAGGGTTATTTGGGATTTCCGTGCGAGAGGATGCGGACTTTTAAGCGTCAAAAGGAGTGAATTGTTATTGGATCGTGTGTGACAAGTGAGAAAATAAAGGAACTCAACCAGCAATCGTCTCCAGCACGTTATCAACACCGATCTGAAACTGTCCCGTGCCAGTGACTCAATATTATCCGTGATTCTTTGTGTACGCAGCTCGTGGAGTGTGACCACAACCCAAGCAAACCCGTATCTCTAAGGAACATCTGTACGAGAGGGGGTCATGAATTGGATTGGTCACACACGAAAAACAGAGTGACGGCAGAAGCCGTGGCGGTCCGAAGAAAACTTGACGCAGAAATGGGGCGAGTGAAGCGCGGCAGTTGGGGAAAAGGTGGAGGCACAAAACTAGAACGCGATGACGGGGTTACAGGAAAAAGGGAAGACAGAAGAACCCTCTCCAGCCCTCACTAGCTGCCTTCCGTGACGCACACCAAGTTAGTTTGGGTCCGTATCCACTGTGTTGCGAGGGATGTGGTTGGTTTTAGAAAATGGCCCCCTCCCATCACATACACTGGCCTCATCCTTTGGTTTATAAATTTTGAATAACTTTGAGATTTATAGTGACGATCAGGAGTGCTAGTAAAATATCGTGACCAACAAGCACCGTCTTACAGCAGTACTTGTCGCTTGGCGTTGAATTTTGTTGAGCACGGTACAGTGGGAGATCGTCGACATGCAGGTCATCAATGCCCGGTCCAATGAACTGGCTGAAGGGGTAAGAGAGAGTGTTACCCAGAACCCAAAAACTTTGTACCTTCACCGTGGTCAGCACAATTGGGCATCAGTGGAACCACCTTGGAGGATGATTTGCTTTTTTTCCCCGCATAAAGTGGCATTGACTCAAAGAATATGTCCCACAGATCGTCCACGGAGCTTGGAATACGACCAAACACTCGCACAAACCTGATTTGAAGGATGAAGGGGATTTCGATGACCGACGAGACATATTCTTCTAAGCAAGAATCCACACGAGATCCACGAAGCACCACTGCACGACCAAAACTGCGGAAGTTTGGGTCGGTGATAGCGTCGAAAACACCATCGGGGCAGTTTTCTTCACAGAAGACGAAACGGACGATGGGAATCGATGTCGGTGCATGTCGGCTCATTATGAATACCCATTTAGAGGCTGACTATTCCAATAATCTCAACTAGCGGCGTCAGCCTCGGCATTAGCTAGCTGAACCCTTTTGTCATATGCCACGACTAGTTCCAAGCTTAGGCGAAGTCGATACCGCGTGGTATCACAAGGGGCCTACTTTGGTGCCGGCTCATTATGTCTATCCATTAATCTCAACTACCAGCATCACCATTATCGAGCTAAAACCTTTTGTCATATGCCCCAGCTGGTTTCAAGCTTAGGCGAAGTCAATCCGCGTGGTATCGCATGGGGCCTACTTTGACTACTTGACTAAGTGTGACTGCCATCTGCGCTCCTACATAATCTAACCCGCCTATGTCTGCTTCAAATGTGGGTTCAAAAAGACGGTGGACCATGGCACACTGCAGGTTCTTCAACGAACCACCCAGATCAAAAGATTTCACCCATCCGGACTTCGCTTTGTGGAGTTATTTGCAGAGCAATGTGTCCGGCAGCATCCCTCATAACAGGCTCCAAGCCAACATTTCGTGCCGAAATTATCGCTACACCACCCGAGATGTTCGAAAAAGTGACGGACACGGGAAAAAAGATTTTGAATTCGAAAGCGAAATCCTCTATACTCACATATCCCCCACAAAAAAAATTCCAATCGATTTTAACGTCTTCATCATTTCCTTTCAGATCACCATCATCACCGTCGTATAACTGCTGACGAGTTTTTCCGGTAAGTAATTTCATCTTTTCTCCCATTTCATCATCCAATCAAGGAACCTTCCACACAGAATTCCTGCGTATTTATGCTGATGATTGCGGTTGGCTTTGACTGCCTATGACTTGGCTCTCGAAGTAGTTTCGGCTCGGGTCATAAAAATCATTCGCCGATCCTTTGAGTTAATCGTAAACTGAAGATTTCCCCCTCCCCGGGCGAGTCCGGGATAAATCTGTCGTAAACCTACAAGCACTATAAATCCCTACACGGATACATTTGGCTTTTCATTCGGATAAATAAAATATGTCTCTGGAAAACTGTGGCACCCGTGGGATCACCTCATCTCCCCCCGTCTGTGAGATGTCCTTTTATTCAACAGCACACGCCTCCACGTCCCTTAATCCTGCATAAAAGCTTATTTTTCTCTTTTTCCTTGTGCTTCCATTCTCGCAACAGGTTGAGAGGCCTTTCTTTGCCTCCTCTTTGATCGATTGATACGAGGCTTCCATATGGTAATGGCTCCCAGGTCTGCTTCTTTCCTTCTTTTGTCAAGGCCCTTGATCGGATTTCGTTTTTCGGATGGTTTTCTTTGTCTTTCCATGAAAGGCATCGGCGGAGATAAGGAGCGGGCTGCAGGAGAAGAATGTATTCTTTCACCGCAGACAGCGGGCGAGCGTAATTTAATGAGAAAACTTCGGCCGAGTGCCTGGTGCATGGGGTGGCATTTGAACTGTTTGAATTTAAAATGAGAACAGCCCCGAATTATCGAGCTTGTGCTCGACGACATAAGTTGTGTGGCCGATAAGTTCTGTGTAAAGCAGATGACGACCTAAGCCTGCGATGGGTGGTTGTGGGTGGAATAATTCAGATCTGAGTCAGATTCGAAGAGGTGAGCGATGACTCCACTTGTGACTGCAGTCTGTGGCTGTGTGTGCTTGGGATTAAGGTGTTAGATGGATTATCTCTGACGTGGCATGAAGATAAATTTGATTTTCAAATTTGGTTTCCATCTGATCTCTGATTTGAATCCGGACATCCTCTGCTCACGACTTCCTCACTTTCTTCCTTAAATTCAAGCAGACACAATTTAACTCCAGTGCTGAAGACCCAAAATCATTTCAATCGAACAGCGGCTAGTCCGTTTCATTTGCCATGAGATATGACACATATATTTTAGCGATGCAGAAAGTTCCTTCTTGGCAGTTGTCCCAGATGTGCAGCGGCTGTGTGTGAGCGGCAAGGATTCCAACAAGGACCCCTTCTGTGAGTTGTGCGAAAGGAAATCGACTTCATTTTGCATGATATTGACTTCAAAATGGCCCAGTGCCAAGTAAATGAGATATATGCAGATCGACTCCGGCCGGGAATGCTCATCTGAGTGATAATTAGAAGTTGCTGGGGATTAGTGCCAAACTCATTGCGGGGCTATCAGGGGGGATCTTTAATGTCGTCTAAATGTTGTTGGAGATGGAGTTGGCATAGAATATCTGGTGATTGAATATCTGATTTGGATTTAAGTTGGGCACTTAGTCGGTGTTCAAATGAAGGCGATTTACAACTGTTGTCGAACATTGAAAGGAATCGTTTTATTTTAGGAAAGACTAGGAGATTTCTTTACTCAGCGGCGTAAGCTATCACACCCCCACCGACAACAAAGCGTAGAATTGGATAATGATAGGACATCCTTGCGGGACCTAGATTTAGCCTAGCCAGTGTAATGTCTTGGGGAAAATAGAATCTTTATGAAATGAAGTGAGCAGTAAAGTAATAATTCGAGAGAAACAACGCCGCGTGAGACTCTGCCAGGGTACAACCAGTGTTGGGACTACTCTCCACTTTCCTACGCAATTTTCAAATCTACCACATCTGCAAATTCATCTCGGGAACAAGAGACATTGTCAGGACATTAACCTACGCTGGGACTACCTACGTCCTTGGTTAGGGCTATGAGCATAACCGGAGGTGGCATGACTCTCCACGATGCAGGCAGACCAAATGCATGCTCCCAATCGTCTGGAAGTAATCAGCGGCATTCTTGGTACCCCTTGACAGAAAACACTGCTAACGACTAGCGACGCAGTCGACTCGCACTTTCTCTGTCGGAACAGTGGCCCTTGCTCGGATCAGGAAGCAGTGAGAACTGATGATGTAGGCATCATCATCACCGAGGCGCCTGCTGGTCTTCCCCAGGCACACAAAGAATTTACAGCAAATCTAGTTGCTGTTGGGCAGTAAAATGGATCAGTATTTAAGTCGGAATGCTCCAGTGTAACGTCCGACAAAAGAAAAAAACGTACCAAAACCACGACGCATGTAATTTTCTGTGTTGTTTCATGTTTCTTAACCCCCTCTCACAAGTAACACTCCAAGGAAACTATGCAAACAAAAGTACAATAAAGTGGCATAATTGACGACTGTGATGATGATGTGTGTCCATTTCAGTGATGAGACCAATGAAATTTTTCAGAAATTCAACAGGTAAACCATATTCACCACGATTTGTTCAAATCTACTACAATTGTTCCTTTGGGATTCGCCAAGTTTTTAAAATTGTAAGTCTCAACACTGGTAGTAATTCCAATTGATCAGACCGCTATTAGAGGTGGAACTGAACCTAGTTTTGACAGCAACCACTCTCACGAGTGAAGTGGTCCTGCAGTGTGTTGTGTTCCGAAGAGTTTCCTAAACAAGGTTCCCTCTCCAAGCATTATCAGTGACTCCAGGGAGGTGCAGCCATCATGAAACTTGGATGGAAACGCACCTACCCACCACTACTCAGAGAACACTTGATTAGCGTCATATCTCTGTTTAAGTTCGCTTTGTTGCATTTTAGATTCAAATGTGTGATACAACTGTCTCCCGGACAATCCATTATTTTTCACCTAACTAGTTCCCTCAGAGAGGCCATAGAAGACATCCACGAAATCGATGGCACACACAAGTGGGGAAGGTCGTTACCCAATTTATCGTGTGTAATTGGAAGATCGTGCCAACTGAAGAGTTATGTTGGTCGTGGTCCACGTCCACCCGTACTATACCGTCAACGGAATAAGAAAAAATGGAAAATAAATAATCTGCACAGACAGTCTCACACGCTACTTGGCCCTTACCAGAAGCCTAATGAGAGGTTTTGTGACTCTAGTTCCCTCAGCCTCCCTAGTCTGGCGCAAGAACGATAACCCAAGGCACCAGACCCCAGACCTATGGCACCAGACCCCAGACCAAAGGCTATAGACCCAAGACCACAAATCGCAAACCACAAACGCAGACCACCTGACCCTAGACCAAATACCCAAGGCACCAGACCCCAGAACAAAGACCCAGACCAACAGACGACCAGATCCCAGACCATAGACCGCAAACCACAAACGCAGACCACCTGACCGTAGACCAAATACCCTATGGCACCAGACCCCGTACCTCAGACTCCAGACAACAGACTTCAGACCCAGCAAACTAAGAAGCAACAAACCACCCTCGATGACAAACAATTTGTCACTCGAATCTGTTCAGTCCTATCCCTCCGACCAGTCTGGCCAGTCTAGTACTTCTGAGAACCAAATTGCTCCCAGGCCTGACTGAGAACAATCGCCAATTAGACAAAAATAGGTATGCTGTGAGGTCTGAGGGTATATACGTCTACAAACATGACATTTCTACGTCTACTGTTACTACTCCAAACAAAGCAAATCAATCTAAATAGGCAACACAACGGCAAAATTACCAAACTCGGCCAGTTGGTGAGGAGTTTCTGAATTTCGAATTGAAGCCTAGCCGCCAGATCTACAGAGAAAAGAAATAAAGACAAATGGACGTTAGCAGCTTCGTCTGAATCCTCCGATAACTGAAACGAAACTAAGTTAATAGAAAATATTTGAAAACCTTGCAAGATCGTGTCAGTTATCGTTCTTGGTGCTCGTTCACGGAACCTTCGTCTGGGTGAATCTGCAAAGAGAGGGAGATAGAGAGAGGAGGAGTGAGAGAGAGAGAAAGAGAAAGAGAGAGATAGAGAAAGAGAAAAGCAAAGCTGCAGTCGAAGTCATCTTAGTACGTCCAGTCCAGTCCAGTGTGCCACATCTGAAAGTAGAAGAGCAAACCAAAGAAACTGCTTCCATATGCCAGCCATACGACCAAGCATATGAAACCAGTTTCCTTTGAGATTGATTAGTAAAGTGTGACAGACAAAGGACTGAAAGGCTACCATAACAAGCCACCTCTCAGCCACGAGGTTGAAAGACTAGCCAGAGGCCAGCCGCACAGACCAGCCAAAGGCCAGTCCCCAACCTCCCAAGTACCTGAAATCAAAGAGAAAATGAAGCCTTTTCAAGCTGATGTAGAAAGTAAAAGATTGCCTACGAAACAGAGAAATAACAATCGTTCCTAAAATCAAGTGAAACACACGAGAAAACCGATCGTCCTTCGATCAGCTGAGCCGATGAACCTGAAAACCAAGACAAAGTTATAAATAAACTAGCCCTACGCCCTTCAACAATCCCACAGGAGAAGCCTGCATTCGATGGAGAACCCCATAAGCGCCCTAATTCGTCAGCCACCCTCTGAACTCACAACGAAGAGGTACAAGACCAGTTCATGAGGGATTTACGACTGCGACCTGAAAAAGAAAGTTTGATATAGTGTCTATCTACAAAATATAAAGGCGACATGTTACCCTCCCCGAATGCTATTCAAACGGACCCCCTTAACTACGAGCTTCCCGATGACACTGGTGACCAAAGATGGACCAAGACTTAGTACTTCCCGAAGACAAGATCAAGCGATAATTGAAAAATGTACTCACTTTGGTGAACAGTAACGAGGACTAAAGGTGCTCCAACGCGGGCTGGCTTGGTGTCTATCAGACTGAAGACCTACCTGCTTCGTCTGTCCATCGGTGGGTGTCTTGTGATGCAGCATACACTCCCGATACACTCGCGACACTCCCCGAAACACTTCCGAGCAGCACTCATATCACTACCGACATTCGTGGGCCCACGAGGTACTAAGGACGTATTTTAACACGTTCCACTTGGAAGGTAACGACATGAGAAGGCATTAAGGAGATTAATTTAAACCGCACTCAGGGACAGGGGATGCTACGATTTCGAAAGAAAATTGATCAAGATAAGCGCGAGAATCCGAGCAAAGCACTGAAACCCCAAACCGCACTGGGGATGCTACAGTTTGCGATCGGAATACAAACGCGTTAGGAAAACACTGAGAAGGTCAAACAAATCATAACAGCCGACGCCACACTGTTCGCCGAATCAGACTTCAAAGCACTTAGAACGGGAGAAACACAGCGTAAGTGGGGGCAAAGAGAACCGAGCAAAGCACTGAAGCCCCAAACCGCACTGGGGATGCTAAAGTTTGCGATCGGAATGCAAACGCGTTGGAAAAACACTGAAAATGTCCAAAAAATTACAAAGGCCGAGCAAAACGCAATTCTGTTCACCGAATCAGACTACAACGCACTTAGAACGGGAGAAACACAGCGTAAATGGAGGGGGGATACAAAACAACCGATAACCGAGCAAAGCGCGATCTTCCCAATTTCAAACCGCACTCAGGGACATTGGGGGAAAAGAAGCGAATGCGCACACTTTCGAAAAATTACTTGAAGCGGAATTTTTGCAAAACAAAACTAGACAAGAACTGCACACGCGAAAATTAAAAAAAAATTAGCAAACGAAAAGTAACCATTTTCATTAATTTAAACATCTCCGCACATTCGATACCACACATTTCGTGGACAAGAAAAGGAAAATGTGAATTTTTGCGAATTTTAATTCGTCTTCAACGTCAATGACAGCTCTGATTATATGTGCATAGACATGCGTGAACATGCATATCAGCATATCCATCCAGATGTCACTCAACATAAACCAACAGTCGAAAGTGAGCGACATGTTTCTGCATCTTTCGATCTCAGCCCCGATCCACCAGTCAACATCGACTGCAACAAATTGCATGGCGACAGCTCGGTGACAAGTTCATGCATGTAAGCCTCACTGGGCAAAGGTGCTGAGAGCTCGCACGCTGATTGGCTGGAGCATTGGAAAGACTGTGACAGTTCGTGTTTCAGAGATGTTGCTGCTGGTTTATGCATTTTAATAGCGGCATATCAGCTTATGAATGTATGAATGTTTCTGAGCAAATTTAGCAATGTACTCTGGAGACTGTCCATGTCACAGAGCACAGGGTGTTATACAAAATCAGCTTGGTCTGTCAGGAGAGCACGGCTTAAAGAACCCCGATTTGGCAATGAAAAGAAAGGCTGTGAGAAGCTGTGGAATGATTTGCACATTGTGTCCAAGTCACCGATATAGGTGTGTGTCGTTCCTTGAAGACAGCTGTGACTACAAACTCGGAAATTAAGTGAAGCTGCCATTTTGTTGAATTTCACAGCTGACCTGACTACACACCAGTGAATAAATTATGCCCAAGAGCACAATCTATGCCACACGCGGCGCTGAGCCGTAGTCAATTTAAGAACCGCGACTTTTCACACCCAACCTGCTCCTTCACGAAGCAATGAATACACAATGGAGTACCACTAGAAACAGAATAAAATAACAATCTCAGAAAGTAATTCCAACTTGTTGATCTGTCTGCTCAAGTGTAATCGCGATGTCTGCCATCGCTTAGTACATGTCGAGGCTTTTTTCCCTCGTCCGCCGCTAAAACCACTTTCGTAGCGTGCTCTTACTCCTCCTCCTCCTCCAAACAGAGGAAAAAAGATCTCGTAAATGGTCTTGGTCGTCGATTTGCATACTTTCTGCGTGTATGCCTGTGACAAATCGTCAAAAACAAAGCACTTGGGACGCAGTGCTGTTCAGTCAACTGTAAGTCGATACATTAGCATACCTCAACGTGGCATCCAGGGTGCCGCAGTTCACCAGAGCGAGGTTCATCTGAAATTCAGAGCAAAACCTAAAGTTCGTTGCGGGATTCATGAACGTTACCCTTGGCTTAGGCCAACTGGATGGATCGTAATTAAAACCCAAATATTAATCTCTCGATGTGAAAAGTTTGTGAACGCCCCGCGGGCCATTAACTCACGGCTGGCCTCTGGGGTGGGTGAAGGGTATTAGAGGATGAAACTTGCTAAATTTGACACGAAATGAGGTTGACCTCACATTAGTTTTGCTCGACTGGAGGAAGATTACGGCCCGAGGGGGGGTCATCCAAAGGATACACAAAACGATATTGAATCCCACGAGGAGGACGAGTGCGACGTGCATTCAGAGCACGTTCGTTCGTCTATTGTGTGGCGCTCTGGTCTCACATCAGACGACGGTTGCGGATTGGAAATAAAATTTAAGGACATTTTGAAGATCAGGAAGGATGTGTGAAGATCCAATAATCAGGCGATAAAATTTCGAATTTCCAAACGATTATTGCGAACCATCTCGTTTGAGATGATGGTTATGTGCTGTGTTGTGCGTGCACGTACGTCTGTTGGGACGTTGCTTTGGAGTGGGATTTTCGAATACTAATTGGTGCGACGTTTCACTGAGGTGGAATGGGGGGGCATTTTGTGTCCTTTGGTTGGATTTAAAGGCCTGCAGACTAGTTTAGGAATTCATCCGAGGCATAGTTTGAGTCACATATTGTGGACAGGATATGTGAAAACATATCTTCTGAACAATCTGCTTAAAAATGAACTCTGTCTCTAATTAAAACACACACCCGTCTCCGTGCCGGCCAGCTAAAGCAGAGCCAAAGCCAAAAAACATACTCAGCCACTTGCAGTGCCACCCGCAAGCACATAATTCATAATTAAGGAGTGCCTGAGTACGCCATGAACATTTCACGTGTTCGTAATCAAATCGCAGTTTGTCTGAAATTCCCCCATTCCCCACTCCAGACCACGACCCACCACCTCCCCCACGCACACAGAATGAATACAAAGGATCCAGAGAGGATCCCCAGAGTCTGCACCACATTTATGTCCGCTGGCACGCAACCTCTGCAGAGTTAAGCAAATACAATCGGTTTCGTAATGACCAATAAATTCCTCTAAGAGCTCAAACAATCGCCCGAATGTGGGAATGTGGCCAGTCAATTAGTGTGTAATTTCCCCAAAACGTCAGGATCATTACAAGCGCTTTATTGTCGAATAAAGTGCATTCTTGTCAGCGCCATGTATGTATCTCCACCCCAAGACGACGGTTTAATTGAATCGAGTCGGTGAATTGCTGGAGCTTTGCCCACACAACTCAGATGAATGCGTAATGCAGGGATGACAACCAATTGCCGTTTCATTTCTTATTCATTCATGTTGAAGCGATGTGTAGGCATCATCTGCCTTGGGCACATTTTTGACAGTCCACTTAATCAAGTTTGTGCCTTTGTGTGTCTGATGTGTGCAGCAGACGAACGATATTCCTTCGTGAGGGACTCCTTCTTCGCTCTCCCTCTCCCACAAGAACCCCAAGTGACAGCATAGTCAGACACCACACAACGACCCGTCTCTAATGAAATAGATTAAATCCTTGTTTATAGATCGTCTCTTGTCGCTAAGGATGGATGTGGGTAGCTTCGGTAGCATTGACACAGCTCCGGGGACAATGTGTAGTTCCCCACCAACCACCAGGGAAGCTCTCTCGGATTTTTGAAAAGAATGATATTAGATTTCCGCTCCGCTTGCATATTCTTTTTTTGTTGTCTAGCGTGCCTGGCCAAGGAGAGGAAAAATGGGAAAATTAGAGTGCAGTCATGAATTGCTCTCTAAGCCTTTACAGGACTGGACGGGATCCTGGGAGTCTGGGAGAATAGAGAATGGAGAATGAATGCAATTGAATTTCCAAGAAATTCACAGAATTCATCTCGACCAGCGAACACTCCTGATTCTGCCCCGATTGCACGTCTCTGCGAGTGTCATCGGTTTCGATGGGAAATTGGTTGAGTTGTGTGTTCAGCTCTCGAAAGTTACTTGTCAGTTAATGGATGGCGTAGGAGAGCGCGTAGGATTGTGCATTTTCGTTGTGGGATATTGTCACGCATTTCAAGTGAATTTGGATGGAGCAGATGGCGGGACACCTACATACATGATGACTATGCGATGAAAACGTGACCACGTTTTAGACACGAAAAAGGAAGAAACCAGAACACATCCACTGGGTGTAGGACGCCGATGAGCAACACAAAAGGGGAGGCTACCGACGGATATGTTGTGACAATATGCATTTGTTCGATCGAATGGGGAGACGCCAATGTAACAAGGGCGCCCACTTTGCTGGCGATTTAAGAAAAAAAAAACAATGACGGTGTGCCATGTGTGGAATCACTAAATGGCTCTCGTCGAGGACATCTGAACGGTAATGCCTTGCGGTGACGATGATGGAGGGGCTTCGGAGAATGGGGAATTTCAAGATGAGTTCGTGCCTCGAACTCTGGATTCTATCTGTGAGGAGGAGAAGAAACCCGATTAGAGCTCAGACAATGTCGATGGGGTGGCGATTAGGATGACGTTTCTTTAATCGATGCAAGAATAAGACCTATGTTCCTAGACATATCAGACGCCATCGTTTGTTATTGCTTCTACGTGAACTCAGCTGAGTAAGCCAAAGTCTTTGATCACAAGCTGTCCAGTCTCTGCAGTGTTTGTTGACCTCGCCTTGACCGTCTCGTTGTAGTTGGTCTTGATGGCCTCCAGGAGACTTTCATTTTCCCTGACACCGGTCAAAGCAGTGCAGTCCAGGTCTTGGTGAATGGACCCAGAGTGCCAAGCCGGTCTCGCCCTTGACGATGCGGTAGGGGACACCACTCTTGCATCGACTTTGTAAGGAATGACGAACAATTAAGCCTTCTGCTCCTGGACCTTGGCTTCGGCGAACTTCTTCACGGACTCCGGCGTATACCTCTCCAACATTTTCAATATCTTGACATCTGTGGTTTTGTCCATGTCTGGGTGAACTGGTAACTTGGAGGAGGAACCTGCAGAAGCTTCTGGAGAACAGGCTTTTGACGTTACGCACGCATGTGCCTAGGCCATTCCAAACGAAACGCGAGACCAAAAAATTGTAAGTTCTTTGGCTCCTCTCGAAAGACTCTTCCTTCTTGGCGAATGTCTTCTTAACCGCAAGTAGCGAGCTCGGGCCACTTTTTAATCACACGGCTTCTTCCTCGGTCTTGACAAAGGGTTTTAAATAATAATTTTAAGCAAGTACGTTTAAGTTAAATGTAGATTATGTGCGGTTCTTTAGAAAGAGCAGCTAGTTACCCGCCAGTCAGAAACGGTGACAAGTCCCGTTCTAAGCTTGCTCGCGTACTCCCAAGGCTTCCTCTTGCCTACTTAATGAAGTCCAAAAGTGGACGATTAAACTTATAGGAGGCAACCGTGTATCTCTTACAACATCGCTGAGCCTGTGTGCAGCATCGTTGACCCCACTCCCTCAAGGAGCTCATCCGCCGCCAACTCTATTCCAAATTCCCGTCCTGCCCTTGAAGGAGACCCTTTTAGACCTGAACTTCGAATATGTCGGAGTGGCTTTAAAATAGGTGCGCACCAGGGATCTCCTGCTGACTGGAGCTCTGGATGCCGGCGGTTTCTAGCGGTTTCTCATTTGACATTCGTAAATAGAGATGGTAAAGGCTTGTTGGATGCTCGACTGACGACGGGAGTAGGAGTTCTCTGACACAGGCTAAGTGCAGACAGACGTCAATCCGGTAGGCCTTTGATGTGACAAGACATTGACAGAAGGAACCTGAGGTGGCGGTGTCCAGTCCAAGTGAAGAGAGGAAACATGCAACGAAAAAAGATGTATTCATGCTGACAGCGACCGTGACTTTATTTTTATCCGTCCAAGGGATCATTCCTGGAAAAGACCAAGACAAGCAGACTGACACCAAATAGGGACGATCATTCAGTGCCATGCCTGGCTTTGACAAACACACAAAACACGTCGTCAGCTGGTGCAGGATGACGATGGAGGATTCACGCTGCTCCACAGAGGCTGGCAATGGTGAGTTCAGTGAGGGAATTTTCAAGTGTAAAGAAAGTCGCTGTCGTGTGACGAGTGTCGAAGATCGTGTAGAACGCACTCGCCAACACAAGAGGCACGATCTTTCGAAAGTCGTTACATTTGTTGGCATACAAGTGATTGGTGAAACACAGCGCGAAGTCAGTAGACTTCCTTGAACCACGACGTATGTCATCTCTGTGTCAGCAACAGCCTCCACTCCATGGACTAATGACCAGTCCACCTTCAAGCCTTTTGGACTCACAATTAAGTTTAGAGAGCCGTATTTCAGCCGTGACAAGAAAAAAATCCCAGCCCCTTTATTTCCCACTCAATACAATCCACAGACACTTAAGACTAATGTCTTTACTTTCGCCCGTGCCGTATCTTGATTGTTGCCACTTAAGGGTATTTGTAAAACATTTGTGGGCGTAAATTCTAAAAAAGAAATAGCTGCTTGCTTCTCAGGCTCCATGGTGGTTGCTTCCAAGCACTGTCAAAGCGTTTAAGTTGACTGACTTTATCCTGGCACGGCGCAGATGACCCTTCCCCTTTCGACAACTGCCATCCCCTCCGTGAACCAACTCATATAAAAACAAAAACACTTTAATTCAAACAAAACCGCAGAGCAAACAGCGGCATCACCATCGAGCCCGCAGCCTCTTGACCTAAACAGCCTACAGTCGTCCTCGAAGACATAAATTATTCTCCGCATTATGACATTCCGCCCGCAGCACCGTACCACCGTCAAAAAAGTTTTCAATTCAAATCGGAACCAAGGGAAAACCAGTCGACAAAGGCAAAGCCAACACAAAAAAGCCGTGGTCTCCTCGTTGTTGGTCCTTTTATCTCTCGTCATGCAACCAGCCCCCATCCGCTCGATTTGAAAAACCTCATGTTGTTCGATGTCACACTAGGTCATGGAGAAAATTGAGTCCAAACGATTTGACTAACACAATCATGCATCACGGTCGCATACTGGCGGGCATTATCGACAAGGATACTCTGTGTGCTCGGCAGCAGCATAATGCCAGTGCCCGAGAGGAGGATGTCTACTTCCTTGGAACTTTATCAATGACACGTGATGTCATAAAGCCAATTTCGCCATAAATTCATCTCATCATTGGCCGGGGGTTGTGCTGCTCCGATGGCATGTTCGCTCGGCATGAGATGGAGCGACACTGAAAAGCAATAAGAACATGCTCGTTTCCAGGTTACAAAGTTGAAAAAGGATGACAGGAAGGAAGGACTCTCCACAGATGACTTGGCTTCTTTTTCGCAAAAAAAACAACAACAAAAACCCACCAAAGACCAGGCAAATAGGTGGATGATTATTGTTGTTCCCTTGCAGGCATAGCAGCCATCGGCCACTATCCCGGACCGCTGCTTAATGATTTGGATGATTTGACTATTTTCCTCCGTGGGGGGACGTTGTGGCGCGGGTGCTCAGCAATGCGTGCCGCAGATTGACGCATAAAAAGCCGAATTTATGACTTGACTGACTGCTGTTCCTGTCAGCACAACTCGACTAAATCGAAAGTTACTTTCCACGTAATTAGCCTTATTGAGCGGGTCCTTCGGCACAGGCTCACCCAATTCCAGTGTGAATGATGACGGCTGGCGATAGGTGACTCGAAGGGCGCTGTGATGGATTATTTCCTGACATCTACCGAACACCCAAACACCTTCTACATAATTAAGTCCAACCGAGCGGCTTCCGAATGAAGACGTACGTTTAAAGGATTCGGAATCATTTAGCTTTGGTTTCCTGGAAATTCATGGTACTCGTAATTAAGAGCAACAAAGAGGGACGACCTCCCCCAAATTCTAATTGGACACTGTTTTCGCCCGATGTCACAACTCACAAGACACCAGGGCGCAGTGCATTCGAGGATTTCCACCCCGGGTCCTGAGGCTACGAATCCCGAACAATTGCGGTTGGATTTGCACTCGGGCTCCGCACAGCCACAGAGCCCTGTTTATGTGTATTCTCGTTAAATGCCTTTTCGCAAACGACGAGCTGGAATAGGCCAGATTAAGTGGTTCTGAAAATTTGTTTAATTAAAGCCAAATAATTGGTTTGGCGGGGGGAGATTTTCGAATTTCGTTTTTTCTCCCGCTCGTCCGTGCCCAGGGGCTTCTTAATTTCGCTGCCTGGAGGGAGTCTGGGCGGAGTAATTTGAGTTTCTTTTTACTGCCGCACTGAGATGGCGAATGTAATACTTTCGATACTTTGGGGTCGCCGCATAAGATGTTGGCTTTTAATATCGTTTACTTGTTTGAAGTCCTGAATTAATTTACAACGGAGCTGGAGCCGGAGCCGGACGGAGTTTAGATTAAATTTCATCTTGAGCCGTTCGCTTTGATTAACGTCATACGGTTTTGTTGGCTATCCACGGAATGGTGGTGAATTGCTTGGGAATTGACGGACGGACCGATGTGGCACGGAGTCAGGCCGTCGTTTGAGGAGAAGGCCGACCGAAAAGAGAAATGAGAAGTAATTTTAAAAGTGATAAGCCATGAAAAGTTTCAAACGCCCGCCAGTTTGTGAATGCGTTAAATCTCAGTAGGGATGAGAGATACCCTCTGTAACCGGCATTCGTGCCTGATTTCAAAGACACTAGCGGGACAGGACATTTCGTTGGTTTTGCGGTGACGCGTGTGCCTTTGGTGACATCTCTTTTCTCTCGTTCTTAGTGTGCAGCATCGTAAGTCGAAAATAAGGATGGCTACTTCTTAAAAAACGGACACGTCCGTGTGTTCCAATTTTGTCTTCGATTCTGTGGAGAAGACACCGATCTAGCTCTAGAATGCCGTTCGTGGCGACGCTCCACTCTGCCCTTTGAAGACAAGTGAAAAACAAATAGCTTCTTGCTTTTGGTGAACATTTATAATAACTTCTCTGAGTCTACATCTACATTCTACGAAAAGAAAACTCTCAATCAAACGAAGCACTAGGCAGCCGACAAGATGGTCTGTGTCTTGTTGCCTATCTTTTCTCTGCTAAAAATCAAAATCGTTCGTCAGATTTGGCTTTTGACACACTGAACCATGATAACCTAATAGAAGCACTGGAAAGAATTTGCATAAGAGGTCTGATGGCAGATTGAGAAGCAATAGAGAATTCTGTGTCAAGGTTAACCAGAACGTGAGTAATACGGAGTCCCTCAAGGATCAAAATTGGGTCCGATCCTCTTTATTTTGTGTACCAACGAGCTGCTAAGGATTTTTAAACAACAAATACAACGATAGTGGTGCACCACAGAACACAGCAACAGCAATTATGCAGGAAGAGTTTGATAACACAGTCAAATTGTGTCATGATCACGGTCTAACGATCAACACATTGAAGACAAAGATGATGCACATACGAAATCCGCTGTTCAAAGCTTCTAATCAACAAATTCATTTTAGAATGATTTCTGCAGTAGCTCTAAAAGCAGCTCGACTGAGATAGTGGAGAGATACAAATATCTTGGAGTCACCATCGACAGCAAGTGAGCATAGTGAGCCTTAAAAACAGCTCTATATGCACTTACCCATCTAAAGATCCATGCCACAACGTCTGTAATGAGACAAGTATACTATGCCCCAGTGGAATCGAAATTGAGGTATGAAATGCTTATGGAATACTGCAACACACATAAACAAGCTTAAGAAACTGCAAAACACAGCATCAAAATAGATAAGTGTGGATAATCGTAGTTCAACAGGAAAGGGTTAAGGTTCTTCCGGTAGATGATATCTTTAAGTACTATGCCGACACTAGATTCATCACACCAATTTAACCTGGGATCAACACAAGAAGACTGGCCCAAGATATGCTTCAAGAACCTCGATTCTGCAACAACTACGGGAGAAGACAGCTGAATTGTAGTGTACGAAAGGTTCTCAATACAATCCCACAAGAGCTAAAAAAACATCACAAACTTAAAAGCAAGTAAAAAAAGACATAAAGCACTTTTTTCTAAACGAGAATTCAAATATATAGCTAATTTTAATCTAAATTAAATCCAATTAAATTCTATATCTTTTTTTTTCGTAAATAATAATTCATTTTTCCATGAAATGTTTCCAAACACTGAAATGTTGAGATTCATTTAAACAAAGCTTGCTACCTAAAGTTAATTATATAATTTTAAGACTCGATCTTCTGCCGAAATGCCTTCGTAAGGCTCCGCGAAAAAATGTAAGCTATTTGACAATGTTATATGTTTTCGCTAAGTCTTATAAATGTTTATTGCAGAAGATCGAGTTTTAAAATTGTATTCTCTTAAAATAAAAATTAATATAATTGAAGTACGTAGTAGTCGACATAATGACCGACAACGCCACTGGCGCCAGCTGTCACAGAATAATCGTGACGGCTGAAGTAAGTTTGAAGTTAGCTGAAGTGAGTTCGGTATTTTTTGAAATGAAGGTGAATATCTAATACGGCCCATACACGACTCCTACATACACCCATTCGCCACACACGATACAGACCAGAAATGAAGAATGATAGAGATGCCCAACATCTACCTCTCTTGCCCCTTAAAATGTTCGACAACCACTTATATCGTTTTCTTAAGTCTTATTGACCAATCAATTCGTGAATAACTGTCAAAAAGCCTGTGCAATTCGTTGATGGACTAGGGGTCAATCAACTGTGAAGTTGGGCATCTTTATAATATTTCATTTCTGGTGCAGACAATTTGCCAAGACATTAGTTTGTATCATTTCGTCATGGTCGTCGGGTCGGTCATTGCTTTGACAATTAAATAAAAGCACAAAGAAAAAACAAAAGAAATTCGAACTAAGTACAATTTTTATAATTTTTCAAAAACTCGTTCCGAAATTATCCATCCGTGCTCTTATTCGTGTTTAGGACATGAATTTTCCTGCTGGTCTGCGCAATAAAATTCTAAAAATTTTGAATTCGCGCAGACCGTCGCTGTAAACATACGCCATGAATACACGCAACACAGACGGTCTGCGCAGACATGTACTGTATTGTATTGTAATGTATTGTACTGCAGCGCGGTGTCTGTGTCATGTATGGGGCCTATTATTGAAAGACCGTCTCTTGCTAGGGACTTTATGTCGAGTGTTTGCAGCGACCGTCTGCATGCTCTCAATTTTTTGGGAATTATGCACGGTCTGCAGCGATGTGTCTGTGTCGTGTATGGGCCATATAAGTAGAGTTTATGCCAATTTGACGTCCGCAATGGGAGACAAAGCTGCAGTTGCAATCGGGTATATCGGGACAAGTCAACGCTAAGGCGTCGGAGGCTCGAAAATTAAATTGTTCGAAACTAAGGGGGAACTTTCCGCGGGTAAGTCTAAGTTAAGGTATTGGAGGCGCGTTCCAAAGCCAACAATGCGACTTATGTCCCGGCAGAAGTACAACCGACCAGCTGTCTTCTCTGAGAATGGTACTCTAGTAGCCTAGGTACGGTATGCTCGGTATGCCACAACCGCTCTGCAGACTTGGAAAAGCCATACGACACAGTTGCTCGAGTGTTCTGCAGGAGTGATGATCATTCAGTCCGTATGCACAAACTGTATCAGCTGTGTTCTGTTCAACGGAGCTAAATCAACCCATTCCGCCGCGGTCGTTGGATATCGCCAAGGGTGCGTCTTGTCACCTCTCCTTTTCATTGTGTGTATGGAGCTAAGCCAAGGCGAGGAAAGTGTCACATTGGGAGAGTTGAGGGTAGTCCCAGACGGAACTCATGTGCGCATTCGATAGGTCTGTAGCAGTATATGGTGAGCTGCGATGAAGACTAACGTGGTTATGGTCATTTGCCACCTGCTCACTGCACTGTACATGTTAGGAGAGCGCTATTGATGCAGGGGAGGATTAATGCTGAACTTTCCTGTAGGTCTCTGTAATCTGTTATATGGAAAGCCGACCCACGTTAAAGGTTTTTCAACTCAGTACCGCCTAACACCTATAGTCATGAAATTTGGGCAATGACCGAACGTATAAGACCGCGAATACAAGTTGCCGAGATGAGTTTTCTTCGTGATGTTGTGGGTGTTACTCGCGGGTGAGGATGAAATACACAGCTGAATATTGAGCAGCTATTTGGTTACGTGACATGAATGTCCCCGTCATCCGACATCATCATGACGCGTGCCTCGAATGCAATTCCATCAGGGAGTGGACAGCTTGGCAGACCCAGGAAGAGGTGGTTGGACATAACTCTTGGTGATTTCCTTGTGATTTCAATTGCAGAGGATCGAGCGTGGCCACAACACCTATTCTGGGTCATGCGAGTCAGATGATGATGATGATGACCCTAATTCGTTTGCCAATCCACAAGAAGAACTATCCCTTCCCAAGTATTGATCTTCTCCATCGTTTTCTGTGAACGCCTGAAACCGTGTCGGATAACGTGGTAGGTTGCGAATTTGAAGTAAAAAAGGACACAACACACTGTAAGGAATGAAGCATCTCCCGCCCAGCAGAAGGATGTGCATGATCCTAATTTTAATTAAGGAGACGTTTCCCTTAAGCGGGCAGACCACTCACACTCAGACCCTCCATTGGCTGCAGGCCGGCAAGTGAAATTAAAATTTGACTTGATTGTCTGATCCTACTCTCGCATGGAAGGCATTTTCATACAATTTTATCCGTTTTCATTTCAATTTCGCCTTCCGCAAAACTAATTGATATTCCTTCCGTCTCGACATTGACAATTTCGCTTTTAATTTGCCAAAGCACTCCGTTTTTGACCATCAAATCGTTCTCTGCAATTAATTGAAAGCATCCTCGTGCAGAAGGTTCACAGTAGATTTCAATAGCAAGCGACACCATAAAAGAACTTTACAACAGCCATTATCCGAAAAAATAATAAAAACCGAACCGACAAAGTACCTAACATCGTTCAAATCAATGTCCGAGCTCTTAAATTCGAATTAAATGACAGCAAAAATAAAAAATCGATTTACTGGTCATAGCCCGAGTAATGTTCCTCATCCTCATCATTTTATTGGTTCACCCAATGTTCCCCGCGCACCCCAACCGCTGAAGGGTAGAGTTTTAGAAAGCAATATCCACCTCAATTCATTCCAATGTCGCGCATCCAAATTCAATAAAATCCTTATCTCTGCCTCTTGCTGTTTGTGAAGTGAACTGATGGGACGGGATGGGGTGTCGAGGGAGAGCGTGGTCCTGATGGGTACGTGTTACTTGCGTGTAGTTGTATTCGATGTCACACGACATCTGGCATCGACACTAAAAACACATCGCACCAGCAGTTGGACCATCCGAAAACCAGCGTAGGGATGGTGGGTGAGTGTACCAACTAGCCGCTCAAAGAGCTTGTCACTTTGTAACGACTGTCGCCACATGGATACCATAAAAAGCGTTTGCTTGGATTCGGAATCGAATTTAAACGAAAATCCTTTTCTCTCTGACGCATGAGTGCTTCACATGCCCGCACTTGAAGAGCAATCGATGGTTTTTGTTCCATTTTTTCCCTCAACGTCAGCGGGCGTTGTAACTTTGGCGGCCACCCTGTGCCTTAAATCCACAGCAGTATATTCGAGCTGAAGTTACACCTTCCCCTCTAGATCAAGATCCTCTCTTAAATGCTTTGCAGATAGGAGCATTAATTATGAGCCACCCGGTCGTGCAAGGGAGCTTGGACGGGTGGTTTGCACGGATCAAGTGCTTCGTTTAGGAGTAGGTGGTGTCCCCGAAAGGCGGATGTGGTGAGATAATTTATTGCACCTTGCATTCAAGGATATTGCAACCGTAAATTTCAAATACCGAGCATTATCTCGAACGGGGCTGCCAACCCGTCGCGTACAATTTGCAATAAACCTGTCCCTCCGAGTCCTGGGATTGGGGGAGGGGTGATGGGCGAGAACATTTTTACAGCATGAACACAAGAATGTGTTCGAAATCCGCCAGTGCAGAGATAATTGCTAACTAAGCACCGGCGACGCCACTGATTCTCCGATTTAGGACAACGTCTCTCTCGCTCTCCACCTGTGTCCGCAGAGGTGCAAGCAAATCAAACAACGATGACGCTCCCAGATGCCAGCTCCAGCTGCAAACCGCACATGGGACGCGAATGAAGAAATTAACATTTGATGCTCGTAGCCAGATACGACAGTGCTCGCCCTGTGCGGTGGCTGTGAGAGATTCGAGATACATACCCATTACAATGGAGTTGCTCCTACGTACACATGTGCTCTGTTAATTGAAACTGAGGGTTGCTCGGTGCTGGTGTGTTACATGGCAAGTAGGTCGGGAAGGGTCTTTGAATTTCTCTCGGGCGTGCGTTGTTCGAGAGCAATAAATATTGATTTAGCATTGATTTGAAAAATTAATCGGATTAATCCCTTATAGTGACACACGCTGGGGATTTTGAGGATTGCAAATGTTGAAGTGCTGTTCCGAACGAGGATTAGGGACTAATTGACTTTGATTTGTGGCCCATTTGGTGGCATTGCTCGTGAGATTTTGGGTGAGCTTGATGACGGTTGCAATCGCGTCAGAGTTTTCTTGAGATGTGTGTTGGTTGCGATTTTCAAACGATGCGCGATGATGAGGGGAGTGTATTGCGGGAGGCGCTTGTAGCGATGAGTTTTGAGAATAGTTGGACTACCTGCACCAGAAAGCGCTTTTTTAAACCATTTTTCTTGTCGTCTCGATTCAACATCGCATACAATCGTCGTATTTTTCGAAGTCGCTTCGACCTTATTTTTCAAGGTGTGTTCAGAGTTAACTTAGACGACCATTTCTGAACCAATTTTGAACCCATTTTCGAAACTCCTATCGAAGCCGATTTCGCCGTCATTTCGATGAAGATTTCAGAGTCGTTTTGCAACTATTTTCAAAACCTACCGCAGTTTTTCTCGGAGCCGTTTCGACTTCAGTCTCGCAGTCATTCGTTGTCAGAGTCCTTTCGGAGAAGTTTTCAAAAGCCTTCACCGATCTATTTTAGACCCCTTGTCGGAGCTATTCTCGTAGCCGTTTTCTAAGACATTTTCGAAACCGTTTTCGACGTCATTCCACTGACATTCTCAGACTAATTTTTAAGGCCCATTCAGAGAAGTTTTAAAAACTGTTTTTCGAGCGAATTATGGAGTCTTTGTCAGACCCGCTTTTCAGGTAATTTTCGGAGCCATTTTCGGCTTGCTTTTCGCTGGCATTCTCGGAGACGGTTTCAGAACCATTTTTAGAGACGTTTAGATTTTGTGGGAGAAATTCCCATAGCCAATGTCGGATTCACATTAGGACCCATTCTCGAATCGGTTTCGAAGTCGTTTTCAAAACCCCTCTCGGGACCATTTTTAAAGTTGTAGTTTTGCAACTTTGATCAAAGCTATTTTAAAAGCGTTTTCTGGGCCATTCTCGGTTTCAGAGAACTTTCTAGAGACGTTTTCTCTTTCCGAGCCGTCTTTGCATCCATTTTCAAAAATGCTTTTCGAAACGCAATGCCGATGTCGAAGTCATTTTAGGAGCCAAACCCCCTTTCCGAGCCATTCTTGCTACAGCTTTTCACCGGGGCCGTTTTCGATGTCTTTTCGAAAGCACTCTCGGAGTGGTTTTCAAAGCACTCTTCAAAGACGTTTTCAAAAACTTTTTCACGCCTTTCTAGAGCCATTTTCGGTGGCATACTAGAAGGTGTTTTCCAAATAATTTCCGAGTCGTTTTCCACGCTTTCAAAACCTTTCCAGAACAATTTTAGTATCGTCGGAGGAGTCATTTAAAAACCTTTTCAGCGAATTTTTCAAAGCCTTTCTCTGAGCTGCTGTCGGATTAATTTTCTCAGTCATTCCAGAGCCGATGTCGTTTTCAAACCCGTTTCTAAAGCCATTAACACTCAAGTGAAACCGTACAAAATTTAAATTCCTGACGATTTCATCCGCAAAAGCCGGAAGCACAACACTCTCAGTGTGTGCATGTTTGCTTAATTATGAAATCGTGTCTAAGAGCTTGAGCACATTCCACTCCACCCTAAACCGTCACGTCCTCCCGTCCTCCCGAGACTCTTGTGCGCACGACATACTCTTCATACCACTGAGTCGGCCGCACAAATCATTTCACGTGACAGAGTGTGAGCGTAATGTTCGAGGTAAATCATAGGAAAATGCATAAAAATGGAACTGTCACCATCTGAAAAAGAAATCCAAGGTCACCGGGACACTGTGTGCGGCTTGGGTTCCGCGTCCTATTACCGCGCACAATTAGGGACGTTTGAATCTGCTTGCATTTTGCTCAAATGGTCACAAAACTGAGCATGATACAGAGTTCCACTTTGTTTAAGACACTCAATGATGTCATCAGTTTCGTCCACTCCACCATGAAATGTCGCCAGGATGACATCTTTCTGTGCATTCCCGGAGCGTGGTTGTTGCTTGCGTGTGTGTGCTGTTTCCAGCTTGTTTCATACGGTCAAGGCTGCGTAACAGGTAAATAGCCACCGGGGGTGGATGACATTTACATTCACAAAGCAGCAGCGAGCATTGTGACACAGGGAGCATTGAAATTTTGCTTTTAAACGATCAGAGAGAACCCAACCCTTTTTCTTTTTGCAGTGAAATAAAGCGGCAGCACTGTACAGTGGGCAATCAGCAGCCTTCCGGGCGTTTCTATGCTAATGCATGAATGTCGTCCCTTTTCATTCGGCATAATGGGAAGGGTTCTTGGGTTCGTTTTTTTGTTTTTAACAGGTTTTGGGGTTTCTTTTTTGAAAGGGACCACCTTAATGGCAGGAGATTGGGGATCATTTGTTAGATGTGGCATTAGCATAAGGGGTTGTACGGCACATATGCGTGTTCCGATGCCAATTGCATGCCCATTTTAAGTTTATGGCGTCAAGTGGATTTATGAGGGTCATTCTTCGAGTGTGCCAGGTGGTGGTGGGGATTTTGGTTTGTTAAAAAACAAAAGGGGCTTTCACTTGATTTTTATGATAATTACAAAAGGGCTGGCAGGAAGATGGCAGCAGACAGCTCGTTATGGATGGAATTAATAAATTACATCTGCCAACGAGAAAAGGGTGGGCACGATAGAAAGAAGTGTCTCCCTTGGTGGGGAAAGTGGTGTTGGTATGGCTTTTATGATGATGGATGGCTGATCTAATTGACTCTAGCATCACGCTTTGCGTGATGATTGACATTATCAAGTGATCAAGGATCGTGGCCGCCGCACAATATATTGAAAATATTGACAGCCACGCTCTTGATTTTCATCATGGTGGACTATTGGTTCGAATCCCAAGACATCAACCTTCATATTCACTGCATGTCCTGTCGGAAGTAGATGGAAATGATAAGAGGGTAAACTGCCAAGACAACCGTTGTTGGTTAAACCGTTGAGTGCTGCAATGAAGGTCTTGGTTCGATTTCGGCGACACCAACTTTCATATTCGTGACATTAGTTCTCTCGAGTCGCTGATAATAGTCAGAGAGTATAATTGCCTATAAAAGCACTGTTGCTTAACCAACGAGCGTCCACTACTACGATGAAAGTCTTGGTTCGAGTTCAGAGACACCAACTTTCGTACTTACGGCACTTTTTTTCCCTAATGGCTGGTAATGCTTGGATAAAGCTTCAATAAAGCTCTTGTTTTAAAAAGTTCTTGCCAAGAGAAATGCTGTTGGTTAAAGGGTCGACGTGTAATGTCGTGGTTCCATTCCGGACGCACCAGCTCTCAAACTGACTACATTCGTAGAAGCACTGTGATCTATTTACCTTTCAATTCGGTGGTCACTTCAATCACAAGACTAGCTTAGAAGCTTAGGACCACCTCAACCCTCAAGCGGATGACCAGACCAAGCTTCCACATGAATAGCCACCTCCTATCCTAAACAAACCAGGCATCAAATACCTCCTAACACCTCTGCCCAAGCACATGAAACCAAATTAAAGCCAAATCATTGCTTCGAATACAGCGTCCTATTCCATGGCCGAGAGACCAGGTTTCCTGCGGAGCAGATGCCATGGAACACCATCGAGGTACACAGGGAAAGAATGGGTGGAGCAAAATGAGAAGCGTTAGTGTTTGTTTAACCTCCCCTGTTGCACAGTCCAACCTCCACAGGAAGTGCGGCTCCTTTGTGCTCGTCTCATGGGATTCGTGGCTTCCGTGGTCAGCTGAGTTTCGTTTGAGATTCAAATAGAAATCTCCTAAGAGCACCATCTGAATGTGTATCCCTTTCATGTCCGTTAAACCAAAGCAAGCTTCTGGTTCATTAACAAGGCAAACATGGGACGGAGGGACCATTCAAACTGAATAACTTACATTCTGCTTCCCTCGACCTTGCACATTCCATGGTCAGGCAACAATGCAGCACTATCCTTGTCACCATTGTCACGCGCATTGCATTACATCGCTTCGGGCCTGGGCTGTACAAAACATCAAAATCCCATCACATTTCCATTTAGCGAATCACATCTGCAACATTAAACAATGCAACACAGAGCGCCTTTATCTCACGCCCGACTTCTGGCAGCTGTTTCGTGATAAAAGGAAAAAAAAACAGTCTTCATTATCACTCCGTGAAAGGATTCCGCATCTAGTTGCCGCAGATGTTTCAATCCACCGACGCGTTGATACACGACGACTCTCAGTTCGCATACATTGTTCTCAGTTGACATGCAGGCTTTTCGCCCACCCTACTCGGTTTTGTGTGCATGACACTGGCACTTGCCATCGCTGTTAGTTCATGGCGCGGAAAATGAACTAAAATCCGTCATCGCAGCAGCACACAACGAACTGAAAATAAATATAAACAAGCTGAGCCGTTTGGTGCGTCCAGTGCACGTTAATCGATTCGTAAAAATTTAAATACAGCTTCAGTTCGTTTAATTGGTGAATAATTAAGCGGCTGCCGTTGGCCGGACGGACACAGTAAACGGTAGCTATAAAGCCAATTATCCACATCGGTAGGCCTTCGATTATCGCGAAAAACGTTGTGTAACTCAACCGAATTCCTTGCAAATGACAACAGGAGTTGCCACCGAATTGCGCTGACACCAGCTCATCGGATTATTGCATCAATGTTCGACGAGAGAGTTTAACCACGCCAAACACTGCCCGGGGTATGACCGGTGGCCGACGGTGGTTATTACGCCCACTGACACTGGCACTGACAGTGTCTGTTAACGGCCTGCAACGGTGATGGACAGAGAAGGGTATCGATTGCGTATGTGGGAAGCACCTTGGCTTTTCTAAAAATACCCGCAATCTAATGAAAATCAATTTTCACTGTGGGGTCAGTGGCGATGTGGCCCGCCGGCTTTACCCTCTTAGCGGCTCAGAGCCGACGCTCCGCTGTCGCCTGCAGTGTGCACTGGCGCTTGTCGTTCAACGAATTGGCTGAGTCGGCTATTTGTTGCCCGTCCAACAGATGATTAGTGATGGCTGATGCGAGCTTGATAAGTCTGGGATTTGGATCCCGCGAGAGGTATATTGTAGCAATCAAATTGAAACTGAGTGCGAGTGTATGTGTCCCGGATTACGTTTGGATCATGGCTGTCAGCTCGGGATTATTTGATTAGGCATGGAAATGAAATCAAAATCGATTTGGATTTGGAACATCTAGGGCCCAACCGAATGACGATACCGAATGTATTTCTCTTGGCAACTCTATCACTAACTCGAGAAAAGTGATGCTAAGAATTTGAAAGTTGGTGTTGCCGGAATCGAACCAAGACCTTTTACGAAATAGTCGACGGCTTAACTAACAGCCCGTCTCTGCAGGCAGTACGATCTCTGCGCATAGCCAGTGACTGGAGAAAAATTATGCTACGAATGTCAAAGTTGGTATCTCCGGAATCGAACCAAGAGCTTTATGGTCGACCCTTTAACCAACGGCGCTTCTCTTGGCCATTATATTCCTTGTATATTCTCAGTGACTCGGAAGAAGTGATGCCGTGAATTTGAAAGTTAGTGTTGCCGGAATCGAACCAGGACCAGGATCTTTAAGTGAAAGTTCTTCCCTTGGTAAATATACTCCTTGAGCATTCCTAGTGACTCCGAAGAGGTTTTGACGTGACGTGATCAAAGTCTGCAATCGAACAGTACATTTAAACGATGATCTAGCTCCCCAGTCGCTCACTTTAAAGTTCGTACCAATCGATGGAGGCAAGGGACAATGATGAATATTCCATTAAGTCTCCCTTCAGCATCCACACTAATAAGTCCTCTTTCATAGCCCATCATGCGTTCAATATGAATCAACCCCAAGTAACAGGATCTCGGAATGAAATCCAAATTGAAATATCCCACGCCGCCATCCGGTCATCCCCAGCCACCAGCTAGCATCGCAATTAATGCAATCAGTGTCTGAATTCAATTAAAATGCACTCATTGTCCAATACGGACACAATACCAGAGTAAGATCAGGCCATTCGTGAGGAGTGCTTCGCAATGTTACAATCTCATTGCAGAGGACCTTCAATCGACCATATTGCCAATCTGATGTCGAATTCCCTTGCAGGCACTTCCCCGCTCTAATTGCATTCACGTGTCTCAGGCCAAATCATGACAAGTAATTGCAATTAAGTGAGAAAATATGCCGTAATGGCTCCTTAATGGGCTTGTAAAGGCGATCTTGGGTAAGGCGTCGACAGTTCCTTGATTGGAATTAGTTGGCCAGGGCCGTTTACTCGTACGATGCATTGTGTGCGCAAAATGGGAGGTGGCACGGAAATTATACTAAATGGTTCTTGCACGTGAGCTGGTGGTTTGGAAAACATGCGGACTACTGCACCCCCTGTGAGACAAACAATAGAAAACACCATCAACTGACAGACAGCGTAGAATTAATGAAATCCACCCCCGCCTCTAGGGAGCTTCATAATTCAGAGCCAGCATCAGTGACTTCCTCTCGTTGTCACCTCTTGGCACAGGAAATTAACAGTAAAATTGAAATATCACACCACCCATTGCGCATCTCTTTATTCAAACGGGGAGAGACTTCATCCGGCATAAACGAGTGAATGCATACTTCTGTAACTCCCTCGGGCGGTCCTTGTAACAAAGGAGCACATTACTTGGAAGCGCATTAGAGGAGGCCCTTGCCACGTTTTGGAGCAGAGGATTATGCTGCTTGTCTGTGCGATGCTGTGCTGCCGCCCAAGGCTTACATAACACATCGAAAAGCCGTCACTGTTTGACTTAAGTCCTCATCCCCCTCCCGGCACTCGGGGCACTCGGTGCCTTAAAGACTTGCGAAAGTCGTTAGCACACGCGCGAAGAAGTGTCGTCCTCTTCGATTCCAATTGTGACATTGTTTCTTGTCACATCTTGTAATGTGGAGAAAATCCTTTGGAAATCGGCCGGAGGAGGAAGGAAAAATGTAGCTGTATGTATTGTAGATGGTATATTTTCGACCGATGGCTGGTGTATTTTTGATTTATTTGGGCTACTGTTGGGGGTGGACCTGGGCCTCAAGCAAAACAGCCACTCCAGCTGCCTTCATTTATCCTGGCTTCTCCAGTTCTGAAGCACCAACTGAACGGGGAGTGTAGATACTCCCCGAGGCATGCAGTATTTTCCTTATCCCTTGGGAAGATTCGTGTACATAGGAGGCCTTCTTCTTCTTCCAGCGTAAGTTCTGAAGCCGTTGCCGAAGCCAGGGGTCAGAGTGGTGTTGCAATGGCCCAAGTAGAACCTTCCTTCTTCTTCCAGCGTGAGTCCTTAAGTCGCTTCCGAAGCCAGAAGATGGTATTACAATGGTCCAAGTAGAACCTTCCTCCTTCGTCCAACCCTTAAGTTGCTCCGATGCCAGGAGTCAAGTAGAACCTAGCCTCTCCTCCAGACAACTCAACCGGGCCAGCAGCCAAGCTCCGAAGTGTCACAATGACGACTTCAAGGAACCTATAGCTTGATGTGGTGGTTTCTCACCGGGCGACAGGAATGTTCAATTCTCATCTACCACCTACCGGTCTAATGACTGGAATGACAGCCATCCCAAGTCAACATCGTTAGACAATGTGATTCACTCACTCGAGCCAATGTCATCTCCAAGCCAACAGCATGAAATTCCCAAAATTCATTCACAATGGAGTGGTTGGTGGATTTTGATAAGGATGTCGAGAAGACAGTCACAGCTTGCTTAGAACACTGATTTTGTTCCAGTGTGCACAAGAAAGGAGACTCATTTGACTGCGCCAACTACAGTCTGGGTGAAGTCTAATAAACATCGCTTACAATAACCTTCCTGCTGGGAATAAACAATCAGATAGGTCCAGACAAGTGTGGCTTTAGGCCGGGAAAATCCACAAACGAAGTATATACCGTCCCCACGAAGGGATTTGCAACATCGAAGTGTTGGACACAGCATCATCTTGGCTACCTCGGCTCCGAAGTTCACAAACGAAGTATATCCCGTCATCAAGAAAGCATTTGCAACATCGAAGTGTTGGACAGCGTATCACCTCGGCCAACTCGGCTCCGAAGTTAACAGCACAAGCAACGTCCGAGTTCAAAAGCAGGGTAACTCTTGCCAACAGCTCCATCTATGGACTCAAGAGGCAACTGAGTAATGGAGTCGTCTCACGAAGAACCAAGCAGACTTTTTATAAGACACTGATCATTCCAGTCCTGCTGAAGGTAGTGGATTCAGAAGTCCTTGGTCGCTTCGAGAGAAAAGTTCTGCGTGCGATCTTTGGAAGAGATCTTTGGAAGACAAGAGCCATAGGATCTTTGGAAGACAAGGCGCATAGTCGGGCGGATACGGATCCAACACTTAAGGTGACTGGGCCATGTTGACTGCATGGACTGGGCCATGTTGACTGCTCCGGTCCGAGTCGTCGACTCCGAATTGTCTAACGTGGCGCACTCAGGCGCAGAAGGACCTCAACTTTTAATGCGAAACTGGAGACAGCTAGATCGCGCCAGTTGGAAAGCTTGTTGGTTGAGGCCAAGGTCCACTCCGGGCAGAAGTGTCAAATAAAGAAGACCACTCTCTCCCTTGTCTTGGAGCCACCCTCCCTTTACTGAAGCCATCCAGGTTTGTGTATGAACTTCAGAAGGATCGGAGGAAAGTGTTCTAGCATGCTCCCGTCGATTAGGCATGCCTTATTTTCAATTTCTTCCTCTTCTCGGCAATGGCTGCTGTGGTATCTCGATCACAGCCTTCTTCAATGAGGCCTCTATTCGTCGAGGCAATCTCGGGTCATTTCGATTGAATTTATCACAAGAATTCTTCTTCTCTCTTCATTTCTCTCATGCTGACTCTATACCAATCATCATCACCAGTCCTTGCACGTTTTTCTTTTTTGCTGCTTGGGAAGTCTAAGTCTAAGACATCTTGTGGTTTTACGAATCCCTAAAGTCTTGATGAAGGCTTTGTTGGATTGTAACAGACTCCTGTGGCTTTTTTCGTTACTCTCTTGATTAAGATAAGATAATGACACTCAGAGCTGGTCCGCAAAAGTTTTCTTTTACGCACCTCACCACCTGTCACCCTTGCACATAAGAACGTGATGGTGACACCTCGGCCAACCGTGTAACCGTGTAAGACTGATCATCCCTCTCAAGAGGCTGCAGTAATTGAAATGATAGTTTGACCAAATCTTGTTGCCGTCCTTGCCCCTGAAAAATAAGGGAAGCCAAGCCAACGGCACCCTGTAAGTGCCCACAGTGTCACTGTATCTTTTCATCCCTAAAACAATGTGCAATCACTTTGTTGTCCTAATGAAGACCGACTCCACTTCGTCACCCATTGCCTCCACAGACGTACAAATCCCCTTCATTGGCTCCATCCGGATGCCTCGAGGGTAGTACAGATTACATGTTCGAATCTAAGGTTAAGTGCACACAGATTTAATCAGTGGATGAGTAGTCCACATTTGTTCAGCTTGGCTTTTAAGCGAATTAATTGCAAGGACAACTGAAGTGATGTGCGCTTGCCAGAGAACAGACACTTTCAAATGATTGCAGTCTCTGTGAGGAAACTAATTACAGGCATCGGTCCTTTATCGTGCACTCGCAATCGCTCAATTTCGAGGAATCCGAGGGATTTTTCCTAATTGTCCTTGTTGAAAATTTGTGGAACGAGGACAACGAGAGGAACGCAATGAGTAATTTAATTCACGTTTCTGCCATAAAATATACAAAAACACCCCCACCCACGTCCGGGTAAGGAATGACATTGAGCTAAAGCTACAACGATTTCGCTGCTCCCATACTCCGTGTTCACCCTTCACGGCCGCTCTCTCGGTTTATTGTCTATGTCATGTAAACAGCCGACACGTTCCAGCAGATATCGATATTAAGTTCATGGAATGCTTGATGCTCAAAAGAACTCGGCGTTCTCGACGTCGTCGTCGTCGACATTGCCTAGGTTATGAAATTCTCCAACAACAAACTCAGGCCGGGGGAGCTGTGTGTACGCTGCTGAATGGTGTCTATGTCCTTTTGGTTATTGATTTTGTATTGACACAAATAGCTGTGCTGTGTAGTTGTGGGGAAAAGAAATAGGGGAAATAACAACCGCTTAGCGGTTATATTCAAAGAAGGGGGACACACTGAATCCTTTCGCTTTCAGTGCCATTGTCATGGCAGTGTTGCTGACCTCGTTGCTGTTGGAAAAAGAAAAAATATGAACTGACTTTTGCCTAATCAATATCTTAGACTAGTTGAGTGACGATAACGGCCAGGAGAGGACTCGGAAGCACAAGAAGTCCTCGAAACGAGGACCTCTTGAGGGAAGAATCGCAGATTTTTGTGTTGTTTAGGACACGAGAAGAGTGCAGTTCGTGGTAAATTTTCGGTCTGTTAAAATGGACAAAAGGTAAATTCTTTCTGAGAAAATGTCATTGCAAATACTTCAGTTGTCTTAGATTTCGAGGAGGATTGTTCAGTGGAAGCATCGTTGCCGAGGGGACAAGTGAACACCCACTGGGGGCGTCTATGAGTGGAAGTGATGCATTTTTGAAGAAATTTGGTAAATTTCCTTCTGACCTGTGATTCATATCGCTGGCAGGCCTCGAAAGTACATGCTCACGAAATGGCTGAGCTTCTTAACATGCAGCTCATGTGGATGCCGGGACATTGTGACATACCGGACTGTGTGAACCCGCTAGGTGTGGTACATCCAGCTCTCTAACACTAGGAGGAGGTCCATCTTCCATACCAATCGCTACAGCCTACCACCTACTGATATAAGGACCTCAACCAACAGATGAGGAAACATCGTGCTGGATGGAGAGGCTTGTTGGTTGAGGCCCTGGACTGTAGCGCCAAACAAGGAATAAGACAAATCTCAAGTACCAATCGTAAATGGCTAGAAGGCTCCACCTGCCTTAAAACAAAGGAAATAAGGAACATCACTTAATCTCAAGCGATAGATCAATCTGCTTAGACTTATCAGATCTTCACTCATGACACTTATCGCGTCATAACGAGTACCCACAATTGTCTTCTGGAAGCATACACGACATTTTAAGACCGATTGTCATTTACATACGAAGACTGCCATTCAAATTGACGAAGCAAAACTGAACGAAACTTAACGAAACTGAGTACAGTGGTTTTTAGTCATAGAGCATCATTACGTAAGTAAAATTGAAGAAGCAAAATTAAACGAAACTTAACGAGACTCAATTAAGTGGTTGTTTTAAGCACAGAGCATCATTTCTGTGCACTGACTTAAGTCTCGGTGCTTTATGGTCCAACCTCAATAGAGGTACCTACATATAAGCCTACCTATGTCCATACCGGAGATCATTACGTACGTAAAATTGAAGAAGCAAAATTGAACGAAACTTTACAAAACTGAGTGAAGTAGGCAGAAGCATCGTTAAATCTCCAGTATCCAAAGTTTCTTCTTGAAACTTTAGCAAAATTGAAACACCAATTGTCATTTAAGCAAGTAGACAGCCATTCATTTAGCTACCACTTAACCACTCAAAAGTTAACGAAACTTAACGTGGCTGAGGCAGTCAGTGGGGGTTGGTGTCATTTCTGTGTATTCATTAGATTGCTTAAATTGACTCCAATCTCTGTACATCCCATATGATTGGCCCTTGCGTGCTGTGAACAGATAAGTTTCAAAGTTTCAAAACTAAAAGCAAAAGTTTAGCCTTCCAGTCCGACAGCACTTCACAAAGGATCCATTAGTGTCCGTGTAAACATAAACAACCAAAAGTCACCACAAATACCTGCTGTTATTGGACAACATTTTTGACTTCCTCTACCTTCTCTCCTGACAACCACTTTTCCGGTTTTCTGTCGCCACAATGCCCGTTAAACTTGTGTACAGAGTTTCATAAGTTCTCATAAATAAATCTCAGAATGGGACAATAACAGCACAAATTTTCAAAAAAAAATTAATTTGCCCCTCTCGTCGAAGCGTGGGAATATAACACTTTTCCCCACAAAATCTGAAACCGCCGCGCCGCCGACACACGCTGCTCTGAGGATGGATTTGAATGTACACTAAATCCAAATAAAATCACAAACACGCGCAAACAACCTCTCGTGTAGGTTTTACAAATGTGAGTTCGTTCATTTAAATCGAAATCGATTTCTTATGACGTGCGTTCGCAACTCCACGGGATACCGTGTTTCGAATGCATCAACATTTCCTCTTGCTCTTATGTGGTGGAGAAGGTATCTATCGATGTCACGCGGTGACAAATAAATCTCACAAACTTCGTCCTTACAAATGAGAAGGACATGTCTTCACACAAACCTACATCATGTGCGATTCCTTGCGAGCAATACCATCCTTCCGCCCCCCTACGACCGACGACTATCAGTATACATATGCCACATCCAAACTTATTCAAATGTCACGGCTTCGTATGTCCTTCAACGATTACACACACAAGCGCACATCCCTGCACAGTAGGTGGATAATATTTGAGCTATAAAAACAGGATAAATGGGACAATTCGCTTGGAAAAAATTCGCCTCATCCCTGCACATGGCCTTTGTTCGAACGACAAAACTTGCATAAATGATGTCGCAACAATAAATTTTAAAGAATTCCATGGCGTTTTAGTGCAAAGGAATAGTACGCCTCATGTGGTGTTGGTTAATTCTTGGGTTAAGTGCTTCTACGCCATCATTCCAGCTAGAACAACAGGAGTTGAA
This sequence comes from Eristalis tenax, assembly GCA_905231855.2. Taxonomy (NCBI): domain Eukaryota; kingdom Metazoa; phylum Arthropoda; class Insecta; order Diptera; family Syrphidae; genus Eristalis; species Eristalis tenax. The sequence goes on from HG993125.1 coordinate 3,132,913, forward strand.
GCAGAGTGGAAGCAGCATCACGTCTAATGTACATTTAGGTGTGTCCACCCTCTCCTCACACACTCGGGGCATTGTTCCATCGTTAGTTATGCGCACAAGGACTCTCTGGAATTTCTAATTATGCTCACTATTCAAAAAGCATTACACACTGTTCCCTTATTCCGTAGTTCTATCAGAAAAAGGCTTCTTCCCTCGACAACCTCTGTTACCGGCTATGACGGCGCACATAGGTAAAGGACTCGTTTAGTCAACATTTTATTGTTACCTGCCGACTGTGAAATGAAAATGTTGTCAATAGTAGTGCTGACGCGATGAAAGCACTTCAACCCTTCCCATCCACTGCGTCCATACCGCAGGCACAGTCGTATTTTCATTTTTAATTGCGCTGCGCTGCGCTACTGTGGTGGCCGACTGTCGTTGGCGTTTCTCAGATTCTGTATTTAAATTTCCGACCAAGTCTTGAAAAACAGAGACTCTGTGGCTATGTGAGCTACTCGTGCAGCAGTGAATAAGGACCTGATCGGAGGGATAATTGCATAAGCAATGGAGCTTGCATGGCACTTTGAAAGTTGGCCGCATGTGTGGCGTCATGAATCATGCTGCAGCTGGTAGGAAGCGGGCGTTAAGCGTGAATTTATAGCGCACTAGGGATTTAGAAAATGACTCTGAGCATTGTTGTAGTTTCATAACTGCGAGATACGGCGGACGTTGTGTGTGCCAGGACGAGAGCTTAGTTGCCTGGCGACAGTTGGTACGAGTTAAATTGTGGCGTGGACATTGGTATCCCCACTGCTGTAGTCAACAAACAAATTTGCAGGGCTTGGAAAAGAGTGAGAAAAGTTCGCTAAAGCTATTGACTTCTAGAGGGCAGCTTGGACACTGGACGTTAAGCACAAGAAATTAGGATAAACAAATAAGTGCCGAGGAGTCCAGCATTTTTTTAGCGATCTGGAGTTAATTCATAAATGTTTAGCTGAAGCGTGGCACAAAGTGGATTGAAAATGTCGTAAAATCGAAGGAAAAGATGTTTAAATTTCAAAGTGCCCGTAGATGCTTCTGGAAACTTATGCGAAATCTCAAGACGAACGCACACTAACATTCGTGCGATTCTTATCTATCCCACTTAAGCTAGATTAAGTGAACGAAACTTAACGAAACTCAACGAAACTTAACGAAACTGGACGAAGTGGTTATTCTGCATAGTGAATTATTTGTGTATATTCGCTTGATGGTTTAAGTAGATTTAAGACTCTATAATGGTGGTCCGTAAGCTAAGCTCATGTAAAAATCTAACGAAAGTTAGCCAGAAGCTTGATCAACTATCAAAGTTCCCGCAATTGGCGTCTGGAAAATTTGAATACCCACAGGAATTTAGATTCATATAAATAGAAACACTCGCTTAACGACACTTAACGAAACCGGACGAAGTGGGTATTATGACCACAGAGCCTCATTTTTACGAAAAGTCTTAAAGTGTTTCGGCGACAAAAAACGTGTCTCGAGTGAAATTGAGGTAGACTAGTAGTCCGAGCCAAGGCGCCTTCATCTACGATTTAGGGGATAGTTCACAGAATGGGACAACGTCAGGACCATTTTTTAAATTTTGCTTGCATCTTTCGCCGAATCCCACTTGAACCGAATTTAAAATCTGGGTATTGAAACGAACATCAAGGCACCCAATTCTTTGAGATCTTGAGGGGTATCGATAAATGTTCAGACGCCTTAGACAGTAGTTTCATCGGTAGTTTCAATCTGATCCGAGCAAAAGAATTCAGCTGTCTAGAAGCTGTAACGAAAACAAATGTGGACTTCAAAGACTAACCTACCTCCTTAATTTTATTAAACAATTTCAGAGTGGAACAACACGCACTGTCTGTCGGATATTTAGAGGCAAACAAACATTAAGGGGCCCAACCTTTTTCTTGAAGTTTGAAGATGTTTAAAAATGTCAGCACTAATTAGCAGCCAATATCCACCTTCCTGTCAACCGAACCCGATGGTCTTACCCTTAAAGCGTACAGTCCGTCGTAACTACATTTCATAGCGTTATATTCATTTGAATGCCAGGAGAAGGGGAAAATGCGAAGAAAAGTTAATGCAATTCTTAGCTCAGCGGCCATAGTCGACTACAATGCGTCTTCCACATCATTCAAAACAACTCAATTAAACACAAATAATTACATGAACTTCTCTTCTCATTGTCCCCGCCTCCTGTCATTCAAATGAATACAAATTACTTTCTCGCCAGACTGTAATTTTACTCGTAGTGTCAACTCATAACAGGAAATGATAAGATAAAGCCAAAACCGCCGCCACCGCCACCGCCGCCACCATCAACAGCAGAAAAACAAAAAGGAAACAGTAAAAGTGTGTCCTTATGAAGGATCATTTATCATTTGTGGCAGCAGCAGGGACTAGTGCAGAGACTCAAAGCCGCAACACGTTTGCTCTGCATCTCACCTCCTACTTGAAGGAGAAGAGCAAAAAAAAAAGGAAGAAAAAATGTTTAGTTGATGGTGTCACCGTCATCACAGTGCCCCCAAGGATACTAGGACACCAACATAGTTTTTCTTCATCCAAAAGGGATTTACACAGAGAATGCGTTGTGTCGTTGTTGCCGGCTCCGCTCTTGGGTGCGGTTACTTCGAACTGCCAGCTCTCATCGTATTTCCGAGTTGTTTGTCACCTCCCTGATGGATATCCTGCAGCTATCAAAGGACTGGCTGTTGTGCTCAGTGCCTCGGTCCGCCTGCCGAGACGCGGCATCTAATGACAAAATACTGTTGTCAACTATGAAGAGAGACTGTGCGACACAGTGTGCGGGTGGTGAGGTGAAGCGGCAAATAAAAAGGATAAATGTTGAGCCGCACCGATAAGGATACACGAATTAGGTTATACACGACCACGTATTAGCCATGGTCGTGAGGCTTATTTGTTTTGAATTTACTTGCCCATGGGTTGGTTGGGGTGTCCGGACATGTTTCCTGTGGATTGTGGTGAATGATTGGAGTGTGTGTTTGTGTGTGTGGATAAAGGACGTGGCCGGAGGCATGTGGTTCATCATATTCTTCAGGCGATGTGCTGCGTAAATGAAGTAATTGAAATTGAATGAGGACTCTGGTCTAGAATTTGTCTTCGGTATTTGCTCCCGGAAACGATTTGTGGGTGGCTTTTGGATTAGCAATCCTAATTAGAATGTAAATTGCCATTAGTTGGCCACTGTTTTATGTTGGGCATTCATTGTGAATGCCTTTGATGACCTTCTTTGGGTCCACATGCGCCAGGGTAGTCTCATCCGATTCGTGGTCTGGATTTGGTGTCGCTTCCCACACATACGTCAAAAAGAACTGGCGCCCGGGACTACGTGGGCTTAGCTTAAGGCTTGTCATTTTCCAAAATAAGTCCCTGAACTTGTTAAAATTGCTGAAACTTTCTGCAAAAGTTGTGACATTTTAGAGGCACCGTTAAATAAAAATAAATTCGAAGAGGCAGATGTCCTAAGGCGTATCAATCATTGACGCTTCCTAGAGCAAGGCAAAGGACTCCAGGCAATCCGAAAGGAACAATCAAAGGATTATTAATGTTCCTGAACGCCATACGATGGTTCCACATTCTCTCAATCAGAGCCGAGGTATCAAAACCGCACTCAATGCTAATTGGGTCCACTGGAACCATCACCAGACTGGCTGTTGTTCTGGCTGTTGTTAGCGAGAAGAAGATCTAAATTTATCGGTTTCACTGCTTGTCGTTTCGCATTTCTATTTATGTCTTTTATCCCCTCGGAGGGCTCATTTCCCTCGCCTTCCAACTCGATTCCCCCTCGACTGTTTGCCTAGGGCGTTCCGGAATTATGCATGCGGTGGGGTATTCTGTATAAGAGGATTCCACTGCGAAGTACGCCTCGCTATGGAAGTATCTTCTCGCCTTAGGGTGTGTCCAATAAACTACCAGTTTCTCCACATTTATGTTTACAGGTTCTTGACCAGTTAGACATAGATTAGGTTAATGTAGACGCCAGCTTGCTATCTGCTGGCGTCTAAAATAAATCACACTGATACCACGGGGATTGGCTTATTTTGCAATTGGTGCTTGTGACAAAGCGGTGTAGCTGGTCAATGCTGATGTCGTTCAATTCGCTCGGGTTAGATATTGAAAAAGTGGGCTGCCTTCAAGACCATCTGACTTGTCTGGCGACTATGCAAGAGGTCCATGGTGCATTGTGCGGCAGCATCCGAGAGTCTCAGTTATGAAGCTCAAGGCCGTTTGGCCATAGTTGCATCCTGGATGCGGTGCCGGAGAACATACGGACTTGAACAGACTACATTCATGCCGACAGGATAGCAACCATATCTGCTTTCCATTCGAAGGGAGCATATTCCCATACTAAGATAAAATTGATGTGTTGGAGCGTGTCTCCACTTTGATACTGAGGACATCTCGGAAGTCTTTGGACTCCCGAACTACGCCGGTCTCAGAAATCTTTTACATTAGACGGCTTAATCAATGCCACCACATCAAGACCATCAAGACTGTTGCATCATCCACCATAACCTCAATCTGCCATCAAGACTGTTGCATCATCCAACATAACCTCAAAATTGTTTCAGGAATGCCGCAAAAAATTTCCCCTCGTAGCGCAAAAGGTAAAAAGCGCCCTTATCAAGGTTTTTCGGAAATAGAAAGCCAACGACCTGACCAAACACGTAGCCGGGCTCCAGGGCTCATCTCCTAAACGAATGTCCTTCAAGTTGTGGCTGATTATACAGCCAGTGCGTGTGGATTCATATAAGTTTTGCCATTGCATCATGTCGTCGAGTAACTGGCTAAGTATCCACTCGGGACCTGAGCTGTAGCTGCCTTCCATCGTTCCTGTTATCAGGACCAATCTACCGTGCATCCGCGATAACTCGGTCCTCTACTTGTCGAACCAGGAAACTCAGATTCGATGAGCATTGCTGTCCATGCGGTCATCAATGCAGTCGGTAGATTCTTGCCTTCCTAGAGTTCGCATTTAAGTCTTGTCTCCTCGCAGACTGGCGAATATATTCCACGTAAGTTTTCTCTTACGAAAGCACCAAGACCCCGCTCTACTGTTCTACTGCTTATCATCCAACTGAAGTCAGATTCAAGTTTCTACCCAGCTTTCTGATCACGTTACCTTAATGATCCTACACCATGTCTTAACAAGGACTTCTGGATGATGTAACACGTTGCAAAGGGGTACGTGTCAATCGACTGAATATTAAGTACCTACTTGCATCCTCAATGTCACCATCGAATTGAAGTGCTTTTCACATGCACTCTCCGCCCTCCGTCCCGAGCTGGTTAATTCATCCCTATTAGTCACCTCTTCCGCAGAGGTGTCACACCTCGTCGTCGCAGATGCGGCACGACGAACTTTTTCCAATGACTCCATCAGAGAATGGAACCCAGATCTCGAGTAATGTTACTCTCCTCGTCAACCTGTGACACTTTCTACATACATTCATTCCTCAAGTTTTGTTCAATCCTCGTCACGCGTTCCGAATCAGCGGAGCAACTTTCTGCGGAAACTTTCGCGGCGCTCCCGCACATTTAACACGGCGACAAGGGGGAGAACACCCCGCGATCATCTCGAACCGAATAAGAGCGGAAATATGAACCACTCTGTGCACTCTCTGCACTCAGTGTACTCCCCCGGCGTGCGAAAATATTGCCGGCAAAACTTTATCCTTTCGGGGACACTGTGATAGAATTCTACCTGCCTCATGAATTAGTTAGCATTCAACTCATTTCCCTTTTTTTTTTTTTTTTTTTTTTTGTTTTTGCACCAATTCCGAAAGTGTCGGTGTGAAATTTTCCGTCTGAAGTGCACGGTAGTTGAACTGTCACAACAATCCTTTGTTTTGCTGAAAATTGATGTTTGTTTTGATTGCTGATTGCTGCCGTTTCAAATTGAGCTCAGCATTCAAATGATTTGTGCGAAAAGGTCAGCCGTTGGTGGTGCAATGTCAGCAGAAAAACAGGAAAACAACGAAGGTCCGATTTGGTTTATGGTAGTTTTTGCGCTATGGCAACGATTAACGATTATTCACTAGAGCACAGAGTGGAGTCTCAGTTGAGAGCAATGCATGACGGGGTGGCTTCGCCCCCAAGGCAGATGCGGCTTGTAAATGGCAAATATTTACCCAGTTGATTGGTGTGTGTTTCGGCAAAATCTATTGATGATGGGAAAGCCGACACATGTTTTGACGGTATGTTAGGGGGGCTGGGGGTTGCTTGGTTCTTTGGTCGGATGGTTTCCATATCGGATGTGTGTGCGTGGGTGTACTTTCGGTTGAGAGAGATCAAGTTATTTGAAGATTTCGGCGCTCCGGGCAGTGTTTGGATTGAAATTAATGTTGCCTTTCTCCTCCGATACGATGGGGGTAGTTGTGAAATATGAGCACACAACAAAAGTTTTCCGGAGTTTCGAGTGCAGTCGAGTCGAGTGGAGTCAGGCCAAACGAAAGGGTTTATGAACGAACAAACAAATTAGGAAGTTCAAGTGCTAAGTGAATAAGTTTGCCGGAGTGGTGGCGAACTTGAGCGGAGAGATTTTCAAAATGCGCTCTGTCTAATTAGGCTCCCAAGGAAGGATCGAATTTAGCCGGCAGAGGATGATGAACGAGTAGCAATTACCACCAATTTGTGGAATATGCTGGAAAGTGCAGCAGTTTCATTTTTTCTTGAATGGCTCCTTCATAGCGTCTGCATTTGTAATAAATTTTGCAAGCACTTCTTCGTTGAGCATAAAAACCCATTTTTGTAATCATCCCTTAAACGCATAAATCCGAATAGCAGCAAACAATCTCATCTTAGCCTGCCGCCGTGCATTCCGTTCCACGTCCTTGCATCTCCTCTCTGCTCCCCATCCTGCGGAACTTTCGTCGTCCTTGCATTTGCATCTCTCTTCCATTCCGTTTGGTTGTTGCATTTGTTACAAGTGCATGCAATTTCTTTTCACAATCTCGCATACAATGACCATAATATCAGATCAGACTGGGATAAGAGCAAAGTGAGGAAGAGGGCAATTTCTTTTTCTTCTAAAGCAAAATTTTCATTCCTTTCTCTGTCTCTTGCAGTATAAATTTCTCACCCGGAATCCCATCGTGTGCCCCAATTTCACCGAAAGAGGGCTACTTAAGCTGCCACTTACAGAAGAACATCAGGTTGCACCAGAAACACCCACAAACACCCAAAACACAATGGACGCAGCAGCTGCAGCAAAACGTGTACAAATCGAACGGGCACAGAACTTCATGCGTCAGTATCGAGACCCAGAATCACGGGAATTAAAGAAACTTTCAGCCAACCAATTCATGGATGTGTGGAGTCACTACGACAAGGACGGTAAGTGTGCTGTTTGCAATTCAATTCCGATAGCAATTCTATGCAATTCAACTGAACTAATGCCTTTCCCCGTTTTCTCCCTCGGCTCTCCCCTAGGCAATGGCTACATCGAGGGTACCGAACTGGATGGATTCTTGCGAGAGTTTGTGTCAAGTGCAAATGCAACGGATATTAGCCCGGAAGTGAGTAGCATTCTTGTGTGCTTTGGTGTATAATATCCTTTTATTGGATTTGTAATCTTTGTCTGTTGCTGCGCTCCTCTACCCCGCCCACTTCAATTTGTGTTAGCTATCCCCGGGAATAATCTTCAATTATGCAATTGTTTCCGGACTCGTCCCGATATTCACTGTGGCACTGTGTGCCCTCAGGGGACTCCACACCGTTCGGTCCACTTCAAGACAGACTGAATGACAGAAGGGCGGACGACGAATGGAGAGAGATGAACAGAAAGAAAACTTAAAGTTATCTCAGCGATTATTCATGAGGTACTTGGCATCATTATTGCGTACTCATAACGCAACTAAATCGCAGGAAGGACCTGAAATAAAAGAAAACCAACGAGACGGTATTCTCAGCATCTCTGTGACAAGTGGTCATCGTGGCAGCGCAACAATGAAACTTTTGCCAATTAAAACTTGGCGAGAAGTAAAACTCAAACAGAAGGTCATCAACACGCGACAATGATCATTGTTTACAATTTTCATCGTTTTCATCATCCCCTCTGCTCGCCAATAGGCCGAGTAAAACTACTCCTCGAGAAATGTAATTACGATTGCTCCCCATCAAAGTTAAACGTCTTGGCGCAGGACGGGCGGCACCGGACACATGATGCAGCATAATGAGAGTTAAGGCGGATTGTATCCCATGCTGTTGTGCGCTGTTGATTGCCGGCGAAGTTTTGTGTCGGAATAAGTTTTAAGGATTATGACAGGCATGGGATTATGGCTTGTGTGTGTGTGATTGCCCATCCATCTTGTTTCTTCCCTCTCACCTGACTTGGCCATGTGGCCGTGGCCGTGATGCCGTGGCCGTGGGCGAAGTTCGAGTTTAATTGTCATCCCCCTTGGATATTGACATACATTAAATGAATGCTGATCTGGATAATTGACTTTGACCGGATGTCGTGGCGCTGCGGAAACGGAATGATTTTCTTGCCAGGGGCTGTTTGTGTGATTTATTTTTGACTTCTGTCTGCAGAGTGGGATTCGGATGAAACAGACGGGATTCTTTGCTTGACATTTAGGCAGCAATATGACTTGTCCTAGGGAGACTAACTGAGTTGCTTTTGGGTACAGTCGACTATCAATGATCTGAGTCTGAACAAATGAATACCTCAACTCATAGAATCTCGCTCAATGACACAACACAGCAGAGAACGATCCCAGTTGAGTTACGCCACTGCAAAGGGATGGACTCAAATTGGAGTGCCGCACTGCAGACAGTTGCCACAAGCGAATTTTGCCTTATCTCCGAATAGACGACTTTCGTACGGCTTTCGTAGCTACTGACGGTCTGGTGGCAAATTTGGTTAGACATGTCTCACTCAGGTCTTGAAAGTCCCTTGGGAAGTCCCCTGTGGGAAGGAAGTTTTGGTACCCTGGTCCATTGTGTCATTTAATCACGAGTGACGTTCAGATGTTGTGCATTTCGTGTGACTGATCACTCTGGTCCTTGTAGCAACCATTCGATGTTTCTTGCCGCCTCGAAGCAGGTCTCCTGAACTCCCAGGGCATTGTGTACGAAGGACCATCTTCTCCGAAGCGTTGGTATATCGACATCCGATAGACGGGAGTAACGTGTATTCAAATATTTCTTTCAGAATGACGAAGTTTCAGCTATTATGTGAAAATCGCCTGCCTTTCAGCTGCATTTAACACGTCTGGAAGATTTTAAGAGGTTTAAGATCGATGAGGGTGTCGGCCATAACCGCACATGGTCCGACATGTCTCACCAAATGCACTAAGGTAGGAAAGAACACGATGCTTCAACGTCAAGAAGTTACCAGAAACTCCTTTGTAAAATTGACGCCACCGCATGGAGAAACAATCGAGTAAGATTGGAGGCGTTGTTGAAAAGAAATTGGCACTGATGTGCTGGCTTTTACAACGCCGACAAAGAAAGTCCTCTGGAGCGGCGACGAGGACAGGTTTGCAGTGACGCTTGAAGCTTGAAGAACTCCACGGAAAGAAATAAAGAGAAAGAGTCCATCGTCTCAGAAGGAAGACCATGAGAAAGAGGAGCACATACTCACTCCAGCAGGAGTGACGTTCCAATGCATTGCTAACTGGGCCTCAACCAACAAAGTCTCCAATTTCACACACCAAGTTAGTTGATGTCCCTCTCCTCTTAGGTGCTTCATATTAAACGCGGGCGTCCTCTGTTGCGGAGACTCTTCGGGTCGGAGCTGATTTGAACACAGGCTCTACATGTCCCAGCCAATGCAGGCATTGGATCCGCATACAGGCATGGCTTGGCTCATTTCGCGACAGTCCGTGTTTGAATCTTCTCTTCCCAAGACCGTCAACGCAACAATAGAGGCAAAGATAGCAACCAGAACGAAAAAACCAAAGACTTCTGGATCCGCTTTTGAGATTGCCTATTCCCCCGCGCCCTCTGCTGGGACTGGGTTACGGTCAGTGTCTAGTACAAAGTCAGCTTGTTTCCTCAAGAGACGGCTCCATTACGCAATTGTCTCTTGCGTCCATAGAAGCTGCGCTGCGGTAGGCAAGAGTTACCCCGTGTTTGAACTCGGATGTTGTTTGTACTGTCAACTGCGGAGCCGAGCTAGGCGAAGTTATAGCTATGACCAGAAATGAAGTATTAAAGAGATGCCCAAACTCACAGCTGATTGATCCCTTGCCCATCGACGAATTTGAGTGACTTTTTGACAGGTATTCATGAATTTTTGACAGTTATACAAGAAATAACGTAAATGCCGTCCTCTGATTGGTCACTTTCGCTTTAGGAAACGATATAAAAAATGGTTGTCGAAAATTTTAAGGGGCAAGAGAGCAAGTTGGGCGTCTCTATCATACTTCATTTCTGGCTGTGACGCCCTGTCCAAGACGTCGATGTTGTATTTGATTGATACTTCGTTTTGCCACTTCCACCGCTGACGGAAGCTTGCCGAGACGAAAATGACCGACGCATAGTCGCAGTAGAAGCTGAGAACATCGAGGGATCAGTTCTGGAGAACAGAATGCTGAGCGACGACGTGATGATCATTGATTCATTAATTCTGTTGTCATTGATAGTGGATTGCTAGCTCTATTGCTAGACGAACTCCCAACTTTGTCTGCTTCTCAGCTCGTTCATTCCCTGAATAAGCAAAGTGTTTTGCTACGACTGAGTTCCTGGAGGGGAATGAAAGTGCTTAGAGTCGTTTAAAATTTAAAAATAGGCAAGCGAATGTGACTTCTTTCAGTCCAGGCAAGCCGCCTGGATCTTACTGGTTCTTGATAGTGCGAGGCAAGTGCTGATAATGGGCGACCGTTTCTTCCACTTGATTGTACGAACAGCTTGTACAGAAGTCACATTCACTTCGCGTGGTTAGTTATCCGACAGAGTCCTAAATTTCGCCCCCTTGCCTTGCCTATGCCTCCTCTATTGATCGCAATGCGGGGTAAGATTGGGCCATAGGCAGGTTTCCATTAGATTCGATTTTAAATCGGAAGTTGTGATGACGTCTCCTGGTAGTAAGCTTCGAGGTAGTTACAGTGCTACTGACTACTGCCTTAATCTGAAAAAAGGCACCCACAGTGCACTAACTCATTTCATGTTAATTTATCCGCATTAACCACACTATATCAGGAGTTATGCCCAAGCGCATCCATGCGAGATCTTGGACTTGGTCCAACCACGACATCACTTTCAAGACACGTCTCGAAAGGCGTGATGAAACCAAGAGGGGCAGCGGGATTTCTCACATATGTAAATAAGGGTTTGTGGGGAACTACTGTGGTCCTTCGAGGCTGGAGTTTGCAACCAACTTGTTTGGACCAAGCGAAGTAGAAACGCAATGGTTGCCAAGGGCGACTCTGCAACGGATCTGCACAGTGATTGCAGGGAAAACTTGGCCAGTGGCATGCGCTGATTATGGAAAACAGATCACGATGCAGGTGTCCGTCGCAACTGCCCTTCAGCCACGTCGAACCTGCCCGAAGAAGCAGAACATGGAGACAGACAGACTATTGACAATAAGCACGTGTCCCTTCTGTGTCCGTGGAATTTCTCGAAGGGTTTTCTTTAGGTTTTAAGAAACGACCGTTCCAAAGAAAGACACGTTCCCTTATTCAGCAGTTGGAAGCACTCTTAAAGTCTTTCTGCATGAACTGTCATTCTGCCATCTCCATTCCGTAGGATTTCATCAGAAATAAAAGCATTATTAAATGCTTATACCTTGCCAGAGAACATGTTCATCTTTCCGCAGAAATGAAGCAGCGAAATCCAAAGAAATCGACAACTCATCCCGCATTCAAGCCCGAAGAGCATCGTGGCAAAGACAATAAAGCAGCCAGATTTTCATGGCTACTCATCAAATTGAATATTCCTTGTTGGCAGATGTACATTGTAAAAGACTAGAATTATCGGATTACCCCCGATCGAGCGAGCATGTGCCTTCGCCTCCGCGAGGTTCCACAAAACGATTCAAATGAATGATTTCATTCATCGGCGGCAATAATTCAGTTTCCAGCAGAAATCTTCCTTTCTCTCTCTCGTTGCCCTTGCCACGTTGCCACGTTGCCACATTGCCACAGACCAATTGAAGATAAATAACGTTCGTTTGGAAAATTTCATTTACTTTTTCCCTTAGCCAATCTCGCCCCGAAGTCATTTCACAACATTTTGATGCGAATTCTTTTCGGCATTATCGTCTCCTCCGATGGTCTTCAGTTTGAAGAGAATAGTGTTTCAATTTAATTTCCTTGAATTTCCATTCGGTGAGTGTATGAGAGGACGAGCCACTTCGCATATTCACGTAACTGACAGATTTACCGCGAATTCATCGCCTTAACCCATTCAAATCCGAAGGGCACTGCAGGAGAGCACAAGAAGGAACGAGGCGCTCCTTGCAAGATGGGCAATTCCTTTGGGAAATATGCTGTGATAGATCCCGTAGCAATTTCAGTGTCTGAATTTCCTGACTACTCCTTAGTCTCTGTGTACATTCCTCCGACGTGCTGCCAAGAGTTTTCGAGTTCGAAGGGGGAACGAATCCCCACTCCGAGGCGAGGGTGTGGCCGGTAACAATTGGAATCGGAATCGGAATGGCATACGTGCTTTGAGAAAAAGACAGCGGATCAACCATTCCATCAAGCGCTCCTAAAAGACTTCACAATAAGATTTCTGATTCAGATACGCCGGAGCAAGTGTACGTCTGGGAAACTGTTGATAAGAAGCAGCCTTTGAGGGGGCATCCTTTTGAGTTTCAAACAAAATATTTGAAAAAGAAGAAAACGAACGAACGAACCACTTGCAATTTATGCCATTGTTAAGCGGGCACACGGACTGAGGTGGATCCAAGAAAGGCTCCCCACAAGGGTATCCGATGTGAAACCCAATTAAGAGTGAATGAAATGGATACAAGGTTCAACAATGGGCCAGGACCAATGTGGTGGCAGGGTTCTTCCACGGGGCCGCTCCCTTTATGAATTAGACGACTGAAGTGGTTGTGATTGCGACGGACAAAAGGTCGACAATAGGCCCTGATGGGGGGTATCCGATCGAAGTGTCCATTGTCGGGTGTTGTTTGAGTTGGTTTTTAAGGGCTTTTAAGCAATCCTCCCAATTTAACACATTTTATTTAACGGCCAGGAATTTTTTTAACGGCCAGACGACTGACGAGTGACGGACTCGAAGAAGGGCGACAGACTAAGAGCGAAGACAGGTTTAGACAAGTGGAGATGGACTTAGACTAATAAGACGGAGTTAGACGAGTGGAGAGGGACTTAGGGGAATGGAGACGAACTTAAGCGAATGGTGACGGACTTAGACCATTGGAGACGGACTCAGACCATTGGAGACGGGCCTAGGCGATTTTAGACAGACTTAGACGAATGGTGGCAAGTTTTGACAAGTAGAAATGGACTTTGAGTAATAAGACGGACTTAGACAAATGGAGAGAGACTTAGGGGAATGGAGATTTCTTAGACGATTGGAGACGAACTTAGACGATTTTAGACAAACTTACAGAGACGAATGGTGGCAGGTTTTGATAAGTGGAGATGGACTTTCACTAAAAAGACGGACTTAGACGAGTGGAGAGGGACTTAGGGGAATGGAGACGAACTTAAACGAATGGAGACAGACTAAGACCATTGGAGACGGACTAAGACGAGTGAAGACAGACACAGACCATTGGCGATGGTCTTAGAGGTTTTTAGACAAACTTACAGAGACGAATGTTGGCAGGTTTTGATAAGTGGAGATGGACTTTGACCTATAAGACGGACTTAGAGAATTGGAGAGGGACTTAGGGGAATGGAAACGAACTCAAACGATTCGGGTGGAGACGGACTCAGACCATTGGAGACGAACTTAAACGATTGGAGACAGACTTAGACGAATGGTGGTGGGTTCAGACAAGTGAAGACGGACTTTCCCGAATGGCGACGGACTTAGACGAATAGAGACTGATCTTGACGAGTGAGAACAGATTCAATGAATGGCCGCAGATTTGAATGAACGCCGACAGACTTCCTCTAAGTCGCGACCAACATAGATGAACAAATCAAAAACTGCACCCACATTCCTCCAGAACTCTCTACGGCAAAGAATGACAGCTGTTCAGACAACCTTCAGGATCTCAACGAAAATTAGAATCAAATTGAACAGTTGAAGAATACTGATGTCATCCCAACTCACTGTCAACAATCCAAACCAGAATCCCTTTAAGAATTCCATTAAGTTCACCTGAAAGTCATCCAAACTCAGACCTCCGGCACCGGCGGTGGTCTTTCTTGAGCATATCAGAAGCGATTATAAATTCAAAAAATAATTCAATTAAATTGAAAAAGCCTCTCGAAGTTTGCACAAGTGATTCGGTCATAAATGACTCCACGTGAAAGCACTCAGACTCTAGTAAAACATTCCGGGTACGGGGTCACGTCAATTCAGCCGCAAGAAAGAGGGTAGACACTCTGGGACTGGTCCAATTCATTTTGGCAATTGCCTCCAACTGAACTAGGCCATCCTTTCTTTGACCTTGATTTGAATTTATGTTTTTGGTCTTCGGACAACAGTCGAGAACACATGCGGTTGCCTGCCAGGTTTGCGTGTTCCAAAATGCCGACCACAAATTAGGGCGTGACTGTGGGAAAACGTTCACTCTTTCACGACGGTAAAATATTCATTTTTCTTCATTTCATACACCAATGCTTGCGCCACGAGTTACTATGACGCGCTTCTGTTCAGAGGCACGTCAATGTGAACAGGTGTCCCCGGGTAGACGCTTTTAACGATGCCACCCGACTCCCGCCCGAGTCACCGCCAAACTTCAACTCAAAATTCATCCGATAGATTTGTTTGTTTTGTGCATTCGCCGATACGACGACGAGGATGAGCCGGAGAAGGATGAGGAGTGTGGACATAAAAGCGTGTAGCTACCAAGCTGTTTATCCCCCTCGAAATGGTATCGTAAAAAGCGATTATTCGCCTCCGTCGGGGAATTTTATTGCGCCATTCGCGCAGTTGGCGAGCGAATAAAGATGTCTTATACGTTTTCATTGTGCATTCATTTGTTTTACAGGCCAACAGAGTTAGAGCCGATTCTTCAGCGGGCCGGCCAGCAAGTGTCTGTTGTCGAATTAAATGTAAAACGCGCCCAGGTGCGGGAAAATCATTTTGTAAACGATCCTTCCGCCATAAGGATGTATTATCTGTGGTTTTTGTGAGCAATAAAAGAGAAATCCATAAATGTTCAGCGGTGCTTCTGTGTTCGGTGTGTGCTCGATGCCCCGGTGAGTGACGAGTTGTCTTTTAGAGGATTGCTCGATAAAGAGCAGAAATTGTTGGGCCATCCACTTGCACCAAAGACCCCGGCGCAAGACGGTGCTACCCCCATCGAAAGTTCAATTTTGAGATAAAGAACGATTGTTGAACTGATGCTCAGTTGTGTGCTGTGTGCCGAGTTAGAGGCTCATAAAAATGAGAAACGTCAATGCAGCTAAAAGACGGTGGGCTCAGTTTTTTTGGGTCAACATTTTTGACACTCTCTGCTTTTTTTTATTTGCATCATTTGGACTGCGGATGATGACGTGGCGGTTAATTGGACGCTTAAATAATACAGCCTTTCCAAGAGTAAACAATGACAAAGAAGAACAAGACTGAAACAAATTGCTGCAAAGGCTGATGTAAACGGCGCATGGAGAGAGGTTTCATTAAGATGAAACTTAATGGAGGGAGCAAAGAAAGCAACGACAGCAGTTTATGATTGCAAAAAGGGGTTGTGCGGGAAATGGGAAATAAAGCATGAAGTTATGAACTGGATACAGTCAGAGAGAGGGGAGAGGTTTAGAGAGGTAGCTAGGGACACATGGAAATAGTAAAAAAAACTCAAAGATCACAGGGCTACACTTCCCTCTCTAAGAACTTAGGCCTACATGTCAAGAATAATTCGCACAAATCTAGAATGGAACGGAGAAAACGTCCAGAATCGTGCTGTCTTAGAAATCTACTCCAAATCAGATTCGGGGGTGTGCGTAAGTTCGCCGGAGGCAGAAGTAAAATGTGATTCAGAGGGAAGCCTCCTCCTCCATCATTGAGTCCGATTAACAGAAGAGTCACGCTTCGACAGAGTCCCTCTGGAAACTCTGACTGATTAATACCAAGACGATACAACTTTGTCTCCAAACGAGGTGGCGGATAGATGAAACCGTACTCTGTGCAAAAAGACATTCATGGCAGGAAATTAGCTAGTAAGGAGTCGGGTTTGCCATTGGCAAACTATCAGAAAGGACCGTCTCGATCTGAAAGGAATCAGGCACCTCCAGGTCAACAAAAACATTTAAACAAGTTTCGAAAACACAGTCGGAGGCTACCTAGCTAAAAAGTTCCGCCGAGGCTATAATAAAAAATTACGAACGTAGACAGACACTGTTGGCTGACTTAAGAGACAAAATCAAAGAAGCAGCGTTCCACAATTATACCGACAAGAGCCCCACGGATTATCTCGAAACTTCGTGTTTGGTTAAGCTTCTATGGTAGCAACAACCCTAATGCTACGTTTCCACCGAACCATTAATTTTCTCCGAATCTACCAGGTCCGCCATACATTTTCGTGGTCTGGAAACCTTTGCGGGTTCTGATAAAACTCGTTAAATCCTCCACGAGTTCATTCGACCGCCAGAAGTTGTGAACCCGGATAAGCCTTCAGCGTGAATTTCAGTTATTTTTCCTCATTTTGTCTCTTTCTATTTTCTGGTGTTCTCACACTATTATGTCCTATCCAACAGACAGCTGTTTTGACGGCCATTTAAAGAATTGAGACCGAATAACATTTCTTTTGGCGGGCACTTATAAATTGACAGCGAGTGACTTAAAAATTGAGAGCGAAACCACTAGAAATGAAGTATAATAGAGATGCCCAGCATCTACTTCCCTTGTGAAGTTGGGCATCTCTACAATACTTCATTTCTGGGCGGGCACTTATAAATTAAGAGCGAAACCACTTCAAGCTCGGTGGAAACGGCCTATTGAGGTTTCAGTAAAAGTTCATCCGAGCCAAGCGGTTTCAGTTTAGTGGGAACGTAGCATAAGTCGGGCATTTATACTCCGTTCAACAACAAATATTCAGCAACGGCGCAATAGAAATTCGCGTGCCGTCTGCAGTCAATTTCATAAATCGTCGTGGATTGGGTGAGGCACGAAATCATGCCTCCGTGTGGTTTGCAGAAAAGTGGATATCTCGGATACGAAAAACGTGCTGAACATTCAGAACGTGTTGCATACATCCTCATCATTTTCAGTGCATCCCGTCTAGGTGGTAAACACCTCGCAGTACTTTTCACTAGGAAATACCATACTTACTCTTCTTCTTCGTGTAAACGCTGCCGGAACTTATATCAGACGCTTCCTTTCTTTTAACCCAAAAATGTCTCTTATTCCAACTGACGTGCCGTTTTCTTTCAAAAGTTTACAGTTTCCTGTTAGCCATAACTATTAATAATAAACAAAGACCATTCCTAATGGTGACTGGACTAGATTTGACAAGTGCATGCTTCTCACACGGCCAATTGTACGTTGAAATGTCAAGTTCAAAGGATCCAGGACCGGGCAAAGCCGGGTACAAAATCTAGTTTTTATGTATTTGTAGCCTAATAATATTGTAACTCTAACATGAACTATGATCTGCGCGTGTAAAGATATTCCTTATAATGTCCAGGAAATTTTAAACGTCTGTACTCAGTATCTTACGAAGCCTTATTGCTGGTTGTTATTTTATAAGATTGTATCTTAAATTATCAGTTTTTCTGAAATAAATAAACGCAGCAGTCTTGATTTTGTTGTCACTGCTTTGATTCATCGAAAGCGAGGCTTCTTCAAGCACATTCTTCGACTTATTCGTCACCTATTACTTCAACTAATCTCAAAGCTTGTTCAGACTTCTATTCGAAAATAATAAAAATAACTACGCTACTCCCCTTCAATGGATCCCCCTTCAGAGAAGGGAAACAACTGACCCGATGACAAGACCTCAGTCTATCGTTAATCGAAAAAATGATGGGAAACATAATTTGACCAGCACTTATTTGAAAAATGTATCATTCTCTCATCACCTATCCCCTGCATCATGGGATGGTCGTATCAAGTCACTTCCGAATTTTCTGTAAACATTTCAACCATCGAGGATCAACTGGAGAGGGTTATTTCACAGAAAAGAACTCATTCAACTTCATTCCAAAGAGAGACTGGAAATACAAACGCTTAACTTTATCCCTCAATAGGAGACCGATTCTTTAGGAATTTTGTACTCTCTGTTATGGAAGAGGTTCCTGGATACAGTGGTGTTGAAATAAAATGCGATTCTGCCTTACATTTGTGCCAATTGAGGCCTTAAAAGGAACGTTTTAGAGCTACCTAAGATTCAGGCAAGCAGGAAATTTTGATTTCACGAGAGACTGATCCTCCTCAAGCCTGGGTCATCGCAGAGCGTTTGTTTACGAGTGGAGGGGACCTACAGTTTAATGCCGACACCGGGTCGTGAAGTTTGAGAAGCCTCCAGATGAGTATAGCCTGTCAGTGAATCGAAAGAGGTGGAGCCGTAAATTATGAAAATCGCTCGTGTTGGGGATTGTTTCCATAGCTCTCAGAGGTGGAGTTAGTGCGTTAACTCCACCGCGCCACAAAAATATCCTGCTCAAAATGGGAAGAAGACATATGTGTGCCCTACCTAATAGGGGCCCTTGCATGCCTCTGCGAAGGACTAGGTTTGCCTTTCAAATAAATACAGCGGACCAGGCGTGGTTGATAATTTTAACCTTCTTTGAAACTGCCCACGATTAGCCTTCCTTAGAAAACGAATTCTGGAAGTACCTGCCCTAAGGGAACTGTGGGACATATTTGATATGGTCATCATGAAATGAAAATTCATTCAACAATCAAAATGGTTCCCCGACTAAAAGGCGACTGTGTGTGGCTCGTAATCTTTTTCATCTTCGGTGTGGACCTGAGCCTCACCCAACAAGTCTCTTCACCAGGCAGTGATGGCGCGTAGTCATTCAGATGGAATTGGATAAATAACACGGGTTGTTCAATTGATTATCGAAATACATACTTCCCCCAAAAGACTCCATCTACACACATTCATCAACAAATTCGTTGGCAAATCTACGACGATTCCGCGAAAGAATAAATCAATTTGCACTCGACTTCGTAACGTAACCTCGTTGAATGAGATTATGTTCCTTCCATCCTTCATCCTTTTCAATTCACTTCATTCGGGTCGAGGAAAACGTATCCCTAATTACATTCCACCGCATCAACACCCATCCCGTGTGCTTCTCCCCCTCAGTCTCTAGGCCCCAGTATAGTGCCGAATTACGAAAGCCTTTTGTGCTGCTGTATTGCTTTCCTATTCATCTCATTTTTAATCTAATTCTTATACACAACATTTTCCATCCCCCTTTGCAGGCTGTCACTGACACAATGCTGGCAGAATTGAAATCCTGTTTCATGGAGGCCTACGATGACAATCAGGATGGAAAAATCGACATCAGAGAGGTAAGTGTGGTTACTGCATTCCAAAAAAAAAAAAAAAAAAACAGGATAATCAATACCCACCCGAGACATTACAGTTCACTGCACAAACTCGCAAGGACATCCTGGAACTTAAGCGAATTTTCGGTAACGAAACCAAGAAAGTTCATCGATTTACTCCTTGGTGGCAAAACTTTGCTAAGCCAAACAAAACAAGGACTGAGCGAGAAGTGTCTACCGCGCGACAAAGGTGGCACGGATGGATGGGGGCAATTAATTTTTGGGGAGTGTGCCGCACATGGGTTGGCGTTTGGTAGTCACCGTGGACTTTGTGTGGCTGAAGTGGGCGAGTTCTGACTGGTGGGTGGATTACCGTCCCTCTTTCTCTGTGGATTGACAGTTATATAAGTCTCTTCGTAACAAGCGTCAAAGTTTGTGCGATTAACAGACGCGATGGTGTGCATTGTTTTGGTTCGAGGACCATAAATGGAATATGCTTCATTAAGCAAAGGTTGAAAGTTGAAAGTTGAAAGTTTTTTGTGTTTGACAGCCACACGTCAAGAAGCCAGTCCCGAACTAGTTTTCGAACAAAGTTCTCACAACAGCGCCAAAAAAACCCGGCGAAAACCCTCTCCCCTTGTCGTCCACAAGCTCTGGGAGATATCAAACGCCAGCCAAGAACTCAAATGTGAGTGAGGAGGGTAGGCAATTCTTCCTTGTCAGCACGGTCCTCAGTTTCACCTTCACTTCGCGGGATGCGGCGCGGCGCAGAAACAACACAGATACACAATAATTTGATTTATGATGCAGTCATAAATATATCTGCAACTTCAGCGAAACGTTTATGATTTTCTGTGATGCACTCCACCCTCTCGCTTGATTCCATTCGTATCTACAACTGGAATAGACACGGGCTCATCACGAGATTAATTTGTGAAAATTTATCACACGTGGAAATTGAGATTCAGGCTTTGACAGAGGATTTATGTCAACTTTCATTCAGACACGTACGTAGCCATAAATGGGCGGGCTCCCCTCGTTTCTGCCGAGATACCCGTTGTCGTCGTTGTGCCAGATATCACTGAAGATGATGTATGAATGTTAGTCCTTAACTGCGTCGTATCTGGTTTTCAATCGAACTGTCTGCTGGCAAAACTTTCGATATTTATTTGACGACAATCAATTTTGATTAGATGAGCATGTAGCCCGATGTGTACCCCGACGTGTATCACAGTCGTGCTGGCAAATGCGAATGTGAATTCGGATTATGGAGCTGGTGTGGGGAGTGTAATCTAATTAAGGGTAAAGGATCAATGAACACGCTTGAAATTGGACGGAGTACGGTTTCGGATTTCGGTACACTCCCTCACATGGCGCGTTTCACCGAGGAAACCAATTAGATTGGCTTTGGTGTGGAATATGATTAAGTTTCGACTGAAAAACGTATCAGAGTTCGGGTGGTGGAGAGACATTTGAGACAACATAGGGTCGACCTACTTAAGTCAGTGCTGTGTTTCGAAGTCACCGAGTTTGAAATGGGACTACGGCTTCTCATGGCTTTCAATGGATTGATGAAGTCTACGGCTTTAGAGTCCGCCTGCCTGAGTCTGTCCAGACTTTGAATGGAATCGGTGGCCATGGAGTCCGCCTGGTTAAGCCTGTCCAGAGTTTGAAAAGAGTCTGCGACTTCTTACGACCCACTATCTTAGATCATTTTAACAGCAGAAGACATTGAGAAACTCACAAGACAATTAAAGAGCAACGAAAGGAGGTGATCTTAAAGTAAATGGAGACAAGTTCAAACTGATGCTGTCGAGGGAATGTCTATCAGTCGATCTTCTTCTCTTTTACGGCGGATGAGTCTGTTCCCCAGCTCGAATCCCAGCAAAGTTAAAAAGTTTTTATCTGGGTTTCAAATCTGGTCCAGTGACCATTTGCCGTTTGGATCAAATTAACGGCTCTATTCCTGGAGTGGTCGATCAGGGGCAGTCTGACTGTGGGTATCACAATGGACCAACATGGCCTAAATGTGCTGGCCTACATGATGTGGACCTGGGTCTCAACCAATAAGCCTCTCCACTTAGAGTGACTTATGGCTAGCTGTCTTTAGTAAATTGAGGTCCTTCTCCACTTGGACGCACCTTAGACTCGGGCGTCCTCTGTTGCGTTATCCCCTGGTTCAGTTCGAAGTGGAATGATCTCTCCTCCTAGGATTGGAATAATCTGTGTCTGTCTCAGCTTGGTCCTTTGAAAGACGGCTCCACAACTCAATTGCCTCTTGGGCCTATAGAAACAGCGGTTGGCAAGAGTTACTCTACGTTTGATATCGATAGTGATGTAGTTCGTCCGTGTGGGGCCGAGGTAGACGCAGTCTTAACTGCTTCAAAGTTAACGCTGTCCATTGTGACGCTCTGTCCTGTGTTGTAGGTCCTTTCTTGAGGACAGCATACACCTCGTTTTGCCCTCATTCAGCGCTAGACCCATTTTAGCCGATTTAGTCTGAATGCCAGCAAACGCCTCTTTGCCTCTGCCTCCCACGTCAATGTCATCTGCGTATGCTAACAGTTGTACGGGCCTCTGGAAGATCGTGAATCTAGTCTTGCACGATCGTCTCCAGGATGATGTTGACAGCACGTCGCCTTCTCTAAAACATTTTTGAAATTGAAGGCCTGGGTGAGTTCGTTACCGACCTGAGCTCAACAGCCGTGTGAAGATATGACACAGAATGCCTCTTGCCTTGAACTTGAATCAACACTTCTGACGTGAAGGTTTAGTTATTCTGGCACTGAATTCTTCGAAGGTTTTCTGAATTCACCGTTATCATCATCGTCGTTTTCTGACTCGCGTTATCCAACAAAGAGTTTGTCGTGGCATAGCACGAGAGGTCTTTAGGCCACTCGATCCTCGGCCGTCGACTCTAACTCATCCGGAGTTATACCCAAGCGCAACCAAACAAACAAGTTATTGGAATTGGTCTAACCACTTCGTCTTGCGTCTGTCACACGAATCATCACGTCTCGAAAGTTGTTACGGCGACATTCTTGCCACGCAACCAAACCATCGATGTGCAGGCATTTCCGTTTGAGTTCCTCGCGTGCTGTCGATGAACAGAAGTCTCATTTCGGCTGCTGCTAAGGCAATCTCCTCATCCCAAGCCTCCCGGTTCGAGAAAGAGAGGAATTCTGCTAGAAAGACCAAGTTGGGCATAATTTGGCCCCCCCTTACTGCACCACACAAATAATAAATAAGGCAGTCTCCTCATCCCAAGCCTCCCGGTTCGAGAAGGAGAGGAGCTCTGCTCGAAAGACCAAGTTGGGCATAATTTGGGCCCACCCCGTACTGCGGCGCCACACAAAGAAGAAATTTTAGTTTGACTAACCGAAGATTGTGACCGTGACGAATGGAGTTCTCAGTTCTCAAGCTCAACTCAAGCAGTTTGGAACGAGTGTGCGGCTTCCCAAGACTTTCTCGCTCACAGCCTCAGACCTCCGGCTCCTATTTTCTTCACAAAATTCTGTTGAAAAGTTCCATATCCCGTGATGAGCCCCAACAGAAAACTCCTCGAATTCCCATCTCATTAAAAGTCACTTCTTGCAAATTACAAAACCACAAGCCCAACCGACGAGAACTTCTTCAAATACAATTCATCTCATTAAAAGAAAACCACGTCTCGCATAAAATAAAGGAGAATCCACAAAACTCACAACTCCAACGAAACCCATCACGTAACCCGCCATCCAGATCCGTGTCGTTGCCGGCCGCAGAGGTAAAGTAAAACTCACCAGCAACAGCTAAAGACAACCCATAATCACTTCGACATTCATGAAACTTTCATAACATGGAAAATGCAAACAGATAACCACAATGCGCATAAGTTGTTTGCTGTATTCCTTGCCTTCACTCTGAATCCCTTCCCACCCACATGGCACGACTTGCCCTTGCACCTAAGATAAATGCATGTGTAAGCATTTTCCGCAATTTTTCTCAACGATTCCCCGAAAAGTAACTGCCGCAGATGCAAACCACTTTCATGGACCAAAAAGGACGAACCGTACATACACAGACACACGAACTCAGAACCAGCCATGCATGAAGTTAGCCCTGTCATGCAGACACTGCAGGCGGGCTTTCTGATTACTTGCACTCCACGGTTGCAGCAGGAAGGAGAAAAAAAAACGGGAAAATATTCCTCCCCCACGAACTCGTGGGATACATCCACTTTCAGTTGGGTCTCATTAAAGGAAACTCATGTGAAGAATTTGGTTTTCAATTTGAGGTTCTTTTTGGAACTTGAGAGGAGAGGAGTCTTGTCTGGTCTGTGACAATCCAGGCAAGATTGGAGAATGTAGGGGAGTTCGCAAAAATCCCAGAAAACATAGGGGCACCAAGCCCACAGCAGGAAGTTCAACATTCCAACCCAAACCATGTTTGAATTGTAAACCAATATTTCACTAAAGGATATGCACGAACAAGGAGTGGTGTCCGACATCCGAGCTTGCCCGGATTTAAAATGGTTCAAGTTGTTTGAATACATAGACAGGGCAAACCAATCCCTCTGGGGACACGAGCTTGCTACTTGTCCACGACCGAAAGAATGAATGCACACATTCGATGGAATTTATTCATCCTGTTCTTGACTGAAGAGTGTTCACTCCGAGGATCTTCCACAAGGAATTCGGGAAATCCAAACTCAACTATGGCCATCTGATGGTAGCTTCACTGAGGCAATGTTTATTTTAAAGAGCCTAGAAAGACGTCTACTGTGCCATGGGCAACTTAGCTCCGACTCAATGAGTCTTCAATGAGCCGACCCTATGGGACAACGAAACAAAAGACGCCGGCGTCTAAGCCGCCGCAAGAAAGTGGAAAAGGGCCCCAACTAACCTTGTGTGGGCATGTAGAGGCTTCTTGGTTAAGGCCCAGGTTCACTTCGCAGCACAAATTAGAAGCAGATGACCCACTATTGTGCTCACAGCTCGACGCAACTTGTGTCCGGGCTGCCCCCATTAACCTTGTGTGGGCAACTGGATGTAACTAGCTGTAGATGCTTTTTGATCTAGGTTCACTTCGCAACACAAAGTGGAAGCAGATGACTCACTATTGTGCTCACAGCTGGAACAAACAGAGATTTGAAAAGCTGTCGCTTTGTGGTTGCCTAAGAAAGAATCGTGGTCGTCGTTGTGTAGCGGGAAAGTTCGTCGAATCTTGCACTGTGTGGCGAGACCAACTTTTCACGGATCCACGATAAAAGCTTTTAAACTTGTCTTTCACTGGGATTCGAACCGGGGACCCCACTTACAAAGGGCAGGCACTAACTAGCCTCTAGAATAACCGTGAAATTTGGTGTCATTTCACCAAATTAAGAAACCAATTCGAAGTTTGGCTGTGACAACAAGTCTGCTTATACTGTGTTCATGGACATCAAGCACTTCCACTGCCGATGAAGCTCTATTTCTCCGAAATGGGACAGGACTACTTCTAAGAGAAGACAGGACTACGAAACATGTTTTCTCACCACCCTCAGCATCACAAACCCTGTAATTCTTGCATCTGATCTACCACATGCAAGAATTACAAACCATCATAGACTGGAACTTCTTTCCAACAGTCAGACACGATTTGTCAAAAATTACTTATCTCATTCAAAGAGTTTTTGGGGCATGGGTCGCCCCACCATGTTGGGTGGTTGCACTTGATTTACTTCTGTTTGCGATGACAACAGTCACGTCAACAGATGACTTAACGTAACACAGTCGCATGTCCTTCTGCACAATCAAGGGATATTTTCTGACAATTTGTTAACGAGTGACGCTTCAACAGACTGCGACTTAATTACGCCGAATCCTTGACGAACCGAAGTTTGTGAACATACCCCTTGCTGTCAGTTGGTTTGCTTCTATTCATTTCCTTCAATTTTGTAGTAAGAGTCTCGACTTTTCTGACCTTAAGGATGCTGGCGCCATATTTTGCAAAAGTCCATGTACAAGCCTCTTTGTATCAGTTCGCTGCACTCTACCTGCTCCGATTGAGCGTCGAAAACCCTGCCAAATTGACAAGCACTCCACAGCATGTCGCCGCGATTACTTCGAGTCTTTGACAAGCCAAAATACATGCCCCGTCCTCAATTCGATGCATTTAGTCTTCTTTTCTTAAATTCCCTTCAAGTTCCTGAAGAAAGCGCTATCAAATCGAATAGTCTTCTGAACTCCAGAACGAGAGCAATGCCTGTTTGTCCCTCTTTAACAAAACCCAATTAAATAAATGATGCCCTTAAAATGTTTTCCCTTGTTTCTCATCTCATTACAGCTTGCTCAATTGCTCCCGATGGAGGAGAACTTCCTTTTGCTCTTCCGATTCGATAATCCCCTGGAATCTAGCGTGGAATTCATGAAGGTGAGTGCTTCTTCCGCTTGGCCGCAAATGAAATTACATTTCTGCCATAATTTCCAAAGCCATTGAGGACAATGGTTTGCCCTGCAAATCATTTAACATTACACGTCGTCTCTAACAATGTCAAATCCGGGAAACAGTGCTTTAATTGGAATTTTTTGTTGTCTCTTTGTCCGCGTTTAGATCTGGCGCGAGTATGACACCGATAACAGCGGATACATTGAAGCCGATGAGCTGAAGAATTTCCTCAGGGATCTACTGAAGGAGGCTAAAAAAATCAACGATGTCTCAGAAGATAAACTCATTGAATACACCGACACAATGGTGAGTACACACTGGGTGATGGTGGGCGGATATTGATCGATGACAGTGTCTGACGGGCTGTCCTGCTCGTGATAGATTGTATTTCAATTTCACAGAATTTCAAAATACTCTGAACACTTGTGCAAACTAATTATGAATGTGCACATGCAGTGCAGCGTGCTTGAAGCAGGAACTGGGGGCGGGGGAGGAGGAGGAGAGAGGGAAATGGTAGGAATTTGCGAAGAAGAGAGCAGCAGTGACAGGATGAAAGCCGGGAGATATATCTGACAGCTTAAGGGATCACCCACTAGTTGGATGTTAATTAATTTGATTTAATGTGAGTCCATGAATAGGGAACCACCGACCGAATGGAGCGACAAGTGGTGCAGGGGAGACGATTTGTTTTCAGATTAGGGATGGATTCCAGAGAAGGATTTCGCCTGGAGGTTGAGTGTAGTTTCAAAAATGAAAAGAAAATGAAATCTTGGACAATGAGGATGCATTCCATCCTCAAGGTCAAAAGGGTTGTGACGGGATTATGTGATGCCTTTGGAGAGCTTGTGATGTTCTCTTGATGAAGCGTTCGGATGGAGATTTTGGGCTTACGACTAAAGTGAATGTGATACTCATTAAATACGGATACGCTTCGAAGAAATAACAACTGACAAGGATTCGAGGAGCTTATAAACTGGGTGACCACACATTTCAAAAATGGGGTAAGATTTGATGGACATCCGTCAAATGTAAACTAAACCCTCGACTCCACAGCAGTGGAACAACGCAACTGATGCAATCGAAACCGGTGGTGCTCACAAGGCAGGATGTACCTGCCCAAAGATCGTGCCGTCAGCTAGTGAGGCTTGTTTGATGAAGCCCAGGCCCACCAAAAGAGGCCTTCCAGTTGTCTGAGAAAAATCCAAACTTTCTAAATAGTCTAGAACGAACACAGCGACCTAAACAGGTTCCCTCAGAGCCCAAGGAGGCTGTAGATACGACACAGTGCTATACATCATCAGCGTATCGGTCTTGTGACTATTGCTACTACTAAAACTACCAAAGTTTTTACTACTACAACAATACTACGGACTACAAAAGCGATTAGAGTATATGCTAGCTAATAACAAGTCCAAATAGAACGACAAATTTGCAAGGACAATCTTACTAACACCAGTAATTTATACTGACGAATTCTAGATTCCAATCGGCATACTAAGGATTAGATAGGGACATGGTTGAAGTGGCAGTGAGTTTGTTTAACAGTTTCAAGACACAAGTCACCACACCCAAGACACCAGACCACAGACGCAGACCCAAACCCCAGTCCACAGACCCGAGACCACCAGACCCCACACCACAGACGCAAGGCACCAGACCCAAGACCACCAGACCCTAGACATCAAACCCCAGATCACAGACCCAAGGCACCAGACCACAAACCCCAGACCCCAGACCGTAGACCCCAGACCCAAGACCGCGGATCCAAGGTACCAGACTCCAGACTCCAGACCATAGATCCTAGACCCCAGACCACAGATCCAGACACCAGACCCCAGACCCATGATCACGGATCCAAGGCACCAGACCCCAGACCCCAGACCCTAGACCACAAGACCCCAGACCACAGACCCAAGGCACCAGACCCCAGACAACAGTCCCAATGTACCACACTCAGACACAAGACACCAGACCTCAGACCACCAGACCACAGACCCAAGACGTCAAAAGCCAGACCGCAGATGCCAGACTCCAGACGACCAGACCCCAGACCCAAGGCATCAAACCCCAGACCACAGACCACAGTCCACCAGACCGCAGACTCAAGACATCGAACCCCAGACCACAGACCCAAGGCACCAGACCCCAGATCCCAGATTCACGACACCAGACACCAGACTTCAAACCACAGACTCCAGCCTTCAGACCCCAAACTTCAGACAACAGACTTCAGACCCAGCAACTAAGAACCAACAACCCACCCACGATGACAGATAATTTGACTTTCGAATTTGTTCAGTCCGATCCATCTGACCAGACTGGCCAGTCTAGTACCTCTGAGAATCTAGTTGCTCCCAAGCCTGCCTGAGAACAACCGCCAATTAGACAAAAAATAGTATGCTGTGAGGTTTGGGGGTTGCGATTCAAAGGCACTGAAACGAAACAAAGTTAATAGAAGCTATTCGAAAATCTTACAAGATCGAGTTGGTTCTCGGTCTTGGTGCTTGTAGTCCATGGTGCCTTCAATTGGGTGAATCTGTAAAGAGAGAGAGAGAGAGAGAGAGAGAAAAAAACAAAGCTGCAGTCGAAGTAATCTTCGTACGTCCAGTCCAGTCCAATGTGCCACATCTGAAAGTAGAAGAGCAAACCAAAGAAACTTGCCATACGACCAAGCCTATGAAACCAGTTCTCTGGAAGATTGATTAGTAAAGTGTGACAGACAAAGGACTGAAAGGCTACCATAACAAGCCACCTCTCAGCCACGAGGTTGAAAGACTAGCCAGAGGCCAGCCGCACAGACCAGCCAAAGGCCAGTCCTGAACCTCCCAAGTACCTGAAATCAAAGAGAAAATGAAGCCTTTTCAAGCTGATGTAGAAAGTAAAAGATTGCCTAAGAAACAGAGAAACAACAATCGTCCCTGAAATCAAGTGAAACACACGAGAAAACCGATCGTCCTTCGATCAGCTGAGCCGATGAACCTGAAAACCAAGACAAAGTTATAAATAAACTAGCCCTACGCCCTTCAACAATCCCACAGGAGAAGCCTACATTCGATGTAGAACCCCAGAAACGCCCTAATTCGCCAGCCACCCTCTGAACTCACAACGAAGAGGTACAAGACCAGTTCATGAGGGATTTACGACTGCGACCTGAAAAAGAAAGTTTGATATAGTGTCTATCTACAAAATATAAAGGCGACATGTTACCCTCCCCGAATGCTAATCAAACGGACCCCCTTAACTACGAGCTTCCCGATGACACTGGTGACCAATAATGGACCAAGACCTAGTACTTCCCGAAGACAAGATCAATCGATAATTGAAAAATGTACTCACTTTGGTGAACGGTAACGAGGACTAAAGGTGCTCCAACGCGGGCTGGCTTGATATCTATCAGACTGAAGACCTACCTGCTTCGTCTGTCCATCGGTGGGTGTCCTGTGATGCAGCATACACTCCCAATACACTCGCGACACTCCTCGAAACACTTCCGAGTAGCACTCGTATCACTACCGACATTCGCGGGCCCACCTGGTAACGACATGAGAAAGCATTGAGGTGAAAAGGGGCAAGAAACGCGAGATCCCTATTTCAAACCGCACTCTGGGACAGGGGATGCTACGATTTCGAAAGAAAATGGATTCAAGATCGGCGCGAGAAACCGAGCAAAGCACTGAAGCCCCAAACCGCACTGGGGATGCTAAAGTTTGCGATCGGAATGCAAACGCGTTGGAAAAACACTGAAGACACACTTAAACGGGGGGAAATGCAAAAACACCGATATCCGAGCATGGCGTGATCATCCAATTTCAAACCGCACGCAAGGACATTGGGGAAAAGGAGCGAATGTACACACTTCCGAAAAATTAATTGAATTGGAATTCTTGCGAAACAAAACAAAACAAGAATTGACTCGAAAAACAAGAAAAACCGCCGCGAAAATTACACAATTAACTCAAAAAAAAATCCTTTAAAAAGAGAAAAAACACGAATTTTTGCTATTTTCAATTTTTGACGCCACTCACTCTTCGTTTTTATCGTTAAAAATCAATGACAGTTCTGTTTTTATATGCATGGACATGTATATGCATGTAGATCTCTCTTGGCTCTCACGCAACATGTTTCTGGAGTTCCCGATCTCAACCTAGTTCCCGCCGTTCACCAGCCACTGCTGCAAATTTCATGGCGAGAGTTGGCTGACAAGTTTGTGCATGTAAGCCTCACTGGGCACATGTGATGAGAGCTCGCACGCTGATTGGCTGTGGGGTTTGGAAGACTGTGACAATTCGTGGTTCAGAGATGTTGCTGCTGGGTTATGCATGTTAATAGGGGCCTATCAGTGTATGAATATTTCTGACCCGATTGGATAATTTGATGACTTCGTTTCAAATGATATGCTGTCGAATTTTGTGTATATGAATATTGTTGTGATGGCTTATACTTATACCCCGTGTACCCATAAATTCACATGGAGAAATGATTGGAGAGGATGTTTCTGTCCAGACGGATCGAAGAGTCTAATGTTACACAGGGCTTACTTTCACTCAGCTTGAAAATGTCTTTGTCCATTTACAACGATACTTGGTAAGTACTCAGACATTTCCATCTCCAAAAACCGCGAAAGTCAAACACTTTTTGAATCAACACATGGTCCTCTGTCAAGTCTTATTTCAATGACTGCCTACGAAGTTGACAATGATTCGAAGAAATGCGCAACAGTCATAGCTCCTCATGATAACGCACTGTGCCTGCACTGTGCGTGGCGGAGACGAAGAAGGTGTAGAAACGGCTCGACGTCTGCTTGGAGGGTGTCCAGTTATTCAGAGAAGTGCTCGCCGGCATCAAGTTACTTATTAAAGCTGAACAGTACAGGAGTAGAGATCTGAGAAGAGATCGGAATGAATGGGAAATAAGATCGAACTGGAAAGCCTCCTGCTTTTAGAAAGCCCCACGGACACCCATTTGAATATTGAGTACCCACCTCACTCGACCCCCTCACCGTATCCAGAAAGAAACCAACAACGCTCCCGACGCAACAGGAAATCAAAGCCATTTCCGGCCTGTCCATCGCTATAACAAACCAAATCGTTGAGCAACCAAACCATCTAACTATCTGTCCCATTAACTCTTGCCTCACGTCTCCCACCACCATTAATTTTGATATTCGCTCTCAGAAGCTGTCATCATCTGCCTGCCGCAACCTCGTGCACACTCTCGTCACCAGCTATTAACTGTCAAGGCAAACACAAGCCGGCAAAGTTAATGTACCATGAACTACCACTCATTTAGCGTGAAAAGACTTTTATGAGGTTCAAACGACTCTCATCCAAGGAGCAGCCAATTAATTGCCAAAACTTAAGTCCTCAATTGTCCATTAACCAAATCCGGTCCCCCGTACAAATGGAACACCCGCTCTAAGCCTAATCCATCACTCGCCCGATTGTTTTTCCCTCCTCCGTCCTTGTGCCAAATCTTTCCCTAATCCCGCCCCCCCATCATCCCTCATTGTGCAGCACTAATGGCAAAATGAAACTGAAAACTTTTCCTCCTGGAGCCTGCAAATGTCGGCAAAAATGTCGGCTCATCTCTCCCAGAGGAGCATTTAATTTTAATTTCTCTCCTGGTTCACCAGAAGTGTGTATCCATTCGGCTTCTACCTGTCACATGGCGTTTCATCAGGACTCTCACATCCTCCTAAAAAAAAACGCAAAGAAACAATTTGCCAACTTCGTCGTGTACTAGTCTCGACGTGTGTAGTGTGACGCTGGTGTAGTCACTTTATGACAACAACGACAAGCAATTTACAAGTCAAGTGGCTGTAAAATCCGTCTTCAGAGCCAAGTGCACTAATGAAACATGTCAGCAGAGTGTGGGCTGGGCGGAGACGGCGGCTCGGCGGTTGTTGTACCGAAAATGAACACATTCCGCACGGAGAGCACACCTTCACCGCAACCTCAAACAACCAACTATTGGGTGC
Source organism: Eristalis tenax (assembly GCA_905231855.2). NCBI lineage: Eukaryota > Metazoa > Arthropoda > Insecta > Diptera > Syrphidae > Eristalis > Eristalis tenax. Next base: position 3,164,864 of record HG993125.1, read on the forward strand.
AGGTGATGATGAATCCTCTCGGGCTAGGTGAAGTGTGCTGCTATGTGGATACTTTCCAAACAACTTCACAAGCACCAGGGCATCATTAAAGATGTGCCTCGTATATTTAGTTTATGCGGTGGTTAGTTTGACTTTTATTTGCACTCTCTTGGAATTTTCGGTACCCACCCACAGCCATGAGGAGGGGGTAAGAGCTGAGATCTTCCTGGCAATTGTCATGCCGTACGCGACTCATTTTGGTTGCCTGCCTACGTGGTTTTCACTTTATTTTCAGACCCTCCTTCGGCAAGTTTGTGCTGTTCTCTCCTTGTGGGGTTGAACTTTACTATCATAAATTAAGACGACTGGTTCATGCCCAAACCATGGACGGCGCAAGGTTTCAGAACCGCGTTGCTCAAGGGAAGTCAGAAGGAAATAACATAGGCGAACAGACGTTGGTTATGTGCAGGGTTACAGTGTCAAGCCATGATACGCTGGGATATTCTGGAAAGTTTTCAGAAATGAGGGGATTCAACCCTGCCTCGGATATATTCACACACAGAACTATAGAGTATGGAAAATGAAATAGGAATTCAACTCTTCGTCGAGCACTTGTAACATAAAGAGAACCCATTTGAGACTGCTTGGATTTAAATCCCTGATCTCTGTCATTCAGTGTCGGCACTTAACGATGGATACGCGAACGGTAATATCCCAAAGCCCCCATTAAAGCTACTACAGCTGCAAAGACAACCTAGACTTAGAGTCATTCTATAGCCTGAAGGTGGGAGATAGAGTCCCAGCCACTTGGTTCCTATAACTTAGTTACGGAGGAGCATCATTCAATCAAATCAAACCGAGCACTTCGATGTAATAATTGTCTAAAATCCCCTGGTGACTCGTGCGCTATGAGAAAGTGGGATTTAGCCTTCTTAACATTTAATGAGCTTATAACATTGTGTCATGACTTAAGAACAATATTATAACCAAGGGGGGCATTGTTTAAACGTTCGGACAGGCAAGCTAAACTAGACTACAAGAGTTTTAACATACCCGTCAAATGAGTCCCGGATCACTGTGACATTGCCGAAAAATGCGAATTCATTCCGAAGACTTGATACAGTTTCTTTACTCGACACAGCAGAGAATACTTGCTCATTCTTCTAGCTGCTGGTGAACATCTTGCAAGGCTCCATACGATTAGTGAAGGCAACATGCACCTAGAAAGCTGGTCTTGTCTGCTTACACCCAAGAATGCACAAGTCAGCACAATACACGTGTCAGCTGTGTAACAGCCACTGTGCTGTTGGTAAACAAATGACAAAACATGGTATAAGAGCAACGTGACGATGATATGAGTATGCAGCCTTAAGCGTCAGTAGTCAAGACACAGCATTGTTTGGTGTAAATGTTCTGAAACATGGACACAGGAAGGAGTACGTATTTCGTCAAGTGAGACCATAGACTTCGCGATATTGCTGTGAAAGGAGTGTGTGTGTGGAAGGAGGCACCTGACCAAATTTGAGAGCTATACTCAAGCTCAGGGCGGATGTTGGCCTTAAGTAGGTAGGCAAGGTTCAGATGCCTCTAGGGATCTTTGAAGAAACAACTGCCAGAGTCCCTATAGTCTTTCGAAAAAGGACCAAAGGGCGGGGATCTGAATATGGGAATGCTGAATGAAGGTGCACACTAGCTTTTTGGAGGGGCCTATACATATATTCTGTCACTCTTTGTATGAACGCGATGTAGTTCAACAGGAACTGACACTCATTTTATGAAATATCTTGAATCGCGGAAGCTTCTTAATGACCGGCAGTATGGTTTCCGCAGCAACAGGTCCACTGGTGATCTGATAGCTTATCTCACCGAAAAGTGGAACCAATCTTTGCACAATGCTGGCGAAAGCAAGATCGTTGCGCTTGATATTTCTAAGGCATTTGACAGAGTTTGGCATCAAGCTCTCTTGTCGAAAATGCGTGCCTATGGTGTCGATGAATTTCTTCTTCAAAGGATTAGAAATTACCTTTCGAACCGTTTAATTCAAGTTGTTTTGGATGGGTTCTAGACTGATATCCAAGGCTCTGTTCTGTATCCGACACTCTTTCTCATTTGTATGCAATTCATTCCTTCGCTGATGACAGCACCCTCAGCTTTTCATATTCGTTCCAAGACTCACGACCCCGTCCTTTGGCAGTAGAATTGGAACGGCAACGTATGATAAGCTCATTGAATTTTAACTGGGAAAAAAACAACCGAGTGGAATTCAATGCTTCAAAAACTCAATGCTGCCTGTTGTCACTCAAGCGAACCCTTGTTATTCAGCCATTATCCACGAATGGCACCTGTGTCGATAAAACCGGAAAGCTTTCCATCCTTTGCATGTGTATCAACACAACACTTAGTTGGAACGAGCACATATTTGAGGTCGCCAAAAATGCTGCGAAATGTTTAGGTTTCAAGAAATACTTCACCCCTTCTGATTTGTCTTTAATTCAGGCGTATATTCGCCCCAAACTTGAGTACAACGCTCATATCTGGTCTGGCGCCCCACAGACCACCCTGCACCTAAAAGAATGAATCCAAAAGCGAGCGATAAAACTTATAGGAGACAATACTGCAGAGTCACTAGAATCGCTCGAACATCGACGTACCGTCACGTCCCTATCCGTATTTTATCGCTATTTTAACAAACGATGCTCAAGTGAGCTTGCCAACTGCATTCCTCCTCTCCATGAATTCACCCGCAAATACCCGTCTCGCCAGGAATGCTCATCAGTTTGCCCTTAAATCTACTTTCGGACGCACAGTTAAATTTAGATACTCGTTCATCAGCCGCACGGCACGAATATGGAATGCTCTTCCCAGCCCAATAGTTCTCCCAGAATACAATCCGCAGATATTTAAAACAGGTACCTCCGCTCCCTTTCTCCTTCTACACCTTCGGCCCGTGCTGTGTCTTGAACCCGGACACTTATGGGTATTAACAACCCCTTGTGTGCGCGCAGGTTATATAAAAAAATACCTAAACAATCTAGACCACGCTGACGATATATGACTACTTCCGGATAGAAAGAAGAATCTCCACGAAGTTTCACAATTGGCGTAATCAAAGGAAGGCGGAAATGGCATATGAATTGTTCAGAGAACCACTGTGAACTACTAGGCTGTGAAGCAATGAAGACCTGAAGAGACGACTGGAAACTTGAAGCAGAGTTGAGGAAACTGACAAAAATGGCTACGGATTGCTCGAATTTCCTTTTTTTTTTTGTCTCTCGTGAATCAGGGCCTGACCCATCAAACTTCTCGAGTTGAACCTTTGGAGTGAACTGAAGCACATTGGCGAAAGTGGGTGCTCTATCTTTATTGATAAATCGCAGGCATGTTTAGGAAGTCGCTGATTGGTAGAGAATCTTTGGTCACCCACAGATGAATTCCTTCTCTATCTTCCGAGTCAAGATCACGTTGGTCTCCTGTGGTGTGCACATGAGGTGTATGAAATATAATGAAGCCTGATTTGTAAAGACAGACTTTTCCTTTCAAAACAGTGGCAAACACTTCATAGCTCGTCTCTATGGATGCACTCAACAGACAGTCCACCTGAACATGTGTTTACAAAGCCACCATTTGTCTAAACTAGAGCAGTCACTCAAACTAATCTGCTTCCCCCTCAATTCACCGTACCATCCGTCACTAATCCCGGGTAACAAACACTACTTGAGTCCCCCATTCAACTCCCACTTCATGCAATGAATCCCTCCAATTACTCCCTGATCCCATTCAAATTCGAACTACCCTCCTCAAGTGATAACATTTTTCACCTGAAGCCCCGTCAAAGCCCCTTGCGAAGGGCAAGAGAACTCACTTCAGTTCACTTTGCTTGCAAATCCTGTAAATTCGGTGCCGGTGTGACATTGAAAAATCATTTAAAATAGTTGCCCCCCCACCCCTTCAGGCTGCGTCTTCCGGCTTAGCGTGGCCCCTCCTTGCGCCAGAAAATATTGGGAAACATTAGTTATCGAGAACGACGTCATTCCGCACCCCGGTACGCCATATTTCAATTTCACCCGTAATCCATTTCCATGTGTCGCAGCGTCAGCTGGTTCAGACTTTTACTCCCATCACGTTGTCGCGTACAGCAAACCCGCCTACACCACGAACCCCGAAAAAGAAACAAACGAATGTGTCGCAAGACCCAGAGAAAACGCCCAAAGTGACTCCTTGTAAGGAACGACAAAGATGGGGGCGCACGGCAATTTCGAGGACGCTCGGGGGTCTGGCGGATTAGCCGCGAGGATCCCGATGGTTCGGGTAATAAAATGTCGATTGGAATTTCTGTCACGGAGTTTTCATCACAACCAGACTGCTGGCAACCACCGGCTGTGTGTGCCTGTCTGTTTGTGTGGAAATATGAGGAAATGTGACGTTTTTGCCGCTGTTGAAACATATGGATATGTTCTTCGTGCCGAAGGTTTGGCTTGATTTTCTTCCTGTCGTGAGAGTAATTGTTGTGTGAAATGGGTGGATGCAGGAAGGGGGCTGAGGGCTTCTTTGGGTCTCTAGAAGCATATTTGAAGATAATTTATGGCATCTTCGGAGTTCGGTGTCGGTCTGGGAAAATAGGATACGGTGCCGCTTGGGATTACACACAAAGCACAGGCCGGCGAACAGAAGGTTGATGACTTCGATGTGGGACTGTGTGCAAATATGGCGTGGCACTTCATAATTTTTCTGCGTAAGTGTCCATACTTAATGAAATGAAATTGTGTGTAAGGCAGCCTCGAACGGAGGACCTTCCTTGGAGACCTCAACGAGGTTAGGGCAATTTAATCATCTCTCGCCTTATGTTTGAACGTGAGCTTTGGCATAAGTTATTGCTTGTGAAACACACACTTCGCTTCGGAGAATGGGGGGTTTAGAAGTAGGGCAAGGACGGCAGGTATAGTGGCCGGAAAGTGTATTTAAAGTTCAATTTTCCGAAGACCACACGAGAGAATTTGAATTTTTCACCCTCTGTTCAGTGAATTAAATATTCAATAGCCGTACATAACCTTAAAACCACCGAAACACGGACTGAGTGGAAATTAAGTTCAAAAATAAATGAAATTTAATTATTGCGGCGCACGTCCTTGCCATTCTATGAAACTGTCGCATTGCGTTAAGCACTGCATTCACGAGAGGATTATGGCGTTCACTGCAGAGTAACAGTGCTTGTATGGATTTAACCTCACATAAGCTGGACAGGTTAATGGGAATATGAATCGAAGAACGTGATTGTGGCGTTGTAATCCTAGGAATATGTGGTTTTTAGTGTTTTGGGTCAACTAATTGTGTGACTGAGGGTTGTGCGGATGGAATGGAGAAAAAAAAAGTTCTTGTAGCACACATCGGCTCTACAGCTGACAACTGAACTAGGTCCCACGTCCACTCAAACCTGGAAAACCAACTTACTCGATAAGCTAAACTGTGATCAGATAGCAGATGTCAAAGCCATCATCGACTTTTATCTCTCGAAGGGTTCAGTAAGGTACGGCATTTCAAAAGACGGCCCTACATGCCATATAAACGACTCAATGCTCGAGATTGTATAGTTCTCCTTCATTGCGTGACATCTCACGCAGACGATGAGCAGGCACACATCGTCATCAAAACTAGGACCGACTTCTTCAAGGCGAGGCAACCTGTGATGGAGGTGCTATGCCATACAAAATGGCATGAGCGTAGCTTCAAAATAAACCCAGATTCACTGATCATATCCACACAAATGATTCTTTGTTGAAATTTCTTCTCCTACCGTTCCTATCTGGTCGCAGTAATTACCACTCATAACCTACAATAAATGCTTAAACAACAGAAATTGCCCAGGAAAATGGGGGGAGAGTCTATAACTCCAATTGCCTCACCGTCCTTTACATGATACTTCACACTTAACCGTACCCAACAAATTCCGGCCATTACTTCAATTTACTCTTTAACAGCAAACTAAGTCCTCTGTGCTGTGCGGGACTAATGCATGTGGTCGGGCCACACGTCCTAGTCCTTCCCGCCCATGGAACCTTAAACCTCGTCCATTAAAACATCATATCCAATGATGAAGTTGGAGAATTTTAACATAATCAAAAATCCATTTCTCACACACACAGTCCAGGAAACATGAGCAGACGCAATAACGAGTTCGCAGCGGAATTTATTCCATTCACTCGTTAAAAATATCCTTCAGTCGTTCATAGTTTGTATTTTTTGCAGAAAGATTAGAGCGTGGAGAGGTTTTTCGAAAAAAAAAAGATTGAATTAAAAACTTGTGTAAAAGTGCTAATTGGGAATTTACTTTCTTTTCAGCTCCAAGTGTTTGACGCAAACAAAGATGGAAGACTCCAGCTCTCTGAAATGGCGAAGTAAGTTATGAGTTTCTCTTGATTTTTGTTGGCACTTTGAGTTTGGTTCAGTGGAAGGGTGTTTTCGGTTAAATGAAGGTGCCTGGCGGGGTATGCTTTAGTTGCTTAATGCAAGTGGAGTAGAGAGTGTGTTGAAACAACTCGAGGAGTTTGTGTTTTCAAACTGGGAATTATGTAAACAACTCAACGGTTTTCCAGTTTTCAACTGCTTGATGAACACCCACGGGAAGAGGTCGATTAGAGGGTGTGTCTAGAGACCTCAAGGAGCTTAGGTTTCGGCTGGTTGAGGGGTAGATTCAGGAAAAGATGTTAATTTTTATATAATTTGCGCGCGCACAAGGGATTACTAATGTCCGGGTCAAAACGCAGCACGAAGGATAAATTGGAGAGTGTATGTACAAAACTAGGGGAGTTTGGGCTCCAACGTAGCAGTACTCAGGGGAAGATGTGGAAGAACTGAACAAATATCAAACCGTCCAACCTCTAGAGTCTGGACTATATGAGGTAAAAGCAGAAGGAGAGGTATATTAGGGAGTGTGTCTAAAGAACACATGAGGAAGGAGTTCCCTCCCACCGCTTAAGAATAAGACGTAGACTCTTAGATTCAGTCTTAAACCTAGAATCGACTGACTGTATACAGTTATCAGTTTTCTCTAGAAATTTGAGAAGGACAGATCTTCAAACGCCGTACACACATGCCAAGACCAAACTTTAAAAGGACGACAAAAAATAATAGTACAAATAAAGTCAAACTGTTCGCAAGCACAAACAGTCCATGCTCGCATTCGTAGCAAACAATTTCACCGCGTGCACCATTCTCCATCTTGAACAGGAGCAGGACATCAAGCTCCACTCGCTGATAACAGCCAGCGTATAAAATAATGCCAGTCCAAGGGAATCTGTGCGATTAAACGTATCGTGACTCGTAATCTCTACACTTGGTGGATAAAGGCATCGAATTGAAGAGTTTTTAAGCATTGATATGAGTAGGCAATGGATTTTACTCCATCGATCGAGATTATTGAGTTCTAGAAAAATTGTATAGACTCCGTCTGTTCACATGATTTTTGATGATTTGATGAGAAAGATCTTTGCAGCACGCTCTTCAACAACTTTTGCACCTACGCCCTTCAACAGTACCATTCACTGGCAAAAGAGAACCCCAAATAATAATAATAATGATGTGGACTTGGGCATAGCTTCCATAACATCCACTCGTCTTGTGTTCGAGATCACGAGAGGACCTACAGAAGTAGCTAAGTCCCCACGGTTACGACATGTCCTAACTAAAAAATAATAAGACGTCAAGGCATTAACTAAACCCTGACTGGGACACCCACACACTCTCCTCCCGAAGACACTCCATTAGCGTAAACTTATTTTCGAAGACGATAGTAAAAATGCTACTCACTTAGGTAAACATTGAAGAGGAATAGAGTTGTTCAAGCGGCGGCGGGTGTCCGAATTTTAACGCATTTACTCACGAGTTACGCACTGTCGGCAGATCGATGAAATCTCAGCGGATGCCGACAGGGGAGAATAGACGCGCAGGGGAGGGGAGGGACATTCAAGGCGGATGATAGGAAACACAGTACCGTACTGATAAAAACACAAATGTGAAGATTTTAGTGCCGACATGCTTTCTATACATTGGTGCCTTTGGGATTGGCAGATTTAGCAAAGGACGCGGGGGACATTCGGAACAAACAATGGAGACACCCAACCCGAAACCGAGTCCGAACTTCCGACAAAGCACACAACTGAAGACTACCGGGATGACGGAGATGGTTTTTACACGTGGACTCTCGGTACAGCGATGCATTTGGGCTTGGCAGCGATATTAAGAGAACGAAAACATACGCAAGGGGCACTTAAAACGGCTAGCAAAGACACACAAACCAGATGTAGAAACGTCATTTCGGTGGACGCACGCCACTGAAGCCTTTAGAGATGGACATTACGTCGTAGTTGAGTTTCACACGCTGGGCATACATTTGAGAGACACCAACGGACGCGACCGCCAGTTTAGACGAATACGATACCGAACCATCACTCTCACGGAAGTCTATGTAATGAACGCAACGCGTACTCTTGAGAACTGACAGTCTCGCGAAAGTGCGTACGCCTGAGAATTTAATACATTTAATGTTGGCAGAGATAAGATAAGAGCGGATAATAAGAATACCCAACCATGATTCCAGTTACAACTAAAGATCATCGTGAAGGACGTAATCTCGAAAGAAGGGTTTACACGCTAACGCGAACTACATTGATTCATTTGCGATTGGCAGGGATTGGACATTTTAAACAAGTCCTGCAAGTCGAGATTAGTGATGGAAAATATACGCGAGCGCCATTCAAGACAGATCATGGGACACACAAAACCACTCCTGAAAATTAACCCATAACAAAAACTATGATCATCGTGACGAACGTAGCGGGAGCATAAGTGACGATATGAATAAACGCGAATTTTATTCGTATAAGCCACACACGTGAACTGCGCACACGCCCGAGCCGAATGCACGACGTCACTTCCGAAGCTTTGCAAACCAAAACAGACTCCAAAAAGCCACTCGCGCACAATTTTCCCTCACTCTCACTCGTCCACTCTTTCCACTCGACGGAATTTCCTCTTGAGCAAACATTTTAATGGCCGCTATCGTGCCTAGCCAAACTAAATTTCACAAAAGAAAAAAACACTTTAATCGGTTGAATTTCGATCGAATCCAATGCAATCCGTAGAATACATCACTCAATCGTGAGTTTGCAAATTTTTTTGGATAAAATTCCAATTTCCTACACGATCTTTTTTGACTTTTAAAATTTGCCATGCGCTCACCGCAAGAGAGCGACTGTCTTCGAGATTTTGTTTCGACGAAAAAGCACTTAAATCGACCAAATTTCCATGAAATTTTATCAAATCGTGTGAATTTAACACTTGAACTTCACTTTGAATATAATTTTGAGGAAATATCGCGACTATTTCAAAGGTTTGCGATTTTCGAATGTTTGCAATGACCGGAAGAAGTTAATTTCTTTCACTCACGTTTGACACTAATGAGAGCACTTGGGATATTTTGTGGTACATTTTTATTTGCATATCGCAAGGGAAGAGAGTGGGGAAGAAATAAAGAATGTGTGAAGAGCATTGGGTACATTTGAGAGAAGGTGGGACATTGACTTGGTTTAGGAGGAATTTATTTGATTTGTGTTATTTCATAAATGGAATGAATGCGGCAATGGAATCGACCTGATCGGAGATCGCATTGAATTGTGCAAGAATCCTTATTGAGAAGAAACAGAAACATAGCGAATAGAACTGGTAGTAAATATTCTGCTCCGAGTCCTGCGAAGTTTTCGCAGGATGTTAAGGATAGGGAAGCGGGCTAATATAGACTAGATTGGTGAACTTATTGACGGTTCGAAGATGAACTGCAGAGTCTTAGGATTAAGAGTTGGACCAAGTGCCTGGTTACGCTTCTCCATAGACCGTGACGACTTATTGACAATGGCGGAGGATCGTGTGGCCTGGAGATCTCTCGTGCGTTCTTTTGTGATCCCTTATCGTGGAACATGCGGATCAGACAAAGATGGTGCTGATGATGATGATACGAAATCCTTCCTGAACGATATCATTGTGCCTCAGAAAAATATCGACATTATTGGGTCCCAAACAACAAAACAAGTCATAAATAAATTCGACTTTAGTCTTGAAGAGTGATTCACATTCTGGCTCAGGAAGACGATTTGAACGTGGATTCATAAATCCTACTTTAGCGGCTCTTAATACTCGACCATTGTTGGACTTAATGTTTGCAGACTATGTTTCGGGACAGTGTCAATTGTGGAACATATTTGGTATCAACTGGTTGATCAAGTCATCAGGTACATCAGGATCAGATGACGCATTAAAACGACAAACTGAGACCAGAGAATGATTGTGGACAAATGCACAGGGCCCTTCTGACAAAGAGACATCGTTGTAGAGTGACGAAAACGGAACCAACAAGGTGACTAGATTTGATATATGTAGCTCGAAATGTTTATACTAGAGATAGAAACAGAAAATAGACGCTAGGGACTTTGTAAACAGATAATATAAAGCGGGTTGTATAGATGCCCTAGCAGCTAGCCAGAGATCGCGCTACCTAGAGAGGGTCGCTGATTGAGCCCCAGATCCACCCCAAAGAACACGCAGAGGTCCCAAAAATGCTCGCAATTTTAAAATTTATAGGGACACGCATTACGCTGGAAGGAAGTTCCACAGTTCAGCTCACTCATAAATTGATAAAAGCTGACAGCGGAGTGCGTGAGGCTATCAGTTCTGAAAATTTTATTGATGAAAAGCCACACAAAATGAAATAATGAAAGAATCCAGTTTTGTTCTTTGGGTACTTGAACATCAGAGCTTAGACAACCCATTTGTCTTCATGTTAACAATCTGAATTCTCGCAAATGGAAAAGTGGACTATCATATGAAACTGTCGAAATGCCATTTACATCTACAAAAAGTCACTGTTTCTTGCTTGACTTTGACCCATACTTCTTTGGGGGAAGGAGCGTTCGTTATCGTCACCATCAATTTGTCTCACCAAATGTTAAGTGAATCTGCTTGCAATTAGGTCTTGCTTGGGTTTGGCCCATACTTCTTTGGGGGAAGGAGCATTCGTTATCGTCACCATCAATGTTAAGTGAATCTGCTTGGCTTCAAATGGAAGAGAAAGATGTGAAAATGTGATTTCATGTAGATGTGATTTCCAACAAGACGATTCCAGATCCTATGCAACACCTGGACGAGGTACTTCAAGTTTTGAAGATGTGAACTGCCCGCCAAACGTACCATTTGTTGAGGTTGGCCGTCTTTTTCCTAGACTTTGCAGAAGATCGTGTCTAGGCCCACTAAATCTTGGAATCTCTTGAAGCTTTGGAAAGGAATATTCATCAAATTACGGCCGACATTTCCTGTATGAGTGTCGAAGATCGATCGAAAATGATCTTGTCCTCCTCTCTAACACCGGGAGGATATCCACGTTCTATGCCGATCGCTACTGCCTACCATGCATAGAACATCCAACTGGCTGGGAGGCACCACATGCCTGAAAACAAAGGAATGTAACCACCACGATCTTTAACGATCACTCTGTCTGCTCAGACTAAGTAGACCTTCACGCAGAAAGGCGTAGTAAACGGACACGCGTGCATGGTGGGTGTCCCAAACAATGATTGCTGCAGAAGCTGCATGGATGACGAGGTGGAAACCAAAATGCACCTCCTCTGCTCATGTATCTCTCGACTTATTAGAGCGCTACGTACTTTTCCAATAATCTCAACTGCGTTAGCCAGCTAAACCGCCTTGTCAAAAGCACCCACTGGTTTAAGAGTAGTCAATCAGTGGGCCTGTTTTGATCTAAGTACTTAGGCAGAATCGAGTCCTGCGAGAATAAAATGGCAAGATGCAAGCAATATACTGAAGAAAAAATTTGATCGAAACCCGAATCGTGAGTTCATTTTATATCATTTAATTTTGAAACCCCTAAATGGATGACCCAAAGTTGAGCAACAAGACGGACCTATGCCTCGGTCGATAAATCGATGTAACCTCCAATGGATCCTTCAATTATTTCTTCGATTCAACTAATCACCATCAGATCTGTTTTCGGCAACAGTCGCCACATGAACTCTCCCCCGAACCAAGCTCAAACGCCTTTCCCCCTTATTTCTTAAAATAAACAATTTTCAAGTAGATTCATAAAAATTAATTATAAACTCAAATTCATATCATATTTTCATCTCTCTCTCACTCTGTTTCTCTCTTTGTCTCTATTCTATGACTGACCCTCAACTCATCATTAAAAAACACAACCACACGTCATCTGAAACTTGCATTATTCGGCGGATAAAAATAATCATCCCTCTCTGTGCATGAAAAAAAAAAAAAACAAAAAAAAAATCAATCTCTATCTGTAGACTGCTTCCCGTCAAGGAGAACTTCCTCTGCCGTCAGGTATTCAAGGTGAGTGCAACATTTTTTCATTCTTTCCTCGCAATTCTTTATCTCTGGCATAAAACATTTTTTTTTTTTGTTTCTGAGTCTAATTTTGTATTTTCTGTTGTATTTTTTTTTTCTTTCCTTATGGTTGTTGTTCGGTTCCCTGGCGTTCCTTTTTCATCGCTCATAGCAGTCATAGCCCCACGATCATTGTCTCATTTTTCTCTGATTTTCATCTGGTATCACAACTGCCTGCCATCACAGTCTGGAATATGACAAATTATTCTAGAGGATTTTTATTCTCGGGTCCCCCGTGAAGGAGTTGATTTGAACTCATTCTTAACGGAACGCATGTAACAGTGTTTTTTTTTTTTGGTTTAGAACTGAGAATTGAATTGAATTCGTGAATAGTTTAAGGATTAATTTTCCATTGTGCAGCGGTATTGGAAACTCATTCTGAAGATAGTCTGTGCCTGCGAACGAATTTCATTGGGTTTCTGATCAGAAACAGGATATTTAAGTCCCACCACTCGATTAGGAGCAACGACGAAGAAAGGAATTTCTTCGTGTTTGCATGGGATTAAGGAAGGTCAATCGAGTCTGTTTCGAATTTCCAAACCTTGTGTCATGTGAATGCTTGGATTTATTGTGATCTACAGCTGTTTGGTTCAGGCCATGAGCAGGTTCTCAAATATAGATTGCGCACAGTACTCATGGACGATTTCAAACGGAGCCGATTTCAAGCTCCCGATGTACCCGGTTGTGGTGTAACTCCATCAAGACCTGAACTAGGCAATGTTGCCTAGGTTGAGAGTCTCCTGACCTCAGAAAAATTCTGCCTCATGATTCGGTCGTGCTTTATTTTGATATTACAATAGACTGGAATTTATTGGTATTAAGATCCAACCCATTATATAAAGACCAGTTGTATATATGCGCTAAGTCTTCGTTGAACCTAAACACTAGGCCGTCAACTAAGCCAATAGGTTTAGACAGGTACAATTGGACATCATTGTGGCATAGGTCCACGGATACATTGTTACAAACAGTGTTCAGGTCATTAATAAAAAGGCAGAATAAAATAGGCCCCAAGATAGATCCTTGAGGTACGCCAGGGCGAACGTCTATATATTCGGAAAACCTTTCTGCAATCTTCACCCTTTGGCTCCTGTTACAAAAATAACTCATAATTAATCGAGTAGCGAGTTCACTGAAGCCAAAAAGCCTAAGCTTCCGACATAATATTATATGATCTACCTTATCGAAGGCCTTAGAGAAATCCAATAAACACAAAATAGTCACATGACCGTCGACCGTCTAGAGCTAAGGTAGGCAGGTAGGAAGTAAATGGCTTTGGTGCACAAAGTAGTACCGATGTAAAGCCACGTGGGTTTACACAAAGGAGAGGTGATTACTACGACAGCCAGCCAAACTTGAGACTGAAATCCAGTAGCGATTGGGTTCGAGCCTAATCCAGAATCAGTCGAGGCTCAGGGATAAGTGCTCAATGGGTTGCGAATTGGAGATGCGAGAATATAAGCCACAAGTACTCGATCCGCAGGCCAAAAGTTAAGAAGTTCATTTCAATTAACAGACTCGTGGACCTCGCCACTTTCCTGTCTTCCAATTGACGGCTTGTCTTGGAGTGTGGCGGATTCCCTCTGACTAAAACCGCACGACACGAAGTAAGCCCTAACGTGGTGTACAAGGAAGTGAACTATTCATTTTGACTAGGAGCTGCTTTAAGCAGGTGTTGACTGTACACACGGACACAAAGGGGCGTGAGTGACCAGTTCGCCACCAGTTCAATGTGCTAGAGAGCTGGTTCCAGAATCTTTTGCAACCGAACACCCATTAATCCATATTCTTCTTCTGCTGGCGTCACACTTCGGTTAGACAACTGATGCCATTTACACATTACAAGTTGGCTGTGGTCCCCCTCTAGTATCAGTTCTGTGGGCTGGTTCGAAGTCAAAGACTCTTTGGCCTTTCTGCATTTTCTTGGATTTCATCAAGACCACTGAGTGGGGTGGGACTGCTAGTCCTGCCAGAGACGAGCGATGTGGATCAAGTCAAAGACTAATGGATTGAACAGGTCCTGCGTGAAAACATGAGTCGAACATTGCTTTGACATGACAGAAATGTCTTAACTATTAGCCACACCCAGAACAAGCGGCCTTTAAATATTATTTCCATTCAATGTGTCACAGTCTACAATCAGCTTGGGCATAGTCAATGGAGACGCATACATCCACTAGCTTATGGAGCATTCTAAGAATTGAGCTCTAGCTCGAGCTAAAATAAAAATGTCCGCCTTTCAGAGTTCCCATTGAATTGTGTATCACAAGTGGTTTGCTACAGAAACTCCCCAGGTCCTCTTCAGATTGTAGCGCCACCCACATTATATGTCTTTGTCTCAGCAGAGACGTTCCTTCACCCCTCTTCATGCACCAGAGGAAGTCATACATTTCTAAACGTGGCTGTCAACGCGATGCATCCACACTACGTTTCAAATATGTATCCAATCACTCCGTAAGACAAACCTTTGCCCAACCATATTTCGCCTTCAACCATATGCCACCTCTGCCTTGAACAGACCTCTTCAACCACTTTCAACTCGCAGAATTATTCAAAGAAAATGCAGAGACTAGCATTATCTTTCTCCGTCCCTGCAAAAGATTACAGTCCTGAGACAGCTGTGTGTCATCCCCCGAGGGCGTTTCTCTGAAAACTGGAAAAACAAACTTGGAAAGAAATGCATGTAAAAGTTGTCAGCAAGTTTTCTGCATACTAATTTACACGTGACAGTTGAAGAAGCAACATTCAATCATTCAGAAATGTTCTCGTTTGCTGCAACTTTGGATGCATCGCAAACTTCAAGTCACAGTGCATCATAATCCCTCCCGATCAATAGACAATTCCCAAGGTTTCTCCGTCAATTCGACTCACACATCGACGCCACGAGATGGGGACTCTGCACAAGTGACAAGTGATGTGCCATCGGTGTACGTCCACCTCTTCAGTGCACACCTCAATCCCCAACAAGAGTTGATGGGTGGAAAATTTCTAATGACATGATTGTCATATTGTCGGACAGGATATTACCGAGGAAATAATACTGCGCGCACACTCTCGGTTCATTGTTCCAAGTGAATGCCTCCATCCCCGTCGTCATTCACTCGTTGATTACTTGAAGGAACGAATGCAATCTGAGATTCAAGGTCTCAAGGTAACTATCTGCGGAGGAACTTTGCCTTCAACCGTGGCAATCGGGGCAGGATTAAGTAAACGTTTGTATCTCAAGGACCCTTGTGTGTGGCACACCCCCAAACACTTCTACAATGAACTGTACACATTCTCCGTTCCGTATCATTTGCTTTGCCTTGTGCTTGCTGAGGTTGCGGAAGGGCGGGTACACCAACACAACACAATGTGGTTGAATTAGTCTCGTCCCTAAATGACAGCAGCACGGCAAGGGGTTCTTCTTTTAATTAAGACAAAACAAAAAGAAGGAAAAACAAGAACTTTTGTTTAAATTTCCTCCACCAACTCTCTGGCTCCATCGGCCTTGTTTCTTGCTGAAGAGGGATGCAAGAAGAGATCCAAGAACGATGTTATTTTTTTAAATTAATTACACCCAATTTGCTCTCAGAGGGAGTCTTACAATTTTCGTGTTTAGAGAGGTCAGCTGAACTGTCCGCCTGGGTATATTTTCTGGTCAAAGCTTGAAGTTTAGATTGTTGTGGAATTTAATTGCTCAAAGGACGGAATGTTCGGCTCTATACGTTCGTTGTTGTGGGTTGGAAAAGGAGAAGAAACTTGATCGATTGTTGCTGTATGTCAGAGAGTGGATTTCGTTCAAAGAATGATGCTAATTTCAAAGGGCTTTAGATGGGTTTCCTTTCTCATTCAGGCTTTCATCCACTGGGTAAATCTCAATTGACCATTAAAAGGACTGTGGCACAGAGAACAAAACGGGGAATGCGATGGATTAAGGATTTTACTGTAGCATGCTCTGACCTTTTTAACGTATCTTCAGACTATATCAGGATCCTCGACGGAAATCAGTGAGTAGTTAAGTGTCTCCTACAAGATGCAAAGAATCACCAGCATCAGTGAGTACTATACGTTACCCTGTGAGAACCTCTTACAAGGTATAGGTTAGCTTTCGATGCACACAAAGTCTGAGCTATTGGAGTTCCCTGACAGTGATGCTATCAGACCACGGGAACTCTACCACCTAGGCCGATGGGAAACTGACAGCACTAATCCATACTCGCATAAGTTGGAGGACAGTTAAATTTTCTTTCATACAAAAGTATGTGTAAGCTATTTATTCAAAGTTGCATCACGTGATGTACCCATTGGGCGAAGTTCTCTCTCTAGGTCTTCTCCGCACTAATTACGTGTGTAAGTTCTTCTATTCTTCTATATCTCAACAGGCGGAAGCTGGGGCATTGACAAATGTAGTGCGGGGTGTCCTCTTATTCCTCTAAGTCGCTTCTGCACATACAGTCGTTGGCCTAGTCCAATTTTCTTTTCGTGGTACTTCAGATGTACCATAATTTATGGCCAGTTAGTGCTTGTTAAGAGTTTGTAGAGCCTAGAGTTTGTCTGTTTTTGCATTGCTCAACTTGGGGCAGTTCTTCCGATGCATCATGTCCGGTCAAGCTCCAGTGGTCCGGGACCCAGCAAAGAGAAGTCGAACCTTGAACTCTTAGCGGCAGCATACGCTAAAACATAATCTAGTGCCCCACCTGGCTGAACTAAGCAGCATAAGAGCCAGCCATCTCCTTCGTTTTACAAAAAGCAAGCTGGTTTGCGGAATTTGAGGCTGAAGTCCTTCCTGGCAGCAGTCAACGACTTCAACCTAACTTAACCTAGTGCCATAAAAGACTTAAGATTCAGCCCTTATTCAATTTTCCTGCTAAAATCGCTGAACCTGACCTGGGGAGCTACACATAAAATTTATATCAGTATACTCTACCCAGCAAGCATATCGACCCAGAACGTCACACTCATTCAAAATCGCTTGAGGAAAAAGAAGAGTTCGATGTTATAACGATGGACTCATTCAACAACATCACTTGAGAATAGATGGTCATCAGATAGACATCAGTCTAGTGGTGTGCCAACCCAAACATTTTTCAAACCGAGTTAAAATAGAAGCAGACCGAGTTGTAACCCGAGTTGACGAACTCGGTTCGATTATGAACCGAAAGCTATAAGCATGGATTATGGAATGGAGCAAATCGATTCCTATTGTCTAATTCGATTTGGGGTTGGGTACGGCTTGCCATCATGTGCTCAGACCGGGCTGGACCGTCTACAGTTTTTTACCTATTCGGGTCATTTCATCGGTATTGCCAATTCGGTTTGAAATAGATGTTACTCCGTTTGAGTCGATTTAGGTGTAACCCGGGTTAACTCGAGTTGACACACCAATACATCAGTCTAGTCACAACCAGCGAGCCAGTTTTTGTTTTTATAATCTGCGCGCGCACGATTGTTTGTTAATACCCTTAAGTGTCCGAGGTCGAGACACATCACAGGCCAATGGTATAAAGGGGGAGAAAGAGAGGAGGTACCTATTCACATTGGTCTTAAATATCTGCGGGAAAATATTAGGCTGGGAAGAGCGACCTCAAACATATGACCTCAAATATGTGATTGTTCCAACTAAGAATTGTGTTGATACACATACCAAGGATGGTAAGTTTTTACAAGCGCCATTCATGGATAATGGCTGACTAACAAGGGTTCGCTTAAGTGACAGCAGACAGCATTCAGAGGCATCTCACAGGGTGGTCTTGTCTCTCATCAGATGTAACTCTCATCAACTGCTTTTGCAGTTCCATCACAGGCAAATGTCCACATACGTCATTCAGAAATCTCTGAACACCCTTATAAAATGCACAGACGATGTGGAACTAGATGTCAACCAAGGCAGTCTTCACCAGTAAGCACAAGCTAATTCTTGAACCGCTTGAACTAAAAAATAGAGACCTTAACTACAATTGTTAGTAAGTCTACACTCTTTTGATTACTTTCCGCGGACACACCTCACTTCAGTGCCTGACCCCTCGGCCGTTTCGGATCCAGTCCGTCTTGAATCCTTGAACCTGGAGTATACCAAATCACATCAGCTTTCAAGTCGCTGACAATTTTCAAAGGGTATACATTGTCTGTCTGTAGGTCTAGAACTGTAGGTCCTGCATGCTTAACATATGTGGTCTCTGGGGAAGCTGGGCCCTGATCAAGTTCGGGCTGTAGCGCCACCCATATTATACTGTACACATGTATGAAAGCTCTTGGACCCAGATGGGGACTTGTTAAATTGTTTGACTGATACTGCTACTTAGACCGTTCTTACTTCAGCGCCGACGCGAAATCACAAGAAGATTAGAAAAATTCTACTGAGCATCACGGGGGCTACCAATCTCCACCTTCAGTCGGTCTGTAAAAAATCCATTTGGACATCAGACATAGAGTGTCTGATTCCAATTTAAAATCATTGAGACACTCGGGAAGACTCCAGGCTGACTACACAGCACTCTACGAGGAAGGCACTGTACATTTTCCGTCCTTACCCAGAGAAGCGGATGACTGACACAGTTAAAATCACCGCTGTTTCGGATGTCTACAGTGTCAGTCTATGACTGAATCAATGGATCCAAAACGGCCAAAACAGGCCTTAAATTTTGTACGACGTGCCCTAAAATCTCTCTGTCCCATCGGCTAACTCTCCACCTCGAAAAATCAAGAGGCTCTAGGTGGGGTACGTAGGTAGAGTGGTGTTCGTTGAGAACCTTAGCACTACATGCCGTTTTAATGCCACGGCTCTGTTTCATTATTTATAGAGTCCATTTTTGATCTCCACATCCAACCTGTATGGTATTTATGAAAGGTATTAGTTCCTTAATATCCCTCGCAGAGGTCTCTAGTCAAGTTAGTCGAAGAGGCTCTTCTTCTTCAGCCGGGCAGGCACAAATAAAATGCGTTAAAGTCTATATTACTCTGGATGTTACACAGCTTGCCCGTCTGGCCCATCTGAGGATTGCGTTATCAAGGAAGTATTAGCCTTGAGTGCTTGTAGTGCGAAGTGCACCTCCTCCACCAGCAACCACTGAAGGGCAGCCAGTTCATCGGCCTTCTTATTTCTGGGTGGTCACTGTGACATGGAACCCTGATAAGTGAGATGACTTTCTAATGACTCTAGCTCAGCCCAGCATGCCCCTAATAGATGAGAATATGACGTAATGCTGTTTGGCTACGAACGCATATGGCAACCTTCTGCCCAGGCAAAATATTTGGGTGTACAAGAGGAGATGACAGCCAGAAAGGGTCTGTCATCACCATTCCAGATGACAGAACTTCCTGCAGGGTATGCCGATTAGATGGAATCTTACCCAATGTTGGGTCGAGTAGGAGGACTAACTAGGAGGAACTGTAAGGATGTTTTCGTTAGCTCCCGGGTATCAGAATTTCTGGTTTGGTAACATCACAATGGATCCGATAAGGTTCGAAATTTATCTTTAAAAATAGAGGAAATGAAGAGAAATTCGCACTCTATTTGAGAAAATGATGGAATCTTATGCAGGAGTACCATCATCTTGCTTGCAGACATGTATCCACTGTCCTTCACTTCACGAATTCCACACAGATCACCCTCCCTTCAGAATGAGTTCCCGCCGCATCATCGTTAGAACTTGCAACCATGTAGCTCGAATCTCTTAGCTTCATACCTCGTAGTGACTTAGTTTGTAGACGGATGGATGCCCCTGCCATCCAACTCCCGGCAGCTAGAGGACACTCTGCAAGAGTGCCAAATAATCACGTAGATCTCTTTTATAAACACCACATAATCACGACATCACATAATTTGATCATTTCACTCCGCATTATTCCACCAAAAATCATATCAAAATCCCACATCTGACATCTCCATTAAGCGCATTTAAGTACTGCCTTAATTCAAAACAGTGATGCTTGGAATTACTGACGCGTCCTCGAAGCAATTTCATCGCACCATCCACCGACAATTAATTGGATTTCCCTCCTTTTTTCCTCCTCTCATGAACTGACACTTGACGCAATGAAATCCCTAGAACGCTCCGATGAGAGTGGAGCAACATAAATCGAGCGAGCGATACCCCCTCAGCACATTAGTTGCAGATGCACGTAGCATGTACTTGCCCATGGAACCGATCCACATCTCCCCGAACTCAGACGTGTTAAGTAAATAAAATCGAACCGCTTCGTGTTGGTTTAGTCATCCATCGATGGTGGTGTTGGTTGTGGGCGAAGGAAATTGGAAAAATGTCTGCAAAGAAACTGACGCGACGTCCCTATCTGTCGATGTTGCTAGTCTTGTAGTCTCACATCTGAAATAATAAACCAACTGTGACGTGTTCCTTGGAACTGAGGTGGGATGCAAACAAGCCAGTCAATATCTTAGACAATGCCGGCTACCCGATTTGTTTGTTCATAGTGCCAGAGGAGAAGGCACCAGAGATTCAGCATTGAATGCATGCCTTTTCTTATTCAAATTCAAAGCCATCACGCTCCGTCGATATCCCCGCGGAATCATTGCGAGGATTTCGAATAAATCAGCCGATATTCAAGAGAAATTTCATACCATTCACCCGGGGCTCGTGATTACACTGAAATGGAAATTCATGGCCAAATGGAAATTCACGCGGTGGTATTTTTGTTGTTTTGTTTTCATTTTTATCCAGCAGTACCTCACTGTGTGGACAGGAAGGAATTGTGGCTGAGGATGGTTCGATTTAACTCTTAACGATTCGGTTGAAATTTCTCATCAGAATGGGTTTTTTTTTTTAATTAAACAGACAATTGTTTGGGGGTTTTGCGGCGAATTAAATCATGCTACGCGGTTGCCTTTGGATTTATTAAACCCAAGCCAAGCGTAATTAATTCGAATTCGGAAATATTATTTGCCAATTCAGGGTGTTCTTCATAGGGAGTCGTCGGTGAGGAGATTCAAATGTCTGGTTACTGGATCTGATCTTGAAGATCCTCGCGAATTTGGTGATCTTGATGCTCATGGGAGCCTCCGCAATTTTGAAGTTCTCGCCGCTCCAGTTTATCTTGACCATTTTGACGTTCCAGGTGGTCTTGGGGTCTTGGGCATCTTCACGCTTCCGTTGATCTTGACAATCTGGACGCTCCAGGTGATCTTGGGCATCTTCGCATTTCTATTGATCTTGACGCTTCCGTTGATCTTGACCATCTTGGAGCTCCAGGTGATCTTGGCCACCTTCGCATTTCTATTGATCTTGACACTTCCGTTGATCTTGACCATCTTCACATTTCTATTGATCTTCACACTTCTGTTGATCTTGACGCTTCCGTTGATCTTGACCATCTTCGGGCTCCAAGTGACCTTGGCAATCTTCACACTTCTGTTGATCTTGACCATCTTGACACTTCCCTTGAACTTAACCATCTTGACGCTCCAGGTGATTTTTACCATCTTGACGTTCCTGGTGCCCTTGATCATCTTGAAAATCCTGATAATAATGGCGTTCTTGGAGTTCTTGACAATTTTAACGATCTTGATGATCCCAACTGTCGAGAGAGTCAGCCTAGAATAGTGTTCTGCGAAGGGGATCTCAGTCAAGACTAGAAGTTGAAGCCTACTGTCCCTTCAATTGAATACAAAAAAAGCTCCTCAAACTATTCGTTCGGTATAAAACTATAAGTTCCTTCGACTCGTGCTAGAAAAATGCACGCACAACATGAGTGGTTGTTGTAGAAACCAGCACCTAGCCCTCTACGGGCTATAGTGCCACCCATAAATTATTAATCCTGGTGTCACACAGGGTAACGCCATGAAAATGCAGTAATGAAACTTATTCAAATCATTTACTCTCCCAGCACAAAGCACTTCAAATAAATGTCCAAACAACCCAAACCCTTATTCATCAACTATTTCCTTCGATTTTTCTTCAAAACTTGATGAAAACCACTTCGTTAAAAACCACACAATTCCCACGCAACACAATCATTGCCAGATCGACAATAATTCACGACTCTTCACGGCATTGAGTGCAGTCAACTCTGACGTCATCAAACATGAAAAATTCAATTTTCTCAAACTTGCAAGGCTTCCGGGTGAAATTTTTGATTGAATTCACTTCAATTTACATTTTCCCATGCAGCCCCACACTTTCGACAGGACATTCTTGTGTAAATTCAAACAAAATGGACTTTTGAAAAAATGACACATTTTACACCAAAAAATGCAGTGAATTCGTATCACAATTGGGTCGCATTTTTTTGCTGAAAATAAACGAATTTTCGTCGAAGTGAATTTGATGATTGCAAAGTTTTGCAAAACGAATTTCTCGATAACCAGAACGAAGTTTGGATTGTGGGGTACCGGAATGAAAAGGAAATTCAATGTAGAAGCGTAATAAGCCAGGGTTTTGTAACGGGAATACCGTGGTTAACTGTTTAGACGCGAAATTCAAGACATCCTACTTTGTTTCTATGCAGTCGAGGAACTGGGGGCAATTCAAAGACTAGTTCGTGATGAAATGTCTTGAAATTATGGTAGAAATAACTGTTAATGTTTGGAAAACAAAATTATGAAGAAAGCGGAACGTCAGCAACCGCAGAAACTTCTATTTTTTCTCTCATTTTTTGCTGACTTCGGATTATATCATCTTTTGTGAAACGATTTTCTCGTAAGAACAAGATTTTTGTTCAGGGTAACAGAATGGAAAGGGAATGAAGCATATAAGAGGAATTAGGTGATTTTTTCCACCGGGAGATTTTTGTACCACACTTTTGTGGCGACATAGCCACCTTTAAGCAAGTTTGAAACGAGTCTTGATGTGGAACAATGAACAGTGGAAAAACATCTGTCTCATCCTCTGTTTCATGTCCCACAGTCACTGCGTCAAAGGCTCTTCAAGAGCAAGATTTCATTGAGGTCTATGTGGCCTAGCCACTTTATGCTGGCATGTGAATCCACAGCGCCACACTTAGGTCCGGTCGAACCCACTATGATGACACAGGCACCTGGTTAGACTTACGTCGTTGTACAGCCCGCACAATTTGTAATTGAATCGTCTCCTATCTACGCCATTTCCAACATAGGCAAATATTGTAGGCCGAACATTCTCCCGGAGAGGCAAAGCACATCGTCATCAACTTTTGTCTTCCTCCATACATCGTGCTGGCATAAGATGACTACAGCTAAAGCTTCTTCAGAACCATTTTAGCCGCTTCCGTCCCAATTTTGTCAAATGCATAATTGAGGCTTCGGAACATCAACATTACCCGCGTGTGATGTGTGATGATCGTGCCTTTAGAGTTGACCTGTGAGTTTTGATCGGTAATGGTGTTGAAGGAGTCACCTTGACCAAGACTTTCATTGACATTGAAGATCTCGATAAGTTCGTTGCCGAAGATTGACATGTCGGCATCTTCATTCATCACACCTGTTCGGCAGGAATCTAAATTATACCACGACGTGTGCCTCTATGCACGCTGTCGTAAGCAAGGTGTCTATGTGATGGGCCACAATCTGAAGATTTCGTCTATCATGAAGTTCTGCAGCTACTTTGACAAGGACATCAGCGTAAAACCGGGCTCAGTTGGTGCTACAACAAGCGAATTGGCGATGCCTGCCAATCACATCTCTTGAGTCTTTTCCGGCATCTGAAACTACATTGACAGCGGCACCTGCGTGACTGGTGATGGATGCCTTGAGGCGTCCACACAAAATGGAGTGGATCTTGTATTCGCCATAAGTCCCCTTTATGGCACCCCTCCAACTTTTCAACGGGGTACCTTTTCGCAGAAAAAACTCCTTCCACAGTCACAGCAACGCCCAAGGACATCCAAGTCATTGTAACCTTCAACACAGCACCTTACCCATCTCTCCCATGTTCAACTTTTAATAAATTAAAAAAGAGTTTGTCTTCAACACAAACGATGTCCTTTCTGCTGTCAGGACAAGGTGTCAATAATGAGACATCAACTTTTTCTCGTTTATTTTTTCCCCATTTTCCAGCAAACACATTGTTCCCTTTGACATAATTCTAATTACTTCGTTCAGGTGAGTATTTAACTCAATTTTTAAACGGGTTCCCGAAATAAGCCCTACTTCGCTGTCCCTGTTTCTATCGTTTCACTGATCCGTTGGTTTTTTATGCGTCTCCTTTGGGGAGTTAACCATCATTATTTGCGTTGCTTTGATGAGACACTCTCGCGGCAACAGATTCCGTGTTACTTGCAGGGATCAGATCTGACATGAGGGTATGCGGATGCGAATTGAGGGGCACTTTGATATTCCCAGGATATGCGAAACGAAACTCAAGGACTTTATCCGATGGCAAAGGAGAGATTTCTGATTTCGCCTCTGTGCCGGCACACACATCCGTAGATGTGCGTTCATTTACTTTGCATTAAAAATGTATTTCGGGGGGGCATGTGGGAATAATCTGTCCTTGGAGCTTTGTCCCGATGCGGGACGATTTTAAGATATCCACGAGAAGAGGAGTGAGGAGGATGTGAACTGATTTTGAATTAAATTTTAAAATGGAAACATCCGCCTAAGTATACATTACTCTTCAGAGTCCTATCAGGACATGGCCGTGTTGAAGGATGGCCTGTGTACACAGCCACGCCCAATCGACCCTGGCAACATGAACCTTTTTCCCATAATCCAACGTCGATTGCCTGCAATGATTGAGCTCTTTTCCGACTGATTGAGGCTGGGCGAAGTCTTGTCGATCTGCATTAGAGGCTGAATGGAGCATTTGCAAATTAATTAGTCTTCAAATTCTACCCTGTCCTAGGAAATGCAGATACCCTCGATAATGGGAATATCAATTTCGACATCCCCAGTATTTCCAACTGTCGAAGCTTCATCTTTTAATGTAATTATTTGGCAGCCGGAAAACCACGTCCACAAATCAGACTTCCCTTTGCAGTGGCTTTGGAGCGCTGCCCAGATTAGAAATTGCGGAAATATCCATTAAATTATCCTCCCATCGTGCTGCTCGCACCGCAATTGAACTGATGCAGTGGCCCATTAAAAAAACATTAATCCGACGACAGAACGTTAGGGGGAAGGGTGGGGAGCAAAAGCAGCCGAACCTAGAGTGGCCACTTCTTAAATTCCTCTTTTTTCGACTTCAGCCCACCTCCGACTTCAGCCCAGTGCTTGAACGTCGGTTAATGCAGATGAAATGCAGACGAGGTCCTCGTTCGATTTCATGTTCGGTTAAGCTGAAAATTCAATAAGACACACAGACATGGAGTCCTCCATTCAGCACAAGTGGAGTGAGTGGCAGGAGGAAGAGCAAGTCCATTTAATCCTTGTGCTGTGGGCCATAGGAACGTCCTGTGTTCACTTCAGTTCTGACGTCTGATCGGTAGTCGCCAGCAAGAGTTGCATAATTCTTGTCCCATCATTGCTTTTGTGGTTGCCTCTCTCTCAGATGAATCACGACGACATTTCGCATCCACAAATGCTTAACCGAGTGTCCATCCTCTGACATGTGCGTCTGCTGATTCCACATGGGCGGTGGCAAAGAAGAGTCTGATGAGATTACTGATGAGATTCATTTGTCATAATCTCGCAGTGTACTTGTTGCAGCCAGGAGAAACAATTTATTGCTCAACGATTTGGGGAAACAGCTCCGCTGGCAATTTGCCCGTTTCACAATGGTTCGGCAATCAATCACAGCCCTACAGGTTTTCAGTGGGCGAAAAAGAAGAGAAAACAAACGAACAAAAAAAATCGAAATTAATCACCCCAGTCACCTGTTTGGGTAATTCATATCTCACGCTGGAAACCCTTTGGCCTTCGGCTGCCGTCCGTCGGCGTGAAACCGGGCGCAGTTGGTGCTAATTGCCTGCACAGTGCGGCGCATTGGGCGTGTTTTTTTATCACCCTAATTGAATTGAGGGGCGGCATCCCCCCCTCTGTCAATTGACGAGGATGAGGGTGGATATTGGTTTTATTTGTCGGTCGAATCTTGTTGTTGCAGGTTCAAGTGTCCTTGAGGACAATCACAACAGTAATCTGAAGCAGAAAGCTTAGGGCGACATGTTATGTCGTATTATCCCGAAGTTAATCTCGTTAATGTGATTTGGAACATGTGAATAAAATTGATTGTGTTATAGATTTGAGTGCTGCGTGCCCTTCGTGGTGGTTGTGTGGACTGTTGATTTGGGGACCACGTTGCAAAGAAATTCGTTACATTTTGTTACACAGCTTGAATTGCGGGGGAGGGAAGCTGTCCTTACTTAGCGTAATGAGACAATGTAAGTCAACCAGAGGGGGGACGTGAAGTACACGTATGGCTTTTGGAGTGGTCGTTAACAATGTATAATTATCCAACAAGCTCCGGTAGTCGAATTGGAAACTGCCTACTGTGGGAGTGGCCTGTGTTTGTAAAGCCGTACGTTGGGTAATGAGATGTCTGGATAATCCAATTATTATTAGAAATGCTTTCATAATAGACGTTCGTCAAACTTGTCTAGAGTTTGGGAAGGAAAAATAAACGAGCCGTCGATAAGACATGAGACGATAGTGAGTCCGAATGTGAAGATGTCCAAGTCAAGAAATGGCTCACACCGTCGACATGTCTTTAAAATGCGTCAGAAGGGAATTCACTGCATTTTTCGGTGTAAAATGTGTCATTTTTTCAAAAGTCCATTTTCTTTGAATTTACACAAGAATGTCCTGTCGAAAGTGTGGGGCTGCATGGGAAAATGTAAATTGAAGTGAATTCAATCAAAAATTTCACCCGGAAGCCTTGCAAGTTTGAGAAAATTGAATTTTTCATGTTTGATGACGTCAGAGTTGACTACACTCAAAGCCGTAAAGAGCCGTGAATTATTGTCGATCTGGCAATGATTGTGTTGCGTGGGAATTGAGTGGTTTTTAACGAAGTAGTTTTCATCATGTTTTGAAGAAAAACTGAAGGAAATAGTTGATGAAGAAAGGTTTGGGTTGTTTGGACATTTATTTGAAGTGCTTTCTGTGCTGGGAAAGTAAAGAATTTGCATGGTTTTCATTACTGTCCATGGTGGAATGCGTTTCTGTCAAACTGCGGTGTTGCCATGTTTGGTTTTTTGAGAGGCGGAGGATATGTTTGTTTAAAGTGGTTCAAGGAAATAAAAATATAAAATATATATGAATACATATATTGAACGCTTAGCATTATGGTTTATCGCCATCATTTGGAATTGAGACAGTGGTGTCTTCGAAGCCCTGGGCGATCCCGTACCGCAGCGCCTCCGGAAAAAGAAGAAGTTATCTTCAAAGTCTGATACATGCACATCCTTCTACTAGGACATTGTGCTTACACAACAAAACGAATACTGCGTGATGGAGAATACCTTAGTCATTCCCATTGCTGATTATGACACCCTACTGCATTCCATTTAAGTGAAATTTCAATAAACGAGTGTTACACATCACGAGGAAGCAGTGCCAGTATATATTCAAGGTGTCAAAAAAATATCCTCTTTAACGACTGACTGAAAGTTGTGCTGCTTCCACAGAGTATCCTCGAGCTCTGATCCCTACTAACGTGAAATCCGACACAAGATATTATAGCACGTCTGGTGCGTGACATCAGCTCCGGCTGAATTTAAAGTCCATTCTATTGCAACTGCGACAAAGCACGTGCTTCCTGGTGACATGGCCACATGTGCATTGTGGGGGCACTCATGCTCACAGAGCACGTAGCCGAGTTGCAATTTTCACAAGAGAACACAACGTGAATGGTTTTTCATGGCCATTATTAGTGGTTAATTGGACAGAGGGATGCTTAAATTTAAGTTGGTTTGCTTCGGACGTGTGCACACGATGTCAGCTGTTGTAGTTCAAGTCGTCCAAATGACAGGATGAACAAATATCCTCGTGGCATCATTTTTGAGATGGCACACAATTGCATTTTTTGAGAGGACAAATGTTGTGGAAAAAATGCTGAAAATGAATGCACTTCGCTTGGATATTATTCCAAATCTCACTGTACGGTTTTGTGAATGTTTGCTCAGCACTGCCGCCCACAGGGCATTTGAAAACAATTGTTAACATTTTGCATGCTGGAACGCATGCATGCCAAAATGCTTAACCTACGTTTGAGTGGGGTTTCAGGAACTTAACAATGCTCTCCAGCTGCGGGATATTTGAACTTCAGTTCATATTGGTTTCGACGGAGCGTGGGAGGCTAAGCAGCTCCATGCGAGTGACGAGGAATTTGGGATGCAATTTTGGATGTAATCACTGGCCCTGGCCACAGACGGTAATTCATCAAATTTGTACACGGTTTCATTAAAAAAAAGAAACACCAATAAATATCCGACATCAGCAGGCTCACTAGCCCCACCCTGGCCCACAAATGAAGCCACAAAAAAGGAACAAGCACACAGCCACACAGCCCGGCCTTGCATTGAGTCCTCTTTTCAGGCCGAAATCCTTCAGAATTGAATTTCGCAAGAAAAAAAGAAAAAAATAGCCTCAATTGAAACTGAAAACACAACAAAACGGGGTTGCACACCCCATATTGTGATTTATCGTGTTTCGAGTGATGTTTTATTTTTCTCTTCGTTTTGCCATGGCAATGCATCGGAATTATTATTCCACCCACGGTACAACGGGAACAGAGTAAACTTCCACAAGGATCCTCTTTCTCTCCCTTCTGTTTACACGAGCACACAGCACATGGCTCGCTTCTGGTGTTTGCATTGGAATTGATCCAGAGAAAATTGTGTGTTCCTAGAGTCGAAAAGAAAATACATTTCCTTTCACAGATTCCGAAAAAAGAACCCCGAAGTTTCGTTTCGCAAGTCGGACACCACCACGGATGCATTATTCAGGACTCGCAATGTTCAACTAATTTTGAAATCCTCTTATTCAAATGGAACATCATGAAGTTCCTCCTACTTTGTTGCACTGGAGTTGTCGAGATAAATGTACTTCATGCCGGCGATGTGGAACGAACCAGCGCGCTGCTTCAAAATAAGTCTATTGATGGTTAGGGATTCTTCTATCGATTTTTCAAATGTGTGAAATGTTGATGGGGCGATGGGGGGATAATCCACTTGCAGTTGATAAATAAATTCAATCGAAATTTCGATGGGAGTAGAGTCCTCTCCGGTCCCCTATGATATTCGATTGCAGCAGTTTTTGTTTAGATAAGGACACGAGTTGCCCCTTGCATAAGCACAGCGAACGGAAAAAAGGCGTTGCAGACAAAATGGTGTGCATTATGCGATGTGCAGTTCTGGAACGGTGAGTGATTGAGCACAAAATGCAATTTAAATTGAACAATGCTTGAACTGAAACAAATTGGATCAGAGTTTCACTCTGTGTTTGGGTTGGTATTCATTGTTACTGGATGTGAGGTGAGCTGCTGATTTCAAACTGTTTTCAATTATTTAGACTGTCAACAGACATTCATTGCGAACTTGATAATCTTCATCAAGCCGAGTGGTGTCGTTTCTGAAAGAAGGATGGACAGGGTCATCGGATTCGTGGTCTGGATTTGACATTCCTCTTTTAATCTTATGTGTCAATTCGAACTGTCATCCGAGAATGCAATTGTTTAGCTTCATGTTTGTCATTTCACAATAATCAAGTGATTGAATTGTGAAAACTTGGTACAAAAAGTCCGATTTGTGCAACACGAGCAGAATATGGTCGGCATAGCCGAATATCGAAGCGTACTCAGGCAAGATTGAAGACAACTGACTCTGTTACAGACGTCTATCCAGAAAATTTGGCTGTTGTTAGTAAATTGATTTCAGGTCATTGCCCACTCGGATGATGTTCCTATGGCGGCCTTTAGGAAATTCACATCCACGGTCAGGGACATTATGTCATCTTCATCACTTTCTGACCCGCATGATCCACTAAAGCGATTGCAGGGGTAAAGTACCCACGAGAGATCGCTAAGCCACTCGATCCCCCGCCATCGACTCTAACAAATAAGGGGTTATGACCAAGCTGAAGGCGACGAGTTTATGGGCTTGGTTTAACCACCTCGTACTGAGTCTTCCAAATGGTCGTCTACCTGATGGAATCAGAAGACATGATGATGTGGACATTCATGAAAGGTGACCTAATCAACAAACGAGTTGTGTTCCTCGCCATATCCCGGCGAGTAACTCCCAGATCAGCAGGAAGAAATGTCCACACTTCCAAGCTTGCATTCGCGATCTTATTCTAGTCATTAACCAAATTTCTGAACTCGAACAATTTACTAGAGAATACAGTCTAGGTACTAATGAGCACAAAACGAGCCAAGACATAATCTTCGCTAGTTTTCTACATCCGACCCTCCATGACTGTACTGGACACCATGATACCAAGCTCCCAGCATCCAAGAGCCTGTCAGAAAATCCTCCAGAGCTGTGTATTGCTGCAAAGAGGCAATGGGATTCTGGTCTGTAGTCAGACCGATTCTACCTTATGGAGCTGCCTCTGCTCTATAGTGGGCTGTACTTAAAACTGACATCATATGCAAGCTACTCAGTAGTGTGCAATGGAGGGCCTGCGGTTATCATTATGGACGATCCCATCTGCTGCTTTGAACATACTTCTTAATCTTCCGCCGATAAATTTAATCGGCTTACATATATCGGCCAGCAGGGGGAATAGACTGAAATCACTGCAAATGCTGAAGTTGATCCTTGACCGTTGATCTTGGACAGACTTTGATCGAAAGTGACACCGATCTCATGGATGTATAACCAAGAGGCATCGCTCTGCAGCGACGAAAGTGGCAACACACTACGAAAGGGTGACATAGGTGGTATAGCCAATCTAGCTACGCAATGGAACCTCTTAACACAGGACGGCAGAAGACCTGGCGGTTCGATGAAAGCTTGGCGCAGATCGTGGGCACCTGAAACGCTGTAGTTGGAGAAAGTTATTGAGAGTTAAGGCACATTGCCAGAAAAAGAAGGCGATGGTTGGTAGGAGTAGTTGTAGTAAAAGGTTTCTGGAACTAAAGAAGATTTAAATACTGAACTATCACTTCCATTTCGACTGCCAAGTCTTTCCGTTAGAAACTATAGCGATTAAGGCAGCATTGTCTTGGTTAAACCACTTTTATACGAAGGACGGATATCGTCATTTGTTCTGTTAGTGATTAATTTAACTCAAAGGCTTACCAAACGCCTACCGCCGAGAGACCGCCGAGACGGTCGAGTATTTTAGCGTCGATTATATGCGAAATCGGGGACACTGTGACACGAAGCGAATGGTGTCGCTAGAAAGAGCACGAGTTCTGTGCTGTCGCTAAAGGAACACATCTACTCAAGCTGAGAACTATGAAAGTGATGGCCAATTCTTAATCCGAGACGATCACAGAGCCTGATCAGAATGAGCATGCAGGCTCCCTGGGCTCTTGTTGGAGTCGTGTCTGGGTGCAGTGCCATTGGAACGCACGCCTTTAGATTGGATCTACCTTGTAATGACTTCTTGCACGAAACCATTTTGTACCTTCTCTGCAACTGCGGCGTTTACATGAGATTTCCTGGAGGAGTTGCTTCTTCTTCCTATTGGTATTAACAAAAGTTCACTCGATCTGTAATCGCTTGATACTTTGAAAATGAATATTCGTCAAGTTGTGACCAGTTATTGCGAGTCTCAGTTCCAGTGGAAGACATTTGTGTGCCGCTACATTTCACTCCTAATGGCAAGATACAAACAATATGTAAATCGCATGCGTTTTTCTTTAAATTCTCTTTTGGGACCGAAAAATGAATGACACTGTAGTACACCTTAAAATGAATGTTTTATTGACATGGTCTGTGTATGGAACTCTCAATGTAACAGGGAATTACATGAAATATATGAAAATTGTCCCGTGGAATCATAGTTCGAAGCATCACTGTCATCAAACATCTCTTCACATCCATTCCATCCATCCTCAATTCATCCTCTGTCAAGCCCCTTATGTAAAATATATTTAATTCTCCTTTCTCTTTTTTCTCTCCCTCTCTCTCTCTCTCTCTTTCTCTATTTCTGTAACCTAAACAAAAACCAACCAACCTGCAAAATATTTTTGTGACCCCTACGCCAACAAAACGCCCCCTTTTACGATATTTGTACAAACAACCCGTAAATTTATTTTTAAACAAAATATCCTCTTGTAAACTTATATCTACATACAAATTTAAATATTTTTGAGCAACCAACTGAATGAAATAGAATTTTTTTGCCAATTTTCATTGCACATGCTTTCTTTCTATTTTTATATCAAATATATATATAAATATTTATATTATATCTATATCACCATATATCTTATATATACATTTTTCTTTCGATTTCTCCTCTGTCTGCAAAAACTGTATATGTAACCTAATCTAATCAAATAATCGAATCTACTCAAAAAATAATCTAAAATATATCCCTAAATGGAATGTGCCTGCAAAAAAAAAACATATATTTATATATAAATAAATTTAATCCACCAATCATATAAACACCTGCACTCTATGACGCATCTTATGCTATTCTTCTCCTCCTAAACTTCTTCTCTTCTCCTGCACACACAACTAATGAAATCTAATCTAAATTGAACATAAAACAAAAATGAGAAACATTTTTTTGCTTTTATTTTTAAAATTAATAAAAAAAAAATAAATAAATATAACAACTTCAATGAAAACCACAACACAAAAAAAAACAACATCAACATCAAATAAATTCACTAACAAAAAATACAATTGTGATATAAAATTAAAGGAAGGCATCGAAGTAAGTACTTAAACATTCGCCTAATGCAATACAAAAAATACATGAAAACATATTCAATGTGTTTGAGTTACAGTTTTGTTTTCCCTTGTTTATTGGTTACGTTCTGTTACAACAAACAACTATTCCAGACACTTAAATAGTGAATTAAAAAAAAAAACAATTCATGTGCTTTCTTACATTTTGCTGTCACTGTAATCATTGTTAGATAGACAGTAGATATGGAATGTTTGCTTGAAGGTGCTTTCATTTGTTTGCATGAGTATGTGGGGATGTAATTTAAGGAAATATTGCATGTGTAGATCATAAGGTGCTGTGCGCTGGCAGCAAAAAGGGATCATAAGTTGCCTGCCAGTTCGATCCTCCACCATCGACGAATACATTCTCTTCTCAAATTTCCCATTCAACAAGCTCAAGACCACAATACAACAAATTCAAGTCCGCTCGCAAAACATTCTTTTCCACAATTTTCTAATCTCCTCCACATGATTCACTGTGCAATCATTATGCAAGCCATCTACACACTGCATGATATGATTAAGCAATCCGTCGACAAAACATCATGATGCACGGAAGAAATGCAGTTTATCGTGCACGAAACGCCAACAAGACGTCGTAAAATGCACTGCCATCGAAAGAGTAATGCAGTCACCAAGTCGTAGAATGTAGCGAATCGCCATACACCTGAAATTTTACAACCGGTCTAAGTCATAAAACTCCCGACGCAGTAACACTATGCTTGATACTGTTGCTCCCTTTTTCCTCCACCTCCACCTCCTCCTCATCCTTCTGCACTCCAAATGCCAGACAGCTTGATTGAGAATTATTACCCAAGGTGTTGTTTTTCTTCTTGAAGTTTCAATTCGCTTTCTTGTGCACACACTGGCATACAATTCAATTCATAACTACTCGTGAGTTATGATGGATATAAAATTTAATGGAACATTAATGTGAAGCTAAGTGCACGGAATGTCATCCGAATGATGTGCGATAATCGTAGCTGCATGAGGTGATCCATTTGAAGTTACTTTGCGAGTTGTGTGGGGTTGCAGAAGAATTGAAGGGAAATTACGTAACTAGTTCAGGAGGAATGAATGATGTTCGATAACGATCGATAAAGAATAATTCTTCCTCTTCTGTGAGTCCGGAATAGACATAGGCTTCAATCTAGAAACTCCCGACTGGAGCGAGTTTCTTCCACTCACGCGCACCAAGTTAAAGCTAGGTATGTACAAGTGGCTGACTGCAGAGGGTAACCACTCTCAAGCCGAAAACAGGATCATTGCGAGAACGGGGAATTTGATACCTCATTCTCTTGATGTTTGCTCGGAAGTGCTTAGGTTGGCGGGCTTAGAATTTTCTTAGAAGTAAGCCATTATATGAATTTTCTTCCGAGTGGTCAGACACTGCACGAGCAGAGCAGATGGTCATTATACACGTCTTCCATTTCTTCGTCTCTTCAGCTGTTATCTTTGAGAGGGAGACCCTTCCTACGGGCATGTGTGGTCCTGAGTGCAGGCCTACTTAGTCTGAGCAGACTGATTGTTCGCTTTAGTTAAATATTTTAGTTCTCACCCCCAACATGACCAAAGATCGTACGCAGAACTTATCTCGGGGCGAGATGCCTACGAAGCCACCTGCATCTGACTTTTAAACTGTCTATGCCTCTGCACCGTACAGCGAGACTAGGATGACATACACATACCTTCAGACATACTTCACCTTTAGTTCTTCTCAAATTTGCCAGATAAACAAATAATTCAACGAATTGATTGCATTCAACTCTGACGTCACAAAAATTCAAAACTCACGTTTCTCAAAATCCCAAGGCTTCCGAATGAATTTTTTGACTGAATGCACTTCAATTAACATTTTCACATCTAGCCCCCCACATTTGACAGGACATTCTTGTGCAAATTCATAGAAAATGGACTTTTGAAAAATTGACACATTTTACTCCAAAAAATGCAGTAAATTCGTATCACAATTGGGTCGCATTTTTTTGCTGAAAATAAACGAATTTTCGTCGAAGTGGATTTGATGATTGCAAAGTTTTGCAAAACGAATTTCTCGATAACCAGAACGAAGTTTGGATTGTGGGGTACCGGAATGAAAAGGAAATTTAATGTAGAAGCGTAATAAGCCGAGGTTTTGTAACGGGAATGCCGTGGTTAACTGTTTAGACGCGAAACTCAGAACATTCTACTTTGTCGCTATGCACTCGATAATCTGGGAGCGATTCAAAGACTACTTCGTGATGAAATGTCTTGAAATTATGGTAGAATAACTGTTAATGTTTGGAAAACACAATTATGAAGACAGAGGAACATCAACAACGGCGAAAACTTATTAGTTTTGTATTTCTTGCGACCCATTCCTGACCTAGCAGCATATCATGTTTAGTGAAACGATTTTCTCTTGTATCCCTGATCCAAAACCTTGAATATGCAATTAAACACGAAAGAGGAAAACGGTGACGTTTTGTAACAGAAATGCCTTGGATTGCACCTTTGAGGTGACCTATCAACCAATTGAAAGGAATTTCGATATGAAATATCTTGAAGCGGAATTGGAGAACAATTATACAAAAACATGAAAACAGCTTCATCCCTTTTGTCTGGCGCTACAGTTCAGTGTCGTCTCCTCCCAACTCCGCACACCAAGTCGATAGCGGACCTTCTTTCACCTTCTTTCCACTACGCTCTCACACAGTCTCGCAGTTCAAGATATCCTAAAATACAAGACAGACAATCACTTGCGAACATTGATAACAAACCCACTGAGCAAATAAATCACACTCCTTCCGCGTCAGAGGTTGACCAATTAAACTGCCTTCCAGGTGATAAATCACTTGTTGGAATAAAAACAATTCCAACAACTATTTATAACTTTTAAATTTCACACACAGTCTACAAGTCAGATTAAGAACTCTGCCACTATCAGGCGAGTAATCTACTGATAATGACCGCTGTCACTCAAATAAATTTTCTAATCGCGGCCCACTCAACTGGCCATTAAGATACCACCAACCCAACTCGTTCGGTATTTGCTTGCTTTTACGATCCGATTGCGTGCGAATACAATTTATCTGAATCTGGTTGGGATGGAGAATGAAAAATGAACTTCCTCATCTGAAAATGCGATTTGAGGCATTTCAATTGAATAAAACTCACTGACATTCTCGGGCAAATAATCGCTCGAATTCGTCAGACAAATTCAAAATCAACGGTATTCTCTCATTAATTACACCCCGACAACCCAGAAATCGCATTAAAATGCCAGTTGTTCTGCCACAAAAGGCATCAACTGACAGACAGAGTACAGAGCGAGTAAACCCCATCAATTCACTTCAAATGCAATTGAAACACCCCGACGTACACGGTATCCTGTAATTCCCAATTCAAATATCCTTTAATCAATTCCTTGGTCATTCAAAGTAAATTATGCAGACGATTTGTGAAAAATCCGCCATCAGAGATGGTCTCTTCCAGACAGAATTCCTTACTTGTTTGTTTTTTTGTTTTCTTCCGGCGATCGAAAGGTCATTTGTTTGTGAACATACCCATATGTGAAGGAAGGAAGCTACATAATTAATGACATATCCTTCGGTGCTTTCGTTCAGTCCCAAAATTGACAGTGAAACAAGAAAAATGAAGAACAAGTCGATTCATCGGCAACAGAATGAGTAATTACTCGGGCAAACAGTTGCGGTTTTGGTTGTAAACGCTCTTGACAGTGATCGAAAAAGGATTAGTCTCAACAGCTGATGGAAAGGTTGATTTGTATGTGTGCATGCGCTTACACTCTTTTGCTGTTTCTGTCAATTAGGCGTCACTTGAATATTTTATTCACCGACACTACGGAAAACTGTTGAATTCTAGGGAAAACGAAGGCACTGACAGGTGACTCTCGGACAAGGTAATGCTTTTCTACATTTTCTGAGAAAATCCGAAACGAAGTCATGAGCTGTCAAGAGTGAGAATGAATCAGACGAATGAGGATTCTTTGCTTATGACAGGAAGCACTTGGCATTAGAATACGTTTTGGAAACTCATGACGTGCAATAATTTAAATGGAAAACAGACAGATGCGTCGCTGAGACAAAGAGGTTGTTTCATTCTAAGTCTCCCTACTCTTCATGTTGTTGTCCTGCTTATTGTTTGGGACGCAAAGCATGTGAACTTTCTAGGCCACAATGTCCCGGCACGCACGTAAGTCTGATACAAAAATACTAGATCATCTTGAAGTCAAGTTTAAAGTGACTGGGCTGTCAGAAAAAATACAGACGGTGTTTGTTCTTGATATTACATTGACTCTTAGCCAGCAAAGAGGATCCTTTATCGCTATAGTTTGTGCCTGATGCTACAGCGATTTGGCAGTCGGACAGTTGAATATTCAGATCCTTCGAATAGTCATCTGCGTCGCACGTCTTCAATGGAGGTTCTAGACCTGAGCATAAGCTGCCTTCCTCCTGGGCATTCGTTTCCCAATCATCAAAACTAGTCCGTTGTCTTGACTTGGTCTTATATGCCGCAGTCGTAAGTGCCAAGCAATCTCTTGTCTGGTACTTGTGCTGCCGTTGTTTTGTGTGTAAGCGTAGTTTCCTCACTCTACTCTCACCGTCATTCCACGGCTTTCTTGTCGTAAGTCGAGGCAGCCTGAAGTGGTTTCCACTTTCTTATCCATTCCTCTGAGTGTGGAAAACTCTGTAACTCTCTGATAATAATAGAATCAGCGAAATGCTGTCACAATGACACCGCTAACCTCTGCAAAACTAGACCTCATAGATACGGAAATCTTTGTGTTTTGTCCAAAGACTCTAGCCCCAACTCTAGAATCCATATTTCATCGGTCTGTGAACCATTCCAGACTTCAGCAGTATAATGTTGGGATGCCATCGGTCTAGAAGGGGTCCTTGATCATCATGGACTATAGCCGAAAACAAAATCAGAGTGAGCTCTAATCAACGTGGACTGGACTAGGTTAGATATCGAGTGCGGTCAAAGCTGTGATGGTGCGCACAAGTCCAGACGGACCTGATCAGCACTTTGGGTCTGGAGGCAGTGCACAAAGCGTTTCAAAGCAAAATTTTCTTCACGACACCGCCCAAGTTGTCGGTTTTCTCTTTAATTTTAGAGCCTATTGTTTGGGGTTTCAGAGAAATCAAAGGATTGCCATAAGAAATGCACCAATTGCAGGCACAATTGTGGAGACTCTGCAAATATTTGCCTCATTTTGTATGTAAAACCACACTCATGAACTCAAGCTTACCGGTGTCCCGCACCAGGGTCAAAGCATTGGAATAGCTTATGCCTTGACCCACCGAACAACTGCATTTCTTCGTCCATCCTGCAGGACTCTTTATTTCTCTTTTATCGCCCCACTGTTTATTTGTGCAGTTGCATTGCTTCCATTGATTCGTATCAGTTTCCAACTTTACTACAAAGAAAGCCAGCTCATTGCTGCCATCCAACTTTGACTAATGAACACCCCATTCAGAGTTAATTAAAAGCGCCCATCCCTGCCTCCCTCTTCCCACAACCATTTTATTCGCGTGGAAATAAGATTAAAAATTTTGCCAAAAGTGCCAACAATTAAGGCTGCCCACCACCATCCGCCACAACAAGCCATTTCCGCATCCGCCATTTTTTCGAAACTCAAACAGCGGTGCTCTTTATGACGGCAACCACCGCCACAGCCAATACCATTCAGAAGATGTGGGAAGAGCTTGCAACGCGAAAAACGTTTCCAACAATCACGAGCTGCTTGTTATGTTAACTTTTCCTTTTTCTTGGAGCCTTTTATATCTTTCTCTTTGCATTTTTTTTTTTTTTTGTTTTCTCTTATTTACACTGCTGCCAATGCACAGATGCACAAAGCAACAATGGCGGTACGGCAACAAGAAAGGCTTTAACTTAAACTTTAACTTTTCGCTGTTATTTATTTTCTTTTTACTCGTAATTCCTTATAAATTGTTCATTTCTTCTTTTCCTGTTTTACTTCCTTCTGTTCAAGTTTCAGATTAAGAAATTAAAACAAAATTACCTTGTGTCAGAAAACAAAAAAGCAAGAAAATGAAAATAATTGTATAGAAATTGTAATCTTTGTACCTTATGTTCTTACTTGTCAAATGATTTATTGTGTGTTCAAGATGTTTTATCAATTATTTAATGCCGTTGTTTCCTTTCTGTTCCTATGCGCTTTCGTGGGAATGTTTTAGGGTGCCGCTAAGCTGACAAAGGAGGACATTGAGAAGGTGTTTTCACTCTACGACAGGGTAAGTTTGTGATTTTCTTACTTTTTTATGATTAATTTTGCACACTTTGTGCAGTCTTGTCTTGTCAAAGGCAAGAACAGTGGGTTCCATTCGGTGCTTGCAAAAGTACATTTAAATAAAGCACATTTATGATACCGATTATAATTAAGTTTTGATTTCAAAATGCTGGCTGGATCTTGCCATTTTGAATATAATCCGAGATTTGAATAATAACATTGCCAAAGCTTGGCGAATATTTATTTTTAAAGCGATTTCAAAGTAATTGCGGATTGAGTCCCCCACAAGAAGAAATCCAACAGCATTTAGCTTCGGTGGTTTCTGTTCTGGGTACAGTCCGGAGTGGATCTGGGCCTCATCTCCGCCTCCAGTCATGCAAGCTAAGTTGGTTGGCTGAGGTTCATGCCCACCCCAGACTGTGACGCCAGAAGAAGAAGAAGAAGAATCTTGATGTAGCCTCCACTCGAGTTGTGCGTTTTCTGACGAATGCAGGGAACCCACAGTTTTGACCATGTCGATGTAGAGCCCGCAGAGTTTTGTTAAGTCTTCTTCTTTGTTAAGTCTTCTACTTTGTTTGTAGTTAAGCCTTCTCCTCATTAAGCCCTCAACGCAAACATGAGAAAAGTTCCAATCAACGGCTTTTAAAATTGTCCATAGCCCTCCGTCGTTGAGCCGGACTAAAATTTTCAGGGTCTCGTATAAAGTCAGATTGATCCAATGATCTTTAATTGCAGCGGTTGCCAAAAGTTACTCTGCTTTGATTTTAGTATTACTAGTTTATACCGTTTCCTGTGGAGACGAGGTACACGAAGTCCTTGATTAACTATAAGTTTTAGCCGCCCATTGTGACGCTCTATCCAAGACGTCGATGTAGTATGTCCAGCATATATGCAGTGACTTCGATTTGCCCTCATTCACCGCTGGACCCATTTTAGCTTCCGTCTCTAGACCATAGCAATGATGTCCCGCGAAGTTCTGCCAATCACGTCAATGTCATCCACGTATGCGATTGCTGAAGCTTCGAACCAGAATTGTTGTATTCCCTGACGAAACACGCGGTGGCCCCAATTTCATTGGAAATATTTAAGGGTACAGTCGCATATACAGCAACTTCCTGGTCTACTAGACGTCAGGGTATGGGGTTTTTGAACCTAAGGACAGATGGTTAGGTCAGGGAATCAAGAGAATACTCTCAAAGCAGTAACCCTTCTCTGCGCTGTCTCTCTCTCTCTCTCTCAACAGCATCTCCTTCAGATTAACTAGAAGTATTTGATTTTTCAACTTTTCCGCAAAGTCACCCACTAGTTTGAGAAGTTCTCTCACAACGTGTGGACATTTGAAATTCAATAGGATAATCCATCAAATTCCGACCGATAACTCTTGCTAACAAGCTCAATAACGATGTACTCAAAGGTTCTTTTCGGCTGCATTAGCATAATCAATCCCTCTCAAAATAAAAGTTGTTGAGTTTCCAACTCAGCCTAATGTCAAAGTCGGGAGATATTGAAAGTTCTCTGTGACAATGCAAAGCCCCAAAAAAAAAAAAGGAAAAAACTGCCAACACAGAAGGAGATTCAGAGGAAAGTCATTTAGGAAAACATCACAAGGATAGAGGGACACACAGAGAGAGAGAGAGAAAAATCAAATGAAAGGCAAATGTAAAATTAACTGAAAATGTGGGCATCCACATATTTGCATTTATTCAAATTTCATGCATACAAACAATTTCGATTCCTCATAATCGAATTTCAAATGATACCCGACTTATTTCCATTTCGGAGCGCAGTCGGTGCTCAGGGATGAAAAGGGGATGAATGTGCATATTTTAAGCATATTTTATGTGAAGCAATCAATTAAAACTTTGCATTTTTTCCTTCGTCTCTTATTTCGTTTATTCAGGATAACAATGGAACAATTGAGAACGAAGAGCTTCGAGGGTTCCTAAAGGACCTCTTGGAACTGGTTAAGAAGGTAAGTTGACTTCCACTCCTCATTCCATTCAATTGTCAGACGATGTACGAGTATATGTAAACTGA
Organism: Eristalis tenax; assembly: GCA_905231855.2. Taxonomy (NCBI): domain Eukaryota; kingdom Metazoa; phylum Arthropoda; class Insecta; order Diptera; family Syrphidae; genus Eristalis; species Eristalis tenax. The sequence continues at coordinate 3,206,298 of HG993125.1, forward strand.
TGTTCTTTTTTTTCAGGATGATTATGATGCTCAGGACTTAAGTCAATTCGAGGAGACAATCTTACGTGGAGTCGGCTACGACAAGGATGGCAAAATCTCCCGCAAAGAACTGACAATGATTCTTTTGACATTGGCAAAAATGCCACCAGAGGATGATCAATAAATCAATTACCTCCATCAGCAGTAAAAAAAATCCCTCTTTTTCGACTTTGTATTTGAAAAGAAAAACAGAATTTCTAATATATGTAAGAAAAAATTAATTCAATTAAGATAATCCCTATTACCAATTTAAAACAAACAAAAAAAAAATAATGCTACTAAACCAGAAAAAAAAAAACACGGTAATAGCACAAAAAATGATTAATGAACTATAAATAGGATAAAATTATAAATCCATTACTAAAATCTTAGTCTATATCAAATCGCCTATGAGACACTTAAAACTCTACTAAAAAAACACAATGTGCTATTCAATTTCCTTATAAATATAATATATATAGAAAAATTAAATAAACAAAAAACAAACAATAATGTTCTATACTATTGCTCATTTATTTTTTTAAAATCTATATTCCTTCACTATATTCACCTAGGTTGTTAAGAGAAGTGAAGAAAAATCGTTAACATCGATAGATTTTGTTTTTTTTTTTAAAGAAAAATAAATCAATTTGAATATTTGTAAATGTTTATAGGTTAAAGAAATATAATAAAAACAAAACTAATATCCAGAATAGATTTTACTTTCCATTTGGTAAATTGTAATTGTGTAAGATTTTTAATTCAACGTACATTGATATAAAATACATTTAGCATTTTATAAAAATAAACAAAACAAAACAGTTAAAAAGTATAAGCCATCATTAAAAAGGAAAACGTAACTACAGTTGGATTAGTTTTTTTTTAATTTATTTAATTTATTATTTGCAAAATAAGGTAGTCCTCTTGAAAATTGTAACGTCTTCAGCAAGATGTTTCACATTCCAAACCCTGAAAAGGTGCATCAGTTGAATTGAACTTCACCGTTCTGTGTTGAATAACATCGGTTCCCATTTGGCCCGTGGGATAACATCAATGAATCAGAATAAAAATGCTGCCTTGAAAGATGCTGTGAAATTTTGCAGCATCATACTGCACTAGTTGTACCTCTATCTTGGTAATTTCACCACAAATGTTCTCTAAAGGCTTCAAAGTGAAAAATCTCAATATGCCGATCTTAGTGTCCGAATTGCTTCCCGGAATCATCCCATTCTTCAAGAAATCAGTGAATTGTCGACGTTTGGTTTCAATACTTGCACCAACTTGTTTGGCCTTGTCTTCGCCATGTGATGGTGCCCAATTGTCCCAATTGGCACATTTTGATCTTCTTCAATCCGATAAAGCAGCGATATGTCTTTTATCGAGCCAGTTCGATTACCTTTTCTCCTCCAGCCTCTGTTGGACATACAGACCAAACATATTCACAATTTTGCGTCGCATTGTAAACATTTTGTTTGACACATGTCAAAAGAATAATAATCCGCTAAAAGAACACGCTTTATTTTCATTTGTTCCACTGATGCATCGTCACAGTATCATATTCATCAAGACAATTAATGGGACCCCTCCACTGGGTCATGATACAAGCTACAATTATTTCATTTTAAACTCTGTGACTGTGAAAACACGCACGTGTACATAAACCAGATGTCAAGTGCCCCCATATTCCACCGAAAGGGGAATACTGCCCCCATTTAAGCAATTCAATTTAATTTGTTTAAATTATTTAAACATCGGTCTCCAACTGGGGTATAGAAGAATTTTGACATTCTTTATTCAGTCCTTATGGCAGTCCTGTTTCTAGGACGATGCATGAGTGACATCCGGCTCTGATTGGAAAGAAAGGAAATTCTGTTGATTATGAGAAAAGGATCCATCACGATGTTGAGAGGGACTATTGAATATTTGTTAATTCCGTTGTGTGATGATTTCTTTTATTGATTTTTCATTTTCATTTCATTTTCCTCCTTTGATTTTCTAATTTTTAATTTGCATAAAAATATAAAATAAATATACATCGTTAAACTGTAAACTTTAAACTAAAATATGCCAAATTTATAAAAAAAAAAAATAAAAATTAAAATGCCATAACTAGTGAGAGAGCGCTACCTTTTTGAAATTCAATGCATAAATAAAATTGAATTGTTATCAAATGCTGAAATATTAAAAACAAAAAAACAAAATAATATTTTTAACGAAAAAAAAAACAGAAACAACAAAAAAAACCAAAAATCAATGTGCAACAAAATGAAAATAAACCTATAATTGTTATTTCCATAATACATTACTCTAATCAAAGACTTTTACGTGCAAACGAAACTAAGAATGAAATGAATTCATTTATAGACTATGTTATCGAAAAAAAAAAACAAAACTTTTTAATATCGGTGCTATGACCCTGTAAATGATCTTTTAATCCTCTTCTACTTCCCACTTAACAAATTGGATACTAATTGTTAAATATTCACTTAAATTCACTTGGTCATATCACAAAGGAAGAAGAAGCAAGTAAATATGACGGATTATCAACTTTGAGTGGAAGGAAGCCGTGGGTTGAGAGAAAATACAATAAAATTCAATTAATGTCCTGTGTGTTTGAACAGAATACATTTAATAAATAAATCTAATAACTGTTGTCAATTGAAATTTGATTTTGTATTTACACATATGGCATTGGCATGATGGTGGAAGACGTTGATTTAGGCTAACTGGGGGTGATGGATATGAAGGCATCATCTTAAGCCACACATGGTCATGCACTTGTGCTTTGGGGATATTTGTGAAATTGTCGACTATTCGTCTCTTTCGAGCCCTTTCAGATGTGATACTGTTGGTACACCAAGAGTTTTATAACACCATAGCAAAAGCATGCAAGCTCCAAATATTCTATGCAGGTCAGCATAGGATTTTTACGCGAATCTGCAGACTAAACTACTCTGAAGATGAAACGTTGGAGATACTCGAGCTGGTTGAGACGTTTGAGAGGGTTGAGTCGGTTGGAGTTAGAAATACTTAACTCTTCCAAGTTCTCGAAGAAACATGCTGGCGCTACAGGAAATGAAAACCTGTGTAATGACTTCATTCTTCACATCTCTGTAAATCCGACAAAAGTTGTAAGGAGGCTCATACCTCGTGTCATGTGATCGAATAGCTCAATGTCCCATTACGGTAAGGTCCTGATTAAGGTCTGGTCCTGATTCGTCCAGATTAGGTTTTGTGAGCCTTTAGAGTTCAGTTTAATCCAGCTTTGTTTCAAGTGTGGTTACTTCACACCATCTACGAGGACTATCATTCATCATGTCAAGCACTAACAGATATGTTGCTATGGCGAGAGGCGTAGATAGAAGGTCTCCCCTTGGAAGAAGTTATGCGCCGGTATCATGTCTATCTAGTTCATCGGCTTCACAATTTTCAGGAATGACACAATGTCCATGTACTTGTTTGTGCCGCGACCTTACTTACCGTTTCTTCTGCCAGCACACACTGTGGTCATCCTGTGCTTCTTTGCTCCATAGGCTCGGAGTCGAAGACTCGTCTGACCGGAGACAAGTTCTTCATTCGCCACCCTAAGACATGCATTCGTAGACGTCTGGTTGTACTCATATTCCTCTACATCCCATACAGCTCTAATCTGGACGTTAACGCCAAACTTTTCGCTTGAATAGACCATGGATTTCTTTATCCATTTCAGTTCACGGTAAGACTCGCTCAGTTTCCAAGAAGCACTGAAGAAGTACGAAACCATGTAATAAACTCATTGACCTCTCGTTCGTCCGAGAAGCCTTTTTTGAAACAAATACACATTTTCATCTAATTCTATAACACCTTATCCATTTTCCACTCATTTTCATTCATTTAAATCCTTTAGAAGTCCTTCAGATCAGCTAAATCAAAATTTGCCTTTTCAAATCAACAAAAGTCGACCCAATTCATTTACCATTTCACTGAATTTTTCCGCTGAGAATTGTCATTTTGCCAAAAGTCGATTTTCTGCCCACTTCAGCATCAAAGTGACTGAAATATGATTCGTCTGTGTGTGGTAACTTAATCCTGAGAGATTCTCATTGGATTTGTTGTATTTTTTTGCCTTTATCGCCAGAAAATGTCCTTTTTCATTTTTGCTGACGTCACGAATTTTATGGCGATTCATTAAATTTTACAGTAGGCCTGGCAATGACATTACAGAATTGCATAGAATTACTTGCAGTGACAGTGACAGTGTTGCCAGCAGGGGCTTAATACGCAAGTTTAGTGTTTTAACCAACAGATGCTTTAAATCAGTTTTACAAATTAAATTATTCCATTTAAACTCAGTGGGTACATGCAAGTGCATTGTGTGCCGACCGCTGGCCTTTGACATCAGAGACAATATATCCGCGCGAGTTGAGTAAAAAAAAAGTAGCCAATCTAATCACTGCGCATTTGAAGTAAGCCCTGAAGCCGCCTTATCAGGAGATAATCGGCAGAATTTAAATCAATTAAATGCGAAGTCTTTCGGTATTCCCGGCTAATCTAATCCGCATTCAATTGGCTTATCTTCGACTGCCTCTCTGTATAAATAAGTCCACTGTACCGATGTGTAACACATTTGTTTCCTGGATCTAATCCAAAATGTTCCGCGTCGGCCTACTCGTGTTGAGTGTATTCGCGGCGATTTGTACCGCCGAGGAGTTCGAAACGGTACCACTTCCCGACGGAAGGATTGTTGGTGGTTCAGATGCAAGCATTTACGATTTTCCCCATCAAATCTCGATGCGTTACTATGGCCGACATCGGTGCGGAGGAAGTATCTACTCGGAGAATATCGTCATAAGTGCTGCTCACTGTGTGCAAAATGTTGTCGTGTCAGCAATGACAATTGTTGCAGGATCAACCCTACTGTCTGATCCGTACATTGAGATTCCCGTACAGAGAATAATCACACACCCGAAGTATAAGACCTTGAACAACGACTACGACGTGACAATACTGGTTTTGGGTAATTTTCTCCGCTATCGGTCTGGTGTACAACCGATTGCTTTGGCCAAGCAACGTCCAGCAGAAGGCGCAGCTGTAACAGTCACCGGATGGGGAACTCTTGAAGAAGGTGGCACAGTTTCCAATGAGTTGCAGAAGGTGGAAGTGAATATGGTATCAAACACTGACTGCAAGAAGGCGTACACCGCGCTTTTGCTCACCAATAGAATGTTGTGCGCTGCTGTTACCGGCGGTGGCAAGGATGCTTGTCAAGGAGATTCCGGTGGCCCGTTGATCGTTAACAACGAACTGCTGGGTATCGTGTCGTGGGGATCTGGCTGCGCAAGGGCTGACTATCCAGGAGTGTATGCTTCCGTTCCAGACCTGTACGAATGGATCGAGGAGACAGCTCAAGAGAATATCATTTCATTTGCTTAAATCTGAAGGCCATCATGACAATAAAGTTACCTTTTAATTTGTTTTTCATTATTCCGTGCTTTATTTAATGGAACAGTCGTACTGGCTCAACGAATGTGAATTTTTTCCTTAGACCTGGAAAGCAAGTGCAAAGCCTGGTTGCAAGTTTACTCTCCAGTCTCCTGGAGGGTCATGTGACCGACAGACGTTTTCACGACTACGAGAATTAGTATGTTTTGAGCATAAATCAAGTACTATCGATATAGCCGAGCTGACAGCTGATTGCTCCCTTGTCCATAGCCGAGAATGAGCGGGTTTGACCGTTTATTCATGTAAATGGCATTCTCTGATTGGTTCGCTTGGTCCAATAAATCCATAAAACCACAAATCTTAAGGCGCGAGGGAGGTAGAAGTTGGCTACAGTTCTCTACAGAACTTGATTTCTGGTTCGAGTCTGAATACATGAGTCTTACCACGTCACAAATGGCTTCAAACTGGCGTCAAAAGAGAGAACACTTTACGCATTAGAAAAGTAGCCGAAAATAATTGCATATTGATGCCAAAATGTCTACCCAATCAAAATACAAGTCCTAAGAGAGAACGCAGAGTGATTTGTCAAGCTAAGAGTGCTTTCTATTGCCTTGAAATTTAAATAGTTTAAAAGGATTCAGAACAAGAGGTTACAAAAATGGACAACATTCTTGGATTTGGTACAGATCTCAAGACCTCGAGTTAGTGCATTGAACAATGAAGCTACGGACACATGACACACTAAACGGTGACGGGGGCAATCCACTCATGAGAGATCTCTATGCCACTCAATAATCCGTCATCAACTCCAACTAATCAGGAGGTAGGTTGTCGGCTTGGTCCAACGACCCCGTCGTAGATCTGCCAAGTGATCGCCTTAGCATTTAAAGCAAGCCTCGGAAGTCGTGATTATAGAGGCATTCGATTCATCGAGGCATAGTCCTTTCCATTCGAATAAGTTCAATTGTCTGCCATGTTTCTCACCCTATCCCGGCGAGAAACTCCCACAACAGCACGAACAACTCCTATTTCTGTAGCTAGTAGTCGCGATCTTAATCTTTCGGTCATAACCCAACTTTCATGACTATAGATGAATTTGGAATAAAAACAGAGACCGCTAACTTGGCTTGACAAAAGCTCTTTCAAAATTGACCCGAAGGCTCAGTATTGCTCCTCCCATCACTCGTCAGAAAGACCACGAGATACTGAAACATCTCTACCTGCTTCAATGCGTCTTCACTGTCAAATTGTCTACGTGAACCTTTATCCCAGCATCAGCACATACAGCCACAAACCTATCGATTGCGCGCTGGAGTTCTGCCTGGGAGGAGTGAGAAAGTAACTAAGTCTCCTGCAAAAGGAAGATGACTTAGCCTCAACTCTCCCAATGTGAAACATTCCTTGTCTGGGATGCACTGCAGCATCCAGTCATGAAAGGGAGAAATGCCAAGACGCCCCCTTGGAAGTCCAAGGCTCACGGTTGTTAAAGGCTGCCCAACCAAACCTTTATATATCGCGGCGCTGCTGCGTCGTCTATGTGCAGTGTTCTTGAAAAGAGGAGAACACCCTCCTGTTGAGACCGTCAGGGTTGCCTTGGTGGTTCGAGGGAGCGTATTAAAATTATTTTCAAATTTTCAAAAGGAGTTGGAGTGTTGTGAATGTCCGCAAAAGGAAACTCTTGTCCTCATACGAATCGCTGTTTCGAGATCGCTGGACCAGCTCCCCGAAAGGAAGATGGACCCACGGGCTCATACCAATCATTGAACCTGGGATATGAACGCAGACAAGAAACGCAGTTTTTATCTGGTCACAGCGACTTTCCAAGCACGGAAGAGAATGCGGAGTACGTGATAGCAAGTCCAAAGAGAGTAAGTTCCATGAAGCAATCGGAGCAACACTGGATGGAAAACTGCTTATACGTAGTGTGTGTACAAGGCAGGCTCAGAAGGACAGAAAGACTAAGAGCACAAGAGGCAAATTCTGGCGACAGAACATAAACGGCCCCACAAAGCAATGTCTGACGGCAGTCTCGTGAGGGAAGTGGTTAAAGAGCTCTAACATCGATTTCTGCATTGCTGGCATATCGAGGACAGGAGAGGGAATGCGAATCATGTAGGCCAGGTGATGCATCGGAAAAACAAAATAATGATTATCTCTAGAAAAAGCTCAAATGCCTCCATCTGGAGTGAACTCATTGTTTGGAAAAGCATGTGAGTCTCTGCACAAGTTTGTATTGAAATTCAGTTCAGCTCATGACACATGTGTACAGCACTTTAATCAAGTTCACTCCGATATCCCTAATCTTAATGTCTGTGCTTCCTTATCGTACATTAATTTTGAGCCATGGTCATTCTGTTATCCTTAAACGAGATTTAGCAAGCGAATCAGCCGAATGATCAGCATTGTTTCCAAATTTTGATTAAATTATGAATCATTTGACTTCCCTCACATGTAAAAAAAGCCACCAACTGCCAGACATATATTTTATTTGATCTTCAGGTTAAATACTATTCGCCGCTTCAACAACCCACTCACGCAGTTGCACAAGGTTTGTGTAGACACCCGGAGTATTGGCTCTAGAACAGCCAAGACCCCACGAAACCAGTCCGACGATTTCATTGGCCACAACGAACGGAGCACCAGCATCACCCTTGCACGCATCACGACCGCCTTCTTGGTCTCCGGCGCAGAACATATTTGCAGTAATCTCACTGTACTTGTGTACAAGTTGACAGGACTCCCTGCTGACAGTGGGAATTCGGACAGATTTGATGAGCTCCGAATAGTCTCCAGTCTCTGAAGTCTTTCCCCAGCCACCTACGAATCCAAGAGATCCGTCTTTGGGAAGAACTCTAGCGATGCACAATGCTTGCAGCACATTTGAATTCCCGAGGGGGAGATCAACTTTCAGCTTTAACAGGGCAATGTCGTAGTCCAGGGTCGACGATTTGAAGTTCTCGTGGATTTGCTTCTTCTCAACTGGAAACAGCATTCCGTCGAAGGCAGTCCTGTGGCTGGTCCCTGCGACGACCATTAAATGTTTGATGTCTTCTGATAGAACCGCGGTAGCTGTGGTAATTATGATATTTCGACTGTAAATCGCACCGTTGGCGAAGTGCACGAAGTCACACAGAGCGCATGATCTTCGACGAATCGACACTTGATAGGGCAAGCTGGTCACATGGGTTTCAGCCCCGCCCACTACACGTCCCGCGTTCAAGGCGTGTGCGTCTGCGATGATGACAATAGCGAGAATTACTGCTAACCAAAGTCGTTGCGACATCTTGAAGAATTTCTGTACGACTGAGCGACGAAGGCGTGATCATATGCAATTTATTGACGCGATCGACAGAACTTCGGGAAAATCAATTGAATTACTTTGGTTTCGAGATCATGAACGTTTACCTTTGGTGGATAATCTCTTGTACTTAGGATAGGCTTATCGTTTGACGATAAGATTAACGTGACTTGAAAATGTTGAATTTTTATAGACTTGGCATCACAGCTTTGCTTTGCAAGGAGACGCCCTCTGGCAACTGATGGATGAAACGGCATCCTAACTATGTCTAGAAAAAATCCCACACACTAGAACATTTGAAAAAAAAAAAAATCAGTTGTTTTTGGACATCTTTGCTTCATCAGAACACCGTTGGTGAATTCAAAAATGACGGCGCCCCCGAATTCGTTCGATGATTATCTCCGTCGATTTCCTTTCTTTGCCAGATACGATCGACCATCTAAGGCTAAAAAATTCCCAGGTGCTAACGTACCGTAGTAGTAGTTACTCAATCGTCAACCTGATTATCAACCAGTTGAATAACGCAGCACAATATCATTGATATACAAAACTTTTAGCGACAATCACGTCTTATCTTGGCCGATAAGTTTGTTAAGACACCCCAATTGTCGATTGTAAGCCGATATAAAGGCCCAATCTGAATCAGTTAGATTGTTAGTTTACACAATATGTCCCGGTTAACAGTTCTCCTGGTTTGTACTCTTGTGGCAGCAGTATCCGCCGCGTCCATACCCACTAAGGATTATGGTGTCAATCCACTCTTAGATGGACGAATCGTCGGAGGAACTGTAACTCATATTTCAAAGCATCCCCATCAGATATCGATGCGTTATAAAAGCTGTGATACATGCGCCTACTATCATCGATGCGGTGGAAGCATTATCAGTTCGAATATGATCCTAACAGCTGCTCATTGTGTTGTGAATGTTCCTGCAAAGAAATTGAACGTCGTTGCTGGGGCAAACGAACGCAATGGACCCGGAGTGCTAGTGCCAGTCGTGAAAGTTATTTCCCATGAGGACTACAGCAAGACAGTGCCGTACGAGAATGACATCGCATTGTTGGTGCTAGGAGCAGATTTGCCACTGAACGACTTCGACATCAAGGCCGTCAAACTGGCAGACGTACACCCATCCGGTGGAGAGCTGTGCACTGTAACTGGCTGGGGCACAACAATCGAGGGTAGCAATCCATCAGATTATCTCATGGAGGTTGACGTCAACATAGTCCCCAACGATGTTTGCGAAGTTAAATACGACAGTGAAGGCCGAATCAACGACAGCATGTTGTGCGCCGGTACTCCAGCGGGCGGCAAGGACGCGTGCCAAGGTGACTCCGGTGGCCCGCTATTAGTGAATGGTCTCTTGACCGGTGTTGTGTCATGGGGATATGGTTGTGCTCGAGCTGAGTATCCAGGTGTATACTCTAGTGTTCCCAATTTGAGGGAATGGATTGACAACGCGATCAATTCGAATTTGTAAGCGCGTTATGTTAGCAATAAACTATCGATAAGATAAGCTCTTGCAATGTAGTTTTGTGTTTTATTTCTTCCTTTCCCCGGTCAGTCGATCAGCAGTTAGTCATAAACTGAGCCATCTAAATGCGCGATTATATGGAAACGATTATAACTCTTTAATTGCCCTTATTGACGGTTGTGGCTTATCGCCGCGCCGATATAAAAGCGAATACTAGCACTTTTCCGCCATCATTCAGCCACAGTCATAGACATCATGTGTCGCTGTGTAGTTGTGCTCGTGGTCGCGTTCCTAGCCTTAGCCGCTTCGGAGCAGGTTGGGCGTATTGTTGACGGAAGTGATTCCAGCATAGCAGCGCATCCCTACCAAGTGTCAATCCGTCACAAAACCAGTTCAACTTCCGCCTTCCAGCACCGCTGTGGAGCAGTTATCTACTCCAAGCGTCTGCTCATATCATCGGCGAATTGCGTCAGCGGAGTGAACGCCAAGAACTTGCATGCCGTCGCAGGAAGCAGCTCAATCGTTGCCACAGGTGGCGTTCTCGCTCCCGTCGCAGAATATGTTGTCCACGAAAAATACGATTCCTTATACATCGACTACGATATATCTTTGATCATCCTCGGAGTGGACCTACCCTTCAGAGAGAACCAGATTCAACCGATAGTACTGGCTAAGGAGCTCCCAGAGAGCGGTAGTACGGGTTACATCTCCGGCTGGGGCTCGGCCGAGGAAGGCGGTGATTTTTCGCCGATACTGAAAGTCTCTAAAGTCGAGTTGGTCAGTGATGCGAAATGTAAACAGGCCTATGGACAATCACGCATTACGGAAAGCATGCTCTGCGCAGGGGTTATCGCTGGCGGAGCTGACTCGTGTAAGGGCGATTCTGGAGGTCCTTTGGTAGTTGATGGACAGCTGGTTGGCATCGTTTCCTGGGGACGGGGATGTGGACGAGAGGGATATCCAGGCGTTTATGCAAATGTTGTAGCACTCCGTGAATGGATCGAAGGCTCTGTGACTCAATTGGAATAGTGGCGACTTGGGGAGTTTTTTTTAAATGGTGCTATCGGCGTTTGATAAGAGAATTCAATAAAATTTTGTTAATCATTGCGTGCGCAAAGGTCTTGTTTGATTGCCTTTCTAATCTATGTGGTTTTTGAAATTCTGAAATTTCAGTGGTGCCAAATCGATATAGAAAATTAATTGTCACTGACAATAAATGTGCAAAGTCTAGTCATAGTCTCATCTGAATGTGGAAGAAGTGCTGATGTGAAGTGAAGATTTTGAAGATCCAATTACTGTGGATGCATGCCGACTTAAGTCAAATTTAAGAAACAGCACTCTGAGACCGTAATAATAACTTCGCCCACTTTCGTTAAGATTCGTTAAGCTTGATTATGTTTCGTTCACTTGTTCCTTTTTAAGTGGGAGCGAAAGCAATCGTTGTCTTTGTGGCAGGGAGTGCTGGAATTTTACCTCTTATCGTTAAATTTCGTTAAGCTTCATTAAGTTTCGTTCACTTGTGCCCATTTAAGTGGGAGCGAAATCGATCCTCGTCTTCGTTTCAGGGAGTGTTCGAATTTTACCTATGGTCGTTAAGTTTCGTTAAGCATTCATAATCAATATTAAAATTTGAAAATGCACCTGGCTGCCTTTCTTTCACTTCATAAGCCTAAATGCACTACAGTCCATTACAGATGGGCCTTAAGAGCCTGAGACATGGATTTCCTAATCGCCACACTCATTAGAACTGTAACCTTTCAACTTCTCCTCCTAAAAGCATGCACTATCATCGGAAAAAAAGCCTTCCCAAACTGTTTGTTGCTTTAATAGTTATAAGTGACCAAAGATCAGATAAAGTTTCCAAACAGAACAGCGATTAAAATCGTTATCGAAACAATTGAGTTTTTATTAGAAATGAAACAAATAGCCGACACAAATTGATTGTTCTTATTTATTTGCCTTATCTTTCGAAAATTCCATCCACTTGTAAAAACAAACAAACCACTACGTAATCAATTCCACGTTCACTTTATTCAAATGTTCTGAGCAATTTTATCGGCAATCCATTCTGCGTGACCTGCAACATTCGTATACACACCGGGATATCCAGTGCGCCCACAGCCTCGACCCCATGAGACCAAACCGACCAGATGGCCATCGGTTACCAAGGGCCCACCAGTATCACCTTGGCAAGCGTCCTTGCCACCGCTCCAGAGGCCAGCACATATCATGTTCTCAGTGACCTCACCCGGTCCGTATGCTTCCTCACACCGGGCCTTGCTGATGATCTCCACATTGGCGTCCTGCAGGAAGTAGGTCGGCTCACCATCTTCTGCATACCATCCCCAGCCACTGACTATCGACGCCCTTCCCACACGGGGCTGTGCGCTGGCAATATCTATGGTCTTCACGTTGAACCCGTTAAGCGGCAATGCATCCTTCAGCACGACAAGACCGATGTCGTTATCAATGGTCCAGAAGTTATAGCTCTCGTGTGTGATGACTTTCGCCACCGGCATTTGCATACCATCCGAGCCGGCGCGCGTATTGGCACCCACAACTGCCATTAAGCGGTCGTTGCTGCCCAAGTCGACTAGGCATTGAGCTGCTGTAATAATTACTTTATCTGAATAAATACTTCCGCCACATTTGTGCTCGTATGCACAGGTGCCGCAGGACTTAACTCGCAAGGAAGCAAGGTACGGATGCTTGGAGATATCCACAACGTCGCCACCGACAATCCGAGCGATTGGCGTTGCAACTGCACCAGCAACGAATGCGAGTGTGATTATGAAGACGAATGTAAAAGTCTGCGACATTGCTCGAACCTCTAGGTGGCTGCTTGACACTGAACTGCTTCAAAACAAGGGTGATTAGTTTTTATTTTGGGATTAGAAGTTGAGTTTTCAATCGATTTACCATATCTTTGAGATAAAGTGTTATGGCGAGTGTACGGTTCACCCACGAAGATGCCTACACTTGTTGGCTACACTTAGTAACTATGATGGGTCTGTGAGCGGTCTATGCTTTATAATTTAAAATCAACACATATGGCATCTGAAACAGAGGCACTCAAGGAAGAGAACTAATCAGCTGTAAATTGGCTGATTCAATCTAGGCGCCTAACACTATACGCTGAAGAATTTTCTAGAGCGGTAAGACAAAATTAACGTTAACTGGAGTATACTACTGGGCGGCACAAACCGTCTTCAAAGTCAAATGAATTCTTAAGATTTGAGTGAAGAAGCAGAAACGATGTCTGACACAAGAGAGAAGCAAACATCGACTCTGATCATTTCCTCGTAGCAGAGGGATTCAGATCTCAGATCTCTCCAATGTCAGATAGGTTTACCAGCCAACAACGAGGAGGTTTGACATTGGACGCCTGAGTGCAGCGGAGATCGTCAGAGCCTACAAACTATCCCTACTCAACGTTGCCTTCAAAATCTTGTGCAGAGTACTGTGTGAACGTCTAAAGGCGTTTGCACCACACATTCCATCCCGGCAAATCGACTATAGACCAAATTTTCACACTAAGGCAGATCCTGGAGAAGAGCAGCGAGTTTCGAAAAGTACACACCACCTTCCATCGATTTTAAGGCCGCATACAATAGCATTCATCGCAGGGAACTATTCGTAGCCATGGCCGAGGACTTCCGAGCCGTTTGAAACCTGCACCGGATTTCGGCCAGGAAATGTACTGTCGCGTGACTTCTATCGATAATGCTAGGAATCACTCCAACCGTTGGATTACATAGATGACATCGTTATCATCGCACGAAGAAATGACGAACAACGCGCTGGTCCTAACCCGTACCGGCACACATCACTTGGGACAAAACATCACGATCGACCGCTCCAACTTTGAGGCACTGAAATGTGTGACCCCACAAACGACATCCTAGTTTAGATTCGAAGCAGAATCGCTCTTGGCAACCAGTGCTACTTCGGTTTGTCAAAACTCCTCACTCAAAGGACCAAGATCATGATCTACAAAGCTCGAAAGTTGAACGCCAAAACAGCAGAGCTGATTCACCGGATATATGGTTTCGCAAGACAGCTTGGTCTAGATGATTGTTCAGTTCCTTTTGTTCTCAGTCCCCTCCAATCAGGAACACAAAGAAATCGAGACAAAACAGCTCGAATCGACAAAACACAAGTAAAAATGGCGACAAATTGAGCGCAAATACCGAGTTATGCCAAAGCAATGGGGAGCATCAGTGAAACCGGGCATCAGTGAAACCTCCCGTAATCAAGGCACTTCACACCCTCAAGTTAAAAGACACATTTTTTTAATCAAAATTATTGCAATTATTTATTCGTCCAACATCAAATTAAGCACTCATCTCCTTAGCGTTCTTAACAATCCAGGCACTAAGTTCAGGAACTGAAGCATAGACACCGGGGTAGTCCTTGCGGGCGCACATGTTGCCCCATGAGACAATACCGACCAGTTTACCTTCAGCGGCCAATGGACCACCGGAATCTCCTTGGCAAGCGTCCTTACCGCCTCCTTCAACAGCGGCGCAAACCATAGTATCCAGAATTTGGGTTCCGTATTTGTAAGTGCTTGAAGCACACTCAGCCTTTGGCACAATATCGACATCAGCAACACGAAGAGTTGATTGAACGGCTCCAACAAGGAACTTATCGGTACCCCAGCCAGTGACAACAGCAGCAGTACCAACAGCTGGTACAGCATCGGCCAATGGGATGGTCTGAATCTTGTTGCTCAAGATGACTGGGCTTGCGAGGGCGACGAGGGCAACATCGTTGATCATCTTGTTGCTATCGTAGGCTTCGTGGTATTTGAAGCTCTTGACGGCAATCAGTTCACCACCGGATCCGTAGAGGGATGAGCCGGCACGAACCTTGATTTGACTGGCAGAGTACGATTGCATGCAATGGGCAGCGGTGATGACGATGCTCTCAGAGTACAAGCTTCCGCCACAGAATAGGGATCCGTCCTTCAACAAAGCTACCTGATATGGGTAGTTTTCGATGCTGGTAGCGTCTCCACCAACAATGCGTCCCTCGATGTCATCGGACAAACGGGGTTGCATCTGGACAACACCAGCGAAGGCGCAACCGAACAAGGCGAGAGCAATTGTTAGCCGGAACATCTTGAAAAGAAAGTTAGACTGTAACTGATTTTATGGATCATGTCGGTGGGTATTTATAGTGGTCAGAATCTAAAGAACTATTATCTGTCTACCTTTGTGGTTTGTCCAACTTCAGATTAGAGAGATTTTCTGGGATTTCATAGAAGTCAGTCCATACTGGTATTGCGATTAAAATCGTCAACGAGCACTAACTTAGGTTTGATATTCGCAAATGTAATTTAGCTGATAAGACACGCTTATTTTATTATCAGTTGAGCTTTATGAAATTTCCCATCTTATGACGACGGAAATTATTTTCGACTACTATTATCGACCGACCAGTCGCACTCAAAGATAATGCGGTTGTTAATTGGAAGCGAACTCAACGAAAGATCTGCCTGGGCAGCCATCCAGATGTGTCTCAAGTAGATGCTGTAGCGATAGAGTGTCTCAGTCCCCTTTACTTTGATGGGAAACCGAGTTAGACGGACTTTTGCCAAGCTAGACAGACTTTTGCCGAGCTAGACATACTTTTGCCAAGCTAGACAACCTTTTACCGAGCTAGACAGACTTCTTTCGAGCTAGACAGACCTCTACGGCAACACTGAGAGTCTAAGAATGAAGAACGTGGATGTAACTTACATTTCAGTATCTTCAATAACATGAATATTTTCAATTATTCAACAATCGAAATTGCTTTGAAAAGAGGCGAACGAAAGCGAAGTAGATGAAATAAACCGTTGAACACTTGTGTAACTCACACGACGGCAAGCGCGTGTGCCTGAACAGAAACTTGGTTGTTAGTTAAGCAAAGCCCCAACACAAGGCGTTCACTTCAAAAATTTCTAAAAATAGACACAAATTAAAAGCAAATTGTTTTTCGGTGGTGTCGTCATAACACACGGTGTGCAGAGTCAAACCCCTGTGCCGCACAAACTCCACTCCACTTTGCTCTATTTAAACAGATTTTGTATAGAATTAGGCCGTCTCCGACGCTATTAGGCCTACAATCGTCAAAAATGTTTCGCTTCGTATTCGCAGTCGGTGTTGTCTGTGTAGGTCGGAGTTTTTTCCTCCCATCGGATGCAGAACATATTGTGGAAAGTCAAAATGCAAGCATCACTTCCCATCCGTACCAAGTTTCACTGCAATACAGCAAAGGGTATTTCTGTGGCGGCAGCTTGTACTCTTCGGATATTGTAGTGACAGCAGCTCGTTGCGTTAAGGTAGTATGTTCGGTGGGTCAACTCCATGAAATTCGGGGGGCGTTGTGAAGGGAGTTATGTGAGCACATCCGAGCTACAGTGTCATCACAATTCAAAACGATGGCCAGCGCAGTCACCCACAGCAGTACAAACAAGAACATCTCTTTAGCTACTGGGAACCCTGCTAATGGCACAATTGGACTTATTTCTGGTTGGGGAACAGTTGCTTCCGGTGTAACAACGATTCTGCAAGATGCTGAAGTTAAATTCATTTCAAATGCAGTCTGTAAATCGTCCTCTTTCGGCTATGGCTCAAGCATTGGCCGCACAATGATTTGCGCTGCCACGGACGAGAAGGACTCATGCACTGAGGGGGTGGCACGCCGACTCCTATACACTGCGTAAACGGGGTAAAGGCACAACACGGACTGTTGGTGTAGACTATACGCGTTGGTTTTAAATTTCTTTGGATTGTATTGGACTGGGAGGAGCATTCCATATCCGTGTAGTGTGTCTTGAGGGTAAACTGAGGAGCACTCATGGCGAGACAGGTATAGAATGCTATTGGCTCGCCAACTTGAGCATCGTTTGTCAAAATAGCGTGAAACAGGCTGTCAGGCTGAAGAGGCTGTCAAAGGCCAGAGAAGAGCGTTATGCTCAAGTTTAGGACGGGCATAACCCTTGTAAATGAAAGTCAAATCAGAAGGTGTGAAATAATTCTTGCACCGATTGAGTGCATCTAGACATTTTCGGCAGCCTCGACTATGTGAACGTTTCAATTAGGTTTCATCGAACCAAGCTCTATTCATAGATGTGACTGCAGGCATTATTGAATTCTAGAAGCACTGGACACCACTGAATTGCTAGTAAACTCCACAAGATCGCAATTCACCTCATCACAGCTCCATAACTTTCGAGTTACTGACCATGTTCAGAAATGGTAGAATGTCTTCCCATGCAGGTGGACCTGCCAGGGACCAAACAAGAAACAATTAATATCTTCTTTAAAAGCGGCCTCCAATAAAAGTGCCAATGAATAGTTTTTTCCTCTTAACCATACTGGATCGGGTGTTGGTTCAGGCCGTAGTGGAGCCGATTGCAGTTTCTACAACATTTTCCATCCCACATGGACTATTTTTTTTTGTATTTGTATGCCATTGCATATTCACGGGCAATTGTCTCGTCTTTAACCCCATCCAACGTGGCTTCAGCTGTGAAAAACAACGCTAAGGAAGATGGTTTTCACGTAGGACGAGTGAATACATACTCAGTCGTTGTGCTATATTCCTTCTTCTAATCATACATCACCCACATTTTTAATAAGTACTGTAATCATGTTCAGACATCATGCAGACATTATCCCTGAATTCGCCTGAATTTCGGACAGTTCAGCAATTCTTGCCTTTTTGTAGAAAGTATTCGAATCAATTTTCAGTCGAGTGGTGAATGATCGCACTTATTGGCACAATCTCTTAGTTCCTATGCAATCAGGACTCCAAAAAGGACATACAAAGATATGTTGCAGTTGACGAAGATAAAGACCGTGGCCAAATCAACCACAATCAACCACATCCAACTGTCAAAGTGAAATGCTGTCTATTTTCAGATGACTCGCTGACTTATGCCTTCTCGACGTCACCACAGATAGCGGCGCAAAGGGTCGAAATCCAAACAGCGAACAACTTTTACTACTATACCAAATGGAGTAATCGTATCAATGCTGGGAAAACGATACGGATGCAGATCAGCAGCCAAATGTCGAAGCATAAAGGTAGGGCTCCGTAACGGTACAGAAATATCAACAAACGAAAATGTCATGTTTCTTGGCATTTACTTCACGGAAAGGTTGAATGTCAACAGTCATTCGAAGCTGACCCTTAAGAGGGCTAACCTAGGCATTTTGCGCAAGCAAAATGGATTAAGCCAGAGGAGAAAACTGCTGCTATACAAGCAGCTCATACGGTCGATCTTTATGTACGTCTTCCCAATTTAGCACATCATCTCTAAGACCAGCATGACCAGACTCACCTTCGACAGGGACCGTCAAAGGCTCCGCAGCAACAATAGGCTTTACGACAGAGCCCGCATCATCCCCTTACAACAGCATATCGTGACACTGTTCAGAAAGCAGCTACTAGAAATCAACAACCATCCTAACGAGGAAATTAGGAACCTGAGAAACACAGTCCCCGGACAACGCTACCTCAACGCGTTCAATCTGCTAACGAACAGAAATTTCCAACGATGTCGAACAACTACCACTACCAAGCAGTGATAGCAATCACCATCGAGGCTAAGTCCGCTAACACAAAGTATCACCATGGACACACGGACTAGAACAATCCGATGTAAACACCAGCCATTGTAGGTAAAAAATAAACAATAAACCGCCAATAATAATAAACATTAAATTAAACAAAGTACATCAGTTTGCCCAAAAACACTCACAAAAAGCAAAGTACTCCATTCCGTTAGATTTAGTTCCTACTGAGTTGCAGGTATGCAGAGTAAGGCACACCCGAGTTTGGTAAACTACTGAACTAAATGCGCTAAAATAAAATGACATGTGAAAGTGAACTAGTTCTCATAGTTCTCTTGTCGGAGCTGTTTTTTGATGTTGTTCGTTAGTAGTTCCTAATTTTCGACAACCACCACCAAAACGCTTGAAAACAAAAGCGTGCGTTTTGTTTCGTTTTCTTTGTGTTTGTAGTCTCATAAGGAACAACGTTCGCTTGTTTTATGAATCAAATAAAACAAAACACGTCTTGTTTTATTCGGTGTATTTCAGCCGAAGTCGAATTTGCCTCTAAATCGTCATATTTTAACATCCCCTCATTTTTTCATACAAAAACATTCTCTCTAAGTCAAGCTTCCCCTCGAGTCTTGGACAATCAATTGATTAAGCTGTTCCACAGAGCTGATGCAGTCTTTCTGTGAAAGTTGGTAGTAAGATCAATTAAAAAAAATGTAAGTTACATGTTACGGAACTATGGCAAAGTAAACCGAAAAAAATTGTTTCTCTTTTTAACTCCAAAACACCCTCTAACTCGAACAAATCATGGTATCCCTCGAAAATTCGACTTAGGGAGAGTCCACTGTTCAAATCTACTTAAATTTTCCTCTTGGTATGGTTGAAGATTCAGTTCGGTCAAAAATTAAACGATAATTTGAGCTCAATTACAAAGTGGGCGGAAGAAAACGCTCTCATGTTCAATTCTGACAAAAACCAATTTTCAAAAAAACATCCCTCTCTCTCTCTCTCTATGGAGGGAACATAGAACTAAACTTTTTTTTAATTTACCATTACGACGTTTTTCAATTAGCAAATTAATAATCCCATTCAATGTTGAACTAAAACTTGCCAAAGCACACATAGTCCCTCTGTGAACCTATGGCTGTGAATTGTTTTCGTATTGTAATAATTGATCTCTTCAAAAAATGTGTACGCGACTGCAACACTTCAAAGATCAGATCATGTCTCCGACCATGGTCACTTACTCTTTAGATGTGAATTAAAAGCATTTTTAAACTACAGGTCATGCATCCTTCTCTTCAAAACCTCACTATATCTGTGAAAAGATAACTTCCTGTCTGTCGAGTCGTAGAAATTAGACTGAAATCTTCTTTTCAAACATGTTCAACATCACGAAGGCAGTTCTTTATTTATGCTGTACAACTCTGCAGTTACCATCTACCGTCACAGGTACGATCCAAAAGCGAGTTCTGCCAACTGAAATGTGAACTGCAATAATTCCATATTTTTTTCAAAGTAGCATGTACAATAAATTCTGATATAGTTGAACTATGCTCTCACATTCAAATTTCTATACCTCAAACTTGAAACATGAAAATGCATTATGTCATTGTCACATTATGCATTCAACCACTGTTATATTTTAAGTGCATTGCTTGAACAAATATAAAATATTCTTAAAGTACAGTAAACAAAATGAAGAATTAAAAGTGTGCGATTATTATTCGCAGGCCCTGTTCCTGTCTGCAGAAACCAAAACCAGATCCTATCATTCAAGCAAAATTCCCTGTACACAAATAACTTTCAAACCAATTATTTTTCCCCCATCAATCGGATAAGATAAACTCATGACACTGGCGAATCTTCGAATCTTATCAGACCCAAGTGCAAAAACTTGGCTTAAATTTTTGTATAAATAGTAAGGCAATACCACAAATCAACATCAAAACATTCAACATGTTCAAGTTCGTAGTTTTGCTTTCTCTCGTCGTTTGCGCCCTCGGAGCAGCCCTCCCAACTGGTCTCCTGCCACAATTGGATGGACGCATCGTTGGTGGCTCAGCTACAACCATTGCCAAGTTCCCATACGTTGTGTCGCTGCAAAGGAGTGGATCTCACTCGTGCGGAGGAAGTATCTACAGTACCACCGTTATTGTGACCGCTGCCCATTGCTTGCAAAACGTTGCTGCTAGTTCTCTGAAGGTCCGTGCCGGTTCAACCGACAGGACAAGCGGTGGAACTTTGGTCAGTGTCAGCTCATTCACCAACAATCCAAACTACAATGCCAACACCATGGTCTACGATGTTGCCGTCATCAGGCTAGCTAGCGCACTCACTCTTGGAACCAACATTGCCAAGATCGGTTTGGTATCTACTGCTCCTGCTGCTGGTACCGCTGCCACCGTTTGCGGATGGGGAACTCTTTCATCCGGAGCCTCAACCCTTCCAACCACTCTTCAATACGTTAATTTGTCAATCGTCAGCAAGGCTACCTGTGCATCCGGCACCTATTCATATGGAACTCAAATTAAGGACACTATGATTTGCGCTACTGGAACAAACAAGGATTCCTGCCAAGGAGATTCCGGTGGCCCATTGGTTGTTTCCGCTGGCCAAGCTGGTATTGTCTCATGGGGTTATGGATGCGCTCAAGCTAAGTACCCAGGTGTCTACTCCGATGTTGCTGCTCTCCGCTCTTGGATCGTCAACAATGCTTAAGAACTTGAACATGGTTTTGAATCAACAAGAATAAATAATAAATGCAAATAAAATTCAAGAAAAAAATGTTTCTCTTTGGCTTTCTTTGATTTCCTTCCTTTGTCAGATTTCTTTGGAGTGCCTATCAGTGTTCCTTTGCCAGGCTTCCTGTACAGTCTGGACTGACAACGGATGAGTGTGGGAAGCCCAAATATGTGCTCGTAACCGATCGAATTTCATCGGATTCCTTCACATCAACCACAACCACATCGCCACATTCGCACTGGAGATTATACCCAATCGACATCAAGGGAAAGCACGCAGTTACCAATGCGGGGGTAAGATTCAGAGAATGCAGTCGGTACAATTTACGCAACAAGGGACTTACTTACTTAAGGTGGCACTACAGTCCGAGGTGGACCTGGGCCTCAACCAATAAGCATCTCCAGCCAGCTCGACCTTTAGCTAGCTGCCTCCAGTTTCGCATGCATAACTGCCGGTCATCCCCGGGGTTGGATTCAAACACTTTCCTGGCCGGAGCATTGGCTTCCATTCGCTCTACATCACCTAACCATCTCGATCGTTGAATCTTCACTCTTCTGGCTCGATGTAGCTGAACAGCTCGTGCAGTTCTCTCGAAAAACGTCGCTCTCAAAACAGCCGAGAGCAACTTCGTCCACGATTGGGTCAATAAAAGTCTTATAGAGGGTTACTTTTGTTGGAGAGATAGTTTTGTTCATTAATTGATTTCTTAGCGCAAAGAAGCAGCGATTGGCAAGAGTTATTCTTCATTTTAATTTCAGTGCTGGTTTCGTTGTCTAAATTGATAGTGGGTTATTAGGTAGACATGGTCTTTGAATACTTCAAAGCTAGAACTGTCTACCGTGAGAGACGGTGGTTCTTTCTCGTTGACTGCATATACTTAGTCTTGTCCCCATCTACCCCACAAGCTCATCCTCGCTGACCCCGTTGCAATATAGACAATTGCAATCACACTGGGTTCTTCCGATTGTATCAATATCGTCGGCGTATGCCAGTAGTTGTACGGACTTCTGAAAGGCTATGCCTCAGATGTTGGCGTGCGGGTTTCGAATGATGTTAAAGAAGTTGCATGGCATCGCATTGTATTATCTGAATACTTTTTTTACTACAAAGGCCTCGGCTAGGTGGGCCTTTATCGACCTCCATAGAGCAGCGTGTATTCTCCATCATGCACAAACGGTAGGAATGCCAAAACCATGCTCTGTATGTATAGCTTGTCTCTATAAATAGTGTCATACGCGGCCTTAAAATCGATGAAAAGTGATCGACATGGACCTGGTTTTTTTCCAAAACTTGCCGCAGTGTAAATATTTGGTCAATGGTGGATATTTCCTGGCTTATAGCCACACTAGTCTGAACCGACCAGGTTGCTGACGAACACGGCGGATAAGATCTTGTATGCGATTTTCAGAAGACTGAACCCTCTATAATCAGTGCAAATCAAAGGATCTCCTTTTTTCTGGATTGTAGTAAGAGACTTAGTGAAATAATCCATAATCACGGTATCCCCATGACACACAGATCATATGACGACTTTTGACTTAGAATTCTCACATCAGAATTCGTTCCCGAGTGGGGACGAATGGACAGCTGACACTGCTAGAAACTCAATCTCTATGGAATGGAGGACGGAACTGGATCGACGCATCTTAAATTCAAAGCAGATGTAAGAACTATTCAAGGGGCTGTTCGCTTTCTGTCAACTAGTCCGATAGATCGAACAACTGTCAATCTTCACATTAACAGCCGTAAGGTCATAAAGCCTTTGTCGAATGGAATTGAGTTGACGAGATTGAACAGTGTTTGTAACAATCACATAGCACTGCGACCACGAGATTTATTGTACCCTCATTCGTGGTCGAGGACTTTAGGGCTGCCTTGAGAAGTTTGATAATCTCTCTAGATAGAAATGTCCTGATATATGTCGTTAGGTGATCCTGTTCGTCATCTGCTTGACGTCAGATTTAGATATTCGCCGAGTAGGTTTTCCATAGTTGTATGAAAGTGCTTAGACAACTTAGTGCTTAGTGCAAAATTTTATTCACTCTGTATGGCACACCGATAAATCGGTGCGCGGACTAGCCCAGCCCACACACAGAATACATTTCAGCTCGCGTCGGTGGGGTGTGTATGGGACACCTAAGTGGCCACAATATACGGCGCCATCACATAAACGTAACCCAACCCCTCCTCATGCGGGTGGGCCAAGCAGTGAGAGGTCTGCAATAAAAGTGTCAAGCAGCTGATCTTTCATCTTAACCATACTGGATCGATCTAGAGAGTTATTACTCAGCCCGTAGTGGACCTGATGCAGTTCAGTTTTAACAACAATTTCCATCCCACATGGATTTTTTTCTTTTGTATTTTTAAGCCGAACCACTGTATATGTCTGCAAAAAAACCAAAAACAGATCATATCGTTCAAGCAAAATTCCCTGTACGCAAATAACTTTCAGATGGCTAACGTGGCACCAATCTCAGCAATCTCTCCAATTCCTTTTTCCCCCATCAGTCGGATAAGATATACCCATGCCGCTGGCGAACATTCGAATCTTATCAGACCCACGAAAAAATGCGAACAAATTTGCTAAAAATGTTGGTATAAAAAGTCAGGCAATTGCACAAATCAACATCAAAACATTCAACATGTTCAAGTTCGTAGTTTTGCTTTCTCTCGTCGCTTGCGCCCTCGGAGCAGCCCTCCCAACTGGTCTCCTGCCACAATTGGATGGACGCATCGTTGGTGGCTCAGCTACAACCATTGCCAAGTTCCCATACGTTGTGTCGCTGCAAAGGAGTGGATCTCACTCGTGCGGAGGAAGTATCTACAGTACCACCGTTATTGTGACCGCTGCCCATTGCTTGCAAAACGTTGCTGCTAGTTCTCTGAAGATCCGTGCCGGTTCAACCGACAGGACAAGCGGTGGAACTTTGGTCAGTGTCAGCTCATTCACCAACAATCCAAACTACAATGCCAACACCATGGTCTACGATGTTGCCGTCATCAGGCTAGCTAGCGCACTCACTCTTGGAACCAACATTGCCAAGATCGGTTTGGTATCTACTGCTCCTGCTGCTGGTACCGCTGCCACCGTTTGCGGATGGGGAACTCTTTCATCCGGAGCCTCAACCCTTCCAACCACTCTTCAATACGTTAATTTGTCAATCGTCAGCAAGGCTACCTGTGCATCCGGCACCTATTCATATGGAACTCAAATTAAGGACACTATGATTTGCGCTACTGGAACAAACAAGGATTCCTGCCAAGGAGATTCCGGTGGTCCATTGGTTGTTGCCGCTGGCCAAGCTGGTATTGTCTCATGGGGTTATGGATGCGCTCAAGCTAAGTACCCAGGTGTCTACTCCGATGTTGCTGCTCTCCGCACTTGGATCGTCAACAATGCTTAAGAACTTGAACTTGATTTTGAATCGAAAAAATAAATAAATGCATACTTTATAAAAGAAAAAAATTTGGTGGCCAATATCGAGTTGGCCTATCAGTGTTCCTTTGTCAGCCTTCCTCAACTGACCACGGATGAGTGTTGGGTGCCAGGGAAAAAAATGTTCATAGTTAAGTAGTAAGCTCAGAAAACCAACAAGACGTGACTTGTTTTTCTTTTTTGTCTCAAGGACTTTTTTATTTGACGTCCTTCATAAGTCCACCATGGTTTGCAGCGATCGATTCCTTTGTTGGAGTTGGTCTACGACACGACGCCGTCTGAGGCGTCTACAACAGGATCTAGGCGGCAAATCGACAGAGCGGGTCTCGATATAATAGAACAAGTCCATTGTCATACATCCACTCTATGGCTTGTCAATTCAAACTTGAATTATTCACCAAGCGAAATTATTTCCAAAATAAGAGCACCACACACGTTTCACGGAGAAGGAGCAAACAGTGAAACACTTGTGCAGCTGCTGAAGTATTGTACACTGCTGTTCGAAATAATAAGCACACGTTGGATTATGGAAACGAAAGCGATCAGTTTTTATTTATGTTATACTTTGTGTTGTTTAAAACTGACTTGGAATTGTTTTCCATTGATGTATTTTTCTGCAGAAACTCGTGCCTGTCGTCTCTTATTTTATAATAAGATGGGTGGTGCTACAGGCTGTATAGCTTCTCAGCAACCGCTCGTGTTGTGAGTGTTACGATTTATTTTCACCATTATTAAAAATCAGCTTACATCAGTGTTTAGTGCATTGAACCGTAACACAACTCATTTTCATTTTTCAGAGAGTGCGGCATAAGTTGCCAAGTGTGCTTATTATTAAGGGCCGCAGTGTATAATGGCATCTTTGATGCGATGTGAGCTTGGCGGTAGGTTGAACAATAACCGAGCAAAATATAGGTACGCCTGCTTCTTATATTTCAAAAACAAACATAGAGAAAAAAATTCAGATAGTTCAAATTATCGCTTGTAAAGCCAAAAGTCTGCATCATAGGAGCTCAACAAATTGTACTCTATTTAAACAGATCACGAGTATAAATAGGCCGTCCCCGATGTAATCAAGCCAGCACTCGTCAAAAATGTTTCGTTTCGTGTTTGCAGTCAGTCTTGTCTGTCTAGTGAGGAGCGCGGTCCTCCCATCGGATGGAGAACGTATTGTGGGAGGTCAAAACGCAACCATCACTTCCCATCCGTACCAAGTTTCACTGCAATACAACAAAGCGCATTTCTGTGGCGGCAGCTTGTACTCTTCGAATATTGTAGTAACAGCAGCTCATTGCGTTAAGGCAGTTTCCTCGGTGGCTCTATCGACACTGCAAGTTCGTCTCGGCTCAACCACATGGAATTCGGGGGGCGTTGTGAAGGGAGTTGCGAAAATGTTAGCACATCCGAGCTACAGTGCCACCACAATGCAAAACGATGTGGCACTCATCAAGTTGGCCAGCGCAGTCACCTACAGCAGTACAATCAAGAACATCGCTTTAGCTACAGGGAACCCAGCTAATGGCTCAATTGGATTAATTTCTGGATGGGGAACTGTTGCTTCCGGTGCCACTACATTGCCAACGGTTCTGCAAGATGCTGAAGTTAAATTCATTTCGAATACAGTCTGTAAATCGTCCTCATACGGCTATGGCTCAAGTATTGGCAGCACAATGATTTGCGCTGCCGCCGATGGAAAGGACTCATGCCAGGGAGACTCCGGTGGCCCATTAGTTCGCAAAGACACCGGTCGACTCGTGGGTGTTGTATCATGGGGATCTGGATGCGCTCTAAGAGGCTACCCTGGTGTATACAGCGATGTGCCAGTTCTACTGACTTGGATTGTAAATAATGCCAAGGCAATGTAGGAATTTGATGACAATAGGATTTGTTTAAATAAATGTGTGACTACAAGCTAATTGATATATCGTCTTTGTCTCAGTCGAATGTTTATCCATCTTCAAGCGAATTTAATTTGAAAACGTTGTTAAAGAATGCTGCAAGTCAAACGTTGTCGATTGAATAATAAAATGCAAATAGAAACATTTCTGTCTCCCTATGCAACTCTATTCCAAGGTCAGTGATCGCAATTTTTTGGGCAAAAACTTTGTCAAAAATACCTCTCAGTGAAAAAAGATTATTGTTGAAAAAAGATATTTGTTAACTTTGCCGGAAATTGTAGGGCATCCAATTCGTTATCCAGATCTGACTCTTCCGTTTCGCTTTCCCCCAAATCATCAAAGATAAAGAAGGCAATTGAGCATAGTCATCAAGCAAGACACTGTATCTCCTCGTGGAAACGATGATTGCGATGAGCCCAGTTTTTCAGGTCAACGTTTAGCCATTGACTCCTTGGATCCCTATAAATCTCTCGGAATGTATGGCGTTCCACCCATCCTGCGTCCGAAGTTATAGCCGCCCCCAACAAAGTGAAGACATCTCCCCCCTTTTGTAGGTCATAGTCATTAATGAAGTCGAAGAGCTCAAATATATGGGAAACAAAGCAAGCGCATACGCAGTTGGCGTAGTGGCAATTCCCCTCGACAAATTTCTCCCGACTTTTATTGAACTAACTGCTAAGGTGGGCAAAATCTTGTGGTCTTGAGATTAGCTCTTGGCACTACACCCCATAGATGTACGTGCTATTGTTCTCTCACGAGTGGAAGGACCTACATTTTTAAGCCGACTCTGAACGGTTAAGTTTGAGATGCTTTTTTCTAGACAGTTATTATTCTTTGAGCATTGTCAGTGTCTCAAAAACCATACAAAATTTGTTCGGTAGTACCGGCCGGGATTCGAACCCTGGCAGAGAGTTTCCGTTGTGTAGCGGTCAACGCACATACCCACAACGCCACGGCCGACCTTGGTGTAATCCTATAAATGAAACCTAGCAACGAGCTTAGAGATTCCACTGGATCTTCTTCCACTTGAACTCTATATGCTACTGCTTGAAAGACCGCCATTAGGATCATCCGATTCAGAGGCTGGCTCCCAAGGGCCACTGGTCATGCAAGTACACTGATAGGTTACACTCAACACGGATGGAGCAAGGATGAAAAAAGGTATGGGCCAAGTTCAATGGTGGCATGGAAACAAAATGGGACTTCCCCATGACTTCGTATGCAGAGGCTGTGGTGACGAAGGATATATAGAGGATACTCCTCACTGCCTTTTCCACTGCCCCAGAGTCCAAGAGGAAATACCCCTAACCTCTATTTTCAGGTTCATTAGGAGTTGAGGATGGCTGAACAACACATGAACAACAACATGACAAGCCTGATTGTAGACTTTTGCAGAGGCCGCCACGGCTTCGCTTGTAGTACTTCAAGGGATCGAGTCAATTTTTGACGATTGCGTCCAATACGTGCGGCCTTATTCCAGCTCGTTAAAAGTAGTTGACTTGTTAGCGTAGACTTGACTTAGCCACTCGCCGTAAGATGACACAGTCGACAAATTTCTTCTTCAATATAGAGGATTGCAATACAGAGCATGCATCGTCTTGTTGAAACTACAGCTGGCTCTCCAATCCACGACATCCACCGACATACACACCTGCCTGTCGGTCATATCTCTCAATCAAAATTTTCTGTAAGCAGGTGACAAGCGTGGCACCAACTGTAACTAATTATTTTCCACATCAATCGGATAAGATAAACCCATGCCGCTGGCGAATCTTCGAATCTTATCAGACCCAAGTGCAAAAACTTGGCTTAAATTTTTGTATAAATAGTAAGGCAATACCACAAATCAACATCAAAACATTCAACATGTTCAAGTTCGTAGTTTTGCTTTCTCTCGTCGCTTGCGCCCTCGGAGCAGCCCTCCCAACTGGTCTCCTGCCACAATTGGATGGACGCATCGTTGGTGGCTCAGCTACAACCATTGCCAAGTTCCCATACGTTGTGTCGCTGCAAAGGAGTGGATCTCACTCGTGCGGAGGAAGTATCTACAGTACCACCGTTATTGTGACCGCTGCCCATTGCTTGCAAAACGTTGCTGCTAGTTCTCTGAAGATCCGTGCCGGTTCAACCGACAGGACAAGCGGTGGAACTTTGGTCAGTGTCAGCTCATTCACCAACAATCCAAACTACAATGCCAACACCATGGTCTACGATGTTGCCGTCATCAGGCTAGCTAGCGCACTCACTCTTGGAACCAACATTGCCAAGATCGGTTTGGTATCTACTGCTCCTGCTGCTGGTACCGCTGCCACCGTTTGCGGATGGGGAACTCTTTCATCCGGAGCCTCAACCCTTCCAACCACTCTTCAATACGTTAATTTGTCAATCGTCAGCAAGGCTACCTGTGCATCCGGCACCTATTCATATGGAACTCAAATTAAGGACACTATGATTTGCGCTACTGGAACAAACAAGGATTCCTGCCAAGGAGATTCCGGTGGCCCATTGGTTGTTTCCGCTGGCCAAGCTGGTATTGTCTCATGGGGTTATGGATGCGCTCAAGCTAAGTACCCAGGTGTCTACTCCGATGTTGCTGCTCTCCGCTCTTGGATCGTCAACAATGCTTAAGAACTTGAACATAGTTTTGAACCAACAAAAATAAGTAATAAATGAATATCTGATTAAAACATTAGCAAATTATTTTATTTCATGTTCGCTACAGTTGCCAGTTGTCGGTCTTATTGTGTCTAAAATGGTTTATTGTTGTACAACAAGTTGAACTGTACACGAGTCTTCAATGATCCATTCAAGTACATGCCAAGGTCACGAATGAAAGCCATGAATGTCATGAGACTGTGGACAGGTTATGGCCATCATTTCTTCACTCATAGAAGATATGGTCTCTCTGCTTGTATTATATGAAATCACTTCAATATCATATGCGGAAGGGAATCGACAAATTAGCGCATATTTTCTACGGACACACTCGTCCGTAGAAAATTAATTAAAGCGTTTCTCTTTGATCATACTAAAGATGAGCGGTGAAGTTTAAAATCGTAGCTCTATATGCCAGAGTAGTGCTGATCTTCTTTGTTCGTAAGTTGTTCGTAGCTTTGGATAATAAGGAGATATTCTGGACAGACACACCTCTCGATCCAGTGTATTAAAGATCGCCCAGCAATCAGTCGTTTTCGGAAACTCGTACATCACAAGACGGGGATTCTCAAAGAAGTAAATTACATTCTCCTGCCTCAAAAAATTATAATCTTCTCAAGGGCAACGGAGAATTTGAATTTGAGATGTACCGACGATGGGCACACCAAAATTGATCAATTATCTTCAAATTTGGAAATTTGATTAATACGTCTCCGCGAATTCGGCGTCTTTAATTTCCATGCAAAAAACAAACGTTATTGTGATAAGCAAATGACAATAGCGATGAGTGCAAATTTCTAATTAGTTTTCCTTCTTCCTTCGTCGGATTAGATTTGCCTCTGATATAGATAAATCTTATCAGACCCCCTAAAAACGGGAAAATGACTTAATTCCCCTTATAAATAATGCGCCAATTCCACAAATCAACATCAAAACAATCGACATGTTCAAGTTCGTAGTTTTGCTTTCTTTCGCTGCTTGCGTCCTCGGAGCAGCCATCCCAACTGGTCTCCTGCCACAATTGGATGGACGCGTCGCTGGCGGGTCAGCAACAACTATCGCCAAGTACCCATACGTTGTGTCGCTGCAAAGAAGTGGATCTCACTCCTGTGGAGGCAGTATATATAGCAGCACAGTTATTGTGACCGCTGCTCATTGTTTGCAAAACGTTGACGCTGGTGCTCTGAAGATCCGTGCCGGCTCATCCGACAGGAAAAGCGGTGGAACTTTGGTCGGTGTCAGCTCATTCACCACCAATCCGAATTACAATGCCAACACCAAGGAGTATGATGTCGCCGTTATCAAGCTAGAGTCGGCACTCAGTTTTGGAGCCAACATCGCTAAGATTGATTTGGTATCAACTGCTCCATCTGCCGGTACCGCTGCCAGCGTTTGCGGATGGGGAACTGTTTCAGCCGGAGGTTCAACCTTTGCATCCACCCTTCAGGTTGTTGATATGACCATCGTCAGCGAAACAGAATGTGCTTCCGACACCTACTTGTATGGAAGCGCTATTAAGGATGCAATGATTTGCGCTATCGGCAACAGCGCGGACTCTTGTTATTGGGATGAGGGGGGTCCATTGGTTGTTGCCGCTGGCCAAGCTGGTATTGTATCCTGGGGCTATGGCTGCGCCCTTACTAAGTACCCAAGTGTCTACACCGACATTGCTTCTGTCCGCACATGGATTGTTGACAATGCTTAAGAGTGTGAATCGAAAAAATAAGTAAATAATACTGATAATTTGAAGAACAAACGTAATCTTTTATTTTAGTCAAATTTATTCTGTAAGTGAAGTTTGTAGACCGCTGTAGTCTGAGGTGGACTAGGGTCTAGCTTGTACTCCAACAGGTCGTGGTCTATTTGGTATTTCTTCTCTTACAAGTGCAGGAGAGTTGGACACTTGAAATGTCTTAACTAGACAAAAATACTCTTTGACTTAGTGACTTTAACTCGAGACAGATGGAGCAATGAAAGTTGTCCGCGTTGTGTATTGAATCTAAACAATCAGCGTAGGTTGACGTAGTTGACGCACATATCACGCGACGATACTATGCCGTCAGTGATGAAACATCTGATTTATTCTGTCCAAAACGGACAATGTTCAACTCCAGAGGATCCCGGCCATTTAAGTGTCACACACAAAAGGAATAGGACCTCAACCAAACTTAAAAAAAACCACCGCGAGCCAGAGGCAGCGAGCCAGAGATGCCACTAGATGGAGAGATCGGTTGGTTTAGGTCAAGGTCCACCTCTGAGAAGAAGAAGGAGGAGAACATGAATTATTTACAAACTAAAAAAAAGAAATCTCACAATTCAGACTTTGCTTTCATCTTTTTGTTTTCTTTTCTTCTGGTCTACATGTGCCCTATAAGCAGTTACGAACGCAGTTAGTAAACTCAACTATCAGATATCCTATCGTTCATCAATACGCCGATAACAATAAGTAAATAACATTTAGGAGCGCACACGCTTCCAATCCGGATTTTCCATAAATTATTAGTTTTCTTATCAATTTCTTTCAATTAAATCATTGAGAACTTTTGATTTTGTAGATTGTCTGCGTAGACTGACGTTGATGACGTGAATTGAACAAAATTTCAATTATCACTTAATTTACGATTGCCAAAGGAACTTGTATTAATTGCAAATTGCTTTCAGATCAGTCTGCGAGATTGCTTCGAGAGATAAAAAGGAGGGAAAGTTTGGCTGGCTATTGACACCAATCATTATCACGCTTTGAACTCTTATCAAAAATCCTGGCAAAGGCTTGATATTTTGTTCACTAAATGTTTAAAAGGCCCAAGATTAATTGACTGAGAGAAGTAACCAGATGCATCGCCAAATTTCAAAATGACCATAGTTGCTTCGCGAAATTCCAACGCCACATCTGTCACTTGCGAGTGAGTTGGTTTCGCTCCCACTTAAGAAAGAAAAATTTAAGGAAACATATAACATGTATCATTTCTGGGTATTCTCTGAAAGATGTAACAGTGGTCTAAGTCACATCCCATTGCTTAAACATCGTGTCGTTAGGCCACAATGGTTGGTCCCTAAACCCTAGATCATTTATGCTGATATAAGTAGAAGTAGAGAATACACGCCAGACAACAAAGCACAGTAATCATAAAAAACATCAATTAAATGCAAATTTAGTTATTTATTGTCTTTAAACACTTCGACTCGAATTAAGCAAATGAAGACGTCATCTTAGGCATTGGCTTGGACCCATGATCTGAGAGCAGCAACATCGGAGTAGACACCTGGGTACTTCGCTTGAGCGCAACCATATCCCCAGGAGACAACACCAACTTGTACACCATTAGCAACCAATGGGCCACCAGAATCACCTTGGCACGAGTCCTTGCCAGCGGCAGCTGCGCAAATCATAGTTTCTCTGATTTCACTGCCTCCATATCCATAGCTGCTGGATGCGCATTTATCGCGGCTGACAATTTGCACGTTAACCTGTTGAAGAGTCGTTGGGATGCTTGAGGCTCCAGACGATCGTGTTCCCCAGCCAGTGACGACAGCATTGGTACCGTGAGCAGGAGCTTTTGAAGCAAGACCGATTGTCCTCACATTGGCGTTGAGTCCGACAGCCGATGACAGATGAATGACAGCAATATCGTTAACCATGGTCCTGGAGTTGTAGTTCGGGTGATTCTTAAATGATGCAACTCCGACGAGAGTGCCACCATTGTTCCATTGCGATGAGCCGACACGTACCTTCAATGAGCTAGCAGCGACGTTTTGCAAGCAATGAGCAGCCGTAACAACAACCCTGTTGTTGAACAGACTGCCACCGCAGGAGTGAGAACCGCTCCTTTGAAGGGAAATCTGGTAGGGATACTTCGAAATTGAAGCATCTGAACCACCGACGATACGGCCATCCAGCTGAGGCAGCATGCCATCAGGGATTGATGCGCCCAGAGCGAAAGCAAGGACTGAGAAGAGAACTACCAAGCGAAACATCGTGTTCAATACGACTGACTAACCTTGGTTCGGAATTGTTCTTTTATACGAACATGATTCTATGCTTGAGCTTGTAACCATCGTAAATTCTCTTGAGGATTAAAGAGCTCTTCCCTATCAGATAACACAATCTAATGTAATGTCTAATATTTCAAGTGGCTTCTGCAAACAGTACTCCATTTTGAGTTGCTTTCCCATTGAGTGCATTGAATTACGTCGAGCTTAGCTTTCCTTCGTCTACACTTCAGATAGTCTACTCGCAAATGCTAGGTATGGGAATAAACAAAGGACGTAAGCAACGACTCAGACCGCAAAAATCGCCACTTCAGACTTCACTTAATAGAGGAAGCCTGCAATTTAATCACTCATCGTCTTACAAAAATGATCTCAAAGATGACCCCTAAAATGAACATAGATAAACTTTATCATTTGATTACATCAGTTTAATTCAATGTCAAAAGTCATTACAAGGCTATTTCTCTTTAGCTGATGAGTTCCACAAGCGAGAACGAGTTGTTACATCAGATTTATCTTTGCTCGTTATTGACCTTAAATGTGCTGCATCCACAATGTCCCTAAATATTGACGAAGTTCTGTAGCAATAATGTTAAGTGAAAGGAGATTCTGTTACTTACTTGAACTCGTCATATGATTTGCTGCTGTAGACCGCACGCAGCTTCGCATCGTTACGTAATTGATAAAGTTCGTGCTGTCTTAGGCGAGAAAGACATTCCTCACCAAGTTTATTCAAATCGTCCACACTAATTGAAGAAGATTGCGACATAACGTTGATGGACAGACCAGCTAAAGACCCTTAAATTGGACACTGCCTCTTGTGTGAGATACCTATTGTTTGATCGATGAATTGATTTCGTTTCCTTGGAGGAGAACAGTACGAGCAAAGTTTACTTTTCGAACTCTTACCGTTGTCAAAATAATGAAATCAAGGCGATACAAGTAAAAGAGCAGGAGTGAAATCAACTTAGACATTTTTCACTTGTGTAGCATCCAAAGTTAAGTATGAAGGGAATAAAGTTTGCTGTAGGTATCCCACATATATCACCTGAGTCTGAATAACATCAGAGAGGAAGGCATAGGAATTGCTACACGCTTTCTATCACTCTCATCCATCCAGCATCTCCAAAAGACATTGGTGATGACACCTAGTGGAGTAGCGTGGTCTCCCAGGAGGGAATTTCCAACCACATGACTTGTACGTAATCTCAATCGGTAGTTATTCTCTGCTAGATCAACTTGCAGGTTCGGCAAGTGATGCTTGCCAGCCATTACACATTTATACGATTGGTCAAAGGCTTTGCTTTGTAGCAGGTGGTGAGGGACAGACCTATTGAAATTAGTTCAGTGATGACTGGTATTCTATTTTCCTCTTTTTAATTACACATAAGAGATCTCCTTTATAAATACGGATAGTGCATTTTGTCGGGTGGAGTTCATGAATTGGAATAAAGTTGCGGAACAACACCTTCACTCTTCTAAACATCAAATCTAATCATTCCAGTACAAATTAGTATCTGGCTCCGCTGCAAAATGTCTCGTGAAAAGAACAATCAATGGACCTATCTCTCGCAATTGCACAGAATCTTTAACTTCTTGACACTTCAAACTACAAGCTCTTGTTTGTGAAGGCAAAAGCCAAATTGAGAAAGACTTTGCCAATGACTTGCCAATACAATCAGAGGCTGTAAAGTCTTAAGACTGCAGTCATAAGAATCAAGAATCAAGAAGGGTTCCTTTGATTGTTGAAAGTGACGTATGTAGATGCTTCGATACGAATGATGGAGGACACTGAGTGTGTAGGTGCATCACAAACGACTTCTGTAGAAGCTGCAGGGACTAGGATAGAAAGCGTGCATCTCTTCCTTTGCTACTGCTCAATTTCTGAACTCGGGCCTGGGTGCTCAATTTATTTAAACGATTCAAGTCGTTCTTAGCTTAAGACGATCAACCAGCAGTAGTTAATGGATGAACACCAAACCGGAATGAGCTGAATACAATGGACCAATTTTCGAACTATGTGCATTCCGTTAGTCAACTCAACCATATGTTGTTTAATGTGTTTCTACCTCACACCTCAAAATATGCAATCATATGAAACGTACCGGATACCTGAAAACATGCACCTGCTATTTCATCGACCCACTCGTCAACTGTGATAGCAAACCACATCGACTTTCTGTACACGTATCTATCCAAAGGAATCGGACAGTGTAGAACTCCTCAAACAGGTAGTTACATATTGATTACGTACTGCAAAATGTTTGGAGTGCATTATTGACTAGCAAATTCTATTATAGTGTCTCATAGTTTAATTCTCTTCTATTCGAGACGTAACACACAGAAATTATAAAAAACAACTTTTTTTAAGTAATCTTGAAAAAAATAACCCTTCATTCGCCCTCCAGGTGGAATCGAACCACTTCGACGTTAATCGACTACAAGTTTGAAGCCTGCACCCCGGACCACCGAAGTTCAGTAGGGCAATAGTTTCATTGATAGTTGGAATATCAACCGACCAACGTTGAATAAATTTCTGTGAATTATAATCAGTCAGATGAGCAATATGAGGCTCAGGTTCACGCCAGACTGCAGCACCAAAGAAACGATACAACAAAAGTTCCTAACACATTCATTTCATTTTGAGTGCATGTAGTTTGGGCTTATCTTAATGTTTACACAGCAGACTACTGTTGTTGACTACACGATGATGTCATTCCACATGCTCTATCAACTTCAAAAATATTCCAGTCACATTTTGAAAAATGATCAACCCTATCACGAAAGTTGAACGACCCGGGTAGACTTGCTGTATTGTGACAAGGCATGATGACCCACGATATGATAATGATTGACTTATGCACATACGAAGAAAATATTTAAACCACAAGCGGCTCTATTTAAATGATAGAGTAACCATAACAGATCATACTACTCGACCATCTCGGCACACCTCGCCCGAACCATCAGAGACCAACGAGAAACTTAAATATCAAACATATTTATTCGAAAAAAAAGGCTATTCAACAAAATGAATCAACGCTACTTCAAATAGTAAATACAATTCAAGGAATGCAATTGTTTGCAAAAATCTCTTCATATAAAAAAACGCAGCTCCAACTCTATTTCCTGGGTTGTTGAATATTAATGTGCTGTTTTACGGGGAATGAATCTGGTGGTTTTGGTGAATGTGCAACCTGTGCAGCTTGTGGGGAATAATCCGACATTCCCTTAACTGGAGCACCACTTACTGTCATTGAATTCACATTAATCGGTTGCTGGAACATGAAAATAATTAATCAAATGGAAATCTAAGTTGGGATTGAAAGTACTTACAGTAAGTCCGGTACAGTCTTCTGCATCCTTTGGTGGCCTCTCAGTAGTTGGGGGCTTGTGTTGAACAATTCTCATTCCACCAGCCTTAACTGAAAAGCAAAAGTTCAGTACATTTTTTTGTTTATACTTTTAGGTGAAACAAAATGACTATATGCGTTGTTGCAGACACCTAACAAAAATAGTAAGTCTTATCTAAATACGATATGGATAATCCGCCATCAAAGCACACTATCGTAGGGCGGCTTATTATTTTGCTTTATTTAAAAATGCGTCTCTTATCAATGCTTCTAGAACAACTGTTGTAGCGGCCATTATTTTGAAGTCAAAATAATTCAAGGTCAACTCTGCGCATACGAAAGCTTTGCCAATGCATTAAGCAAAACTAATAAACAGGCCATCAACAAAATATACGCTTTACAGTATCAATGATTTTTAACGAACATAATAAATTTAACAAGGTCTCACAAACAAACTAAACATTTGTTTGAGTTGAGAAAAAAATACCAGATATTATATTACGATGACAACAGTTCACCTTGCAGAGGCCTGCTTTTCAACATTCTATGTATGCACGTAGGCATGTGTGTATACATTTGTCTGGAGTTACATTCTACGTCGTACGATATGATTTTCTTTGTAAATTCTCAACACTTGCAATGGAAAGTTTCGACAAAAGGCTGGTTCTAATCGATTAAACTGCTTATTATTAAATAATATGAAAAGCTCACCTGCTGGAGGATGACCGGCAACGAGATTTGGTTGTTCGTCTGCCATCTTAGGAATGGTATTTATTTACTTATTTTCGTAATAAATAATCAACAGACAAATTATTAAGATGATTGTTTGCTTGAGAGGTGATTCAATTCTGTGACACGACGACACGATTCAACTTTGATAATTTCTTCGTTCTACCGTTTTACTTTTGTCTTTTCATTCTGTTTGGCTCTGTTTATCGTTGTTGGTTTTTCCAGTTGGACAAAGTAAAAGGGAAAAGAATGAAAACAAATACGGTTTGGAGGGCAGTGGAGCTTTAAAACTGCACCAATTGGAAAGGGAGATGACATATGAGTCTGTCGTTACATCGGATGAATGCAAAAATTGTTAAGTTTGTTTCTTTTTTCCGATTTTCCAAGCTAGTCTTCTGCGAAACAATCAAAATTTGATGTTGATTATTTACAATATTAAAATATAAAACAATCATGTTATAAGACACTGCTTATTCGAAATGCTTCCCTTCTGTGTGCATTCTCGAACACACCCCAAATGTCATTAGCAAACTTCAATAAATTAATTTCAATTAGAATACGAATTTCACCGGAATGACATTCGTTTTCATTCCCTTTCCATTTTAAGTGCATTTTTACATGTTATTTTCTTTCCTTTAAAAAAACTCTTACTTGAATTACATTAATTAAAAATGAAAGACACAAAGGTGAGACGCACAACGAGACCAACCAATTACATCATAATTCTAAATCATGTCTTTGCAGTTGTTTGTTGTACCATGTTTTATCTATTTTTTTCTTCTGTTCCAATTGGCGATTACAGAAGTAATTAGGCAATTTCCTATAGCCTACATATGTTGAATTATGCGATATCTTCTTGTTTCAGAACTTTCCAGACCTGAAAAACGATAATGTCTTGCGGGCAGCTCGTGGCGAAGAAGTTGATCGAGTCCCGGTTTGGGTTATGAGACAAGCTGGACGATATTTACCAGAGTTTCAAGAAGTGCGTAAGAAGCATGATTTTTTTGAAATATGCCGGACACCAGAGCTGGCATGTGAGGTGACCATGCAGCCGCTGAGGCGGTTTGATCTTGATGCATCGATCATTTTCTCTGACATATTAGTTATACCACAAGCATTCGGTATGGTTGTGGAAATGCGTCCTGGGGTAGGACCTTTTTTCCCAGAGCCCCTTGAAACACCAGCTGACCTGAGTAAATTGACTCCGGAAGGAGCAGTGAGCAGACTTACATACGTCGGTGACGCCATCACAATGATGAGGCATAAATTAGAGGGTAAAGTTCCCCTAATTGGATTCACTGGAGCTCCGGTAAGACTAACATAATTTCCGTACTCTGACCCATCGATTGAATTGTTTAATATCCCTTTTAGTGGACATTAATGGGTTACATGATTGAAGGAGGAGGCAGTAAGACCATGTCAAAGGCAAAGGGTTGGCTTGAGAATTATCCAGAGGATTCGAAAAAACTCTTATCCCTGCTTACGAGCGGTATCGTGGATTACCTGGAGATGCAAGTGAAAGCCGGTGCGCAGATGCTACAGGTGTTCGAGTCCAGTGCGGAACATTTGTCGAAGGAAACATTTAACGAAATTGCAGTGCCGTATATTAAGGAAATTCGAGACAATCTTGTGAACAGACTGGACAGCCAAGGAATTCCTCGAGTTCCTATGGTTTGTTGGAATCAATTTCAATTGATGTATTGGGTTTAAGTGGGTTACATTTAGGTTATATACGCAAAAGGAGCTGGACACTCGCTCAAAGAGCAAGCAGCCCTTGGCTATGAAGTGATTGGCATTGACTGGACTGTTGACCCTATTGAAGCCAGGCAAGCTGTTGGACCGAATATCACTTTGCAAGGCAATCTAGCTCCAGAAGATATGTACAGACCACCTGTAAGCATCAAAATGTTCATGAATCACGCAATATCTAAATGGGACACTTTTCAGGATGAAGTTCGTGAAATGACCACAGAGATGGTGAAGAAATTTGGGAAGAGACGGTACATTGCCAATCTAGGACATGGAATCACTCCACAGACACCAATTGTCAGCATGGAGACCCTTGTAGATGCAGTGCATAAGACTTTCTAACGGAAACCGTTGCCTTAAATGTTTATTTGCGCTTTTGTTAAGACATAAAACACGAGAGAATTTTAATCAGAGTTGAAATCCATATCTATTCTTCCATCGGCGTCTTCGCCCAACTTATCGTAGATTATCATTGATGTGCCAATTGAGACGAACATTGTGCCGAGAAGCACATCTAGAAAATTAAAATCTTATCAGAACTAACCAGTGCGAGCAAGAAATCCTTACTCTTCCGTGGAACCTCTTCTCCAACTAAGTTGCCCACAATAGCTGTGAATACGAAGCTTAGCGAATTTGCGATTGGAACTGCTGCAGAGATACTGGAGCTTTGTAGAGTGTATACATACAAAACACTACCAAGCTGATTGAGGAGGAACGGGATCCAGTAGTTTAAGCGAGAGCTAATAAATCGAAGTTCAAGGAGAATGTTCTTAAGCTTGGAGCCAGTTTCGATTTTTTCTATTCCTTGGGATCCAAGACGAATGAATGGATTCGTCGCTCCCCACAGAAAACCTACCGCGATGAGGGAGACTAGATTAAAGAAAATAATTATTAGATCTATAAACAACAATTTTTTTTGAAGATCCTTACGAATAACAGATAACATTTTTATTTATCATTTCTGACAGTTGCCTTGTAAGTGGTTGTCACTATTTTTTCTCGGTGCGTTCAACGATTGATAGAGCATAAAATCGATAATTTAATGTCAGAAGTAATACAAGGACTTGTGAAAACAAGTAAATCAGTCTGATTAGGAATACAAAGCAGTTTTAAAGAGAATAAGCTAAATGTAGTTAGAAAACAAGTAAATTATTGAATATATATGACACCCACTGAAAAATGTTCCCACAATTTTTTTTTTCGAATTTTCAGTGCGCACTGAACTCATTCATTCGCACAGTCCAACTTCGAATAAATTAACTTCGAAAACAATATGATCTGACATGTAGATGGCGCCTATTTTGACGCCTGTCAATTCTTTTACGTCAGGCTTTCGTTTCCGATAGGTTGGTTTTTCTAATTTCTGTGTAAAATAATCTAAAAACATCGAAGAAATTATTGAAATCCATTTCGGAATTATGCGAAATTCTCAATTATATTATTCTGTTTTATCGATTTCCGAAAAAATTTCATAAATTTCCTTCAGTGATGATGTGATAAAATTAACTTGAAAACTCAGATGAAACCTCCACCAACCATCTAATGTATGTGTCTATTTTTTTGTTTCCTTTCAGTACTGTGTAGCTTAACAGCGATAACAATCGTATTAAAATGGCAAAAACAAAAGTTGAAAAACGAAACAAATCGGCTATCAACGAAGTTGTTACCCGTGAATGCACCATTCATCTTTCGAAGCGAGTGCATAATGTTGGTTTCAAGAAACGCGCCCCGCGTGCCATCAAGGAAATTCGTAAATTTGCTGAAAAGGAGATGGGAACCAATGATGTCAGGATTGATACCCGTTTGAATAAGCACATCTGGTCAAAGGGTATCCGGTAAGTTGTTGAAATATCTTTCTGATGGGAGTGTACCGTGACTGATGGATTTGTTTTTATTGATATTTAGGAGCACACCATTCCGTGTCCGTGTCCGACTTGCCCGCCGTCGTAATGACGATGAAGACTCACCCAACAAACTGTTCACTTTGGTCACCTATGTACCAGTGGCGACATTCAAGGGACTACAAACAGAAAATGTCGAATCGAGCGATGATTAGACTTGTTACAGTTCCGGGTGAATAGAGTGAAAGCAGAATTTTTTAAACAATAAATAAGGAAAATCTATTTTACGTAAAGTACATAAGGAGTTTTAACTTTTATTGAGAACCATTTCAATGAATGCGACGTCGTCTTGGGACATCACCGCGAGAAGATGTCGCTTGCTAGCTTTGAGATGGATCACATTGATGGCATTGCCCGGCAGTACTGTTGATGAATCGACGATGGGTTGAAAACCAACGATTCCTTTATATTCGTAAATGGCCAGCGGTTCATCGAAGCTTTCTGTGAGGACGTTTAACAGGATATCTTCTGATTCTGGAAGGACAGCGAATTCAACTTGAAGTGGACCGACTACCTCGATTGTTTGCATGTGTTCAAATTGCGTGTTTCCTTTGGATCTATAAAACCAAGTGCTGGAGTATTCAGTGGTTTCGACTAATTGTTCACTTACCTGTAAATATCTACACAGCCGTGGCTGAATGTTTTCGGGTGCTGCTTGGAGCAAATTGCTATGAATTTCGATGAATCCGGTGCAATAACAGCTGCAATTTGAGACGGGTTGGCAGCTTTGAGTGTTTGCTTGGGCGTATCTGGTTCGTTTAGCTTCCAAATTTCGACGCAATCCGCCAGGAGAAGTCCTATCACATCCTTCTCGAAAGAAACAATCTGCAAACAACGAAATTGTTATTTTCTCCAGCAAGGAGTAACTTCTTAATTTGTACCTGCATCACACCGTGCCTCTCCAGTTCGTTCTTTTGAATAAATTGCAACCCTGTCTCGTGGAATTCCACACAATGTACACTGAGCCTACCATTTTCCTGCTTGTACGCAACGAAACAGTGCTCGCCGTCCAGCTCAAGTGCTTCAATCATTCTCGATGAATTTGCTCTGAAAATTTCCTGAAGACCCTTCGTTTCAGGCGAAACTACGTTCTGATAGAACTTCCCACCCAATGACTTCTCGATGGCAAGGTATTCTGCTTTGCCAAATACCACTCGGAAGATGTCGATAAGCGTTCTCTTCCGCGGGAGCCACGAAAGATCTGAAAGTTGAGACAAAAAGAAGTGAAACTACACGTTTTTTTTTTGGTTAACAATCAATATATTGGATTGTAGCTTTGGTGTCATTGCCGTAGGCTACAGAAAACGGGAATTTGGTGATTCCAGTGCATGCAGCGCCGAATTCTCCTTGACGATTGACAACTATAAGTCCACCCATGAACTTTGGATGGAATTTGATTATCCTCTCCAGAGCGCCCGTTGCCGCAGTTGTGGGATCCTGTCCATTTCGTAGATTTTCCACGGCTACGAATGAGGGTAGGAATCTCATCATGATATCTCCGTCTCCAGTGGCGGCTGCTGCTCCCACTTCGTTATCTGCATATGCCCCGGCGCCAGGGATCGGGGAGTCTCCTACCCGTCCAGGGATTTTATGCGAAGCTCCGTTTGTGGAAGTTCCAGCGAAAATATGCCCATCGGATGAAATTACAATCATTCCGATTGTATCGTGATTCTTCGATCCAAATTCAAACTTTTCCTTTTCATTGTCATGCGCTGCGGCTGAGTTGATGCTGTCTCCAACCTTATACGGACCACAGCTGGTTGTTGGATCTGGCTTCACGTTGACCCAGAAATTCGGTTGACAACCTTCGTCCCACCAATTTCTCCAGATTCGTTTTGATACTTGGGTCGTCAGAGACTCCTTGGGGAAGCCCATCATTTCCGCGAAGTATGTTGCTTGGTCACCAACGAGGAGTGTATGTTGTGTGCGTTCCAAGATATACCTGGCCACCTTAATTGCATCCTTTACTTGACGAAGTGCTCCTACCGCTCCAATATTCATACTAGCTCCATCCATAATCATGGCGTCCAGGGTAGTCTCGCCGCGTTCATCAGGGCTGCCACCGTAACCCACAGTTCCGTCACACTGAAGACGTTCGCATGTTGTGCATCCTTCAACTAAGGCGTCCAAAGCTGATTTACCTGGCTGATGGAGCACTCGCCAGGCTTGATCGGCAGCTTCAATGAAATCCCAGGTATTGATAACCACAGGAAGCATATTACCGATTGTAAGATACGGAAACGCGCACAGAATTAAGGCCACTTGGAATATCGCCATCGCGTCGATCGAGTGTGAATAATGAATAATCTTTTGTTCGTTTAATGCATCCCCGTAGACATAAGTCCATTTTTGTTTATTTTCTATGAAGTAGTTTGTTGATAAGAGATCCAGTTGCTGTCAAATTGTTGCCACCGTGTCGATTGACTTTCAAACTCTTTTCACATAAACACTTTTCGGATCCGGCTAGGAACTATATTGAATTTGAGAAGAATTCAGTGTCTTCTTATCGAAAGAATTGTTGGCAATTTTTTCGTTAACGTCATTCTTGGAAAATGATAAAAAATATGATAGCGTGTGTATTGGCATGAAAATGGCGAAAGACTGAACATCGTGGACTTCGCTGGTGTGACTAAAACTGGTGTATAAGGGCTGATAGCGTGTACAAAAATGCGTGAGAAATTGTAATGATAGTCTGAGCATGGATGGAATTGACATCAGATGACTTTCTAGGCATATCATTAGAGAACTGATGATGTGCAGGCCCCTTAATGTGAAATACTTTTTTTTATTTTAAGTGTTCTTTCAAAACAATACGTTTGAGAAGCTCTGCGCTTGCTCTAACCCATGCAAAACAACTGAACGAAACATCTGACATCTGT
Source organism: Eristalis tenax (assembly GCA_905231855.2). Classification (NCBI taxonomy): domain Eukaryota; kingdom Metazoa; phylum Arthropoda; class Insecta; order Diptera; family Syrphidae; genus Eristalis; species Eristalis tenax. The sequence goes on from HG993125.1 coordinate 3,250,400, forward strand.
TGTCAAGAACCTAGGCCAACCGCCATCTCTACATGCAAGTTTATACCCGTTAGAGAGAGACAACAACCTAGGCCGCTTGTAAGGAAAAACGAGCAAGCAAGTATCGCGAAATGCTACTTTTACTTTAAAGAAATTTCGTTTGTCTATAGTTTCGTCGTTTGGCATTTTTTTCGTTTGCCGCCGTTGAAAGTTGTCTCGTGAGGTCTCAGAAAGTGATTAAATCAAAGTGTACGCGATCATTGTTAATTTGAATAAAAATTACATACAAATGCCCATACAGCTAGATAAAATTTTGGCGGATATTGCCGAGGAGAAGGCCCTACATCCAAATAGTCTGGCATCTAAAGTAAAAAAGGATCACGATGATGCTTGGATTAAAGTGGGAAAGAAAAATAAACTTTCCGGTAACACAAATTAATAGTTTACATTGAGTAGATAAACACATAACAATTTTAATCGATTCCTTGTAGCACATGAAGCGAAATCAATATTTAAAGTACTGCAGAAAAAATTCGAACAGGAGAAGCTGAAATCATCAAGCACTTGGAAGTTATATCAACAAATGGAGGACATCCATCGCAAGGACGAGGCAGTAAAACCCAAATCAGAGTAAGTAATCGAATCAAAGACAGCGATGAAAGGTCCGATGTGTTTTAAGATTCTGTCGTCTGCCTGAGCATGCTCATGTTCTCGGTTCTTGGGAAAATCAAGAGTGCTCAAGGCAAATTACAGAAGCATTCGTCGTGAAAAGAGATCCTTTTTTCCACTCAACAGAGATCACCTTGACACCTTTTGCTTTGTTTAAATTCACAGGCCAGAACCAGCGGATGCGGAAGACGAGTCATTTGTTGAGTTTCTTGAAGTTCGCGAAGAAGACGAGGACGACGATGATGACGACAGCGATACTCAAGATAAATCGATGAAAAGTAGCGAATCGACTGGTTCACCCGAAAAAGAAAAGGAAAACACAAATCACATAGACGCAAAGCCAGAACAAAAGCTACTGAATACGCAGATGATGATGCACCAGACACAGTCACATAACACATCAGCAAGCGCAGTGAGTGCAGCATTTTCAAATGTACTACAGAAGAAGGGCATAAGTATGCGTAAGACTGTTCCAGTCCAGTCAAAACAACAAGCCAGTTCGAGCCCCCCAACAAAAGCTGCAGTGCATCAAAAGCCATCGGTTGCAGAGACAACTCGGACAGTTACACTGCCCACAGAGACCCTCAAACGTAAAGCATCAGCTGTAGGTAAAGCTGAAGAGAGTGCACCGGCGAAAAAGGCCTTCACAACTGTGGCAGCTAATGCAGCAAGGATCACCGCGTCACCCCCAACACCGTCATTTCCACAAGTGCAGCAAATTGAAATTAAGCAAGAGATTGTCGACGACGCTTTGGAGGCACTAGGTACAACGGTAGAACCAATAAATGTCATCACAATTCCATCGAATCCTCCAACAACAGTAACCACTGATCTCCCGAACGGCGTCGCGAACCCCAAAACGAATGGATTTAACACACGGATTGAGGACATAGATTTTCACAAAGACATCATATTCGATAACAATCCACTGAACGCTTCAAAGCCATCCACTGCACCCGGAGAAATAATCAATCTTGGCAATTTCGATAACCAGCTGCCACCGACATTCTTTAAGAATCTGTGCAACTCTCAGAGACACGAAGCACTGGGCCTCTATGTTGCCAACGTCATGAATCGGGTCACCGGCAAGACTGCCGCGAAATTAGAGTTGAGCATTCTAAAGGCAATCATAGAGGCGAAGACGGAAGAACTAGCGAAACTGTAAACAGAGCACAACTTGGGGAAGAGTTGCACATATTCTCTCCACTTTTACCAATATGTTTTCTTATATTATGGTATTGACAAAATAAAAGTATTTAGATGTATTTAAGACTTCACATTGTATAGTTAACTGTTCAATGCAGCAATTATCTCAGTCACTGTGTGTTGTCAAACATTATGACTAGACTTCTTTTTTTAACAGAAATATTGTAACGAGGCGCTCGAACAAATATTTTGTTTTCATATTTTTTTTGTGAAGTAGACATATTGTACATTAACGTAAGGATGCATTAAATAAATTAGTCTAAGCAACGACGATTTACTGAGAACGTGTATCGCCCGTGAATTCGAGAGAAACCGAGACGAACAACAAAGACACACAAATAAACAATATGACGTTTGCAATACTCACGTTTATCCATCACAAACTGTTGCAGGTACAAGTCCCAACGATAGAATAGAACAGTGTCCTCTGGTTCGTTGAGCACGCCGATGACGTCTATGAATTCATCAGCGACTCTAAAGGTGAGACTGATTACCTTCGTGGCTGCGACGTCTATCGTTTGCTTATGCTCAAAGTGACTCAAGTAAAACTTGTTTTCTGTAATCCCGGTGGATATCATTTTATGATCGCTCTTTTAATCGTGTTCACTTACCCGTGTAGCTTTGAGTAAGTCTTTGAACAAATGTGTCCAAGTTGGATAGGGCTTTAAGTGTTTTGTTAGCGATCATGTTCAAACCCAAGGTTTCGCGGTCATTGATGTCAGCTTTGCTCTTCAAGAATTCCGTTTTTACAGGATTCAAAAATTTGACTGTGCCCTGGATGACGGCGTCGGATTTCAACAAACCTTGATGACTGAAGAATTCATCAATATCGATTGAATTAACATGTTTTGTGTTGAGCTCTGCAAAAGTAGCCAGAGGCATTCCTCCCTCAGCATCCAACGTCGTGGTGAGTCTGACATTTCCCGTAAAAACTTGATCTCTGTCTCGCAACAGTAACGTGTTTTCATCGAATGTAAAATTATTCGCAGTCCCAAGCACTTGCATATTATGACGAACACTTAAAGACTCAAGAGTTGTCTGCCCGCTTATGGTGTAGTTGTCGTAAATGAACACTGCACCCCGAACCCAGCTGGATAAGTCAACTCCATTCACCGTCGCCTGTGGGCCACAATGTAGTTGGTCGATACTGGCGGATTGAAAGTACTTTTGAGCTGTAATCTTGTTATGTGGAACATCCAATCGTATCACGTCATCAGCGAGGTTAAGTCCATTTATTTGAACTTTATCAAGATCACCTGAGAGTTTATGAATAATTGCATGAATATGTAATTCAAAGAGAGTACGCAACTTTTACACACATACCAGCTACTAATCCTTCGTAGATCTTCCATTGCCCAGAGATTTCCTGTTCGCCCTTTTTCAAAAGGGCGTTCTGAGCGAAATCGTTGAAATTAAATTCAGCGTCACTAGAAAAGAAGAAATTCAAAAATTTCGTTTAAAATTGATTTCAGCGACATCTATTGGGGAATGGCTACGTAGCTCATCTGTTGAACAGGTGAACCGCCATTGTCAGCTGTTGACAGCTGTTTAACAAATGTCACTTCATTCTGTTGTCATGCTCGGACAGGAGCTAAATATCGGTTGTCGGTTGAGCTTTATTTTGTTTTAAATGCAAAGTCTTTTAAAATAAATTGGAAAATACTACAAAAACAAACGGTAACTATTGCAGAATATTATAATTGCAAACTGGGATTCGAATTTATATGAATTTAGCTTTTTATCAGACTTTTAAATTGGTAAGATCGAATTGTGTATTTTTCATCGAAGCCTTTCTTTCTGAGTGTGCGCTTAAAGCGATAAATGTTTTTTTTTGAAACTTATTACCTGTTTGTTTCAACAATTGGCCCGTATAAGTGTAAGTTTTCCCCATTGATATCGCTCTCGAAAGTGACTTCTTTTGAGAATATTATTTCTGCAGACACTTGTTGAGGTTTTGTCAAACTGAAGTAGTTGTTCTTGAGATATTTCATGTTTACTCCATTGATTGGTCCCTGTAATAAGAATCCTCGTTTTTGCTCTACTTATACGTATTTTGATATCATATATGTACCTCGAACTCAAGTGGACCTTCAAAGTATGCATCGGCGATTTCAACGTGATGCTGCAAATCAACGTCCGCATTGGCCAACCATACACCGTCTATGGTTTCCTTTAGATTGTGTGCATTTAGTGTTCCGAACTGTGGAGCAGTTTCAAAACTTGCATTGTCCACAGCTATAGTGCTCAGATTGCCGTTCAAATATTCGCTGAGAAGGGCCAAATTCACACCGTTTACTGAGTTCAGATTACGTATTGCTCCCTTCACAAGCACTTCTCCATCACAAATTATTTCATGGTTGAGAATTTGTGGTTCTGGAGAATCTCGAAGTAAGATGTCTTCCGGTATACGCAGCCCATTGACGGTGGACGCTTTAAATCCTGCGTCAACCTGTACCGAGTTGTCTGTTTGCGTTTGAAATGGATAAATGAATACAAAATTCTCACGAGGTTTCATTTGTAATCATACCAAAGACAGCATTCGGAATGTACTCATCCCGATTGATCCAGTAAGCACCTGAATCCAAATCGTGCAGCGCGTGGTCATTGATTTTTCCCCTTAGCATTAGCCCATTGGCCTTGACACACGTAAGTGTTTGTGGAGCGGTGAAAACTTGTTCTTGGTTCTGTTGTAGCCAGCACTTGCCGAATTCCTCAGCGGGTATCCCATTAAAATTCCCAGAGAATGTTAGGTTTGAAATTGTCCAATCAGTGTGAAAATTCATGTTTCCCACGAACTTGATGTTGCCATTCAGTTGCGTGAGCCACCTCTCAATGTCTTCAATTGAATTTTGGTTGATGAATCCTTCGATCTTAAGGTTTTCCACGTGAATTGTGCCTTCGTAGTTTTTCATCATTTCTGGATTCGGTATTTTCGAATACTCTTGTATAGGGCGATCCTTTGACGAGTATTGGTGCCGAAAAACTTTGTGTTGCGTCTGGAGATTTCCGACTGATACGTTCTGAGCTTTGAATTTGCCAACCTTCAATGAACCACTTATGGTTTGATCCCCCGTCTTTGTGAGGTAATTGGAGAGTGTTTTCTCTTGCAATTGGATTGATGGCGATGTCAGTCTGAAAGAAAAGTGTTACAAAAAGGGAAATAATGGGTATACTATGCTAACATTTCCATGTTCACTTTTCTAAATTTAATGTCGCCGGTTAAGTTTTGTGCTCCAGTCTTGCTCAGAATTTTGTTTTCCAACTCGTCGACATTTATGCCATTCAAAACCTTTGCCTCTGCAAAGCCATGTGATACGTGCAAATCCCCAGTAAACGATTTGTGCCCCGAAATGATTTGCACTTCGTCTGAATTAATTTTGACCAGTTCCTGAGGATCCAGACCATTCACAGATGTCAGGTTGACTTGTGTTGCTTCAATCGGCTGTTCAAACTGAATGTTAAGTCCATCAAAAGGCCCCGCTAAAGGAAGGCCGTTGTCTAGAACTCTTTGAATATTCAGAGATTCCGTCGATCCAAACACATTTGAGGCAGACAAGAGTTGTTTAACATTCACATCACCAGTTATCGTATAGTGACCTGACAGATTTATTGACTTGTGAATGGGCTTGAAGGGAGACATAGCATCAAGGTCGCCAAAAATCTTTCCCTGCAAAGTAGGAACGTACAAATAAAACAAGATAATGGGCACCGCTCCATATTCCTCACCGACACCGTCACTGGTTCCAGAAGTTTTATGTTCTCAAAGACTTTCTTTCCCTTCATGTGCTGGACTTCGTCCGACTTAACCAAGAGGGCATCCAATTTATTTTGGAAAACATGAATATGATTCAATCTTTCAAGGATCGTTAGATTGTTGATATGAATGGGTCTTGAGAACTGAACATCCTGATTAATCACGTAGCTCCCTCCATCGATTGGGACCATTTTTGAAAGGTTCTGGCCATTCAGAACGTTCGAAGAAGATACAAATTTATCGGTTTTCAGGTTTGAAATTTTCACCGGCGCCTTAAGGAACTGCTGACCAGACTTCTTAAGAGTGTTCTTCTCAAGGTCTTCCCAACTCATGCCATTCAGTTTTCCTGCGATTTTTAAGTTATCAGCATCGATGATGTCCAGAAATTCGGGTTCGATATCACTTCTGGGTTCAGGGGGTCTCCTGAAATCGCCATTGACAATAATCTTTGGGGCGGATATAGTCTTTAACTTTATGTCCAACGGATTCACTCCATTTATGGTCTTAGCTTTGAGTTCGTTTCGGACAACCAGTGTTCCAACGTTTAGTGTTTCTTGAACGTACTCCGAGTTGACATCACCGGGAGCCTGACGTCTTTTTGTAATTTTTTTTGCCACACGCTCTTCCAAGGCTTCTATCGCTTGGTAGGCATATGAGAGTGCTTGCCAATAACTCGAAGTCATATTTCGTTGTGGATTTACAAGCTGGAAATACAGGGAGTTTACCCATTCGTTATAAGAGTCAATAAAGAGCTGAAACTTACCGATCGTGTGTAGGCAATTTCAACCAGGGCTGATGGAAGCTCATGCGTTGCCATGGGAGCTTGATCTTTTATCTTTGCTGTAGCTGCTGCAATGTTGACCTTCACCTGCTCTATATCGATTTTGCTCAATCGATCAACTGTGGTTGAAGCCCAGTCAATTATCTCCTCCCTTAGAGTGTTGGCATGCTCCTCCTGTGTGAAAATGGGCCGAAATATGTTGGTCTCGTTTACCGCCATGCGTTCGTTGGCTATCACTAGGGCAGAGTGATTTTTACAAGCCGCAACAATGTAAATTTGCTAAGTCATATATACCTAAATAGCTCTGATCGTCATCTTCGAGTATTCGCATGTTTGATACGCCTTTCCCGAGTGCGCCTTCGGTGAACTGGGCGTTTGATTCCTCAAACTTCCAATCGTTCAAATTGTAGATTTTGATATCTTGATTGGTGCATGCAATCAATAGAATGAACTTTTCCAAATCGCGGTTCTAAGGGTGATCGCTTTTGATTCGAGCTCATTCAAATTACTGGCTGCGACTTACCTCCACTGGGAGAAATTTCTCCACCGCATACAATGGCAACATCTGATAGGGGACGAAGTTGCCCTTCTCAAAAATGTATATCACCGAATCAGCTTGCATCTTGTCGATTGAAGCGGGGTTTATCGCAGCGGAATTTCCGAAGATTAGGAAATGCTTCTTTTTGATTTCTTCGTAGGGAACACTGAAGTACTTGACGTCGACAGCAGCATTTGTCTTGATTTTTTGGAAAGAAACGAGTTTCTTCTTCTCCCGATCGTACTTGTAGATCTCGGAGTTTGTTTTTGTGCGTCCATACTTGTCTGCGTAGTTGGCAATGGCGATATAGGTTTCGGCATCCATAGTAAATGGCTCTAAGCATCGTGCATTGCTACATGGTATCTTCCCAAGTTTGCCGAAACCGTATCCGGACCATTTGAAAAATGGACAAACGTGATTTTTCTTTGACGTATTGTGGGTGTTGTCAAAGCTTTGAAGGAGAAAGAGATCGTTGGCTGTTGTCCGTAGGTAGACTGTTCTCAAGTGAAGAGAACCGAAGTACTGCACTGTTTGAATTCGTTCAGAATCGATTTGGAAAATCGGCGAGCCTTTGTCAGCTCGCTCTACCGGTGTTGTTAGGTTGAAGGCCAGAGCTATAAATCCCTTATCACCGAATGTCATGCAGTCCATTCCGACTGCTAATGGGGTTTCTAGTCGAAGAAGTTCCTCGTAACTCGTGTCCTAAACAAAGATAACTATCTCACAACAGAACCCTGAATAGTGGTAGAAAACATACCCCGGCACGAAGGATGACAAAGTTCTTGACGCCTTGCTTGCTGATATGCAGACATGCTGCATGTTTGACCTCTTTGACCTTAAAAATGCAAATGTCCAACGGAAATATGATTGGCACTGATTCAACCTTCTCCAGACCATTGAAAGAATACGATGCTAAATGAAATAAATACAAATCGAAGGTAATGTACACGTTCAACATATCTGCTTCTTGTTCTCTTTAAAGATCTCCTCGTCATGGACTTATCAAGAGCTGATGAAGCTCAGTGTTCACTTTACAAGGAGTGTATCAGTAAGCAGCTGGAAGAACTGGGCATGCTGTCATCCATTTACTGCAATCCGGGTGAAATGCATGTGTACGATCCAGGTGTCATTAGTGATTTCAATGAGATGCTGGGAGGAAAGACCACGATTCTCCGTGCTCACTTAGATTTCGCGATCACAATCGCCACAAACACTGGTCGCAAAATAGAGATCCGCGTAGAGCTACCGCATTTGTATCCGTCGATCGAGAATGCAAATGTGACAATTCATAGTGCTCTTCTGTCCAAACTGCAGCATACCCAGTTCAAGGCAGAGATTGAAAACTACATTGGAACAATGGACAAAACCGACATTTATATCTTCCAGGTAATCTCATGGATTCAAGAAGAGATCGATACGTTCCTTACCAAAAAGACTGGGGAACTGGATCCGAAAGAAGGCAGTTCAGTGGCCATAGTTGAATTTGAACGATTGTGGATTTACTCGCATCACTTAAAAAGTCGCGAAAAACGCCATGAGATCGTCAGACTCAGTCGCGAACTAAATCTTTCGGGATTTAGTCGTCCAGGAAAACCAGGGATTATATGTGTAGAAGGATTGAGAATGAATACGACTGAATTTTGGAAGAAAATCAAATCCATGCAATGGCAAAAAATCACTATTAGAAAGAGTGAAGTCAAAGAGACCCCTCAAAACAAGCTCGACACGCGCAGACGTTTCGACGGATTCCGCGAGGAAATACTCTCCGAGTCGGGAGATGAAGAGTGGGCCAAAATTTGCATGAAAGACTTCATTGCATACTTGGAGAAACACAAGTCGGGCTACATCAAAAAGGATTTGTTCGGATTTGAATAGAAAGGATCTGAAGCAACTGCCACATAGTTTATTTGTAATTTCCTGTATATATGTATGTAATTTAATAAAATCTAAGTGTAAATGTGCTGATGTGTAATTTTAGTTCACCGTTAATTAATGTACACGAGTTAATTTACCTCTATCGAAGAATTGCGTTATATCACGTTTGTTTATGCGTGTCTTGAACGGTTGCACTACAATGTTGTGATTCTCTCTAATGTTCACTTTCAAACATGAATAGCCATTGAAACAATTAAATATCACAAAGAATGTTAACAAACGAATGTCGCAAAACATTATGAAGCAATCATTAGTTCCACTTAAGCGGACAACTAACAACTGAAGCAGTACCCTGATACGTTTCGATTGCTTTACAATGAGAGAGAAAGTAAGAGCAATGAGGGCTTGGAAAAAAAAAATGTCCCTAACGGACTGCAGTCTGCAATCGGTGGGCGGAGAATGTACATATGATGGTTTTGCTTGAGAGCTCATCCATTACATTGCTTGATTGTCGTATTTTATATTCACGTTGTCCAACCACTTTTGCCTTCAAACGCATGTAAAATATTTTTATTTATGCGAACAATATGTCAACAAATTTATTAGCAGGTGATACATGTTCATTGCGTTTGCAAGTGGTTAACCACACAGTCAATTAAGATAGTGCCGCACTTGTCAATGAGCATTTAGTTGAGTACGCACGCAGTAGGGTGGTTTGAATGATCACATTTTAACGTGTTGTTAAATTTCCTAACTACTCATCGCTTTTATTTTTGAATGTGATCTGCACACACATTCGATTTGTTCTGTCTCTATTTGCAACCTTGGTTGTACAGTTTCACTGCACACCGCACCGTCTTGACCTGTCCTTACGTCTTAACAGCAGCTCCGTGCTGTGGGTCTATATTCTGACATTCTGCTCAAGAACTGTTGAACTCCCATTGAATGAATTTCACACTTCACCTTCGTGCACTTTAAACAATGAGCGCAAACAAAAAAATTGTGTACAATATACTAAACCTCCAACCCCTTTAACGTGTCAGGCGATTTACTTCCCATATCATCACGAAGCTTTTATCCACTTACTGTAGGTTAAACCTATTCGGACTTATCAGCAGTTGCAGATAAAAGGCAGAACAAGTGTGCGAATCCTTTGAAATATCCAATGCCGTCAGTTAACAGTCGTCAGTTGTACAGAATGTTGCTTTTCCGCAAATCAAGTTGTGTATAGAATCATGTCTGCCGACGATCTGGTAAGTGAATTGCGTCACATAAAACTGCCCATCACAGGTGTTTTGTTTTTTAGCTGGATTACAGCACCATCAATTTTCCTGAAGATCGAATTTGGTACCGCATACCCGAATGGGAGGTCATCGTCAAAGTGACCACTTTCGTCCCGGTGATTTTATTCGGAATCGCTGCAAATCTCATCATCATCTATTTGATTTTTCAAAATCGTCCGCTACGAACGCCCACGAATTTGCTGATAGCGAATATGGCAGTTGCAGACACAGCAACCCTGTTGGTATGTCCAATCATGTTCATGTATCATGATTTCTATCAGAACTACATGCTCGGTGCCGCAGGCTGCAAGATAGAGGGTTTTCTCGAGGCTTCACTGCTGATAACAGCGGTTTTGAACCTGTCCGCAGTGAGCTATGACAGACTGACGGCCATAGTTCTACCAACGGAGGCACGCTTGACAATGAAAGGCGCTAAAGTGGTGATGGCGTTGACTTGGTTAGCTGGATTCGCCATTGCAACACCACTTGCCATTTATAGATCGTACAGAGTTAGTAGATGCTGTGCAGTGTGATTGATTTATTTGTAATTTTCTGTCGGTCTTAGGTGCGCGTATGGAAGAACTTTAGGGAAATGTATTGCAAAGAAAATCCGAACGTCTTGCCAAAGTACTGGTATGTTCTCATATCGGCTTTGGTTTGGTTTCCCTTGGGTGTTATGTTGATTTCGTACACGGCAATATTTATCAAGGTAACTCTCAGGGACATCCTCAAACACACATAATCACTTGTATCCCTTTGAAGCTTGACCTGTATGAGAAAAAAGTTCTCAATCGCGATAATCCCTTGATGGTTTCATACAAGAAGACAGTTGCCAAGACTTTATTCATTGTTGTACTGGTTTTCATTGCACTTCGTGTCCCGTTTACTGTTCTGGTGTTCATAAGGGCAGATCTCTTGGGAACCTATACGGGTGGAGTGAATAATAGTTACAGCATTCTCTGGTACACCGCTCATTATCTGATGTTCCTTAATTCGGCCATCAATCCGATGATTTATGGATTTAATAATGACAATTTTCGAAGGGCATACGATCAGACACCGTTGTGCAAGTGCAGATGTCGGTCAAAGATCTCGGACAGCAAGGTGAGAAAGGTACGTGACTGTTTGTAGCTCAAGTGTTTGTGTCTTATTTATTTTTTTTTCAGAGGATTGCCGAACGTTCTGCGTGCTGTGGAAATGTGTGCCTTTGGGGTAAGAATGTGGAAATAAATGGCAAGTCGACGAGGGTTATCAAGAGCGGTAAGAGTCCAGTGGTCATCAGAGCGATTACGAATGAAACGATACTGGAATCGAAGCAGACAATAAACCGTGCCAAGGATGGTGAGGATGGAACTGCTCGGAGCCTTGACGGTGGATTTATTTAAGTGTGTAGCTAATCGAAGAGAGTTCAAATAAATACGTATGCTTATTCATTCTGATTGTTGTTAGGTTAAATTGCCTTTAGCATTAACTGAGCATTAACTGGATCCTGATTTTCTGTAGACACAAGTTACTGCGCCAATCTACCTCTTGAACTCCAATAGGCTGCTGATAAAACAAAAGTTGACCAAACGAGTTCTGTGCCTCTGTGGTTCATTGTTGCGCCGCATTTTGTCTTCTCCGTGCATGTGACATGCAGATATAGTATCCATCAACCAAGCAAGTACACAACAAAGACATCAACTCGAAATATAACACAATCTTTATAACCCATCAAATATTTCAAATAACATACAATGCATCTTCTTTCGTCTCAATCAACTGCTAACTGCCTGAAACTACCTTCGGTTCCAAATAGGGAATCCTCTGTAACTGCCTTGCCATCACGCAACTTTTCGTCGCAGCCAAACGCCTCTTCTTCAATGAAAAACTGCTTGTTTTTCTTAATCTTCCGCTCCCAGACGTCTATGATATCCTGAACTGTTTCAGACTTCCCACCGTACTCCGCCGGAAGGCAGCGCTTGGGTACGTGTTTGTATAGGCTTTCCAAGTCATTCCCATGGAAGTGGAACTAGGAAATATGAGATTAACATACATGAATTTGCTTTAAATCGTATTCAACATACTCTATTCCGCAGCTTTTCGTTGACAGCGCCTTTAACCATATTGAAGCACTTCTCATACGCCGGCAGCATGTTTATGAAGTGAAAGCCCTTCAATCTCGACGGCGAGGCCTTGTTCATACCGACTGTTAACTTCTTCACAAACATCGGATCGAAATGAAACAAATGAAATGGTGTCACATTAGCCACGTCCATGATCAGAATGTACCCAGCCACGAGGGCGTGGCTATCCTCGTAGAGGCACAAATCCGCCATCATCGTACCGACTTTAAAGACATCTATGCAAGTGTACTTATGGAAGTCAATGAATCCTGGTCGGAGCATCGTGACTCTTGGGCCGTCATCTGCTACTGGTTTCGGAAGATGTAGCATTGCCCTGAAAAACTAAATTCGACAAACTTTGCTCAATGCATTTAGCCCCCAAGGATATTCACCCCAATCTCAATATTTTATACACTTCCGGATCACTTGCATTGCGGTTTCTAAACAATTCGGGCAGCATCCCACGGCATGTATAAAAGCTGTCGATCTTCTGTTTGCACTTCTCCAAGCTAAACTTGCTGCCGCGCAGAAATGCGATAAGAAATTGGTCTTGAGTGCGAGATCTTAGATGTGGTTGTGTCATCAGCCACTTCTTTAGCGTGTCCAAGTAGTACGGGACATCATTTGGACGTTCGTTCAATTCCACCGCTGCCTTCTTCGCCAATGCCTCCGGCAGTGGATGAAGTTCTTTTCGCATAGCTGCGAGGAGAGAGAAAACAAGAAATAAAAATAATATCGATTACATCAAGGCCGGTTGGCTTCATCAAAGTCATTGCATTTCAAAAGGCTCCGTGGCCGTTTGTTCATCATGGCTAGCCTTGTAGTTTTCTGGTTTTTTCTAATTGATTCGTTACACGGTCGTGTGTGCAATCGCAGATATGATGGATCGGGTTTTGTGGCCAGATAACCGGCTCGGAGGTTAAGAGTTGCACAAAATTATTCAGGATTTACGTACGGTCACGGTATCTATGGGGCAACATAGAAATAAATCAGATCTTTGCTGAGTTTTTTTTTATGGGGATGTGAATAGAGCGATAAATCAAGACTAGTCAAGGGAAGTAGCAATGAAGTGGGATATGTAGTTCAGAATGGTGGACATGGCCCTGATTTTATTCCAATATTGACTGTGTACTCGCCGACTCCTAGAACCAGTTGGAGCTTCAGCTGCCTTAGGCGAATTTCCCCTAAAAGGTTTAATATTTACCCTCCTCAGCGTGTGTTCCTGTGGGTAGCGAGGATACAGCACAAGCAGAAGAGGCGATGTGAAGTCTTCTCGATCTCTCCATCCATGCAGATTGGTTATAATGCAGGAGAGTGTCCTCAAGGCTGACCTACTTATTCTGAGCAGACAAAGTGAACGTTTGATCGTAAATACAGTACACAGCTGCATGAGAATCCTTTTCTGTTTCTAGAATAGACGCCATTTACTGTAATGCACTGCAATTTAATGTAGACACCCGGAGTTAAGTAGAGTGGCATTTTTAACTTTCGTTTTCTCTACCAATTACCACATCATCATTCAGTAATGTATGTCTCAGTTAATTGTTGATCTTTGCTACCCATCTTGCGCCCTGTCGCTAGCTAAATGGTCGTGTAGTTTAATTTTTAGCAGCTCTATATAATCAACAACATTTTTGTCTTTCCCATTTCAGGAAGCGGCACTTGCTTTTGTCAGTTCTTTCAAGAATGGATTTCAAAGCGATTACATGCGAATCATGCAAAACTTGGAACTCTTACTTTTACCTTCACTTTGTGAAATCTTGGAATCGCTCGCCTTCGACAGAAGTTGTGGTGTGCAACCCTCGTCGGATTTCGTTGATGGTTGCAAATGAGAGATGCGCGTAAGAGGGCTCATTTCTCTTTAAGGATGGCAGTCAGATGACTATACGCTGACGGGAAATTATTCATTCAACTAGTTGTGAAAAACAGAAGGAAACTAGGGCACGACCGTTGAAGAAAAACGAGGTATTTAAGGTTTGTCAAGCAACACAAGTTCGAAATGATAGTAAACCACGTTTGTTTTTTAAGAGCGAAGGAGAAAAAGACATTTCAAGTGCCCTAGAGAGGCGGAAAAGAAGGAAAAATGCGTCAAGACAGGAAAAACAAAAAAGTTTGAGTTAGACTCCTTCCTAACCACATTCGCCAAACCCCTTTGCAAAGAGAATGTTTGCAATTCATTATAAGACTTGTTTACAGACGAGAAGAAAAATACTTCGTGGGGGTATTATAATTGCTACTGAGTGTGGAGTAGTTCTTTTGACTCGGTGAGCGCATGCAAATGCGACAAAGCAAATAACAAATAGACGACCCACCAGTAATGCAGCACCATAATTTCCGGAGAACTTGCAATTCGTACATGAGCTGTTGATCAGCGGTCTCTGGTTGTATCTTACTTTAAACGCAGAAATCAAGGCTCTTTTAGCTGAGCAAATATTGATAGCATAAGTTGATTTATTAATTTTGCAATAACATTAGCATATATCAATAGTAGCAATGCACAGTCAACGTCGACAAGGTGTACAGTGAGTGTCAAGAGACAATCGGATGATGTGTCTTTGACGCGTGTTAAAGTGTAACTTTTATCAAACGGAATAGGGAAACACTATGCAAAAACAACCACTTTATTCATCAAAGGACAACTCTTTATTTCACATTTATTCCGAACAAAAACAATCGCTGTCCTTCATCCTTCCTCTAAAAAAAAAAGATGAGCTTGGTAGCTTCATTTTAAGAGTAATTTGGTCTGATTTATTTTGTTGTAGAAACTAGGCCTCTACAGACCGTAGAGGCCTAGTTTCTGCTTAGTTTCTGTTCAGCGTTATAGACCGTAACGCTGAACATGTGATTATTATAATATTAACTGGTCTGGTACGACTATGCGCGACTTCCTACATTTCCTGAAGTGGGTGGAACCGGAGGTTTGTCTTGCAATGGAAGCTTCGCTTGGACTTCAGTGAAACAGTTAATCCAGCACTATTTTACAAACCACTTCTCTTAAATCATTTATACCTTTAAAAATTGATTTCGACTGAAATCGTATTCACACGGAGTAAAATTCCAAATTCCTCGCGAAAGCCGTTTATAAATATTGTATGTACTCTTTTTTAAGTTTCGATTCTATAAATTCAACCGATCCGGATGGTAGCACAACGAAGACTGTACGCACAGCTTCGCATCTCAGGTAAACTTCACCTTTGGTTGTGTTTCAACTGCGACTGCATTTGAATCAGTTGGGTGCTTATGCGCCTGTAACACAGACGGGTGGGGCGCGTTTTTGCGGATATGGTGAAAAAGATTAGCAAATTCTGCAGCCATTGACGAGCGATGACACCCTGCCCGCATGCATGTGGTCAGTCACAGGAATACATCAGCGGGTAGGAACAGATTTGCACTGGTAATCACAGATTGCTATGACAGGTGATTCACATTTAAGAACAAAGTGAACACAAGATCAGTTGCGAAATATGCGTACCGCACAAGAGATAAATGTGGAACATTTGTTCCGCCACTAAGCGAGTTTTCCGTGATGTCTTCAATTTTTCCCAAGTCTGTTGTGTCCACCTGCACCTGTGGTGCAGATGTGGGTCGGTGAATAGATGTGCCTGGATGAGGAAAACTGGTCGAAGTTGCATAACATGTGTATGAACGGCTGCGTGCAATCGACTTCCTAGAAAAATGGAAAACAAAACTGTGCCAGCGAAGGACATGTGGGGTACGTGTTAATTGAGGAAGTTGCAAGATAAGGAGGAAAAGCTGTGCAAAAGATAAACTCCGAGCCCTCCATTGATGTCATCGTGATGTCAGCAGGTGAGTGTGTAAATTCTTTTATTTATTCTCTGTGGCTACGCTGAACTCAGCTGGGAGTCCATAGATAAAAATCAACATCAACAAGTCGTATATACATAAATTTGATCTTCGTCTCCAGTTCATAGTGCCTGCTCCTCATCCTCATGGCCTGTTCCAAATTGCAAATCATGGTCAAAGTACTCTTGATACTTTTCCATCTTCTTTTCCCAAACTTTGATTATGTCTTCCGTAGTCTCGTTCTCTCCGCCATATTCTGCTGGCAAAAGTCTCTGATTAACATGTGCATACAGGTCCTCAAGCCTTCTGTGAATGAAAAACTGAGGGAAGCAATTTGTAATAGCAGTGCAACAGTTAGGACAAATGCAAGACCTACGCGACTCTTTATTTTCGCTGGCATCAAATTCCGACAAATGCTAAGCAATCCGATGGTAAACCATGGCGCGTTGATTATATGAATACCCTTCATTCGATGTGGCAGACCGCACTTTGTAAAGTCCAGTATTCGCTTCACCACCATGAGATTCATCGAGATCATATGGCCGAATGTCACGCCGGAAAAGTCTTCGATGGTGGTGCAACCAGCAACTGAGGTGTGATCATCTTCCAGGAGATTTATCTCTAACATCATGTAGTTAATTTTTAGAGCCTGGTAAATGCAGTAGTTTTTCATGTCCAACTTGCCGTACTGTGAGATGTGAATGCGAGAGAGATCTGTTTCCATTGGAGCGGGCAGAGAGAGGTGTATCCTGAAATGGGAACAATCAGATAAGATTGTGATGACAGTGGTTGGGAATGTTTGCTTACCCCGCTCGAATGAGATCCATCATGTCATCAGTGATTTTTCTGTTGGCAAAAATCTCCGGGCACACCAGTCGCATGGTTAGATATTTGGGAAGCTTCTGATGAACTGTTTCGTGGTTGTATTTGCAGGATCTGAGAAAACTCAGAATGAATTGATCGGAAAGTTGGTACTTGCCCAGTTCGGGCTGTTCTTTGGTCCATTGGCGAACGGTTTCTATTTGTTGCGGGATGTCAGTTGGATCTTCGTGCAGCTCTTCGATGGCCATTCTTTGAAGGGCGGGACTGAGTTGTCGTATTTGTGGCATCTTTGGAATCTGTGTGGGGAGGAAGTGTGTGATGAATCTGTTCCAATGGGAATCTACGATCAAAATGAATATGAGGTGAACCTTGAAGTGTATTGTTGGTAAATAGCAGTCACTGTAGGAGTTGCTCAGTCGTGGGAGTGTATAGCTTTTGTTTGTTTGCTCAGTAAATGTACACGAAAAGGCATTCGAGATGCATTCATTAGGATGGCCGTCCAGAAGATTACCCAGCGCGGAAACTCTTTTAAGACAAACGTGAAGATTTATAGTTCAAAGCATCGGAGCGAGAGACAATATTCCGCAAAAACACACTTTCCGGTGATAACTTGGTTTGAATAAGTTCGAAACGCTCCCCACCTCACCTCTTTGCGTAACAATATCTATTTGATTGAAAGGGCAAATAAACCATCCACTTAATCCAAAAGAACTCAATCTCGTTTAACTACAGCAAGCAGTTTGTGACTTATTTCCCGATAAAACCACCACGCTATTGGTGTGTTCGCTTCACTATCAGTTTCATAATCATTTCATTCAACTAATCAGCAGAAACTCCCTTGAAACAGAGTCAACACAAGAACAACTTAAACACACAAAGTCACATGTATATTCCCATTTAAACACTTCACATTTTTGGTCACGAATAAAGTCACCAGCTGAGGGCAATAGAAGATTAAAACTAATTAATTTTTTTGTCAAACTGGAATGCAGAGAGACAATTAATGAATCAGAATGGATGATCAAAACAAAACAAAAGATCGAGCAGCAAACTAAAGGTTTACCTTGTGCACGCGCTGCTACAGGCAATCAAACGAATTGATGAAGTACGAAGCGAATACCTCTCTCCGGGAGGGTTTCTCTCAAATATTTAAAGTTCGGCAGTTTATCTAGAGAGTTAAAAATAAACAAGAAATAGCAAAAAACAAGTTTAACAGAGCGGTGGGCTTTAAGCGCTCGACGAGAATGTTGATCAGCTGTTCGTAATGTGCGAGTGGGGTCTGGTGGGGGGAAGGAGATGGGTGTGTGGGAGTGTGTTCTGGCATGAAACTGGTTTGTTCTTTGCGATGGCAGAGCTTTTTTTTTGGAGAGAGAGAGAGAGAGAGGCTGCAGTGATCGCAAGTTCGGTTATAGTTTGTGGCAGTTGACAAACCTGTGTTGCGTATACTCTTAGGCTGGAGCTACTCGATGGCCGATTTGATGTGGAGGATGGTTGCTATTTGAAGCTAGGGTCAGATTCAACGAGTGTCCCGATATCCTGATTCCACAAACATTTGATGAAATCGTTTCACCCTGCTGTCGGTGGTGGGAAGATCGATATTTTCCCGATGAAGGACTGTCGGTCTGAAATTCTAGAATTCTATGAATGTTCGGTTAGATGATGAATTCATATGTGTGGAGATGGTGGTGCTGTTTGGTCTCACAACCATTCAACTTCATTTGTAGCCTCGAGCTTTGCAAGGACTGCTTTCTACATAAAGACGAGTTAATACGAAACACAGAACAGGAGGAAAGCCAATTCCCAGTATTGATCGTATCTGGTACGGTGCACATTTCACTCCATCAGGTGCCAACTAGAGCGTAACCGGCACGAGGGCTACGAAGGCCACTTGCAGACAAATCAGACGTTACTAACTTAAAACGCAACTGTTATCATGACAAAGGGGGCGACCCTGTCGAGGATAAAGCTGGCTTTTTTAATCCAGAATGAAATTTTGCAGAATTGAGGCGTGTATTCAAATAAAAATCGAGATGAAAAGTCGAATGGAATGTCATTCAATCCATATTTGAGTTCAGGATTAGGAGTATTCATCCCCGCAGGACTCCGTCCAGTTTTTCTAAGGCCAATCAGTTTTGTGAACCAATGATTTGTCCACTGACCTCTGGATAAATAACATATTTTCCCGTGTGTATTGAAAATGAAACGAACCAGTTCCATTTAGAGACTTTTTCAGATCGGTCATATTCAAATCTTTTTCAGCTAATTCGGCACTCCAAGCATTTGCAATGCAAGTGCCGTGTACGGACTAAGGACTCCACCATCATACGTGTGCCCTTGCAGCTAACATTGACCATACTGAGCCGATGAACTCGCTAAATGTGGTACAACCTCTTCTCTAACATTGGGAGTAGTTCCACCTTCCATGCGAACTATAAAGGCAACCATGTCCTCAACCCTTTGTTGCCCAAATTACATTTATTTTTTATTTTTAAAAAGGTCTAAGAATTGCTTTTTTCCATTCAAATTGGAATTGTTATATGCTGAAACCACTGGGCAACAAAGAGTTAAGATACACTTGCTTCTAAACAAAGGAAATGTGGCCATCCCATGGCCATAACTGGCCAGAGATCAATTGGCATTCATGCCCGTAGGATGGGTGTGCCATGAAATTACTTCCGCAGAAGCTCCATTAATGAAGAGGTGGAGGAAACCACAAAGGCTCTTTTAGCGGTCTGGCAAGTCGAAGGTACTTACACCTAGGGGTCTACTTATTCAATAATCTCAACGAGCCAAATAGCTGCAGCATTAGCCAGATAAACCGCTTCGTCATAAGGACCAATTGGTTCCAATGTTCCCTCAGACTTCTCTTCCCCAAGTTTTGGCTGGCACTTCTCAACAACTACAGCATCTTTAACGACACCATCCTTGATGATGCCAGCCTTCTGCAGAAAGCAGTTGGCGAAGCACTTGATCTCCTCTGCGGCTCACTGGATCTGCTCATCTGAAATTGGAAAGTAATTTCTGCACTCTGCGATCAATTCCTTGGCCTTGGCCTTCTGCTAGTCTATCAAAGGAGAAGTCAATCCGCACGGTATCACAATGGACCTACCTTGTGTGAGAGCCTTCTGCATCCACCACAACCTAACCTAGCATACCTGAGACTAAACATTGATCTTCTTGCTCAGCGCTGGTCGTAGAGTTTCAGCCCTTGGTACGATCGTTGGCGCTATAGTCCGAGGCGGATATGGACTGCACCAATCGTGTTGTGCGTGCATTTTATCATTGTTGCCTTACAGACTTACAGTTTTAGGCTGCATCCCATATGCGCCGAGTGGTGAGAGGTGATGTCCCTCTGTTCATAAGGTGATAACTTGATCAGACGCGATTGTAACATAATCCACTCTCGAAACGTAGCCCAGATTCGAAGGACGCCAAAATTATAAAGCAAAATTCCTACATTCCAAATCCTCCACGCATCCCCGATAACCAATCAAAAACTTCGATTTAAAACTAAATGACATGTAAAAAATGTATTTTTTCCCTCCTTCTGTACAACTCTATGTATTTCCTCTTTGACTAGTTTAACCAATGCAAACCACTACACATCCCCATTTTCCAGAACGGATTCCGTTTCCGGATCGATGCCGAATATAGTGTCACACTCAAAATATTCACTGTACTGTTGCATCTTCTTCTCCCAAGCCTTGACTATGTCTTCAACACTTCCAGCGTTGCCACCATATTCCTCGGGAAGCAGTCGCTGTGGCACATGTTCATACAAATCGGTCACCTTCTTGTGAATAAAAAACTGCAAAAAATGAAAAAGGGAATCTTTGGTGAAATTGCTCTTGTCAAACAGACAGCTAGTCAAACTTACGCGTTTCTTCATTTTCAGAGGTAAAGCGTCCCGAAAGAGACCCATGATTCCATTGACAAACCATGGTGCGTTGATTATGTGAATACCCTTTAGTCGGTAGGGCATACCACTTCTGACGTAGCCTATTATCTTCCTCAGCACACCGATGTTCATGGTCACCATGTGACTGAAGGATAGATCTGAGAAGTCCTCAATGATTGTGAATCCCGCGACGGAACTATGATCGTCTTCCAGAAATCTTATCTCCAGCATCATGTAGAAGAGCTTGATGCCTTCGTACATACTATACTGCTTCAGGTTAAGTTTGCCGTAATTCGAAATGTGCACCAGTGATGAATTCGTGCCCAGAGGCTCGGGAAGCGGCAGATGTACTCTGAAGAGGAACAGATTAGTCAAGTGCAACAATGTCTTGCGTGGCAGTCCTTACCCCGTCCGAAGGATTCCCATCAGTTCTTCATTCACGATTCTGCTGGCGAAGATGTCTGGGGATATCTTCCGCATGCTCAGGAAGTTAGGCAGTTTCTTCTGAACCACACGAGGATTGTATTTGCACGATCTGAGGAAGCTGAGGGTGAATTGATCGGTGAGTTGACATTTTCCAATTCCTGGATGTAATGTGATGTGTTCTTGGGTAGTTTCGATTTCCTCGTTGATCATCTCTGAATCTTCCTTGAGTTCTGTGGTCGCGATTTCTTGGAGGTGCGGGTTTAATATGCGTACTTTTGTCATTTTGTTTTGGTGTTAATCTAGAAGGAGAGGGGAATTTGAAAAGTGTTTGCATTTGTTTTCAGATTGTCAATGCTGATCAAACTTTATTTTTACTAAATTCAAGAGCTTGGGCAATGAGTGTGAAATACGAAACTGTCTACAGAGGGACGAGAAAAATCATTTGAGATAGGCTTACCAGAAACCACTTGTAAAACATCACTTCAATCTACTGCGAATACGAAGAGATGAGAAGAGAAGAGACCCGAAAGAGAACTGTTCTACCACGACTAGCGGTAAGCTTCCACACTGCGTACCGCATGAATTCACATCGAATGTGAGCGAAAACAAAGTCCAACGCTATTGCTAAAAGTTTATTCATTTGCAGCAATCAAATACCAGTCGAGCTGTATTCAACCCGATAACGATGTAATCAATCAGCTTTCTGCCATTATCTGCTCAAAACAACATAAATAATCAGCCGGAGATCTCTCGCAAGCATTTTTCGGACAGCCAACACATGCATAAATTCATATATACAGAAGCCGTTATATTACTTAACATCATTTATGGGTGCAAAAGGTGAAAATGAGTTAAATTAAAATCGATATGCAAACCACAAATGCAGATATGAATCGATTTGGCACGTACGTGTGCCATCTTCATCATCGGTGACGTCTGATTCATGTGGAAAACAGAATGTATAGATGGACGGATATGGAAACCGAAACCCACTTCCCCATCAGAAAATCAGCTCATTCGCCTCGACGTCGCGTTTACGAAGTGGACGACACTTACGACTCAGCGTTTAGTGGGATCCGGCCGTAAACACAGAGTTATGTATGTCCAACACACATATCATAGCCCGAATGAGTACTGTACACTTTTTGATAATCCGTTTAAATAATCTTAAGAGATTAGGCAATAGCCCGTCCCTCAAGCACTCGAATTTCGTTACCTGTGCGTTTCTATCGAATTCACTTAAGTCTCGTGATGGGTATCTTCGACTGATAAACGCAAAGCAAAAAAAAAAGACAATAAAAAGGAAAAAAATATGAATTAATAACCGAATGCAGGCACAAGTCAAGTTAAACAGAACGAAACGAGTGATATAAACTTTAAGTACGATTTTTCAGGTCTTTACGTCTCGCGCACCGTCGCTTGAGTGGACAGATACTTTCTGACCGGTGAGTAGGTGCAGAAAAGAAGGAAATGAAAGAAAAAGAAACCACGTTTATTCCCCCAAACGATAGAAACTAATTTCAAAGTAAATTAACGTCTTGGTGAAAGATAGAGTAGAGTGAATGAGGTGCAGATAAGAACGATAAGAAAAGTTGATGGAGATTATTGCCTGATGCCAGGGGCAGTCATTCACGGGTGTGAAGTGAGTTTCTAGGCGCTGAAGTTTACATTGTAAATTACGTATGATCGATAGAGAATCTTGCAATGTCTTTCCTTGGCTACAGGTTCGGGTCCGGTCATTATGACTGAAATGCAACATCATCCAAAATGTTTTTTACAGAAGTTACTGCATGACTCGAATCTGAACTGAATGACCCCTTGCTTGTGGACGAGTAGGAATATAAAAGCTTCATTCACAAAATGAATCATCTTCTGACCTGCAAGATTCAATAAAGGAGTCGCGGGGATAAAGCACACACGAAGGATCTCCCGACCATTCGATTCTCCGCCATAGATTCTGACTCATGCCACACGTGGCCTGAATGTCCCCATCCTTAAAAGCGATTACATCAGGTAGGCAATGACGTGGCTGGATCAAGTTATCCAAAAACTCACCTGGTCACATTTGTGAATAACTTGGTCCAACCACGTCATTGCCTACCTGATGTAATCGCTTTCAAGGATGGGGACATTCATGCCACGTGATCAACCCATCGAAACGTAGTCCTTTCTGTTCGAAATTCTCAGTCACATCCTCTCTCTCTCACCTGTAGTCTCAGCATTATTTGTTTTTGTTTCCTTTTCATTTCTATGGCCCGAGGTTCTCCAATTGTTCGTGACCACATCAAGAATACCCCCTTCTCAGAACCTGCACGCACGCATTTAACAGTCACGATTCAACCAACACAAAGCAAAACAAATGACGGAGATATCATTAGCACGATCCGAAGCATTGTCATATTTTCAGTGTCAGACACAATGAAATAAAAATCAACTTATGCAACCTTATCTAGGGCGATGGACATCACCGGGATTATTTCAATTCGATAAAGAACTACGACAAATTGATTAGCAAGCGACTTAATAATGGCCTAATCCACTTCGAGTTTTCTGAAAGATCCGTCGAGTCCGAAGATCGATTCCGAATCGACTTTGGGACCAACTCTGAGCTTTTCATTTGTGACATATTGACGGTCCTCTTCGAAGTATGTCTTATACGCAATCAGTCGTTTTTCCCACTCATCCAAGGCTTCCTGAATACGTCCATTGGTGCCGCCATACTCTTCCGGAAGGCATTCCCTGGGAACATGTTCGTACAAGCTTTCCAGAGTTGAGTGCGCCACCATCTGAAAGAAGTTGAGTGAGATCATGATCACAATGATTTGTGTTCACTTTACCCTTTCGCGAATCTTCTTTGGCATAAAACTTCGAATTAGATTGATGACAGCGACTGCTTCCCTTGGTACGTTTATCATATGCACACCCTTAACTCGCATCGGAATGCCCTTCTCCACGTAAACTGCGATTTTCTTGAGAAGAGATGGTTCACACTGAAGGATGTAGGCCATAGGCATGCCCTTGAAATCGTAAATGTTAATCACGCCAGAAATGATGGCGTCATCGTCCTCCAGCATTTCAATGTCAAATATTCGAAGTTGAATTTTCATAACCTCAATGAAGGAGTATTCTTTGGGGCTTACTGCCCCGTAGCGGGTGACGTGCAATCTGGGTCCACCTGGTTTCAACGTCTTGGGCAATGGGGTAAAGGATCTGCAAGAAATCACCAATTCAATCCTTATTCTCAGTCATCGTTCGATGTCAATGCTTACCCCAGTTTGAGTAGTTTCAGCGCCCTCTCGTCCACAGGTTTATCGAGAAATATCTCGGGTGATAAACTTTTAACGGTGTAGAAGTAGTTTATTTTCTGCTTCGTTTTTTCCAAGCTGTACTTTGCACCCCGGAGAAAGGTAACTAAGAATTGATCATCTGTTCGAGCTTTGAGGTGCGGTTGCTGTTGAATCCAAGTTCGCAGGACGTTGAGGTCCTCTGGAATCCGTTCCTTGACTTCGTTCAGCTCGTCACGGGCTATGGCAGCCAGTTCGGGACTGAGTTCACGAATATTTGCCATTTTTGTGTTTTACTGAGTTCTCTACAAAGTCTCCCTGGATTCCGGAATAGCGAAATTAACCCGACGCTGGGTGGGGTGTCAAAGCAACTATTGCCGAGTGCTAGCGCGGTTTAAATAGCTTCGAACGGAGCCGATAAAAGCAGTTCGCGTTGTGCTTAAATGCGCAACGTATGCAATTTTGTTCAAGAAATAATGGAAAATAATCGGTTTTTTTTATGTGTTTTTTTTTTAACTTGATATCTTGTTTTGTAGCAGTGGCTGTTAAATAATTAATTTCAAAACTTTCACAGTGTGCATGTTGACAATGGGAACTGAGCCTTTGAACCTAAAGGGAACCTAGATAGGAGTGTCACAAGCAGCACGACTAGTTCTGCATTCGCGTTGTTGTCAAGAGGGTGGCAAGAGAACAACGACGACTTGGGCGGGGTAAGATTTTATTTGATTTTTGCGCAATTTTGAATGACTTTCTTTTCTTTTATAGGCCTTCATGGGAAAGTGATGCGAATCATGGCACCAGAGACAATGCAGAATAAGAGAAATGGGTGCCAATCCATCGAACCCGGCAAAAAATGTGGGCCACATCGAACGCTTTAACCCCAAAAGCCACAGTTATAAGAGTTTTTGAATCTGAAGAATCCGAATCTGGGATGGAAAAAGTGCCGCTACAGAGATCAAGTCATCTGCAGTTCAACGCAACTGGCCTTGATCAATGGAAGCAGAGTGACATAGCGACCAAGCAAGACAGTATTAAATTAGGATCAAATCTTGTAAGTAACGCGTATCAAACCACTTCTTCTTTGTGTACAGCTACAATCTGTGGCGAAGCTGGGCCTCAACCGAGTAGATGTGTGATCTCTGGTCCCGATTGCACACACACTAAGTCCTTATCTACTTATGTGTATCAAAGACTTTTCGAACCTCAGCCAAGTTGCTACCAGCCGCCCAGCCACGTTGATCCTTAACGCCGGGTTAGACTCATATTGCTGAACATCGGTTTAGTTTGATAGTAGGACGGGATGTCATTGAATCAAGAGCCCCTCACATCAATCCATTGAAGTGAGGCCATCACAACAGTCAATCGTTGATGGAGATAATTGGAAACTTGCAGCATGGCCTACACGTAGTCACAAAAGAACTCTCGATAATCCTTACTGTTTTATGCGCGGGTTAAATGGGAATCTTCCACAACAAAGAATATGTCTGAACGATGAGTGGGACGAAACTATACTCCACCAACTTTCAACTTGTCCAGTGCTCGCAGTAATAGTTTGAAGATTGAAATCACAGCACACAAGCTTTAGCCACAGACTCAAGTTAAGCTCAAGTTGTTGCACAAGTCGACAAGACAATTTTAAGCAGAACTCAAGGAGTATTTTTATCAAACATTTAATTTCTTCCACGTGCAATTGCACATCACAGTAAGCGAATAATTTCCAAACGAATGACAACCACTTCACAATCTCTCTAGCCCTTTTTCCGTCTCAGATTCTCGTTAACGCCATACAAGTGATCCTCTTCAAAATATGATTCGTGCTCCAAGAGCTTCTCAATTTGCATATGTATACACCTCTGAATGCTTCCATTTCTTCCGCCATACTCGATTGGGAGATACAACTCGGGAATCTGCTTGTAAAGGGACTCTTCCGAATTGTGTATCTGATACTGAAAGGAGACACATTTGCTTGAGCCATTCAAACCATCGCACAAATACAAACCCTTTGTCTTAATTCCTTGCTCATGAATGAGCAAATACAACTAATTAGCCTTACGAAGCAGTTGGAAGCGTTTATGACGTGAATCTCGTTGATCTGCATCGGCAGGCCGTCCCTCATCAGGCGCACAATTTTCCTTGTCAAGCATAAATTGAACTGAAGGCAGTGCTTGAGTGTTGCGCCCTTCAGGTCGATCACATGCACTATGCTGTACGGTCTGGCGTTTCTGCACTCCATCATTTCGATCTCCATCAGCATGAAGAAGACCTTCATTATCTCGGCGTATGTGTAGATGCCGGGATCATAGTTGGCATACTTCGAGAGATATAAACACGCTCCTTTCCCATTTATATACCTCGGCAGACTGACGATAACTCTAAAAAACATTGGCTTTAATTGAATGGCATCCACTGTGTGACGTAGTACTCACCCGGTTTGGCATATGTTCAACAATCGCCTTGTAACTCGTCTGTCAGCCAGCACTGACGGTATCTGATTCTTCAGTGTGTAATAGAGGTCGATTCTTTCCTTCGTTACACTGAGATTGTAGAAACATCCACGCAGGAAACCCCGAAGAAATTCATCACTGATGCGAGAGCTAAGATGCGGTTGACTAAGAATCCATAAACGTAAATCTTCCACTAGAATTGCCACCTTCCTCTCGCAGGGCTCCACGGTCTTTGCTGACATTTTCCTTGCAACTGATTCGTCTGACAGTTCAGTTCAGTTTCTCACTTCGTTTGCACTTTAACATCCGCTTTAACGACTTGCGGGTAATTAACTGGTGTGTGCGGACGTATGAAGTATGACGATAAATTGCTGATTGACCTTGGGTCAAGGAGTCTACAAACTCAACAAGTGTGTTAACTTGTTTCTATTTGCTTTGTGGATCTAAGAATATTTGAGGTGAAATTTCTACGGAAACGTGTATTGCACTGTACAAGTATCATCCATCATCAGTTTTACTTTTCGACGGCTGGTTGGTCGACTGGCGGGCTGGGAATTGACAGGCAATTGAATTTAATTGCTAGCTTCAATTAGGGTCGGCCTCAGAGTGCAAGGTTCTGGCCAATGCACTGATTGTTGAGACATTCATGTTTGCAATACTCCTTGGTTTTACGCAGTGAAATGATAACGATTTTACTGTTTTCTCAGAACAGAACGGAACAATGGGCAAATGGAAAGTCTTGTCACAGCTAAGTCTTACTATACTATGCTGGCATCAATGACAGGTTGTAGTGTGCCCGGAACCATCAAAGATGGGTCGCTGGTCGGAGAAGAATGTAAGTCAGTCTATTCAACATAAATAGACTCGTTGAATCCAATTCAGCGTGAACCACATCTCGCTAAAAAACGTCCATCCAAAGCAGAAAAACCGTGGCACGCTTATGTAACCCCTTCCCCCATTCGTAAGACTATTAACGAAAGAATTAAGTCTGAAAACCTTAATCGCAGTGATTATCGCCCAAGTGGTACTCGACGCGATCGAACCCACACTACTAAGCTGAAATGTTGCGTGCAAAACAGCAATCTCTAATCCATTTCCCATTTCTCAGGCACAACCACCACAAGTCAACCGCAAATGACAAGTTTTTCATAGAGCTTGCACAGCTCTGCTTTACACAGCAACAAGTGATAGATATTCAAAGCACCTCATCCAGTGGTGTATGTGCGTGTCTTCACCAGGCTATGGGGCTTCCGCCCCACTTCAATATCAGGAGACATCGGTAGTCCACTAATTAGCGACAAATTACTTGTGTACGACCAGATTAAAATCGATACATTGGAATCCCATTTTTGCCTTATCACAGCCGAGGGTGAGTAGCTGGTTGACTAGTAGCGAAAAAGAAAGATTTGTGTGGCGTCGAAGTGCATTGCAAGAGGGTTTTATATTTTAGTTCTCAGAACATCGACGGCAGCACAGGTGTTGTGACACCTGGGATTTTGTTGTTAGCATCAAAGCTTTCGTTATCTTCAGTGTATACTTTTAGGCAGGAAATAACGGAACGTCCGGTATGTCTGAGTTAAGACCGCTGCATCCGAAGTTGCAGGAACGTGCTGTGAAAGAATTAAATGAAGACCCCGAACGTCTTGCGTCCGATATAAAGTCTCTGCGCGAGTGGGTTGAGAAACAACCGCATATTCGGTCGCGAACTTCTGATCAATTTCTGGTAGCATTTCTGAGAGGTTGTAAGTTTAGCTTGGAGAAGGCAAAGAGTAAGTTGGATCGCTACTACACGCTCCAAGCCGGCATTCCAGAGGTGTTCAAAAATCGCCTCGTGGATGATGAAAAAATCATGGAAATCATTCGAATGGGGTGAGTCTACACCGAAGGTGATTAATCGTGACTCTGAGAGTGAGTTGTGCTACAATTTTAGTGTTATCCTGAAGTTGCCTCTGCCGAAAGACGACGAAGGTCCATGTATCACCATCATCCGGACGACAATCTACGACACCGACCGGTACAAGTTTGCTGACATCATTCGCGTCGGTAGCATGTTCGGAGAGATCATGATGCTGGAGGACGACAACTCCGTGATTAGTGGATATATTGAAGTGATGGACATGAAGGACGTCGGTGCAAATCATCTCTTCCAACTGCAACCAAGTTTGCTGAGGAAACTTTCAGTTTTCGCTGATGAGGCTACGCCTATGCGACAAAGGGGAACACACTTCATCAATGTCCCACCGCCCTTCGAAGTCGGCTTCCGAGGAATCAAGGCTTTCTTCCCTGAGAAGGCCACAAAGAGAGTAAGATCAGTAAGGCTATGTAGACTGCCCCCTATCTCATGTTGATTTCATTCCCCTCCCCCGGCATAGATATTTGTTCATTCCACAGAATCCGAGGGACTGTATGAGCACATTCCGAAGCGTTACTTGCCCGTCGAGTACGGCGGGGAGAATGGGACTATTGCAGAGATTGTTGCTCATATGGAGGAAAAGATCCTCGGCTACAGAGACTATTTCATCGAAGGCACGAAACTGGGGATAACTGAGGAATTACGAGGGACTGAGGCGATCAATTACAACAGTGTTTTTGGCATTGATGGATCGTTTAGGAAACTAACTCTTGATTAGAGTTGGTTAGCCAACTAATCATAGTTCATGTTTGTGTTGTATTAATAAATATAATTTGCTTGTTTCTTTTGTGGATTTCTGACTTTATCTAGAGTGTTATCGGCGATAAGGGCTAATCGGATGATTGGGTATGAAAATACTTCACATTGGCCAAGAACGCAACATAACTAATCGATTGTAGTGCTTTCTAAGAAATTCCATTCCTGATTTTGTTTTTCTCATGTTTAAAATGCATCACATACATTGCGGATTACTGAAAATTCGCACACACCGTGCCATCCCGCTGTAATTGAGAATAGTTTAAATAAACCTCAAACATAAATTGACTGAACCGTTTGACGATCAATATCAAAAGGTGTATGACGCGCTCACTAGTCAGTAACATGTACAAAATAATTTTGATACTCAATGCGAACAATAATTACACAATATTATCGCCCAAATGGAAGGGTGGAGGCAGAAATACATTCGATAATAATAATTCAAGGCGATTAATTTATCTTATCGGTCAACATTCGACTGCTTATTGGCGAAAAAAAGATTCGCACCAAGATATCTACTTCTTTGTATCACTGTAGAAAACACCAAGTTGATTGAAGGTACAATCCGTTCGGAGAGTCGCACCAGAGCTGAACTCAACGTCGGGACAATAAACCAACAAGAAGGTATACGTGTTCCTTAAACTCCAAATTCGTTGTAATCAGTTTATTTTGTGTTGAAATTATTCACATTAAATGTTAAAAATGTGATTTGACTTTGTATGGCTTCCCCAGAAAGGGGAAAGCGCTGTGGAGTTGAGAGTTATTGGGATTGAGAGTTATCACCTCTGTGCTTTATCTATCCCGCAGTGAACATGCCTAATATACGCCCTTTGAGTGAGAAGTTGCAACTGAAGGCTATCAATGAATTGCACGAGGTTCCAGCGAGATTGGACGAGGATATTGCCGCTCTTCGCACATGGATTGATAAGCAGGCGCATTTGAACGCCTGCAAGGACGAGCAGTTTTTGGTAGCCTTCCTGAGAGGATGTAAATTCAGTTTGGAGAAAGCTAAGGACAAAATCGAAAAATACTACACGTTACGGACTATCTACGAAAATCAGCTCACTTGCCGTAATGTTGAAGATCCACGAATTCGTGATATATTTGCCTTGGGGTTCGTTGGAGTACTTGTGAAAACACTGGTTATGACGCACATTTTCTTTGTCTTACAGAATTGGTGTGGTCCTACCCAAGCCAATGGGCGAAGACGGTCCAAGGATCATGATAATTCGTCCCGGCGGTTATCCCACGGAAAAGTATACCATGACAGAAGTTATGAGTGTAAACGGTGCTGTTCAGGATATTCTCTTACGAGAGGACGACAACGTCACCATCAGTGGATACGTTCAAATCTTGGATTTTGGAGAAGTAACTCCAGCACATTTCTTCCAACTTAATCCGTCGTTTATGAAGAAATTCTCGGCTTTTAGTGAGGAGGCACTGCCACTGCGTCATCAGGGCTCACATTTCATCAATACACCAACTGGCTTTGACGTTGTCTTCAATACCATCAAGCCGCTTATGTCACCAAAAATGCAGACTAGGGTGAGAAAAATCATTTTGCCATGCGTAGTCCAAGTCTTAATTTATCTTCACTCCTCAGTTGTACGTTCACGGACACAACCTTGAAGCACTCTATAAATTCGTTCCACAGAAATACCTCCCCAAGGAGTACGGCGGTGAGAATGGATCCATGCCAGAAATCATCCGCGATTCGTGCAAGAACGTTCTCGACCATGCTGAATTCTTCAAAAACGACGCTCAATACCGAACCAACGAGGCACTGCGAGTGGGCAAACCAATTGACTTTGACAGCGTGTTCGGCGTAGAGGGTTCGTTTAGGAAACTAGATTTCGACTAAGTGCACTGTATACGCTTTGAGAGATTGGAATAAAATTTGAAGAGTGAATCGTGTCCAAGGATGGTGGTCAGTCACCGATGATTAATGGAATTGAAAGCTTTGTTTTTCTATTCACTTATTTTCGCAGACTGCTTTGTCATTGCGTCTGTAATCAGAAGATATCTTTTTATTTCCAGCAACATTTCACGAAATTCACAAAGTTCATTTGACCATAAAACTCAGATAATTGCCCATACTTTGACCGTGGATATCGAGAGGTTTGTGATGCCTAAATAAATTCATAAAAATACTGAAATCGATATCCCCTTGTCAGTGAAATTAAATAAGAGCAGTGTAGGACAGAGGAAGATTGAAAGACCTCCGATAAGTCTTTAAGGCGATAATCATATCTTATCGGTCTGCAATCGGCTACGTATTCGCAAAAAAACGAGCTCCAATATATTTTCCAATCGTCTACCAATTTCCTATGTAAGGTGACTGAGAGTACAATCCGGCCGGAGAGTTGAACAGACGTGCCACCAGAATCCAACTAAACATCGGCATAGCAAAACAGAGGTAAATTTCTTCGCAAGATTAAAGTGGTGGTTTGTGTCGTCTAAATCCGATGTAATCGGTCGAGTGAAAGAATAGTTCTTCTAGAAATGGGTCACGCGTGACTGGCACGAACCCTCGGTGTAGGGCTTCCCTCGAAGGGGACTACATTGCAATTGATACGTTTTCGCTGTCTATCCCGCAGAAAACATGCCCAACATACGTCCGTTGAGTGAAAAGCTGCAACTGAAGGCTATCGATGAGTTGCACGAAGTTCCATCTAGATTGGAGGAGGATATTGCTGCTCTTCGTACTTGGATTGAAAAGCAGCCTCATCTAAACGCCTGCACCGAGGAGCAGTTTTTGGTAGCCTTCTTGAGAGGATGCAAGTTCAGTTTGGAGAAAGCAAAGGACAAAATCGACAAGTATTATACGCTCCGCACGGTTTACGAAAAGCAGCTCACTTGCCGTAACGTTGAAGATGCACGTGTTCGAGAAATACTTGCTTTGGGGTTTGTAGCAATGCATTAAAATCCACAATATCAAAAACATGTCATTATCTTGTAGAGTAACTTTGATCCTTCCCAAACCAATGGGCGAAGATGGTCCCAGAATCATGATGTTCCGCCCTGGAAGTTACTCCACAAACAAGTATAACATGGAAGAAATTGCAACGGCAAGCTTTGCTATTCAGGATCTTTTGTTACGAGAGGATGACAACGTTGCCATCAGCGGATATGTTGAGGTAACGGATTTTGCCAAATCCAGTCCTGCACATTTCTTCCAACTCAGTCCATCATTAATGAAGAAGTACACGACGTTTTCTGAAGAAGCACTTCCCTTGAGAATTCGGGGCTCACATTGCATCAATGTGGCAAGTGGTTTCGAAATGGTTTTTAATACGTTCAAACCCCTCATGTCACCAAAAATGCAGAAAAGGGTCAGAGCAGTAATGTAGTTTATGTTTTCACACAGTAACCTATGTTTTTTCCGCAGCTGTACGTTCATGGAACCAACCTTGAATCATTCTATGAACATGTTCCTCAGAAATACCTCCCGAAGGAGTACGGCGGTGAAAATGGCTCCATAGAGGAAATAACCAATGAATGGTGCCGGCGGGTTCTTGATAATGCTGAGTTCTTCAAAAACGACGCACAATACCGAACCAACGAGGCACTGCGAGTGGGCAAGCCGATTGACTTTGAAAGCGTGTTCGGCGTAGAGGGTTCGTTTAGGAAACTAGATTTCGACTAAGTGCATTGTATACGTTTTGTTAGATTGGAATAAAACTTGAAGAGTGAATCGTGGTGTAGGATGGTGGAAAAACATGTCGTCAGTCACCGAAGATTGATGGAATTGGAAGTACATATTGTTTTTTTTTTTTCATCCACTTGTTTTCGCAGACTGCCTTGTCATTCTTAGTGGGTTACTGTATATTTTGTAATGAGAAAATATCTTTTTTATTGTAGCTACATTTCTTGAAATTACTAAGTTTATTTAACCACACATTTTCGATAATTCCCAACTCTTGACAATCGATGTCCGGAGATTTGTTTATTCCCCTTAGCGAGTGAAATAAAATTGAAACAAATGAAATGTACAGTGTAATCTTCCAGGCTGAAGGAAAGCGAAGGTTGAAACAGCCCCGATAAGTCTTTAAGGAGATAATCATATCTTATCGGTCGGCAATCGGCTACGTATTCGCAAAAAAACGAGCTCCAATATATTTTCCAATCGTCTACCAATTTCCTATGTAAGGTGACTGAGAGTACAATCCGGCCGGAGAGTTGAACAGACGTGCCACCAGAATCCAACTAAACATCGGCATAGCAAAACAGAGGTAAATTTCTTCGCAAGATTAAAGTGGTGGTTTGTGTCGTCTAAATCCGATGTAATCGGTCGAGTGAAAGAATAGTTCTTCTAGAAATGGGTCACGCGTGACTGGCACGAACCCTCGGTGTAGGGCTTCCCTCGAAGGGGACTACATTGCAATTGATACGTTTTCGCTGTCTATCCCGCAGAAAACATGCCCAACATACGTCCGTTGAGTGAAAAGCTGCAACTGAAGGCTATCGATGAGTTGCACGAAGTTCCATCCAGATTGGAGGAGGATATTGCTGCTCTTCGTACCTGGATTGAAAAGCAGCCTCACCTAAACGCCTGCACCGAGGAGCAGTTTTTGGTAGCCTTCTTGAGAGGATGCAAGTTCAGTTTGGAGAAAGCCAAGGACAAACTCGATAAATACTACACGCTTCGAACTGCCTACGAAACGTTGCTCACTTGCCGTAATGTTGAAGATGCACGAGTTATTGAAATACTTAAATTAGGGTTTGTAGAACTTCATTTATATACACATTACCAAGGACATGCTGTTATTACGTTGCAGAGTAACATTGATTCTTCCCAAACCACTGGGCGAAGATGGTCCCAGAATCATCATATTCCGAGCCGGGTGTTACTCCACTGACAAATTTAATATGGCAGAAATTGCAACTGTAAGCTGTGCTATGCAGGATATTTTGCTACGAGAGGATGACAACGTCGCCATAAGCGGATACGTTCAGGTGACGGATTTTGCACACTCCAGTCCTGCACATTTCTTCCAACTCAGTCCGTCGCTAATGAAGAAATTCTCGACGTTTTCTGAAGAAGCACTTCCGCTGAGAATTCGAGGTTCACATTCCATCAATGTGGCAAGTGGCTTCGAAATGGTTTTTAACACATTCAAACCCCTTATGCCGCCAAAAATGCAGAAAAGGGTCAGAACAATTATTTCGTTTTGTGCTTTCACACAGTAACCTCTCTTCATTCCTCAGCTGTACCTGCATGGAACCAACCTGGAATCGTTCTATGAACATGTTCCTCAGAAATACCTCCCGAAGGAGTACGGCGGTGAGAACGGATCCATAGAGGAAATAACCAATGAATGGTGCCGGCGGGTTCTTGACCATGCTGAGTTCTACAAAAACGATGCTCAATACCGAACCAATGAGGCGCTGAGAGTGGGCAAACCCATTAACTTCGACAATGTATTCGGCGCGGACGGATCGTTTAGGAAGTTAGACTTCGACTAAGTTCTTTGTATACGTTTGGATAGATTGGAATAAATTGGAAGAGTGATGGGATGAGCAAGCAAGTCGTCAGTCACCGAAGATTGAGGGCTTACTCGCCTTGGAACAGGAAGAATGTTGTTTCTTCTTTTTGTTTTCACATACTGCCATATCATTGGATGTGGCGACACATATTTGACCATAAAATTCATATAATTCCCCACGGTCTTAATAAATTCATAAAATGTTCGAAGTCGCCTTAGCCATAGAAGTTGAATAGAAACAAATTAAAAGTACATCGTAATCTCCCAGTCTGAAGGAAGGCGAAGGTTGAAACACATTCGATAAGGCTTTAAGGCGATAATTTTATCTTATCGGTCAGCAATCGACTGTGTATTGGCGGAAAAAAGAATTGCCCAAGATATCTATTAATTTCGTATGGAAGGTATTACTTTTAAGTACACCAAGGTGACTGAAAGAACAATCTGGTCGGGGAGTTGAACAGACGTGCCACCATAGCCGAACTTAACAACGGAATAAAATAACAAACTAAAAGGTTCATTAAGTAAAGGTGTGTGTCGGTTTATTTCGTCGTCGAGTGAATGAATAATTCGATGGAAAAGTGTCTGCCACGCACCTACTGTGCAGGGATTCATCCGAAAGACGCTGCTTCCGACATTCCATTGTAATTGTAATACATTTGCACTTGTCTCTCCCACAGTAAACATGACTAACATTCGCCCATTGAGTGAGAAGTTGCAACTGAAGGCTATCAATGAATTGCACGAAGTTCCAGCGAGATTGGACGAGGACATTGCCGCTCTTCGCACATGGATTGATAAGCAGCCGCATTTGAACGCCTGCAAGGACGAGCAGTTCTTGGTAACATTTTTGAGGGGTTGTAAGTTCAGTTTGGAGAAAGCCAAGGACAAACTCGATAAATACTACACGCTCAGGACGGCGTACGAAAAACTGCTGACTTGCCGAAACGTTGAAGATCCACGAGTTATTGAAATACTCTCCTTAGGGTTAGTTGCAAAACACTGACGTCCACATAACCCATGACAATAATTTGCCTCTCTTACAGAGCTAGTTTGATCCTTCCCAACCCCGTGGGCGAAGATGGTCCCAGAATCATGATGTTCCGCCCCGGATGTTACTCCACGGACAAGTATAACATGGCAGAAATTGCAACTACAAGCGCTGCTCTGCAGGATATTATGCTACGAGAGGATGACAACGTCGCCATCAGTGGATACGTTCAAGTGATGGATTTTGCGAACGCCACTCCCGCACATTTCTTCCAACTCAGTCCGTCGCTAATGAAGAAATTCTCGACATTTTCGGAGGAGGCACTTCCCCTGCGAATGCGCGGTTCACATTGCATCAATGTGCCAAGCGGCTTCGAAGTTGTGTTCAACACCCTCAAGCCTCTAATGTCAGCGAAAATGCAGAAAAGGGTCAGAATAGTTATCTCATTGTGTGTCTTCACACAGTAACCTCTCTCCATTCCTCAGCTGTACCTGCATGGAACCAACCTTGAATCCTTCTATGAGCACATTCCACAGAAGTACCTGCCGAAGGAGTACGGCGGCGAGAATGGCTCCGTACAGGAAATCACCGATTCTTGGTGTAAGAAAGTGCTTGCCAGCGTTGACTTCTACAAAAACGATGCTCAATACCGAACCAACGAAGCACTCCGGGTGGGCAAACCGATCAGCTTCGACAATGTTTTCGGCGCGGACGGATCGTTTAGGAAATTAGATTTCGACTAAGTGGATTGTAATCAGTTTGATGGATTGGAATAAATACACCAGCACCAGGGATGATGAAAACGCTGAATAAACGTATCGTTAGGCACCGAAGATTGATGATTTATTCGTGCAGGTTTTTTTTTTGTTTTTTTGTGCGTCTGTTCACGTATTGCCTTGTCACTGAGTGTCGTGAACCTCGCATTTGCTTTCATATTTGGTAATCATAAAATATTTATTTATACTTTGGCGTGGAGGTAATCTTATCAGAAAACAAAAAACATTATATGATAGTCGATGTGTCTTGTTGTGATCGTCATAAAAGTTCACTTTGGAGTTAAATTGGTCTAAAAACGAAACGATTCCCGAGGTTTATTCTCGCCGATAAGTGATTAGTTGATAATGGAAGGAAGATAAAGAAATGTCGCCTATCAATGGGATAGCCTTGTCAAGGTGGATGCATGCACAGCACATGGCCACTTTTATTCTTTTTTTTGCATCTAGTCTATCTCCGTCCAGAAGTGAAGAGATATGACTTAGAATGGCATGGACGTAAAAACCAAACAAACAAAGATGATGTTTGCCAGCATTTCAAGCCGATTCACATCCCCAGAACCCCAACAGTCGCAGCCTTTCAAATTGAACTCCAGGAACTGAGGGATTACTTGCCGTTCGTAGAAACTTAAATGACATCAATTGTAGTCTGTTTACGACCCACTTGCCAATCAATTTCCTACAACACTTAACTTATCACTCCCTCAAGCACTTCCATGGAACAAGACAAAAGCAAAAGGATTAACTCTTCTTATCCAGTGCAGTAAACACAAGTAATTTATTACACATTTCACAGGGCTCCACTTCGTGTCCGGTTTTATTAATCTAATCGTACTCCAATTTCCTAAAGGATCCTTCAAGTCCGAACATAACCTCCGAACTGATTGGTTTGCCGGGTCGCAACTTCTCGTTTGTTCCGTACTTAGCCTCTTCAGCGAAGTAATCCTGGTAGCTTAGCAGTTTGGCCTCCCACGTCTCGATGACATCCTGTATGGTTCCATTTTTGCCACCATACTCGGCGGGTAGGTACTTCTCCGGAACATGCTCGTAGAGCGACTCGTATTTGCTGTGAATATAGAACTGAAGTGGACGGTGTTTCGTTATCAGCACTTCAGGCGAAGACGTAAAAACCTAAGATACTCACTCGCTTTTTGATTTTGTCACTCATAATCGATCGGGCAAGCGACAGCAGTGTTTCCGTGCCATTGGGAGCGTTCACGAAATGAAAACCTTGTGGTCGATAAGGCCAGGCCTTGTCACCGAGGACAGCCAGTTTCTTGGTGAAGACTGGGTCGAATTGCAGAATGTGCGACGTGCTGACTCCTTTAAGATCAATGATTTCAATGAATCCCTTGACCATGGCGTTGTCGTCCTCCATGAACTGGATCTCCTGCAGCAAGGTGTTGACCTTGACCACTTCGGTTATGTTGAATTTCTGGGCGTTGTACTGTCCATAGCGCGATATGTGTATTCGGGGGCCATCTTCTCCAAGCGGCAGTGGCAGTCGGATAAGGGCTCTAAAATCATGCGACATGACAAATGGATTCACAATGTACGGAGGGGCAAGAGTACTTACCCGCTTCGGAGAATTTCCATAGTTTTGGGATCGTCTACTCTCCTATTGCTATACAATTCAGGTACAATGCTTCGCATGGCATAGAAGCTGTCAAGTTTGTGCTTTGTCTTCTCCAAGCTGTGTTTGCAGCCGCGGAGGAATGCCACCAAAAACTGGTCGTCTGTGCGGGCTCGCAGGTGAGGTTGCTTAGAGATCCACTCCCGCAGCGCCTTGAGGTCATCGTCCATCCTCTCCGGGACCTCGTTGAGTTCCTCCTTGGCTCTCAGCGCCAAGAGGGGCGTAAGTGGTCGTATGTTTGGCATGACCTTTTGCTTCGCACCTAGTTACTCGTCCAGATGTTCGTGACTTTCTGTTTGAATAGGTCGAAACCTTCGTTCACTTTATTGCGTTAAGCTTTGAAGACACCGATAAGCTGCGCTCACCCCAGATACGTCGGAAGTGGAACAGTCAGAGAATCAATTAAATTGTTTGCAAACTCTTCCGTTTTCTGTGTGTTTCTTTGTTTAGCCTGTCTCCGCGGAAAGTTTCCGAACACGACACAATCACCGACACAGTCCTACTGCCAGACTGCAATTCGAGTGTATTTTTCACACTGATGCCAACGGATACCTTTACTTTGTTGAAACTACACAATTACGGGGCGCTTTCGAAGCTTATCCATTCCCACGTACAGCAGACACCCCCACCAAGTGAAGGCTGAAGTGATAAGATAACAGCGGGGCACTCAGTGAACAGCAGTTTTCGTGAGAGCCCATCCACTTGTCTTATGTTTCCCTGTGTTTCCATAATTACCCAAATCAACGCGAAAAGATGTTCGGCTGTCCACTCAGCTCCCAATTCAAATACCATGCAAATTGGCTGAGAACATGCTCTCTCACCACGGCGCTAATTTTATTGAAACTGAGCATGACGGTAGCAACCAACAACACAGTTAAGAGGTGAGTCATAGGATCGTGCGTAAGTAGGTAGCCGTAAGTAGGTAGTGTCGGTTCCCAACGTCGAATCTGGTCAAACAAACAGTGGCCAAAAGCTCTAAGGGGTATAGCCTGACACAGAGTAGAGAATCAAAATTGAAGCGAAGTCGGTCGACGAGGAACAGGTGCAGTGTGTGTATCAACTCGAGACTGGCCTTATCTAGAATTTGAGCTTTATGATGTCGAATCATTATTTGGCGAATGGTTATTTATTCATCAGTGTAGATAGTGTGAGTGGTGCGGCCATGAGAGGGGATGGGTGTTTCAATGAACACATGATTATGAAACAGATCAAAGTCTGGGGCACATTTGCCTTTGACATTATTTTCGTCCGCGTTGTGCACTTATTACCTTTTCTTTAAGCTGATTCAAGGCGGACGAGCACGTTTGATAATGGCTGGGGG
The DNA here is from genome assembly GCA_905231855.2 of Eristalis tenax. Taxonomy (NCBI): domain Eukaryota; kingdom Metazoa; phylum Arthropoda; class Insecta; order Diptera; family Syrphidae; genus Eristalis; species Eristalis tenax. The sequence continues at coordinate 3,290,140 of HG993125.1, forward strand.
TTAAAAGACCTTCTAGACGACTCGTGTTTTCTAAACAAAGTAGAGGCAGTTTGCTCTGGAAACCAACTGATGCGAGGGCAGTTTATGAGGAACACACTCGATTTAAGTCTAGTCTACTTTAGTCGTAAGATCCAATCGTGTTTGATTGCACAACGTTTGTACACGCTCGTTAATCAAACCACAGAAATATGGTCACAATCAGTGCAGGGGTTTTATAGAAAATGTCTGAAGCCCACTCAACAGAAAAAGTCGGTATTGGCTTTGATATCAAAATGGTCAAGAAGGACGGAGAGGCTAAAGAAACTGTTTAGTAATTTGTAATTTAGTAAACCATTCAAAAAAATCTGCTTTGGCTTTGATATCAAATTGGTCAGGAAGGACGGAGAGGCTAAAGAAGCTGTCTTTAGCACACTCCACCTTTCGACCTACAATTAAGTAAACCATTCAAAAAAGTCTGCTTTGGCTTTGATATCAAATTGGTCAAGAAGGACGGAGAGGCTAAGGAAAACAATTCTTTAGCACGCTTCTCCTTCAGATCTACACCACTCAAACTAACAATTTTCAAAGGTCGTCACTGTATTCCAACGCAAAATTCGTCAAAACTCCAGGTCACCAGAATCACGCTTTCACGATGACAATGTAGCATGATACATACCGCAACAACTATCCAATAGGTACTACTGATACATTCATTCATATCTAGCAAACAAAGATCTAATCATTGATTGTTGTATCTTTTCAGGTGAGGGGAATAATTACCGTGTGTCGAATACTCACCCGTATAGTCATCACATCACTCGTCGTGTTTTATATGCCCGCTTGCACAAGACTTGAACTTACCTGAATCATTGCTCCATTGTTGCTGCAACAAAAACAGAAAGCGAGTGAGTCCTGTAATATAATGTCACAGTACTTTACAACGAACGACATGTGCTGACAAGGTCTCCGAAAAGAAAACATTTTATTTGAACAAAGCTATTTACATATGTATTTGTAATCACGCAAAGTTCTAATCTTGAATAAAGAAAAGTCAAATAAAATTCCATGTTTTTCATTGCCTCTCTTAGAGGTTGTAAAGCAAATTTCAGGTTTAAGGGTAGAAACTATCACAAGGTAAGCTTAGGAAAACCAACCAAACTCATCCACAATGGCACAGTGCATCTCCCAAAAACAATGCCCTTGAGGCACATATGTCATCATTAAGTTGCAAGTCAAAACAGGTAAGCATAGGTTCATAGAACTACGACAGGGGGGTGATTGGCGGGGAGGGTAGGTATCATGTCCAATCGATACCCCATACACAGACCATCAACATTTGTCTTGGCAACTTTTTGCCAGGTCCAATGGTACCCGAGGCATGTGCGAAAACTGAGTCGAGAAAATCAGAAAATTCAAAATGGGATACCAGGCCACCAGAAAATGTAGCAGGTATCCCCCTCCATCAGAAGACACTCCAGCTGAGTTCAGCTTGCAATATCTCGATAACGGTGAGTCTGACCACAAAAGTGTCAAGGCCAGTATTGTAGATCGAACCGAGATCTATACGATGGCATTTACAACAACACCAAATTTACCGTTATTCGACCTGAATTTTAAAAAAATGCACATAACTCAAAGAACTATGGTAAAGGGGGAAGTGGTGGAAAGGGGATCGTGCCCTTTGGATAGCCCATGCTTAGGCCTCCAACATTGGCCTGAGCACTTTTATCCTCAGACCTACCGTTTTCGAGATATAGCATGCTGAATACAGCCGGAGTGACTTCTGATGGGAGAGGATACCTACTGCATTTTCTGGTGGCCTGGTACCCCATTCTGAATTTTCGGATTTTCTCGACTCGTTTTTTGTATATGCCTCGCAAGTGGTTGGTCCTAGCAAAAAGTTGCCAAGGCCAATGTTGTAGGTCTGACGATGGGCTATGTGATCGACATGATATTTCCCCCCTCACTCCCCCCCTTTCCCAAATATTTAAGGTTATGTGTACTTTTGTCAAATTCAGCACGAATAACGGTAAATTTAGTATTGTTGTAAATGCCATCGTGTAGTCCAGGCTTCAAGCTTCGATATTGGCCTTGAGCATTTTGTCGTCAGCCCTTCCGTTTTCGAGATATTGCCTGTTGAATCTAGCTGGAGTGACTTCTGATGGGAGGGGATACCTGCTACAATTTCTGGTGGCCTGGTATCCCATTCTGAATTTTCTGATTTTCTCGACTCATTTTTCGCATATGTCTCTGAAACTATTGGTCCTAGCAAAAAGTTGCCAAGCCCAATGTTGATGGGTTGGGTATGGGCTATCGATTGGACACATACCCCTTCCTGCTACACCCCCTTTCTTGTTTTTAGGTTCTAACGAATTTATCTCGTATCAACCAAAGCTTACCTGATTTAACTTGCAGCTCATGGCTCATGATCAGACCTGAAAGACGAAAAAGTTTCCAGTTCCTGGACTATGTGTCCAGAATAAAACATAGAGTTTTGGGTATTTTTTGTATCTTTTATTGACGTATCATAATATGCTTAAAAATAACAAAGTACAGTTGTGTACGGTAATTGAATGTTTACATTAACAAAAAACAAACACATTCTTGAAAGGACTTCAGGCCAAGTAAAGTATGAAGGTGAGCATGAAGAACATGTGACTTTTGAAGACGGTGGAGGTGTGTTTCAGAGAATGCTTGGTGATTGGAACCCGGGTTTCGTAGATGTTTTCTCTCGATGATTTGGATGGAGTTCAAAACGAAGAAGACCTGGGGAAGAGAAAGAAAATAAAGAAAGTTCATGGTTAGTATGAGTTGCCTGATTGAGTTTGTTTTGGAACTTACTTGCAAAGCACAGAAGAACAGATCTAAGGCCACAAACTGCTTCGATTTGGAATAAGTCATCTTTAAGTACAGCTTGGAGGATGTTCTCTTGTGTGTTGGCAACACGTGGACGTCTGCGGTCTGTGATTATGCTGAAAAGAGATTGGAAAAATTAGTGAAACAATGTTAAATTTTACTTGTGAAAGGTAGCCTTATGAAGGAAGAATGCAATACTGTTTAAACCAGGCAGTCTTTAAAAATCTAATTCTAAGATGGTCCAACCAACAAAGTAATTCTCGCGCGCCATGCCAAGGCGTGACAAAAAAAAATAAATTTTCATACAAAATTTCGGCAAAACACCAGGCCACCAGAAATGCAGAAAAAGCAGCAGGTATACCCATTTTTCAGCCCGGACGATATGCAACGATTTTTACATGTCCCACGATCATGACGCATTCAAGAATCGTTGCATATCGTCCGGGCTGAAAAATGGGTATACCTGCTGCTTTTTCAGCATTTCTGGTGGCCTGGTGTTTTGCCGAGATTTTGTATGAAAATTTGGATTTTGGACGGACAGGTACGGTCGGCGGTAATTTAGGCGGAACAGAGGACGGCGCTTCAGCGGTATGTCAGGCGGTATGTTCAAGCGGTACAGACGCCGGTATATGAAACGGTACGGAAAGCGGTATGGTGGCGGTATGCGAAGCGATACAGTGGCGCTATGTGGCCCAGCAGGTGCGGCGGTCTGTGAGCCACATGGTAGGTGATATGCAAGGCGGTATGTGGAGCGGGACTGGAGCGGTACCATGTCCAAAAATCCAATTTTCCCATACAAATCCTGCTGGGACACCAGGCCACCAGAAATTTTAGTAGGGGGTCTGTTCATATGTGTGGAATTTTCTGCTAGCTATATCTCGAGAATGGTGCGTCCTACGATAAAATGGCTCAGGGCGAATTGACATAGATGACGGCATCCACAAGTTGACAAATTTACCGTTATTTCTGTATGATTTTGTCAAAATAAGCGACTTTCGGTGCTAAATTGCTTAAATCTGTCGCTTAAACAGTAATTTAAAGATCTGAAAAGTTATGTATGTTGTTGCCCATGTTCAGGGCAACAATTCAGAGTGATATTCATATGTCTGCGACGTGAAATTCCCCATGATTCACGCCACGGAAGTATGTTTGCACGAAAATTCCTTTATCCTTTGAAGATCACACAGAAATAACGGTAAATTGGTCGCGTTTCCAAGTCCATCCGTTAGATCAAGTTATAAGCTAAAATGACACCTTGGTCATTTTAGCGTCCGACCCATCGTTTACGAGTAATACTCAATCAAAAGTTGCCCAAAAACAGACCCCCTGCTATGATTTCTGGTGGCCTGGTATCCCAGCAGGATTTGTATGAAAAAAAATTTTTTCGCCATATGAATTTCTCGAAAACGACTCGATGAAAATGGATGAAATTTGGCAGACACATAAAACTGAGTTTGGGCTTCATGTTGGACGGTATGGAAGGCGAGACGGGAAGCGATATGCGAGCGTTACAAGGGGCGGTATTTTTAATTTTTGCGACGCTATAGTTGGACAAGCAGCAGCATGTTTAGGTGCGTGTCTTGGGACAGACATCAAAGGAAGGAAAGATTAGCAAGAAACCCATTGTTTCAGTTCGTTTTTGGACCTTCTTGTTACTTTCTGTTGACCTAGTCCTTCAAAGTTTACCAGAGTCAGCCAGATGATGGTCAGTAACATCATCTGACTACATCTAGACTGATTATTGGTTTGACAAAGTGAAAAATACATGTGATTTCTTTCAAAATAAATAAAATGATTTTATTTGTTCGTTGGTACATATAAATGTTAGTACATATGGTATGTGTATGCGCATGTGGTCTTACTGTCTAATAAAAGATCAACTAATCGCTCACTCGAGCTTATTAAAAAAAATTAAAATAAAAAGAAACGAAGAGAAGAATCATAAATCGTTGAAACCCCTGTTCAACTGTGTGGAGATTCTCCTGGAGAGAGTTTTACCCAGAAACACGATGACCAACCACCAGATGGAACCATTCTGCTCCCACAGTTCGGAGGCAGATGACTCCGTAAATATTGCACAAAGGATGAGAGGATGCTTACAGGACGAGATGCAGAACTTACATGCTAAGTGCTGTGAATTGAAGCAGGCGGCAGGAGAAGATCAGTACAGGCCCGATGGTATATCTGTCACCTTGGAGCCTTGTGTGTAGGATCGGGTGCGGGTGGTTATGTTGTTGACGACGGTCACGCTGCTCATGCACACGCTGGAGTTGATCTTCAGCGTGGGGTTGGAACCGAAGAAAATCTGCTGATTGCTGCGGGATTTCTCGCACACATGTTCCTGGCCGAAGCTCTCGATGCGCTCGATGTTCTTTGTGACACGGCGCGCCTCTAGGGCGGCTGTGACGTCGGGTCGTGGGTACTTCTGTGGGGTGTTCATGCCGGTCATGAAGAAGACTCCGTTGAAATGCTGGGCTGGGGGTGGGCTGACCACTAGCGATTCGCCCAGCGGCAGGGAAACGTGCGAGTCGCGGCCGCCGTTTTCACGAAATGCCTTCATGGTGGGATCGTCCTCGGAGTGGCGGGCATTCATGATGACGTCGAGGATCTCACGATTCGTGCCCGAATGAATGCGGGGTGAGCTTGGACTTCGGTCGGACTGGTGGTATGGCTTATCGACGGTGCCATCGTAGTCGGGCTCATCGAAGTACGAATCGTGGTCGTTGTTCGGGTTGTTCTGATTCTGAAGCAGCAGCAGGCCATACTCAGAGGCGTCCAAGTCGGAGCCACCGCCTCGTGACATGAGATGCGCCAGTGACCTGGACTTTCTCGGTGGCTGTGGCAGAAGGTTCACTGGGACGATGTCTTTCTCTTTAGCCTCTAGGATCGTTGGCTTCAAGTCGGTGGAGATGATGGACACGTCCTGAATTGAGATTTGTTTCTCCGCGTCACTGACGATGTTCTTGAGCTCTTCAATGACATCCTCGATGGTGGCGTCGTCCTCCTTTTGTTCGTTTAGGATGATGCTGAACTTCTGCGAATTACTTTGTGGAAGAACGAGGATCGGCACCGGGCTGAGAGAGGGTCCGGTCTCTGAACTGCTGATGCCTTCATCCTCGTGCTCGGAGAAGCCTTGTTTACCATTGGGCGGGACCAGTCGTGGCAGTGCTACTGGTTGCTTGTCGAGTGACTTGAAATGTTCACTCTGTGCGCCTTGAAGCCGGAAGATCTCCCGCTGCAGCTCAGCGCAGCGCTCTTGAAGCCGACGTTCCATTGATGTGAGCACAGTTTTCTCCTCATGGAGGATCTGAAAGCAAAAAATTAAATACATTTTTAATCATGGGTGGTATGAATGGGCCGAGAATCTTACCTGAACTCGCCTCTCCAGAATGACCATTTGGCTGCGAATTCGGTCGGATTCCCTGGCCTGGATCTGCAGCTTCTCTATGTCGATCTTCAGCTCTTCAAAGCGCCGCACTTCAACTCGAATTTTCTCCAGCCACGGCGACGATGATTCGATGCACTGAGGGAGGCAAAGCATTAGAAAGGACTGCGCAGAGCGGATTGCCTCAAGTGTTACCTTTGTAAGCTGGGAGGGTTCAAGGCCGGCCTGGAATAGCTCGGCTTGCAGGTAGAGTCTGTTCTGCAAGTTTTCTGCACTTTCAAGGAATGTGTTTAAGAACCTAGAATTGGAAAAACAAGAACAGTTAAGCATGAGTGAAAACATTTTGTTAGTGTGCCCTTACTTGACTCCAACAGCTTGCAGCTCTCCGGTACCGCCTCCGCTGTTCAGCATGCCAACAAGCAGTCTGAATCGCACTGGCTCACCACACCTCAGTCTGAGGGTGGACAATGCTTCGGAGACAGCTACATGTCCAGCAAAGGTGCCTTTTTGGCCGTGACCGGTCAGACACTTGTCACAAGCCGCTGTCATGAGTTGAAGGGCGAAAATTCGCGCTCTGATACCCTGGCCTGTGGCCGATGCGGCGAGCGGAAGAAGCCCAACGGGGGTGGTGCCCAACCTGGCACTGGCCTCCGGCGATCGGCAGCAGCACACACTCAGACATTGTCTAGAAGAAGGGGGAATGATATGTGCTGCAGGAGGTGCGTTCCACAAAAACTTACAGACAAGCCAGTTCGTCCAACAGAGCCCTTCGCTGGTATGACTGAGGATTGCGTGGCATCGAGGAAGACGCACTCATCGATGCGGTTGGATGAATCGTCTGCGACAGTTGAATCGCCCGAAGAACCTCCAGCAACAGACTGACCCCGTCCAGAGGTGTGGCGACAAACTCTTGAACGAAACTTGGAAACGCAGCTCTCAGGTCTGCTCGAAGCTTTGTAAGAAGATCGGTGATCGATCCGAATTGCCGTAGTGACATTTCGCTATCTGTCTCTGGTGGGGATGGAATGGGACTCCTGTAAGAGAAGGATCTCGTTAGATGTTTGCCAAAGGCGAGTACGAGTGCCCACAACTTACTTGTACTCCGAGTATTTTGAGGGGAGTGTTGCTGACTTGTGGGTGTCTTTAGAAGTGTCCACATCGTTTGTGTCGTAAATGGATCTGGCGTTTGTGCCATTCTGACGTTTCCCGAATTTCTTCAGCGACTGAATGTAGTCTTCTGGGTTGTAAACTGGTGGACGTTGGTTTTCCTGTAAAAAGAGGAAGAAAGGAAATTTGTTAATTTATGTTTACAAAAGTCATTGCCAAAATTATCTTGTTTTGATTGCCAATAATATTATTAATCTATTTCACAAGTCTGATTTGTTATTAAAGTTAAAAATAAACTATTTAATTGCCAGGGCGCTAGCCATTGTGTCGAGTGTTTTGATAAAGCATTCGTTTATGACGCATAAAATTAAAGATTCAGATTGCTGCTGTAGATTAGAGTGGAATGTGTCAGTCAATAGGCCGCAATTAAAATAAGACTTTTGGATTAAAAGAGCGGCTATCCACATCGATTTAGACGTCGAAACGTCGAAGTCCTCGATAGTATAGTGGTCAGTATCCCCGCCTGTCACGCGGGAGACCGGGGTTCAATTCCCCGTCGGGGAGATAAGAGGTCACATAGACAATTTTTTTTAGATTAAATTAGTTCCTAATGCAGTTGGATGGATTCTGACAAGTCTCCGGTCATAATCTTAGAATTTGTCTCATTTTTGTTGGTATTGGTATACGCAAGCATAGCGTTAAAGCCAACCATTGGCGGTCCAGTACTTCATACAACTATGTACCAGGAATGAAGTATTACCGAGATGGCCGACTTCACAGCTGATTTACGAAATAATGTGAATGCCGTTCTCTGATTGGTCAATTTGGTTCAAGAAAATGATTTAAAAAAAACAGTTGTCAAATCGCAAAAACAGGGCAAGGGAGATAGAAGTCGGCCATCTCGGTAATACTTCATTTCTGGCAAGTACATCCGTCGCGTCAGCGCCAGCGTTGATCTATATGACAGTTGCCATAAAAACGTATGTATTTTATGGAGCTGTCGACATATCGTCGGCGCTGACGCACGTAAAGTATTCGACGTGCCTTAGCCTTATGTAAAAAGTATTTGACTTGGTTCCTGACTTAGTCATCACGAGAACGAACTATATGCTTTTAAGGCACCCCTCTAATCTAGGTTTGTAAGAGATTGCAGATCTGTGCAATTTAATTTGGCTTTTAAAAAAAGTTTGCCTTTAATTCCTTCATAACAACAAGGGTGGCGCTACAGCTCGTATAGGGCCAGGTCCTAGCTTCTCACCAACCACTCGTGTTTTACATACTAATTTCTTTCACTAATGGATGGAACTTTTAAGATATACAACTCCAAATGTCGAAGTTCCTACCCTTTGTGCAATGTCAGTGACGTCTATATTTACAAACGCTTCGCTTAGTCAAGAACACCTTTCAGATTCGAGGGATATTGCGCAAGAGAAAATGGTCTCAAAACGGAGTAAACCTCCAAACGACGCCAAATAGTACAGACTTCTAAATCTAGAAAAACATTCAAAATAATTCTAGTAGAAATGAGCAATCGGGTTACAAGTACACTCATCATGGACGCTGGCTTCATAAAATTCCACAAAAATTGTTTTGTGACTCATTGTCCATCAACATCCCGTATTGTCTAGTGGCTAGGATACCTGGCTCTCACCCAGGAGGCCCGGGTTCGATTCCCGGTACGGGAAGTCAATTACTTTTTTGGTTTTTCCACTGTCCAAGTCAGGAGAACCTGACTACTCACATTGTATTACTTACAATGAACCGTCGCTGTCCGCCTATGGGAGCTTTCACTGTATTTGATTTGCCTGTCTTCATTAATTCGGTACAAGTTACGTATGCAAATGAAGCTAAATGCCTGGGAATGAGCCTGGGATCTCGACTGCTCTTGTGAGAGCAAGTGCATAAGGCGCACAACTCTGGGGTTGTGGCAGAGCAAGGAACAGAGGATGGATATAATGATTTCAAAATGATTATTGCAGAAGAAATGGAAACTTACGAATTGCTACGGTTGCGATTCTACGACTAAATGGAAAATGTGCCCCTTAAGCTACGTATACGACGTAGGATAAGGGTCGAGTAGATCTTTGTGCTAGGACAGCTGGCCTACTTTCCAATCCAATCTTACCTAACCTAAACTACGTATAGGACATGATGGGCTTCGCAATCATGGCTTACTCCAAACATTGGGCAGGAGAAACCTTGTGCGACGACTTCGACTACCTGATGTACTCGTATTTTAACAAAAAGTACCAGTTTTTCATAAACTGCTCCAGCAGCTGCTTGTCATGTCAATTGACTTGTCTGATTTGAACAGTCCTGGAAGTTACTTGATATGCAAATCTAGCTGTAGTAAATAACTAAAGAATTCACAATCCAGTCAAAAAAATCCACAACAATTTCTCATAAAATATGTGTGACTCACTGTCCTGGAGGCATGTGCATACAACGGTACCATTCCCACAACATCCCGTATTGTCTAGTGGCTAGGATACCTGGCTCTCACCCAGGAGGCCCGGGTTCGATTCCCGGTACGGGAAGTCATTTCACCTTTTTATTTGTTTTTCACTGCTGCACAGGAACAAGAAAATCAAATGGACTATGTACTAACACTCACCTTGCTTGTAAAATTTTGCGGCCAACTACTCTCGGAATTGGTCATTTTGTACGATGCCGTCGACGATGGGGGATGATGGTGATGATGTATCTGAGCGGCCGGACCGGGGGGCAGAGGTGAGTTCTGGCATATGCTGGGTGCCATTTGGTAGCCAGCGTAGAACGACGACAGCTCACTGGAAAAAAAAGAAGAAAACAATTAAAAATAACGTTAAATATGAGCAGAACACGAGGAACGAGCATTTATTACAAATGTGAAATGACTAATACCGGGCAGTGTACAGAGACCACTCAGGTGGCAGTGTCAATGGGGTTTGGCGTTTTTCTCCGTTTGAACTTGATCGATGAGCGTGTTGTGCACCGAAAGTGCATCCAGTGTGACCACTGGTCGAAATCATGTTTAACCAGATTCTGATTTTGAGGCGAGACACCGATTGCTTAACACGTCTGTTTAATGCTTTTTCTGCCATTTCGAATGTGGGTCGTATCGGATATGAATTTTCCATGCCATGCATTCGCCATGCATTTGTCCACGAGTTTCCATTACGAATGGCTCTCTGTCGGGGAGATAAAGACGTTGTACATCAAACCGAGAGAAAAACAAACGTATTCCACGGTCTTTCGGGTTGTCGCTTTCACCACTCGCACAGAGCTCACCTCGGCCCAGCTCCATCGATCAGTGCTGGTAGGTGGCAGATGGCATGTGTTAATGCCGGTTTCATGCTTTTTCGTGGGCAAGTTCAATGATTGCCTTTTGACATTTGGCCATAACCGTTAAATGCATGACTCCTCGCGGACATTAAGGTATTTATATTCATTAAATGAAATGTATTCTGAATAAACAATCGGGAATGGTGGCAGCCACCGAAGACTTGGCTGGGCGTCTACAAGGAGCTGCGATGGGCGTTGTTAATGTGGTGCTGGTTGAGGGGGGATAGTTCATTAAAATATTTCCCGATAACTACCACACGGGGTGGTAATTGCTGAAGAGGAACGCCACAAGTTATGAATTTTTAATCGAAAAAAAATCTTCATGAGTGACTGAGTGTGACACTGACAATTATGAATTCATTGTATGCTTAACCCTAAGACTGCCACTGGCTCGGCACGGTGCATGGGACGGTGATGAGAAGCACGAAGCACATGCGCTCACGTGTTGGATTGTTGTACGAATCGACGCATGAGTGGCTTGGTGTCGTTGCGTGCACCAGTTGGTTGGGGGTTTCATGCGTTGGAATACTTGTTCGTCAGAGGTAATGAGCTTATTTGCATGGTAATGTACGTAAATTTTGCTTGTAAGTTTGCCATGTTTGTCAGTTTTTTTTTTTTAATGAAACGCTCCACAATATGTTTTCGCTGTTAGTGGCTTTCCAAATGACTGCAAGAACATTGTGGCCGTGGAGCACTGACATGACTTAAGAGGAACATAATCTTCGCGATGTAGGCATTTGAATTAGTCTCCCTGGACTCATAAAATGTCGTCATCTCTAGACGAGATCGCTGAGCTGATCAATATTCGCCTGTGTCTGGGTGCCTGGCCACAGAGACAATCCAATAATCAGACAGGCCCAGGGCATCAACCCGCTTCACTGAACAAAATTCAATAGAATGACGTCTCGTATTTCTACAAAAGGACAGCAACAATGTTCCATGTCCCTACTGTCACCCATAACCTGTCTAACCCACAAATTGATCCGGTCAAATCGACATCCCGAACGCTCTCAACAGACGTCGGACGTCGGATCCAAAAACTTTGCGATCAACGTCCATGCTACATGCTATCACAAGTAGAAAACACACACTCTCGCTCTAATTGAACAGATTACCTAACAAAGACTAGGGGTGGACACTGACTTTTGGAACATCACGCCAGGAAATAAAAGGTTGTGCGTCATCGCAGACGACTTCTGCAGAATCTGCATAGCTCCTCTGCTTCTGACCAACTCCGATGTCTCGCATAGTTCACTATCCCAATGCCACAAGTGAACTAAGTGAAAACTTACTCCGTCGTGCCCTTTTCTCCGAATGGTGCCCCTCTAGTGGTTAATGGATCAAAACCAGGAGATCCGCGTGGCAGTACAATGTATCTGTCAGGCCTCAGTGTATGCCATCTTACACTTAGAGCGCTGAGCTCTTATCAGAACGTCCTAATTATAAGAAGGCCAAAGTGAGAGTACATCCGATTTCTGCCGTTTAAATACAGGGTGACCAAGTCAAGATCAATGAAAAAGTATGGGATGCAGTGGCACCTCATGGGAACGCCCCCCTCGACTTCGCAGTCGAGTGCAGTGCTTCAAGCAGTCGATAGAAATGTTTGATGACTCGGTTCAATTTCGGCAATGGCGTCTTGAACGTTGGCCAATAGATGCCGGCTCGCCGTGAGGTTGTAAAATGTCTCCTTTACTATCTCGAGCGTTGTGTTGAACCACAGCTCGAATGTATGTATCTACGTTATCCACCTCTGACCAAAGAAAGTCGGTTAACATCACCAGAGACTCTCCTTGATGCCCCATGATGCGGCCATGCCATAAACCGCACCAAACCGTCAATCTTTGTGGATGCATTGGCGCTAGATTAAACGCCTGAGAATTGTGCTCACTCCAATAAAGAAAATGTTACTTGTTGACATAAGCGATGTTCCTAAATTCTATTTTTAGACCCAACAAATGTGCGTCACCTGATAGTTAATCTAGTAGACAATTTGCATAAAATGTACTTCAAATTAACGAAAAAAAGCATCTTCCCATACCGGGAATCGAACCCGGGCCTTCTGGGTGAAAGCCAGATATCCTAGCCACTAGACCATATGGGATGCTGAAAATCTATCACCCAATAGCTAACAAGACTCCGTCTACATAAAATCATTGTCAATTCAAAAATAACATATGACAGGAGTCATCACCTGCGTTACACAATCCGTATCCCATCTGAAGCAGGCGAATTGATTTTCCAACATCATCCACACCAGAAAGACGTGAGACGCGTAATCTACGAGCACGTTCAACGACGCTCATTGTTCCACTTCCCAACCAAAACAAGCGTTCCGCATCTAACCACCACAGACGAGCACGCACCGCTTCTGTCGCAAAGCGTCACAAAGCATCCACAAATGACGTGGAAACAAAACAGAAATATTCATTGGATGACCTAAAATGTGGAAAAAGAAAGAAGCCCGACTACAGATTTAATTTTACTTCAATTTGTTGTCCGGCCATCCAACTCACCACTGTGACATATGCGTGTGATTTTTTAGGTTAGGTCTCTTGATGTGATCTACCCGTTTTAACCGCTAGATTGAAAACATACATAATTCCATCATAGATTTTCATTTTCACTTATAAACCAGATTGCGATGCAACTTTCGGATGTCGACTGCAACTCCATCTGGCAGCACGCGTGCACCTATTCGGTGCGTATCTAGATTAGAATTAAGTTCAATGGAGAAACCGATTGCAGAAGATGAGAGAGGGAAGAGTGCTAATGGCTCGAGCCGAGAATTCGTTCATTCCGCTGTTCCGTTTTGATAGCCGTTCACGAGAATGCGGGTTAATCTATAAGCACGAAACGGTAACAGTAGTGTTGTTCTGGCGGGAGATGAATGCGTGCGAGGTGGAATTGCTATTGTTTGAAGAGGCTCATAAATAATCTGAAATTATTAACAATTCGCACCTAATTTTGTTGAGAGAGAGGGAGAGACAGCGAGTGTGTAAGAGAGAGATGCAGGGAATAAAGAGAGATGACGAGACTGAAGATTGCCGGGTGGCTCATCAACGGGATGTTGACTCTTTCACGGCAATTTGAATGAGATCACAAGCGGTTCTGCGTTTCTGTTTAGTTTTGAATACCTACATATGCTTTGGATTTTTATTGCGCGAGGTTTTGTGTTGGCGAAGAATTTGATTTCCAATAAGGACTTGATGACTTTGAATCTTCACTGTGAACGCAGCCTTAAATCAATGACCAAACGGTCAATGTCAATGTGTTTCGCGTTTACCGCTGGCAATTTATTTCCACAATTCCGTTTCGGTGACGACGACTTTAAGAGAGTTAAAGTAAACAAATAAAAAAATAAAAAAGAATCAACCTCGTCTCCACAAAGAGAGTATGTGTGAACAGAATCGGGTTTTAATAGCTATCATTTGGCGAACGTCTCAAAGTAGTCTTCAAATTTAATTACGCACCCGAGTTCGATCCGCAAGAAGGACTTTTCTAACTTCTGACCTTTAGCGAGACCGCCTAAAGCCGCTTATCAACGTCAGTCAAATATGCCGTTCACGGCGCCAAATGAAATTCACTGACCTGTCGTTAATTGCTTACTGAAGTCATTCAACCAACAATTTGGCTAGTAGTTCTAGGATGCTTCAGAGAGAGTCTACAATAGACTGCCGCAGATCCTAGAAAAGACTCAAGAAATGATGGTCGACTGATACCACCTACTCGTCGATTTCAGGGATGCAATGATACCGGAATGCTCTGACATTACAGTCAAACTCGTCAGGGTGTCTAAGGAGAACTCTCACTGTTCCCTCAAAGTCCATCCAATGCCAAATGTAGCTTGCCCAGAGCACTTGAGCTGAAGACCAATCATTGAGGAAGACTACGAATCAAAGGATACCCTGTCCCACACAAGTGGAGAAGCATGTGATTAGGTCTGTCGAAGAAGCTTGCTGTCTGAGTTAAGGTTCTAAGAAGATCGGAAGAACTTCAATTTCGCTTCACTCTATCGCAAGTAGATCAAAAATCTCCCACCACACTTTTCATTTATAACCCTTCAAATTGTCTTTGCCAGAATGTGTGTGAATTCATTCTTTTCCCCTCATAAAAACAACCAGCACAAATGAAAGTTATTCCCCTTATCACAAATCCATCTTATTATGCACTTATGTGAGACAATGCCATTCACCAAACTTCTCAAAGAACAGAAGTCTCCCTCGAGAACCCTTCAAATGAAACAAAAACGCACAACACACAAAACTTGAAGACAAAGTGAAAAGATCGCTCTCATACGATCAGAGTTCATAAAAAGATCTTAACAGCTCTGCCGACGTATAATTTCCTGCAATCTAACTCATCCACCGCCACCGATCTGACAGGTCACCATTAAAACCTCATTTTCACAAGATCACTATCTTCCTGTTCGCCACATCGCATCGCGATCGTCGTCTTGTTTGGCTTACAAACTTGTCTTCCTGCAGCCAAACGACGGCGGCGGCTTGTCTTTCCATTAGCATAGGAAAGCTAATTGTTAATTAGACAACTGCAGTCCTTTAGCTGAGGGAACAGAAAAAAATAACACACACATAAGTTTCGTGTTTATCTCTGGGGATCGAGGCGCCCTCTGTGTTTGGCCGTAGAATATGACTAACGAGATCTCCCAAATAGTAGATTGTTTTCCCAATGGAACAGCACACAAGACACACACATCTTTTGTAATGTCTTGCGGTTTGTCAGTTGAACGCGACGGTGATTCCGGCAAGTCCTCCCACAGTGGAGACTTTTTCGTACGTACGTATCTGTTTGGTGTCTCCCTTGACTTTTTTTATTGACAATTGTCAGCTGGAAAATATGTCATTTCGCTCCCACAGCAGCACATGTCAAATTCAGTGACATTTCGTTGATTGCTTACTGTCTGCGAACTGGTAACGTGTACCGTGTATGATTTATAAGCCGGGAACTGTGTTTAGCATAGAAATATGGTAGGGAATTCCATTCGGATTGAGGCTACCGCCTGGGAGAGCGATTTCAGTGCAGCCCGAGATTTGCTGTAGGATGTGCGGTAAGGCGATTAGTATGCCATTCGGGGTGTAGTGGTGTATGACAATTGGCAGGATCCTACAAGGTTTTGTTGTCACTGTTTGGGGACTTGTTTGAAATATTTATCGGAACGCACACGTGTTGAATGCGGATTAATTTAGCCGCCTTTGTGGCAGATGTGGTGGACTAGGAGTTTTGTGAGGAACTTCGAGGGGGGTTGGAACCTACTTACTACTTGACCAGAGATGCGTTTATCTGTGCATACGAAGAAGATCCCAAAAAGACGGGGAAATAGCACGCTAGGACATTTCCTTCATGAGACAGTAGCTATCTTTGGGGAAGAAGAGACTTTTGAAATCTGTCAACTTGTGCCGATTTGGAGATTTAGAATTGTCTTGAACTTAATCGTTTGATAAAACGAGAACTTTCATCTCTTGAAGTGTGTTGAACTCTTTTCTGGTTTCAGGCTTGTATTTGTGGCCTGTAGTCAAAGAAGCTTCATGGCTCCGATGGCGCTGCAGTACAATTGGGTTGTGTACGAATGAAGGGACAAGAACTGCCCCGTCCAACGAGCGTGCCGCCGTCCTCTTCATCGACGCTCAAGCTACACGGCAATTAAATAAGCCAGGTCCTCCTCCACTTTTGGGCTACATCGGTCCGCTATAGCGTTGTCGAAAATGGACCTTCGGGCTGGAGCAGTGTTATCCATGCGCTCTACATGGCCTTCTCATCTCTGGCGTAAAATCTGAAGACGATAGCCTAGACTCAGGTAGCCGTTCAGCCCACATAGTTCGTGGTCCAATCTTCATCTCGAAATGCCATCAACGCAATCAGGTCGAACATAGTACTTTTCTTTCGAACATACGAAGGACTTCTTCATGGGAACTGCACATGCACCTGCGCCGTACAGCAGAACTAAAATAATCAGCGTCTGGTTGCTACGAGACATAAAGCTGTATTACTTCAATTGCATCCTACTGAGAATTTATCCGGGCGTAAATTCACAATAGCTGAGTCTGGCCTAAGGTACAGAAGTTGGGACAACTTTGATACATTCTCACCTGGCTTCTGGAAAAAGAGTGCCTAGAGATAACGCTTAAATGTGCCTTTTCTTAGATCCATACGTAACCAATGGATTTCCATTTCCAAATTTAAAGGTAAACAACCAGTGCTACCAGTTTACTTAAGCGTCTCCGCCAAACCAGTTCAGTTATGACGCCCAAAGTGAAATGCCATCCAAAGTATCATCGCATTGTTAATTTGAATTCGTTGCTCTCCTTACAAACCAGATGCATATCGCCTTTTTATTGTAATACAAAATCGTCACATTACAAGAGTTTTTTTCCCCATTTTTAGGTCATGTCCCGAATCCATTTAAATTCCATTCAGAATCCAATTCAATGTAAAACGTTACAGATCGTTCGCGTCTCATTCCATAGACAAAATAGACAAACGATGACAAATACCCACGAAACCATCTGAGACTATTAACGTACAAAATAACTTTCTCTCGCAACTTTTGGATCGGCTCTTTGAGCGGACGAAACAAAAATAAAGCAACAAACAGTTCCAACTGCAAACCATCATCATTTCCACATCGAATACATTTTCGCCTCGGATTGTATAATTAGTCTGTAACCTATCCAGCGCGTCATATTTCATTTGCATTGATTATAACGCATTAATTTAGTCAGTAAAATACGCTCGTACGCAAGGAAAATCACCAGCCAGCGAAGCCGAAGAAAGCCTATCGCTGTCCATGTGTAATAAATGTGCTAATCCCATCCTCAGCATGTCTATATATATTAGTAAATGGTAATTTGTGAGGTTTCTGGACGCACAAGACAGCACAGAAAGAAGGCAATTTAGTTTTTTTTTTTGTTCAAAACTTTGGTGGTGGTTGAGTGTTTCGTAAGCAAATAAATAACTGAGTCGTTGACCTAATATAAATATGCACAGCACTTGGATGAGTTCCATAAATTATTGGCCGCTCTGAGCGGAAAAAAGTTACATTTTCAGAATCTCTGAGAAATGGGAAGAATTTGGAGAGGAACATGTGCTTGAACTTGATACCATCCACAGGAAAGTGTAAATGAACTCACTCATCATGGGGGCATCACGGGGTGACAGTCGCATTGCGTGTCCCTTTCTGCGCTTCGTGTTTAAGCAATCGAAGAAATACGAATACAGAAATGATACATAGTGATCCACGTACATAACCACGTACATAGCTCAGTTTCGTTAAGTTTCGTTCATTTTTGTACTGAGCGAAATGAATGTCTGCGAGGAATTTTGCGTGAGTTCCTAGAGCCTATTGTGGGCTCTTTGAAATTTACTACTTTTCATTCTGTTTCAACAAACGTTTCAGTTTACCTTATTCACTTATGGTTGGGCCTTAAGAATCAACTCAGAATTCACATAAACGACAATATCTCTGCAAGACCGATTCTCAGGATTCAACTTAACGACAATATCTCTACAAAACCGCCATCCACTACCAACAAACACGACAACACAGTGCAGCTCCAAATTAACAAACCACTTAATCTCTGCTCGCCAGGTGTTACTTTCTTATGCGCTTTATCCGTTAGCGTGAAAATAACCACTTAATTGATTCATAATCTAATTCATAATCATTTTTCAATTCCCTCCTTCCTTCGCGGAGAGGGAAGAACCTTTGCTTCTTAACGACGCCCAAGTGGTTATTATACGTAGAAAGATCCACGATGCTTGCATGTTTATGTCCATCTGTTCAGAGTGCGGAAGATCGGTAAGAACGTATGAAATATCCACAATGGCGTCTATTCCGCAGAATATATCTCAATTTATGCACACTTAAGGCACCCTCCTTCTGAACCCTATCTTTAGTGAGGAGGCGGCAGGAGGGAGGGAGAACACATTCGCTCGCGAGGCGATTCTGTATTCGCATCGCTGATCATTCTGGGAAAATTTATGACCACAATAACCAACACCGCTGTAGATGCAGGTACATAGATACAGATTGCCTTAGAAGTAGAATAATGGGGACTCCTCCGACAAGCCGACAACCCGACATCGGACAACGGACAACAGCGGCGACGGTTACAACGGCGGCGACCACGACCACGACGACGACGACGACAACGGCGATGAAGCCTTGTCAATTGTCGACCTGGCGCAGACGCAAGAGAACTAGGGAAGTATACACAATTTAATTTACTTTGATTGCTGCATGTCCGAACGCCCTGTCCGTCTCAGTTTCGCGCAGTCGACTCTCTGCCCCTGACGACGATGTGCACCGAAGCAGGAAGCGCATTTTAAATTGCTTTTTCGTTTGGGATTCTTCTTCTGGCGAAGAGACTTCTCCTTCGTCGTCTCGCTCGCACCCTGTCATCTCATGTCGGTCGTTCGAGTTCGTTGAGTTTACATGATCTTAAAATGTTTGTCGGTTTCTGTGACCACTGATGTGGTGGTCGACTTCAAAAGGGGGTATTCTATTTCAAAGTACAAGTTGATGGAAAAATCGTTTCATTCACACGGAAAATTGCCTGGTGGGGGTGTGGGATGTGCTGTATGGTGGAACTAGATTGTCTAGACATGAACGTAACGAACAATGGGAGGTTTCTGTGGCGGCTTCGTACAATGTTTGAGCACTTTGACCGCAGCTCTGTTTCGATACACCAGGCTAAGCAGCTATGCGATATAAATTGACATTAGAACCTTCCCCAAGGAATTGTAAACTTTTAGACACACCTTTGTTCAACATCCTCGATAGTATAGTGGTCAGTATCCCCGCCTGTCACGCGGGAGACCGGGGTTCAATTCCCCGTCGGGGAGATGTCTGGTGCATCTTTTTTTTTTTTTTTTTTTACAGATCTGAAGGCTCTAGTGACTCAGTTGGAGCGCAAAGCCAAGACGTTCGTACGTCACAGGATACAATCACCCACATATCAGATGATCATTCATTCCATTCCAGATTTTCACCCAAAGACTCTTTGTCAGTGCAGTCTCCAATTTGTGACCAGCAGTTCAACTACTGATCCATAACACGGTGCCTGCGTAAACATTCCACACCCTCCTCATCATCGTCGTCGTTATTACCGCGTTTTCATGCAATCAACGGCGCTTGCATTGCAATGTGCTCGTAATCCAATTTCACTTTTATTTCCTATTTCAACAGAGGGCAGATGAAGACGTGCGTATACAGGGTAGCCGGCCAATCTGCATTGCCATCCCCTTGTGTGAGATGTGTTCACCAATCACGTGGCGAAGAGTTTTTTCACAGTTTTCGTGCAGATGCATCTGCTGCGGCTTATGTCACAAGTCCACACGCAACCCAGGTCCCAGCCGCCTCGTGTTCATGGTGTCTCCATTTATTTTGTTTTTTCTCGAAACAATGCCTGTGCGAGTTAAGTGGCTGCGTCGAGCCGCCACACGGCAACGCCGCCTCTGGATACTATGGGAATCTGCTTTGGGTCATGTCGCATTGTTTTCAGACTCTCGATTTCATTTGTAGGTAAGACACTAATTATTTAAATTGCATACACGCTTTCGCTTTGATTTAAACGACTAAACGAGCACTCAGCGAGTTTGACCAACGAAAGCTGGCTTGTGGTTGCCAAAAAATTGCCAAGCCCGACAAAGGCGTCGGGGGGAGGGAAGAGTTGATTGCACTTTAATGAATGAAGAGAATCCGGAAACCAAAAGACGAAAGCACTTTCGAAAGATCTTAGGTCACAGTGGACCTACTCTCAGCCTCTTCTCCTCATTAGATACGGTTTTCTTTTTAATGATGACTGACGTGAGCTTGTCGATTTTACTGTCCGCGTCTGTGCTGCGGGATGGCCATTCTCGGACGTTTAATGATTGTTGTAAAGGAAGACTTTAAGTGACATAAAGTTCGCAAGAAATATGTAGGTGGATGTCGTAAAGTTCTGTAACACATGGCGAACCACGTCGTTAAAATCAACTACCAGCTGAGCAGTTGAAGCTTACCGATGATTTCTCCTATTCGAAGTGACAGTTTTGACAATGGGTGACGTTTGAAAGCGTGAATGAGGTCATGGGCTCTACTGGACACGGATGTCAAGTGAGTGACGTGTGCGTAGTGAGGTCAACTAGCATGCAACTAGCATGTGCCCCATCGAACATAGATTCCACATTCCACAGATATTCGCATTCTGCAGATATCCACATTCTTTCCTCTTGTCAAACAAAGCCCAGTTTTGCTAATTCCAGCCGATCGACCGTTAATGCCAGCTTGGCAAAATTGTTTCCAATTATCACTTCGTAGTAATGTTTGGGTCCGCCCATTTGCCGCTTTGATAACTGCTATCATCGGATGGTGAAAGTAGCTAGGGCCTAGAGGCTCCAGTTGCCCTCAAACAGGCTAGATCCAAAGCCCATCATTGGCTCTTAAAGACTGACACTTTGTTCTTGTCCACAGTAATTTCATCCAATCCATATCGCTTGGGGAATGGGCTTAAATTTTCCGAACCACAATTTCACCCACCTCAACCTGTTCGATTCCACCTAATTACAATCTTAACTCGGAGCTCTAAAGTCGGATTGTAGTCGATGAAGCCAATCACCTCTCTGAGCAAATTCTATACCAGTTGCACTATCGTGGAAAGCTGCCTAGTTGCAATGCGGTTCGTTGCTTGAACAACAGATATTTAAATTTCTTCTCCATCCAGAGCGGGCGGATGATGAAGCAATGAGACGATAGAAAAAGATACTACACCGATGAGGTATGCCGTATGCCCGATGAATTGTGTGAACCGAATTAATTGGCAAAATCGTTGAAATTTCTAAACAAAAACGCATATCAGTTGGGTAAACAAACAAAACTGTCTGTCTGTCTGTCTGTCAGGCTGTGTGTTACGTGGGTGGCTGAAGGAGTGGAGCTTTGTGCAATTCCATCACGAGTGCCACTGATTCAAATTTCGCTTTCATTTCGTCTGGCAGAATGAACACGTGATGGCGGCCTGGCGGCTTTTGAGACTCGCTGCGAAGATCGAGAATCTCGTGAGAAAGCAATTCTTCGAACACTCAAAATTGTAGAAGGAAGCAAATCGGAGAAGTGTTGGCGCCAAGGTCTTTCGAGCTTTTGAAAGTGTTTTCTGACGACGACAAGAGGCACTACAACGGTGATCAGGAGTTCACTGACCACGGAGGTCGTGCGCTGTGAATGGTGTGTTGGAGTGGAGATGAGCACCGAAATGAGCAAATGGCGTTGCCACGGGTGGTAAGATGTGTTGCTTTGAGAGCGTCTCAATTTCAGTTCTGTAACTTCAGAAATTATGGGAATTGTTCAAGTGTATCTTTTTGACACTTGAAGAGGTGAGGATCAAACCAAAAGAGTTTATCTCAAGTCGAATGAGCACTCACAGTACAGCACAGTGTAAACTGCTGACGAGAAGAACCCATCCCGGAGATCCGACGCAGAATAAAGCCGGGCGCTGGAAAAGTCTGAAAAAAACGTCTCTCTCTCTGCTTGGCCCGAATAAAAAATGTGAAGGGACAAGAGAGGTTGAAGGCTCTTTAATAGTTGGTCTAGACCGTAGTCGAATAGTGGCACGAGAAGTTCAAAATTATTGATATGTGGTATTCGCTAAATCTTGGGTTGGGTTGTCGATCGCAGCAAAGATCGGATAAAAAGGCTGGATATAAGTCCATAGCCGGGGAACAGGAAGATGAGCTTTGTTTAGCTTAGTTCAACAATTCTAAACGCAACTGTTCGGTGGGACAAAAAGTTCCAAGCGATGTTAGTTGGAGGACTCACTAGACTGATGTAAAATGGGTCGAAATCAGAAAGTGTAAGTAGCAGGCACGATGACTCACAATCTAGAAGCTGAGACAAACAAAGTCGCGAAATAAATACGACGAAAACTAAAGCCTTTCATATTTCTGACAACCGCCCCCAACACAACATTGCCGGAAAGGAAGTCGAGAAAGTTAGCAGCTTTCTATGTTTAGGAAATGTGGTCTAGGCTTATCGCTGTGGCACCGAACTCGACGTGAGCAGGAATCGGGAAGACTAAAGCTGCGTTCAGATTCACCTTGAGACTTCACATGCATCTCCACAGAGAGTCCGCTATTTTGTACGGATTTAGTCACGCACTACAACACTTATACAATTATTCAAATAAATTCCGCACCCAATTCTGGAACAGCAGGTCATAAAACTGAACTGTCGAAGGAAACAATTATATTATGTGACTCACTTACTGGCCACTTTTCAAGTAGCCATCATTCGCACAACAACGGACAACAATTGATAACTGCAGAATATGTGGACAATCAAAGGAAACCATGGAACACTCCAAATCGGACATTAAGGAGACATAAGATGATGAACAGAATAATCTTGAGAGGAACAGACTAACAGAATGAATATTCCATCTAGACACATTATCAAATTTCCCAAAGTAGCTCTAAAGTCCTACATCAATAAAAGGGGCGCATAGATCTATCGACTTCCCATTTTATTCAAATCAATTCAATTCAATTTAATTTAATCATTATGTGAAATAATGATACTTCCCTGTCATGGAGACACTTCTGACAAATCCAATTTCTACCTCTCTTGCCCTTTAAAATTTTTGACAACCATTTCTTATATTGACCAATAAGAGAACGGCATTTGCGTTATTTCGTGAATAACCGTCAAAAATGCATGAATAACTGTCAAAAAGCCTCTCAAATTGGTCGATGGACTAGGGGTCAATCAGCTGTGAAGTGAAATCATTTTCAAACACTACGATCTTCAAAACGTTGTAATCTGCATCATCACTGAACATCGCTGTGAAATAATGAACAACACAATGGATTCCAACATTACTTAACCACAATCACACTCACTCTATTGGAAAGCTTGCCAAAAGGCATTTCCGTGACAATGCACGCCAGAACCATATTCTCAGCTGTCAACAGCAGAAATAGGAAACATAATTTCCCACGTTTACCGACAAACACAAATAGAAATACATAAATTACTTCCAGAATTCAAATTCTCACGCAACTCGTGAAGAATGTTTCACAAAATGACACGTAAATTCATCGACACATGTGGAACGAAATAGTTTACACAAGCGATTTCAACGTCATCTCTGACTGACAGCATTGTTGCTTTGTAGTTTCCACAAAAAAAAAAAAAAAAAACGGAAGAAAAAAAAAATCCCTTATCTCCCCGACGGGGAATTGAACCCCGGTCTCCCGCGTGACAGGCGGGGATACTGACCACTATACTATCGAGGATGTTGAAATTCTGATGACAAAATGCTCGTTTTGACTTTTCAGACTGAATTTAATTCTTATCAACTCTTTGCGGACGACAAAGTTGCTACACTCAAACAGACTTATTCCACGTTTCTGGCTTTGTTGTTGATCCGCACATTTCTGTCTCCATGGCATGAGTATGATTTTACGTACCTTTTGCATTGTCTCTGAACTGAGTTCTGGTCACTTGATGTGGCATCTCAATCTGTCTCAGAAATGCCAGTTAATGACGTGAATTTGAAATTTAGAGAATGATGATGTGGTGAGTGCGGCGCCGGCAGTTTATCTTGTATTTGAAGTCCCTTTTAATCGGTTGACGATAAATTCAGTGAATTATGTAGTTCTGTTTCCTTATATGCTACATTTCTAGCGATGTTTATATATACAATAATAAATTATACACTTAAAAATCTCGGCATAAATACCACTACCACTGAGTGCACCAGAATGCCCTTCATTCTCCACCCATTTGTGTGTACATGCCTGTATCACTTCCACTACCGCTAAAATGGCACATTCACTTGCACAATGTACTTCCTTACTCATCGGCTGACAAAGAGGAACATAGCTCTTCCAATGCTCTTCTCTAAATTTATCATAGACATTTTTTTCCAAACAAAAAGAAGGGAGAAGGGGTAAAGACGCAACACACAGCATTGCGTCGGCTACTGTCACACAAATTTCCCAATTTCAAGGGTTGCTCTGCTATCGCTCACTTGTCTTGATGAGCGTATGCTACGCAGACTGCAGGCAGAAACAGAAACCCAAACTATGCGATAAGCTTAAATCGGAGCAATCAATCGCGGGTCAGCAATGAATCCAACTCAAACAAACAACAGACAACCCTTATCAGGAAAAAAGGAAGGAGATAAGAGGGGTATCGGCGATAAACGACGACGGATAAAATAATTGATTTCATATGTGGGTTTTAATGTTCCGGGAAACAGCATTCTTTCGATTCGCTCTGAAGAAAAAAAAAAACAGATTTTCAGTGAAATGCGTGCATCAACCGATAACAGCCGAGAAATGTGCAACTGGTCGGAGAAATTCAAGAATTTCCCACTTTTCCCGCTTTACAACAACAGGTTCTCTTGTCAAATTTTCATCAAAGCCCACGTAATGGACCATTAAAATAGAACTTTCCCTTCACGGGGTTATCACACATAACCTCTCCTAAGCTCGTTATTTGAATGTGACCTATTTTCCGACCGGCCGACAGTCCTCAGGGCTTGATGAAAATAAACTACAAAGATATCATTCAGAGTTTAACACGCCACCGCATTGACGCGTCGGGAAACGTGTTTAGTCGCCACACATTTACTATCACGAACAGAAACAGAAAAATAAAGTCAAATTTGCATAAAACAAAGAGAATTGAGATACGAATTGGTACCGTTATGATAAATAAATTATGTTGACTACTACACTATAACGGTTGACAGTTTCTTATTCATTTGTGCCTGTCTTACCCTTTGCCCCCTCTCTCTATCTCCCTCTCTCTCTCTCAGACTTTCCACATCTCACCGCATTTGCCGTCACGGGGCATTTATTAATCCGTCGCAGACTGTGGCCACGTCTTGATGCTTTGCTGATGATTACTGTGGAATTTTTGCATCCGTTGCGGAGAGTAGTGGTCATTATGTCAGATCATCAGTCATCTGGACATTCGCAGTTTAGAAGTGCTTACACTTCACCGGAAGACCTAGATAAGTTGCATACAAGAGGTGGGTCGTGACCGAGGCTGCTGTTGAGTGCAACGTTTTGAGTTTTCTTTTTGAGGGCAAACAGACGAGACAGTGACCTAGTTTCGAAGCGTATCTGCTGCGTTAGCTGTGCTTTACGTATTTGGCGTGTGAGCCGTGGGTGCACCTCTGACCGGCGGTGTGGCAGAGTTCGGGCACAACAGGAAACGAGGGATTATGACTTGGGGCTTGGGGTGTTGTGAGTCATAAAGCTGTGAGCAGCTGGTGTGGTTGGTTATTGGTGGGCATAAATCGGGGTTATTGTCCGGTTGTGCACGGAGTCGATGGTGGGCTTTTTTTCAGCAAAAGTTAATTTGAAATGGATTTCTAATGGAACTGTGGCATGGTTGGCAACTGGAAGTCGAAAGAGAGGTTTTCCGAACACCAAAAGTTCGAGAGGGAAGGACTAGACTGAAGCACAAGTGTTGACATCAATTCTTGAAGTTCCTGTTCGCAAGAAGTCTTCGTCTGATTTTTTTCTTGATCAAGTCTCTTTTTCTTCACCCTCCTCTTCCTTTTCTTCGGACCTCGTTCTGGAACTTCCCTAACTTGGGGTGCTAACTTGCAGTTTTCGCCCACAAGTCTTGGTCTTAGGTTGAAGTGGCTGACTACTTGGTCTTAGGACTTGGCCATATCTTGTCTTCTTCGCTTTCTTTGGATGTTGTTCTGGAACTTCACATAGTCCCACATCAAGGGCAAGTGCGACATTGGTTCTTACTCGCAGCTTCTGCCTTGTCATTGTCTTGATCAAGCTCACCTCTTCTCCCTTTCCTTGGCATGTTGTCCTGGAGCGTCAGGTGCACCACATGAAGGCTACTGTAAGCTCCAGTTAATGTATTTCTGCTTGCATACAAATTCGATACTTCACGATAGAGAGACTAATCTTCGCCCACACAGCCAGCCTTTCAACCAAATTCCCTTCCATTCACAGTGACCTCAGTAACCTCACGATTACACCATCAAATCGCGCTCGCAACCGCAAGAGATTCCGTAACCGACGCCAATTAATTGAAACCCACTGCCGTCACCGGGATTAGGTTACCCACAATGCAATTGAAATCACTCCCTAATCCCCCGTGAATGCCCTTCATCCCAGCCAGCCACGCCAAGCACCCGAGTATGTACTTCACAAAGTCAAGGCACTTGGGCAGTCACCGGGAACCATTCCACGAAAATTGACGACCTAGCCATCTGACTTGGTTTTCATCCGCAACATGTGATACAATTCCCTTTTCCGCTATGTGGAAACCACCGAGTCAGTCTTGCTCCATCAACTGCTGCGGCAGGCAATTTTGAATGCTGACTCGTACTTATTTGTGCCTTGCCGGAATCGGGCGGTATTCACCTTGAGTTCAGCCACAAACACAAGTACTTGCCGATTAATGAACGTGAAAGGCGCCACGCAATCGGTTTCGATCTACTTGCGGACTTCAACCTCGGCCGAAATTTGTGAGTGGATGTGGCTTAGGGCGAGTGCTTTTGAGAGACAATTGAGACTCTGGTGTTGGGTGTGACGAGGGCAGGAGCTGGGGTGTGATTAAGTTTGAGACACGATGGCAATTATATACGACTTCATAGCAAAGCTGAAGTAAGCTGAACGCTGAACGTTGGCATCTGCGCTAACGGAAGTCAAGATCTACAAAACCCGTACCTCAACATCCTCGATAGTATAGTGGTCAGTATCCCCGCCTGTCACGCGGGAGACCGGGGTTCAATTCCCCGTCGGGGAGGAGCATATGCGCGATGAAGGCGCTTCTTTTTTCTTTTTCTTCTTTTTTCATATCCAATAACACACTACATATTAAGGTCGGAATGCACTCAAGCAAGTATGTCCACTTGGCCGTGTCGAATGCACAGCGCTCGCTTCATTCCCTCTTGCATGCGCTTTCAAAATCAAAGTTATTGACAATCCGCTTATGAGCACACTTCGACGGTCACACTTGATCGGCATTGTTTCCAAATAGCGTGACCATATTTCAACAGATACCACCTCTCCTTCACATTTCTCAGAAAATACCTCGAATCCATTCTAGAGAACTGATTCGATCAGAATCCACTCATTCCGATGACAAAATCCATCAGCAAGCACCAGGCTAACAAACAAAGAAAGCGAGACAAAGTCACCGTACTAAAATGGACAGAGAGGCGTCTCAACAAGAACATTGTGACGTGACGCTCCTGAGTACACAAACACCACAAAGGAGTGTGCTTCGAAGCGGAACATTGCTCCGTTTGAACAGCGATGTGCTTACAATTGGATTTAATTGAATTCAACAGAAAGATGTTGATGGTGGCACCACAAATAACACTCGTTACCTGGGGGGAGTGCACATGATACACTTGAAGCCCACTCTACCGTGGCTCTTGCGTGGTGAATGCCGCCATCGCTGAGGTGCCGCGACGTTTCAAGGTCGATCTGGAGATCACACAAAAGAGACAAACAAACGAACACAACAGGTGCTGGAGCGTGTGCCAAGTAAGGTTCTCCATTTCGGAGATGGATGCTGATTAATTGATTCGGTCTACCCAAAACAGGCAACAGCGGCTTCATGAGCTGCGCGAAGCAATTTGAATAGCACTCCCTAGAGGGACTTGATTAATGGCATACCCTCCATCGGAGTACAATGGAATTCGTGCCATTTCGCCGAAAACGGCCATAAAACCGATACAGCGAGTCAGGAAGACGTAACCGAGATCTCGGAACGCTGGTAGCCTTTAATGAGTCTCAACTAACGGAAGGTAGGTTGGTTTCGTTGGCTCTCCCCCTGATTTATTAGACACTTCACCTATATGGCCCTGATTCTCTTTCAAATTAACCGAAAAAAATCGCACTAACCAGTCCACTGGAAGCTGCACCCAAAATGTCCGATTCCTTTGCATCCGTTCACGGGAAAACTGCGATTTAATGGTCCTAAAGATGTGTACGTGCACATACGCGGCCGTGGCCATAGAGTGCTGGCCCACTGGGAGATCGCCAATAAATCAGACAAGACAGTTGCGCTGGTGAACAGGGGGAGCCATGAGAGACTTTCAGAAGTCTACAATGGACTCTGCTGGGGTATCTACTGGGCTAATTGGAATTTGTTTTGCTAATTTTTGCCCGTGAAATCGGATTGGTTAGGCCGCTGAAGGTTTCATCCATTGCAGACGTGGAGAAAAACTCGCATTGGAAGTGGTTGTCACTGATTTATGGCACATGGGTTGGAAACAATGCTTCTAAGTGTTAATGGAGGTTTTATTTTACAAAAGAGAAATATGTTTCAGATATCGGTGGATGGTGGCGGGTAGAGGGGGCCTTGTGAGAATTGAAAAATTCAAGGGTTGGCAAGGCTATTTTTTGTTCTCACTGACCAGTCAGTCCTTGACATCCTTCTGACTTGATGAGTGTTTTTGGCGCTGTTGCATGAATTGATTCCACTCTGAGTGAGTCTGTCATTGATCCAGACTGTTACTCCAAGCAGAGAACCCACGATCAGTACGATCGGGATCTTAAACAACGTGGGCGATAAGACGAAGATCATGAGTGTATAACGTGTGGCGTGGTGCTAGAAGAATAGAAACCAGAAAAGATAGTAGCGCAGTACGGACTAAGGACCATAAACTATAGTTCACAAGGCACAAGATCAGTCAGGTTCGACTTGGATCAACATTTTCATTCAGAACAACTAAGCATCCAGATTATCCGATAAATATACCCACAACATCGTCTTTACGCTATGGAAGGTCTGCAAGGTCATTCAGTTCCAAGTTTTTGCTTGGCGGAGCGTTTTCATTCAAAAGCTTGGCTTGGTGGGGGTTTTAGACAGTGGCAATTCAGTCTAAGATCCACAAAATCAGTCTTGGGTTGGAACGGAGTGGACCGTAGTCTATTACCGACAATACCGCCCCAATGCAGTCTAAGATCAGCGAGGTCAGTGAATGAGCGATTTCGTTCATTAGACGATTAACGATCGCGTTGTTCACAGTGAACGACCACAGTCTTGATCAACAAAACTAAATCATGAGTTCACAGTGGAGAACAGAAAATTCAATCACGCAGACAGCTCATAGACTCAGACGATTGAAGAGGACCGTAGACTGTGCAAAGACCGCAAGATCATTCAACTCCACTCATTGATCTGCAAAAGCTGATTGCTGCTTGCTATCACTGCGACTCCATGGCAGCGACCAACACTAGACTCATATAGGTTCGCCGCTGATATAATGCTGCCAGGATCAACCATTCAGACGACTTGAAATCCATGTCAACTCCGGCTTTCACTCTCTGCACACATTCCGTGACGGCTTACTCTTCCCCAAAATCTAGTATAATCCACCCTCCAATATACAAACAAAAAAAAAAACACTCTCTGAACAAGCCTGCAATGCAACCAGATAACGATCAGCATAACGAGGTGGAATAACCACCGAAGAGGATCACACATTATGCCCGATCATGGAATCGAAAATTTTCCGGTCTAGTTTCATTCGAATCCGCCGACACGTACGTGATCATCAGCAAGCACAAAAACACGAACAAAAAAAATACAAAAAAAAAATGTAAATTATACAACCCAAGCTCGAGCAAATAGTGTAGCGAAAGATTTCGCTTTCCTTTTGAATGCTTAACGCACTTTTGGCCGAATTACGAACCGCAGCGTCTGATGGGGCCACTGCTACACTTGACACAGCCATGAGCATGGGGCCATAATTAAATTTTTTATCTCTTCCGACACTTACCACTTAGCAAATGACTTGTTTGTCAGTTCGTCGTCTCGACAGAGTTCACCGAAAATTAGAACTGCCCGAAAGTTTCTTCGTCTTTGTTTTGAGGTTTCGGCCAATCCACCAGCGAAAGTTCCAAAAAATAAAACAACAAAAATTTTCTCTCAGAATCACTATGCAAGTGCGGTGTGTAGTCACGGAGGAATACAGAGCGAATTTCACTTGACGATACGCGGAACCATGCGGCGATAGAATACGTCGATATCGTCGCGGGAACAGAGCCAGAAAGGAAATGTACGAGTATCTCTCTAAACACTTGGTGTCCCGTTAGAATTCAATAAAGCCGAACAAGAATACAGTGATCGAGTCCGGTTCTGCATGTCTCTCTCGGGCCACTGCGCGACGTCGGAATAAGGAAGTTGTTTACTTAGAGAAGCTACACGACTAAACGAACGAAAGATCGACCGAAGAACGAACGTAGTCCCGATGCAACGAACTAACGACCGACGAACTAGAAGAACAAGAATCTAAGATGCTGCTTCAGATCCACTCTATTGCCAAGTGTCAGTGGCTTGACGGTGTATGGTGTGGTCAACAGAGGTGGCTGAGAGGTGGTGGTGACACAAGCGAGCGCGAGCGCAGTAACGATGCACATCGGTGTGTGTCTCTGCGCAGACTGATGGCCAACGATCGTGTTGGTTTTTTGTTTTGGTCTGCCTTCATCGTTAGGTGGTTCGTGGTTGAAAGGAGATACCCCACTCCGGAGTGCCGCTCTTGTCTCTCTGCAACTCTCTGGGGGGTTTCGTGGAACTGGATTCAGAGAGCCAGAGTCGGAGTCAGCAGGTCGAGCTTAGAACGAGTGTGGCTGAGCCGAGGGATAGATGTACCTTACCAACGTTCGTGGGCATTGTGAGAGAATAAAAACGAGAGACAGAGAGCGAGACAGAGATGGAAGTCAGTGATCTTCAAGGAATAGATCGATTCAAGTTTATTACCCCCGCATCCATGATAAGATGGGACTTGAAAATTGCCTACCTTTGGTTTTTTGTTCTTTCGATCAAGTGATGCTGGAGAACATCTGCGTGCGTGTGTGTGTAAAGATATGATGTAATTACGGGACTGGTGAAGAGGTGAGGTTGATCACCGCGGAGGGGGATGGATACATTAGGAACGTTTTATGTTTTCCGTTTAGTTTATTGGTTTTAGATTGGAGGGAATAATGGAACTCATCTAAAAAAACACCGAGCTAATTAGGGAGCCATCGCGAGAGGGAATGGGTGGGAATAGTGCCGTGCCGTGCTGGGCCGGGCCGTGGCGTGCTGATGTCGAGCGCATAAATCAGCCCCAGCAGAGGTCAGCAATCTTTTGCTCTAATTGGTTCCACCTTGTGGACAGTCGACGGAAAAAGAAGAAGAAGACTCATTTTCGCTTGAAGGAATTCCAGGTGAGGCGAGGCTTTAGTTTCTTTTCCGTTTTCTCAGACTCAGGGTTATGACTGTTCTTGGGCAGTTTACATCTGAATCACTCTGATTGCTTGGCTTGAAAGGAATCAGTGCGAAAATGATGTTGGGGCGGCGATGGTGTTTTTAATGTTTCAGTCACCTCGCATTGGGGCGCGAGAGGACGAAACTACGAGTTGATCGTCAGATGGAGAAGGTGAAGGCAGAGCTGAAAGATGATCTGTTGACAATGGCGCGCTTGGCGAATTGTTCAGTCGCGTCATTTGGAGACGAAAATAGCTGAACTGCAGTAGAAGATCAAGAAGGAGAAGGCACAGCTCCAAGACGATCTACAGCACAAGGGGGACGAGCATATGCACAAGGGGGACATCTAACATATGGCAGCACAGCCTTGCTAAAAACCAATTCACTCTTCAACACTTAAAGACATCCTGCTTGGAGTCCCATGTGCAAAAATAGAGGACTTGAAGGCGATATTTCATTAGCTACCATGGACTAGACCTCCATACGCAGGCGCCTGCCTCTAAGGGTAATCAGTCAATCTGATGTTTAGACTGTCTTGACCGGATATTCATTCTGTTCCCTGATTTCGAAAGACCCTTTAGGTGCTTCTTCCCAACCAAGGAGGAGTGGGAAACACAATGTACATCATAATTCTGAGGCTAAGGTGGTGTAGTGGCTAATGCCCGTCGTCTATCCACTAACCTAACGCCACCTAAACAAGTCAAGTACATTTGGAAAGCACGCGAATTGGATATCTTCTGTTTCTAGAACCAGACGTTTAGCTTGGAATGAAAAATTACGATAGAAATGATGGCGGGAATGATGAGGGCTGAAAAGCCCCAACCAACAGCCTTCCAATCATTCGTTGTCCAGACTCTATGGATCTTTAGAAGATCCCTCAGACGTCCCTCGTAGACATCATGTTGAGGACCATCCAGCGCCTGATTGTCACACTTCCAGTCCAAGCAAGACGGAATGATCGTTGAGAGGTTGGTCTTGACGTAACACTGAGGTAAACGGCAGTCAGAGTCACCGGGAAGAAAATGTTGTTGAGTATAATGGAGAGACCGCCATGGAGTTCGGCTCTTCATCGAAGCAACCAGTTTTCTCACGGTGGACAGTGAAGGGAGATGTTAAATGCAGCGAATCGGGTATTTCTTACTACTCCCCTAAGATCTCGACATAAAACATTTGAAGATCCTGATCAAAGGGAAGAGAAACCTTTCGAATGACCCTCTGACCAGGAAGGTGTCTCTGCAGGGGACCATGCGCCCACGTTCCTTGTCCCTTGGCAACCATCTCTCTGCACCGTGACCGTTCTGGTCAGCTTGACACACAGACAACAAGAACACAAAGGAATCCTCTAGCAGACCATCTAAGAACCTCTTTCAAGCAACAGGTGAGCTCCTTTTCCTCCGAGGGCGTATGCCTACGTCTGATGTGTAATTATACAGAAAGATGCCTATCGTCCTTCTTTGAGCCCACACCGAAACACTCGCGGTATCTTCTCGGAAGGAGACCAACCTCGACTCCAACTCATTGAATATTCAAAAGACGCAATTATCCACAGAAAAAGAAACCCAAGCAAAGGAGGAGCGAATGCGCCAGCCACACAAGAACACGTCACCACGATTCACATGTTTGTTTGGTTAGAAACTGCATTGCCAAGTGAATTCGCTTCTATGGTAGCACAACTTGACCCTAAGGCAGGCACTCACACTCAGCTCGACTGATATCTTCAACAACGGCGCAATAGAACTTCGCGTGCCGTCGTTTTTCATAAGTTGCCGTGCAAAATGTTCCTCTCCTCTTGGTGCATGCGGCTTTCTGCAGGAAATCGTGCCTCGGTGTGCTGTGCACACAAGTGGGTATGAGTATCTCTAATGGATTCGGATACGAATAACGTGCCTGGACATCCAGAACGTGTTGCATGCATCTTCATCATTTTCAGCGCATCCCTAGGCGAGTGTTGTGACACAGTGTTTACATGGTGTGCTGGAAGGAGGTGGAAAGCTAAGTGCAGTGAAGCTGGAGGGCATGTCAATTTTGTTTCGCTCAAGAGGTGTTTATGTTAATTTCCCATGTGACGAGATGACTGAACATCAAGGCAGGTGTCTCGGGATTGTGTGAAGAAAGTGCGGTAATCGATGGTGATGGAATTCAAGATGGTTGGAGAAAATTGTTGCATACTTCTGGGACCACAAATACTGGGTTGGAGAATGGCTTCCACAGAGATTCGTTCCTCACCATTCGCTGCAAGGTGTGAGTCTCGACTGTATGTTTGTCTATGCTATGAGTGGGTCTCAACTGTGTACGGGTGTGGTTTGTGGACGCGGTCGACGGACAGTTGGAGAGGCACACGGTTGGGTCATCAACTATTCCCAAGCGATTCAGACTGTGAACGACTTGCGTGGGTTCATTTGTGCGTGCTGTGTGTTCGTGTAATTTTTTACATGAGCGTCGTAATTTCGTAGTGAAGCACGATGGATCGCATGGATGGATGGAGATCTCCACCCAGCAAGAGAACTGAAGTGGTGGCCGTCATAGTCAGCGTCGCAATTTTTTAGAATGTCATAGTGCCCCGGCACCCACAAAAGAAGGATGGTAAAATACGCGTCAACCTAGTTAAGATGAGCGCAAATTCAGAAAGTCTTCGAGTGAAATGTGACTGCATCCGGAGACTTCAGCGTCTGGTGGCCAGAACAAATGACGATATCTGCCCTTGGTGTCACATTGGTTCTTGTAGAGTAGCCAGCAGACCTTCCTTCTTCTCTACGCTACAAAATTTCAACAATCGACTGTGCATACTCTCTCACACATCTTCTATCCATCTGCGAAGATTTGAAAGGGCCATCCAGCGTCTGATGGTCAGACTTCCAGTAGGATCGTGCTGGTGGAGAACTTATTCTCGGAGAGGAGCTTAGGCGCCAGGAGATCGGTGTCTTCGGGTACGAATCTGAATCTGTCAAGGATGATTGTGTCCAGGATGGAGTTCTGACGCACAAAATGCCTCAGAGCTTGATGACAGTCACTCAGCAACACAAGAGGAAAACGAGACGGCGACCATACTTATAAAACATACTGCCGCCGTCTGGGAACAAATGAAAGAGCCCTTGTCACTTTCAAACATTATCTGAGGAAGGCTAGGCGGACCTCATGGAAACATGGAGTCTCTAAGACCTCTAGATTCGGGAAAGTGTTGGTGTGGCCACCAAGACTGCACCCTCCAGCACGAAAGCCTGGTCTACTCATCGACACTCGAGAAGTTGTGAAGGATACAATGGGATCAACGCTTGTCAGTAAGAAAGTGATATACTCTAGATTCGGTGATAGGACGATATGCTTAATAGCGGTACACCGCAAGGCAGGTGTGGAATATAGATCAGTTCAGATGATAGACTGTTGATCCTATTTCGCAAGCAAACAACAGCTTTTAATTAAGCGACGAAGACGACTGATACTAATGCTGTCTAGTTCCAGCAGGTTGTTCAAATTTAGGGCGTCTAGCGACTAAATTTACGAGAGCAGGGGGCGCTGCAGTTGCACAGAAGATGTCCGATGGTTTCTTCCTCCTTTTCATCTCTGCAGCTTCATAAATCACTGTAGGAGATACCTGGTCTGGAGGCATGAATACCGATGCATCAGTGCTCGTTTATAACACCGATGAGAGTTCTGAGATTCTATTATTTTCTGATGAGGCCACTCAGTGCCAATAGACCATCTTTTCGAGTCGCTTATAAGATCTTCTCCAACGTTTTGTGTGAGCGCCGGAACCCATGTAACCCATGTAAACTTATCAGTGCGGTTTCAGGCGGGGGAAGTCCATCTTCTACTAAATCTTCACACTACGGCAGATCCTGGCTAAGCCCAAAAGATACAGATCGGCACACATGACCTCAAGATCGCATAATAGGATTGCGTGCATAGAGCTATATAAAGAAGGATCGACACGAGTTACAGGACGTTTCTATGGAGTCGCTACTTGGTGGACTGCAGTGCGATAATAACATCAACGGCATACCACGACAGCCGTGAGAACAAAATGAATTCTACTCCGCCTTAGGCAAAAAGTCCCACCAAACAATACTACAAACCACTGCTGCCAGATAAGCCTTTAAATGATCTGCATTTTGACAAATTCCATAAAACATTCCAATCTATCAATCAATCAATCGATCTGATTTCAAAGTATCTCGACGGTTCAGTCATACCTCACCGATGGCAACAGCAGTTATTGCATCGTTCTGACGGGTTTATTTACATCATCACCATCGACAGGTCAATCGCTCTCGCTCTCAACTCATCTGGTAGAAAGTAGAAAGGTGCAGCAAGATGAATGGAAATTTATTGGCCCTCTTTTCGAATTGTTAAAAATTTGCGGTTGGTTATGGCACTTTGGTAAACTGTGTGACCAGCGATCAGTGATTTCTTACACCATTGACAGGCACATCTTAAGTTCATTTCAAATAAAATGTATACCAAATTAGCATTCATTAGTGAAACTTCAGATTTATGGGCGGCAATGGGGAGATGCTAAACTGGTCTGGTTTAAGATGAGATTCGTGTTGGAGATGGTTTCACTTTTCAACGGTCTCAAGTTGGACTCGTGCTGAATCGCGGCTATGATGTGACATAATGCAGAGTTCTGCATCCAAACACCCACGCTAGCCTTCACAAATGTCACAGTCATCAGCACTGACCCAGACTCAGTGTGTAAATGCAGCCACAATCAGACGAACGACGGGATTTCCATGAACGGACACCCCGCAGGCAAGACTTCATTTAATCCCCAATTCACAAGAGTGTGTTGCTTGATTAAGGCTTCAGATTAAGGTCGACGAAGGCCTGGGGCACGGCACACAATTCCAGAAGACACCGTCAGCCAGAGTCAGCCAACAGAGCAGCACACATTAAGAGAGCCGAGAGGTGTTCAATCAACCACAGCGCCCGAGGACCACTAAACCTATCTCCAGATCGACTGACCTTAAGCTGAATACATATAAAGCAAATCGAAAGCACTTACCTATCGCATATTGACATCCTCCTGCATAGCGATCCTCCGCCACCAGCATCAGCACCGCCATCTATTGAGTTGTAGACGTTCTGCTTAGGCTCAAAGCAGTAGCTGCAGCTGCAGAACGTGTACTGTGACCCGTACAGGGACGAATAGCCGTCCATGTAGGTCTCATCGTCATCATCGTGCGAACTGTTGCCATCGAAGTAGCTCCTCGGTGCACCCGAGTCCTCGGACGTTGAGCAGCGTTCACTCACACGCGACCTGTGGCAAAATGCAATTAAAGCTTCTGTTAGGAGTCGGCGCGAGACCGAAAATCTCTTGGTGGACCGCGATCTCTTCGGGGGATATCTAGGGGCGTTCATATCACCTCTTGCTGCGGGTATCCACCGTGTCAACGACCACATTCCAAGTGCGATGGATCAGATACAAGAGGAACAGGACACGCGAACTTTCTCCACCACTTGCCGTAGCGCCTCCTGCACCAGATTGATTCGGATTCCTTGACTTCTTGATACCTTGATGGAGATTGTGATTTGGCGGTCGTCCAGTTGATATCGAATTGCCCATGACAGAGATCAATGTCCGGCACTTACACCTTCATGCTGCAATGAGACACAGAGATAGAGATAGAGGGGAGGGTCAGTAAATCCATGAGCTAACGAATGAGAACCCTGCTAACTACTTATACATGATTGCACATCAGGGTAATTGACCCATTTACCACGCGAAGCATTCAACATCATCATATCAATACACATTCACAAACACCACTCCACTCCCAGCGAAGGCACAAACAACGGGCTGGCAAACGCGCGCACTTGCAACACCATTTGTGGTCAATGAAGCCGTCCATTGCTTGTAATAAGATGGTCTGCACCGGCGCGCCGGCATCTCGAGCGTTGGTGGCTCACCGCAACGAGTGTTTAACGGTCTGATCAAGTTCTGGACGATAACCATCTGGCCAGCAAGATCGATTGGGCAAATTCCAGCGCCTGCCCGCGTCCAGTGACGGTGAATTCATCAAAAGGGTACGAGCACTACGCGGTTGCTCTGCATGGGAACAAGGAACAGCCGCATGTTAGGAACGAGAAGGTGGGTCAAAAACGTGCGCAGATTGTAGAACAGAGACACACAGGCGCTGCGCGGGGAATAAACGGATAAACGGTGATTACAACAAATTGTCCGACTGCGGCACGAAGTGTAATAGAGTCGTCGACAAGTTCAATGCTGGGAATGAGCAATTGAAGTTCAAGCTTAAGGTAGGTTTTGGTGGCGTTCAACAAGCGGCCAGCCATCATCGCGGGGATTAAGCACCAATTGTTTGTCACGTTTAAGTGGTTTTCGGGTCGGAGATGTAGATCGGCGCTTGTTTATTGCCTTAACGCCTCGGGAATTGGATGGCGATGGTGATGGGCTGTTTAACGAGGTGCGGTCACATTTATTCGTGCGGCGTGGTGGCGTTGATGGATGATCGAGGAGGCAGAGTGAGTGTCAGAAGTGAACTTAAATTTGGTGCATACACTTAGGCTGCGCAAATTGCTAGAAAAACAATCAGCCGCCTACTTTGTATTCATCAAGCCTCATCTCGCATCATAATTACGCAACGTCAAGGAGGAGAAACTAATTTAATTGCCACAACCACCTCGGAGCCGCTGCAGTTTCCACTTTCCTGTCCCAAATGCAAGCAATTCAGCTCATCATTACGTCTTTGCGATGCCTCGCCATCACACTGACGAGTCGACGACTACAACACGGTCAACTGACTGCCAACCGGTTCCGAGACGGGCATGATGAAGATCCTCCCCGCCAAGTGAGACCGATTAGTGAGCATCCATCATCACATACCCTCTGGTCTGGATCGTCACGCTTTGCAGAGATTCGCAAGGATGTACACGTTATTGTGAGAGCCGAGGCATGGGTGCCACTAATTTAGCGACCCGATTTATGCAAGATATGACTGAGAGATGTCACAAGATGATCTCATGTTAAATTTGCATTTTAATGGAGTGTCGCTAGAACAGAAGACCCACCGAAAAAAAGAAGAACACAACACCACCATCGTGCGACACAGTTCTGCGGCGACGATGTGTACCTGGTCCAGTCGCAGTCGTCGACTGAATCCGAAAAGAAAGTCGAGCAATGTTTGGTCTCTGCAGAATCAGGTCAATTAATTCGTTTAGAGGGAGATGAAGTATGAGAGAGGGGATAGATAGCCTTTCGCTGCTGGCAGAGTGTAGGTCATGCCAATCGTTTCGTAAACGCTGCCACCGCCGCGCCGCCAAACAACAAACCGGCTGCATAACGACCTCGACATTGCAGTCAAAACGAGAACGCAGCAACGAACGCAACGACGCTACGTGCTGCAAGAACCATCCAAGAGATGACTGGAACGATGATGATGGCGATCGATGTGTGCTCAGCGACCGCAGAGGAGACACGATACTCGTATCTTTGAGATTGATTTGACCCACTGAGGTTTTATGAAGTGACACTATTGCATGTCTGCGATGCTCACCAAACCGAAGGCATCAGGTTTGGAGGGTCGTGCATGCCGAGTGCGAATTATTGCGCCGCAGTATGTCTTGAGTAAACGAAAGTTGCTCGCTTGTCTATTTCCGTTCTAGATACATCAATCCGATGCGAGGATGTGAGGGAATGCGACTGGGCGAGTTGTTGCGTTGTGGGGAAGTGGACGACAGTGATGGGAGCATGTAGCGTGATGGGTGGAATCCAATCAGTAAATGGGACGTGGAAATTGCTGGGGAAATAAGTTGTCTTAATCGTAGCCAGTGGCAGAGGCGGAATCTGATCCTGATGGCGCTTAGTAGTAAGTCAGTAAGCTTACGAAGTCGGTCAACTACAGATCAAAACTAGACTGAGGGTCTGAGCCGGTGTTAGAGGCAAGGATTAATCCAGATTTAGTGTCAGAGTTGGAGCTGAGAGGGGAAGAGTCACTTTCAAAACCATTTTAAATTTAGAGCTAGGTACAGAGCCAGAGCCACAGCCACAGCCAGAGCCAGAGCCAGAGCCAGAGCCAGAGCCAGAGCCAGAGCCAGAGCCAGAGCCGGACCAGAGCTAGAGCCAGAGCCAGAGCCAGAGCCAGAGTCAGAGCCAGAGTCAGAGTCAGAGCCAGAGTGTGAGCCAGAGCCAAAGCCGAAAGCCAGAGTCTGGGGCAAAGACAGACTCAAAGACATACACAAAATCAAGGACAACATGTATATTCCACAAACATTCCACCCATCCCCCTGCACGGAATACAAGCGCACGAACTTGCAACAGACAACCGAATTGGAGTAATAACAGTGCTCGCAGATCGTGCCTTGATCTTAAACTCGGTTAATTACCCATAGCAGCTTACAGACACAAAGACCCTCTCCCACCCAAATCGTCAACCATCATCAGAGGCAGCGATTCCGGAAAGAGCGCCACAAAAACTCTCAGCAGCGCAGTCTCGTGTAATTAATCATGGAAGCCTGATCATCCTCGCGTGCTTGGCTTAAATAAATTCGGTTCCTCCATTTCAACATGACATCCCGCCTCAGCCATTGTCACTGTCTACGATCGGAGCACAACAAGCTGTTCACACGTCACACCGGAGTCATCCCCAGAACCGCATCCAAGCAGAAAATTTCACTTTTTTTTCTCCAATTCACAACGAATGGCCCGCTCCGGATTTCGGTGTGTAGGCAAATTGGCATGGAAGTGTGTCATAACCTATGAATCCACACAGCTCGGCGTGGTGGGTTTTATTAGCTCGTTAAGTTGCTAATTGAGTGCGTTGAGATATTCCCGCTTCTTGTTTACAAACGTGGAAGCCGCAACTGAGATAGGAAATCACTTGTCCAACACAGCCACAGACACTAACAGCTTGACCAAGAAGTGCACGAGAGAAAGACAAAACTACATGAATCCGAGACAGCACAGGCGATGGACGAGTGGAAGTGGAAACACCGTGAGGCAGCTAAAAGGTTTATGAGGCTCTCGATAGACCGACGATGCCGGTGAGTGGATGCGGTATGCTGCCCAGTGGAGTGGGAAAAAGTGCAGTTGGGTTGTTCATACTTTCTCGCTTGGCAGACTCTGGTGCGCTTGTGGTCTCTGTGATGTAAACGCGGACTTATGACTGTTGTGCTGTGTGCTCGCTCTGGTGGAGGCCGCTGCCGTTGTGGCGGCAGCGGTGCGAGGTGATTAATTTGGTTCATCGACGACTGCGGTTAGAGATTGTCAAACACGATGCTAAATCGCTTTGATGGAGTTGTTTTGCTTTGACACATTTGATGTGCGGAAGCTTGTTGAGTGGACAGGAATTGCTCTCAGGGTGGTCGGGTGTGTGAGTGACTGACTGCTTCTTGCGGGGAGTTTTTTGACGCATTGGGTGGCTCAAAACATTTCGAAAAGCAGGAAGAAGGATATGGTGAAAGTGGTGACTGGATGTTTGGAGTAAAAGATATATTTCTGGTCGTAATGACATTGCTTTGACAGAGTTAGGACTGAACCAGTCTCACAGCCTCAGCCAGAGTCAAAGTGAGACTTAGAGAAATAATAGCACACGGACAGAGCATGAGACAAAGATCCATCAGAGCTGTAGCCAAAGCCAGTCTTAAAGCTATACTTATGACCAGAACCAGATCCAGAGGGTGAGACAAAGTCAGAAACGGAGCCTAGCCCAGAGTCAGAGGCGAAGTCAGACTTCAAGCCAGAGTTTGAGACAGAACAGATGTCAGGGTTAGAGTACGATTTGTACCCGAATTAAAGACGAAACCGGAACCAGATCCAACGACTTATACCAAGAACTAGGCAGGGAACCAGAGCCTAAGACAAAGCCATTGTCAAGATCACAGTTTTAAGACAGAGTCAAACTCGTAATAAGTGAACGAATTAGACACAGAATCAGAGCCAGAGACGAAGTCAAACGCGAGTCAAAGAAGGAGTCAAGGCCAGAGTTTGATACATTGTCAGAACCAGAGCTATTATCACTGTCGGGCTAAGAGAATCAGAGAAACAGAGCCAGAGATAAATCCAGGCTCAGTAACAGACACAAAGTGAAAGCCAGTTTAATACAGAACCAAAGAATCAATCGCGCTACCAGATCCAGATACAGACTCAATATCTGTCAACGTCAGATACCAAGCCAGAGATAATAGAGGATAGAGATACCCAACTTCTACCTCCCTCCCCACTTACCTGTGAAATGCAAAGGGAATTCCACTGCACCCTTGTTGTTTATGGCCGAAGTGCGATATCTCTATCCTCCATTATCTCTGTACCAAGCCATAGTTTGTGACAGGCCCAGAACCACAGACAGAGCTAATAGTGAAATCAAAGCCAGAGTCAAAGTCAAAGTTAGTGCCAAACTTAGTTACCCAAAATCAGAGTCAGATCAAGGTTTAGAGCCAGAATGCGAGTTTAAATAAGAGTCCATGTCAGTGATTGAGGGGTAGCCTGAGTGTTGGGGACGAATTCCGACTTAAGACCGCAGTTAGACCTGTAGTCAAGGCCAGAGTTTGCGGCGGACCAATAACCAGAGCCAATGTCAGAGTTAGGGTCTGAGTTTGAGCGTGGGCCAGAAACTGACTTCAACAAAAACAAAAATTGTGCCAAGACATGAAGTCAGAGTTATGATCCAAGGAAGATCCAAAGTCAAAGCCAGACCCTTCACCCTTCACCCATCACCCATTCAACGGTCATATTGTAGATAAGCCAATATTAAATCGAAGCCAGACCGAGAATTACGTAACGACTGTAATTTGAGTCGGAAGCTCAAAAATTACTAACTTTAAGCCTCATGCGAGACCTAACGAAACCATCAGAGGAATTTGACTCTTACCAGAGTCAAAGAAAGCAGCAGAGAACAAGGGAAATGTCAGAGTCACAGCTTGAGCCGAACAAGGCAAGGAATAGAATTCGCTGTCACATCAACGACAGACGGAAAGTCA
This sequence comes from Eristalis tenax, assembly GCA_905231855.2. Classification (NCBI taxonomy): domain Eukaryota; kingdom Metazoa; phylum Arthropoda; class Insecta; order Diptera; family Syrphidae; genus Eristalis; species Eristalis tenax. Next base: position 3,332,955 of record HG993125.1, read on the forward strand.
AAACGACAAGACTTTGTGCAGTTTTTGTTAAAACTGGAGAGTCAATGTCAGACTGTTAGACAGCTGGCAACACAGCAACGAGAGAGAACGCGAGAGATACACTGGTATGATTGGTCCTGGAGCACAAATCAAAGTCAAACATAGTTCTGCCTACAAATTCAACTTTTTATGAATCCGCATTTCTCCACAGAACAACTCAGTCCAAGTCTCAGTGCGTCCACCTAAACCTGTTCCCTGCATGCAAAATATCTCATCTCCTTCCCGTTTTCCATCTTTAAACGACAGTCCACTGAAAGTCGCCTCGACGACGCTCATCACACCTTGTGCCACTGCACCAATATCCAATTAATTTATGAATAATTTACCAAGACGGTACTAATTTACTCGGCATCTCCATTAAGCTCAACCGCAAAGTAGGCTTTGGGATGAGACAAGACATTCAGGCTAATGATTTCGTCCCACATGGAACCAATTTCCATTCACCATTCAGTTGATGCTTCCATCTCTGTCAAATTGGCCGCGATGAGATCCCCTAAGTGCGGGTGGATGGAGTCATCAGGCGAAGAGATGACTGGAACGGCACCTCCACAATCGTGCCAGGTCGCCAGAGGACCTCTTCAATGGGATCTGGCAACAGTCAAGATTCATTAAATGCAATATGCCTGACAGCCACGCTATCCGTCAAGTATGAATTACATATTTTTATGTTGTTGCAAGCAACGCCCTCAGAATGTGGTTAATGCTGGATTGGTCTATATCTCTGCAGTGCAGGTTTTTAATTCAACACAAAACGCTGATCTTCAGCGCGAAACGCGAAAACCAGTTCCGATCGGAACAGCACCAACAAGACAACAACATGATCGCTGATCGATGATCTGAAGAGGCTCGTAGAAAGTTGTACAATTGCTCTTGGACTTTGGCAATTAAATCAGCTGCAACGTCGCCGCATAGCCAGAGTGGCTTCTGCCTATCTCTGCCGGCATGTAATCGGAGTAATTGGAGTCGATCGTTGCCTATTGATATCGGTGTTGTGCGGGGCCCAATGACACCCAGCTCGGAGTCGAAGCCACATAAATGCATCGCTGATTCTGGTGGCGAATGGAGGTGCTTGTCGATGAAATCGAAATCAAATGAATGCGTCCGATCGATACACACATCTGGCACGTAACCTGTTTAATGACTACTGCACAGAGAGGGGATGCATTTCATTCATGTTGACCGAGGGTAGCCTAGAATTCAGCGAACAGAGACTCCGGGTGGCGCTCAATGCCGCGCAATGTTTACTCACATATTGGCCGGGGAAGCGATATTTCATTAGTAATCGACGCTTGAGGTGTGAATGCGATCGAAATGGGGTCTTCCGCACGAACTTATGCTTGGATACCGGTTCTGGCAATGTTTTGCGCCAGTTAAGCGATCAGATAAGCGGAAGCGATACGGCGAACGGATTTTGTGAGAATAGAATGGACTGAACTTTACCTTGGCAGAGGTGTGGCTAGTCCACTTAAGACATGAAGTGACCGACAACCGTGGATGGTGGCTTTCGCTGAGACGAGAGAGGCATGTAAATCCAATTCAGTCTTCCGCACCCTGGGCAATGAATGCAGATCGGTCAATGAGATGTTGCCAAAGCAGACTATAATGCAGTCGTGGTCTAGAATATATAAGAGAACCTTTTGTTCCGCAGACGCCATAGCAAGCGACTGTCGACTGTGTGGTAAAAACGGACTTTAAGCCAGTCGTAGTCTAGAATATCGCAGAGACAGCCCTTTTCTCGCAGACGCACTGAACAGCGAGTGTTGTTTTGGGGCAAAATGGACTCTACAGTCGTGGTTTAGAATATCACAGAGACAGCCTTTATTCTGCAGACGGTCTCCGTGGTCTAGAACAGCCCTTCTTCGTTTCCCCGTGGTCTAGAACAGCCCTTCTTCCGCAGATGCCCTAGGCAGCGACTTGTGGCAAATCACACGAGGTCCGAAATATGTCAGAGACCGCCCTTCTAGAGCTGACACCTGAACTAAAGGCGTGGCCGGTCATCGGAAATTAATTCGAAATTACAGTCAAATCCATGTTAAAGTCGGGCTTAGTTCAGACGCTCATGGTAAGAGATATGTCAACGACAGAAAACTCGGGAGATGAACAGATTTCCATTGCTCTTGGAGAACAAGTCTTCGTTCGCAAACACTGCAGCTCGGAAAATTTGGGTCTAATGCATCCAAATACTAAATTCAATCCGATTCCGTGGAATATCCTGCAATCGTTCTAAACAAGGACCACTCTAGCAAAGCGACTATACCACCACGTGGAATGATAAATTCTCCGAATTGCATCAAGATCCGCGCAAATATAAACAAGTTCTCGTGCCATGCCCAAAGAGATGTTACAACACGCATTAAAATTCCAATCTGTCTTCAGTTTGTTGGCGCATCAGCGGACAGATTTGAATTTCCCGATAAGATGTACCAATGAAAGCCACATTTTAAGTGTAATTGATTGGATGTGTCGGTGCCATCATTCGTAAGTGAAGTGAGAGTTACCCAAGCCCAGACCAGATCGAAGTAATATCACAAAACTGGATCCTCCAGACATATATGCTGGCGGCCGACCGGCGGCACTTGGGGCCGTCGTATACGCACTCCAGGCTTGACTGCCGGTAGACATTTGGCATTCACATTTATGATGCTCGTAAATTTAAAGCTTGCAGGGATGTGGTTTGCGTGTAGGACAAGATGACTGTTAACTTGTTCAACAACACGGTGCGACTAATGGAATGATAGGATTTGTGGCTGACCCAGATGGTGCCGGAAGAACATCAAAGTGTTCGATTTTGATTCATGCGCGGAGAAGTCAAAAGAATTGCAGGAATGGGAATGGATTGTATATTTTGGGACACACACACAAAAAAAAATAAGCATCGCCTCCTTTCATCATGATTATTTTTTTCCAAACCGATCAGTGAAGTGCTAACAGTAGCTATGACTTTCAACGAAAAAAAAAAAAAATCAATTGCGGCGTCTCTCAGAGAGTTGTAATTAATTTCAAGTAATTCTGCATAGCAATTCCTAATTATCTCCCCGAAATGACTTGGATATCAACAATAAACATGTGAAAGTGGCATCCACGTCCCGCAGAGTGGCGTGCCTCCTATTGTACTTGACTCGTTTTATGGCGTTACGTGGGTTCTCTGTGCGGTACATCATTCAAGAGGTCACGATAGAAACGTCCATTCAGTGCGGTAGAGAGTGGCTGGTCATGAATGGATGTCTGAGGTGTGACTGACGAAGTTATCAGTCGTTATGATCGGATAGACAGAGAGTTGCAGAGTATTGTGATGACAGAGACAGAGAGTATTGTGATGAGGAGGTACATGGAAAGAGTGTAAAGAGACTGAATGAAGGGGGGATTTTTGTGGTGTGAAATTGCACATCTCATTTATGGAAATGTGGAGCTAGCTCAGTCCTGTGGTGGAGTTGGATGCGTTACTGGTCTAAGAAAAAGTCAACTTGTTCAAGTGCTTTTCAAAATAAAAAATGCTCGAAGATGTAGTCCCCTCTGAACAAACTTAAGTCTTCTATAAAGCATGTGTGCTCTGTCTGTGCATGTCTCTCCCTTTAGGCATATAAGCCTTGTCGCGTGCTGTGTATACATACCCTTGGACACTTAAGGGTATTAGTAACACCTTGAGTGCGTGCAAATTGTAAAAATTAGACTGTGTATTTAAGCGGAAGTCGACTAAGCCTCCACTAAGCCTGATTGTTAATGAACCCGGCTTGAAGCGACTCTAGTTACGAAGCGCAGCCTCAGGCTATATTCTGGCACCTTTTTTTTTATTTTTCAACCAAATTGAAGTTGGCTTTATTTCTCCCACAGCAAATTTTTTTCTTTGCATACAATGCCCTTTAGTATAAAATTAATATTTAAAAATTATTTTACTTCTTTTAACCACAGCTGCTTCTGCGATCACGAGGACGTTCAAATTTGCGTTCCTTTGATCGTACATATGGACGAGTATTAGAGTGGGGGCCTTTCCAAAGTGCTTGTTGCCAGTACAATGCTTTGCGCTTGCATTGAAGCAATAAGGTCTTCTTGCCAGTTGGTGAACTCAGAGCCAGCTGATCAAATGTCAGAACTTATCCACCAGCCTTTAAGATACGTTCGCGTGCCTTCTCGGTGATATGCAAAGCGCACACAGACATCTTGGGCAAGGTCAAAATACGTAGATCATTGGTGACAGTGCCAACCACTACGACAGTGGAGTCTGGTTGAGCGGCTTTCTTAAATAATCGGCTGACACAATTTACAATTTGACCAAAAGCCTCAATAAACATCTTGGGATTTAGGCACATTTAGGCCCATCTTGGGATATCTATTCTGTTACCTCAGCAAGGCGGCAAGTCCCTAAATCCTGGCCGTTGGCTCTTGTTTAAGCCCAATTTGCGAGGAGAGTTGGAAATTATGGTTATATCGAGTGACACTTGGGTGGTAGTGTGCTTCCTTGAGATATACAGGGTATTATGATCCAAATAAGTGTGAAGATGCATAGGAGGCGGGTGTTGCTGCTGCTGGAGCAACTAATACGTTAGACAGGCCTCGTCGTAAACCAAAGAGGAGCGGTGGTCCTTAAAGCTAGAAATTTGAGGTTAAGCATATTATATGCATCAGTCAATCGCAATAAATGGGTTCACTGATTGATTAGCTTTTAAGAGCTTTACTAGACCAAAATCAAAAATGTATTGTATGACCCCTGCCGTCTTTCAAGTGGCAACTGGTACCTTGGGCAAGCTTAAGTCGCTGATGTGGCGGGCATTTTCCGGACTCTGTGATTAAGGGACTTACACTCTGAGTTAATCAAAAGAACATGCAGCTGAAAACCTCAGTATTCCAAAACTCCAATTCGCCCTCAGGCCACAACAGTCTCCCCATTAAAATTGACTAGGGATCATACACCAAATTCAACCTTAAACGCACCATTTTAGCATATAGATATACGCATCCATTTCCAACGCTTAAATTAGTGTCCACCACCAGCTTCACCATATCCGAAAGGAACACGGGTCTCTTCATTCCTCGTACCTCTCCAACAGGAAATTCCTCTTCTGTCGAACTTTGAAGACGTATCTGTTATTGCATCTGCACACCAAATTCCCTAGCGTTCCAATTATTCTCTCAGTAGATATGACATTATTACCAAACGTCCGATATGTCAGTCTATCCGAAGTCGCTAATTAGAAGAAGTGATATCAAGTCTTTTCTTAAGTTGGGCAAAACTGCTTATGAAACATTCGAATGAATGAAAAACTGTTACGATGACCACTGCAGAAGTATTCCGCTGATTTGCTGGATTTCGTGATGATCGTAGTCCGTGGACACGTTGAAGACGACGAACGCTCATTGAGACAGAGAACCTCGATGACTGAAGAAAACATGAAGACAGTTAGAACAAATGTGTGTGTCCGTAAGACTTATTGAAAGACCTATGTAAGAGATGACTGGCATTCCATCGCTTCGCATTCTCACCGCGGTTTCGGGAAAAAAAGAAAGATTTGCGCGCTATTTGTTCCAGATTGCTTCATGGGGAAACAAAAAAAAAAAAAAAACAATAGTAGGGTGAACCATTTTAAAGACTAACCAAAGAGAAAAACATGCAATCATTCGTGCCATCAATCGGAACTGCCGATGAAACAGGGTGCTTTCAATGCGAGCCACTCACCAAAATGCAGAGCCCGACATGGAAGTCACCAGATGAGCCGAATCAAGTTCTCAGAGATTGTGTGAACAGAAATCTTTGTGTTCGACCGGAGTACAAAGAAGTAAACGAAAGTTGGCTTTTGTTGCATGACAATGTATCATAATTATAAGCGGGTTTGTGGCCACAAAACGCATCACGTCACCCGACTACCCAACGCATTTGCCAATGGGATTGAGAATGTTTCCTAAACTTAAATCGGCGTTCAAGGGGATTACCTACAATACGATTCCTATCAGAAGGTTTGACCGACATCGCCTGACCTCAAGGCTATCTACATGAGTGCCAGACATGATTAGACAAGTTTACTGATCAATTACAACGCTGCGTTGACTTGAAGGAGCGTTGTTTTGAAGGAATATGATGAAAGCAGAGCACTACAAAGAGTCTCATCGGAAATGGGACTGACTCTGTACGACTGATATGCACCGACCTAGTCCAGGAGTCAACATTACCACGTATTGTGATGGACACACTCACCTATTCCCACACAACGTCTGCATAGAAAAAGTCTGACATTCTTATCAACCAACAAGTGGAAGGTACGATCTGGTTACTGTTAAGGTTAACAACATAAAAATAGAGATATTCTTTGAACAGCAAAAGTGGGTCCCCACTGAGAATATTCTGATGAGCCGATTCAGTCCGAGGTGGACCTGGGCTTACTTTCTACAGCAGTGCATTAATTAATCCTTCACGGGTGGAAGGGACATAGGACGTACGCTGTTTAGTCGAATACGAACCCCAAAGCTTGAGAAGATGTTTATAAGCAGGATTAGAGCGCACGATGCATTGCTACTCGAGCGATGTGAAGCAATGAATTATGAAAGTTGGTCATGGCGAGAGGTTGAGAATAAAACCCAGTGGAATGGTAAGCTAACACACTCTGTTTTTTTGCAAACAGATCGTCAGACCATCATTCGTCTGACGTATGTGGAATATTTGAAGAACAGCATCAGATACAAGGTACACAAGGTCGGGGGAATGAACTTGCAAGTACCAGGCAAGTCAGCTCAGCTACCTGTTGTCATCCTAATTTGTTCGATTAATCAACACATCGTCTCTGAAGACGAAATAGGCAGATAGTCCAGTTAGAGCAGCGTACTTTGTAAAGGAAGGTGCATTTCTTTGCCAGTAAACCCCGGCACAGAGCTTAAGTCCTTCGACAGAATACAACATCTAATGCAGATGTGACGATGATGTTTTATGTGTTTTTATGCGACGGAATGACTTTCACGTTCAAGTTCTTACACGGTAGAAGTGCCACCAGCTCTCAGTTCCAACACCTCAAAAAGCAAACTCTTGTAGAAGACCGCAGATCATGACCAGTGCATGAGGCAACGAGGGGAAATTTCCGTGGAATTTCAAATGAACTCAGCCATCATTCATAGTTGTTCGAGTTTTCAACTGCAGCACGCATTGTTATCGCACTTCAGTCAGACCCGTAAAATACTCACGATACTCTTAAGTGAGGTAATTCATCGATCTGAAGAAATCGCTTTTCACGAATTTGGGAAAATTTAATTTCATTTTCTCTTTAGTGGCACACCTCTCACTTCACTCACACTTAGCCGAACGCTCACTCAGCCGAAAGCAATGGGCAGTCGAATAATAATCCAAATCATCCATACTTTCGTTCAATAAGCTCATCATTACGCAACTAATACATTTCTTGGAAGAAAACATCGACGACGAAAACGAAATAAGACTCTTTGCAGCCGCCAAGCCGCCATCACGCGGCAGTCACGCGGAAGTAGCCACAGCCAGCCCAGATAATAACCATGAGCCAATCCCACTTTTTCCAGCGGCGTCTTTCGCTCATTTTTCACCACAATCGTATGCGATTAACTATGCAACACAAAAAAAAGCATTTTCACCAAATATCTAATTTACATAAGCCCAAGTCGAAGTTGAACTGGAACTGCTGCCAAAAGAAAGTTTTTTTGCTGAAAATTTAAAGCTGTTCGTTGCCGCGTATGCAAATGCAACACTTGAACGGCGAACTTGATTGAGCGAATGAAAGCAGAAATGTATGTACCTGCTTGCGCCGAGAGACAGGTCCTCCGCCTTCCGCAGACACCCTAGGCAGCGACTGCAGCTCGGTCAATTTGAGGCAAATCAAACAGTAGTCGGACGTAATTGATGGATGCACTTAAGCCCGATCGGCAATACGGCAACAGCAACCAACACTTTAAGCAGCTAACACAGATTTCTTTTCCACACACACGTACGAGGCGACCAACAACCGAATAGTCTTCCGATGCAAATTAACCGATGGAACACTGTTTAATCTGTTACACTTAGACAATGGCAAACAAAACGAAACAAAACAAAGTTAGCTTGCGGAGTATATCTGGCACAGCATCGGACGCGAGACACGCAACGAACACGTTCGAGCAGGGCGCTGGGATTCGAACGGACACAATGCACGTCTGGTTGGCTGAAGCCTTCGCTGAAGACTGAACACTTGCCGCGGCCAGCGTGGTATCAGTGGTGAATGGCTGTGGCTGCCGTTGCTGATGACGGTGGCTCGCTGGGTGTTTCTTCAGTGATCGTTGCTTATTAGCGCGCCGATGGATGGCGATGGAAATGCATGGGGGATCTGCTGGTGTGGCACGAGAGCATGTATCCGTCCGCCGTTCGATTGATTTCGGTGAGGTAATTGCCCAAGGAAACGAGTGTCTTTAACTTCATCAGGAGTGCGCGGCATGCGGTCGAATGTGTTCTCCACTCTGGGTCAGCGGGATCAGTTCAGTTTTGACTGACGATCACTTCTTTTTGCTATCGATCATCGCAAAGCGAGAGACGAATGGGACGCAAATGATGGTACACATCTGAAGGTGATCTGATTGCCCCCTCTCATTAAATGCTAATGACACGCTTGCATGCTCGGCCCGATCATGAGAGGGACTTCTGAGATCCGATGGCCCAGTTTAGGATCTCGCGCGCGTCTTCTTTAAGTGGACCAGTTTATGGATTCGTTTGTACAAGAGGATCTTACACCGCGAAGAGGATATCGCCGGCGGGAGTTGTGCGATGGAATTGCATTAGCTGGAAGATGATCCAGAATTTTTCTGGATCGATCGTTAATTGGTGGATCCGTGGATCAGTTGATACGAGGTAATAAGGTCTGCCGCTCTGCCGGAAGATGTTTCTGATCGAACACTGATGGGCCATTCAATTCGATTAGCAGATGGCAGGGGATCCGAGTGTAATTAGTTATCGAAGTTAAGAGGAAAGCCTTCTCAGTCACTTCTCATACTTTTCAGGCCACAAACAAGTTAGTGATTTTGAGCCTGACGTTCATTCATGAGAGTCACAGGGACGCTGTTTTTCTTGTTTTCAGTGAGTATTCTCATCATTAAGTCAGAGTCAGAGTTTGAGCAAAAGTTCATGTCCTGTGGGCGTCATATACCGGCTTGACTTACGTCTCGGATCTCTTGGTCTTCATGGTGGAGATTTGGTCTCTTTTTTTCTCGAAGCTGAGGAGCCTTCTTCGGAGACCCTCTTTCTTGGAGTATTGGAGTTTTTGCGCCAGTATAGTCGAGGAATCTTCAGTCAGCACTTAGTCTGAGAAAAGGAGGAGTCTCGGATTCGGAGACTATATTGAATGCTGAAGTATTGGAACTCAAGGCCTAGAAACGAGTCAGTCGATTCATTTATGCACTCCACCCATGACTACTTCACTTTATACCGGACGCCCGGTTCCTTTCTGTCTTGAACTTCGGATATTTGGATATGCAACCGATCCGGTATAGGCAGGGGAATCTTACCCTGGGTGGTCCTTCTTTCCTTTTGGATACCAGGAGGCTCGGATTCGTAAACCCTCAATGGGACTTAGGAGCTGTGGACGAGTCAGGACAGCTGACGGAGGTTTAACTTGACGGACGACTGCAGACACATCTTTGTACAGTTCACAGAGTTCACGGGTGTGTCTTCTCTTCTTCTCAATTTCCGTCCTGCTTATCACACAGCCTTACTGGCCAAGGTTCTGTCAAGTCACAAGCGGGCTCATTGTTAGGAAGAACCGAAGTGACGTCGGAAATCGATGATTTATGGAACTCACGGTTATCCAGAGCTAGACAAACTGCTTATCTGCCTCGGAATTAAAAATGCAATGAACATAAATCGAAAGAGAAGTCACAACTGCTCGGAGGCTGCTCAATAGAGTAGTCAAGAACATAGCTGTAAGACTTGAAGAAGAGCAACACGAGTCAATGCCAAAATTCTTTACCGTGCCAACATCAGTGCCATACACAGCAAGAATCTAGTCATCAATGCTGTCCGATTGTCCAGGCCATTCAGTCCGATCGAACAGAATCCAGAAATGCCTTCGGAATGCATCCGTTTTTAATTGACAAACAGTCCTCATTCATCGTGGCACAATTTCACAAATCAAGGTAAGAATACTGTTACTACTCTCTATTGATGTGTTTCCACAAATTGATCAAGCGATCGATTCTATGGGGTCCCCCCCCCCCCCTCCCCTTTTCACTCTCTCAATAACCATCCACTTATGGCCACACCTATCCACCAAAGAACTAGTTTTCTTGAGAGCAAACAATTCTTCTCGCTTACAAAATTGCATCACAACCCAACAATTAGCGAATCTCCTGCATCGCTCGCGTTCGCATCAATCGAGGCCACAATCACAAAGAAGGGGGAAGAGATGCTGCTTGAATCCCAAATAGGTGAGTGAGAGAGAGGGGGAGGAGCAAAAACATTTCTGCATCTTAAAAGTTGTCTAGCGCAGTCAGCAATCAATCAGAAAAAGCAAAGATCAAATATGATGAGGAACAGCATTTTGATGAGTGCGCCGCCGCGCCGGCACAACCGCTGACTTCAAATGGCACACAAGGAATCATCATCATCATCATCAGCCGCAGCAACAGCATCTCTGGCGGACGGACGTGTTGCGCTGCTCGTAGACAAGGTGCTAGTATCTCCATAACAGCTGCGCTGTGCAGGTGAATGAGAGCAAACCTGCAGCCAGTTCCTTTGTAGGGCACTCGAGCCGCGATGATGAGACGACAACGATGTGGATTCTTGCTCAGTTAGGCATTTTGTTGTGCAAACATATGGTTCGAGAGTGTAGGTCGATGATTCAAAACAGTTAGTACCGAGTCGCCTTGTTTGAGGACGGTAGGGTTTCCGCATTCGTCGTGATTCTGCTGAAGTGGCGATGCAATAATGATGGCGAAGACGGAGGTGATTTCTTTCAAATAGGAGACTTCTGGCTGGGGCGGATGTGATGTTGCAACTATTCGCGTTGCCTAATTGGAATGGACAGATAAACAGAGACAGTCACACAGTGGGTCTCTTCGGAAGCGGGGGAGGGAATAGGGTTGCTTCGTAGGATGGTGGCTAAGTGGTTCTTGTGGAGTGAACCATTTGATGAAGCATTTTAAATAAACATTTGTTTGTGTTAAGTAGACACTTTAACCTTTGGGATTTCAATATCCCATATGGTCTAGTGGCTAGGATATCTGGCTTTCACCCAGAAGGCCCGGGTTCGATTCCCGGTATGGGAAGTACTTTTTGTTTTCTTTTTCTTTTCAGTCTCGGATACTTATCCGAGTTCCCCACAACAGTTTACAGCGGCTCACAATATGCTGACAAATACACACACCAAGTCGACACCGGTTCGTGGAACAGCTTATCATAGATTTCGTTCGACGAGGTTCCTCCAAGCGCCGTTGTCGCTGTGGTGGAGGGAGAATCCGTCGAGGGCAGATTATTGGTATTCATTCACAAACGCAAGCTGCTGCTGTATGCCATGTTGACAGACCTCAGCTGTGGAAAAGATGAGGTCTTACATCATGGCCTACTTTTAGGTGCTTTGATGGGGTGCTGCTGAGATTGTGGCTCATATTAAACGGCACAAAATAAAAGACAAACAGATTTCTATCCCCGGAGAGAGCGGAAGGAACAAACGGAACTAGCAAAAGAGGAGATCGCAATAGACGTCAAAGCCTATCGCGGGTACAGTACGAGGGTCTTTTGTGACTTCTTTGAAAACTCGCTCACGACTGCGATACACGCGGCGGCACTAGCGTTGAGAGACCGCAACGTAACCGACAAATCGATCACAATTTTTTCTGATAGCCAAGCGGCAATAATGTTAGCGACGGACATTTTGACATGCAGACAGGGCATCTGCTGGGTGCCGAGGCATACACGTATCCAAAGGCGGACCGTCTGTCGAAAAAGGGATCGGAGCTGAGGGAATCTCTAACAATCCCATAGGCATATACGCCGCTCAGCTCTGCGAGGAAAAAGCTAGAAGCCGAAACCCTATATAGAGTCAGAATTTGATGGCTTGGTCTGAGTATTAGAGCAAGGACTCTACGGCCGACGCTGAGCAATAGGAGTACTAGTAGGAATCCTTACCGGGCACTGTGCCATAGATACACATGCAATGTCAATGAACGTTCGGCATAACGACTTTTGCGGAAGCTGCAGAAACCAACATTTGCCCTGCGTTTAACCAGCCCTCTGACACTATCTTCTGGTGTGTTGTCCCTCTGTTTGGGAGTAAACACATCACACCCCATCCCATTTAAGGCATCCGTGTCATTCCATTCAGGTACAAACACATCCCATCGCCGGCATCGTTCATTAATAAATTCCTCCCTCCGTTCAATGATTAAAAAACAATATCGTCGACCCTCAGACCTCGCTTAATCCGGCCAGACACATATCTCACGCAACTTTTGCTCCCCCCCAATTCCGACCACGCGAGCAATGACCACGTTGTTCTCAAATCGAATCTGTCAGGATCTCCGGCAAACACACACACACAATTCCCCGTGGAAAACTTTCCCGCAAATTACCTGCGAAATGCTTCACACACACACGCCCGTGCTCGCTAGACATCCGAAAATCCTTTCAATTAAAATAGAACCGATCCGAGAAAAGAATTCCGACTTTAACTCATTCTGGACAACCCCTAGAATCACCTCTAAACCATTCATTGCCTCGGCATCGGTGAGACGGAGTTCAACTACATACCAGTCAGCGTACTTCAGTCAGGTGCGTCAAGAGGAGGGGAAGCAGACAGAGCGAGAGAGAGGGCGAGAAACTTTGGAGGTGTGGTGTAAGACAACCCGACCAGACCATGGATGCCAAGAAAAAGGATTTTTGACTTAATTACAACAAATTGGATTAGCCAATAAAATTACGAGAATGGAATAGTTTTCAGAGTTTCTCCCATTTACAAGATAAACATTCGACTCCTGTCCTCCCTGCTCTGGTCTTAATAGTAGGTAGCGGATTGAAAATAAAATCACCACCGCCACCGCCACCACTGCGAGGACCACAGCTATCATCGCACAGCTACCTTTTGTAGGGTGGCCGGTGGCGGAGATGGAGACCACATTCGTGAAGCTAGCAAGCGCATGATGAATGTCGACCGAATGATTCTCCTCTCGTCTCAAAGGGAGGGCATTCCAAACACCAGCCAACGGAGAGAGTGTCTGACTTAATGGGAAATGTAAAGTCCAGAGATGAGGAGACCGCCGTAGACAAAAGACCGGAGACGAAGACACCGACTTCGACTTGGATTTCGACTCTGACGACGATGATAATGCTCCTGCTGCTGCTGCTGCCACTGAAGATGGTGAAGGCGAAGTGAAGGCGAGGCGAGGACGAAGGCGAAGGCGAAGGCGATGACGATGACGCTGGCAGCAGTGAACAAACAAAAGTTTTTCTAGTTTCTCTTTTGTTTTCCGCAAAGAAAATCAATTGAATTGTCCTTTGGACAAGAAAAACAAGAAGAAAGGATACGTTTCGTATTTGCACGCCTGTCGACGGAATGAATGCATCCAGTCCAGAGCCAGACCCACACACAGAGAGTTACGGCGGCGGTGGCTACACATGTTTCCGAAGGAATTAAAGAGGAAGTTGAAGAAAGGAAGGCATGTCTTAGGGATTTCTTTGCGTCTGTCTTTTGTTTGCGGAGTTCCCTTCAATGGTGCTTTGGCAGTTTGATGGATGTGCATTGTTGGTACGAGTAAATCTTTAACCGAGTCTGCGGGAGTTGGCAAGATGAAGTCTTGGTTTAATCCGAGATTCTTCAATAGTTTCAATAGATTGAGTTTTTTGACGCGTGGATGGAAGGAAAATGCTTGATTTAATGCAGAGGACTTTCGCCCATTTTCTGTGGCTAGCAATTATACTTTTGATGTGGTTTAACTCAAGCAATCACGTGCATCTGAGTTGTTTGCTTGGAAAGCTGAGAAAGTGGACTCGACTCAGTTGTACTGCGGATTGGCCTTGAATCAGAAATTCGGAGAATACTTTACGAGATAATCAATGGGAAGCAACCTTTTGTGGCTTCTTGTTTCTCTAATGTGTTCTTCAATGAGCACTATGAGCTTGAACTGTCATAATCCCAAGATCTAGGTGGATGTCCAGGGGTGAAGTAGGATCGCATTTTTGTGGATGGGCCACTTACTTACTTATCAGGCCAACAACCGTTAGAAGGTCTAAGGCTGAGGAATAGCTGCCTCCCATAGCTGACGCTACTGGGCACGCAGATTCCGGTCATCAAGACGAAGTCGTCTTGCGTCCGCGATAGCTTGGTCTTTATACAGAGATTTAGTATTGTCCAGTGTCCATTCGCCCGATGCACCCAGCCATTGCAGTCGACGGATTTTTGCCTTCCGGACTCCATCTACATACGTCTTGGTACAGCTCGTAAGGTTCGTGCTTGTGCCTTCTCCACTCACCTGCCTCGCAGAAGGGCCATATAAGCGACGTAGATTATTTATTTCGCGGCGCAAATGTCATCACGACTTCCGAGGCAGACGTTGAATGCGGTTCTAGTAGGTAGGCGACCGCAGGGCAGACCCACGACGAGGTGGTAAGACCAAGTCCAAAAACTCGCCTGTTTCGGCGGAGAATGGAGTTGCATGGAGATCTCTCATGCGTGGTCTCACCACGACCTCTTTAGTGAAGCATTCGGGTCAGAAGAAGTTGATGATGATGATGAGGCACCAAGTAACAGCTCTCCAGTTTTTTGATCCACACAGCAGGTTGTCAGTGGATTTGCTCCTCTGAGTCAGGAGTCTTGAGCCCAGTTCTTAGCAGTTGCCAAGGGCGATTATACGTCAGATCTCCACCCGCATGTCGTTCGTGGAGTTCACGTCGAGCCCGAGGTAAACAAACTCCTTTGTTAGCTCAAAATAGCAGTTGCCGATCGTGATGTTTTGTCCCAGGTGCTGTGTGCGGGAACACTCCTTGGCCGACAGCATATCTCGTTGACCTTCTTCAATCGCCCTTAAGGCACTAAAGCACGTGAGAAATGCGCGACGATATCGATGTCATCTGATTTGTAGGAGCCCTTCCATTTTTACAGCAGCCCGCCGCACTATCTGTACCAGATTGAAAAAAATTGCACGACAGCCCATAGAGGGCCAGGGCCAAGGTTATCAGCAACCACTCATGTTGTTCTTTCACGAATGGAGGGGACCTACAATTTTATGCTGACAACGACCAATTTGAGAAGCTTTTCCAGTCAACTATACCCTTTGAGCATTATCAGTCAGCCGGTAGACGGTGGATGGTGGATTCCGATGTTTATTTAGTGCATACACGCTACCAAAACAACATCAGAACACCGTCCTTGAAGAACTCAAATGGCAACCCATTTAAGCCTGCGGTGTTGGTTTTGTTCAGCATTTTGGACCGACTTCTTTACTCGTGAGGCTTTACACTATAGAATAGCTTCTAGGTCCTTCTAGGCTTCTAGTCCGCCAAGGTCCATCTGGCCATCTTGGACTTGGGTGGTTTATGACGACGAAAGTCTTTGTAACTTTGTCTTTAATGAAGAAGCGACAAGACTTACTGCTTCCCTGCAAAAAAGGACCCGAAGTCTTCCGAGCTTGAAACCCATATCGTCGATGACAGCAGTTGTCAATGCTTCTCGGTCTCGGATCGTTGAACGCGAGGGACTGCTTGAGGTCTTTCTTCGTGTGAATTGTCGATGCCCAGATGTTCCTTCTGTCTGAGGGTCTGATAGTATGTCGTTGGTTATACCTGGTCAGACGGACCTGGACTAGATGCGTGCTTGATACACAGCCGCTAGTGCGGCCGTTGGTTGACAGGATAGTGAGCTATTACTTTCCGAGGTCGCTTAATTCATCAGTACGCCTCGCACGTGTGCTGGAAACGACACCTAGCACGAATGCTAGAGAATTTGAAGCATTGCGTCAGGTCTACATGATCCCAGGTGTACGACGAAGTTGCTGTGAAGGGTGCTTTTCATCAGTTGCTTAAGTCATAGTTTCTGACTTCCCTCGTACACTTGGATGTTTTCACAGCTAACACTTTCTCCGCAGATAGAAGAATATCGGACACCTGCTCACGATTACGGTGCGGCGGCGGCGGACCATTTTGGGGATGACATGGTATGAAAGAGGCGAGTATTGCGAAAAGTGAATGTGATGGACTATCACGGAATAATTATGATAAACGCGCTGATAAGATAGTTAATTGGCGAGTTCGTTGGAGCCTGATGCTTCTGCATTTGTGTCCGTTGGTTCCATTATTCATCGCGAGGATTAGATAGGCTAGGTTACGTTTATAATTTGTCTGCAGCGAGATCTTCTCGCGGCCATGCGCCATGCACAAACATTGCTTGTGTGGATCTCTCAATGTCCAATTTTCGACAATCAGAAAATGGCTGAAGAAGTTATTGCAGCAGCTAGACCATGGTCCACATCAACCCTTTCGCATATCATTGGCTCTGATTCAATGTTGAGTCTCCACTGGTCAGGCAATTCCGCGTGACTTGAGCAACCACCCATTAGAACAGATTAACGAACAGTATGCCATCAGTCTCCTGTGTTCACTGAGTGCTCAACATGGTGTTATACAATTAAATCATCGCCACCATCTTACATGAACAAATCACACAATAGTTAAAGCCACATTTCAGCAGTTGTGAGCAATAATTTAAACATGAATTCAATTGTGGTCAATTAAAGATTAACAAGCCCGGCTGGAGGTTAGTTTTGGAAACAGGGCAACGCAAAACTCAGAATTGGAAAACAATTTCACAATCACTGAACACTCGTGTAATATCTACAAAAACAAGACAACACACGCTTTGTTGAGCCTCGAATCCTGTTGGCTTGGCGGCCACCACCTCATTACAAAGCTTGACACCCGTCACGCCCAATTCGCAATAACTTCCCCTAACAAAGAAAGCAAAAACCGAGTACATATATTTTTTTCAACAATAATTTTCACGATTCAGTTATCCCTCCAACAAGGTGCAATCTGTGAAAAATTATTCACTATTTGCCACGTCAGTGAGTTTTGAAATATTTTCTGATGCAAGTAGGGGGTGTAGCCTGCATCGTGCCACCTACGGCCCAGGGATGTCACAGAGGTGGGGACGACAAAAATTGTATGCATTTTTTGGCGATAAAATCCCATAAACAACGACACCTGGTGATGCGAAGCCTTTTGAATATTTTTCTTATTTATTTATTTTGGTGTGAATTTTCATTGCAATTTGATTCAGCTTGAGCGGAGGGAGAGAGAGAATGAAAAATTCATTGTGACCTCATTTGATTAAGGGGTGTGTGGATTGGGATGCACTTCCTCCACCCCAATCCACTCTCCATACGACTCGCAAATTGACATTATTAATGGCAATTCATGCATTGTTTAGACGAAACGAGAGATGGGTGCCAACGATGTGTTGTTGATGAGTGAGAGGGTTTTTTTTCTGGAATGAGAAACGGAGCTTCGGAAGCGGGCGGCTTTGAAAGTCTTCACTGTGAATAAAGACAGTTAATGGTAACCGCATTTTGAAGTAAATTTTGGGGCATGAAATAGAGTGTTCAAAGGACACGCATTCTTTAAACCTTTAGTCCTGGAGGTGTACATTTTTTTATTTCTTCTTTTTTTTTTCGTTGTACCATCAAAGCAATAGGAAAGTAAGCATTAAGTCTGTTGTTTCACTTTCTAACTTTGCCAATAAAATATTAAGCGACAAATGGAGAGCACTTATTTGGGGACAATGTTGTGGAACATGGAATACTGCTGTCGTGTTTGTGAGAAACGAAGGGAAGAGCACCGTCTTCTCAGAAGGAGATAGAAAGAGCACGCAGGAGACGTTTTCAGAAGAAATGAAAGTTCTAACAATGGGTACCAATAGGTATAAGGTAAATTAGGTTGAAGTGGCTGACTGCAGCGCAAAGGACAACAGACACACTTAGGCCAAGTATAGGCCCATTGTGTTACCACGCGGATCTTGGGGTGCATATTCCGCAAACCAATTAACGCTTTTAATAAAGCAAAAGCCTGTCGGGACGAAGGGGGACAACTCGTAGTAGAGTCGCAGTCGACACTGAGAATCTGGAAAGAGCTCTTCTGTAGACTGCTAAACCGCGATGAAGACACCAAAAGCGCTGTCTGACAGAAAGCTCCACGCCACACAACTGTAGATGGTAGAAAACATAAGATGTATTAGTATGATCAACAATGCGGAGGAGGTTGTCCTTAACGCTTCATTGCTGCATTCCCAGCCGTCGGTTGCACCCTGCAGTTTACAGTTGATGTGCTTATCAAGTGCAGTCCGCCATGTCGTGACTCTATAGAATAGTCGCGACGAAGTCCATGCACGGCAATAGTGCCCATTCTCATCCTATTGCCTTCTTGCCATGAAGGCTTTTCTGACACGCTCTTGGATGTTGGCTCCCGATTCATTTGAGTCCAATAATTTGGTGCTGTGATTCAACTTTAGCTCAGTCCCGCACATTGAGAGAGGGCCAAATTATGGAATCTGGTATTTCCTAGTAAAGAGTACTGTGTGTCCACTCTCCAGTTCAGTTCATAGTATACCTGAGCACGGGTATATATTTTCTAAAGGGTGCAATAGCAACAACCTCCGAAATGGGGAAATGGCTTCGCACCAATTCTTGCCCAGCAGTCAACAGAAGTTCAGGCTTTACTACATTCCACAAAAGAGGGGAGAGCACACACCGCACTGCGGTTCATCCCACGACGAGCTAAGAGCCGAAGTTCAGGTTGGGCAGATATCCGCAGCTAAGTCTAAATAATTCTCAGGGACGACAAGTAGTCCGACACACAATAGACGAGCTTTCCGAATGGGCCCCATCCAAGTTGGTTCCCGGCACGATGCGTATGACTCCCAAATCCCAAAATTTGGAATAGCATGGCTGTATTTTGGCTCCATGTCTCTTCATAGGGAGTTCAATCCCAAGAGTCATTGACCTTTTCTAAGCCTTTGCACAGCGTAAAGGTGTGCAGCCACGCGCAGTTGAGGAAGATGTCAAACAAGTGTTAAACGAATGTTTTGGCATTAAATCGGTGATGTGGATGTGGAGGACAAATGGAGACAGTATGTCTCACACAACACGACCTGGAACTGGTTGTGGGGCCATGCAAAATGCTGTCCATGCTGATTCATGCTTACAATCCGCAAATTCTTGAGTCAGCAATCACAGCAGTGTTGTTGAGCAATATTCGTCGAAAAGACTTAAGTCCTGCATCATCCAACTTCCCATGGAGGACAGTTAGATGTTGTCATATTTAATTTGTAATGCCAAGATCTTGGCAATAGATTCAGCCAAAAATTTGATCGAAATCGAGATCATAACGAGTTTTATTTCAACTTGCTTTTGAAACCAGAAAATGGATGACTTAAAGACGCTCTCATGGCGACTCTTCGAACCATCTTCAAAGCCCATTGTTCCCTTAGCCATTCAGGAAGGAACCCTTGAACTACCAAAAGCAGATAGTGGAATTCCTCAAATTCCAAGATATCAACCCTCTTTCATTAACATGACGACGCGACGAACAGATCTTTGTACAGTCATTCATAGGTTGGAGATAATTTAAAATTCTAGTCATACCGGCACAATTAACGTGTCACAACCTAACCCCAGCTGCCACTAATCAAATTCTTCCCCTTTCCCTCTGACCCACCCCACTCCACCGAATCTTTATAAGAAACTTAAATCCCAAATGGTTGCCACTGTTAACTACTTAATGAAAGAAAATTAATTTTCACATTTAATCCCTCGCCTACCCACACCACCAGCACTGAATGTTAATGTTCCGCCACTGCCAGGACCTGGGAGTCCATATACAACCAATCATTGCCCATTGATGTGAGGCGACAGCTTTTGATCCCTTTCATCTTGTCAAATAAATCAGAAAAAGGATCAAATGCTGTCCCTCTGGCACGCCCCACACATCCTGCCCGCAACGATAAGAAAGGTCCAAGGCATTCGCATTCAAATGGTTGTCAAGGATTTCTCATTATCAGCTAGTGCCCCCACCGCCCGTCATTTATTCCCATCTATCAGGCAACCCCTAAAGCGTATTCATTTTTCGACAGGGAAACCCTGGGTTTAGAGGGGGAGAGTGGTCCTCCATGCAATGATTTTTGTTTCAAAAGGCTTCAAGGATGCAGACGAAATTCTACACTATCCCCATTGTTCGCTCAAACCCAACCGAGGCTAGAGGCGAGAAAGTGTTGAGTAATGCGCCGCTCGGTCCGACGACGTAATCTCATTGAAATTGTAAACTTACGAGCGGGCATTCGATGCTTAATCCATTTTGGATGTGCCCCCGTCTAGCCAATGGACTGGTGTCACAAAGGGATATGCGAAATTAAAGGGCTCATCCGTTCATGACAAGGGCCATGGCTGCACCCTGGTGGATAGCGGTAGCACCAAAGCTTAGCTCTGCTGAAAGTGTTCATCAGCCGTGAACTTGAAGTGTTCCCAAGTGTGAGCAATTCTTGAAATGCCTTCAGTCTTGCCAAGCAACATAGGCAGACGCAGACAGAAACTCACACTCGCACACACAGAAAAAGGCAGAATGACTTCGGCAGATGATACTCGGGATATAGGAGATGACGTATTCGATTACCCATACTGCAAGTGTATCCGGCCTTGGCAACCGGCATCCAACCATAACGTCGTCGGCTCCTAATGACGACAATGAGGATGACGATGATGATGACATAGTCGAGTGGAAAATTTCGTTGCCAAGGCAATCGCTTCGTCACATACTGTCTGAGGACGCGAACCCCTCCGCCGCCGACACAAACAAAAGACCTCAGCACACGGATGTTGCGTGCGATGCGTTCACTTTAGGTGCGATCCCATGGAGTGAAATTAATTGCTAGAGCAAATACAAAACGATAACTGCCAATGCCAGAGCCCAGAGGCTGGATGAATGCTGGATGGGTGTGCGGTGGCACACTGGGATCAGCATTAATTGCCAATTGTTTTGGGCAGAGTCTAGGACGTTTTTCGGGACTAATTGTGCGAGTTTATGCACGTGAAATTCACGTAAATTGAATTATCTGACAATGGAATGCCTGGAATGACTGGAGTTAGTCGCTTGGAATCGTGTGCAAGGACATTTGTGTTGTTTGATTGAAATTGAAATGTTTAGACCCAACAAAGTGTAACACGATGCGGTGCGATGGTGGATGGGATGGCCCAGTTGTCATGGAAACTTTGGAGCTTAAATGGTTCATTGTGTTTTTTCTGCGGGGGAAGTTCGTAATTTCAATAATGAAGTGAAGTTGAGTGGATTTGATGGTGGATAGGGGTCTTTAGAGTGGTAATGGGCATACTCGAATGATTTTTAGAATCGAGGCTTTAGTAATCGATATATTTCAATAATCGAATGATCATTCGAATGACTACTTGCGTTCAGGTCTTCCTTCTGGACATCGTTAGAGGATCTAACGACGCATCAAGTCATGCCAAAATTGAAAAATCACAATTCGTATCACTTTGAGCGAATGGCGCCAAGTGATACGTATTTCTCGAGACGTGTTAGACACGTTAGACTGGACAGTTATATCAACGGACCTCTCGTCATATTTATATTTTCGAATTAATACCAACTTTTTGTGCATTCTGCCCCACAGTGCACTGCTTCTAGTCATCAAGTTCGTGCGTAGTCACAGTCGTACGTGCTAGATTCTATAGGCGACGCGACGTTAAGCCCCACCCCAACCAGCTATAATTGTTTCAAGGGGTAGGATCGCCTTTTTTTGGATGGGACATATGGAGCTGATACTCAAGTCGTGCATGCTTTCGTCTTTTTTTTGAAGAGCTCTAAGACGTATTTTTTTTTTATAATTTGCGCGAGTACTAGGGATTAGTACCCTTAAGTGTCCGGGTTCCACACACAGCACAGGATTGTATTTTGGGGGAAATATTGGGCTGGGAAGAGCATTCCATATTCGTGTCGTGCGGCTGATGAACGAGTCTCTAAATTTAAATGTGCGTCCGAAAGTAGGCTTAAGGGTAAACTGATGAGCATCCCTGGCGAGACGGGTATTGCGGGTGAATTCATGGAGAGGAGGAATGCAGTTGGCAAGGATCGTTAAAATAGCGATAAATAAAAATACGAATAGAGACGAGACGGTACGTCGATGTTCGAGCGAGTCTAATGACTCTGCAATATTGTTGTCTCCAATAAGTTTTATCGCTCGCTTTTGGATTCTATCTAGCAGATGTAGGGTGGTTTTGGGGGCACCAGACCAGATAAGAGCATCGTACTCAAGTTTGGGGCGTATATACTCCTTATAAATTAAAGCCAAATCAGAAGGGGTGAAGTATTTCTTGAATTCCACTCGATTGGTCTTTCCCCAGTTAATTATGCTGGCAAGACCGAAATTCAATGTCCTTAACATAAGCTGCCGTTCTAATTCTACGGCCGAAAGGCGGGGTCGTGAGTCTTGGAAAGAATATGAAAAGCTGAGGGTGCTGTCATCAGCGAATGAATGGATTGGATTAGAAGTAGCAGACAAGAGATCATTTATAAAAATGAGAAAGAGTGTCGGAGACAGAACAGAGCCTTGGGGAACACCAGCATTTATTTGGTGGATATCAGACTTGAACCCATCGAAAACAACTTGAATTGAACGGTTCGACACCATAGGCACTCATTTTCGGCAAGAGAGCTTGATGCTAAGCTCTGTCCAATGTCTTAGAAATATCAAGCACAACGATCTTACTTTCGCCTGCATTGTGCAGAGACTGGTTCCACTTTTCCGTGAGATAAGCTATCAGATCACCAGTGGACCTGGTGCTGCAGAAACATTACTGCCGGTCATTAAGAAGCTTCCGCGATTCAAGATATTTCATAAGCTGACGATTTATCAGCGTTCCCATGACCTTAGAAAGAAGGGACGTAAGTGCTGTGGGACATGGTGGGTGACGAAGATTCGGGACGGGCTGGACAAATGCATCTGCTCGGAAAGAGACCTAAAGAGTAGGATAGATGAAAAAGCTCACGCAGTGGTTTTGCCAGAGCAGAAGAACACCTCTTCAGATGAATAGGGAGAATACCATCCGGGCCAGCGGATTTGTAAAAGCTTCTTCTCATCTCGTTTTCTAGTTCGGTACTCCTACTGCGCTGCTCTTGTTTTCCTTTGCAGCGCCTTTTCGTATGCCTCGTTGGTTGCATATTTTCACTGCTCACACTCGGCATCATCACTACACTACGGGTTACTTGTCGGTGGGTAGGCAGCCTCTAAAGTGGTTTTACCAATCTAGCGGAAATTAATTCAAAGATCAAAGTCGTCCGAATGACAAAAGTTTGGTATCAAACGACAGGTATATTCGCAGGTATTAACGTTCCGCAAAAATTTCATGGAAACGGCAAACATTTTTGAGCAAGAGAAGTGTAAAACATGAGTTGCATGCAGTATGTGACTCAAATTCATAGTGTTCGTGTGAAGTAAGTAGCAACTCTATCTTTCGAGGTATAATTTCTTACCTCCTTCGGACTATATACTTACAGATTCCCTTTAGACCTTTTGCCACTAGCTGACTCCCTCCACAACTACCTATCTACGACTAAAACAGCTTCCTGGCTCTGTTTCTGATGATAAAGCATTAGCTCAAGAGAGTACTGCCCTGTTAAAGGCTCCCAAAGTATTTACACCAAATAGCAGTTCAATAATATTCTACTATCTTTTCTGAACACATTGGTGAAGAATTGACAAAATCGGGTCCGTAGTCTTTTAGTTAGAGCCATTTGTCTCCATGAGGTTTATGGAGGACGAGTGACTTGGGCCCCCAGTTGGTGGCCACATAGGTCTATATGTCTTAAAAACTTGATGCCACCCCTTTTATTCTGCCACCTAATATAAAAATCCATAGTTTAGCCATACAAAGCGCAACAGGAATAAGGTACCGATAGATTGGCAAAACACCACACAGTGCGTCGGAGAGCATCTGTGATAAAGTCTTCTTTCAGACATTGGACAGTCGAGCTCTAATTCTAAAACATTTCAAGTCCAATTGGAAGTGACTGATAGATAAATGTTTCTGAAAAAAAACTCACTCTCCCAGAAATACAACTTGATTGACTGAGTGACGTTCCCTTGTGGACATCATCTCCTCCTCATTACCTCGAGTCAAATAGCTATCTCCTGCAGAATCACCAAATCAAATTCCATCACCCAACATCAATGAACCTGACTAGCGTGCGAACTTCTTGACACACTTTTAAGATTCCCGTCCCCCCGTCATTTCGCAACGCTTCGCATCAATTTCCTGCCAGAAATCATCAAATTTCACGCTCCCTTCATTAGAATTAATCCACGTTACATAATGCTTCGACTTGCACGGGGTCCCGACGCACGGATGAAATTACTCAATTCACACGTAATTTGACGGTTTTACGTCGCTCGGCGTCTCCCACGGCATCGTTCACCTGCAATAACTCCCTCCGTCGTGCGATGCAGCACACATATTATGCTTTATGATCACAAGCTGTCACTTAACATGTGTTCGTTATGTCAGTGCTGTATGTTCCGTTCTCTCGTACATTAATCTACCATCCGAAGGTGAACCAACTGAGCTGAGCTTCGTCGTCAAGGTCAAACTTTATCTGCCAACCGAGATGGTCTCATCTCCAGCTTCATTGTCAGTCCATCGGGGGGAGCATAACGGAACGTAACCGTAAAACAAATCGCTAAGAAATATCATACTCCACAGCAACGTCTTACAATGCAGGACTTAATTTTACACCATAAGCCGCAAAGCGAATGAACTTCCAAGTGGAAGTGGAATACATAAACTGTCACTGCTGCTTGAGTGTACTATGCGCGTCTGCTGCCTCCGTGTCTCTCTCCCTCTGTTTAGCTACCCTCGTGGATTCTTGAAAGGACATTCGCCGTCCGCCCTCGATCGCATTTGCATTCAAACGTTATTTCGGCCCCGGTCCCTTTGGAATCGTCAACAGGGAATAGAGACTGGAGAGAGAGAGAGAGAGAGAGAGAGAGAGTGTCCTTGCTAGACTCGGATCGGGGGCGTAGGGTGGAGAGGTTAGGTTAGTGTTGATGGTGGTGGGACAATCTTCAAACGGTTTTATGCAAAGCATAATTTTTTATGGGAACTAACTTTCGTCCATTAATTTGATTTTCCTCTTGAGATGCGGATGGTGGAAAAATTTGATGGACTGATATGGAAATATTTTCACCACCTCCCCCATCATTCCTCCCGCTCTATGATTTTCGTTCTTTTTCTCTTCTCGTTCTGTCAGTTGAGTGGTGACAATGTCTCTTGGTGTTTTGAGGTTTTTTTTTGTCTCCTCTGCGTCAACGATGGCCATGAGGGGCGCTGACACTGACTGGGGGTGGGCGCTGCAGATTGCTGGCGAAGATTGTTGATGATCACGTTGATATGGTTAATTTGCGGCGAATAATGGAAACGCTAAAAATGCGACTGTTTGGGGAGTGGAATATTGGATGTGTCCATTTACGTCGCGTGGGGTGGGAGTTGTATAAAAAGTAGATTCAGCTGAGGCTGGGGAATGGCTGTAGACTGTGGATGCTGATTGATTTCTTTGAGTGTGATGTGATCCAGACAACAAATCAATTTGTCCTCACTAGGGGGAATTTTGCTGAAGAGGCTTGTCTGGTGGGCGATGTGTTTGATTTTTCATCCACTTTTTAACTTGCCAGTATGAGAGGTATGTTTTTCAGGTAGTCAATCAAATGGACTTTATTTAACGAAGTTGGAGGACTTTGATTTGGGAGACAAAGCAGTGTGGAGGTTGAGTGGTCTAGCTTGAGTGTGGACAAGTGGGTTGGTGTTTTTCGAAGGAGAAAATTAAGGAATATCTCTTCAGACGCAATGGTGGAAAATCCTTAATCGTATGTTGGCGTATCAATAAAAAGTCTCAACGATGTAAGTGCTTGACAAAAAAAAAAAAAAAAACATACGTACGACTTTAAAGAACCAACAAATTTGAAATTTGAAGAAAAAATAAATGACAAAAAGAAAAAGAAAAACATTGCCATGCGTAACATTTCCATAGTGGATGGCTTTTCTAGGGCACGAACGTCCTCGAAAAACCTGCCACCCTCCAAAGTGTGACGCAACTGTATCCAGAGCCGAATAGTATTAACATTCGTGAACTCTGGATACCTATAAAAATTCAGCACTCTGCTCTAAACAGTGTGACTGACTACTAACATGCAGTAGTCACACTCAGGCTAGTACATGGAGTGAGACCCCACTCTTTTCAACTTCCTCGAGGGACAAAAAATTAAAATTAGTTCACCAACTAACAAGAAAAGGTTACTCTGGGGCGCTGGAAAACTCCATAAAGCCGCCTCGGATTTACATGACGAAACTGCCATCTCGCCCTCAAGGGCAGCTAAAAGCTTTGAATCCTTCTACCAGCTTAGGCTCAATAGTAGCTAAGACGATTTCTGTGCCCTCTGGTCTGGTTCCTTCTGACACATCAAGATCGAGTGGTTTCCTCTTGAAGAAACAGTGAAGTGTCTTCGGAGTCTGATGCGGTGAACAGTAGAGCTTGTGACTATCCACCTCGGGAGCAGACAAGCTTGAATTTAGCAACCAGAGAGTCTGATTTCGGAGGTATGGCACCCTCCAGCATACCAAGAAGTGGACGCTCCAGAACAAGGTTTGACCACTTCAAGCATGGGCGTGTGCAGCTCCGTTGGCAGCTCGTCAGATGGTCTCTATGCGACGTCGCCTTGATATGTCGCTCTGTCCCAACATTAGAGACTACATGTAAGACCAAAGTTTTCAGATAGGGCCCAGGAGAGTCTGTTGGTCGCAGTGGTCGACCATTGAAATCCAGAACTTTCAGCTGAAAATTAACGAAGTATTAATTTCAATGGTGCCGAATTTATGCAACCAAGGCGATGGTCATTGGCTTATGTTTTAAAGCTTAGCTCCGTCAACTGTTCTGGTTAGCAGACGACAAATTTGAAATTGCTGTCTCCTGACACAGGGGGACATACTGCAAAGAATCTGAACTCTGGGAGTGTGGCGCTGCAGTATCTAGCAAGTCGGTGCTCCTATTAGCTGATTGCAATTGCGTACGCCAGGTTGATTGAAAGGAGGATATAGGGAAAAGTAGAGTTTTTTTTCATTTTCAATGAGTGTCGTAACCAGTGACAGGAATTTCCATTCCACCACCAACTACTCGTCTATATTTGTATAAACCTCGGATCAATACCCGATCAATTGAAACGTCCCAAAGGTTACAATCATTACGCGACAGCCATCCAGTCGACGGGTTATTTGATTTCAATTATTATTAGGCATATCTATCGATTGGGGACACCCATAAATTATGAGAATAATATGCCACCTGCTCGATGTGTTGCTTTCACAATTTTCCACAAATAACATGGCGCGCAAATTTACCTCAATAGTAACAACATTTATTGAATCCAATAACACCCATAGAAAAGGAGAATATATCCATTCGCAGGGCCGCCCTCAAACGCCCGGCCAATTTACGACCGTCGCACACGGCGCCCACCGGGTCTACGATTCGCTTTCGTGACGACTTCCCAATATAATAACGATAATAAACTCATCGAAGATATCCTCCTTCGACTCGTTGATTATGTTTATTTTGGTAATTTCAAGTCCTTTTTGCCATTCCCTCCAGCCGCCCACTTCGACAGCCAACTCCTGGCATACGACGAACGTGCATGCCACTCGAAAAAGGATTCAAGAGTGAATATCTTACTTTATGACAACGCTATTCACGGCACTGGCTGGGCCACATAAATTTGTCGACAAATGTCAGCAATAAATTATCGAACGGGAATATATAAATTATGAAATCTGTCAAAGATTGGAAGAACTGGGTCTAGCCTAGTTTCCACCAGAGGAGGACAACCGAGCGGCGCGGCGGGGTGGTGGTGGTTGCGGGTGAGCACAACGATAAATGAGTAATTTTCGTTTGAGATTTATGAATTCACATGGATTCCGCTATAAATTGTCACAAAACCAGACACACGGAGGCACACGCAGAGAGAGACAGGTAAGGCCGAGGCCTACCAGCAAGGACGACTGTTAATCGGCAAGGAGTCGTTATGTATACAAATTTATTTGAAGTACCCATCGCCAGCCCCCCATGCTCGCCTTGGTGATGACTTGTCAAATGGAAACTTTATTCATTGTCGTAGGTAACGAACACACGCACGCACACGGAGAAGGCAGACAGATAGAAGGGATTGGAGTACGTTAATAGCGTGTAAGGACATTATTTTTAAGTTGAGATTACTGCTGTCAGGATATTCGATATGTGCCGGGGAATGGATTTATAACAGACACACAGGAGATGACAATTGAAAATAAATTAAGTGAAATCCTCCGATAAGAGGTAACGAGTTTACAGTGCCTAGATCCAGCAAAATTCAAATGTTATGGCTCCATTAGGGGAGTGCGTGCTTGGAGCACGGATGAACGGGTGCATGCGGCATGGGAATGAAATTGAAAACATTTAGTGCCGCGTCGTATCATAAAGCTTCGGATAGGCGAGATCGTTCACTTGTTAACGGCCAGCAGTTGATGCCTTTGACTGGCGATAAAATTTGATTTTACGTCGGAGTTATGACATGAGGCAAGAGGGTGGTCTGGCGGCAGACAGACACATCATCATTAATCCCCGGCATACATTGTAGGGATAATCACTGTATTCTATTTTTGAATTTTTTTTAATGTCACACTGTGTAGCTTTGGAGTGTGAGTGTGGCGGAGGAGTAGAACCGCGATTCAACGCCTCAACATCCGTAAAAGAACGTGGAAGACCCCTGAGCAGTCAGTCGTCAAGTAGGTTGATCACATTGCGATCGACTTGAGTGACTCCAAAAGGATTCTAGATGTCCGGACAATCTGAGGACCGGCTAGAGTCTTGTAGTCAAGCTGAGAACACAACCGTTGAGCGAGGAACAATGGAGTTGAGTCAGAGCACCATGATTTGATGTGGGGAAGTCACAATTACACCGCACATCCAGGATTCTTGCCAAGTTCGACGTCGCCTGCGCAAATAATTGAAGAATATTGAAGGCGGTTTGAAAGTGACATGGCAAGTGCGCAAGGCGCACGTACAGCGAAAGATGGACGAATACAGGGTAACACTGCTGTTTGTGTGCTCTTCAGATAAATCAGGCAAGAAACGCTGTCCTCTGGGGACAAGGAAGGAGTCCGACAAAGCTGCCGGTTTGGACTGAAATTTTTGAAGGGCCTGGGATCTGGTTGGACACATAAAACGGAGGATAGCACTATAAAGTAGAACCCTTACACTGCCATGCCTTACACTGCCAATGCTCTTGTACATCAAGGCAAACCGGCGACTGCATCTATCACCGTACTTCGTTTCTGTCTGACTACGGTGTCTACCATGAATACTTATTCAAATGCGGACATGGCAACTCGCACTTCTCGTACAGCACGTGATTTTCCACTGTAGACGCTTTGGGAAATCCACAAAACGCCTCTGTGCAGCAGTGCAGCAGAGAACGCCGGGTTTAAGAAAGCGCACACAAGTGCAGAAGGGATCCATCAAATTTGGGCGTCGGCTTAATCGAGTTCATTCTCCTTAGTTAGAGATAACGTCAGCTGAAGAGCTGACTCTGGACACTCAAATATGCTCCGGAGTAGCATCATACGTGAGTGGTTGCTGGAAAAGCTAGTCCCAAGACCACCATCCGAGAAAAACAGGAAGAGGGAGTAGGCAGGAATACTTGATTAAAATCCTCAAAGAAGCTCTTATCAGTTTCACTCTGCTGAACTATTCCTATTCTACCCATAGAATCCCATCACAGGCTACCATTGAAATGAAACCCATTCAAAGACGAAGGTGAGTTCGTAACCCATTCGCAGCTAATCCCATCGAATACCTTTCCCCAATAGATTCAAATTCAACCTTCCACCCCATCATTTTGCATGGCAACGAGGAAAGAAAAGAAAAGGAGTAAATCCTACTTGCAAACAAGCCCAATGTCCCTCCTTTTGAGCTCAAAAATCCGTGTGAAGTTTGAGAATGTTATGTGATTAGGTTACACCGCCCATGAAATACACTTAGAAAAGCACCTCCAACCGAGCACACCGAAGAGAAGTGGGACCAAAGACATGTTTAATGCATTAAAGAGCCCACCCGAAAAAGGTGACTAAATAGACTTTTGTGAAGGAATCCTGAATCCTGAAAAAGTCCAAAAATAGCCACCAAATCCCTCGGAGACCCAACAAATCTCAACACGTACCGAATGAATTTTTCGTTTCTAAATAACTTAAAACATTCATTTGCAAGCTAAAAGGTCAATAGCAGGACATCGGAAGTCCTTTTCTGCTTAACATCAAACCGGAGCGCTTCTCCTCCCTCTCACCAGCAACACCAGGACACACTGTCTTGTCTCAAGTGCTGCTAATTACAATTTATGCGACCCACCAAATCCCTTTAATGGCTTCCTGACTGCGCGCCCCATTCTTGTCCCCATCCAACGGTGGGCCATAGTCAGCCTCTATTTATTCGTCCTTCGTGTTTTTCTTTTGGTCGCCGAACACACAAAACATAATTAGACGGCATTTTACTGTCTCCCAGACAATTCCCGTCTTTTCTCGTTGGACTTCTTTTGCCTCTTCCACTCTGTATAAGAGCGATTCCATCACCATAAGGGACAAAGAGGAGACGAGGAAAATAAGGAAGACATTGCTGAGGGCTGAGCGACGCGACGCGACACTGTTCTGTGTCAGAGATCAATTGTCTTAAAGCTCCTCTCGAGAGAAGAATGCGGAAAGAAAGAAAAAAATAACATAAAACAATATGCCCCCTCTCCATCCTCGTCATCCCCTCATAGACGAACAACGACATGAACAGGCACGGGAGGACGGGAGGACAGGAAGACAGGAGAGTGGAAGAGAGTGCACATGCTAAACAGGGGTTGTTGCACGCTACGCTTGCTTCGCTTCGTATCGCTCCTATAAAATGTACGTGAGGCCCTAATTAAAAATTTACGTAGCGTAGCTGATTAAAGTGGTGCGCGACAAAATTTTTATTTCTTAATTTCTTCTAACGACTTTACGTGATCGAAATATGCAAGGAACCGTATCCAGCGCTGAGGGGGGGAAGTCGACAGAGAGTGGGAGTGGCGAGTGGGCGAAAGTTTGAAGTAAAAAAGGGTCGGATGGGTGGTTGGAGTGGCTGAGACTAATAATTTCCAATTTCTCGCCAATGAAACAGATTGCAAATAGTATCGAAGCGTTAGATGGCTTTCTTCGGCTTCCGTTTGGAGGTAATTACCATAATAACCATGCCTTGATCGTTGCCAGAGCCATAATTAATAAGACCATTGCTGTTGACACATCAACACTGTGTTGTGCTGTGCCGAGTTGAATGGGGTTGGAGGTGATTTTGCACTCGACGGGAAGCTGTGTGTAGTAAGTGGGCAATTTATAATGATTGCTGGAAGGGACCGCGGTCCAGTGGGCGGACAAAGTGGTGCGAGGTCACAAGGGGATTTAGTGCAAAGTGGTGGGTTGGCGTGGAGTATGAATCGAATTTCAGCGTCAAGGGTGGTAAGGAACTGGGCAACATGGCTTCGAACGGAATGGTGCTTCTTGGAGCTGATTCCAAGACAGTTGGGCATGGCAGCAGAGGTTGCTTGGCGAGGCCCACATTTGGGAAGTTACCTCTAACAAATGTCGTTGCCTTACAGGAGGCAGCTGCGCCAAGATCGAAGAAGAAACCTATCTGGAACGGTAGGAAGAAGCTCAACCAACTTCGGTTGCCTCACAGGAGGCGGCTTAGTCCTGGTTGGAACCAGGCTCCACTCCAGACTGTGGCGCCACCTCAGAAGAAGTTACAAATCGAATATGACTTATGTGCCACCGCAAGACACAATGTATGAACTGCTTTGATGGACGACGCCTTAAAATCGAATGCAAATGAGAACCTTAATAAAGACACTCAGAGCACAGCACTTTTAAACCCTCACAGTCGTCTAAGCACTGAATGTCTAACAAGGCCCGAGGGGCATCTAAGACCTCCACGATTACCCATTCTAACTTAATCAAATCTCTCAAACTCAAATCTCTAACTTAATCAAATCTCCCCACATTTGCAGCCTTGACTTCTTCAACAATCGACAAGGGAGCTGGTGCTTGTCGTCCCACACATCTGTCGGCTAACCTTCAGAACTTCATCGAAGGTCACGTGTCATCTCAAAACAACTGCCACTGAATGTCGACATTGTCCTGGCGACGACGACGTAAACTTTCAGCAGGAATTCCAGATTCATGCTGAATGCACATTCATGAATGGCGTGTGTGCCATCAAAGGAAATTCTTCAAAAGTAATGTGACATAAAATTGGCCTTTCAGGAGGTGACAGCCAGAGCGAAAGCGACATCGAGTCAACCGTCAACCGATGTGAAATTATTTTTTCTGTTTGTTGTTCCTCCTCTCAAAGGGTTTGTCTCCAAGACTCTCTTGACTCTGTCGTCATCCCAGTTTCTCATACACCCTCACAAACGAGCAAAAATCGAAAGGAAACGATAAAGTTTTGCCTATCAGGGTTTGAATTATCCTCGGCTGACATTTTGAAACAGCAGAACCGCAGAACGAAGTTCCCTCCATGCAGGATTGTTGTGCCTCCAGTGGAAAAAGTTCAAAGGATGAACCCACTTGGCAAGCACCCTAGCCACAGAAGCATCACTTGTCCGTGCAGATGGAGAGCATGGGCATGTATTCACTTGTAAGTGAGCCAACTGTTTGATGTCACACTCAATGGAATTTGAAGTTATGGCGCAGGGTTGGAATCCTCACATGGTCATACATGCACTGTTCCTGGAACTCTGAAATTCAGATTTTAGATTCAATTTAACAAAGTTTTCCAATTAAAACCGACAGCGACTGTTGGACTTGCAATTTGGCTACAATTTTTTTTGTTTCATTTGCCTCGTATGGCAGGCCGAAAGGGAGTGAGCTGGAAGTGTCCACGGAAGTTCTGAAAGAGAAGAGCTGTGGTCAGCTAAATCATTCGTTAGTGAACAAGAAGTTGTTTTTTTTTTGAGTGAAGCATGGATGAATTCAAGAAAGTCTACGTTTCGCTTTTGGCACGGCAATGCGTGCTTTAGAAACAACTACATCAAAGTAGAGGTATATAAACGTAAAAGTATAACGAACAGTGCAGCACCAAGGCTGCCATCCTCCTTTGATGGCCCCGGGCGCTCTACTTCTAGACCAAGTTGCCTTGCGTTCGTGATCACTTGGTTTTCATAACGGATAACTCTGGAGCATTTGACACTCATTATCTGTTGCAAGGGAGCATGCGGAGTAGCTTCGATCTAGAGGAAGATGATGGCGGCACATTTTGGAAGGGATGGCTCAGCTCATGGATCTTGTCGCTACTCTAGTATACCACCCGTTTGCAAATAAGACGACATCTCGTGTATTTAACTAGCTAGGATATGTCATATATCAGACCCCTCATCACCCCCTCCCCCACCACTGTGACACCACCCTTGCCATTCTCCTTAACGTGCGGCACTACTCTACTATGAACCACCAGTGCAACATCTCTGAGTCTCATGATTATACCAGGTTAAGCTGGAAACCCAACATCCAGGAGGTCCTCCGCGGCCCTACTCTGATATAAGGAAGCCGGAGGATGGTAATGAAGGTAAGAGTCTAGATAGACCGACACTAATGTACGGTGTCTCAGTTTTGTAGACAACCCTAAGTGCAACCGTCAACTTGAACATCCTCAAACGAGGACAACGACTGTACCTGCGACTTTTTCACCTCTCACCGCTGGACATATTTGAAAGACAGATACCTACCAGTACAGATGTGAGACTCAAGCCAATGTGAACCAAAGTCAGCAGTAACCACACAACTGTTTCAAACGAATTCAATGACCATGCCAACGACACCGATCACTGCGAAGAAATTGTCTCTTGTAGAATTCCTTCCAGATTGGAATGGACGTCTGACAATCAGACGCTGGACGATCATCTGCGAGTTTACACAGTCCGATGGTAAATTGATGAAGGGGTGGGTATAGGTGTCTACTCCAGAGAATCGGTTGTCTCTTGACAAAATGGATTCGATTGCAAAACAGATCACTCCCTTACCAGGAGCAAACCCACTTTCTACGCCGATTGCTATACCAATTCACACCATTCACACATTCAGAACAACCAACCAGCCAGCACTCAATCGTAAACGGTCACTCTTTCTGCTCAGACTAAGTAGACCTGCTCTCAATTACTACTCAATTCACACAGACGCCCGCATGATAAGCGTCCCGTACAATGATTTCTGCGGAAGCTGCATTCCGGATGATCCTCTGGTCGTGCTCTGACCTTAAGCATTGACTTCTAGGGACATGATTAAACGACATCGATATAAGCTAGTTGAACCACTGTGTTGAAAACACCAATTAGCTAATATATCCGCGTGGAATCGTTTTGACTGCAGCCAGTCCCTTCAGTCTGACCTAACTTCAGCCAGTTAAGAGATGAGAGACAGTGGGCAAAGATAAAAGAACCGAAAAGTCTCTTCCACGCTACCACAAGTGAGCTAGTCCTCTTCGTTCACACAGAAGCTGCCCGAGTGAGCCTTTTGCTAAAAATGTAGTGAGTGGCAGAAACTCTGTTTTCTTCCAAGTGCTATGTGCGATGACTCCCAGTGTAGCCTTGCCGCTCAACTTTCCACCGATGTTTTCTTTGCCAAGTCATCTTTTGAACGAATTGCACCAAGAAATGGCCCATCGTCAAACCTTGAACTGGAACAAAAATGCCAGCCTCACTCACTCACTGTTATTCCTTCGCCTTCTAAATTCGTCAGATCAGATGCGCAAACAAATTCCTCATTAAAACCCAACCCAATTTGTTGCCAAAACTTAGGACCCATTGATGCATAATCCAATTAAGCTCTGACGATCCGATAGAGAGGCATTCGCAAACTCCAAATAAGACTCAGAAATGAAATCAACTTCTTCGCACGGATATCCGATTTCGGGCAAAAAACAAAACCTCCCCTTCACCCTTTTTTTGCAGTCGAACGCTCGCAGTGGAATTCGTCTTCCAGATGCAAGAAGCAACATGCAAAGTGGAGAATCAGAAAATTAAATTTCCTTCATCTGCTTCTAGGAGGCGTGCAGGCCGAAGACGGAGAGAAGGAAAAAGCATTCAAATGGTGTCGATGGTTGGAGGATGATGGCTCTCTCTTTTTCTCTCGCTCTGGTGTTCATCCTGTCAGGTATCATGTCTTTTATTGAATTTATTGTTTTAGTATTCGGAACACTTTCTTGTCGTCCTGTTCGTGCTACATTTTTGGCCTGGTCATTGCTGGTTGTGTGTACTGGCACTTGCTTAGAATGAATTCGTTTGTGTCATCCAATTAGCTTTGTGTCGAAAGTTTTTTGCTGGAAAGATCCATTGGAGGATAACATGCTGATCTTAGCAGGATTTCGAAATAAGAAATGGAAGTGAGGAAAGTCTTAAATGTGATTGAATGTCGAAGTGGATGAATGGATGATCTACATTTCGCTTGTAAAGATGTGCCGGCAGGTGGTTAGGAACACAGTCTAGGTTAGATTAGAGTGGATGACTGCGAGCAAGCGGTTCTAGTCAATCCTATGGGCACTGGATACTAATGCTGCTTAGTTGAAGAGAATATCACTACGCAGCCAACCGCCGAGAAGCCCCTAAAAAGGTTTTTGATCTGCACATCAAAAAGTTGTGCGTAAATGTGGGTGAAGCTGGAGCCGCTAAAGTTTTTTAACAGTTGACTGGACAACCGCCAGTGTTGTCTAAGGCACCATACACTGTGCGCTCTTTCGATGTCAGGCGTGAAGAAAAAATCCATTGAAACATGGTCAGAAAGTGCGTACAAGATGAAATGTGGTAAATTCTTCTCAACTGACAAACTCGGTTTCAGTATCTAAGAACACATCGACTTGGGTATCAAGCACGATCCCTCACCGGTTTCTATGATTTAAACTTTTTCGTTGTTTTGGGACGACCAGGTTGCAGTGTTACGCAGCAAGTCAGTTGGTCACCCCCAACGGTTGGCTAAAGAAGACATCATGACATGGTTCCAACAGAACAACAATGCAAACTAAAGTACTATCTGAGTACAACCTGGACCAGCGGACTACGAAGGCAAGTATAACTTCCTATGACTGCAACTAAACATTCGGGAAATGGCCCGCAACCAAACCTGACCAGATGGATGTCTACAGCTGTCATGCGCCCCATCCTCATCTATGGGTCACTAGTCTTGTGGCCGTCGAAACTAAACAAGGTACAATGCATGCTTAGGCATCACTGCCACCACGCCTTCAGCCGCTCCAAGGATGGTGTTACATCTTCTACTTATCAATTTCGGATTTAAAAATACAGCGATCTGACTCAGAGAGTCTCGGCTGTGTAGCTCAAGGTCGTATGGCCACAGGTGCGTCCCCGATTCGATGCCGACGGACACTATTTCCCAATTAAACTAGATGCTACACACTCAGACGAGCTTTTTCCTTAAAAGACTAGATTGTAATGGCAAGCACGTCTACTTCCCTTCTGGTGGAGAAATGAATTGTGGAGTCGGAGTAGGTATTTGCTCTTCTACTCAGGACATCTCTGCCAGTATCTTCCATTAGGGAGGCGTGCCGTTTAATTAAACCCCGCCTAAATACAACGACAATAGCAAAAACATCAAATTACGTTGATAGTCAATCTGCTGCCAAACTGACCAAACAGGAAGCCGCGCTCTATAGCTCGTCTGCTTTTGAGGTACACATTCCTCTTTTCTATCTGCATGGGCAGGGCAAAGAACTCGAAGCAAATCCTTACTTGAATCCCTGGGCCAGATCTCCGAATGGAGCACAACACACATCAATCAGATCCGTCTAATTGATTCACTTTGACCCGCCACCAAAAACAAGCCCACACTAAGATCCGTAAAAAAGGGTTCTCCTTCGGGAGATTGCTCCCCTTCTGTAGAAGTCGTTGTAAAGCAAGCGCAACCTTGAGAGTACTGATCGATAAGGAAATCTGAAAGTCCTTCTGATCTCATTCTGATCAGGTTGTCTGATCGTTTCAGATCAACTATCTTTCATTTCGTTTCTTCTGCTTGTGTTCTTTAAGCGAAATCTCTCTGGTTAGCTGCCTCCAGTTGCAGCACACCATGTGTGTTAAGGCCCTTCCCCACTTGTATGCGTCACCAAGGAAAACTAGTTTTGCAACACTTGCGCATAAAGTTTTCTTCAATAACAGAAACACAGCTACATTACAAAGCTCACGGACCACTGAGCAACCGGACCACTAGACCAGCCGATCATCGAAATACCGCTGAACTATTTACGCAAGCATTTTCAAAATTCCAGCCCTCCCCATTTCTCTCCCTCTCCCTCTGCCTTGCTATTGTTTGCTGTCATTTAAAGTAGAAAATCCCCCGCATACTTGGAGCTTCAAAACCGAAAATATTAATCGAAAATATCACCCCCCCCCCTCACGACGATGCTCCCCATCACAGTATATACCACACCACCATCACCACAGAGAATGTCCTCATGTCGTTTCAATTAAAAAAGGCAACCGTCCAAATTAAGCCGGACGCGTGTTAACTGCATGATATCGCACGCCGCATTAAATGGATTTCGAATGCGCGCGATGGAATGTATGGCGGTTCGTTCACGTTCAACCGCCCTCAGGACCATCGCAACCATCACAACCGTCACAACCGCTGCGACCGCCTTGACCGCACACTTCCGCCTCAGTTCATATTTAGTTCGGGCGGCCATTGCCGATGTGTGCTGCCATCTGTTATAGTCTCGTGCAATTATGAAATTTATGGAAAATAATTAAAACTTTTTTAATTGTCATGTCGCATTCGGATATTAGTGTGTGGGTGTTGCATTTGCGTGAACTAGAAGTGTTACTGGCCACAAAAGCACAGCACAGCCTACAGCTGCAGTGTTACGGTTCTCTATCAGTGTGCGTGAGGGGATGGGTGGGGGATGGAGTATTTAAAGCTGCATAGTTCCGCACACCGGTGCGGTGAGCTGCTCAAATTTGCAATTAATAATAAATGTGGAGTGCCGCGAACGTCGAGAGGGGGTAGAGCCTAGTTGGTGACTGGATTTTGGTGGAGGACAGTGGGTTTTTTGGTTTTTATATTTTGAAGCGCTGCGGGTGCAGTTTTACTCTATTTTTTGTTTTGTTTCTTCTCCAATTAAGCTCATGTTCGGTGCGGCGGCCGGGGAAATTTCAGTGATTACTGCCGCTTGATGCCTGGCCTTTTGTTGTGAAAATCAATTTATTTACCGAAAATTTTAGTGGTGGGAATTTGTTAAAGCTTAAAATTAATTAACGCTAATATTTCGGTGAACAATACTTAACTGCGGGTGGGGGTTTTCATTCTTCCGACCGACAAGAGGAGAACAGTTATGTGGGACAAAATTGTGTAACATGCTGTCAATTAAAACGCGAATAATGGCGAAGTGGATGAAGTGGGCTATCCACTCTGTCGGCCGGATTTCGGAAAGGTCATTTTCAAAAAAGCGGCCATATCTCGAAAACAGTGCACTTGTCGTCGGACCTTAATTCTGGACGCTGATAGAACATCCCTTAGCGCATCTTTTCATGCCAAACAGCCATAGGAACGGAAAAGGTAACTTGAAGGATTTCAGTTTGAAAAATCGCCTATATCTCAAAAACGGTGTGTTGGCCATCAGACCTTCCGTCGGTGTTAGATGACCCCTTGACGCATCTTTCTATGCCAACATTTTGAACGAGGACTTGAGTTTCAAAAATATCACGAAAACGGTTCGTTTTTCAGCGATATCGCAACTTTTTACTTTATACAGAAGGCAGAGGCGACTGAGCCTTAAACCATCTTGACGCGCCTAATAGAAGGAATGAGCAAATTTTCGACAAAAGTAACCTCTACTATTTGACCATGGAAAATCGCCTATATCTCGAAAACGGTGTGTTTTTGGGCGATGTCGGACCCTTTGAGTCAGCAGCTTCATGCTGAATGAAAACACCATGCCCAATAATAGGTGAGAG
This sequence comes from Eristalis tenax, assembly GCA_905231855.2. Lineage (NCBI taxonomy): Eukaryota > Metazoa > Arthropoda > Insecta > Diptera > Syrphidae > Eristalis > Eristalis tenax. The sequence goes on from HG993125.1 coordinate 3,372,059, forward strand.
AAAGTGACCTGAAGACATTCTGCGTAGCCATCCACCAGCCTCTTCAGACACCGAAAACACAATTCTGGCAATCATCATCTCAAGCCTCTGTCGTCTGAAAACGTGACACAAACGCATCCGATAACTTCTTCCTGTCCCCAAAAAAGCAACAGGCATTTTCTTTAATCAAAACTCCCTTATGGAATTACTTCAAAAGTCTAAATGAAAGCAAGGCTTCCCTCGCGTGTATTCCCTCGTGTACCTTATCCCTTCCTTATCTCATTTAACTTTTAAAGCACTCAAAGAATCCCTACGAATCTCATACGGCAAGATTACACTCTGGCAAACGTTGTCAACCCACGCGCGACGAACTTCTTCAATAACTTTTCTTAAAGAAATTATCTTCTCTCAGACAGATTCAGAATGAGAGAACACGGACGTCGCAGACTTAGTAACAAAAAGCCAGCATTATCCTTTGAGCAGCAGAAGTAACTAATTCGACTTTACCCGTCACCCCATCGGCCACCATTCGACGGATAACTTTTTGTGTCATTCAAAACTTGCACGATACATTGCAAGAAAAAGTACCCAAGTATTTTCATATTTCCTTCCTTGTTTCACTCCTTCCCCTGCCCAGTAACCTGCGCGCAAACAAGACACGAACGCATTTAATTACCAACCCTTCACAAGCACCACACCAGCGGCGCGGCGCGGCATTGGCAGCAACGTTAAAAGCAAACCGAAACACTGACAGACGTCATTCGGATGACATTTGTCTATCTCACGCAAAAATACCGCTCTCCCCTGAAAGCGCATTGAGTGTATGAATCCTTTTGATGCTGCTCCTGATGATAATTTCTGTTCTTGTACCCGAACAACAGGCACTTCGAACACACCGAGCACTCGGAGGGAGACATTGACGTGTAAGGAGAAACCACTGAACGCTCCCTTGATGCTGTCAAGAATTTCAACTTTTCTCAAAAAAAAAAGAGAAAAAAAAAAACACCAAACGACAGGACAAGATGAAGGCGAAGCCGAATTAAGGTTGTTCCCAGAGAGATGTATGTGCGATGGGGATGAAGGGAGGAGGAGGAGTTGTGAGCCGAACATCCGTTTCAGCTTAAACTCATTTCCTGACACAAAGATGGAGAGAAACTTTTATACAACTCGAACCGCTTTTTAATAGAAAATTTGACAGCCGTGAAATGCTTTTCAATGTTTTGTTTCCAAGTCCATCCCTCCTCCTCCCTCCCCCCATCCAGCCACGCACAGTAATTGTATGGAATGTCTGAATGTCTGAATGTCTGAATGTACCCCTCATCAACGAAATACGAAGTGTACGTCGCCTTTCACCATTTCACGGGTGAACTTTTCATTCCTTTTTGCCGATTTCCCAAGCGATTTTCCGCCAATGCTTATTCGCAAAGGTACAGCGGCAAACAGAACAGAGGCAGGCGACAGCCGCTTGTGGCATAAAAAGCCCCAAGAACTTCTTTCAGTTCGTCCTCTGATGGTCCTGGTGCTGCTGCTCTGGTGTGACGCAGTGCTGTTGCCGCTGCTACTTCTGCAGGAGCATATGCCCTCCGGCGAAGGATTTCACGTTTCCTTCGGCAGGGAATTGTTAAGATACCGGAAAGGCGTGTTTATTGTTTGTCAAAAAAAGAAAACGAGAACGAAGAAGAAAAATGACAGCGATAACAACCCGAGACGAAGAAAAGGTCCCGCACAGTCTGACTGACTCGCAAGACCCGCCGACCGGGGCATGGCGTCTGCCAAAGGGATACCGGATATGAAATTGAAAAGCCGGAAAATTATTTATATCGAAATTAATTTTGCTACTTTCTGTGCAGAGTTGACTAGTTTTTGTTGATGGACTCAGCTCGAGCTTGGTGAATGACTGGCGGGTGGGACTGGATGGTATCCCTTTTGTTGTTTTGACAGAGGGCCATGAAGGCTGATGCACAGGGCGGGAAGGGTTGCCGCTTTTGTGGACTGTTTGTTTGTCGTACGTTCGGAATGGTACATTAACTATGCATGGGAGAGGGGTTGCGGGAGGACATGTTGAGATCAAGGGTTGAATGGGGAACAACTGCTGAATGTGAAGGTGGATATTGCGTACGATCCTGTGAAGGTATGATTCTTGTGTGTGAAGGGCCCTTTATGAAGAGGTCTTCAGTCATCTGAATTGCCAGCTCAGGGAGTTTAGTTTTTTGACTCAACGGACATAAGCATTTGGTAGAGAAATGAACGCAATTCATTGGTTTGACGAGAGTGAACGTATAACGTTGAGCAATATTTTTCCTCCTGGAGCTGACCGTCAACCAACAAGCCGCTCCAACCAGCACCAAGTCTGGCTAGCTACCTCCGTCAGAGGATATTTGTGTGTGCAAAGGCAATTCTTGCCGCACGACACGTTGGTTGAGGTCCTTCTCGGAGTACGGAGTTGAAGCCTCTGTTCTGTCTCTTGAGCTTTATCTGCTGTGCATATCCAGTGCAATTACCCCCACCGTTAAGCTAATGCTCAAGATGACACTCTGATCAACTCCGCCTCACATTCAGAAGCCTCACTCAGCCTCTCTCATCAGAAGACCCCACTGGAATTCGAATTTACCTAGTCCCTACTTCCGGCCCCAGCATGTACGCCCGTATGCAAAGCACATCAACCGCAGCAACCACGTCAAATTCAAATTAATTTCATTGATTCCCGCGAAACGTAGCGCGATCCCAGAACGGAATGCCAAAGAAAGCACTCCATTGTGCGCATCGTAATCCCTTCCATCGCAAATCCCTTGCACGCGTCTAGCATCTTGCTTTCACACACTCACCCCTTCCCCAACCCACACACACACACTCTGTCTTGCTCCCTCTTGATTATTCAGCTTAACAAGGATTCCCTTTGCACTCACTTTTTGCACCTAAAAATATCCTTTTTATTCAATTTTACAAATTTCCCAACACAACACATCGCAAATCATGAACCAAGTCTGACTTTTTAACTCTCACCAACCTCTTCCTCCTCCTGCACCACCGCCACCACCCCCTTCACCAACCCACACCATACATCATCACATCATCATTCGCAACACATTCGCAAACGTGTGTGCTGAGTTGCCTTTTGTTTGTTCTCCGCTTCAAATCGTGGTGTGCTGAGATTTTGTTTTCCTTCCCTGCACAACGTAAGGACGATCAACACCACCAACAACAACAACAGCAGCCAAAGTCGAAGGATACACAGAAGCAAACACACAAAAAAAGTGAAAATGATTTGACGTAATGATGATTTAATTTTCCGAAAATCACTGTGGGGAATTGTAGCGTCCTGCTACACCACCACGCTACCTTTGAGGTTGTTGTGTGCGTCGGTTGGTCCCCGTCCCATCCCTGAACGGAGTGCGGGTGTGGAAAAGTTGCCGAATCTGAAATTTTCTCTTTTTGTGCTTTTTTGTGCCTTTTGCGAGCACTCACTGCTCCTATGAATGGATACAAATTAGAGATGAGAAAAGTTTGATCCTCGGCAGGACGATGACGTCGATTGAAGTGGTGAGGAACCATCAAATTTGTTTATACTTAAACTTTTTGTTTTCCACTGATTTTCATATTTTTCCTCTGTGGCTGTGTGTGAGCGGTTTAATTGCATCGCAGCAGATTCAATCAGCAAAACAAGTGACGCGCTTGTGTCCATTTTTTGCTTCCAACGCGCCCCCATCTTCCATCATCGACGTTGTCGGACAGCTCTAATACACAACCACTTTTCGAGCAGGAATTCATTTAAATATAAATAAAAGCTCCACTCTCCCGAGGTTCATCGTCAACACCGACGTCATCGTGCGCAGCCAGACTGTACCTGGAGCCAGGACAAAGTCAATTTTAAATTTGACAATAACCAAGAGGACGTGTATTCCAATCGCATCGAGACCCAATCGATTGGCAAGCAACAGGGCATGGCCGGGGGCGCGTGGTCGGGAGTGTGTGCTGTGTCTAATATCCTGTTGCAGAAATTTGTAACTCCACTGCTCGCAGATGGAGACAGGAGATTGGTTGAGTGTGAGAGGAAACAAAGCGGCTAGTTTGTCGTACACACCCACATGCATACAACGGTCACTCTGTCATTTGAATACGCCTGCAGTATTAATAACTTTCAGATGGTGCAAATGCAGGACGAAAAGATTGCTGATTTGAAATAGTATCCATTCAGTCGGCGTTTGTTGGGGGGAAAACAAAGTCCTCGTTTTTTTTCCTCTCTCTCTCTCTTTTCATGCAACAAACGAAACCAGTTAACTGCACAACAGGATGCTTAGATGATTTATTTACAGAGACGATGTGCCGGGCAGACAGAGCAATAAACGGGGTTAAGCGGAAATGTAGTGCTAATGCCTGGGAAACAAATGTAACACATTCAGTGCATGCGGACAAAGGCATTCATTTTGTTGAACGAGGAGAGGAGTGCTTTGAATGAATAGTGGATGGGTGACATTGCACTGATTGGGATCAATGAATGAGCGGGGCTTTGGAATTGTATAAATTTGCTGTCGGACTTATTTGACTTATTCTAAACATTCATTTAGGCAAGACCTTGAGGTGTTGATGCTTAATCTTAAGAAGATCACAGGCCAACAATAGAAGCACGACAGACACCATCCTTCAACCCACGCAACGAGATTGATCGAATGCGGCGAGTGGACAATGAGACGTTTGCCAAGGTTGAGACGGAAGCGCTAAACGGGAGCAAGTCAGCTGTCCTTAAGAATTAACAGGCAGCATTGACGTCTTAGGAGGAGGATCTTCAAACTGATGTAGACACTTGACACGGTCTCTGTCTGTAATCAGGCATGATTTTCGCAGCACATGATTTTCGGTGTGACGATGACGGATTGTTATCATTGAAAATAATACGAGTCGTTGGCTGTTTCTTTGAACCGAAGTGGCAGTTGAGTGATGGAGAACTCTTTACTCCATACAACACACTGGTCATTCCAGTCCTGACCCAGTCTTGCATCGTATCCAAAGGCGGTTTATTCGGTTCCCTCTTCCCCCCTGCACCCCCCAAAATGGCGAACAGTACCGAAGTACTGAACTTTCCATTCCGGTCATTGACTGATTTGCCCCAATCCCCAACACCCATCGTGCCTGTAATAAATTCCTTCGTGAGCCCAACACCACCGTCAAAAAGGGTATAAACAAATAAAATTAATTTAATTATCCTCGCTCGGCCTTCCTGATTTCACAAGCCCATCTGCACACCACCGCCACAGTCGCCTCATCGAATTTGGGTTTCATGACGGAGCTGGTATTCTCGGTTGGATAACAGCGGCGCTTCGAAGGAAGGGTTGAGTCTTTCCATTCCAAAAGGGCAATCATCTTTTGCCAGCCTTGTAAATCTATTAAGGCTCCTAAACAAAACACGAATGTGCAGGACCAGTCGCTCGGCTGGAAGCGAGGGTGGGTCCTTTATGATTTTTATTTCATTTTTAATGGGACCACCATTAATTGAAGGCACGCGGGAATGGGATGGCCTTCTGGGAGAGAAATTAAACTGCCAGAGCCGCAGAGTGTTTCCGTGTGCCGCTGTTGCTGCTGCTGAGCGGACTGGACGAAACCGTGTGGAACCAATAATTGTTTTTTACTGCCTGCGTGCCTGACTGACTATTTATTTATTGTTATTATTTTCTGTTTTTTGTAATTTCTTTGTTCTGATGGCGGCGGGCTGGTTACTCTCTGAGTTATCCCCAGAGACGGGCGGTTTATGGGCGGCAAATGGTGGAGGGAATAAAAAAAACAATTTCCAGACTAAATGTCAAAACGTGAAGCCGAGACGGCGGAATTGCAGTATAATGACAGAATATTGGATTGGGAATAGCGTTTGATGGGTACAATCTGAAGGAGACTCCTTTTTCTGACTCAGTTGGGACTATGTGGAATGCACGGCTGCGAGGTGTGGTGCGAGGCTAATTGCCGTGGCGTGTGGTCACTTATGACGGAGAAAATGACATTCACACGAAAGACGGAAGCCATAACCTTCTGCATTTGGCCGCGAATGACTCTCCTTCAATAAATAGTCAACTGCATTTGTTTGGCAGAATGCAGGCAGTTAATGGAAGAAGCTGCAGGTGCATAGTGCAATGCTTAAGTGTGAGGAAAAAGACAACGATAGAAAAAAGTGCGGGCGGAAATGGGAACAACTGCGAGTGGAGTCAAAATTTGCCGGAATCTCTTCTGCCTTGTCCGTACGCACGGTTTGTGCATGGCGTGACTTCCTCCCCACCACCATAGAGGCTCCTTTAGTGGAGCATGCGTGTCAGAAGATAATGATGACCCTCTCATTCGGCCGTGAAATTGGAATGACAACGTATGATAAGCATAATCAACTGGAGTAATGCTGACTTAAGCGAACACTTCATAATATAATGAACGCGCTAGTGTCGGTGAAAGGTTTAAGGATCAGACGTTCGAAGTCGGCAACAAATTTCAAGGCTCCCTCAACCTAAGCCAGAAACATTTCACCTCCTCTGATTTGGCTTCAATTTGTAAGGGGCATAATCGCTCTATGATTGAATGTAACGCTCACATCTGGTCTGGGGCCCAGACATCTCCCGCCAGTAATTTAAACTCATGGCCGCAAAATCTTTGCGCAAAGGCTTGAAGGCATTTATTTAAAACCTGCCCTCAGTCTGTACAGCTTCAGGCCAGATTTTCACACTGCGGCAGATCCGTGAGAGCATACAAGATATGAAGATCGGCACCAACGGCCTGTACGTCGATTCAAAGGGCACATGAGTGCATCTCCTTGAAGGTCGACGAAAAAAGTGAATTTTCCAACGAACCTAGACAACCATCTGGGGTATTTATGAATTTGCCTTGTTCATTGCAGTTTTTGGGTGGATTTTAGTCGCCTCTTACGACAGGCATGCCTACCTCGGGTATATTCTAGCCCCCTACCCGAAGGGGTTTGTGCAGGATGACAATGAAGAACTCTCGCTGCTTCATCAGGGTTAATAAAGAACTCACTTGACGAGTCCTTCAATGTGGAAAAGGGTCTTAAGCAAGGCAATGCGTTCTCATTTGGCTTCTTGAACATCGTTTATGGGTCGGTCCTCATAGACTCATAGACCAACACAAGAGGTCCGACGTTCCAGGAGTCCATTAATAAAGACATTGACTTGATTTGTGTTCGACCGGAAGCGTAGCTGTCAATGACATTTTCCTCGCATTGAGATGGAATTGAGTCTGCCGATGAAGTAGGACACAACGACATACCGTCAAGAAAAGACAAAAAGGTCGTTCTGGACAGAGTCTAAATTTGACAGAGACGTAGACAGTGACTCCGTCTATCAGTACCGAGGTTAGACGCTCAATATCTCCTGTCAGCCGCTGGTTCTTTGAGCTCAGGAAGAAATTAAGTGATGGACCCCCTCTAGAGGAACAAGATCCATTGCTGCTCCACTGCGCTATGGTGTGGACCACTTCTAAAGCGGATAAAGAAATCCTTAGACTTTTCAATACATATGTCCTGTTTGCGTTGAGCGCATCTTGAGGACAAGATTGAAATACGAGATGTTGGCAAAAATTTAATCAAGTGATTATATCCCTCTTACCGCCTCGAGATCCGCGTTGGCGTCACAAACACACAAAAGTGTCCATTTTAATGGTCCATTCAACTGAACAAATGTAATATTTACGTCCACGCCCGCCCTAGCTTATCCCACCAGTCTGACGCTGTCTTCTGTCATGTTTCAGACACTGTTCAGCTGACCTGGACACACAGTTTTTCTTGTTCGCTGCGTGAATGTGCAATTGCCTTGAAGGATTTTCACTCCACCAGAGTGCCCCACGGGACTCTCTGGTGCTCTTTTCTTTCTCTCTTCCCCGCCCGCCCATCCTTGGCACTCCGAGTCCTCTTCCTATTGTAATAATGGACTTTTTTTTACATGCCAGTGCGGACATTATTATCATTTTTTTTCGCCCGCAATATGCGCGCGGACTGTACATTCGTGCATCCTTTGTGTACTTTGGTCAGTCCTGTGCTGTTTTTTTTTTCGTTTCTTCTTCTTCTTTTATTTATTTTTCCTCTCTGTTCCTCGTGCTGATTATTTTTATGCTCTTAACTTTTAGTTCGTTCGCTGCTAATTGCCGGAAGTAATTTAGTTTTCGACTTCTTTCCTTCGACTTGGTCCCTTGGATGGTTTACAGCGCCATTCCGCGTGCAGTTTACTCGCTCCCGTCCCGTCGGACCGTTCATCACAACCAAGTTTAAAGTGAATTCAGTGAAACGAAAATCCAGATGGTGATTTAGTAATAAAAACAAGAAAGAAAAAATGAATGAAAAACGGATAAAAAACGAAACGAGGAAGCAAACTACTATTCGCAAGATGCAACAAGGACAGGAAGACGACGATGGCAACGCGATGGATCCCAGTGCAGTGCTTAGGGTATGAGGGATGCATACACAAAGAGAAGATGATAGACAGAGTGTGGGAGTGGGCGGAGCTCCCGCCCAGCTTGCGTTACGGGAGACTGAATTAATTGCAGATGAATGTCATGAATTAATTATTTGATATTTTAATTGAAGTTTCCTGTTTTGTCCTGAGGTGGTGTTATCTTGTGGAATGGAATTAGGTCTCCTGCGATGGCTGGGGATTGGTGTGTCTTGTGTTAGAAGTTGTTGATGATCATCTAAGATGCACAATATCAACAAAAGGTCCTCTCCGCTACGAGGAGAATCTGCTCCCGTCCTTGTTTGAAGTTTGGCAGTTTATAGGAATCAGAGTTTGCTTCGATGGACTGGGTTGTCGATTATGAAGTCCAACAAACTTTAAAGTTAAAGTTTAGCCCCTAGGGCGAATAAATCGCAATCATAAGTTGAGCTGCGATATAATTCGATCGTGAGCGGAAGTATGACTGAAGGACACTGGAGAGGAACTGACGACAGAATCCAATCATCGGAGAGGGGGCAACAGTAGGTAATCTTCAATCGACGCTGAGTCTCCATCTACTGGGACTGTCGAAAGCAGTACAGCAACTAGAAGGTGAAGAAGCACGCATCATTCCATTGATACTGTTCACAAAAGCTTTTAGACATCATCAACCATCATAATGAAACACTGTCACCGGACATCGGTACCTCAACTCGCTAAATCTGAAAAGCGAGTAGAACTTACTGACGACATCGAATAACGAGCGGCATCACTTCCTCTAGAGAAGCCATAGCAGTTGCCACACTCAAAAGGCCCTCAAAAGACGGAACTGATTTGGAGAATTTTCTGCATTTTGTACTGTTCAGCATAACATGACCAGGCCCCAGACCTCAGACCACAGACCCCATACCTCAGACCAGAGACTCCAGACCATAGACTCCAGGCCCCAGACCACAGAACACAGACCCAAACTCCAGACTTCAGACCAGACACCCCAGACCACAGAACACAGACCCAAACTCCAGACCCCAGACCCCAGACGCCAGACCCCAGACTTCAGACCAGACACCTCAGACCCCAGACACCAGACCCCAGATCCTAGACCCCAGAACCCAGACCCAAGACCCCAGATCTCAGACCAGAGACCCCAGACCCAGGACCCCAGACCTCAGATCATAGACCCCAGACCTCAGACTATAGACCCCAGACCTCAGACTCCAGATCACAGACCCCAGACTCCAGACCACAGGCCCCAGACCCCAGACTAGTCTTTAGACAAGGCAAATATTCAAACGGGTACGTCTGCGAACGCTACGATTCAACATCTACTAGTAAAGAAGAAAATGACAGGCAAACCAAAATACCAGCCAAACTCAATGATGACTCTTTGAACTTCCAGTTGCAGCTTCGCCGATAGATCTAGAGGGAAAACGAAATAAAAGTTAAAGGAAGTTAACAGCAACTTCGTCTGCAGCAACGCTTCAAGAAACGAAACAAGATAGAAATAGAAATTATTTAAACACCTTACCGGATCTCTTCAGTTTTCGTGGTGCTTGGTGCTCGCATGTATTCATAGAAAAAAGGGAACAAATCTGAAGTCGAAGTCATCAACGTACGTTCGAGCTCCAGTCCAGTGCGCCACATCTAAAAGAAGAAGAGCAAAAAAAAACTGGTTCCATATACCAATCTTCTAAGACCAAGCATATGAAACCAGTTCTCAGGGAGATTGATTAGTCAGGAGTAACAAACAAAAGACTGAAAGGCTACCACACAAGCAACCTCTCAGCCACGAGGCCGAAAGACTAGCCAAAGGCTAGTCTCCAAACTCCCAGGAGCTCGAAAGAGAAGAGAGAAGAAGAAAGAAATAAGCCTTTTCAAGCTTTGCATAGAGAGAATGACATACTGTGTTAGAGTGCCTAAAGAGCAGAGAAACAACACGCACCCCTGATGGAATCAAGTGAAACATGCAAGAGAACTGATCTCATCAGTTGGGCCGATGAACCTGAAAACCAAGAAAAAGTTTCAAATAACCTAGCCCTACGCCCTTCAACAAACCGACAGATGTAGACTGCATTCAACTGAGAACCCCCAGAAGAGCCCTAATTCGCCAGACCATTTCGAGAGGACTTTCGGCTGTGACCTGTGAAAGAATGTTTTATATAGCACCTATCTACGTAAGAATAAGGCGACATGTAACCCCCCCTGAATGCTAACCAAACGGACCCCATAAAACTACAAACTTTCCAATGACACTGATGACCAACGACAGCAAATTGCTTCCCGATGACAACAAGCAACCCATAATCAAAAAGGTTACTCACTTTGGGGGAACGCTGATGAGGAATATAGGTGCTCCACCGCGGGCTGGCTTGATGTCAATCAGACTGAAGACCTACCTGCTTCATTTTATCCATCGGTGGGTGTCCTGAAATGCTGCACTCCCACTCTTGGTGCACTCTTGAAGCACACGTCCCGACACTCGCGGGGACACGATGTAGGGAGGTTGACGACATCTGACAAGCAACCGAAAAGGAGAGGTGCAACTGAACGCGCACACACTCTCAAGCCGCACTCAGGCAAGGCGGATGCTAAGATTTCGAAAATTATTTCAAAAGAGACGCGACACACGCAGCGGGGCAGTGACACTCTAAATCAATTGTGGGATGCTAAATTTGTAATCGGCAAGCAAATTGAAAAATGTGTAAAACCGAGCACTCATTGAATTCACACTACACTGCTCTTGAAAGGGGGGAAACACTATACAACCAATTACTAAGGCACCAGCAAAACGCGATCGTCCCAAAACCGCACTCAGGGGCAACGAACACTCGCGCACATCTCGGGCAAAACTAATTGAAAAAATTAAACTTTGAAAACCCACAAGAGAGCAAAAACAAAAACAGACGACCATTAAAATTCCATCAAAAAAACCATGAAATCACAAACAAAATACCGACTTCATTACATTATTCATTTCCGCACATCCGAGAATTTATTTCAAAACCCTCCCGGATAATTTACTTCAAAAACCATTTTTTGCGAATTTTAATTTTGGCGCCACTTGCTGTACGACTGCAATGTGGAAACAAAAATACTCGTCTGATGGACATAGACATGTTTATGCATGCATGCTCTCACTCTCGCTCTCACGCAACATAAGCCAGTTGCCAAAAATGAGCAATTTCAGCAGATCTCACCAGCTGTCCAGTGCAACAAGTGCACAGAGAGAGACCTATGCGACAAGTTTATGCCTGCTTGATGTAAGCCGTGCCGAACGAAGATGCTGAGAGCTCGCACGGTGATTGGCTAGAAGGTGGAAAAGATCGGGAGAGTTGGTAGACTTTTTTTCAGTGTTGTTGATGCGGGGGTTTTTGGTTGGTGCTTATGAATCTATGAATGTTTCTGAGATTCTGTTTTGCAGATTTGGCTGATTTGTAGGGATTTTTACAATCAACATGCAATAATCTTCTAAATGAGGCGACCTCGTTCCCACTTTGTTGAGACAAAAGAGAGTCGGTTACAAGAAATAAGACACATTCTACTGACTGCATGTGTTGTGGAACATTTTGAAGGTTAATCATCGGCACTGCACTGCGTATCAAAACAACCACAAATGTAAGAGGAAACAGGCTTTTAGGAAATGTCCAAGCCTACTCAGCAAATGTCGGCTAATATCTTTTCTGCGCCACAAAAAAACGATGACTTCAGAGTCAAGATCAGCAGTCATTTCAGAATTCGTTTTTTTGGAACATAACAGTCACTCACATCCGGCACGTGGCATGTGGCACGTGGCACATAAAACCCGTGTTTTCAGCCATCAGTTTAAAGTGGAGTTCTCTCCTAGTCCTCCGATGTTTAAGGTGGAATTCTTTCCTAGTCCTCTGCATGTAGGTACCAGATGAAGACAGTATTTCCCTATAAACTAGTGCCGCAAGAGCTTGCAAAACTTGATGTGGCCCAGCCAGTTTAGACTTCAGATTTTTAGCTTCCGGGTTAGATCCACATCTCGAGTGCTGCCTACTGAGATCCTTGTGCTGACTACTCCCTCTTGCCACTTACGACAAAACGGCCCAGCTGGCTTTCACTGATATTTCGTCTGATGTTCAGTTCAACGATCAGATAATTGGAAAAGTAGACCCTACGGCGTTCGCCTAGCCTAGAGGCCGCCAGGACTCCTCAAATTTAGCTACTTGCATAATTAGCCTCAACCGCAAATGCCAGAGATGGAGTAGAAACCGGTGCAAAATTATGTTTTCGACGTCACCTATGAAAGCCTATCAAACGCTATCACCGATGTACCAGAATTATGTAACCGCGGCTCCCTGTTAATGACCGTTTCCTGCACATTCTTTGGCAGTGTACCATAAAACCCCATCGCCAAGGCAGTCGAACAATAGACTCCACGAAGCCATTCAAGTTAACCACGAGAACAAACGCAAATTTCCGCTTTTGTTTTTCACACATAGCCTCTGCCAAAGTCAAGGGTAAACAAAAACACACTCCCCTCATCATCATAATTGCCCAAGGCATCCTTATCGGTTCCTGTTCCGTTTTTGCTGCACTCTGTCGACAATGAACAGCATCGAGCAATAATTTTTTGGAACCATGCCATGATAAGACTCGGAGGAAGGGGGTGGCAAACGGTTGCAATTACTCAAGATGTAAAGTGTTGCAGAATTTATTACAGAATATATCGGAAGCGGCAAAATGTCCTGATACAGTTCATAATTGTCCCCCGTGCCGTACACAGCATGGCCGTAGGACGAAGCCCATGAGTGGGAGAATGCATGAGCAACGACGTCGGTTTTATCTATCGAGAGGAAAAAGTTCTAAGGCAAAGGAAGATGTGCTCCCCAGCCAGACTGGGTGCTGGCAAGGACACGCGCTTTCTGGGCATGTATGAAAGGCGCGTGCCAAACTTGGTTGTAACTGAATTAAGAGAAGAAGGGCGGTGCTTGGGGATGTGAGTGGATGTGCTGGGATATGGAGAAAGGAGAGTTATTCGCGACACCCAGGCTTTGTCTGAAATATGAAACACAGCAAAGCAGAGAAGCTTCGAAATTCTGGAGACTCTGTCATTTGACTGAAGCGAATTCATTGTCTCACTAAAGTCTGTATTAACTGCCGTCCCTTTAACTGCGAGTCCAGCCAAGTGGAAGTGCATTTGCTAAAGTTACGAGTTACCAACCTCGTTCCCACCCCGTCACCAGATGGCATCTTTCTTTTCGAAAAGTCCTCTCCAAAGTAATAACACTCCATTAAAGGATATTACGAGCAATGAATTTTCCATTTCGTAATTGTCAAAAACTTGTGGAAAACTTCTTCACAGATTCCCTCTCCTAACCTTCCCCACTTCCTCGCCCACCGCACTTCCGAGGGAGGAAAAAGAAAAACGATTTTTTAATTAAAATCTTCACAAGCCATCCAACTCCAGACGAAAGGATAAAAATCATAGAACAGAAACTTTGCTGCATTGGCAGACGCTCGGACCCATTTCACCTGCTGCGTTGAGAGAAGGGTTCTCGCCAAACGGTTTCCACACAGGACAGCCGACACACACTCACCCGTTCCTAGCGGCAGTTACAAATCTGATGAACCTTTTCCATTTGTCAGTGCTGTCATATGAAACGGTGATAATACAATAACAAGTAATTTAAGAGTTTCGCCACCTGAAATACGGTCGCACTTGGTGTTGTCGGGCCTCATCGCCGTCACCAGTCATCAGACCGCCCGACAGCTGCCGTCCGCCGCCCGCTACCTGCCGCTCGCCGACCGCTGTCAATGTAACTGAGTTTAATTAATTTTTATTGTCCAGGGCTAGCTGTTGGCCTCGAACTCGTTCCGTCTGGGGGTCCATTGTACGAACGACGAGAGTTGGCGCTCGGGTTGAATCCATGGGAAAAAATCTCGTGCAGTTGCTGGGACGAAAGCTGTCACGAACAGATATTGGCACGTCGCTTGTGGGGAGAGACCACTGACTGGGCGTAAGATTGCTTAGAGGAGTCGGGATCTAGCACTTGGTCTGCGGAAACTGCGGGAAGCTGGTCCATTTGGGTGGGTATGCAATGGCCAGGGGGAATGCAAGATCTGCAATGTAACTACAGTCTGTCCACACGCTCAGGATTGACTAGGCAAAGCTGTTGTGTGGTCTTAAAAGTGATGTGGATGCTCTGCAAAGAAACACATTCCGTGCGGACTTTGAATTGACACGGGCTATCCATTTTTGATGTGCCCTGATGAACCCATAAACTTGGGGTAGAAAATAAGGCATAGCATCTTCATACCCTCTACCTGATTTGCCTCATTCCGAAACAAACTTATCATCATCTCCATTCTCAACCAGAAGCTTTTCAGTTAAATTTCACATTTCACCTGTTTAATGGTTCGCCCCACACAGCCACTGCTCGATGGTGAGACAAGCATGGAGTTCAACAGCATTTTTTGTTCCTTTACAACACCAGCCATTGTGTCATACACGATTGTTTCGTTGATCTTTAGCGCCCTCAATGCGCTCCACTGTTACATCGGCAGCACTGTGTTGTGCAATTAATTCCAAATGGAAAGCCGCCCTCGACTAGCATTCAACATGGTGGGCTGGTTGTGAAATAGTCACTGTCGCCATCCCGACTGTGTGTGCACGAGTATGTGGCATGTTCAGATGGATTGCTTGTGTTTGTGTTGACAGGACAATAATAAGACTAAACTGTGACGTCTATTTAATCGTGTTACAGATAATTAAAATGTTTCATTAAGGACGCTGCTTCTCGTCTCTTCCGAGAAACTTTAAAAGAAGGATGAGCGGTAATCTTTTGAGGACTGCGTTATGGTTGAGTTGGAATCCATTCAACAAAGACAAGAGGATCGTTCAAATTATGAAAAGTGGGGACTTTAATCTGTTCTAAGAAGCTCTGCGCTAGGGTTCAAGGCGGCGTCGTACATTTTATACAGAGGTCGTCGTCAACGTTGCATTGGGCATTGTGGACAGGACAAGGTTGCCCACTGGTCTCCACAGCTTTAGTCCTCGAATGGGTGTTAAGTCACCGGCGCGTGGCTACGTAACTGGTATACTATTCTCGAAGGCAGTTTTCTCCGCACTGCAGAGGATAAAGTTTCTGATTGGCTGATTTGACAGATTGCCGCCTCTCTATTTCCCCATGTTGCAGACACTTTTTTCTCCTCTCCTTTTGATGACGACTCTGTAGACCTGTGGAGTGTCATCTAACGACCGCGTGTAGTAAGCATGTGTTGATAGAGGCTTGTGTGTAAGACTGTATAATGCAATTTTGTCAGCCTCTCGATACCTCCTAAAAATTATGTGCGACTGGTGGTTCGCTGAGATCTGGTCGTCTATCCTGCTATGCGATCGGAAGAGATGGTTGGGACTGGGTTTAAATGTAGAGAATATTTTGTCTAGGACTGGACAAAAATCGTCGCTGACTGGTTGCCTAACTCATGTTCCACACAATCAAAGTCCCAGCTCAGAATTTTTGCTATCAGCCTGGGACACCTCCTATATTTCCTGGGCGTCTAGTACCTCACTGAGCCCAGATTGGTATGTTGATTGATGGACGTTGGTGTGTGTCGAGCTGAATGGTGTCGAGAATGTACGCATCACATTCAAAAAATGTGATACTGCGAAACTCGATCAAGCAAGCAAAGGTTGCAAGAGATTCTGGTTTCTAATTGGTCGGAAAGAATCAAAATTTTACTCAGAACACAACTCACATTCCATGACGACAAGGCATCTTGCCAATGCCATAGGATGGTAAGTCGACTTTGGTAAAATTGACAGGCAAGATTGTATGTCTCCCTCTATCGTTCAACTCGGGATGTGTGCCGTCTCGTGAGATGTGCTCACTCCTTCTTTCTCCTTTGCTAAGTTGTCTCGAGTGTAAGCTTGGGTTTAGGGGAAATTGATGCAACTATTTCAGCAAGCTGAAACCTCCTAAAAATCATGGGTGACTGGTGAGATGGGTCTGACCAATATCTTGGGAAACGATCAAAGATGACGGGGGAGTGGGGTTTTTTAGGAATGTGTGAGAATATTTGGCATTCGCCCAGGTAAAGATTTTAGGTAAACAAAAAATTCATTCAGTGCCTTGGACTTGAGCCCCTGCTTCGGCTAATAGGCGATCATCAATGGATGCCCACAACACTCAAGTTCATCGGTTTCTTATTCGATATGGCCAAGGAAGGGCCGTACTAGTGCTCGGGCGACTAGTGGATTAGCCCAGGTGGTCTTGTGCGATGAATATTCATTTTTTTTGTCAGGTTTGACATGCTTGACATCTTGTGCTTGTGCTATTTGTGTATGACAAATAATTGGCTAGACTAGACATGTGCGCTCGACTCCAAGCCAACCTTTTGTCCAGAAACGAAATTTCAGAGTTCCTGCAATGGCTTGTTGTTGCAGCTGGTGGCCCAGTAATTCATGTCCCTTAAGAGGGACATTTTTTGTGCCGGTGCTTTTTTTTTGTCAATGTCGCAATTTGTCGAGGGAAATTTAAATGAAAGAATGCTATGACTGCCTTTCTGCACTTCATGGCCTGAATCATTGGGCAGGCTTTTCATGCTATATGAGCGCACTTGTGTCGTTACAAATTCGACTATGGTTCAGTATAAGGTGGGAAGAATATGGAAAGAAAATGCAGTTAGAGGGCCACTGAAAGCAGACAGCTTATTACCGAAGACTCGGGGTAAAAACCCAGGCATCTGAAAAAGAGAGATTTAGATGCGACCCTGCTCCTTCCACGAGAAAAATGCGAGAGGCGTGTGCGACTTGAGTCTTCGGGGCTATTGTGTTTACTTGGACCAACTCTTCTTGGGGTGGACTTGAATCTAAACCAACAACCATCTTCAACTAGCGCCATCTCTGTCTGTTGTTGATTGAGGTCCTTCTCAAGCTTAGGCACGGCCATTCTCTATTACTTTGTTCCACAGGTTTGGACCTTAGGCGTTGGATCTGAAGACGCCTGGCTAGATGCATGTTGCGGTACAGTAATTGGTTAAATCTTCTCCTCAAAATGTCGTCAATGCAAACAAGTCCAAAGACTGAACGTAGAACTTTTCTCTCGAAGAGACCAAGGACTTCTTCATCTGCTTTCTGTCCATGCCTCCATTACAGCAGGACTGTCAGCTTCTCCTTGAACAAGTCAGCTTGGTCCTTCGAGAGAGGGATCTTTATATCTGGAGGACATAGCAAATCCAAAACCATGACTTGACAATATGTTTAGTAAAACACGGTCTTTTCATCTTCGAGTGTATTCACGCAACTCCAATGTCCTTTCTGAGAACCTCAACCTACATGCTGTGATGATGTGGAAGTCCCTGATCGAATGCTTTCGTAGAATTGCCCTTAATTTGACATCAAACATCCCTTCTGGTCAGTTAGACTCAAGGACGAAAGTCCTTGGCCACTCCATTTGACATCCCATTCCAGCACACAAAACCAAGTCTCTTCAAACTCAAGTGCAGCACTTTTTTGATCTGCTGCATCATTTCCAATTACACGATGAGTCAGCAGATCTCCCTCTGCCGTCCACTATCAACTTCATCTCCAGCACTTATGAACTCATCAGGAATCAGGATACAGCAGAAGCCTGTAGTCCAGTCATCATGACATCCGCAAAGTTTCAACTAACATTTTGCCTCAAATAATTACCATTATCACTGCGGCGCCTTAACGTCCACAATTCGCCGGTATATTCCCCAGAGTCGAGCCCCAAGCATTTGACCACCGACAGCCGCATCCGTATGTGGGATCCCCTTTATTATTTTTGACATCTCAAGGAAGTTGGAGTATAATCCATTTGCCGACACACACACGGACCAATTGCACTTGAACTGCTGCCTGCCGCCACCCTCCTACTGGATTCCTGAATGAAGTGAAGAAGATACTTGACTGCGTTCTCTGGAATATGACTCAAGTTGCACACACAAGGAGGACCAAGACAAATTTACGATTCTTGTGGTTCCAGTGGTCGTTGAGTGAGTATCATTCATGGTGGACTTACGTACGGGGAAACTGCAAAACCTAACTGTAATATGAGATTATGACTTAATGATTATTGATGCCCACCATCCCCTGGACCACCACCACCCACCGCACCCGCTGGCCACAACGACATCATGACGACACACAAGAGGCATCTTTATACGATCACATGACAGGGTTGATGGTGAGTTATGATTAAGAGTGCGTGGGTGGGTGGCGGTTGTTGGGGGGGTGGTTTTGTAATTGCATTCACCCCACTTTTTTGAAAGATAGAGATTTCGTACTTTGATACAAAGAATCACGTAATGAGTGCTGCGTCGTTAAAGTGACTTTTATGAGTCACTTCCACCGAAGGGGGGTGTGTGTGCCAAACCCCCTCACCCCTCCCCCACCGAGCACACACTCACTCCCCAAAAGACGACTCAGTCACAAGCCTTGAGGGAACTAAAGTTTTGTGCGCCGGGATTTAGGTCTACGAGAGATAACAAATTTTTCGGAATCGTTACAGTTTCATTGCCAGGAAAATCCCCTAATTAGAACAGCGCTGAGGGATTAAGAGCAAAGCTCAAGTCAAGCTCTCTCTCTCTCTCTCTATCTCTCTTTCTCTCTCGTCTTGTCTTCTCCTTTGCTCCCGCACGCCAGCAATTCCGGTTCTTCGATCTCGTATCTCTCGGAAGGAAGCGCAGCGCTTAAAGGGATATCAGAAATGTTTTACATTTATTTCCACATTTGAGTGGGTGAGTGGATGGTTAGATGCATGTGGGAGTGGAAATGCCAGAAATTTGGTTGGCAATTTGCCGTCAAATAAAGCCGATTTCCATTGCCGGCATTATCTGTGCTAGATGTTCGGGGTGTCTCATTCGTTTGGTTTGAGTATTCCTCCGATAAGTGTAATCCCTGACGGGTGGAGGAGGAGGAGGAGGAGGTTGAGTGCTGCTGTGATATGAGAATTTAAGAATGTTTCAACTAAGCGCTTACAGTGGAGGAAGTCATTCACACTCAATGGGATTCCTTCCCAGTTTTCAATTAGACACTTAACCTTAACTCAAGGTTGTATCATCGACCGTCCTCCATTATCGTTCGTCATAAACCTGTTCGTCCTTTGGACCAAATTCGGACAAAAGCCTTCTTTCAACTACTCTACTCAACCATGGTTCACGAGCTACGTGCGTGTGTTTATCATCAACAAAAAAAGCAGAAAGAAACTCACCCAATTGCGTTCGCCCACAGCTGAGCCCACCGCCACCCATCGGATATTCGATTAAAATGTATCCAACATTCCAGGCAATACGGGTAATTGCACAATAAAATGTGTGTTGATGTTGAAGCGAACGCGTTGTAACTCTTGTCAACGTCTGAATATTGATCAAAAAGTCGCTAACTCTACGAGCAGAGCACAGAGACACAGTTCGTAAGTTGTGACAAAGTGATGGAATTCTGAAAAGACACACTCTCACAGTGAATAAGGAATAAACGAAACTTCAAAGGGAACGACTGAAACGTGCTCAGTCCTTATCGTACAAAACAAATCTCTCAAACGTGCACGACGAAAAGGAACTTTCCACCATATTCCGCCACACCCACCCAAAGGAGCACACATAAGTAAAGAACAAAAAAAAAAAAAAAAATGAACAAAAACAATCCCAGATACAAACCAAACGAATCCTTCAAGGATGTGCATTTTCTTTTAAGTTATTACCTTCCGGCAGTAGATCGTCGCTCGCTACTAGGGCAACCGACAACACCGGAGAACCTAACACACCGACCCTCCCGGGGGTAGTCCCCTATCCCTCGTCCCCTCTTCCACTCACCATCCGCCGAACACTTGTATACATCCCTGTGATTTACTCCTCTCCTGTTTATTACATCTAAGCAGAGGAGGCAGAGAGACACAGGGTGCAACCCTGGACCGCACAACCTGAGGGTGAACGTTTGCCGTGAGGTATGCAGTAATTTTCACTCGTAAAACCCAAAGTCCTGTAAAAATTCGCTAGAAAGCTAAAAGATTTCCCCCTCCCCCGCCGATGAATTTTCGATTCTCCACTTCTGGGAGCGGGGGTTGCCCGCGCGTTTACATCCACTGAAAGCGTTCAGCCGGTGTGTTGGCATTCAAATCACGTTCGCGCCGCTTAAAAAGAATCTTCGCAAGAGGCAAGAAGTTTTATGTACCATATACCCGACCCGTCCGCCCACATCCGGTTCTTCCGCAATTTGGTGGATGATTACGGTGGGTACCTTTTTGAGAAGTGGTACTCCTTCGATCCAACTGCCAGAGGTTACACCGGCTACATAATTCATCATGTTTCACAATTCAGTTTCGCCTTGGATTCGAAGCGTTGGTTATGAGATGGCTTGCGTGATGGCGATACCTTTAATCATTTGGGAATTTTATTTACCGCACAAAATGCTTGGCTATGGATAGCCTGGGCGAGCGCAGGAAACGGTGCGATCTGGGAGAGGAAATTGGAGTTTAATTCGAGGGAACAAGGTTCTTGTCTTGCTGGTGGATTGAAGAACTGAAGGACTGCAAAAAAATTAGAGATTGAAAAATGGATGTCAGTGGAAAAATTATAAATTGTCTGGGGTTAGGACGAGGGGAGGGAGTGGGGGGGAGTGGAGTGTCACAAACCAGTGAAGCGATGGGGACGCACAACGTTTTCGGACCAAATGAGACCAAATGGCGAGTGACCGCGGACGTCCTTTCCTTCGGGAAGTGCATTTTCATTGAAAGTAATCAAAGTCGGTTTAAGTAAGTCGCAGCTGTGTCCACGAGGATTCCCATTTTTTGGAAAGAGGATCTTTGATACCTGTTGTAGTCGAAAATATATTAGAAAGTAGAAGCGGATGAGAATATGCACCGTGTTGTGGAGTCAGGGCTAAAGATAGTCGAATTAAAATAAAATTGCGTATATTTGAGGACTTAAAACTAGTCAAACCAATTTTCAGTGGTTGAGTGAACAGGTATCAAAACCTGCACAAGAATTCGTTCTTGGGGTTAGGAGACAAACTGACAACGAACGAGGCTTCCTCTGGCACCTTGGCGAGGGTCTGTTGTATACAGCCGCACCCTTGTAGGGCGGAATACTTGTGGGAGTAAAAATGTACAAAACAAACAATGAATATAAACAAAACAATAGACACACATACAGGATGGGTCCGATAAATCGATGAGGCTAATTTTGTTGCTACAGGCCACGAACAAGCACAAAACAGAAAAGAAGCAAACATAGAATCCTCGCAGAACGAATTAAGGTCTAACACAATACTAGGGGACGCAATGGCTGAACCAGGGTAAGCCCGACCGGAATTTACCCAATTCAATGCGATGGCTCACTACCATGAATCTTACTTTTTCTCCTAAGACCATCCACATCCACACATCAATTTTAGGACATTTTTCAGTTCAACACCGATTAAGTCCTGTAGATCTGTGAAGATTTCTTGGCTGAGCAAACGCTTTGCTATGGCTGAGCATACGCAGAGCAGAGATTGTAATTCTTTCTCGTCTTTGCAGCTTCTGTAGAAGTCGTCCATAGAGCCCTCCTTGTTGATCCAATGTCCAGACGAAGACATCGGTTTCCATTTTATGCCAAAACGTGCATACTCCTATCGGATTTCAACTCGTTTTGATGTTTAATGTGAAATATGAAAACCAATTACCCCAAAGTTTCCCTACAAACTCTAACATATCAGCAATTGCAACGCGCTAGCTATTCTGTCCCATGTTCTATGTAATCCGTGATCAAGATTCCGTCTCCATATGGATGGCGTCGCTCGTCCCTATATCACTATGACCTCAGTTCAAGTCATCCATGAATGCGTAGAAGCACGGTCATACACTGACACTCCTCACCATCGGCAGTCTTTTTGTACGAAAGACAGTAAAAAAAAAACATCTAAACGTCTCAAAACGTCTCTCTAAACAACTGCTTTAAAGGCCATGTGATTGGTGTCATAAATGGACGGGGACTCTTGGGAGATTTTGGTTGCTGCATGGATGATCAGCGACACGTCATTTGCCCCTGCCCAGCTCTTATTTATCGCATAGGTCACTCTCCTTCAGTGGCCCTCACTCCTTCAGCGACTCAAATGATAACCATCGCGGACTTATTTCGCAGACTTAGTTCCCCAACACGGGTTAATGGATCATACCCAAGCGATCGGAGTGGCAGTGCAGTGAAGTAGGTCAAACTCACTGCAAGGCCACATCAACCAGTGCTCACACTTCCAGGAAACCCATTCACCTCAACCCAGTTCGACGTGGACTGGCTATTGGCTTGATGGATTCAACAAACACCATCTAGAGATCACCAACTTACGGGTCTGAGCCTGAAACTTTGGCTCGCAATTATTCCTTTTTCGCTCCGAGACTACTTGCTCCCTTGTTCCTTCTCTTCGCACATCCATAAGGGCGTTCTCTGGATTCATTGGTTCACCTCAAAGTGGATGTAGTAGGATGTAAAGGGCGCCGCGATGAGGCTGCATAGCCCTCTCCTCGAACCGAAAGGGCTATGCTTCGTTGGTTTGGTCACGTGGCACGAATGTCCTCTTCATCACGACTTCCATCAGGTAGGCGACCGCTTGGCAGACCCAGGACGACATGGTTCGACCAAGTCCAAAAACTCGCCCGGTTACACTTGGGCATAACTCCTGATGAGTTAGAGTCGATGGCGGAGGATCGAGTTGACTGGAGATCTCTCGTGCGTGGTTTCCCCCGCGACCCCTTTAGAGAGTCAAAAAATGATGATGATGATGATTATAACTCTTAGGCCTACGCCATGAGCACCCTGGAACCAAGAGAAGCAAATAAATAAATAAATAACCACTTCGCCTTTGTTTAGAACCTCCGCACTCACCACGGCGAGCACTTCATCACATCCACTGCAGTCTACCTGCCTTCACCTATCCTTGATCCAATTAGAAAAACAAAGAAATATTCCATTTCTTAGCACTTTCACAAAACCATGTCGGTCTTTTGTTCACAAAACTCATTTTTATTTAGATCTCCTGCCATTCCCATTAACTATTGACTCTTTCACTCTTCTTCCTCCCCTCCCCCAACCACCCTGCCATCCGCCCATCGGTGGTCTTTCATATTCATAATGGATAACCTCGGATGTCCTTGAACTACACTCATATATGCTTTCAGCGCATCACCACCCATCATCATCCATACATCCTGTATGTGAATTTGAAACTCATCTCTTATCTCTAAATGAAATCAAAGGCAATTCCCCAAAGGCAAGGAGCCTTTGCGAGAAATTGTGTCACAAGGCCAACAATAACGCATACACCACTCTTCACCACTCACTCATCGCATATTGACGTTGTGTGTTTGTGTTGGTGGAAGGAAAACAACTCGACTTCAAAAAAATATAACTTATTCCCCATGCAAGCCGTCGCAGCGCAACCTCAACGCTCAGCATTGCATCAACAGGGCGGTGTGGGGGAAATAAGATGGCACAGTTTCGGTTTTCAATTCGAGAGTGAATAGCGGTTAAATTATGGTGTGAATGCCGTACAAATTGTGGTTTCATTTTATCCTTTCTTCCTGAACTCTCTCTCGCACTCGCCGTGTGCGGATGAGGATGCGAGGTTACCCGCCGCATAATAGAGATGACAATCTGTAGATTGTGTTGGGTACTTTCTGATTTTTTTTCTCCCTCCACTAGTGTGTGCCTCAAACAATCTCGTGCATCCGTGAGGAGGAGCGAGAGTGGGAGACAAGCTGCGGCGAGGATGGGCATGGATCAGCATATTTTCGAGTTGAATATGAGTTCGCATTTTCCAATTGACTTCACATTTTCATCCTCCTTGCTGAAGGGGGGCTGGATAAAGGGTGGACAGAGATAGAAATTTGGTGCTGGGGTTATCCTTTTATCCTTCGAATGCACTCTCGAATGGATGAGGTGGCGTGTTCTGGCAGATGATTCTGAATGGAAGTGGGGTGGAATTGCTTATTCCGCGACCCGCTGCGACAGGCAACGACATGAATCACTTGATAAAATGTTGGCACTCCCCCACGGAGGCTTCTTTTTTGTGTAAGCCTGATGTTGAAGATTGGAGTGGTGCATGTGTTTGTGACTGGGCAGCCTGTCCACATCTCTTATGCTCGCGTCTCACAAACTATCCCTGTTCTTCCGTCACTTGAAAACTACTATAAGTTCAGGAAGCTGTTCCGGAAAAATGGTTTCAATTATGACACCTTGTCATTCTCGACAGCGGATCCCATAAACAACACTCTGTCTTTCGATAATAATTCCATCATATGTCGCCACACCCTAAAACAAGCACTCACCCACCCATCCACCCGTCAATCCATCCATCCTGCCACCATTATGCTGAGTTAATTCTTCCATGTCAGCCTCGCAGAATACAAATTCAGCATAAAAACTGCTGCCGAAGAGGAGAACCAACTATGGCAACAGCTGATCATATTCCCACCCCACCACCCTACATCGCCACAGCACCGAATTTCAGCAGACCAAACTCTGTCAATTTTCCGAAGCATCGTTAGAGCCAAGAGTCGGACGCCCATCTCCTCCTCCCGTCACGACAGCAGTCTCGACGAGACAAGACGTAGAAGAAGAACAGCAAAAAATTAATCCAAAACATGATAAACGCTGGCGCAGAAAACTTTCCTCCTCCGAAGGTATTAGCAAATTTTTGAGTATGGCATGGCACAAAACTTTTCGGTTTCACATCCTTCGCCTCGCATTGATAACCATTGTTAAAGTTTTCCCGCACTCCTCATCTGGTCCCCATCCTGTGGATGGAGCAAGACAGAAAGATGGCACAGATTTCGTGGGCGGCAAGGCGGATCTGTCACTCCTACTTGATTGGATCACTTGTTCTTCACTGGAGTGCTGGCTTTAAAAGTTCTCTCTCCCCCGTGCAACAACTCTCTCTATCTCTGTGTCCCTTCACTGCACCACCGCCCCCACCACAGATGGCCTCGTTAAATATCGAAAATTATTATTGAATGAGAAAGCAAATTGCCCGCTCATTCATGCCGAAGAATGTGCCTTCCACAGTCCGCCCTAGTGTCCACTTTGTTTGAATTGCTGTTGTGTATGTACTGTTAAAGTTTCTGCACACGCCCGCAACCCTCCTGACACAAGCACACACACAGACAAAAACTGAGCCTAATAATAGGAAAGTTGATTATGATGGTCGATGGCGCTGGCAATGATGGCAATGGGAGATGGGCGATGGCAGGCGGACGCTCCGTGCTGCAGTAACTAACTGAATTCGACAAGGCAGGGCAAGTTAGTTTAACTAAAAGTTTTTCTCCGCGGCTATCCGAAGAACTAAGGGCGGTGCAGAACGAAGAGGTCGGCATCCTTTTGTGTATGCTGTGTTGTGTGTGTGTGTATCAATGTGCAGGAGCGTGTTGAAACAAATTGGCAACTTGGGAGCTGGCAGTTTCTTTTGAGCGAGTAATTAAGTAAGCATAAGCGATAAATTGAAATGTTGCTGGGATTGATTTCGTTATTGTTGTTGCGAGTGCTGACCTAGTTTCTTTGGGCGGAAGGATGAAATGGGGGTGAAAAGCAATGAAAAAAGTTTTCCCTCCCTACTGACGACGCTGTTCGAAGTGATGATTTGGTTTGTTGGCTAGTAGAGCCGGCGAATGGTTGGAGCTGATTTTGGGAAGAGAAAACTTATAAGTGAGCATGTGTCTCATGCAGGGATGTGTCGGCAGTGATGACCGGTCCAGCTTCGGTCGAGTCTTGTTTCGATGATGGGTGGACTTTAAGGAGTCTGTAGCAAAGCCTGTAATGCGTGAAAGCAGACAGCAGGAATTCCAATGCGTTTGTCCAATACTTACGTTTTAGCAGCTGTCACACTTACTGACGACATCTTACTGTCAAACTATTCAGTAAGATTCCCTATTTCATTTTTCCACGAAGTTCCAAGAAGAAAATGCTGTATATCACTCTTTCTCTCTCTCTCTCTCTCTCTCTCTGGGATTACGACAAGTCTAGGCTAACAAGCCGACCACCTTGAAAGATCTCAAAGCGACACATGTTATGGACACTCATGGTGTTGCTCATCATCAAAGCTCATGTGTGTCTTGGATTACTTCATGCCATGAGCTCTGTTCCAGGTATCTGTCAAGTTCCTTCTGTTCTACTTCATCTCTGAGGACATGATCTCCTCAAGCTTCTTTCACTTATATTGACCCAAGAGTGTCTTGGCTTGTTTCATGCCATGAGCTCTGTTCCAGGTTCCTGTCTGTTTTCTTCTGTTCTACTTCCCTGAACGGTACGAGGCCTACGAAGAGTTCCGATGTTCCTTTCCTAGCGAGGGAGTCGACCATTTAATTGCCTCCTACACCGTATCCAGCAGTTTTACTCTGTACCAAGATAGCTGCACGAGTCGCACAGTTGGTACATTTCCTGTTAAGATAGATATGAATGCATCTGTCTATGGCTTGGATTTCTCCTTGACAAATGCCGGCGCGTTTAACCATGCGTTCGAAGTACTTTGTTCGGGGGCCAAATACATTTGCCCATGTTCCATCATCACTTCTCGATCCATCTGTACACCATTTTACCGTATTGCTGTCGACTATGGATTCACTGCTCCAGTTAAAGGGTAAACATCTTTTGAAATGATCAATAGTGGTCGAATTTTTGCCATTCTCTTGATTGTTTTGTTGCAGCCACTAAATGCAAGGGAGTCAGCTCCGATAGCACCTCCATGGCAGCAGTTGCGCAATTATCATAGCCCCTGTAATACAGAGGCAACTTGGACCATTTTAAGTGTCTCTCCCGCGATGATCAGGTTAGTTAAGACTGCGATGGTGTCTCTGTTATATGGAAACGCCTGGAGAACTCCATGTCGGATTATGGCTAAATGAAGCCGAACATGATTTTCGAAGAGAGACAGGCAACACAAAAACCAAAAGAAAAAAAACGTTTAACTTACGAGCGAGTTCACACAAAATTGACAATTTGAAATGGAATATTTTTTGCCTTCCCTTTGTTAACGTTTCGTGTAAAATTTAAACGTTCGTGTTTCACGTAAGCCCCCTCTACATCTGCAATCGTCTTTTCGAAGACGATAAAAACAAAAAAAAAACCAAACATGTGACCAGAGTATAAGTCTCATCCTTTTGTATAGTCGACACGAGCACTTTAAGATCTTTCAACTTCCAAGTAATTACTTTCAACCCCGCACACGAAGCAATGTCCAATCAATACATGCCTTATCCTTTAAGCTCACCACCGCCACCATCGCCGCTACCACTGCCACCGTTGGCATCATCAGAGCCAGCAGAACAAGAACAATCACACAGAGCGGCGAGGAGGACAACTCAAAGGAAGAGAACCGTCGGACAGAGAGGGGATGAGAGATGGGGCGAAAAGAAGAAGAAGAATAATACCGAAAGCTCTTTGCTGAATCCGATTAGCCGTCCGAAATACGAAACAACCGTTCTTTGTTCAATGATACGAAATTAATTACAATTGACAGGATTCTCTGCTGGCAGCGATTGTCTGTGTGTCAGGAGTATAAGGATTGTTCTTCAAAGGACTAAATTTAAGGCTGCAAGAGGGATGAGGTGGAAAAGTATCCCTTATCCAGATAATTGCAAATACCCCAACCCCATCCCAGACTGGCGTGTTGCATAAACGGTCACGAGTGATTGAGTGGCGGGGTGGGGGAAAAGATCAGCTCTGCGCTATGCCAATCGAGAGTTTCACGAAATCAGCTAATGTGGTGAATTGCCGTCTCATGTACCTGTTAACCACTCAAAACGTGTCTCTGCCGCTGAGCTGGGTGAAGGGTATGGGAAGGGATGACACAGCCTGTGGTTAATTAGGTTACGAAGTCCTTTACCCTCCCATCGATTTCCAATTGACATTCAAAACTTTAAGATATCCACGAACCGCGGGCTTCAGCAACAATCTCAGCAGATGGAAAAGAGCGGGCGGCGCGGTGCACCGTCCTTCTGCCGGAAATCCTTGCAAAGCGAAATAATTATCAGATTATGTGGGCAACAGAGGGAAAAGCACAACAAGAAGAAGAAATAAAAAAAAACAACCTAAAAGGACAACAATAAATTTCTACAGAACAATTAAAACTGTTTGGGATTTTCTTTAATTTTTTTTCCCATTTTTTTTGTTTTTTTTTGCTTACCGTGAGCACTTCGTTTTGGCCATCCCGACTATGGTATTATCCTCCTGTTGTTCATCAGGGGGGGAGATTCTTTTTATTCTGTTTGTTGTAGTAGGTGGTGGAGGGGGAGGGGGTATGGAGACACAGAATTGTCATTTCGGGATCCCGCTGTGCGGCAAGATCTCGTCCTTCTTGTTTTCTGTTTGGTGTTTCAGTTTATCTCTCGACAGGATATTCTTAATCTATTTTGGAAGGCATCGCGTCTTATTAACAGCGGGAAATGCCAACAAGAAGAGCAGAAAAAAAGCGCAAAGAACAATCAACGCAACATGGAGTCCTCTGAAGAGAGAGGAAAAAATACGAAAAATTATAATTTAAACAGTCCTGATGCGAGACCATTATTTGTCTTGTCGAGGCTTAATCTCCTCGGCGGCGCGGCGGTAGCTTTGTGCTGCTTCTTTATTTTCTCGCGATTATTCGTTTTTTTTTCTCTTCTTCTCTGTATTCCATGATGGGAGCTTAAGATGTTGGCTACTATTCTGGTGACGACCATTTAGTGGACGTACGGGGGTAATTGCTGTTTTGGCTTATTGGCGCGTTTGTTCTTCTCGAGAGTTGAGAGAATTAGCGCGTGAGGATGAATGTGCAGGTAATGAGCATGTCGCGATGATTGTGGAGAAGGATTTAGAAAGGATTGTTCATTTCGAACATTAAGTAGGCACTTGAGCGGTTTTTGTAGAAAATGCTCCATTGTGTTGGGTGAATGCGTGCTTAGTTCGTTGAACCTTAGTCAAGGACGACCTGTGGGCTTCTTAAAAACGATCTCCATATTTGAAAAGAGTGGCTCAATTTCATTCCTTTATCACATCAGCCGTGTTTGTCAATCTTGCCATCTCAGGCCTGCATAGACGGCAAATCGAACTGGCATTCGAGACTGCATATGCTTAGTTTAAGGTTTGTCATTTTAAAATATGGATTGTTGAACACTGTAAGAACTTAGATCTTTGGTAAGCACGTTTGACGCTTTATGAGCAAATTATGGTCGACACTATACCCACCTTCACCAAAACTGTGACACAATATCGAAGAATGGCCCTGTTTCGTTTGTCTTAAGGTCACGGCATAAGACAAACAGATCAAGTCGCTGTAGAGCATACTACTATGAGCCAGCAGATGTCTAGACTTGGGGTCTCTCAGCCAAAATTATACATTGGTTGTTCACTATGATGTTGAGACACATTATCACATCGTTTGGTGGCCTAAAACCTCCAACAGACAACGGCAGACATAACTGGTGCCATACGCTCCACTGAACCTCTAGAATTAGTCGGGCTAACTCCCTTACCAAACTTCATTAGGAAGATAGCTAACAGGTAGGACATCAAACTGCAGCTCGATTATAAGTACAAGCCAGGAGACTTGCCGGGTAACTTTAGAATATTCAACGAAAGAGACATGTTTTATACAATACCGGATATTATTGTCGGCAGATTATTTGACGTTGAGTCCGGCATGGCTCACAGACGGATCAAAGATGAACTCTGGAGTTGGGACTGGAGTCTTTGAACCCAACACTATGATTTCCATACCATAGGCCTGAGTCCTACAGTGTTTCGAAACGAAACGACATTGGATCTGCTTCAGACACAATCTCCTCAAATGTATTTACGGCGCTAGAACTCATATTTGTTCAGACAGTCCGACAGAACTTAAAACATTATCGTCCAACATAATGCACTCCAAAACGGTAAAATCTTGAAACTCTTGCTCGGCTGGCTATCTGAACCCGAGGGAATTGCAGGCAAAGTATCCGCTGACGAGCTCGCTAGGTCTGCCTCGTAATCTCCGTTCATAGGGCTAGAGCCCTATGATGGTCTTAGGCAATCCAAACTATTTATCGGGTCTTGTGCCTATTAGGAAACCGTCTACCTCAACAAGGAATGTATAGGAATGCTAACGAGCTTGCTTACTGACCATTGAGGCCTGAATTAACCAAATAAACCTGTGCCTTGCCTGGAAGAGTGTGAGATCTCCTAGCACATTTTATGTTCGACAATACTCTGGTTAAGGAAACGTGTTCACTACATATATTCACCACAAAGGAAATACTATCTTTCCTAATTAAAAGTATGTCAATAATAAATAATCTCTTCGCTGTGTCGTTGTAGTGAAAGTGTTGAAGATGATCCACGATCGACTTCACGGTGATCACAGCATTTGGGCTACCTTATGGCGTTTATATCTTACTTACTTGTCAGGTCTGAGCATGTGCATAGCTACCTTCCATCGTTGACGGTACAGGGCATGCTGCCTCCAGTCATCAAGATCAAGCTTGGTCTTGCATCCAGGATGACTTGTTCTTTAAACCGGTTATTCGGTCTTCCATTCTCGAACCAGAGGATTAATGGTGTTTGCATCTGCCCCCTTTCAATGTTCAATTCACTCAGCCGACCACGGAATGCATATAACATACACCGATTGGATGCTTGAACACCTCAGGCGCTCATTTGTTATGAGACTCCTTGAGCCTTATCTGTCCCTACCATTAGTCCCTTCCCTGCATTAGCTACCGTGAAACCATATAATCTACCCGACACGTGTGGCTTTCTCTAAACGAACGGTGTACATGGCTGACATCGAGGCTGTTCATTTTTTTTTGTCTGCAATGACTACCAACTGACACTGACGTTTAAACGTGGTGGCGTGTGCGTGTGTGAGTATGGAAATTAATTATGAGTCTATTTCAAGGTCTCGAAACACATGTTTCCATTTTTGTTCGTTCCTTTTTTCCTGTTTTTTTTTTTTTTTTTGATTCCCTTCAACAATGTGACACATAACCTGTTGCCAATAAATATCGAACGTAAGCCCTAATCGACACACTGTCACTCACAAAGGATAAAATTCAGGTCCCACCCTTCGTGGCAACACTCGCCTGCATTCTCTTCCCACCACCCACACACACTCTCGGAGCGAAAGGAATTCAGGAGAGACAAAGGAAAAAAGTGGAAATAACGGAACCAAGCGGAACGAGACAAGGATGCTTCATTTGAATTCAATTGAAAAAGAAATTACCATGTCATGTCTAATGAAAAATGACATTTCTTATCTTTTGACATGTGGAGCAGAAATGACAGTAACTGTGTGACGGCGGCGCACAGCACAAGTGAATTGATTCACGGGCATATCTGTGACAAACAGCGCGATACACGTTGTGAGTGGGTGGGTACCTGGTGCGTGTGGTGTACTTCGTGTAGAAAAGGGTTGAAATCACCTGCATACCGGTGCGGGTGCCATTGTAAGGCGGAGTGAATGAATGTGTTGCCAAATTGATGTTTACAATTTCCTCGTTCATCCCCGTCCTCAGCAGTCACCGCCTGCCGCCAGGAGAATGCTTTCAATTTATAGCACAGCTTGAGTGGCGCGTTATCTTTGCACTGCCGTTGGTTAGGGGCGGAGTTGGGTGTCATTTCCTTTTGCACAGCAGAAAAAAATACTGAAGTAATCAAATATACATCTCTGGAGTCATATCGTGTGCATAATGTCACCGTGAACAGTGATTCGCTAGCTTTTATTGAGCTGTCATAAGCAGAGATGTCATATTTGCGGTGCCGCCGCGCCGAATTGATTCCAACTGCGGAGCAGGAATCCTTACCACCCCTTTTCAAATGGGGTAACTTGTATCCAGGGCTTTTGTTCACTCAAGCCATCCACCCCGATGCAGGCTTTTGGGTTTTTTGTTTGTTGTTGCTGCTATGTCCTTGGGGATGGGTGCGAAGTGCGGGAAAACTTCGATAATTTGATTACACAAGGACAAGTGATTGAATTTAAAAAAAAAAAGCAAAGTTGCTGCTTGCGATGAGTGGTGTATCGCACGCAGTGTGTCTCGATTTATTTCTGGCCTAGAAAAACGAAAACTTTTTAAATTGTTTATTGATTTATGGCGAAGTTGGTGAAATCTCCCCTCTCGTGGGGAATCATTCCATGAAATTGGATTTAAGTTTTCCGATGGTGTTTTTTTTTCTTCTTGGGAAATCAATAAATAAACGAAAACGTTGTCCATCGACAAGGCGGCGGCGATGGGAAATCGTTCTTCGAAAGCCATTCGTTTGGACAACAATTGCCCGCGAGTGACTTAATAATTTAGAGTTATGGCCAAAGTCAATAAGGCGATGGGACGGCATGCCCCTACATGTGAAAGAAACTTATGAAAAAAAAAAAAAAAAATAACCATGCTCCCTGTTGTCATTTGTTCTTAAGTTTTGCCATGTAATTTGGTTCAGTTAAGTGGCAGCTTTTGCCAGTTTGTTTTGTGAGAAGTGTAGGTCTTGCTTGTAAATATTTTACCTTGCGCGGATGGGAGACTTGATTTGGTTGAAATGACGTGCTATTGTTAGTCGACGAAGTTGCCTGAAGTGATTGTGACCACTTGAAGACTGTCGATTTCTAAGTGCAGCGACAATCACGGGTGGTTTGTGGAGCTCTGAAATGCTAATTGTCCTGACCGACAATGAACCTCCTCCTTGATGATCGAGATAGGCGAGGAGGTGACATGGCGCAGTCGCATAGTTGGGTAAGGTGACTGCATTCTTTTTGTGAACAATTCACGCTCCACTTGGGACGACTGCAGTCAAGCCGAACTGGCAGAGAAACACTAGGCGGCACTCGCTTTAAGAGACCCCAGCGTAACCGCCCGAATTTATCACCATCTTCTCTGACAGTGGCCATAAAGGGCATGGCATCAGACATTCTGACATCGAAGGTGGCTGGGCTACGCAGGCAGAGCGTCGGTGGTGAATTCGTCGACACTCTGGAATACAAGGAAATGAAAAAACGAACAGGTTTGAGAAAAAGGACTCGGAGCGGGCTTGGCCTGAGTATTTGAGCAACAACAAGGTTCTATGGCCGATGCTGAGCAAGAGGAGATCAACATCATTGATCGGCTTAAGTGACACGGATGTACGCAAGCTGATAGGAGTTGCTGTCGTGCACTGCGCCATAGGCACACATACCGCACAATGACTTTTGCAGAAGCTGCAAACACCAGCGTCAGCTCTGCGAGTTCTCAGCCTAGAGGAAGGAAAATAAGGCTGTTTCTAGGAAAGCACTTCCTCGTAGACCTGGACGAATTAAACGATGCTGAACTCAAAAACCTTCATAAATCTGGCTGGTTTTTGGACCAGCTAGCTTAACACTCCCTAGATCGGACACAATGGACCCAAAATGTTGGTCATAGTGAGCCACAGTCACATAGCCATCCGGGTTCCCAATTACCTACCTACCTAGTAGGTTCCACTCCTTGTGGTCCATTGTGCTGTCCGGCTTTGCTACCGAACTGTTGATCTTGCTGTTTTGGATCGATTGGTCGTTTTGCGAGTTTTAGGCCTCGTTCGCTGCATCTATCCATTTAAGCCCACCTACCATTTGCGTCGATTACGGTATTCGTCATTATCAGCGGTTTTATGATCTTTAGTGGGGGCCTCTTTTGTTGCCCGGAACACCCTTATGCCCAGGAACCCAAAACAGCATAAGAATGCACCTGGAGTGAAATTTTGACATCGATAGTGTCTCTAGTGCTGGCCCGTGATTGATATTCTCTTGCAACAGCGAGTTGCCTTGCAAGCCTCGGTCTCGGTATACTTGTTGACTTCAGATCCATGCACGCTGTCATCTGTGGCTTCAACATCGATCTGGTCAAATGTTGGCTTCTTTAACAAACTAGACGACAAAATAAAAGCCTTCAGGTGGCACCGAAGATTCTTGTATGCGATGTTAAGGGGCATTTCCCCCAATAGTTGGGGCAGCTCAAGGGATCTGCTCTGTAAAACCATTTTTTCAAGACAAATCCGCACCCCATACATTCCAGAGCCACTGGATGAGTTTCAACATTAATTTTAAAGCGACTTCATTGAAATTAACTTCACTGCCAAGCTCAAGGAATCCTAAGTGCAATACACTGCAATCTCACCGAACCCCAAGGACATCCCTTCAACAAAAAACGAACAAACTAGACATTATTCTCTGCAGTAGCATGCATATGGCATGTTCAAGCACAAGCATGTGCACTTCAAGCAAGCACATGAGGAGAAACGAGCGAAGGGAGAGCTAAAGAAGCACACTCCCGAGAGCGATGGATCCCTCTGCTTTGTCTCTCTAGCTGACATAATCCGCAAAATATTCTCGCATCAGTTAAGTTGACGAGTGAGCACATATTTACAAATGTTCTGTGTGCAGTGGCCTCCTCTAGGGGGTCATGTGAAAAACATCAGCAGCGTAGTTGTATCTTCTCGCACTGGCAACAACGGTCCCTAACAAACCACCGCAGAGAAAGTTGTGCAGTCGACCCTTGTGAGTGCCTTAAGGAATAGGGCAACACCACCGCACCAGCACCAGCGCCACCTCATCATCATCATCATCATCGTCGCCACTGACATTTGGAAAATATTTTCCACCACTTCCACCTCGAGCCGGGCTCACACGCCAAAGATTCCTTTCCCCAAGTCAAACATCTGACGATGGCGGCGACGACGAGGACTACGAGGACGACGAGAACGAGAACGACTCCAAAGCAAGACCCATGTGTCTGCGTCAGGACGCACACAGACGGAGAGACAGTTAGCCAAACGGAATAATAAATTTGCACTGTTTTCTAACCCGGAACTAGACATCCCAGCAGTGAGTGGTGGTGAGGTGGCTCCCTGCCCGCCTATCTCTCTCGCAATGCAGTTGTGCCGTGGCATGCATGCTCCGCATGCATGTTTGTGCGGAATAATATCGCCATTTGTAAATATTTACTCGTGTAACTACATTTATGAGGAGCAACATCGGCAGGAGCTGATTCACACACAAGCGCACGGTGAACGGTGCGCCAGCGAGGTCTGCATTCAAACTTCTCCATCGGGTCTTTGGCGTTGAATCCCCAGAGTGAGCGACGAAGCACACGACGAATCCACTAGTCAATGCCATGCTAAAGAAGTTCGCCTTTGAATCGTTCCGTTGCCAGTGACGGCGAGATGTTTACTTGCCAGTGGCTCCTTGCAACATGCATAGAATTACAGGATCCAACAAACCCGCCACGCAACGTAGAACCTTCAGGAATTCCATGTGGATGGATGGATTGGATACATGCGTCCACCCGAAGCGAAGTGAAGAAGGTACTTATGTGTTTGACCAGGACATGCACTCACACACACGCACACCCAGAGGAGAAACTTCATCCAGATAGTTACGAAAAAGTTGGTTCTTTGTGGTGTCTCCTCGAAGAATGTTGCTCCTTATGTCATTCAGTCCTCCTGCCCCTTTTTGGTTTTATTTTCTTTGTCCAACAGTTGGCCTGTTGTGTGGCATGCTTGGATGCAATTACTCAAACGGGCAGGAGTCATGTTGTCTTGCCAACATCGTACATACCCTCGCGCGCTTCCTCTTCGATGGAAAGAGTTTCGAATAGTTTGGAGATGGCCTCACTGTGTGTTCTGTGGGAGTTGACAACTAGGATTTTGAATTCTCTTCTGTGGCGTTGGTGTTGGGGGGGATGGCGAGGGATGTGTCTTTGTCGAAGACGAGGAGAAAGGACAACTTTTGTAAACTGAATTGAATTGAATTCCTGACAGTTGCCAGTGCATCTCTCTGTCTCCCTTCTCCGTAGATTGATAAAGGTGTTGAAGATGAAGAAGAAGTTCTAAGGTTTTTTTGTTTCTGCATAAATTCAGAATGTCAAGGAGACGAATGCTGCTCTGTGACTGGTTGGATGGAAGAGGTGGACTTCTGTGAGTGCTCTTAACCAAGAGGCATGGCCAACTGTCGCGGTGTCTCCTCAAAAATAGGGTAAAAGTGCATAGCTCCTGGCCACGACATGTGTAAACAAAAAAACGGAATATTCACAAACTTTTTGGGTGAAACGAAAAAGGAGTTCCTCTGTGTTTACCGTCTATTTCACCATCCGCATCCTTTATGGGCAGCAAACACGAGAGGACTCTGTTCGCTTTGAACGTCCCAACAGGCCAGACCCACAGGACAACCAAGTCCATCTCTCAAGCTGGAACCCTGGCCATATTTGCTCTTCTCAATTTATTTCGCATTTATGTTGGCCCGAAACGTAAATGGCTTTCCGTTCCAAACACGAACGGAATATTTGCTTTGCTCACATCTCCTCGCTACCACTTAAACCATTTAAGCATGCCATTTGTTTGGGATGAGGGGCCCAGCCACCTCCCATCGCCCACTTGGGTCACTCCCCATTTCGTTTGCTAAATAGGAAAATTAATAATTCACCTGGAAAGCTCATTCCAGGGAAACGCCTTCGAAAAACTATAAAAACGTTTAAAATGCGTGCCCCGTGATGCACGGAGCCAGCCAACACTTGTACTTCGCCGATGTAAAAAGGATCCATAAAATTAAATGTTGGAGCGGATAAATGCTGCCCCGTGAATCTGAATCAATTCGGGGGTCGTAAACCCCGGCAACCCGTCCGCCGTCCACCGTCCCCCACGGTTTTATTGACAAGTGGCGGGAGGCAGACACATTTCGAATTTATAACTTCATCCCGACAGTCGACCAAATGGCGGAAGCCCTGAAATTGATTTTGACTTCGTATTAAGATCGGTCTTAGAGCAAGACTGCCAGTCGGTGGGATACGAGTGAATCCGAGTTTAGTCCTGAACTCAACATATTGTCGACCATCCACCGCCTGACCGAGCTCATAAATTCATTTGCCACCCTTCGCAAAAAACAGCAGGACACGTAAAAATGACCCAGAAATTCCATGGACGACGAGGGGAAGTCACAAAATGAAGGGTTGCCAGTCCGGCTGGCAACCCTTCATTTGGCCTGCCCCCCACTCCAGACGTATTAACTTATTTACGTTACTTCCGCTAGAGTGAAAATAAATAGTCCTATGATAGGACCATCATGTTAAAGATAACTGCCTTCGGTGGAGGATTTCCCTTTGGTGGGCGCTGCTTCAGTCGTGTGCGGCTTTGCGACTGGTGCCTTGGCCGAACTGCGGATGATGTCTGGAAAGGAGCGATGGATTGAATTAAAAAGAAAATAACCAGTAATCCATTACTCGTACATGTGTTCGGGGATCGGCAGGGTGATGGAGCGGCAGATGGGGCGCAGGACAGGCGCTGATACCGAGAACTGGACATGTGATGTGTGTATTTGTGGTCAGCATAATGAAGGGACATTTGTAAATGTCTGATTATTTGGTGGTGGTGGGATGTCTACTGGGAAACTCCTCGGAGAGTATATGCCGCTGCTAATGGAGTTTCATTAGTCTCCGG
The DNA here is from genome assembly GCA_905231855.2 of Eristalis tenax. NCBI lineage: Eukaryota > Metazoa > Arthropoda > Insecta > Diptera > Syrphidae > Eristalis > Eristalis tenax. Next base: position 3,409,846 of record HG993125.1, read on the forward strand.
CTTGTGGAGCGATGAATTATTTATGAAAGATTTGCCGGTGCTTCGCTTGAAGTTCATCAGCGCTGAAGTTTTATTCGAAAAGTAGATTATCCCCTGTGAGAATATGTAATACGGCTCTACACAGATGGAAGGGAAATAAATCGACGGACAGTGCTGACGGTTGTGGTTTGAGACGAGTCTCGCGGTAAGTTTTGCAACGAATGAGGGGCAGTTCTCTGATGGTTGATCCAAGATCCCACAACCTAAACATCAACAAGACACACATTTTGTAAAGTGACAAAAGCTAGAGCATCACTCATCGTTACCTCTGCCGCCAACTCTATAGGTTGGGTGAAAGCACTGAATGTCACTTGCTAAGCCAGCTTGATTTTCATAGTTCTCGTGGTTATTGATCGAACTGATCTCAACCAACAGTCCACCGGACCTGTACTGGGGCGGTCCCAGTCACTGGAGGCCATCTTCTGATTGAGGATGTCAGACTGCAGAAGAATCAGTCTCTCAAGGGGACAGAATAGATCAACAGAAGATAATACGTCGGCAGACGTAGGCACCGCAATGATTCGCAGTAGTCGTGTTAATCGAAAGCGTCATATCGACTCGGTTCGAGTGGCGTTAGCTTGTAATATCACTGTCTTGTCATCGCGGGAAAACATATCCACCTGTAAACCATTCCACTCGTCCACCCGTCCACCCGTCTACCCGTCCACCCGTCCACCCGTCCACCCGTCCACCCGTCCACCCGTCCACCCGTCCACCCGTCCACCAGTCCACCCGTCCACCCGTCCACCCGTCCACCCGTCCACCCGTCCACCCGTCCACCCATCTACCCGTCCACCCGTCCACCCGTCAACCCGTCCACCCGTCCACCCGTCCACCCGTCCACCCGTCCACCCGTCCACCCGTCCACCCGTCCACCCGTCCACCCGTCCACCCGTCCACCCGTCCACCCGTCCACCCGTCCACCCGTCCACCCGTCCACCCGTCCACCCGTCCACCCGTCCACCCGTCCACCCGTCCACCCGTCCACCCGTCCACCCGTCCACCCGTCCACCCGTCCACCCGTCCACCCGTCCACCCGTCCACCCGTCCACCCGTCCACCCGTCCACCCATCTACCCGTCCACCCGTCCACCCGTCAACCCGTCCACCCGTCCACCCGTCCACCCGTCCACCCGTCCACCCGTCCACCCGTCCACCCGTCCACCCGTCCACCCGTCCACCCGTCCACCCGTCCACCCGTCCACCCGTCCGCCCATCTACCCATCCATCCATTCAACCGTTCACCCATTCACCCGTTCGAATTGCGTTCCTAAGCCACTGCTATTACGTAACCTAGTTGCGAAAAAAATAAGCGAGCGGTGGCGGTGCAAGAGATCACTGGTCACGATCCACGATCGCGTTCACCTTCTTCTCTGCTACCTCTCTCCACATCAACTTGACCGCAGTCCTTCTCCCCGTGTATGCGCCATCGGTTTTGTGGGCGTCCACTATTGCGTTGTCCTTACATCAAAAGCTGGCGCAGAGTTGAAGACTCTTGATGGCTGAACAGTGCTAAAAAATAAATAGAATCACGAAGTAAAGCAACTACGAGGGCATTTGCCCCCTTTGCGATAGCCAAACCAAACCTTGTCGGAATGAAAGTGAAACAAGCCTCACCTTTCAATACGAAAAGCCGCTATCAAGAGTCGGAGTGAAATCAAGCATTTCCCTGCGTGAGCTAGGCGTGGGGTCTTTTGCAAACCTCTGAGATCATACATGCGGAATGGACTTTAAGTCTTCAGCTCTGAGGGTGGACAAGAAAGCCTTTTGTTTTAGAAACTATTTCTCCGTGAAATCATCAACAACTCTCGTATGTTTTTGTTCAGAGTCTCCCCGCATGCATACTAATTCAGGACACATCACAAACAAGCATCACCCACGGCCAAGAACAACACATCACCAGAGCACCTTCTCTCTCTCTCTCTCTAACTCTGTCTCTCAAGCCCCTGTCAAGAGATCGTTTTAATTAAGGGCTGACTTCACAAATGCATATTGCTGCCAGCAGAGTTGCTGCCGAACACCTGCGAGTTCTCTCAATCCGATCCAAACACTGATTCGGTTATAGATGATTGGGTCTGCAGTTTTGTGTTTACCTCCCCATTATCCCGTGCTTGCCCGTCTGCAAACAGCTTACCCGCACAGTAACCCATCGTCATGTTGTCGTTTCCAATAAACGAGAACCAAAACAACAAAACTCACAGCAGAATGCGAAAAACACAACAAAAACAAATTTAAAAGGCAAATGTTTGCGTACAGTTTTCCTTTAATTAGCGTTTTATCTGCTGCTTCTCACATCCTTTTGGTCGCTGAGTGAGTGAACAATCACTTGCACTTTGTTGCCAAGGATATTCGCATCATCACATCACTGTGCAGCCACGAGGTTGCGAACGCACAAGCCCACACACCCCCACACCCAGGCCTGCTTGTGGATGCAGGAATTTTCATTTAAATCCTTTCGAACTAGACATCGCATTGGTGGATGGAGGAGCACTGATGGGTTTAGTGCAAAAGTTTATAACAATTAAACACAACACAACCCGACGCCCCGCCTCCCATCTCTCGGCTCCGACACATCATCATCGTCGTTCCACACAGAACACGTGTGCGTACATGTGCACACACGCCGCTTGTCATAATCCACATTTATGGCGAGTCCTGTCGACGGCAACATAGCACAGCAGAGCAGCACCCACCACATACACATTTAACGCGGATTAGGATCCGGCTAATTTGAAGTCGTTTAATTTTCATGGCACCTCTGATGCTTGACATTGTTCTCTGCCGGGTTTATGATTTCAACTGTAAATTGCTGTTGTGCCTGAGAGTGCAGGATATTGCTGCTGCGTGTGTTTGCGGGTGGCAGAGTGGGTAGAGGAGACGTGCGTTATGCTTTTAATGTGTTTGAGGTTAGAGCGAAGTTTGTTTGTTTATTATGATTTGTTGGTGTGTTGTTTTTGTTGGGAATGTGTCAGTGTAATAATGACAGCGCGCTCGAAAGGTGGGAAATGCAAACAGTTTGTTAATTAGATTCAGTGTCAATTAAAGACCGTTGGTGGGGGATCCCGACCTTGTCTATACTTCAAAATTCAGTCAGCCCCATTTAGGACTCGAAATCCCTCTGATTTCACCCGCAAACGATGAAAAGACAAAAATGCAAGGGAAAAACTTTCAAAACTCAACCCGTCCCATTAAACTATCCAAATTTACTTTTGCCAAATTAAATGTTGACAAGGGCACGGGCGGCATGACAGACCCAAACACAGGATAAGTGGTGTGGAGTAGCACAGGCAGTGTGGCCCGTATCACATCAGACAGAACATAAAAGAAACGCGCAATGATGTCTCCTTCTACCATGGTTGCCATTGCCCATTCACTTCATATTTGCAAGGATTTTTAACTTTGATGATGGCATAAACTTCCACAGACAAAGCGATACAAGCATACACACTCTGTGAGTACACTTTAAATGGGAATCATCATCCTAAGGATCTTAATTAAATATTTTCTTGTCTACGAATTCACTTAGCAATCATCCAAAGGATATGTATCTTTTTCGTAAATTCTATCAAAAAGCAAGCTCAGCACACACCCCCAACACACTGCGTTAAAATGGGACTAGGTAGAGGGTGGGTGTGGAAGATTTGGCATGTCCTGCGGCCATATTAAACAAACGCTTGTAATCAAATTTTTACCCTCCGTCTCACAGGAGATAAGTCTCATCCTTGTCATCATTACAATTGAGAGTTTCACGGTGCTTCACTCCTCTGCCCCACGCACCTCTGCGCCGATGCAACATTGTAATAGGATTCCGAAAGAGTGTTCTTTTTTCCCCGGCAACGGCTTTTCGCTAATCCTTCTGTTGAGTCTGTCGTTTTTGCCGGTTGCTTTGGATGGAAGGACAATAATACGAACGCCCGAGCTAGTTGATGCAGACGGATAGATAAGGATTCATGCTCTGCTTCAAGGACACAGAATACCGGAACGGAGTACAATCGAAAGTTGAGTTTTTACTTGCCGCAATGGTGAATGCATTTCCTTTTCAGGAAGGTGGCGTGGGCGCACGTGAAGGATTTCAGCTACAATCCAGTTGCCAGACAATGGAGCTAATAAGATGAAAACCCCGACAATCATTTGCGATGGCTAATCCCTGAAAGGGGGAGGAGGAGGAGGAGGAGAGGAAGATAGAGAGAGAGATTTGTAACTGTGGGCGATTTTTCTTTACACCCTCCGCTAAATGGATTGAGATGGAGAAGAGTTATGAGATGTTAAGGTAGATGTTCAGAAGCAGCTTATCTACTTATGAATACATTTTGATTTAGTATTCATCGAGAGACTACTTTGGGAGAATTTGCAAGTTAGACAAGGATGCGTGCGGTCACCGCCATGTTAAGCAAATTGACTGCGATTTGACTAATGCAGTTTTTACGACGGATTTTATGCTATTTCGTGCCTAATATTATCACCAGCTCGGCAGAGTCCATCAGCTTCCACAGGGTTTTGCCACAAACCACCTTGTTATTAGGCACTTGCCATGTCGGGAGTCACAAAGACACAGCAAGTAAGCAGCAGTCAATTGGTTGACCGGTTTAGTTTCAAGGCGGGACATGATTTAATGTATACCGCGTTTAAAATTGTGCCCGAAACAGAAAGCATTGTTGCCCTATTCGTTGTTGCCCTATTCGATAGTTGACCATTGGTTGGTAAGCAGGTCTAAACCGGAGTTTCAAGATTTTCCTGATGTGCAACAGTGTCCTTAGACGTACTTCCACATCTAGTTCTATTTAAGACGACGCAAAATGTAGGTAGGTTGATAGACATACGGCTGCTCTAAAGCTTAGTCTTTCAGTGTTTTTCCTTACGTCCTGCAACTTAGCGGCGTGTATGCATAAGAGATGCTAGAGATTTCCCAAATGTCTTTTTTCCGGGGTGTATTCCCCACTACTTCACCGGATTTCTCACTCAAGATGTTTCTAAATAACTTGATCAGATTCGATGTCGGAATGTCCGATGATACGGCCTTGACTGTCGAAATATGGTCGTAAATTTGTAGGTTATACCAGGTGTATCGGCTTGAAAATACTGAAAACTATCGTCGATTAGTGGAGGAAATTTTTCGAAGACATCACCTTACCAGCACCCATGCTTGAACCTTCACTTTATGGGGCTGTGTGTAGATTTCGCCATTGTTTCGTGGTGGGTATATGCGTTGACTCCTACGCTGACATTTCCCTTGGATATACTCCATTCGTTTCGTTTTCTTAAGCAGGGCAGTGTGAAAAATGTGTAGACCGTGAGGTAGTGGGGGTATGTACCTACAACCTTCATAATACGCAACTCAGCTCTCTCTTATGTATATGAGGAGGAGAGTGCTGGGCGGATTCGCGAAGAAGATAGGATGACGTCTTTCTTTCTCCACGTTCGTTGAAAGGTTAGCCTAGTCCAGGATTCTAAGAACTCCTGGGACTTGCCGTGTCGCCTCTATTTTAAGAGATTTTGCTCTATTGCTGTCCTTTTCAGCAATTCATCAGCTCATGCGATTGGATGTATACACGCCCCTCTTCGCCGAGTTGCCAAGTGGTATACAGTCCTTGTGTTCTCTTCGCGGTCAGTAATGTGGGAAGATTTTGACTGGATCTATCTAAATCGACTAGTCCCGTTACAAGCCTTCTCATAAGCTTCACATATCACTTCAATTACCCGACACACACCTCATCATCTGACCGCAGTTCACAGAAACCGAATGCACGAACCGATTACACAAAAACGACAATAAAAGCCGCAAGCTTAAAAGTCTGGAACTTTTGTCTGTTCCACATGGATTCGCAAAATGTATTCACTGTCAGTAATGCACACCATAAACCACAAGAACGACACCGTTGAATCCCTCAATTAAGCACAAACAATGTGCTTCCCAGAAAAGGATTATCAAACTCCAATAATTGCAAATGAATCCGTTAGGTTATTAAGCAAAAAAGGGCACCTCACTGCCTTCATTAAGATTCAGATGCAAATTTTCACTTAAGACTCGAACAGAGGATGTGTTGTGGAAACTTTGCGGACCAACATAACAATGACACGTCAAGATCCCTGTATTTTAAGTTTTAATCCAAGAATAATACACAAACGAAATGGGAGACTCTGTGGTATTGGGGGGACTGTGCAGAGATTGGGCAAGGACTGGATAATGATATTCATATCCCTCGACCACTGAGTCTTATAACTTTGTCGTGTTTGGCAAGGAAAAAGGCCTTTGTCTCAGCATAGGGACCAGTTTCCAATTTGCGGACACATGAAAATAATGAAAATAAAATAAGGTTGAAGCTTATGAGCCTTTCAGATGCAATGGCCACCACGAGGCCGTCAAAACAGAGTCAAGCCTTTGAACTCTGTCTTCCACAGAACACCAACATCTTCAACACAAAAGAAACCAGTCGCTTGCAGTGCACATAGAATTCATTGAATCGCCTCTCGATCATCACTCACATCGAAGCAGCGGTCACCTCGATCCACGAGCGGAACCACGGAACACAGGCATACACTCCTAGATAGTTGTTGCGGGCGCACATGATAGCCGCGATGTCGACCAGTTTTCCATCAGACGCCAACGGGCCGCCGGAGTCGCCTTGACAAGCATCATTGCTACTATAGTTGTCTATATGCAAAGTGCAACTAATTATAGGCACAATGACAACATTGGCTTCCTGAAATACAATGAACGGATCCAATCGGGAATTGATCGACGCACTGAATGGAACATCTTGAACCAACTTTATTAGACCACGTCGTTGGTCTCGGTGAAGGGGTCATATTCCTCGTGGGTCTTGAACGAACTGGCTGCAACCAATTGTCCACTGGAATTGAAGTTGGACGATCCCAAGCGGACCTGTATCTCACCGGCTGACACATTTCGGAGGCAGTTGGCCGATGTGACTACGAAGTTCGAGAAGATCTGAGATCCGCCGCAAAAGAGACCTCCGCCTTTGATGAGTCCCACTACGTATGGGAACCTGACGATGGTTGTTGCCTCGCAGCAGACTGTAGGAAGCTACGATACATGCCACCACGGTATATGTGATTGCAAGTCGAAACATCTTCGAGCGCAGGCTTTGAACTGAGTGAATTGACTGAAGGGAAAGAGCTAGTTGCCATGGTATATGGGGCGGACTTGTATTTGATTTGAAACGCTTATTTGCAGTCGTTTTTGTTTAGTTATGAGATCCGAAATTCTGAAGTTGACAGAATGGATTAACCGCGATAAGGCAGATCGTTGGAAGTGGAGGTGACTTTGAACTTTGCACAGATTTCCGACGATCGAGAGCGTCTTTCTTCGATGGGCAGACTATCTTCTGTGGTCACATATCTTGGAAACCTTGAGTTAAATTGTGGAACAATGACGACAAATTGAACTGAATCGTGCTGATGGTGATTTATACAACTTCAAGTGTGACTTTACAGGGGTCTAAGTAAATCGCCGCATCTACTGTGACAGTCTGTCCTGCGGAGGTTGTGCAAAATGAGAGAACAACAACCTTCCTGGAGCGTTTAAAATTGTTTAGAAACTGTTCTGAAATATTTAGTGTTCAAAGTGAATTTGCATCCAGCTAAGGCTTATCTCCGCTGCCAGCCTGTGACACCACATCCACATGTGATTATAAAGAATCATTGCCTCTATCTCGCGAGGCAATTAATCAATTCAGGGAAAAAATCCACAAAGCGGACATGTCTCCTTGACAGCCGGTCGCAGCCATAACGACTACAACGATATCTAAATGCGCTTCGATTTCCATTTCCACTTGTTGGACCGGCCATCGGCCAGCCGTCATCTGTTTGAACTCAATCCACTTCACAAATAATCTCCATACCGGATCCCCCCTCCACCACCCACTCGAGCCACCGCGGCAGCACCGCTAAATCTTCATTTGATTTGACCAAACACGCCGGCCGGGCCGAACGACCGACGCCCCAATCATTTCATCATTTCCCAGTTTCCAGCGTCGCTGTGTTCCCGGACAACTGGCGGGTAAACTATTTCGAAAATAATGGCGTCTAGTCTCCAGGCAAGGGACTCCCTCTTCCTCATAAAAAAGTCAAGAGTTGGGCTGAAAAAAAAAACACAGCCTCCGAACACTGCCCGAAAAGGAGTATCAACCCACTAGCAATTACTTTTATCACTGCTCCAGCAGAAGCAGCAGGACGTAGACCAGCGCAGAGTGCAATATCAGAACACCATTCGGGATGAACGACTTTTGGTTCGTTGCCAATTTTTGCCTGAAAACCGATGCATTTTCATTTTCTCATGACACCCTGTCACGCCCTGCAAATATACACACACACCACTCGAACTCATGCGAGCAGTCGCCACCTCCCTCGCAATTTTTCCACCCATCCCTCCCCCCTCCTGACCACTCCACACTCAAACAAGGACCCATCCATAGGCGACACGATGAGGTTTCCGAGAGACGTACTCTTTAGCCGACCGCAGAGAATAATTTCGGAACTGTATCGGAACGCTGCTGGCTGCGATCGCTCGTGTGTGTGAGTGTGCATGGACTACAGATGCTGATACATGGGTTTTTCAGTATCTCAGCGGCATGGACTTACTGAAAACTGCTACTATCGACTGGGTTTCGAGTGGGCGGCGCGGCGGGCGCCTCGGTGTGTGCGCTTCGAATTTACTACGCTGAGGCCTGTTAATAACCGCACTAATTAATGCTTAACCATTTGTTATGGAGCTTTATAGCTTTTCGGTTTCGGGCTTCGAAGTTTACAAAATGAATGGCCTTCAAGTGGCGGCAGAAACCACGAACACAGTTCCAGAGGTGGCCAAAGTGGGTGGTGTTTGTCATAATACACGACGTAAGCTGTTGGTCTGCTAATAGCCGGTAACGCAGCACGTGCACTGCAAGCACATACAAGGCTCTGAGACAATGAGTGCGGTTGGGAGTGTTAAAATAATAAACGACACCGGTACGAATGTGGAGTGGGTGATGGTCGATTGGGTGGGGGAGGAGTTTAAAAGATGTCCTAAAGAGCGTTCCATTTTTCATCGGTAGGGTTATAAGTGGTAAGGGCTGGTAAGAGATGACGGGATTGTTAACGAAGTCTAGCGACCAGTATGGCGATACTTGCGAAGCAATGGTCAACGAGGAGCCAGGGTAAATAATGGACTCATATGGGGTGTAAGTGGAACAAGGTTTTTCTTATAAACCTTACTAGTCACCCTACCTACCTCCCTACACACGCCTTTGAGCCTCATCTTGTTATATTAGATGGACCATGAAAATACGTCTTTCAAGATTGGTTGGAAGAGAGCTAGAGGGATTACGGGGTACCTTAAAAAATGGTGAAGCCTTCAGGATTCATGACCAGGAATTATGACGTGGATTAATCGAAGGATGCTAGAGGCACCGACGCGAGCATTTTCTCCAGCTCCAGCTCCAGCAGAATCCCTAACTTTGGCAGTGATTTTCAAGCGGAGGTCTGACTGATATCAATTTTGGAAATACCATCGGCGGATGTTATCATTTTAATTGACAGGCAATAGAAATCAAGTCCAAGCTGGTCGCATGCTTGCCGAGAAAAGGACTCAATTTACTCAGAACGGAGCACTCGATTACTCTGTGCTGTGTTTCAAGCCACATAACTGGCATTGAAGCAGCACATGAACTCGACAGGAAAGGGACCGAAACTGGCCATCACATCTTGCGGATGTAAAAAAAAGTTAAGGACACAGTCGTAAAGATGAAAGACAATAGAATGTGAAACTCTGTGACCATCAGCCAGAACATTCGTACAAGGCTCTGAGGCAAAGACTTAAGAGTGACGTCTATCCATCTCCATAACCAAACCTTGGTTCGTGTGATGTGGCCTTTGAGCCTTGGCATCGTAAAGGAAGGCTAAGTGGTGAGTGAGTGCCGTTGTGGTCAACTCACGCCGAACGTTCAACTCGAGGTAGCAGCGTCGACAAAATCCATGGAATGATATTGGACGAACGGATAATACAAGTTCTTGCGGTGGCTGAAGTTGTACGCATTTTTACTGATCATGAACGTTTGGACGAGTCGCCATCTCTCACACTCGACCATACGTACAACCGTGTGGACAATTTAAAGGTGTATTGAAATCCGTAAATTGGTTTGCAAGCAGTTGGTCCATTTAGCATATTCTCCAGCGTCTGTTTCTAGCTTTAATTGATAAGTGATGCTCGTTAGTTTGAGTTTTAATTTTCTTTCAAGGCTGTCAAAAAAAAAAAAAAAAAACAGAAATTTATCCAGAAACCGGTTCTCACGCGAAAGCCTTAAATGTGCCTTGCCTTCATGGAGTGTTTTCAATCTCAACTGGCAAGTCTTTTGCACGCAGGGTCTGATGATGAACCATAGGAAAGGTCCAACACCCAACCCTGCTCAATGTTCGGTCGTTCTCTCCACTTGAACCAATGCTTTTCAGCTCAAATGCTTGGCGAGGGTACGACCGGCTATCCTGTCACCACAAACTCACTTTCATTTCCACAGTTAAAAACGCACACAATTCAATCCATCGTTCATTGTCAACGACACACGGAGAGTCCGTAAATTGCCTTAAAATTACCGACAGACTGAAGCAGAAATCGAATTGAATTCTTTTCTTTTTTTTTGGTGTCTGATTCGCATTCGAAGCGAAAAATGTATTTCATCAGGAACTCATAGCAACTCGCTTTTTAATTACTTAACATTCAATCAACTGAATTTAATATCCTTGTTTCATGAAATTCAATGTAGCCGAGGTTCCTTTTCGTTGGTCGAGGCAATCCGGAAATTGATTTCTTTACATCGATGGAGACTCCTCGGTTAAAAGAGGATCTCCCCCTCTCTTTGGCTGTGCGGATGTGTGTGCCGCCTGTGCCTCCTGCAAAGGAGCGAGCGAAATTAAAATGTGTAATATCATCGAACAAGAATGAAGTTGAGGCGGCAGCGAATTAATGGAAAAAAAGTTAGCACAGTTCAAAGCTGAAGATAAGGTTCAACATTTGCTCCTTTATCCACTCAAGTTTATTGAAAAATTCCAAAGACACAAGGAACACATCTTTTCACGAGTAAAATGAAAGGAAAGACAAACACGTACACACACCCACGAGAAGAAAAGGTGAAAATGCGCAGTAACATACCGTCCCGTCCCTTGACCAAGACGACTTGCAGGAGGAGACGACACAAAGCCCAACTCGAGTGTAAAATATCCTCTGACAGGGATAAGTTAAGTGAAACCACTCACTTTCTGTCCATTATATCTGTTCCTAGACGAGGGAACAATCGGGAAAAACGCAACAGTATGTGGTGAGTGTTGAATGGGACTTGGAAATCATGGACAATTTCTTTGCCTAGGAACGTCGACGTGAAGTAAACTTCAGAGCATGAAACCTAGATCTGAATTCAGAAAGCTAAGCGTTCCTCCTGTAAGCCCAATTCCGAAGAACTTTTACGAAGTATCAGTTCATAAGCATCGCCTACAGTTTTTTACTCAATAATTTACACCCGCACACCGTCATTACTCTGTCGTAGGTAATCGCAAGTCAATTCACCGTAGCCAACAGAGCGAAATTTTCGACAATAGAGTCTACAGTCTTATCTATTTGCGCGTAAATATTGGTTATCGCGTTTATTTGTAAAATATGTCAACGAATATGATTAATAAATAGGTTATCCTTTGATCAATGACTAACGTTGGCAGCTCCGCTATAGTCCCTTCGTTCATCATCATTCTCATTTTCTGACCCGCATGCTCCACTAAAGGGGTCGCGGGGGTAAACCACGCACGAGAGATCTCCAGGCAACTCGATGGTGGACGCGCCATCGACTCTAACTCATCAGAAGTTATCCCGAAGCATAACCAGGCGAGTTTTTGGACTTGGTCCAACCATCTCGTCCAGGGCCTGGTCAAGCGGTCGCCTACCTGATGAAATCGCATTCAACGCCCGCCTCGGAAGTCGTGATGAAGGGGACATTCGTGCCACGTGACCAAACCAACGAAGCATAGCCATCTCCGTTCGAACAAGCAGCTCCTCAATGTTGAGTTCCTCTCGTACGGCCATGTTTCTCACCCTATCCCGGCGACTAATTCCCACAACAGAACGGAGAAATCCCATCTCAGCAGCTTGTATTCCCGATCTTATTCCTTCGGTTAAATTTCATAACCATAGGTGAAAGATCTAACAAATACAGAGTTGAAAACCGCTAGCTTGGCTTTGACACCAAGCTCGGCCTTCCTGAATACAGATCTACCAAGCTTTTTCAAAATTGACTCAGCTTGACCAATCCTATAGGAAATCTCAGCACTACTCCTTCCATCACTCGTGAAAAAGACCCCGAGATACTTAAACTTCTCCACCTGCTTCAATGGGACTCCACTAACCTGTAGAGTGCATTGAACAGGCGTTCTGAAGATGACCATAACCTCCGATTTGTCCACGTTGACCTTCATTCCAGCATCAGCACATACGGCCACATACGGCTGGGTGGTCAGCGTCTGCATCATTGACGGTCCAGGTCAGGCATCTTTCAGTCATTAAAGACCAAATAGCCTGTCGCCCGCGATCGCTAGGCTCTCATACTTAAGTTTCGGTCTTTGTCTCTTTTTCTCTTTTGAGGATCCCTCCAACATCAGAAACTTTGACAAGACGATCAGTGTGTACAAGTTAATTCAAAGAGAGCGTTTTCTTTTCGCTTTACTGTCAGTGCCCCCCACCATTCGTTCACTCACCCACTCAATTCACTTGCTGTATTCCCTCCACCATGCAGCCTTGGAAAATGCTACACACAGTTGAATGAATAAATTCTTCTTTTTTTCGCTCTCCTTTCCGAACCCAACACCAAGAGGTAACAAATTATTTCAAGAAATTCTTTTTCTCGCCGCTCGTCCTTTTCCTGACCTCCAGCTCTTTCTCAAGACCTCATTATTCCTCCCCCTCTCCTTCAAAGTGAGATACTGTCCATAAGAAATTCTAACATGAAACCTAAATGATAGCTCTGTGTCGCGCATTGCAACTGTTTTTAGCCCGACCAAGAGAATCCTCTCCAAGCCAAATCCATATCCTCGTGCAGCAGCGAAAATTATGGATGTGAAATATTTGAGACGATTGTTCGAAGAGGAGAGTGTGGCTGTCCAACACTTGTTGTGCACACTCCACTGCTGGCGATGTTGCTAGTGGTGGAAAAGTCAGAAGGATACACACTTGCTCTGTTTTTCTTTTATCATATTTATTTCCGAGAAAACAATTTGAACGAAGAGCAAAACGAAGGACTTAAGAATTTTGAACTCAACCTTCTGCATGTGCAGTGAGGGTGGGTTATGGGGGAGAGACTACCATCCTTGTACTGGCACGACTTCCACTGAACCGCGTGCATGTCTGTGCACAGGGCACAATGTGGTTTCTGTCTGGTTTCATAAATTTTTAACTTTATTGCTAGTGAAATGTTTGCGTGTGTGTGCGTGTTTGTGATGGCGTGGGATGGAGTATGGAAACATCAAGTGGAGACGAGTCTGAGCGCTTACCTGCAACTTCCGACAGGTGTTGTGACTTTGTTGCAATTCAATTGTATCTACCTCATTTCTGATGCCTGTCCATGGAATCGGATGTATGATTGGAGGTCGAACCGAAACGAAATGTGACAGTGCAATCAAAATGTACGATATTGACAACTTTCTGTGGCAGCATAATGGATCTTTGGATTTAAGTAAATTCTATAGACCTCTGAGTGATGCGAAGACGCCTTGTCTGTCTACCGACTTATTCACCGTCTTTAAAAGAATTAGTGCAACTGTAGAGTTTATCTCTGATAGGGACAACAAGGTAATCTTCGAGCAAGGGATCCCCCAGTCTGTTCATATCTAGACAACCCCTTTCGAAAGCACGAAGAAATGCAGCCGCATATGCAACGGATTAAGGCCCCTCGGAGTAATCAAAAGCTTATAGTAGACAAGACCTCAGACTGGTCTCTTCTAGGCAATCCCTTTCGAAAGCATGGATAATTGCAGCTGCATATGCAACGGATTAAATCTCCGGAGAGTGAAAATTAACATAGAGTCAGGGGCTCCCTCAGATTGGTTACTTCCAGGAGGCTGTACAGAGAAATCGGTCATACACCCCGCCAAGGGCATCAACTCCACTTCCTTTGTCGGATGAACCTAAGAAACAACCGCATCATCGGCGGAACATAGCAAGCAAGTCTTGAAGCACCGTGCCCTCGGGACTTCGTGGCATCCACAACCAGACCACCCACACAACTCATTACTATAATCCTAATTACTGCAGAACACAAAAAACGGACGAAAAACGAAGAAAGAAACGAACTTTCCTACATGATGTAACATCCCTTAAAGGAGTCCATGTTTTAAGGACTAATTTTAAAACAGGATCCGAGCATGTTGCATATTCTTTGTAAGAGATAACCTAAGCAGGAACATGTGAAACTGCAGCCCTGTGGCTGAATTTCTGCCGAGAAGATTGCAAAAATCTTGCCAAGCAACAAAAGCAACGATCCTTTCAAACCCAGCCACACATCCGTGCTGGATGGGGATGGTGAACGGGGCTATACTTATGTGAAAGCATGCATTATATTATGAAGTAATTGTCCCTTAATCTCATAGTTTCCTAACAAGTTTGGAGGAGGGAGTCTTTCTCCTCCCTTCAGCTCATACAGTCCAACCCCAGAGGCGAGGCATTCTTCGCTTGCTCTTGTGAAACGGGAAAATTGGAAAACTTACAGCAAAAGGATAATGAACTGCGCTCTATTGCTGGGGAGAAATGATAACTGTCATTGCTTAAACGATATTTATGCGATGTCCCCATCCAATTTTTGGGGACTAACTCCTCGTTCGTTTGTTCACAGATCTTCTCCTCGACCATCCTCTTCGATGTCTGCTTGTCTGTGTGATGTCCAGGAGATGTTATGGGGAAATTACTTTGCCTGGCACCAGGAATTGAAATGTCAAAAGGCTTTCGGGAGATTTATTACACGCCACCATCCAGTGCTGGATAGAGTGTGTTTGCTGCACACACACAGTGGTTGGAAAGTTCTGCAGAGGTACGCGACACAACAGTAACAAAGGACCGGATTGGTTTTTGATTTTAAACTGAATCCTTGCGGGGTGCTATGTCTTCTTTTTGCTAGCGTCGCTCGTCGCGCGACTTTGTCGGCGAACTTCTCGGTGCACGAACCTAATGGAGGGCTCAATCGACAACCGGTGTTAGATTGGGCGTGTTCTTCTGCACGAGACCATCGATGTGGATAAGGTCCAGCACAGTCACCCCAGCCACAGCCTGCCGCGACTTCGCCGTCTCAGTCAAAGATTTATCTCCTTAGCCAGTTCTCAACTTTCGATGAGGGGTGGATTCTTTAAAGTTTTGTTTTGTTTTTAATGAAATACCTTGTTGCGCTGAGACGGGCACAAATGAGCACCGGATGGGGGATGTGTGTTTGTTCGCGTCCACAAAAGGATGACTTTAACGAGAAAAAGTTTTCCACGAAACATGGCAAACCATAATGAACTAGTGTTCAAGTTGAGCTCTAACGCTGCCGCTGGGGGAGTTGAGAGCTCTGCATGGGGTTGGATATTTCTTTGTTCTCTCGTGTGCTCGCTGCGCTGGTGGGGTATTTAATTTTCAACAAAGAGGCGTGAAATTGGAGAATAATTTTTATTTCGAGGATAACGAGCGAAGCAAATTTTTTGACGCTCCAAATGAGCGGACATTTGTTTTCATTTTATGGGTCAAATGTGAGAGATGAGGGTGTGTTGTGGGGAGACTTGCAAACGAGGATTATTTATGGGAGCGAGAATTAATTTATGGCTCAGTTGGAGGTGGGGTTTGAAGAATATGGGTGACTTGTTGAAGGCGAAGGGACTCATTTGGAAGATCTTCAAACTCTGGCCGGGTCTGTGCTGCACAATGACTTAACTAAGTATTCAACGCCGAACTTCGCCGAACCCAACTTTGGATGCCATTGTCCTGCGTTACGACTTCAACTTCAATGTGATGGCTTCAAAATCAAATTCAAATCCCACCATCCCACCACCCCATCCAGACCCATGCAGATGCCCTTTGTTCCAGTCCAGGTGCACGTTTATCCGTAGCTTCTTCTAGTTTGGTGTTCTTTTGTCCTCCGGAAGTCTGGTGCACACTTTGACATCGCTTTCAAACGGCTTGATGTTCGTCATTTCCAAGGAAACCCGAGAGGAATACCTGAAGCAAACACACGCACATAAAAAGTTTCCATTTCCTTGTGCGACCGAATGCGACTGTAGTAGTGAATTTTCCCCCAAAAATCTCAATGCTCAGTGCTTCACTGTGGGAGCACCGAAAAAGGATTATCAAACACTGCGCTCTTACTCGTCGCAACATTACTCGATAAGATGCTGCCAGCACAAAGGCATCGTTCGAGACGAAGTGCATGCACACACATCAACAACTTCATTGAATGAATCAGTGCTGAGTGCGATGGCTCTCATCCCCTGCCGGGCGGAGTTGATAGCAAGTTTATTGAATTAAGTTGTTAACATCTCCAGAAAGGAAGCCAGAAGTTAGTTTTCTTTGATCCTTTGTGAGTGCGATGCGACGGTAGTGTGTATCCGTTCGCTGCCTAGACGACGTGACGGTAACGATGTGCTGGTGATGGCGATGTCGGTGCCATTCAGGAGAATATTTCACGGTCTTCTGGTCCGGAAGTCCTGCTGTCTGGTGGGAAACAATGAATCATCTCATCGAAAACAAAGTTTAACGTCGGCGACAACACGGAAACCGCATTCATGACCAAGAATTACCCCCTTTTTCGGCATTTCCAAAATATCATCCATTCCTCAGCATCTCATCCGCTGTCTTCCGACCTCTCATTCCAACTTCCAAGTGTTTCCTTCTATTTTTTGTACAGCGGTTGCCATGGTTTCAGGACTGAAGACCACTTTAATTGGATTATGGATTCATAGTCGAGCAATGGGCCCTACGCCGCTTTGCTCGGTCAACATGTCCAATTGCCTGTGCAAAGACCAATTAATCTGACACGGCTGGCGAGGCGGGGACGCTGGTGGATGAAGCTCATTTTTACGGTCCACAGATTTCGCAGTTGTCCAGGTAAATCCTTGTGAAATGTTGTATTCCCTAGGCTGTGTGTGCTTTTTTCATGCGCTGAGAGACGATGGAAACGGTATTGCACAAGTTTATCGACCAGAACAGGAGATTTTTGATGTCACTTCAAACGCGGTGTACCCAGAGATTCGTCGCTTTGTTCTCAGTTCGGTGGCTTAAGTTCGACGAGGATGAGGAAGCGAGGATAAATCATTGCCATTTGTCTTCACAAGTGGTGGAGAAGTAAGCCGAAAAAATCGAATGCGGAAAATACGCACGCGGAGGGAATTACGCTTACCATCGACGGCAATGATTTTTCAACTGGACAATGATGGAATTAGCAGGACACCCATGTAGACTTTAAGAGAAGGAGTTCCGAGTTTAAACATGGACATTCGACAAACGATAAGGTGGGATCGATGGTGAGTCGTTTGCACAATCCAGTATCGGGTGAACGCGAAGACTGTGTGAGTCTAGACCTGGGACCATACGTAGGTTGCAGGTGACCCATACTTCGTGATTTATTTTGAAAAATTTGTAATTCACATTTTTTACCAGATCCAGAATCCGAGCCTCTTGGAGAGGGAGACCATAGTAATGGCTATTGATGCCTGACAGCATCACGAAGCATACTGAATTGTGATTACATCAAGCAGGCGACCGCCTGCCAGACTCAGCACGAGGTGGTTGGACCAAGTCCAAAAACTCGCGCTTGAGCACAACTCCTGATGAATCGAGTGGATCGAGTGGCCTGGAGATCTCTCATGTGTGCTTCGCCCCCGCGATCATGCACGTCACAGACGATGAGGTGAAATGAGATGACAACATAGACATCGGCAGGAGCAATGTGGGTCACACTTAATTCAAGAATATGTCGAGAAGACTCAAATTCAGATTTAAAGACCAGGTCCTTGCGGACGCAAGTTCTTGATGACTGAAAGCAGCAGGCCCAGAATCGTTAACGATGGGAGGTAGCTATTGCTCAGCCTCTTTCCATGAGTCGCAGGCAAGACAACGAGTAAGTAAGTAAACCAATTGTATTGCAATCAAACGTCCGTACAAAAAACGTACATGATCACGTTACTGTTCACGCACGTTCTGGACCATCGAGTGCTCATGTGAATTAATTCCACGTACCTTAGGGGAGCAACTGATCACATAAATTTGCTTAGCACATTAGTATTACCCAAACTGCTCTCTCCCCTATTCACCAGCAAACGCTCATCTCACAGAGAATGCCCTTCAATTCACCATTTAGCCTCCGTGGACACAAACATTCAGAAACTCGTTTTTCAGCCATATAACACGTAAATGGAACTAGCGTCTATTATTAAAAAAATATATGTCTCCCTAAAAAACATCCACTCTGGGGTATTTCTTATTTGTTTCCATTGGCTGTGTACTTGCACCTGGCATTGCATCTTGAACCACCAAAAATCAATTTTTCAAAAAAAAAAAAAAGAATCTTTAAGTGTACGATCACCATAACGAGGAATCGAACCTAGGTCTCCACATGCCACGCTCTTTTAATTTTATGTGCGCATATGTTTGCCACACGAAGATCACCGAATATGAACTGTGCAAAGAACAACAACAATTCTCCTTATCTTTTCACATTCGTTCCAATTTCACAAGTGGTTTACGCGTGACTGTGGTAAAGAAGAAGTCAGTGAGCTATAGAAATTTGTCACAGTAGACGTAAGAACTGACGGTTTTTACTTTTACTAAAGTCAGATGATGTGACACGGATTATGAATCTTTATTGATTCGAATTACTCCCGCGGCGCCGATGGGGTTGCTCCTATCTGGTGTTAGTGGAATCACTGATGGCTTCATTGACCTTTTTAATATTTTTGATCGGCGATCGGTTGCTCTCTGTTATAAGATTGTGGCTGATTGCTTGTAATTTGTTTTTAATAAAATGCTGAGAGGGGAAGCACTGACCTGAGATTTTGTCTAGATTAGTTCAGAGGCTTCCTTGGTTTTGTATGTGGCAAGTGCATGTGATTAAGTCGCTGAACAGACCACGTGTAGCTGAAGAACTCGCGGAGGCCAGCGACTGCTTGTCGTTATCAAGTGAAGTGACAGAAGTCTTGCGACTGGTTGAGAGTCCACTACCAGCTGCCACCGAAATGTTTCTGTGGAAAATCAAGATGTGCTTATAAAAAAATTCGAAAGAGGGAGCTGAATTTTCTTGCTAGCAGATGCCACGAAATGAGGTTTTGAAATGAAAGTGAGAAAGGGGAAGGCAGGCGGGGATGTGTGAGTGTATGTGAGGTTGCTCTGAAAGTAAAATGATGTGCATTTATAACAATCGTCCGGCGTTTGGGAACATTATCATAGGTTGTGGGATCCCAGAGCCAGTGAACAAGTGACCCAACTTGCCTTCCCTGCGGGCGCCTATGAACAATATTATTGCCGTTCTCGAGATGTTGTACTCTGGCCGTGTCTTCGTAGGTATTGCACAAATAGTTACCAGAGACCATCTGAGTTTAGCCATTTTCAAGATCTGCTATGTAATTCGAGTTTATACTAGCCCGAGTGAAATATGTTCCTCCATAGCAGACGAGCCATGGAGGGCAGCTTCTTGTTTGACCAGTGCATCGGCGCAGAGTATGTCAGCCGACTCCGCACTTAATCTTTGAACATTCTCTGTGTACCTACCTCCCTTACATCCGAGATTAGACATGTTTTGAAAAAATTTAAATTATTTGGACTGTAGTCTGTTCAAAGGCGTATGACTTCTCTCGGTATCGAATCCGGGATGCAACTGTGACCATATGGTCATGAGCTCCACATGCGACTCTCGTGCGCCACCGTGTGTCACCATATTTTGAATCTGAAGTTCGATAGGTAGAACATGGATCATGACAGTTAGAGGGTCTTGTTAAGCTGCACGATATTTTATTTCTTCCTAAGGACCAGTCTCCAAACTAGTGACCCATAACTCAGGATAGCACATGCCATGAGGAGATTGAAGGTGGGCAAGTGAACAGCTGCATTTTCATCTTGCCAGGGTTGGAGCACAGGTTCCACATCAGGCGGGGATGCTGAGCACTAACCTTTCAGTGAACTGAAACTTGTCTCATGTCTTCCTTATGGCGAGAGCGGTTATGTAGTGCATCTTGACTCTTACTCTAGATGGCTAGGACGATTTTCGACGCGTATGACTTTTAAGATCCAAGACTCTACAAATGGTTGTCTGCCCAGAACTCAGAGATCCACAATACGAGTGGTTGCTGTGGTAGCTAGGACCAGAGAGACGACTATAATTTCTAATGTGAAATTAATTTCGATTCCAGTTATCATTAAAGCCTGATTTGAACTAACCGATGTGATCCGTGTCG
This sequence comes from Eristalis tenax, assembly GCA_905231855.2. Lineage (NCBI taxonomy): Eukaryota > Metazoa > Arthropoda > Insecta > Diptera > Syrphidae > Eristalis > Eristalis tenax. The sequence goes on from HG993125.1 coordinate 3,430,323, forward strand.
CATCAAATTTGAAAATGCCTCCAAGCAAGCCCAAGTTAAGCAGTCACCCTACACTGACGTATCTCCTTACTTCATTGACAACTGCAGTACTATCAAGAAGCCAAAGCAGAAGAGGAATGCCATAGATTTTCAGGGAAGACGACGACTGTTCACTGCACTGCACCATCAACCAGCAGCAGCGGTTGCAGACCAAGTCCTGCAGCAGTTTGACTGTTACATTTTTTATATCATGTTTGGGCGCACTCCATCGTCGTTGAATTCAAATGCCGTCTAACCAATATTGACCAACCCAAATGGCAGTCTTATTCAAAATTCATTACTCACTCGATTCATTGGCATTTACTTGTGTCCTTGTGGAATTCTCATTCCGTGCTCACTTTCGGGTGGAAATTCAATTCTATCCCAATCGGACTTGCATTATGCATGGAAATACGTGCGATACACGACTCAGTCTTCCGACTCTGTCTGTCGAAGTACACGAAAATATTAAGAGCCAAACCTCATGTCCTTTATTCAAAACATGTGTCATGATACAATTTAAAATCACTTTGCACTTAGTCCTTTTTTTTCAGATCTCTCGCTGGCATTTGCTCCTTCTGATGCTGATGGCCGCGCAACCTAATAAACAAATTCACTCTCGAGCCAGTCAGGCAGCAGCCAACCAACCATCTAGATGGCATGGCTCTACACAATCCCCTTGTCGTGCTTCTGGCACGCCGTTAGAGCTCGGACATGACATAAAAACCAACGACGAGACGGAGCAGGCAAAATCGAAGGAAACATCCTGTTTTTCAGGTAGATCAAATATTTAAATCGCAAAAAGCTTTTTTCCGCCTCGCACTTGGTATTCGGGTCATGTCCGTTCTGCGGATACACACACTATACACTCTAACGGAATCAGTTGGATCAATAATTCAACGGCACAACATCATCCCACCCTCCGCCACCGACGACCGCCGACCGTCGACCACCCACACTGAAATATGTAGTGAACATAAATTCACCAATGGTTTGGGCCAAATGTTCTCGCTGGTTTTGCGCATTGTCTTCCCTCACTCACCAGGATCAAGGGACTTCATCCGAGATGCACTGAGTTCTCATAATCCAGCCTTCCCTGGGGTCAATCAACTTCAAAGATCCTCCGCGGGTCCCAGCAGCGCAAGAGGAAGGGACACTCTGAAATAATTAAAAAAGTGGTACAAGCACCACTCGAAATATTTTGAATTTAAATTTGCCCACTGAAGCGGCACGGAAAACTTGAACCAAACCAATCCTCCTCCCAGCATTTGCAACAGCGATTGAGAGGATGGCAGCAGCAGCAAACCAATCTGTGTGCGGGCTCTGCTAGGTTCTGCTCTGCTTTATCTTTCAGTTCTTGTGGCCTTTCAAGGACTCTTAATATGACCCAGTGCACTGGGAAACTGCACACAGAAGTCGAAAACGCCGAACAAGAAGTGCACACAGTTTTGTTCACAAAAATTGAAAAATCTATGTGATGGCAGACCGAAGACCAACCATTGCTCTTGCGTTCAAATAAATAACAAGCTTATCACGGGGAATTACACTTTCAACTACGGGATTGTCGAGGGTAAGGATGGAGGGTAGCAGCATCCAAGTCAAGAAGTGCCCCAAGAGTGGTTATAGATCTCATCATGGATTATGGGTGCCGAAGCTGAGGGTGTACACCATTGTGTGTGCAGATACACAAATGGAAACAATTTCAATTGCAATAACACAGGCGGAGTATTTCGGAGGAGCAGGATGCGCTCGAGTGGACCGAATAGATGAAAAGATGAGACCTTATGAAAGTGGAGGTTGAACTGGGTCACAGTACGTCTGGTTCGTTTTGCGAAACGAAAGTGCTTCGTCGTCAAGTGGATTACACAATTTGTTCAAGGACAATGCATGGGGACTAGTTGGAAAAGGAATTTCTAGTTGGATTTGGTTGTCAGTTGGAAGAGGGACGATTCTTGGGTTGGCTGGGGTCTTTTGTTTGAGAGACAAGCGTGGCACGGAACTAAGAGGAGAGTGGACCCTCTTGGGACGAGCTGGGCTTTCAGCTTGTGAGCAAGCATCTTAGAGACCATGGTGTACTTCAGGATTGTTCATTTGACGAAGAGTTGCTCCAACGGTGGGTCCCGCCGGAAATCTTAGTTCAGAGAGTAAAACAAAAGACTCGCTATTGCCAAGAAGGGGTACTCTACTGCGCCGTCTTCTAAAAGGTGTCACAATGGACAGGTATTCAGGGAATTCGTCTACTACTATGCCAACCCTTGCCAATCAGGTTCAGAAGGTGACCTCTCCCAGAGTCTTTGGGACAGTGTTAGAAGGACATCATCCAACATTTCTTCGGCGCAGAGACATAAGGTGACATGGTCATGTAGAGCAAACGTGCAACTCTTCGTGCGACTCCGAGCTTGTTGCATTAGACTAAGTGGGCAAGAACATGTAGAGCGAATGGACAACTAGACCCCGAGCGCCTCATATAACTGAAGTTTGCTAGCCAGACTCCTTTTGGATTGTAGCTGAGGCCCTCCACGTTCCGAGAATGAGATCCACACAAAAACAAATTGAATGGTCATTATGGGCTCAAGCCAAACCACGTCGAAATTCTCGTGGCCCTGTAATCCGCTTCCACAAAACCACCGGAAGGTGACTGCCTTGCATCACCATGCGAACGCAGTCAGAAATTCCTTGACATTTTTTCCTCAATTTGAAGTCCACCATCAAGTGCTGTCCCCATTCGACGTAAATCAATAGTCACCACTTCACCGAATCGCCACTCAACAATCGAAGCTCACCTCCATGCGTCCATCGTCCCGTTCAACATAAGTGAACATAGCTGCTCAGTACTTATGGCGAATTTCAATCACCACCCATAAGCACACCTCTCCAGTGGCAACTCTGCTCCATTTCATTCGATTCCGAATATCCGAAATTGTGTCCATACACTCCACACCCGCGCAGGGATTTGCTGCCATGCGTTACTCCGGCGAGCTCTTCTCTATTCATTGACAAGCCCATCGAATGATTATTACTATCTGCCTCTTCCACCAGCGGCCCACGTTTTCCATCATCAACAGTCCACCGAAGGACGTACAGATATCCTCTAAATGAAATGGATCGCAAGCCCATGCCTCCAAGTCCTCACCATAGCCACGGGGAGACCAAAATCTCCTCCCCACAGGATTATGTTGATTGTACTTAAAGTCAGCAAAGTATTTACCGCTTTCACGAACTAGACCTACAACATCACCATCAGCAGCAGCAGGCAGCATCAAGTGCCCACTCCTGTCGATTGCTCTGATGCTCGGATGCTCGGATGTGGATGTGGTTACCGGGGTTAAAGTGTTCCCGAGAACACTTCCAAATAACATTCAAACTTAGGGACGAGCTCCAGTCTCTCTGATATTGGTCAACCATTAACGGTAAATATAATAAAATTATTCTTCGACTGTGAATGGAGAGATGGTCGGGCGTTGGAGTCCTTTCCAATTTGTCGGATTGTGCGCCTGTGTATCAGCTTGCATTATGATAATGACAAGTGCCACTCATGAAAAGATCCTGATGCCCTCTCATAATTATTTCACATTCAATGACACTGAGTGGGTAGAGGCTACGACGAAGGACAGTCCATCTCTCTCTCTCTCTGATTTGATTACAAACAATGGCAGTGTAATTACAAACCGCTGAGCAGACTGCACCCCACCCAGCCCCACCTGAGTGGGCACTTGACAGCAGCGTACTGTTGATTACAGTAATCGGATTAAATAAATTGCGAATCGCACTCTAAAATGCGAATATCGTAGCCAACCATAAAAGCACTAAAGGTCTCTGCTCTCCCTTGTGTGTGGTGTGAGTGGTGTGGGTGGGGGCTGTCGTTACGCGAGTAATGAGCATTAACCTCGAGAGATTCACGAAAATTTAATCTCTTAATTGTTCCTTTCCTTTATTGTTTACTGTTATGTGAATATCCATGCAATTCTTATCTTGAAATTGTTTTTTTTTTTCTGTTTTCAGTGAGGTCTCACATGAGACGCGCGAGGAATTTGTGGAAAAAAGGATATCGCATGACTGCGGTAATAACAGGCGGACTACGGTCGACAGACGACGATGTCACACACCGCACCTCTTCTCGAAAGCGGAGTATGCAAATACAATACCTGAGTGTGTGAGGTTATATGTGCTGTGTCCTTAGTTCACGGGGAAAAACAATACAAACTGGAGTCACAATGGCGCTCAAGTGTGGCGATGGTCGTGATGTTGATGTTGGTCTTGTTGGTCTCGGGCTGTCAATGGAGACGCGAAAGGACCCTCCTCTGGCTTAATCGGAACATGTTTTGTGGCGAGTGCGAGGCTTGGGTCAAAGTGAACACACCCCCATTCATTTCCTGATTTTTTACACGATCTCTCTCTCTCTCATTCGCCCTCCCCACAATGTCGGGGTGTTTATTGTTGGCTTTTCAGTTGTCGTCCCGTATAGCGTTACCCTTTGAAATTGCGGTTTAAGCAAATAATAAATAAAATTCCAGTCGAGAGCTGTGGGTGCGGTTTCAACTTTGCTGGTGGTGCACATTTCAGTTGGCTGGCTATTTGGTTAACTTTTGAGGTGGTCACCTGAAGCTTGGGATTCAGTCGTGATGGGGTACACTTTCAAAAATTTGATTTAATTCTGTTTGAGTTGCAAAACGTATTTTTAACGCGTTCATTTTGGTGGTCGGTCGCTGTTGGCGAAACAGACACTCCTGACTTCTCTGCTGATGTGACACATTGCACTTTTTGGCCAGAATCTCGATTCTCTCTCTCTCTCTCTCCCATTAACATATATTCAATTCTAATCTTGATGAATTGCTTTCTTATAGAGGTTCATTCAATTTGTGGTCTGTCCATGACATCTCTGCCTAATTTGCTCCAGTAAGGCAGTGTTACACTTTTTGGCTCCTTTTATCCTTAGGGCGACCATGTGACTGAAACCCCTCGATTGTTTCTTCTGGGGCTACGTCAAGTCTGGGATGTCAACAAGTCTACCAGCTGCCACGCTATTAAGCCAATCGCATCCAAGTTCGTTGAGCTCCTTCTCCACTTGTGTGCGCCATCGGTTACGTCTACGTAATCTATTGCGTTGTCCTACTGGTGCTCCTCGAGTTGGAGCAATATTTTTCATGGCCTAGCTACCGTATGCGCTGGAACTATAGGCTCATGTCGCTGTACATTTCGTGGTTGAATATTCTTCTCAATAAACCACCACAAACGCAATAAGGACTAAAGATTGAAAGCGGAACTTTTCTTCGAGTCTTTTCCAAGATCGGCGCAGTGTGACGGTTTCGTGGATGATGAACTCAACCGGCCTGAAACCACTCTGATTAGGATCAGGTTATCCACGAATGCTCTCAAGAGGTCACACAAAGCGACAGAAAAGTTGTGGTAGGCGATGTTGAAGAGGTCGAAGGACCCCCCCCTCTTTGTCCTTAGTCTACGCTAACAACCCCATGACTTTGGACACGAGCCCAACATTCGGGGCACTATCGCCGGAACAACGTGTCAGATATTGGACCGACCTCTCACCACTCACTTACATCGAAGAGCCACTCACTTACCTCGCAAGTACAACTAAGAAGTAAATTTAAAATCACCACACCACACTAGAAACCACAACTAGGCCCCCATTGCAATTGAAGTCATTGTTAGTCGTTTCCAAGTCCAAAAAACCCAATTGAATGTAATCCTTATCCGCGCATCCACTGTGGAGTCCATTTGCATTCTCAAGCAAGCAGGCACACAACTACCGCCATTACTTACTCAGTTAACACCCTTTAGCCGGCCACACTGTCATGTGTTGAAAGCCGCTAATAAAATAAAACATTTGTCGTGGATAAATTATGGTAATAAACACCAGCACAGTACCCCCACAGCCCCTCATCAACCCATGCCAGCCATCTTAGTTTTAGTCTAGAAGAAATATCACCAGCAATGTCAACGAGGTCATTATGCTAACAATCGCGTAGCGTTTCGTCCGTTTTGAGCCAACAGATGGCGTGACATTGAACAATTGCCAAGGTATTCAAAAGTCTCGCGAAATGTCAACCGAATTTTTGACATGAGATTATAGGAATGCTTGGGAGTCAGATTTGTGAAAGTAAATAAGCTCGGTCCTTATGGAAATTAATTGACCATGAGACAGAGGCCAACCACGAGCGTTGAGCGCGTTTTTGATGACGTCTTACACCAATAGGTTATGTGTTCGTTCGTAGATGCCAAAGAGTCGCTTGTCGAATTATTTCAGTCTCCAGACACCGGATAGGGGACACGATAATCATCCCTGAGCCCTGAGCCCTGTGCCCAGTTTGAATGACCAAACAACACCTGGCACCGGCCCCGATTAATTATGACCAACTGTCACGAATGCTCACGTGAATCGGGGAAGTTCGTTTTCGAGCGGTTAACTTTCAAGTGCCTTACTGCCGCAGGATGAACTAGCGTGCTGGTGTGTGTGTGTGTGTCCTGAGGAATCCGAGGTTCTGTTGTTTTTTTTTAAGGTGTGAACATTTTTATAATTTTTTAATTACATGCTAAGCGAAAGGGAGGCAGAACTCTGCTGTTTATTTAAACGGAAACGAGGAGGATCACTGTGAATGCTCATGGAGCAATGGACACCGTGGGTCGATGAGTGGGTGATTCATGCACTTAAGTGAAAGTACCTGCTGTCAACACAACTCGAAATAAATGTAACTGTTCGTGTCGCTTGTCATGAGTTATGTTTTCGAAAATGTGGTAGATGTGGAATCTGGATTGTAAGGATGGATGCCTTGTTGTAGCGCTCGACTGGATGTGCTTGGAATCTTACATTGGAGGTTCAATTATCGAAATTAAGAACATTACATCACAGCTGGCAAACTTGGTGGGAAAAAAGGCGAACCTATGTCCCAATCTAGAATACATGAGTTCTGCGATCGAAGCTCATTTCTGGCTGAAGAGGCAAGAGACTGCCGTGTTTTCTCCTACGAGCAATCTCAAGCAGCACAAGTGCTGCCAATGTCCCCTTAGAAAAATGAACTGTTTGGTGCGGTTATTGGTCGGCGGAATCATTGGCCCATAGACAAGGACCGTCAGAACATGGCGGACGTGGCGTTGTGCGTTGGTGCGTCGACCCCTAGGCACCTGATCCCAAGTGACCAAGGTTCGATACCCGATAACTGCTTAGAAAAGGCTTCCCGAATTGGCCGTTCGGAGTTGGCATAAAACTGTTGGTCCCTTCCACTCGTGAGAGTACAAAAGCACGCGCAACGCTGCTCCAGGGTGAAGAGTCTTCCACTCTGCACCAGTGCCCACGAAACTCGCTTTTTTATCATCTCATCACTGACTGTTGCTGAGGTATATTGAGCGGAGTGATGATCTCGTTTGAGTGGCTAACTACCCCCAAAATTATGTGAAACAACAGCGAAGTAGGCGTGGGATCTTGTTGCCATTTGTAGTCCGTACGCATGTTATGCTATGGAGCAGGTGCAAAGTTGGGAATATTCTAAGTTGCTCTAAGTCTCAACATTGTTGTAGGGTAGACTGTAAACAGCCCTCCTCGCACATACTCAGGATCTTGTGCAATCAGAAGTGGTCAATTCAATTAAGCAAGTAGGGAGGTGAATTGAAAATAGGTTACTGCCAGCGCTACTGAACCACATTGCGTTTAGTACAACTTGTTGTCGCACATGATTGGCGAATTTTACCTGTTTGTAGGTTCTTGGAATGTGAATATGGGTAGGTCCAGGATGGGTTTCGGTCCGTTGTTTGATTCCGAAAAAGAAGCCAAAGTTGCCGAATTCGAGCACGAATTTATGAGAGTAAGACTATTTTAAAGAGATAGTTAGGATAGAGCGCATACCTACAAACATTCCAAGCGTAACATTGTTCTACTTCATTCCGGAAGATCAGCCAGAGAGAAACTCGGAGTTGGACTGCTGTTTACAGTGACGAGTGAGCATACGTGTGTACGTGAGCTCATGCCATTGGGCTGAAATCAATGCAGGGCTCAGTGGCTCTCCTGATACCCCGTGTCACCAGGCTATAGCCTCTGGTGAAGCTTTCGCAAGGGAATGGGTACTGCCAGTAGGATGCCGTACCATTCAAGATCTATAATAAAGACTGGTTACAGTCAAGGGAAATCCTTTTGTACTCGCGCTTTAACCATCAAAATAACTGAGCATTTAAAAGAAACTAATGGCTCGAGTCCCTTTTGAATGGATTTTAGTCGCCTCTTACGACAGGCATGCCTTACCTCGGGTATATTCTAACCCCTACCCGAAGGGGGACTGCTTACATGAGCAGCGCGAAAAGGACTAATTTAGTTGGTTGAAACCTCAATTTTGTGTGTTCCATAATCTCAGCCAACAAATATAAAAATCTTTAATTAAAGACCGTCGCAAAAAACTCCCATTCACAGTCCGATAATAAACTGTTCTATTAAAGATCACCAACAATCAGCATTCAAGATCGATGACTAACTCACAACGAGTGTGTGTCACAAGTGTGCTTTCGGATGGAAAATTGCAAAATGTGTTCCCACCCCTACGCTTCAGCTAACCCATCCGGTGACTCTGGCAACTTAATAATCAGTATGAAACAATCAACTCCATCAGCTCTGACAATTTGCCTGTTTTTGCTGCATGCGCATGCCCATTGCTCTGGCTTTGTCCAGCTCAGACAAAGGCTTTGAAGCAGATTAGTTTGTTGCATGTCGAATCATAGCCAATTTTTTGCCATCCCCAAGTCCCTGAACTATAAAAGCTGCTATCATCAAGCCAGTTACCAGCAGATTCGCAATGCAGTTCTTCATAGTAACCACTATCGTCTTTATCCTGGCTGGAGCTAATGTAAGTCACCATCCCCATTTCCGCCTTATCACTCAAAGCCGTGTTTAGTCTTGCTTTTCAGGTGAAATGCCTGAGAAGATGAAGCAAATTGTGGACACCTGCTTTGCGAAGGCCGAAGTCCCACCGGCCGAGCAGCAGAGGCTGCTGGACGCCAAGCTTGCGGTGACCGAGGGTGATTCGAGTACTTACTGCTTCACCAAATGCTTCATGGAGGAGTGGGGTGCCATGAAAGATGGCGCTCTGGACGAAGCGGCTGTGACGGAGATGCTTGCACCGATATTTGGCGATGAGAAGACGGCTGAAATGATTGAACAGTGCAAGGGTGAACAGGGCGATGCTGAATGTGAGACCGAGTTTAAAATCTTCACCTGCTTCTATAATCAGAAACCGGAAAGGGTTTGAATGTCGCTGAGGTGATTGGGAATAAAGTGAAAATGGTTTTGTTTTTTGGTGGGCAATCGTTTTTTCTTTGTTGCTTTGGAGAAGGGAGTCTGTTGAGTCTTGGAGTGGGACAAAATTCATTCCAGTGAAAAGAGAGCTCTTCTTCTTTCCACATCTTCTGAGGCGAACTATCATCATTCGGTGTCAAAGTCCGGCATAGGTCATGGCTTCAGCCAAATCTGTTGTCTTCTTCTTCTTCTACTGGCGCTACAGTCCGGAGTGGACCTGAGTCTGGTCAGCTGCCTCCAGTTGCGCACGTCAAGTTGATTGAGGTCCTTCTCCACTTATGTGCGCCATCGGATTCATGGGCGTTCTCTATTGAATTGTCCCACTGGTTCGGAGTCGAAGATTCCTCGGGCTGGAGTGGTGCTGTCCATGTGGTCTTGGCCTGTTGCCACTTTTCTCCAAACACGAAGTTGACTATGCACATGGTTCAGTTTATTCTCCCTTCAACAGCACACTACGAATTTATCTCAATTCCCCCTGAATATGCCCCCACTAGCCATCAACTGCAATTCCAAAAAAAAAATCCACAAAAAATCGGCTTCATAAATTCAGGACGAAAGCCATGCCAGTGCAGTGCTGTGAATCCATTTTGACGAGCACTCATCAAACAATGACACAGCAGTTGGCTGAAGTACTCGTCAGATATTTCGAAGTGCGCCACTGCACTCAATAAGGCCTCACTCATGAGTGCACTTGCTGTCCGACTCTTGAAAGTTTGGGCTTAAAAATTTCATCAATTCCCCCTCCCCCCACCCATCCCAACCCACCCCACAACCAGAAAGCCATTATCATCGACAGTCATTATCATTGTGGTGTCATTCGGTGAGCACTACAATGCTCAGGTGAGGGGGGGTTTTGTGCCAATTGAACTAAAGACCTGAACTGGCTCATACTTAATTAATTAATTAATTAATTGATGTATAATTAACGGTGGATTGAAAATTTCGGTAATTGGGTCACGTACACGTACAATAAGCAGCAACAATAGCGCAAATGGCATGCTGTCCAATGTTGTGGTTTTAAAACACACACGAACAGATGCTCGGAAAGGGATATAATTGATGCTGCAGGCATGTCCTGATGCCCAGCGGCGCAGCCCGATGGCACCGTGGCTCGGCTCGAATAGTTGACTGCAGAAGGGATGAAACTCATTATTGGCGAACAGAGACCGTTTTCAAGAAGAGTGGGAAATTTGCAGCTAATTAGGAGGTTTTTTTTTGTTTTTCGATTGCAAGCAGTTTCATGACTGCTGCTGCCACTGCAGCGCCTAGTGAAGAGAGTAGTTACAATGGAGGCACGAAATTGAGGCCAGCAAATGGCGTTGTAAGGACATTCATTTTTTCCGTTGACCCCGGGGGGATTGTTCTCTGTTTTCAAACTGAACACATTCACTGGTCAAGTATTCACTTTATTGAGTACATTTCTTTTGGTAAAATCTATTTTCCGTCGTGGGCTTACTCTTCGAGTCCCTTGTTCTTGACGAAGCAGTCGTGCAGGAGGTAGGCGGTCTCACAGTTGTTTGCTCCTGAGACGCCACGGCAAGCAGCGAGGATCTCCTTAGACTTCTCTTCGCCAAGGTTTGGCTGGAACTTCTCAACAACTACAGCCTCTTGAACGACACCGTCCTTGATGATGCCAGCCTTCTCCAGGAAGCAGTTGGCGAAGCACTTGATCTCATCTGTGGGCTCACTGAGAGTTCCGACGCGGACAGCGGCAATCTGCTCATCTGTAATTGTAAAGTCCTTTCTGCACTCGGCGATCAATTCCTTGGCCTTGGCCTTCTGCTCGTCTGTCAGGACAGCAGCCTGTGAAGTGGGAAGTGGGAAATGTTTAAAAATTCGAAGAAATCACTGGAGAACACTTACGTTAACCGCAGCGATGGTGGCAACGAATGCAACAACAATCAAGAATTTCATTTTGAAGTGAGGAGGAGAGTGGTGGTTCTGTTGGCGATTCTAGAAGACGCTTCGAAGAGCTTTAGAACTGAACTGATGGAGTTTCTGGCAAACATCCGACACTTATATACCCCCTAAGCCTAGATACCGGTCTAGCCGGCTATTGTTGGTGCACACACAAACGGAGTCAATTAAATGATATCAGCTGACTCTTAACGATCGCAAGGGACTACACACAAACACAGAGAGAGGGAGAGACTGAGTGGAGGTAGCGCTGTCACATGCGTAGAAGAGATGAAGACGGAGAGCGAATGTAAAATATTAGATGGACAACAAGCCAGTTTTTGCCGGCGGCGGCACTCGTAGACAGGCGCTTGGAGCCGACCGATGGGGAGCTCCGCCGCACTGGTTAGCTTTTGATATTTGCATCTGTATCTTTCGTCATATTCCGCTGATTTGGCCACAAGAGAAGTGTGTTAGATAATAAAAGACGCGGGTTTTTTGAATGTCAAAGTCCACTTCGGGCAGGTCTAAGTCCACACGAGATGGATTAACGTCTTGATACCTTGGTCATTTCTCACACCGCTCGGGATGAGTGGATAAATGGATTCTGTGATCATTTGTGCCATACCCCCATCGACCATGCATGCTGGACTGGTTTTCGATCGGGGTTTTGTGAGATTGTTTTTTTTTTTTTGTGTGCGGCTAACCGTGGCCTCCGGGGGGACTTAATGGAAGTTGTGCTTTATTTTGATGCTTTTCTAGAGTAATCTGGGATTTAATGTGTACTTAGCAGGTCGCCAAGGTGGGCGCGGTAGGTAGTTCTGATCATTTATTACGTGACCGGTGAACTTGCACAGTCACCGTGACTGGCAAAAGTGGAGGAGACGATTAACAATGACTCGACTTATCGTAGAAACATTCAAATTTCGCGTAGGACGAGTGACAATGTTCGTCTGATCGAGGTCAATGGTCGGTGATTTGATGGATGAGGACTAAATTTGGCATGGAATTGAGGTGATAAAATATGAAAGTCAATGGATAGCCAGTTCATGTCCCCGATGGGCTTGGGATTCGCATCGAATTCACCATGACGGAATATGAAGTAGGGGAAAGAGGTTGGGATGCAAAAATGGGGTGACATGGTGATTGGGGTGATTGGGTGTGACAAAAAATGAGACAGACCTTTCTCTGGCGGATGGAGCTGTTATTATTCTTCTTCTTCTTCTTCTTAGCGGGCATGAGAAAAATCCTCACGACGGTCTGGCTATTCTACTAAGTTGTATTCTTACTCTGGTTTTAGATGGGTAAACTCTTTCTTTCGAATATTGTCTGACGGCAGATATTAATAAAGGAAAGCAAAGTATACGATACTTGGGTTGGGTTAGGTTAAAGTGACTGTCATATCTAAATCAGTTGTGGCTCTTATGTCTAATACCTGAGAAATACCTACTCGTATCCTAGTGGCCTATCCTAGACGATCCACTTCCTTGCTGGGTCACAGTCAAAGAAGAAGAACAATGGGTTACAGTCAAAGAAGGACAAGGAAAACATTTCGATTTCTTAAAAAAAAATAGACTCCATTAGAGAGACCAGTCACTCAAATTGTTTATTTCTTGATATTTTAACACTAAACGTGAACACATTATTTAACTTTCTTTCCTATCAATACAGAATGTGGGTTTAAATTTGTGTCCAAAAAGTCCAAAATATCTCCCATTCTGTCTCACGTTTTCTTTCTTGAGCTCAAATGATCCCATTTGCTCCCATGCCCTTACTCAAGAGTTTTTACTGATGGGACACATTTCACAGACAACATGTAGGAAAAACAACAAGATGAATATATGTTCTGGGACGTTTACTAATATGATCCCATATATTGCTCAATATCCTTTTGGGGATGGGATTTATTTGGAATGAAATATTTTTACTTTAGTCTGGGCATGACCCCTTACAAAAAAATGACATGACCACTCACGGGATATTTTCAAAAATTATCCCAATCTCTCTCAAAGCCTCAGTACAGACTCCTAACATATGGGATACATGTGATCCTCATCATGTGCAAAAACAACATGCTCGAGGATTTTTGCCAAGATTATTCCACTTGCTCCCATGGTGTCAGGTCTCACTCCTCCTCATGTCTTTGCACATGAAAAAAAAAACCCTTATGATGTGATGTCTACAACGATGATCCCATTTGACACTCTGGGACATTTTTGACACTCATTATGTATCAAATAGAACAACATCGAAGCTGTGTTGGGATTTTTACCATGTCATTTTACTTGCTGCTTTTTGCAAACAATTTTAGAAGAAGTACGCGATACGATAACGCTTCGCGTGTTTCTACGATATATAGAGTATAGGAACAAGTGTACAAAAATATATCCCCAAGCACATTTTCATAAAATCGGTGATATCTGGAAAACGCTGCATCTGCTGTCGATTTTAGAGAATCCAGTTTCTTCATATCCCATCTTGACACTCAAATCTTGTTTTGGACTTCTAATTCCCATTCTACAGGACTACATGCCCATTTACGGACTATTTGTCCAGAAATTCTCTGGAAGCAGTCCAAATCCAACTACGTTCCGGGATCCTGCAGAGCTTGAGAGAAACACGAGCATTTCAGGCTCTTGAAGCATCCTTTGGAACACAAATCTAGTTTTTTAACCATTCTTAGGTCTACAAACTGGTAATGACATCCTCTGGATATACCTACTCAAGCCTACTAGTTCCTGTGGTCCAGCTCAAACCAAGCTCATCGGGCTCATTCGGCCATTCTTTTGAACAACGAATCCCCCTCTCCATAATCCCGACATCCTTTACTGGCTGCATTGTCAGTCTGACCGCTGAAACAGTGGTGCAAATCATCCTCTAAGGCATCCAAGGTTCCTGGTCATTCTTTTGTATTACGGAACCCATTTTCCCTTGATCACTTGATAGACAGTATATCTAGTCTGACTCTGGAAACCGGCTGCCTCCCAAGTTCTTGCTTGCGCCCCTTGCTTTGATGCACCACTTACGCCCTATATTTCTCACTAAATGACTAAACCTTATGACTGATTTCAAAAATGTTCCACACCAGAACTCTAACGTCTGTTTCCCCATTCTCATCAAAAACATTCCCCTACTCAAAAAAAAAACACTCCGCATGAACTCCCTCTTTCAAATTTGTTTGATGTTAATTGTTGCAAATCGAAAAGCAAACAAATCGCCAAACAATTTCCCCCCGCTGTTCGAGCGGAACAGTGAACACCCATGTCCCAGTGAAAATTTATGTGAATGGTCGAGTGGTACAGTCCCACCGCTCAGCTCCCTCCAACCAAACCACACTATCCTCTGAATTAATTTGCAGACGGGAATTTTTCAATTTGAATGTACGGCTACAGCAACCCCTTCTCGGGAACGCATCACGTATTCAGTTCGATGATGGGGATATCTGAGGGGGGCTTAGGGGGTGGTGAAAAAAGAAAACGATTTTTAAACGACGCTTTCAATCCACCTTCGCGTACACCGATTGTGTGGATGGTGTGGTGAATCTCAAACACAATTTATTTGGTCCAAACGTGCCTGGACTTTCTGATAAGGCAGAAATTACACCTTCCACCCTCGCTTGACCCCCTCTCCATCCCCGCAACACACCACAATTCTCGCTCATCATTCGAGCCATTTAGCAATGAAACTAAAGCGTTCCCGCAATTATTTGTAATTTTCTGCGGATTTGGATTCTTCTTTCGGTTTCGGTTTGCAAAGGCGTCTTTGTCCCGGAAGGACGCGTTTCTCGGCAACAGCACCAACGTCGACACAGCAGACACAGTTTAAGGAAATAACCCAGAATCGTGAATTGATGCGATCAGAAGGTACATAAATTCCCTTCGAAAGGGTTGCGTACTACACTGCTGCTGCTGCTGCTGCTGAAGCTGGATGACTTTAGTGGTGCTCCTTCAACTTGTTTGTTATGGATGGCACGACGCTGAAGTCAAAATTGATAGCTACAGATAAATATCTAGCAACCTTTCTTCGGCTGGAAGACGATGTATACCCGACGGTTGGTGGTTGGAATTTTATTGGGTCAAGGCGACACATTTGTGTGGTGTCATAAATCGTCTTGAAAAGTTTGTGCGTTGCTTTTTATGGTAGGCTTGTTGGGTTAATGGGCCAGAAAACAACACAGACCGCTGCCTCCGCTGTAATCTTGCTGCAATGGACCACAAACTTAATCCACCCGCCAGCCCTGCATGACTGAGTGCGTGTAGTTTTTGACTTGTGATCAATGACCGTCCATAAAAGAAAACAACGCACGCACTGAAAATACATCATAAAAACAGCTTTATGGGTAATCTCCCGCACCATAGACACTACTGCCCCACCGAGCCCATCTGTCACCCAACCTCCGCCCAGTTGTCAGTGGTGTGACATTCAACTGTCACAGTTCAGTCAAATGTGTGTGGGCAATCAAAAAAACGTTACCGAATAGCAATTGCGCCCAATTACGTATCCAAACTCACATTCAGATAACGATGATTGTGAACTTGAACTTGATTACAAGCGATATGCTGATGAGTGGCACGCTTCAAAACCTCCGGATCGTCCAAAACCTTCAGCTGACCATGAACAACTGCGGTGAAGTCAACCCTCCTCCACCATCCATCGACGCTCGTCGCCTAGAATTACGGCGGAAACCACTGACGGAATCGATTCACACACTTGTGCACTTGTACTCATTGCAATTTAATTCGAGCTCGGCGTCATAATTAAATTGTTAACAACTGTCTGTCAGAGTGTTGTCTCTGCGAGTGGTAGCATTACCGAGACCGGATAGGAGGCGGCAGAGCCGGTAACTGGTAGCCAGCTGGTACCGACCGACGACGTGCCACTTGGTGGAATCAATGCCAAGGCGTTCGCAGCAGTTGAATTGTTATCGGATTCATTTCGCCGGAGAATAACAACCTTAATTAATGGTTAATTTGAATTTGAGGTAAGATATTGAATAACGAGTTTCGAGAGATGGCAGATTTCATACGCGTGACGGCGGGGGGCATGCTGCCGATGCGGTTGTTATATTTTCGATGAACACTATATGTGAGTTGAATGACACGGCGTGCGACAAGAGGTGATGCTGCGTCCGCTCATTTTTGATCAGCATCTGCGATGTGACTCGTGATGTATGCAAAGAGTGTCTGTAAAACGAGTTTGATCGTCGCGCGGATTACTATGCGGCAAATCGCTTCCTGTCAACAAATTATTTGCGAATTCATTGCGATCGAAATAAATCGAGTTCCTGCTATGACAGTGTCGCTCGGGAATTGGGCGGAGGAAGACATTTGTGATCTCATCCAATTCTCATCATCACCTACCCATAATCCATCACAAGCTTGTTGCAAGATCCGTCTGTCACCTCGTTCGACCCCCACAACACCATCAATGTTGCACGGAGGACAGCAGCAGTTAGCTAACATGGAACTTCCTGTTCCCATTCCCACACACATCCATCGCCCGCGAAGCACCTCATAAACAGATAAACAATTTCACAGACCAAGTAATAAAGTGAAGTAAAGTTATTCAGTCTCCGAAGCAGGCTCCAGTCAGACTTCTTCTTCTTCTTCCTAAGGACTACGCTGCCTGCCTGCCTGCAGTCGCATATTTTATCGAAACTTTGTCTGAAGTTGCTCTTCTGTCTTCCTGCGATAGTTCATGGCGGTCGTTATATTTTATTATTTAAACTTTCCACCGTTATGAATGTTGGTCCTTTTCTTTTGTCGTTTTTGTGTGCGTTCGCTTGGCCAGAATTTGTTTGCCCTTGTTGCATGCTGAACGACGACTGCATGGATGACATGATGTGAGGTGCGTGTGTGTGTGTCCCGGGGGAAGCTGGGGCGATCCTAATGTGTTCGATGTGTTTGTGGGGATCATTATTGCTGCCATAATGGTTATTGTTTTTCCTTCGGATGTCCCTTCGTCGTTTATCTCATGCGGTGGTTGGGTTTTTATTGTAAATTTGGAATGAAGTCAATGAGCCCTGAAAACTACAATTTCCGCAAACGCCAGAACGCACGAGAGCTTGCGAGTGTGGGCGGGATGTAGCAAGACAAACTATCAACCACCAAACACGATGGGATGGTTGCTGGAGGAGTTAGACTCAACATTTTTTGGGTGGTAACCGAAGTTTTGTTTATTGGCTGAATGGCATGAAGGCAACCAATTATTTTCTTCCGCTACACATGCGGCGGTTGTTTTTTTCTTCGGAACAAGCGCACGATGGATTCGCATAAGTCAATCTGAAGAAGATGATTGTCTGTCAAATTGGACATCTTGCGAAAAAGTAAACTCAAAACGTGTGTTGGTTATCAAAGTTGATTCGTTCTGTGTTTCACGAACCACCCGTGCTTGAGTCTTTGGCAATTTTGAGAGTATAACACCTATTCAGACAAACCTACAAAAATATTTTTCAGGGCATGCGAAAAAAAAAAAATAATGCCAATATGTGCACGTTTATGCATATTTATGTATTTCTCGCCTCAATCATAGCTGATAGGCGCTCATAGCTGATGAGTGCGCTCTCACACTGAACCTTATCAACATGCCCATTGTGAAAAGTAGAGGTCGCTCAACATTTTCAGATTTGGGAAATTAATTATGATGCCCTTCTTACTGGCGTTTGTATGTTGCTGACTGCCGCCGTTACGACTGTGGGAGTCTGTTTGCCAAGATCGGTCTGTCTCGCAACTTCCCATCAGAAATTAAGTATTATAGAGATGCCCAACTTCACAGCTGATTGACCCCTACCCCATCGAAGAATCTGAGAGGCTTTTTGACAGTCATTCATGAAGTTTTGACAGTTATTCACGAAATAACGTGAATGCGGTTCGCTAATTGGATTATTGTCAAATATTTCAAAGGACAAGAGAGAAGTTGGCTTTCTCTACAATACTTACTTTCTGGTTTTTATGTTCAATCCGCATTCTGGTGAAAATATTAAATTTTTTAGTATAAGTTCATAATTCTGCTATTACTTGCATTTGCATTTTCGATTCACCGCCCATTCTCTACTATTTGCTTCATTTTCCTCAATTGCTTCAACAGTTCCAAGATTGGCACCTCATCGTTTGAGTCCGACCACATGTTGAACAACATTTAAAGCCTATTTTGTTTCATTTCAAACGAAAGAAGAAAACAAAACGTTTTGTTTTGTTACATTCTGTTTCGCTTGATTTGTGGATCAAAACGTTTTTGGCTCGATAGTAAAAAAAAACGTTTTGTTTGATCCGATGTGTTGAGTCCAAGGCAGGAATCAATAGCAACGCCCTTTTTTTGACTATCGAGTCAATACCGTTTTGTTTGATCCGATGTGTTTTCAGCCCAAAACATTAATCTCTAGCAACGCCCTCTCCCCAAAAACAAAAAGGAAAAATATCAAATGAGAAAGGGTTTGTACAGTTCGAGTTGTGTAACATAGAAGACATGGCTCTAGTTACGAACATATGCGTGTTGTTCTATTCCCCTGGACGGCTTGACTAAGTTAATACTCGGTTATTCCTTACCTAAACCTGGCTCAGTGTACACTTGAAAAAGAACTAATGGCGTATTTCTTGACACCTCAAATTTACCCACACGTGAGGTTTCAGAATTTCCAAAACGCACTCCAACAACGCCACCATTTCTGTTCACTCACAACGCGAATAATGATTTGAGGAAGAAAAAATGTGTTCGAATAAAGAAAAAATAAACAATATAAAGTATTAATGGGCACAAATTATAGAATTAGTTCGGCTGAAACCCCAAACAATAGCAGATTCATTTCGACCGTCATTACACACGTAAACTACGCGCTCAGCTTATCTAAAGAGCCCTTTTTTTTTGGGTTTTATAAATTAGTTCGTGAACAGATTATGTTGACAATAATTGTGTCAAAACAAAATGATTGCGGAATCCATTAACACGACCGTTGCTCTGTTTCCGCATCTCAACAACTCAGAGTGTTCGAAGGGGTTACCTCAATTGTGCATCCACCGCAGTAGATGTTGGATAAGCTTTGTTATTAATTTGCCGGTTTTATCGAGGAGGAAATATTATTTTTTAACCGCCAGCAATAGGAATAAAAATCGTGCAGTTAATTTTAAAATTACTTAACGATCTGTGAAGAGGAGTGGCAGATGAATTATTGTTTTGCGCTAAGGTTGGACGGGGGATTTTCGAGTAGACCTAATGATTCGCATTTTATCTTCATCAAGCAACTAGCTGAAGGGCAGCCGGGACGCCCAGTTGCTTGTGACTGCTGTGAATTTGAGCTTGAGAAAGTTGTAAAAATGTAATGGTCACGCGGCAAGGCATATGATGGGATGGGAGGAACTTTTAGTCTATCTCTGAGTGTAACGCAAGCCTAATTAAAGTTCTAATGATCACCTATTGGAGCTGTGGACTGAGAACAAGGGACTGTTAACCCTTATTTGTCTATAACGATCCTCATGACGTTCCACTTTTGCAAGAACATTCAAGAGTTCAATCTCCAAAGTTCCTTACTGGTAAGGGTATGATTAATTGACATATTTTACCTCGGTACATCTTCGCCTCGCCATCTGAATTCTGTCTGCAATGTTCCCCATTTAGCAAAAACTTTCAAGAGTTCGATCTTTTCGTTTAGTGCTTCAACCTTCCTTTTCTCACCGATTCACTTTATAAGAAACAGATCATCCCTGTCCAGGAGTACAGCGCGAAAGGATCAACAATCTCGAAAGCTAATGAAAACGTCCTTTGTGTCTCTTCGAGAGAAAAGGTCTGCTTGCGATCTTTGCTCCTTTGAAGACGTCCTTGGTCTCTTCGAGAGAAAAGTTCTGCGTGCGATCTTTGTTTTTTGGTCCTTGGTCATTTAGTCTTTTGGATTCAACCAGGAACTTTACGGACGCGACATGAGCATAGCCAGGCGTATACGGATTAAACGCCTAATGTGGCTAGCCCACGAAAACTGCTCCAGCCCGAAGAGTCTTCGACGCTGTCGTCTAAGGTGCCACATCCAGGTGAAGAAACTGGTGACAGCTAGCCAGAGACTGTGATAGTTTGACAGTCATGTTGGTTGAGGCCCAGGTCCATCCCAGACTGTAGCGCCAAATAAAGAACAAGAAGTAACACGAGGTATGTGCATTTTGTCGTGTACACAGACACACTCACAGTTGCACAATCAGACACCAGGCTACCTTGTGCTGCTCAATAACTCAATTCACTGTCGACAGAAGCCAGAAAGACTCTAAACTGGTTCGTTCTAGACCAGGACCATTCCCGTAAACACCACCATCTAGCAGTTTTGCCACATAATGACCCACATTACTATGCTAACTGCCTGCCTAATGGAAACCAATAAATCTCGTCGCACACAATTTACTCTGCCACCAGTCAAATCGCCCATGACCACACCTTAGCCTATAAAACCCCTAGTCTCGGGAATGGAATACGCAATTGTATCCAGCCCCCAACATGAGCAACCTCATCTTGTTCGTCTGGAGTGCCCTGCTCGTAGCTTCGGTAAAACCAAGATTCATCGAAAACAAGTTCCATTTAAGATTCTGAATCCTTTCAGGTGTCAGCCAACTTTCCTACTGTAATCATCAAGTCATGCGTGAAGGACTCAAAGGTTAAAAGTCTCGATCTGGCTCTTCTCTATGGCAACAACCATGCAACAGCAACTCAACCGGCTAAGTGCTACCTGACATGCCTTTATGACGCAATCGGTCTCATCGCCGACAACAAAGTCAACATGGACTTAGTGAGCGCCGCGAGGGACGGTGGTATGGCCAATAACATCTTTTCGAAGTTAATTGAATCTTGCAAGGACATTGAGGCGTCGGCGGAGTGTGACATTGGTTACTTGCTGTTCGATTGTATGAGGAACAATGGAAAAATGGCCTTCATGAAGAAGCCGTCTGAGGAGAGTAAAGTCGAATAGGCGTTTTTAGAATGTCTACAAAAATTAGTTTTCATTTATTTTTCGCCTTTCACTCGACTGAACTGACGGGGTCTTCAGGGTGTACTTCATGTGTCTTTGGGTTCGTCTGTAGTACGCGCCGTGTTCTTCCTTGTCGGTGTGGGCGAACTTGAGCCTGGCAACCACTGGTTGTCTTTTTAGTCCGGAGCATGTCTGGGACTCAACTGACAAATCTATATAGCTGTCACAATCTGTGGCTAGATACCTTCAGTAGGCTAATGTCCTTCTCCACTACTAGCAAACTTAAATGTATGGGTTCCCTGTTGCGCGGGGGAGTCGAAGACACTTCTGGCTGGAGCCTTGCCTTGAATCCTTTGGTGCCTAGCGTTGCCTGGTGCATTGTTCCACAGGCTTGGTGTCAAGTTGGTGACAAAAATATTTCAGATTCCCGTCCACGAGACCAAAACCTTATTCCGAAGCCTCTGCGAAAGACTCAATCGCTTCACAGCAGCTGTTAACCAGAGTAAATCTGCACGTGATTTCGCGCCGACGTCACTGCAAGCCCACATCAACCCGATAAACAAAAAAAAATAAAACCACAGATGTAACATACACAGCCTAATTGATGGCTTTCAAATAAGTATTTTCATCTACATTCAAACCTCAATTGTCTGCCTCCCGAGAATTGGCATCCTCAATCATACACTTCATCAATTTATATGCGCACAGACAGCGTTCACCAGCTTCCTCAGCAACCTTGCAACGTTCGAGTGATTCGTCGATATCCTTCAAGGCTTCAACGTTAGCGAAATTGTGTTTGGTTATCTTGCAACTGTCCATGACGCCGATGTGCTCAAAGAAACAAGCGGTAAAGCACTTCAACTCAGGCTTGTTTTCAGCCAGCTCCACGTTATCATGCATGATGTACTCCTTCACTTCTTCTATCGTTAGGCCCCCATTCTCAAGACATTTGCTTTCGTTGATCAGTTGGACCATCGACAATGTGGATGGACCCCCATCTGAATCATCCATCTAAAATGGGAAATCTTCGAATTTTTCACGCGGTGTTGATGCTATGTGTTCGTTACCTGCACCTGGCCTATGAACAGGGCCAGCAATAGACTGACGACTTTCCGATTCATTTTGTTGAAGTAAGGCTTTTGGAAGTATTTGCCGTACGCCGAGTTCGAACTGACTATTTTATAGCGAACGCCTTCACTTGTCATTGTTTTTTTTTTTTTTTAATGGCGTGCTAATGAGGGCCTTAAATTGGATCGATTATTTCTCGGACAAAAAACATTAGAAGGGAGTGTTTTAATTCAGTTTTTGTGTCACGTTCATTGGTAGTCACTGCCGCGAGCACAATGGGGAACAGTTTTTGCTTCCAGCTTCATAAAAATCACACATCGATTTTATCAGCTTCCAAATGCCTGAATTAACGATATGGGAGAAGCGGCTGGGGGCCAGGTCTGATTTGAGATCAGTCGTTGCAACGACTCATTGTGGAAGTGAGATCAGCTTGGCTAGCAATGATTAACCTGTTACATTGACACAGAAAACAGGTTTTGCTCAGTTCGTGTGCTCAGTTTAGGAATCACAAAGCCGTCTTAACGGGGCACTGTGCAATTGGCACGCGACCCGTAGGATGGGTGACCTACTCTACTCGTGCGAGTCGGTAGGAACGCACAACAGGGGACCACACCATTAGTAACAGTTTTGTTATACACACAAACTGAGAGGTATCACAATCTGCTAAGTATGATTTATATACACTGGCAGAGACTTAAGCTACGGCTAATTTACGGGAGAAGTCCGTAGATCTGCTAAGGTTTATCTACCTCATCTATGCCACCCTATATAGTACCAATATAGTTCATGTCTAATGGTGCAATCCGTCGACTTTGACAGAGTGCGAGGCCGATTCAAAAACTCTTTGGGTCACAGCATCCTGCGCAAATTCACACTAAGTCGGATCATAAAACACTTCACATCTCAGACCATAAAAAATGACGGTGTTATCATGTCAAACTCTAGGGCGGGCTGTTGCCAATCTTCAGCACTCTCCAGTCACCCCGAGGAATCGACAAAATGGATCCAACCACTTGCTCAGGCTGAAACCGGCTGTTGGTTGCACCTTCGAAACCGAAGGGTTACTCCTAGTTGGGTGTCATTGTCTTTTCTTAAGGCAAAATGTAATTTCCACTCACTGGGCCACAATCTATAAACGATAAGGCCTTTCTCGGTGGAAATACATTTTTTCACAAGCCAATAAGCACTGGAGTAGGTAAGCATCCTAAACCAGTGGCTCAGGCTCGAGTAAGTGAGAAGCAAGGGAAATCGAATAACTGACTTGACACGAAAGCTTGAAGCGAACACTATATCAGTTTCTTCCTCGAATATCTGTTATAGGGATCTGAATCTTGTGTCAAGCATGGCAACGAATTCTCAATTGTAGCCTCTTCTATTTTACCTGCTTTATACTTAAATGCTACCAGACACATTTGCCGAGGAAACAACAGCCGCCATCCAACAAATAAATTGCAACGTGCTCTAGGCAGCCGTAATCCTGAACGGTTACCCATCCTTTACACTCATCAAGGTTATCCTTCGTCGAATCGACAAAGTCCATTTTGGACTGGCTTGTTGGAAGCATGGTGGAGTGTAGGACAACACAGCAGATGCCGTCATCAGTGGTCATCTACCTGCGCATTGTCAATGGCACTTCTAGGGTGAGTATGGTAGTTAATGTTCCCGACATGACCCTGCCGCCTTAGGCGTTGGATTCGTAGACACCTGACTAAGCTCATGTCGCTAGCACAGCCCATGAAATTCTTGGTTGAATTTTCTCCTGAAAAAGCCGTCAATGAAAACATGGCCAAAGATTGCTCGCAGGACTTTTCTTTCGAAGAGACTTCTGAATGCAATGTCCTACGTGTCCTAGCATGGTAAACCCAACTCTGGTATAACTGAGGTGTTAGCAGCGACGCTCACATAAGAGTCGCTCTTGATGGTGACACTTGATGGTGGAGGTCCAGACTGAAAATGAAAAGGAATGATGGTCAGGGTAACGACATCGAAACCTCAGTGATCTCTCAAGCAGCTTCAACATAAGACCACCGAAGATCATAAATGGCTGTCAAACATCGCCTGCGAACACAGGGAGAATTTCTTTGACTTATCGCGCAATTCGAAGTCTACCATCATGAACTGCCCCATTTGACGTAAATCAAGAGCCACCCAGAGCTCAACGCTGCTGTTAGTCACTTCACCGAAAAACTGCTCAATAGTCGAAGCTCACCTCCGAAACTCACCTCCGCGTCCGTCGTCTCGTTCAATCAAAGTGAACAACGGCTCGGTATTTAGGGCGGTTTTCCAAAATTGTGCCTAGCCACTCTACACCCGTGCACGGCGAGCTCTGCTCTATTCATCGACAAGTGATTATTCCTGTCTGCCTCTTCCATCAACAACAGCTGAGTGAGTGACACATACGAACTCAACTTCTGAATTTCCCTATGTTAGGCAGCAATCACAAACCACGATTTCGGATCAATTTGGACTCAGGAGTGGCTCAGGAACCATGCCCACTCTCATCCTGAAGCCTACACAACCTCTCCAATAAAACCACTGACAGACATTAAACACATTTTTTTTTCAACAAATTTAAAGCTCAATTGTCTGCCTTCTTGGGGAGCATCTTCTCGTTCATACACTTCATCATCTGATGGGCGCACTCACAGCGGTCGCCAGCGTCAACTGCTCCCTTGCACATCGTAAGTAGGGTGTGTACGTTCTCCAGCAGTTCATCATCAGCGAAGATGTCTTCGTTCACATTGCAATTGCTCATGATGCCGGAGTGCTCAAAGAGACAAGCGGCGAAGCAATTTAACGCGGGATTACTCTCGGCCTCCTCTGGGTTCCCACCCGTCGCAAATGACTCTACCTCGGCCATCGTCAAGTTTTCCTTCTCAAGGCATTTGCTCTCGCGAATGAGTTGATTTCGCATTTCCGCCATCGAGAAGGCGGTCGGATCTTCGCCTGAAACCTAAACAAAAGGGAAATCTATAAGTTTTTACACGATGCTGACGATCGATTTATGTCACCTGCACGTGGGCGAAGCACAAGGCACACAATACACTGATGATTATCCGTTTCATAGCGCTAAAGAAGGGCTTTGGTATGTGTCTGACTAGCAGTCGAGCCCAGCTGACTGTTTTATAGTGATCGCGTTTCACTTGACACCGTTTGCTAATGCGCGCGTAATAGATTCATGATATTATACGATCTAGACGAGAGAAAAAAAAACATCACAGAGTCAGGTGTCTACTGCGGAAATTGTGTGAGTTTAGAGGACGTTTTTTCGGTTGTCGGTTGGGATGCACCGTTGAGAGCACAATGGGAAGAGGGTTTTTACAAAAAGATCTCCAATCTGGTACAACAAATGACATGTCGACAGGCGTCAATTAGCCTTGTGGCGGCAATTAGATGGACCTGACTTGCGATGACAAAGCAGAGTGTTGATGACAAGCAATATGCCGAAGGTTTTCCTACTCAGTGTGGTTAAGAAGGGCCTTTGAAAGCGTCTGTCGTTCAGATGGCAGTGATGAACCAGTTATCTAATATTAAGGTCACATCGAACGAAACCGC
Organism: Eristalis tenax; assembly: GCA_905231855.2. Taxonomy (NCBI): domain Eukaryota; kingdom Metazoa; phylum Arthropoda; class Insecta; order Diptera; family Syrphidae; genus Eristalis; species Eristalis tenax. Next base: position 3,456,095 of record HG993125.1, read on the forward strand.
GAGGTTTTGTCAAATTTCTACAAACCTCTCAGGTTTCGTCATACAATGTCGGGTTACTTAATTGCAGCCCCTTCTATTCATCCGCCCATCGTTTATTTCGGTAATTTTTGTACTCATTTTCTCTTTGTATCGCTTTCTATTTTCTGGTGTTCTCAAACTGTTATTGAATGTCAACAGACAGCAGTTCTGGCGGCCATTTAATGATTAGACATTAGTGATCTCACGAGTAGTAGGGCAGCTAAGACTTATTAGTTCGGAGGGTACCCAGGGTGCTCCGGATCACTGTTCGGGACTTTTTAAGTAGGCTCCCTAGGTCACCTTGACCCAGCCGAACGGAAGGAATGAGGAACGGATAGAAGCGATTAGGTATCAGCGGAAGGAAGAGGTGGCTGTATATTACCTTCATGTCTCCTCATAGGGAAAGTTCTCACAAGAGTCTTTGACCTTTACTAAGCCCTCGCACAGCGACATGGTGTACAGCCACGCAGGCTTACATCCATAAATAGTAAGCGATCGAACTTGCTTCAGAGCTGTTACTAGCTAAGTCTGCCTCACTGAAGTAAGCTAGTCTCAAAATCACAGAACGGAATGAGGTCCAACCCTAGGAATCATTCATTCTCTATCGCCGATGCTGTGGAAGCACTGAAAGCCGCTTTGATCTGTTTAATGGATCTCCTCATTTCCGACAGCAGCCGCTTTGTCATAAGTGTTACCTGCTTCAGCATGCATAAAATCTTGGAAAGACAATGCTCAGAAGGCCACCGCCTCCTATCCCCCCAATGTTCATCGCAATCAAACACTCACGTCATTCGGACAGAAACAAACCCCTCAATCAACAGTCCCACAGAAGCTCTGACAATTGCCTCCGATATTTTACGAGAGCCGACTGATTATCCCGATTAAATCGCGCTCACATTCATCGGGTAATTATCTTAATTACAGTAGACAATATAAATCACCAAGCCCACGAACAAAAGGCAAATCAACAACAGAAATAACAAGCGACACTCATCTGATGATCATGAATCTCGGTGTAATTGTCACGGGGAACCAAAAAAAAAATAAACAAGCAATTTCAAAACTTCTCATCGCAAAACACGCATCAACACTCGATTGTTTTACTACTGCCCGTCCTGGCTATCGTCATCGGTGGATCTATCGTCGTCATTGGCCTCCCTCAGCGCGACCGGGGCCTCTTCGCGGACTCCGAACTTGACCTTCTGAATGCACTGATGTATTTTGTATGCAGTGTCGCACTGGTTGCTGCCGCGGATCGAACGGCAAACTGCGAACTCTGGATTTTCCGGTTCGACTAACAACTGCTGCGTATCGTCGTTGTTCACAAAGATGCCGTTCTTCATAATGCCCATCTGCTCGTACAAACAGTGTGCGAAGCACTGTGTCGATTCGTTGGTTTCACTGTCCACGATCTCGTTGGCTTTGAATCTCTCCAACTCGGCCATGGAGAGTTGGGTTTCTTTCATGCAAATGCGAACCTTTTCGTCGGTAAGTTGGTTGCTCTCGTCGGACATGTGGGCCGAGAGGTTCAGACTGAGGTTGACTGTGGCGTGACGCGTCTGAAAACAAAAAAAAAAACAGCTGTAGAGTGAAGGGTGGGCCTGGCAGAACTGCGCACTTACCAATGCTCCCTGTGCGCAGAGGAGTACAACGATTGGAAGGAGGCTTCCCAGAGACATTGTTGGGGATGACTAAACGGGCTGTGGAATGATTTGCACATTGCTCTGGGGACGGTTTTATATTTTTTCCATTCGCTGATCTTTTCCGGTGATAAGCGTGAAATTACAGAGCAATTTGGAGCCTCATTGGTCTCTGGTCATCAAATTAAGAGGTTGGAATTAATCTCTTCGAAAAAGTGAAACACACGAGACATTTAGCGGTTCAGTAACTTCCGGTGTCACCATCATCTGGTCATGTATCGTCTGGGTGATACGGGGCATTTTTTTTTCGGTAGCAAAACTGAACGAGTTACTGAGTGGAGCACTTTTTTGAGAAATTGGCGTTGGCAACCGATCCGAATACTCATTTTAGGGTTTAGTTTACATTTTAGCGGCCTTAGAGTGGAGGACTACAGGCTAAACGAACTATCGATGACCATGTTCTTCGATAGCTAGCCAGTAATAAAAGACGTGTTACCTGCCTTACGAACTTGTTAGCTTATTAAACATCAGAGAATGTAAATACAGTGAACCTCTGATTCGATACTGGGTTCAAACTACTTCAAAGGGGACATACAGAGGAATGAATGAGCAGACTTTCTAGCAACCGAGAGGTCGAGTTTTGAAACCGGAAGAGATGAGGGAATGGACCAGTAGACACATTAGATAATAATCAGCGGCTGAAATATTGGTTTCATTGGTTGAACGGCGGGAGGCCTACGAGCGACATCATATCAGCATTAGTGATCGATCGCTCAGTAATGAGAGTCTCCTTATACAAGGCACTAATTGGTACTGAAGCTGAACTTCTTCATATCTCTCATATAATCCGCTCGGTACCTATGTTCAGTTGTAGCAGGACTTAACGATTTCACGTTAATTTATCGTGAATCTAATTATGCGTGGTGGTTCAACTCCTATGCAGGGGGTGTCAGGTTGAATACCGATCGGCGGAGGTGTGTGCATCCGGAAATTCCATATGTATGGTACGTGATCAGTACGTTCTTATACATTATACTGAAAATCAAACCGTGAATAACAACGAAGATTCTTAGTATCTATTAAGAATTAAAATAATTTCACGTGTAAATACAACGACGAAATTCAGGTGATACTCAGTACGTGCTACGTACCATTTCCACCACATGTTAATTCAAGAACATCATATGATCAACCACGTGAAAGCGTAGGCCCTACTAGTTACCCTTCGAGACTCTCCATAACCAGCGCTCATGCTGAAGTAACTCAAATATAATCATTGGATTTCATGACACTTGTCATCAGTCCTGCATGGCTTGGGATGGTAGAAACTCCAGCGATGAAGCAACCCCTGACTGCAGTATCTAATGAAAATCATCAAAGAGACAGCACTCAATTCCCTAGGTGACAACCGCAGAGGCCGCCTGCCTTTGATTCCGTATTCACTGACTGCCTATCGGAAGCCATCTGTGGCCAAACTTTCCACCATCATCCAGACAAATTGCATTCAAGTCTCCTGCACTCAATCACTTAATACTCTCCACATCTAGAACACAGTCGACACTCACAGTCACCACCATCGGATATTCCCGTGCAAACAATTTACTTAACCAAATTGCATTCCAATATTACACCACCATACATCACCATCATCGTCAACATGCCCGACATCTTTCCCTTTGAGAGAACCTTGAAGTCCCTTTGCGTGCTCGCCGTTCCCTATGTACGATATGTTGCTTGTACCGCCAACTCAACTCAATTAATTTCAAATCAAATAAATTTAAATCTCACATGCGGAGTGTGCGGATGCTGACTACTTTCCGTCTTCATTGCCTTCCATGTCGTTCATGCCGTCGGTCGTCGTCGTTTCGTTTGTTTGCATCAAAACTTTCTGAGTGTCGTAAAACACATTTACACTCCGAGGGGAGCCGAGAGTTGCAGAGGGACAGGGGGACACCTGAAGAAGGGTGAACATGGAAAAGTCCTACGGTGGTTTCGCTGACAATTCTTCCGCATACAGGAGAACGATGGGGACTACACATCGCCGAACAACTTCTCCCAAAAGATTAGCAAATGGACTTTGTACTAAAGTCTCTCCGTTTCTCATGCACTCCTTCCCACCAACACACACGAACAAACATCCGATGACAGATTTTCAATTTAACCCGTGTGATAGTAGCATTCTCGCTAGGACGAAACTTTTAATGGATTTCACATTAGGCGAACAGTTTCATGTTAGCACCCACACTTCCTAAAGTACACAAAAAGGAACCTCCAACACTGCAGCCCACCACCGATGCACCACCAGTCAGCGCAGCCAAGTCAAAGACGAAGACTAAAAGAAAGTAGTTTTTTTTCTGCTGTTGCCTTGTTTGCAATCCGCACTTTGGGCTCACGCTCAAGACAGAACGGGAACAAAGGGCGAAAGAAATAAAATGGTATCCAAATCTCGATTTCCGCGGTCTTATCTACGACACTGGGGTGCAGTGATGGTGAAGCTTGGGATTTTTGAGTTCCTTGCTGGCAAAAGTCATCGATGCTTTGTCACTTTGTAGCGTGTTCACTTCTCAAGCGAATGCAACTTCTTATCTGGAGATGGGTCCTTCAAGACCAGGCGGCTTCGACTTGAAGTTGGAGTCAGAAGCAGTTGTAACAGTGCCAATGGGGCCCTCTAAACTGCAGCAGTCTTCGAGAAACAACTATGAAACAACTATCGTTGTCCCATCGCACCTCTGCGCCCCCCCCGATGGCAGGGTCCATTCCAGCGTCAACTCTGTTTGCAAAAACTGTTTAAGGAAATTAGATAAACTGTTTGCTGAAATGTCATTTGAACGAACGAAAGTACATCGAGATGGCGCGCCTCGCATTCGGGATTCAACTGAGAAAAGTTTTCACTTCAAACATTAAACTTTTTTTTAACACTCTCGAGCTGCAGTCGGTGTGGGTTTGGGTGTAGGTGGCGGTAGTGCTGTTTGTGTAACTCTGCTACTTTAGGTTTTTTTCTTATTTTGTTTAAGTGCCTTCCCCGGATTGGGTGCCGGTGCTGATGGTGGTATTCTTTCTCTGAAACACCACCGCTGGGATAAGTTATTTAAAAGTGACAACTTCTTCACTTCTTTGACTTTTATGACGTCAAAAACTTTCCAAAGGAGAGAGGTTATATTTGTTTCTTCCTCTTTTTTGCGTGTCTTCTGCAATTTCTGTGCATTTTGTGTCCATCTTGTTCATATTTTTGAAGGTTGACGGGGTTGTCCGAGAAGAACTGCCCCGGGAGATGGATAAGGCGACAGAAAATGGGTTTCTAGTCATCTTCTACTGCGACTGCTGGGGGATGGAGTATGATCATGTCCATGCCAGAGGATGTGTGGGAAATTCTCGGAGGAAACGAAAACATGTTTTCATGGATGTGTGACTTTTTCCAAGAAGGAGAAGGCAAATGATTCATGATTCGAAAGAGAAATAAGGGCAATTTGTCAGGGTTCCACAAAAGTTAATCCGCACTGCCCTTGGGTCTGGAAAGATTCTCGAGAGAAACTAAAGGATGCAGGAAGGTAAGAGAGATCGCGACGTAGATCACTATGGGGTCTATTGTCACCCACGCAGAAATGTGTACATAGGGGAATTGGCATGGTGGCACATTGAGGGTGTACTCACTTTATTCCGTCCAAATTGCCGAAGAAGTGTGGCAACGCCTTGTCACGGGCGAGGGAAACCATTAGACGACCGCATTCGATACGCAAACTCTATTCGCAGATCCTGAAGGTCACTCTTGCTGACTCTTTTTCCTACATTATATGGGGCGCAGCGGCATGTTTTTGGACCCAAAATAATCTCAGTCTAGTCTTTTCATTCTGTGTAAATCAAAAGACTCACAGTTTTTGAGAAATTGGCTATTTTTAAAACTAAAGTGCCATAGGTCACCTCTCCCGCTCATATGGGGAGTGGTCGCAAAAATTCGGCACGGAAAGATGCGTCAATGGATCCTCTATCGATGCCAGTTTCGGGTCATTTTCGCCGACACATTTTCCCAACTTCTGTTGGCAGAAAGCGAAATGGTTTTGGGCTCAAAAGGAGCCTCTTTCATGTTGTATAAGAATAATACCCCGGAAATCGCCGAAAACGCACCGTTTTGAGAAAATAATTGCCTTCCAAACTGGTCTTCAATCGCCGTGAATGCTGTACACTAAACACTTCCAATTGAACCACTAAATTAATTTGAATTTACCCCCTTTAGACCCGTTCTTACGCCAAAGGACACCAAACCGACAAAATATAACAAAATCTGATTTATGCTTCCGTAACCCCATCCCCGTCGTATCACACCATTCGCAAATAATATTTATTACATTCATTCTTGTTCACTCACCCCGTCGTAATTTCCGGCTACACAGTACAACAAGACAATTGTAATCCTGTGCCGTACACCCACTTCCCGCCCCCAGACCAGGCTCATTCAAAACTGAAGTCAAACAAAACAAGACAAAATGAAAATTAACGAGAATTTAATTATCCTTCTTATTGGCAAATGAACCATTCCCCATCCTTCTTGTTGCGCAAATGAAAAGTATCTTACGACTTAATTACACAACCATTCGCATATGCAAGTCAGTGTTCAGGGAGGGTGAGCAGAAGACTCTGAAGGTGGCTTTGTGCTGAAGCATGTGGCGTCTGTGTGTGTGTGAGCGGCAGTTGCTTGGGTTTGAGTTGAAGTTTCACTGCAGCGCGGCGGCCTTGTAAGATGTCGGAATCCTTTTTATTCGCGAACTCCACTTATGGAATACATGGCTCCCCAGAGGATGTCATGTGTGCTCTGTGCGCTGTGCGCGATGCGATGCTCATTATTCGCCATTACTTACTGTCTCCCAACGAACCATCGACAGAGAGAGAGGGAGGGACATAGCGAGTGAAATGGAGAAAGGACTTTTGTAATTTATGAGATGTAAACCGATATGACAGGTCCTTGTTGCCTACAGAATTCCTAGCATGTACACCCAGTAATTGATTTATGACTTCAATTTGTAGATGCGACCGACAAAACGGAGGCGTCTGTGGTGTGATGCAAATGGAGACTGGAGGTAGGCACCAGGTGGAGGAGGGAGAAACGGCATCGTAATTAGTAAACAATTGCTGACTAGGGCATGTAGTAGTGGAGTGTGTTTAAAGTGGCTTTAAGAACACCCGAGTTCTGGGTTCTCGAGATTCTGTCTGACAAGACATAACTGGAGAATCGTTGAATAGACAGGACGCTTTTCCACAGAGCGTTAACAGATGCCCAAGAACGTAGTGAAACAATGACGAAGTCTAAGAAACGCCAATGCTTTCATCAAATGCAATGTTCTACTCGCTTAGGTCCTTTAACATATGAAGCATATGATTTGCGAGATGTCGCTTCCAATTAGGTGAAGGCTTGTGGAATTTCAGCAGACTACAACGTTCCTAAGACTTAAAGGAAGATTATTGTGGTCTAAAAAAATGCAAAAGCGGTATTTTTGGTATTTCCTCTATTTTGTCAAAGACCCCTGCAAACTGATGAGATTACTTGTAGACTTAAATGTCTGAAACGGTCTCTTCGAAGACTTCTCTGAACTGGCAAGTATTTTAGCCTTTACTTTATGTGAGAAGTGACGCATTATGGTGTGTCCCTTGAATTAGAAAAAGCCGATTAACTCCTGAGACATGGTACCAGCTAACTATCTCTTTCCAGTTGAGACCTTAACATTTATGTCCCCGTTGACAGGTTAAATGGGTACTAAACACAGATGGTCTGAAATCATGTGCCTCGTGAAATCACGAACATAACAATTTTGGCTTATTTTCAAAAAGATAGTGTACGAGCCTGGTAGCCACAGACCCATCGCCTAAATCGACATCGATCTCTTAAATATTAATGGTCTGGGTACAGGGTCTTCAGGAAGGAATAACCAAGAGATTGGTAATGTAGGTGATTATGACTAGAAGCAGCTTGTCCAAAACCGTCTACAATGGGAAGCAGCACGAACTCAGTTGAAAACATTCGCGGGTCGCTGGCCTGAGAGGTCTAGAAGCAACCCGACTCCGCCCAAAACTTCAATGTGATGACCAAATGATTTCAGACGAAAAACGATTTGATGTTGGCGGCTAAAAGCACGGGAACAACATGCTCGGCACCGATGAAGCGGGAGCTCTGACTCACGCCCTCCATCAAGAAGCAACATATGGAAGGGCGCACCATACTAGGTTCAGGATGGATTACTCAATCGACAGAATCAAAGATCTTTCCAAGAAACCAAGTTCTCATGAAAAGGGAGAAAAAAAAACAGATGCAGGAAGCTCTGTCGCACTTAAAGCCACCTCCTTTAAATGACTCCCACTTGAGCTTAAACAACACTTCATCCTTCTAACTTTGAAGAGCAACTTAGACTCCCGCTGTACTCTAACCAGCAGCAGGTGTAGAATCCACTCAGAAGTCAAATGCAAAACATTCTTGATTCACATCATCTCATTGTTGCAGGGAAAACGTATTGAATATCTTCACATGCCACTTGACCACCTCCAGAGACAGCAAAATGTCCTCAATTAATTTTATAATTAAGCACTATATTCACATAATATCCTTCTCATTACTCACACTTAAAATTAATGACCACTTAACACAAGTGCTATACACCAAAGGACTATCATTCTCTCTCTCAAAAAATAAATCCAAACCAAGAAGACGAACACAAATGAACAAAAGCAGAGACAGTGCGCAGTCATGACAAGGATGAAGTCTAAGAAACTCCAATCCTTTCATCAGATGCAAATGTTGTACTCTATTATCCTGGAGGCTGTTGTTTGTTTGAAAAAAAAAAAAAACAAAAACAATAAGAAAACTTCTCTCCTTTTTAGTGCGATGTCCTGTATGTTCACACAGAGGAGACGAATGAAAACACCCAGGATGCAGATGTACTGCAAAAAAAAAGAAAAAAAGTCAGAGAGAAAGGCGGAGTGCAGGGGAAAAAAATTGCAGGAAGAGAAAGGCGAAAAATGGAAAACCACAGCAATTAAGAATCCTTAACGCCACATTATAAATCCTGCTTAAGAGTGTTTGCTTGCTAGTTAACTATATACGAGTGTGCTTGAGTTGAGTCTGAGCTTTTCTTTTTTTCCTCACACACACACAAGTGCATTGAGACAAATAGGGGAACACTCAAACATTAAGCATTCAGAGGCAAGGATGTGAAAAATTACGTCTAGACGCTTGAAATGGTACACGACGAGCATACGCTGGCTGGTGTATGCGAATTTCTAAAATTACCACCAAAGGCAGGCAAACAGAAGTGAAAAAAAGAAAAAAAAAAAACTGAAAATCCCTCGTATAAGCCACCGCAGCCGCAGCCAGCCGAGCAAAGTTGGGCGCTTTGATGAGGGATACACAAGTAGCGGAAGTGGGTAATAACAATCACACGCGGGGGAGACTTGTACTCGCCAGCCAGGAAACGAATGCAAATAGTTAACATTTAAAAGAGATTTGAATTAATTTCTATTTCACAAAGGAATGTGGTTGCATGCATACGCATACGGCACTGGAGAGTGTGGAGTGCGCTTACCAAGCGAGCTAATACACTTAACCCACCTTTCAGACCGTTTATAGAGTCTGCAGCATAAGAGCGTCGGCACTTTTCTTTTGACTTGGTTGTCAAAGGGAGACTCTCAGACTCAGACCTTGTGTGATGGTCATAACGTATGCATCGAGATGAGTACACTGAAGCCATGAAATTACACTGATTGCTAGTAGATGGCACCATTACAGTCCACTCTGGCACATCACATTTACTTGTCTCGAAATCTCGTCACACGCAGTCAGAGGTTAAGTAAACCTCACGCATTAGGCACATTTCCTCTCATCAATAATGGACACGCCTCCTCCATTGCCTAATGCGGCAATAAAATTCACTTCCACCCTCACTCGGACTGCCGTAACAGCTATTCCACTCCGGTCAGCTGAACGGCCATCTACTGTCTAATTAAAGACTCCTCCCTGGCCACCTTGGAGGTTGGATACCACTGCCAACACACACTCACATTCGTTCTCATCTTCGATCTACAGACCACAGGACGAGGCGAAGCAATGTGAAATCGACCACCTCTCAGGCACTGCCTGACTCCCACATCCCATCCCAGGGATTATCAAATGATATTCCGAGCTTTTCTTGTTTCATCCAAATTAACTATCAACAAATGCCATGCGGCCGATCCACTCCGTCTCCCTGCCACCCGCCCCACGGCCATCCCGACTGAAAGGACAAGTGTCAAATTTGGGGTTCATATCATTATTATTCGAACACACACATTAGGGCCGAACTATGGTCCGAGTCGGCATTTATCTGATTGGCGCCCGGTGCCAGTCCCTCCAAGAGGAGCAAATAAAATGGAGAATAAAACTCAAGATATAACATAAACCAAATGTCATCTATCGACGGCGGGGCATGGTGTAAGAGGGTCCAGGAGTCCGGGTGTGGGCTTGGCGAAGGGTGGGAGGACACAAAGGGTCGGTTTTCTTTTTCTCTCTCTCTCTCTCTCTCTCTCTCTCTCTGTGTTCCTTTCCTTCCTAAGACGAGTGAAACTTAATTTCATTTTGAGTGTCAACTTTGTCGTCGGTTGAGGAAGAAGGGGTTTTTTCTTTTTGCTGTCTCCCACAGCCTCTCCCCTCCGCCATGCCTTTTGGTTCGGCTCTCTCTCGCACTAGAAGTGGCATAAAAATCCTATTATTCCCTTCCAATTGTAAGCTTTTTATCCTTCGAATGACAGCGGAAAGTCATTTCGCAACTTCTTCTTGTCGCTTGTGCCGTGGTTTGGGGGTGTTTTTTGCGGCGTGGTGGGAATAGAGGCAGGAGGTGCCCTTCGAGAGATGTCTGTTTTATTAATACAGCGCCGTCGACCTCGAACTTCATTTGTATGAAGTTAGCTTCAATCTGTAAGTCGATGATATTGTACAGTGGGGCTGGGTAATAAATTGTGGTTATCTTGAGATCGCTAGAATGGAGAGTTCATCTCTGGCTGACGGCCTTCTGTGATAATCTAGGCTTCGTGTTGTAATGTGAGCATTTACAGTAAAACGAACACATATTGAACAAAAGCCAAAATGTTGTGGGGCAATTAAGATTGTCACCGATCATGATTCGAAGAAGACAATCGTTAGCCTGCTCTCCCTTGGCCATCGGCTCGTATACTGCATATCAGTCTCCTCCCACTTCAAACTCCGTGGGCCGGGCACGCAGGATGCGAGTGGTTTCTGTGAAGGCTAGAATTAGGTCCATCTTGGAAGAAAATTGCAAATAATTGTGGTCTTCTGCGAACAGTCTTTGACTCCACTGTGCTCAGCATCACGCATTGTCTCTGCTCACTCCCATCGGCAATCAGATGGGACATTCGAAAATGTCGAAAACCCCTGCACCTACATATCTGCCCGGACTTTGATTCAATCGATTCGATGTTTGTACGAACAAAGTTCGCGCACCGCCGCGAGCGGCGGTTGTAATCACTTTTCAATTTGGATTTGCTCGCCTAATTCGAACTTTCTCAGCGAGAAATCTGAAGTTTTCAAGCTTCCACCAAATACCTCATCCTCCTCATTACAAGGCGGCATTTTTTTTTTCGTTCCCACTGAAGTTTGTGATGTGAATGCAGGCTTAAGGCCATCTGTTGTCGTTGTCTGCTTGACTTCCTTTTGTTTGATGGGTACTATCCTTCGGTGAAAATTCATTTTCATCTCTCTCTTATTTTTTCTAAGCTCTGGAATGTTACAAAGTGTGCGAACATGTATGGGTGTGGATTAGGATTTGCATTTATTGAGTGAGGGCTGGGTTAAGTGGATGTGCAGGCTATAGGTCTCATCTGAGGTGGGAAGAGGTACTGGTACACGTGCGTGGAGATTAAAACTTTTGTTCTTTCATTTTGATTCCGGATCCTTTCAACATTTGTAGCATTTCAAGAGGATTTGCATGGAATTGAATGAGCTGAGAGGGGTTAGGCTTAGCTTTTGCCATTCAACTCAACCGTATTGAGCGGGGATGAATGCTTCCTTGGGAATCATGCTGTTTTTCACACACGGAAGATCACCTCTAATCGACGTAATGTGTAAAAGATCGGCCACAAAACCCCCACTAAACCTCTTCGAAACGCAAATATATTCCATTAACCAGCTACCTGCCGGGCATTAAATCAAGTCTCTCTCAGCATCAGCAGCAAAAAGGGGCAGCAAAAAAAAAGGCCGTATACCCTTCGAAACGGACACGTGCCCATAATGAAATTAATTCAAAACTCAATTAAAGTGAAGCGTGAATTCCGACAACAAATCTTCGTCATCGTCGACCGAAAGGATACATCAAACAGCAAATCCCCGCCCCTACTGAAATCGTGTTCGAAGCGCAACTGGGGCACGAGGCAATTTGAAAAGGACACATGAGCAGCTCTGTTGAACCGGCCCAACGGTGAAACCGAACCGAAGCAAAACCTTTTACTGGATGTTTTAATTAAACATTTATAAAGTAGATCCTGATTTGATGGATGTCGCTGATAGATTCACTGATGTCCTTGCAAACAAAGCGAAATCGTCTCATGCTCACCCCCACGCTGCACGCACACACACAGTCGCTGATGGTGGTGACTGGGGGTGGTGTTCTATGTCCTCATGATGAGGGCTCCAGATCCGGCCAGAATGTGTACGTGGCGAGTGAAGCGACTCTTATTTGCTTTTAATTTATTTTTCCTCAATATTTGCTCTACCGGTGTGTTTGTTCACTCTCATCTTGAAAATCCATTTCAATTGTTTCACTCTCCGCCCCTCTGTTCTGCCGCCACCACCATGGTGTGCACGAAGTCCTGTCGTACACGGCACTTGCTAACTCTTTCCGGTGAAATCTTGGGGCGAGGTTGTACACTGTTGGCCGGTTACTAAAGGATTGCAGATGCAGATATATACCGGCCACCACCACTGGTGGTCTGAGGCTGGGTTTGTTTGCCTATGTGTGTGTGGTTTTTTTGCTGCTCCTTCATGCACATCTGAATGCATCTCTAGATGCTGGTTTTTTGCCCAAACAATCTGTTGGATCTCTTAGAATCAACAGACAGGGTAAACTCTCTCTCTCATTGTCATGGGGAAAACATGTGTCCTTCCTGAATGCTGCTGAGGTCCTTTTGTTTTCCATCCTTCATTCTTCGTTCCGGCACTCAATAATATTTGTTTACTTTCAAGTTAGGTGTACCGTACCGATGCACAATGTTGATCATCAATTGGACTTCCCATCAGGTTTTTGGGAAGGATGCGAAGAGGAAGTTTGCGGCATGCTGCTGCTTCTGCTAGTGACAGATTTAAACAGAAACCGGGTGGTCGAGTGATTCGTTTGTTGTCTGAGATACCGAGAGAATTGCACTCTTCATTGCGCAGCTAGTAGTGAACTGGAGAGAGTCTATCCGGTAGTTGACAGACACTGTTGAGTGTTTGCCACTCAACTGTTTATGTGCAAAGAATCACCACCTCTACCCCAGTCGTCTGCCAATGTCTGAGAAATTAAATCAGTCTTTTCGATGGCAGAGATTTAAAGGGCGTCGCTACAACTGAATGGAGTAGTTGGTGAATCTTGACGATGGTGTTGTGGCGAGGAAAATACAAATTCAAGAAGAATCTAATGCGATTCTCAAATCTTTTGCATACAATGTTGCACCATCGAGTGATTCTGAGAAAAGACGTCTACTCAACCATAAGGCATCGCTTCTCACAAGCTTCGTGAAATTAGGGAGCAAGCAGGTTTGTAGTCACTGTACATGCAATCAGAAGCATTGCCTAAATTTGTTATGCTTCAGCGAGACATCTTTCGACTTTTAGAGGTGAAAAGTGAGAATTTCAGGCCACTCGACAAGTTTCGACTAGTCTAGGGAACCTTTTCCTGCACAAGGTAAAAAGGTGTCAGTGTTTTAGCGGCCAAATCTTCCAACAATGCAGTGCAGATACTCATTATTCCACAAAATAATTCACAGAACTTTAGCAAATTGTGAACGATGAAAAGGAAGATGACGCCACCATCGATGATGACCGTGTAGCAGGGTGCCTGCTTACTTTGTGCCAACTTGTGCGTGTGTATATCTCGTAAACTGTGCATCATACAGCAAAATGACAGATGGCTATCTGGTAACTCATGGCTTTGCCTGAAGGATGGACATAAGACAAGGACCAATTCATTTATTATCAAAGGTGTAAATATCATACAATTTCACATCTACGCTAAATCAATTTCACTCTTAATTCTTGCTCTGATCGTGGACAACAACTTACACAGTCTTCCACCTCAGATTTGTAAATTTGTAAGTGTCATCATCTAAGTCAAGTTATGGAGTACAAATTCGCCTTTAACCATTTTGCTGTCGGATACGCCGTTTTCGAGATATAGCAACCCAAATTTACATAAATATGCACTGACAACGCTACAGTTTCTGTTTACCTGGTATCCCCGCAGGATTTGATTTTTTGGACGTGGAACCGCTCCCACAACCCCCCTTGCATGGTAAGTGATTTACCATGCCGCTTCACAAACCGCCGAACCTACTTGACTCCATGCCGCCACCACCCTACCACTTTCCGTACGTCCTCATATACCGCCCTTTGTGATGCCTTCTGTACGGTACAAAAACCCAATTTCCATACAGCATCTTGGTAAAACACCAGCCCACCAAAACTGCAGAAAAAGCAGCAGGTATATTAATTTTTTAGCCCTAGCAATATGCAAAGATTTTTGCATGAGCTATGATCATGGCACCCATGGCGAAAAACGTTGCATACCTGAGGGTATATTCACGAGTATACCAACTCTGACTCTGCCTTGATCTCCACGGCAGTGCCATTTCCACACTGTGAATCAGATTAACACGGTTTGAAGGAGCATTTTCTGACAAATATTTGAAGCAACGGAAGGCGCATTGCGTTGCGGGTCTGTCCATTAAGAGCAAACATCCCCTATTTGGACGGAAATTACTTATTTATGTGGACATCCTTAGAGAGAAGAGGAGAATAGAATAGAGGTTAGCTTCGGATGAAACAGAACTGCAGGTCTCACGTTGTGAGCAAAGTGATTCAGTGTGTACCGCGAAAAACTTGAAATTCCCTCAGTGACTTGGCAAAAGTGTTTCAAAACTCAATTTGTGCGCTTCCCATACGGGGGGCATGAGTTTAAGGAAAAATCAATTTCAATTCACAGGGGAGTCTTCTGACCAGTGACGGTGACGGTTACCTGCGTCGCAGGTCGCATCAAACAGCAATTATCCTTGAAACCAATCAGAGTGCCATTCAAAAACCAACGTGAAACCCAATTACGAGCGACTTTCAATTTGCAGCCCATTAGATGGGGAAGAGCGGCTTACCCTCGCTCAGCACTCTATTGTCCTGCATTACAAATGTCTCCAAATGAGGTCCCCTCGCGGGCAATAAACAAACGCAAACAGACGTTTAAAAGTCTCTCCTCGGTAGAAACTTTCACAAAAGCGATTCCCAATTGGCGCGCACTCATACACACAAAGACACAAAAGTTCACTCCTCACTCATCAACAGTAAGGTACGACAAACTCGCACAAAAGTCCTACGGTATAAACGGTTAAAACCGAAAATCCAATTAACAAATCATTAAACATTCATTAAGCGGCAAATAAAGTCGCAAACCCCCACCACCACCACCGACTATACCGCCGACGCGACGCCGGTGGCGCAACTCGCAGCAAGGATTACGGCTGATTTGCTTGCAGGACATACATATGCGTGGGTTTGTCGGTGGTGGGTCTGATTGTTTACATTGGAACTGCAAGGATATGAGTACAAGGGGAAAAGCTTCAGCTTGTGATTTTGCGGTTTCAATTTTTTTGTAAAAGGGGAGCTAGCGACCGCTTAAGGATACACGAATCGTGGATATTTGCGATTCAAATTCGAAAGTTTATTTTAGCATATTTTTCCCCCTCTCACTCTCACTCTGAGCTTCGCATTGTGTGCAGCCTTTGTTGCAAGCCGCGGCGCTGGAAGTAAGAAATTCCTTCGCGAATTATTAATTAATGGCATTTCCTACAGCAGGCAGCGGTCGATTTACATTGGCCGTTGTTACGTGGAAATCACGCAGCGGGCGTGTGTGGGAGTGCGTTTCGATCCTGTTTTAAAATCGAGTTGAGAAGGATTATTTTATTCATTTGTGTAAACATTCTAAAACTTGCCTTTCCTTTGTAATGCAGTTGGGTTAATATGTGAATTTCATAGCATTCTGGTGAAGGATACTCTGTGAATTATGAGACTGTTCGCAATCCTCACACTTAACACAAATAGACTAAGTCTGATGACTGACCTTCCTTAACCTCGTCTGCCCACAAGACTAATGACCTGATAACACAAATAACACCAAACTTCATCCTCAAAAAGTTTCGAAGTTTTAAAACCAATTTTCACCAGCAAACAGGTTCATTCTGTTGTTCCATAAATTTTCCCAAAATCCTGTCATACGTGCTGGCACATACATTGGTCTGAATAATATCGATGACAGGATACACCAGAGGCAGATTGTCTCCCTCTCGCCCCCATTCAGCGTGTCACCCCTAATAAACTGAAAACAAACCTTCAGTCAATTAAATTGCCATAAATTTCGTCAAGAGGGCCATAGAGGGAGCCTCATCATTTTCCTCATCTTCCGAACGACCGCCACAACGCCAGACAAGGAGGTGTGCGTGTGTCTGCCTGTGTGCAGCATAAAATTTAATTAAAAGTTAGTGTTAGTCACTTAACCTGACGGCAAAATTCATGACAAGCCAACCGGAGGAGGAGTCGGTCGGTGGAGGCTACTTCAACGAGGCGAGAAAAAAAGCCAAAAGATAGAGAAGGAAACTAAAAACGGGTTCAAACTCACCCTGACAAAGAGCGGAAATTAATCGCACTTTAAGCGGTACACAAAAGGACGAACAAAGGAGAACCGAAAAGGACTAAATTTTCCAACGATCCGACATGAACGGAACTGCATGAGTGAAGTTGCTGTACCACGAAAACTTAAACGGTTTTTGTTTGCCCTCTGAACACACTCCCTCTCTCTCCCACACACTCTAACTCCATCCACCCGCCAGCACGGCAAAGACTGCAGTTCCTAAGGACCCCAAGGCAATCATCCATTTTCTTCGCGTCGACATAATATTTTCCTTTTTTTTGTTCAGCTCCTTAGAGACGACACAAGACGGTCCTGGGGGAAAGGGGGTTCCGATTCGACATAATAATGAATTAACTTTTTGACAGATGATCAACTGACAGCTTAGACTGGGCGCCTGCGACGCCGCCGCCTCTCACTCTGATTCTCTGTCTCTGACACTCCGGCAAAAGCCATTGACATGTTTTCAATTTGAACGAGCACAGGCCATGGCTGTGTGGGTCGTGTCTTGTTTGTTTGGGGTTTGCCTTTGTCGGCCGAAACTCCTGTTAAATCCGCCACGGGATTTACTTTTCATCGCAAAAGCCAAGTCCCTTCTTCCCGGTTAAGAGTGACAACTATTCACGCATCTAATTCCCCATACACCCGCGCGCCGCCGACGACATGTCGACATCGTTGTCCTTTCCTGCTGGAGCTGTGTGTCGTCTGCGCCATGCGTCAAATAATTGGCAAAATGTCCTATGATGCCGACGACAACCGGCGAAATATCAGGCTAAAGTAAAAGAAAAATCGATTCCCAGGATTTCCGAGGATAAGACAGGCCGGGAAGGACTACTGCTGCTTTAGTGATGACGGCGAGCTCACATAATCACCCTCCATGTCGAGACAATTGACAGACAAAGGGACACTAACGCACATACACACATCCATTCATTCATTCATTCACTATTCCAAGAGATTGATCCTGCAGTGCCTTCGGGGGGTTTACCGGAGTCTATGATGCTGGAGCCCTGCACCGGATGAAAGACGGGAGGACGTCCTGAAATGAAATAATTCATTTTGTCGCTTCCGCTATTTGTTTTTGCTTCGTCTTTCATCGTTTTCTTAGGCGGGGGGGCGAGCGCGTTCAGTAGCCTTTTGTGGTCCTTGGGGGCGTCATACATCTTGTTTAGTTGCGGCCAGATTTTCCGAGACAAAACATACGACAAGGCATGAGACAAATCATAAGGGGA
Source organism: Eristalis tenax (assembly GCA_905231855.2). Classification (NCBI taxonomy): domain Eukaryota; kingdom Metazoa; phylum Arthropoda; class Insecta; order Diptera; family Syrphidae; genus Eristalis; species Eristalis tenax. The sequence continues at coordinate 3,473,882 of HG993125.1, forward strand.
CACTGACGAATATCCTCGACACATTACATTTAATTATCGTAAATGGATTCGCTCCCTTTCTAGTCCACAGTCTTGGAATTCTGTTTTTTGTTTCCTTTTGATTTTGTTAAGGACACTCTGTTTAACACTGACCATGGCTGTGCACTGTGGCTTTTGATGAAAGAAATATGTGTGGGTTGTCTCTCTTTCTCTCTCTCTCTCTCTCTCTCTCTCCTGTGATCGGGCGAATTGTGTATTCCCGATTGATATTTTCCTTTTTGTGCAAAAGGTATTCGACTTGGCTTTGTTCTTTTGGGGAAAAATCTCGGGCTAATTTGGCAAATGTCCTTAGGGCGTTGCTTGAAAGGACGTAAACGTGTGCTGTCTGAAGGGAAATTGAAATTGAATTTCAAGAAATTCGACGTGTGATGGCCATGAACTGGGCACGTGTCGTCCATGGACTTGGTGTTAGTTGGGTGTTTCAGAGGGATACAGATTTTTAGGAATGTGGGAGAATCGGAGGAGTTAAAACATAATGGAAGACTGTTTGATTTCGAATCGAATAATGTGCCCCCTATAGTGTCAGATCCCTATAGGATCACAAATGACAACATAAATAGGTCAGTACATACTAAATATCGCATGCACCAAAAGCATCACGCCTTGCCTCCATTGCTTTACAGATTTTTTAGACGACTAAAGGTTCTCACCTTCATCTTCGACTAGTGCTACAGTCCGGGGTAGACTGGGTCCTGTCCAACTACCAACAGATCTTGGACAAGGCCCCTTCAATTTCGTACGTACGTCCAGGTGATTTGCCGCCGTAGCGTAGTGGATCCAGGTTTGATTCCAACCACAATCAAATTTGCATAACTCACGGCTGCTTATCCATCATCACGTACAATCGGAATCGAAATAACATGTGTATGCCTTCTCCACCTTCTCCGAGACCACGAACACTACAGCCGACCTGCAGAGCCACACACATTGTTGTCTTGGGCTTGGAGTCGAGGCCGAAGTATTGGTGTCCAGTCGATACAAGCAACTCTAAGCCCGGTGACATGATCAATCCAGCTAAAAGATAAAGTTCCTCCATCAGTCTTCTCTTCCTAATACCATCAGCGCCTACAATGTGAAAAGATAATCCTAGGGAAGCGTCCAAATATCTCTTCACCCACTCTGATCCTCTATACAAGAGATGGACCATGACGGTCTTATAAAAATATAACTTGTTCTTCAAAAGAGGGTGTTCGTCTTCGATTGTCGTCGAAGACAGCGACAGGCAAATCCTTCGTTTAATCTCAAATTCTTCACAGACACAACACGTAAAAATCACCGCAACGTGGTGCAGCTAGAGCCAAGTTAGACAAATTTCTTAAAGTCTTTGTCTACTTCGAAAAATCGTTGTTTATGCAAAAGGTTGAACCTTGAAACCAAAACTGAACCTGTATTCAGGCACCCAAGCAACTGGTTGACAACCTCTGCACACATTCTGTCGATCCCTTAGTGTGTGCACTCAATAGACGTAAGCCCCTTGGGATATACTCCATGCCAAAGTGGTGATATTCGTGAGCCTAAAAGCCTACCGCACGTGACAATGACACACATCAAAACTCACGCAGATGGAATACAAATTTGCCCAACAAAACTCAATTAATTCACTCGTAATCGAGATCATCGCTCTTTGCGTTCGCCAGCAAGTCAGTAATTAATTTTTCTCCATTTACCGTTCAACAATAAATGATTAAAAATGAATAAGCAATAATGCCGCATTAACTCCAAACAATAGGTTCATTCGATGTTCCCATAGCCTCTGAGCGGACAATTAAAATTACAAAAGCATCCGTCGAATGCTTGCATCCCTTCGATCTGTTCGCCATTATCAAGTTCTACCAAATTCGCCCGCTCTCGCCGTTGATCCAATTTAAATTCATTTAAAGCCTTCAGGATGCGAATGCCATGAATGCCTATCACGCCCTCTTATCGGATGAGTGTGACAAAGTCGTAGGTGGACGACCAAAAAAACACAACATCATGTGATTATGTGTAAAAATGAAAATCAACAAAAGGATATTCGCTATACACTGTCCACAGATGACCGGAGGCGGTAGCTAACGCCACTGATGCCGTGTAATTGTTAATTCAATTTATTTGCCGTTCAGTAAGACCAGGTCAGTAGCCAAACAGGCAGATTTTCTGTCCATCAAAAGTGCCAGCCAACAATCCAACCAAACACCAAAGTTGTGCACTTATTTTTCCTTTTTTTGGTGTGAATCAAGCACACAGGCAATAATTTATACAATTAACAAATTAATAAAAATGTTTTAATGCCGTTCATTGTATTTTTACTGGGAAATGAATTTTATTTTAATTACTCTGGTGTGGCAAAATCCCGCGCACGCATCACGATCCTCCACAGCACCCAATCACGCCCACTTTTCTTAACCGCAACTTTATAAAAAATACAAAACAAAAAAAAAACAATTCCAACAATCAACACACATCCGCGCGAATGTGAACGCACATGGAGTTACGACGAGGGAAAAAACACGCTGTAACTATGGCAATAAGTAGATATCTCGGGCCGTTGCGAGGTGTAAGGATGCATGTGATTCTGTGAAATCATTTTTAACGCCTCAACCGAACACCGTGTTTTTGTTTGGGATATGTCCTGTCGCTGTTAATGTTGTTCTTGTTGTTGCTGCTCCTGTTCTGATCCTGTCAGTGGTATTTTGACAAAGACAAGGTGGACATATTAATAACAGCAGCGTGCATTAATTAATTTAAAACACATTCATGTAATGAATGTTAATCAGCACAACGGAGCGGAAGAAAATCCCTATCAGCCCTGAACCTGTGAGCTATGGCGAGAGAAATGGGATAAAGATTAAGTGGGCAAGCAAATGTGCCGGTGAATAAAAACCGGGGTAGCGAAGGAGCAACGGCCTTGCACGAAGTCTTGCACGAAGTATTTTAATAAAGCTATGTAACTGATGTCGATTAGAAGTCGTACAAAAGAGCTCTCAATACTAACAAGTAGGAACTGAGAAAAAGCTTGAAGGTCATCTTGGAGACTTTTTTGTGGAAAATGAAGGAAGTCTACGAGATCTATAGACTCAGGAAAGTACTATCATCGTCGCCAAAAACACCCTGCCCTGGACGGCCTCCAGTACCAAGAGTCAGGAGCTCGTCCTCGACACTCACTTCCCGGCAAGTTCTGATAAGATGGATTTCATTGATAATGCCAAATGCAGAGCTCTCGCAGCTCAGCTAGAATGAGGAATAACACTGACATCTGGGTCATTTATTCCAGGATCAGATGCCTATCCCTGCAGAACTACAAAAGGTTCCAGACCTCATCTCATCACCATATTTCAAGCGTACTTAGATCCAGGCTGTGGAAAATGATCGCAGTGGTATCCATACTATAGGCAGGGATCTATAAGTCTAAACACAACAAAAAAAAATGTCCATTTCTCAGCATACGTACAGCAATGGCAGATCTGTAGAAACAGCCCCTTGAAGTGGTGCCAAGTCTAATAGAAAAACCTCTCGACCACAAGGAGCTCATCCTTACAACCTGTGGACATTGAGGGAGCCATTAACAATATCGAGCCAACAGCAATAATTTCAACACTCAATAGGCTCGGAATCGGAAAGGGTTTTATTCAAGCTCAAATCTCGATGGGACCATGATTGGCAGAGCGTTTAATGGAGACCACAGGGTGGTCTCCTCTCCCATCACTTGTGGACCGTAGAGGTGAGTGAACTCCGGCAGACACAACAAAGGACAGTGTGCTGATTGCCCACGCAGATGATATTACCATTGGGGTCTCTTGGAAAAATATCCAGTCGCCAAGCAGCCGCCCATCTTCAAACAAAAAAAGGGACATGATCTAGGCCTAGGGCCTAGGTGCCAATCCGCAGAAATCGGATCATCCCTCTAGGGAGATCACTTAAACTGACAAATTTTCTAGACAGAACGTTCCATTAGCATACATACTGGGGAGTACCCTTGGACAGGCAACATCCAGAGGTGGGCCTGAAAATATGCCACAGTCTGTGTCGCTCTACAGTACACCCAAGGCCATACCATCATAACGATCATATTTGGATGTTCCTCGTTATTTTTCACAAAACTCAGTTATCTCAGATCTAATGCACTAAGTGCCTTTCGAAATTCCATTGCTAATAACCACTAGAACTCAATTAATCTCTATTTGTGTATCCCCCAGCTCATAGTCACCTAATCATAACCAAAGTTCTTTTCGCCAAGAATCATCATCTACTTTGTCACTGCCACCGCCGCCGACGTTGAGAATCCTGCCAATTCCTTTCACTTTCATTCTGTCTTCAGTCCAAATCTCGTCATTCTCCAACTCCTCCTCCACCGTCGCTTTGGCAAAACAACACGAATTCTGGAAAATCATCTCCGATAAGAGAAGAGATTAATTACCGGTTCTTCGTTTTTTCCTCTCAATGGTACTCGAGAACCGCTAATAAGCACTTCCATCTCAATATCACAAAATCAACTTGACATCATCAGGCGATGAACAGACACTCCCCAGCGATTCCGAGAGAAAGAGAGGGAGACAGACACGACTGGATGATGCCGTACCACACCATCAACCGTACACCCATTGTGCGCTGTGTGAAGAAGTAGAATTTATCGTTTTGGCCCTCGACTTTCTCGTATCCATCATTTTCCACACCAAGAACCCGTCCGAACAAGAATTACCCGCCACCAACAATGTCAGTCAGAACCGTGCACTATAACGAGACGAGAACGATGAGACCAAGACCGAAAGGACGAAAACGATGATGGCATGGAGGATGACGAAAAAGGATGCCATGGACGATGCCATGGACAATAACAACTCAGGAACGAGAAACGAGTGGCAAGGACTCGAAAAGAAATTGGGAAAAATTTAATTCATGACAGCATGACATCTCCGACAACAAGGATAACAGAGATATTTGCATAAATTCAGGAAGCAGCAGCAACACCACGAGATAAGACTGACATAGCCAGTAGACAGACACAACAACTTTGGCGAACTGGAGTTCTCATAGACGAATGCTTGTGGGCAAGGCAAAATCTGAAAAATGTCCCTTGGCCCAATCCCACTTCAGAGTGGTCAGAGGGAAGCGACAGTCTGAAGCTGAGCAAGAAACTTTTCACCAGCAAAAGTAATTTTCAAGTTTGTCCTGATGGTGTCCTTAGAAAACTTCTATTTTTCTTTTTCCTTTTGGGCCCCACTCTTTCCACTGATCTCTTCAGTTTGTCCATCTGTTTTTTGTGCCACACACCAACTGCTCTGCTGTCTCTGTTATGTCCTTGTTTTGGGATCCTTCGGTCCACTTCTCAACCAGAGGAGCAATCCTCCAAATGAAAACTTGATAAAAATGTTGAAAGTTTCGACTGCTCTCTCCCAGTCTTCTCGTGTCTCGAACCAGCTGAGATAGAATGAATATGAGTTGGGTGCTGCTTGGGTGACAAGATTTATTCACTGACCGAGATGAAAGAGGACGTGGTCATGGTCAGCTTTGATTTCAAAATTTCTCTTTCTCTCTCTCTCTCTCTCTCTCTTTCTCATTTTGATTTTTTTTTCCTTCGAACAGATTCAACAAGCGATAGTGTCGGGATGATAGATTGGGTGGAGTCGGTTTGGCGCTTCATTCTTCGAACTGGACGTTGGAATTGGGACAGATTCTTTGAAGGGAATGGGAGGTGGTGAGGTGGCTTCTTTTGAATGGCAGGTTGTTTCAAGGGGGACTTGTAGATTTGAGATTTTTTTTCTGGAAAAGCTCTAGAAGCCCGGGTCAACCGAGAACGAATGACTTCACCTGATGTGGGTTTCAAAGGAATGACGGTTTGAAAGACTTTGGTGGTTGTTGGGACTAGGATCCGAAGTGGACTTTAATGTCGTCCTCTTGAACGACTCTGAGATGATCTCTGGCCTTTGTTCGATGTTCCAAAAGAGGAGTAAAGGTTTCGCGCAATACTCTCCATCGTCTCACTTCGTACAACAAGAACCATACACTTTTGTTCAACTGGCAAGCGGTCCTTACTCTGCTGTGGAAACTGCATTAGGGTCAATGACAACGACGACCTCAATTAAGGGGACTGAGAGAGCTAGGTAATGCATCACATCACCCACTCCAGTCATTCAATGAAACCATAGCTGAACCACCTCTTCAGCTTCCTCGCTAGCTGCAATAAAATCCAGTTCAGAATAAAATATGACCGGAACAGTTCTCCATATTTTGTCACAACTTTTCAATTTATCTCGTAAAGCTAAACACCCGAAAGTCATTCGAATTGTGCGCCACATTGGCGTTCGCTTATAACTCAATCTCAGCCTGCAGCCTCAGTATCCTCTGCTCCACAAGGACCCTCTATCAAGACGTTCAAAACGTTCTCTAGCGCCGACGACGACAACGGCGTGCGGCAGCGACAGTAAGACATACAGAAAGTTGCAATCATAAAACATAACGACTCGACGAACGATAAAAATCGTTCCCCCTCAACCCGAAATGGAGATTTCCGCTTCGGAAGTGCAACACCCACAAAAAAAGGGGTTAAGTCACCTCCCCAATTTTCACCCACGAACACATAACAGCACCGTCGTTGGCGAGGGCCGTGCAGCAAGAAGTTCCGCGCCACCGAACAGAGCTATGCTCGGCAATGATTGATGGCTAGAGTAATTTTTGCCGGCGCAAAACAAATGAACTTCAATTTGTAACTTTTCATTAAAACTGAAGAATGCCATGTGAGGCACAGGACGGGTGAGGGAATGAGGGCTTTGCCGAGTGTTTCCTTTACAAATCGACGAAACATCAACACGCGTACAAATGTGTAGATCATCACATTGTGCTGCTTCGCTGCTGAACGATTTGCAGATGAAGTGATGGTGGGGCTCATGTCCTGACGAAGGACGAGAGATCTGGTGGAGGAGTGCCATGTTTGTATTCGTCTGGTTTTCTTTTTGTATATCCCCATCATTCATCGTCCAAACATTGTTCCAGTAAGTGGTGGAGTGCAAGACGAGGATGAAAGGGGTTGTGAGGAACAGGAGCAGTAGCAGCCAAAAGACAAAAGAGAATCGATTCAATTTTAATAATAAAACGCCCTCGTGTGAATTGTGAAAATCTTCATGTTCAACAATCAGAGACTCGAGAGGAGTTGATGGAATTCCTTCGAAACCTCTGCGAAAGAGAGGAGGAGATTGAAATCCAATCAACAGTAGAAATGTAACCGAGGCCGAGAGGGGGGGTTGAAGGAATAAAAGTCTCTGCTAGACAAGAGTCAAACTGATTTCAAAATGTAGGTCAATCGAAATTGAGTGTTAGAAGGTTGCAGCCTGTGGGCTGCTTTGGCAATCAAATTGAAAACTGAAATTCACTTGCTTTGCAAGGAACCAGACATCTGGAGGTGACAACAATTGAGGATTCGGTAGAAGCTGGTATTAATTGAAATGAAGGAATGTTTTGGTTAGTGGCCATGTTTATATACACTTATGTATGTCACTTACTCATTCTGTTGGTTTTGGTTTTCTCGAAGCTCGTTGTGTCGTTACTGCATCGATGCGTGTTTACCAGAACACAAACTGTCTTCTATTGGTCCTCTGCATCTCCAAAGCCCATGCATATATCACACTGTCCTAGAATGATTCTTCAAGCTAATAAAATCTGAAGATGGAGTGTTGCCTTTCAATGAGCCGTTCATTTTGTCTAGTTAAAACGAGCTGAAAGGCTGAAAGCAGTTGGTAAAGATTGAGTTTTGTAGCTCTCTCGTGTCATTAAGGTGGCCTAGGATAGGAACGCGGTGATGCACCCGACGATTGGCAAACTGGGTGATTGTCCGTCTTTTCAAAAAGGGGAGAAAAGAAATTACTCGAAAAATAAGGGAAGTTTCCCCGGCGCGTTCTAGAGCTATGGTTAAGACCAGGATGGGGGATGAACAGTGAGGCTTTCGTCTCGGCAGAAGTACAACCGTACACTTTTTGACTCTAAGATGGTGATTGATGTTTTGTAAATTTGGAAATGGATCGATCTCGTAGAGGAGTATGGCAAAAGATGGTGTAGCGGAGTAATAAAAAACAAAGCGCTACAACAGCCTGCACTCCATTCGACGCTGAACGCACATCATTCGGGCAGCTGTCATAACCATCCTCATCAAAGCCTGTCATCTCCGTACGGTACCGGCTTTGCTCAATGATTTCTTATCGTTTTGAGACGTCATCGAGATCAGCAACAGCGGACCAGCTCTAGAAGCGTACCCAAAATTAAAGTTAAATGAAAGATAAATATTAATTGCAATTTGCTTAAATTAGTAAATCGCCTTATACGGAAAAAGAAAGGTCTGCTTAAACCCAGTGGGGTCGCCAAGTGTCGCCGTGGTTTGGATTGGAATCCTCTGTCTCTAGATGCAGCACGGTCTTGTGATAGTGTCTTCCGGCTACACACGTTCAACTGTTTGCGGCCATCGGAGCCTATACATAGTAACATTAATGTGGGGTTCAACGAAATCAGCGAATAGTATACGATACTGTACAAGATAGGGATAACGCAAGCATCCTTCACAACCCGCAACGATGCGCCAAAAAGTGACACTCCGACATTGGACATCCACAAGGCGCACCATTCCTTGATTATATTAACGAAGATCGCAGAAGGTCAAGGAACTTACTAAGTGTCATGAATGACACGATAAGGCTTTCACTGCCTCAACAAGCACTTATTGGTTTTGTATCCTCAAAATGGTACATGTAGTGCCAATTAAGTTCATTAGCCACACAATATGATTAAGGATAAAATGTGAACCAAGTTCGAAAAGATCACGAGACCATCGACCGTTTGTTACAACCCCCCGCAGCTGAGATCACTGCAGATCCCATGGGAATGCAACTACTCGCCAATATACTTGCATCCTTCTACAGTGACTGACATTAAAATTCATTTATCCAACCCCCACAACTACCATCCATCGAAGTCATTTCACCATCAACTTACCAACCATCAGAGGCGATGATAAATAACACCGAAAAAGTCATCACGCCCACGCCCCATCCCACTGCAACTCTCTTCATATTACACAAGACATTTGTATTTCTGACAAATAAGGTAAAAATCATTTCATGTCTCTCTGTCCAAGTCCGTTCAACTCTCCCCCGAAAATGAAAAGAAGCGAAATAAAAACAATAAATCCGCTAACAAATTGCGCTTAAGCTCTATCTCCCCTCTGGAAAAGAGTCTACATTGCATGGCTCACTACATTCAGACAAATTACGAGCACATAATGAAAAATTACTTTATGCAACTCTTAACACTTAATCATTTCATTTACCATCGCCTCTACAGCAGTGTTTGCTTGCGCTACATCATTATCATCGCCCACCACCCCGGTGGTGGCGGTGTCTCGGCAACAAGCAGAAGCAACATTGCGACTTTAAAATGGCGTATGATTAAAAATGGCACAAGGAATTAACTTGCTGGCTATGCAATTAATCATACCCTACCCCCACCCACTGCATAATCATCCACACCACCGTCGTCGTCGTCCGCGAGAAACGAAACAAAACAAAACGCGGAAAGCTTCTCTCATCATTAATCAAATCTCGAAAACCCCCGAAAACTGGGGCGAGCGCGATGCTGCCGCACTGGTTGCTGCAACAATAAACTTCTCATGTCCTGATTTTCACGGCCGTTTAACTTCGCCCCGCGATGGTTGTATGCGTTTTTTTTTTTCTGTTTTCTGACGCTGACGCTTTGACGGAGGAAGTCCTCTCGAAGGAAGCAGCCCCTTAACCCGTTCTGTTTTTTTCCATTCTTGCCTTTTGGGACGTAGCCGGTTAATGTTGATGTTTGTAAAAGCTGTCTCTTGGCTTATGTCACGGTATATGCTCGGGGGGCTTTGTGACTGCCACATTCATGTTTCTTACCTTGTGACACATGGGTGACAGTTATTTATGGACTTGGTCGCGCGCGCTAACCAAACCTAAATCACGCCACGACGCAGTGGCGGCGACGGCGGCGGTGTGGGATAACACAAAGCTGAATACAATGTCAGTCACGTGATGTTTAACATACTGCACTGGGCACAAGGACGATGTTCGAGACTATGTTGACTTCCTGTTGACAAGCAGGCGGTGTAGAGAGTGGTGGTGGCAGCGCACAGCAACCCCCGACGACGACGACGACGACGAGTAAATCAACCTTAAGGATTATAAATTCAAGAAACGTTGAAATAAATAATCCCTAAGCGATAGATGACATGGTGTGTCCTTCCTGAAGTGGAAGTGGGGGGGTGTGAGGGGCTATGTGCATCGGGTAGACTTCAGTCGCGTCGTCTGTCTTCCAGTGAAAGAAACACATTTCTTCAAAATGCCACACATTCCATTCCAAAGGACAGCTGGGTGGCACTTGATTTTGACTGGCCCCTCCTACAAGTCCATGGGCATCCGATTGAATTTCGAAGGAACGACAGGGATTCAAATAAGAGCAAAAATTCGGAACCTGTTTGACTCCCGCGGGCTAGATCATGGTTTCATCTGCAGAGTGGAGCACACATAAACTTGCAAATTATGGCCTGGCTGGCCATTGTTGAGACGTGCAAACATTGTCCTGGAACCGCAAGGACATTCACTTGACTGCTGGGTTTTAGGTTGTTCTCAAAGATGTGCCTTACCGTCACCATCCATCTAAAAGATCAAGAGCAACCACCCTAATCCCTTCCCGATTTCATAGACGATGCGGTAACGTTTAACAGTATCACATGAAAATTAAAATCGATTTCCTTGTTTCAGCGAAGATGCTAAATGTTCAATGAAAATCAACATCACCATCATCGTCGTGCCCGATAAAAACAAGAAATAAACCCTTGATAGCTGTGTTTTTCTCTCTGAGGAATTTTTATGCGAAAAACCATTCCGACAGAACTGAGAACTGAAAATGCGCGCAAATCGAAATAAATTATTTAAAAGTGAATAAAAAATAAAATGAGACCCCCTGAAAAAAACTGACTCAAGCACCCTCTCAATGGGAAATGTTTCTGTGAACTGTAAGCTAGGACCGACGCACACACACACACACCATATTCCGAGCAAGGACTGGTTGGTTGGTTGTGATTTGTTTTTTTTTTTTGTTTTGGGTGAAAGGGAAACGTATTCAAAAAGACGAACAGGACTCACAAAAATAATTCTATTTACGTCGAATTGAAAGCAATCCTGCTATTGAATGCAAAATAACGGCACACTCAGCGGAATCCTTTTTATTACAACATCCGCCATGAATATTATACACCAGTCAGTAGAGCAGTGCAGAGCAGAGGTTTGCTACAGCTTCTGGTGCTACTCGCACTGGTTGGTTGGTTGGTTGGTACTTGTGCTGTCTTCCGAAAAGTCTGACTCTGACTCCAACAAAACACGCAACAGAGAAACCATTCAACACTCGCACAGATCCTTGTACAATTATTCTAAAACTCAAGAACGTTTGCTGCACGAGCGCCTCCCTGTGTGCCTGTGTCGGTGTCTGTGCAGACTCAAACTGCATACCCGCAGCCAACAATTGGTGGGGCAGTCGTCGTCGTCTCTTCGAGAGAGTAGCGTTTTCATTCGAATTTGCCAGTTGAAGGCACCAACAACCTCCCAAGCTTCACATATGTACGTTTAGGTGCCACTGCCGCTGCGTTTGGAATTTGTTTTTTTTTTTTTTTTTTGCCACCGCCCCCACAGACCCCCGATCTCACTCGAATCGTTTTCAATAAAATGAGAATTCTTGAAATTTATTTGTCTGATATGCGTTGGGTGGAAAATAAAAATAAAGAATGACAGCGCGCACAAAGTGAGAGGAAGAAATGAAATCGACAACCGGCACAAAATGGCGCCCAACAGAGCGGCTGCAAGGAAAGAAGAATGAAACACTACACTGCTGCCAGCAGGCAGGCCAACAAAGCAACCAACGATGATGACGACAACGGCGGCGCGACTTTGGCAGTGGCGTTGTAGGTGTCGGTGACGGTGACGGTGACGGCACAGCGACATCGACAGCGGCGCAAAGACAGCGATGCCAACTCAAATAAGTGGAATAAGCAAAACTCAATTGATATCCTTATAAGTTATCGATAACCGATTGAACGGATAGACGAACGGGCTGCTACTGGTGCTTACATCCATCGCCTGGCGCCCAACGCCCGCCCGCCGTGCAGTCGTTCAGTCAGACCCCCCACCCAGCCGGCGTTGATGGTGCTGCTCTGTCTGTAAGAGTGCGAACAAATTGTCTTTAAACTATGCCAAGCTCAGTTCTGGGATTGCTTGTGGGTGGTCGGGGCTGAGAAAGGGATGTAACGCATGAAGGAAGAGATACACACAAATGTAATCAAAAACTATAAAAAGATTTGTGCTTCTGCCAAGGGTTTCGATCACAGCATGGTGGACGGTGGAGCCCCCGCGTGCAGATCTTAGAGTTATTGCATTTCAACGTTTTTCGCATATTTACAGAACAGGACTGAGCGCGCTTTTCCCGTGGCTAGGGGATGGTCTCCTTAAGAAGTAATAAATAAAGTGGTGCGTTGGCGGTGTTGGAGTTCAATAAAGTATCCTGCGGTGTGACGGAGGTTGGGGTTTTCTTGTCTGCAAATTGGATGGTAATGTGAGTTTTATGCGTTCGCTTCTTTCACGTGATTTATGCGTTCCTGGGTGCGCATGAAATAGGGAACTTCCACTTAACCGGTGGAGCAGGTTTTTCTTACAAAATTAAGATGTTTCCAGTGTTTACCTGAATCAGTCTTAATGGATGGACTACATTGGATGGGGGTAGTGAAGAGTACGCTCTTTTGGGTCTTTTGTATCATAGAGGAGAGGACATCACCCTTGTTGGCTCTCGGAAACAGGAAAATGCTCATATGCATGAATGATGAACTCGCGAGGGTTCCGAGTTCCGAAGCATGGAGATTCATGCCGTGAGAAGGCCAGCCTTGACATCAGCCTCCGTGTCTGCTCTGAATCAGAAAGATGGCCATCTTTCTGCATTGATGAATGAACTCTAGGGTACCGGGCAGAGCCTTGACATCGCCCTTGTTGGCTCATATAAGTCATAGAGATAGCCATGTCCATGCACTCATGAGTTTATGACAGGTCTTGAATTTCGTTAACAAAAAACTATTCTTCAACCATTCAATGTCGAAGTCAAAATCTTCCCCCGGGACGTAGCAACGACCCACAATTACATTCGTTCATGATGTTAATTACACAGCCACTCACATAGAAGTTATGACAACAAAGCATAATTTTACGACTACGCGCTTGATAGCCAAAATTACATCCATTCAACGAATTATTCATATTCAGATCCATTCCCAGAAAGAGCTGTCAGTTTAATTGTATGCCCCCGAGACGATTGACGGAGAAATTTTAATGAGCAGTGTCTAGACAGCTCGCATGACAACGATCAACCTGTCCTTGAAGGCAGGTAATATTGCAGGCAGGCAATCGAAGACTTCATCATAGGCAACAATCGATTTGCTAACACTTCTGTTCAGTTCCGTGACCCCAGTCTCCATCCTCTGTTCACTTGTCACTATTTTTGACACATGACATTCCATTCACTTTTCACGAGTCTGTCTCCGCGAGTCGCTATCGCAGAGTTCCCAGAATGAACCTGCACACAGTGAGAAGGATCAAACGCGGTAATTGAATCACAAACGATGCTAAAATCCTTTCATCCACCCCTTGGCGCCTTGTTGGCAATAAATTATAAAACAGAAAGAAAACCATATTAGCCTTAGATTAATCTTATTCACACAAGATTGCAACTATTTCCTTTCATCCTACATGGAGCCTGGGGGATGGCATATGCGACACAAGGGATAGGTGCACAAAACAACTTTAGGACTCCCCTCCAGTTCCCCTGGTTTTCCCAGCGAGCCGCGAAATGGATGAGGACAGCGCACGACGGCAACAACAAGGCCCAGACACAATATTGCAACATTGAATCCTTCTTCGGTTGAATGCACAGACACTCCGCAAATATAATTCCTTCGCCCGGCCACACTATCCACAATGTGGTGCACCATAATGTTGGGTTTGTTTTTTTTTTTTTAGAAAAGAAGCGAAAGTCCTCCTCGCGGCATCATCAAATTCTCGTTAGCCAACCGGCGACAACGGCAGAGAAAAATCGAAACAAATGTATGCAGCAGCAGCCGCTCTCTCACTTGAATGTGAGATGGATGAGGATGGGGACCCACGGGGTTGGGGGAGGCGGATAAAGGACATCCTTTTGGGAATGATAAATAACTTTCTTTCTTATACACTATGGCTCTCCGGTTGGTGTTGTTGCTTTGAGTGTATCTCCGTTGGTTGGCCTCTGACTGCGAGGACATTAAAATGTACACCGTCCCTTGGAGGCCGCACAATTGAAACGTGTGCTGCACACACACACACATATGTAGGCGAGGGTAGAACGAGTAAATATTTAAATTTATAGCCGCCTTATTGAGAAGCTGAACACTATTGTGAATCGTACGTCGTTTGTGGTTTGTGTGAACTGTGATTATCCAGCGATCAGTGAGTTGGGGAAGAGGATGAGCTAAGCAGCGCGAAAAGAGAAAAAACGAATGATTTCCTCTCGGCTAATCGGTTGTGGTGGCGACATCTGCGATAAAGGATTGAGACGGAGTTTATTCGGGGGTGCGCGGGTGCCGACTGAAATGGATTTTTAATCGCAAAACAAGATGACTTGCACGGCGACGATATAGTCGTTTGTGTTTGGATTCTTATTATGTACTCTTCTGAAGAAAGTTTTCAAGATGTGTGTGGTAAAGTGATATGGCGCGGAGAAAGTCACTGAGAAATTCGTTGTTTTGTGGAAAGCTTGACACTCCTTCCTGCATTCACTCCTTACCTCCTTTGCGGGTACACTGAAGTCATGCGGCATCTGGGCTCACTAAGGGCTCTTGGCCGAGGCTCACAACATAGATGCAAAGACGAGCCCTGAAATAAATGCAAGATGCCGCTGGTCTTCAGGAAACAGTCTTTAGGAAATTAAATTGTTGATTCCGCGACATTCATTTGAACAACATAATTCAAAAAAAATTGTTTTTCTGATTGCGAATTAATTTTTCAATTTAGACAATTTCCCAAGACCGTGGATCTTGAATTGATGTTCTATAAATTGTATTTTCACTTAAGCGGATAAGAATCTGGAAAAATCACGCGATGAGGACCCAAATACCGCTGTCAGACAGAATGTTCTAGGGAAAGATCCCTAAGGACCTAGGGAAAGATCCATGATCGACCACACTACGGCAGAGGGTTTTTCCAGACCCAAGAAGTCGGATCGACCCCCACCATAAACACGCAGATTTCAAGGCCCCATATGATAGCGTACATAGATACGAGCCATACAACGCCATGTCTAGTTTTGACATTCCTGCCAAACTTATCAGGTTGTTTAAGGGACGATGGAGAATTCTCACTGCTCCACCAAGCTCGGTAACGAACTCATCGATTCCTTCAATATCAAAAGCGGTTTTAGACAAGGCGCGGTCATGTGACTTCTTTAACATCATCCCGGACAAGATCGTGCAGGACTTACACGACAAACATACCGATCCCTCAATGACGCGTTTGCTGGCATTGAGACGGAAGCAGCTAAAATGGGTCTAGCAGTGATTGAGGGCAAAACGAAGTATATGCTGTCCTCAAGAAATGACATACAACATCGACGAAGGACCAAGTTGACTTCTTATTAGACTTTGCATGGACAATCTTAAAAGCGGATGAGGAAGTCCTTGGTCTCTTCGAGATACGATTCTACCACGAACGTACAGATACATGAGCCTAGTCAGACGTCTACGGATCCAACGTCTAAGTTGGCTGGGCCATGTAGAAAGCATGAACAACTCAGCCCCAGCCCAAAGAGCCTTCGATTTCGAACCTGTGGGACAACGCAACAGAGGACGCCCGAGTTTAAGGTGGCGCACCCAGGTGGAGAAGGACCTGAAAATGTGGTAGTCTATTAAGTTTGTTTGCGTACTCTATGGACGGCAGATGAAATAATCTTTTTCGGGATTAAATTAAGATAATATTACTTTTTTTTTATGGAATGACAACTACCGTAGGACTTTTCACTGTACTTTGTAGCCCAATCATATAAGTCAGAGAAGACTACACGGGTGCACTCTTACAACACGTGTATTTGGGGAAAACGCTGTCCCCCATATATACCATGTATCATTGTGAAATCGCAGACTGTGCTAAACAGAAAACCCTTCATCAATCAATTCCTTCTTTTCGTTGATCATAAGTCTTTAAGTCAAACCAATACACACACTCACACCATCCACTCCAGACCCCACCCAACACCTCTCAACAGTCCACCGAAATCCTCTTGGCAACCTAATAGGTTCATGTATAGTCCACCCAAAATTCCCAATCGTTTACGTCTCCTCCCGTATTTGAGGGTCTCTTTCAGTTATTGAATCATCATTACACTCCACAACGCACATAATGACCCACCTGAAAGCAAACTTGGAACATATCCCACATCAGCCACCACTGACCAGTACCGACCAGTTCCCTTTCGTACTTTCCCTCAGTCTCCATCAACCACAAAAACAAAATGAGTTCAATGAAACCATCACTAATTACAATGACATGCGACCAAATGGAGATGCCAGTTGACATTTCTGCTTTCGTAAGTCGTCGTCATCAAATACCACCATCGCCAGCAGTTCAGTAATGACAGCGCTCTTAGCAAGCCCTTTCTCCCCAATCACACACATACTCGTGCCACCAATCACATTCCTATCGAGGCTACTCCATCTCCATGTCATCCAATTCCAACGCCCACAACAAAATTAACCATTCACACTAGGACCTCCTAGGTAGTTCGTCAATTTATTCTCGGTCAGAAGCAAATATCCTTTCCCATTCAAATGCCACCCGAAAGTTGAATTAATAAATTACGACGCGCGCCTCCTACAGCTGTGTATGCGCCCAGTGTCGACCATCACTTCAAATAGATAACCAAAAAAAAAATACAATACACACACGGGTACAGGACGAAAATAACAACAACAAAACAAAATATGCTACAAGCCAAAAACGAACGAGAGACCGGAAAAAGAACGAAAATCAATACAATGAGGCAACAGTGAAAGGAGGCAGGCAGCAGAACAGGACACAAAAAACCAAAACATGCAAGAGGGGAGTTGTGGAGCTCGGTGGAGCCTACACAAGGACGAAGTGAAAAAATCCATTTTCCTGGTCATCTGTGCATGATTAATGGAACCAATCTATTTTTTTTATTTGTGTGTTCTTCCTCCTTTTTGGTCGGTCTTCCTTGGCAGTAGGATCCTTTCACGCGTGTGTCTGGCCCACTTACTGCGAGTGAATGAGAAACAAAGTGAGCCGGGCGTGGTGAGGGGCCAACAGAATGTGGGAATAGGCGCAAAAAAAGGATAATTAATTTAACCCTAATGCAGTGTAATTGCGTCATGTCTAAGTTGGGCTGTGTTAGGCTCTTTCGAAATTTCAAGAAATTCCTATTTGATTGCGAGATAACCTTGCTGAGGGCAGGGAAACGACTGAGAAGCTCCACTGAGTCAGCAGTTTTTCTCCCCCCAGTAGGACAGAAAAAAACCCACTTTTTTTCTCATGGATATCCCTTAATACCGCTCGAGAGAGAATGTGGAGATTCTTGTACCCGCCGTTGTGGAAAATTTTGGCGCTGCCATCGTCAGGACTCTCTTCATTGCCTCTCTCACAGGACATGCGTCCGAGGCAGTTTTACTCTTCTCACAGTGGCCTGCCACCCACTCAATCGGAGAGCCGCTTACTCTAGTCACCGTACATGTGAGATGAATTATTGAGTTGAAATTTTGACTTGAACTTGGAATGCAGTCTTTGTGATCCTCATACAAGGATATATTCGTTGGTTTTCTGTTTTTTTTTCCTTTTTCCTTTTAATTCATTCTCTGCAAGTGTTGTTGTTGTTTCGCATGTTTTACCGTGTGTATGTGGTGTTTTCCAAGTTGTATACGAGAGTACCTTACTCTCTTGTGTTTCGTCTCGCAGGACGATACGTTTTTTTTTCTTTCAGGTATTCTACAATTTACTCGCAGCATATCCATTCACTGACAGCCGGAGGAGAACATGAATGTGTTGGGTAGGGTGAGGGACCTTTGCACAAAACCTCGTGACACACACAAACACACGAGTTACGACCGAGGCTGTGTCAAAACGACGAGGAAAGAAAGAAAAAACGAAACGAAAACGAACTGTGTCCTCTTTACTGTATGTAAGTCACTTTCATGCAAAAACGGGACCTCTTTAATATTTATGCTTCAATATTATCGATTTCTGGGCACACCTTTAGGGAAAAAATGCTTAATTTCGTGGTGGCACCCTGTCCCAGAAAGGTCTCCCATGGGCCACTGCATTTATAGCATACTTTTTGCGGTAATGATTGGTGCATGCTCTTCGGATGAAAAGCAAACCCGCTGGAGACCAGAGCGGCGGCGGCGGAGTGCTGGATAATAGAGCGCTCATCGTCGTCGCACAGGTGTGTGCTGTTTAGGTGCAATTAAATAATTTATCGATAAAAGTCATTCCATGTGCACTTAAGTGATTGGCTGGTGTTTTGTAATATTATAAGCGTCGAAACGATTGTTGTTTTAATTAGTATACTTTTAGGCGGCTACTTGAGAGAGCTGCGATAGTGAGCTGTTGGTCTGTTTTCGCTATTTTTTTTTATTCCTTATTTTAGGGGCACTGCTGTGGGGAATCGAGATTTATTGATAATAGTGGGCGTGTATCCAGCTATAGGCTGGGGGCTACTGAGTGCAAGATTATAATGACAAAAGCGTTGATAAGGTTTATTATTGAACTAAGGACTTTGGTAAATTAAAAGCATTTGAACTAGGTCGGTGAGGTGGCTCATTGATTGAATGGAATATTGATGTCATAGGACTTTACGAATAGATTTAGATATGAGCTTTGTGTGGTGGTAATGTAATGAGTGGGACACGGATTGTCTTGTCTTACAGGAAGTTGTTCAAGACCTGTATAGCAAACAACAAGCCTCTTCTCTAATTACAACACAACACAATCGCGTAAATTATATAGTTTTGCTTACCGCTCGATCGATGGGCGAGTATGCCGACCATAACTTGCCTGAAACGCCCCTTCTACATCTTTGCAGTAAGTTCGCGGCCACTTCTGCCTTGGAACCTCTCGAGTCTAGGTTTTAGAAAGAGTTGCTGGTTATCATAGCTTCACGTAAGAGTTGAAACAAAAAAAAAAAAGGATTTCTGAAAGAAAAACATATCCCCAGAGCACAAGACACAGAAAGAGAAATTAAATTAATTAGACACTTTCAGCCATCCAGCTTAGGGGTGAACGTAAAACTCAATCATTTCATTTCCACTCTAGCGACGCATGTACTCAGTATCTCCACGTTCATGTGATCAAAGTGAATTGCCACACAAAGAAACCCGCACGATTTGCCAGGAGTAGGTACGTATTCGGAAACTTCTCCCCTCGTTAGCCGACAACTCCCAGGGAACTCTTTAGTTTCACTCCCACTGCGGTGGTGCGGATATCGCCGGTGTCGAATATCGCTACCCATCGTGTAACCCTCGTTGCGAGTGTAGTTTCATTTGAAGTCGACCACTTACACAGCATAAAGCCGCATGCATTCGACAAAATTTAAAACACTAATTAATTAGTTTCACCCAAAAGCGTACATCGTCGTTGCCGTAACGTGACTCACAAAGGAATCTCATCGTCGTAACGCTGAAAGGGGTTGATGACGCTGGTGTGGAACCAGAAACCTTCCACTAATCTAACAGCAAGCTTCAAGAGCGTCGCACGGTATGGAAATCTGAAATAAAATACTTAACAGGTACAAAAGCGGATCGTGCTGACTGCATCATCGCTATGCCACCCCCTTTGCATGCTGCACACACTTCAACCCTTTCGCTTTGATCACACACTCTCGTGCGCATACGAACCAGTTTTCGCCCGCCCGAGGCTTTATGCGACTTCCTTTCGAACACTTCCGAAGGACACAAGGTCGGTCGGTATGCCGTCACATCTGCTGCTGTCCCCTAATGCCAATTCAGCGAAATACAAATAAAAGGACTCATTCTTGGTCCTCAAACCCCCACCCCACCGCAAACCACCTCACCAAGAAGCAGCGCAAAGTACTGAGCAAATAAACAAAACAAATTTAAAAAAGAGTGAGTGAGCCCACTTGAGTCCTTATGGACCAGAGCGGGGCATTGTAGCGCAATGATAATTCGCAGGAGCGACGGCAGCGCCAGCAAAAAAAAAAAAGGTTTTTACGCGTTCTGCTTCTCATCCAATGGGTTACAGCGGACAACGGCGGCGACGAGCCTGCCTGCCAATTGGGATACATGAAAACCCGGCGAATGATTTTAATTCGAAGCCCGGACGCTTAATGCGCCTCCGAATTGACTTTTAATGAGGAGCGCCTGGCTGGCAGGCAGGGTGGTAGGTACACACGGTATTATGCCATTTTCCATTTTTTCCCAGATTTGTTGTTTATTCGGCTGTTTGCTGGAGGATATTTTCTCCATCGTCGTCCGTTGCTGGCAGTCTTACCGGATTACAGGGCACACGATAGGGTCACATGGGGATTTTAGCCAACAGTGCTGTGCGGTGCTGAGGACGGTAGAGATTCCGTGAGGACTCGCTAGAACAGAAGGAAAAAATAAAACAAGAATCCATGTTTTCCATTTTGCCATTCTGATGAAATCGTATTTTGTGTACTCCTCGAGGATAAAGGCCTCGACTAGAGGAAATGTGCTCGAAGGACCAACGGGCGGCACTGAGTTGCATGTGGGGGAGGTGAAAACTGAAGCACGAGAGCAACGGAGAGCCATGTCAATCAAATTGCATGCCATTTTAGTTTAGTACCTTGAGAATAGATTGGGTGCTGGAGTTGCTTCCTGCATACCACTACACAGCTGCTGTTGAGCTGTCGGCTCGGCGGCGGCAGTGCAATAGGTAGCGTCGACGGTGACTGAGGCGATGGAGCTCGTGATGTTTAAGAAGCTTTCGTGTTGTGTGCATTTCGTTTTTAATGCCAACATGGGAGAAAGATTTCCTGTGAGAAACTTTAAGAATGCAGGATTACAGTCTATGATAGCGTAAAAGTGAACGGCGAACCAACGGAAAGCGATGGAATAAAAGTTTTTTTTTTCTTTGCTTGAAACTTTAAGAACGGTTGGGTGGGTGTGCCAAGGCAGTCAACTGGAAATACTGTCAAAGGAAATGGTGGATATTAGCACTTGAAGTCTGAGTTGCATGTCTGAAGAACTGACAACATTAGGGTCTGGCACCGGCTGTTTGATATGCATGAGTTTTTCCGGTCAGAGTCAATGACAGTTGAGGACACAGAACACCAAACGATGCTACTGCCCTACATCATGTGCAGCGGACGTCCTGTCATCATGACCTCGTCCACCTAAAGCGTCCGTATTACCATACAGTAAAACGAGGACGAAAAACTAATTACATTTAATTGAATCCATATCCTCCCACACACACTCTCTCGGAATTGGCCTCATCCACCCAACCAGCTCAGCACCCAACAAGATGCTCCTTCTCATTAATTGCTGCTCCTTCTTGTAGTCATTTAATTGAGGATCACACGGAGGGAAGGACACTTTCATTAGAAATTTTCTTATTCCCTGTTCAAATTAATAACCACCCTCGCACACATGCTGAGGACGTGTGATCCTTTAGTTCAAAGGACTCTACACGCTCCGAAGCGCCTACTTAGTCAAGAAAATATAAGGAAGCACCATTCCGCCATATCTCGGTCTCTTCTAGCACGAGCAGAGGTGTTCCGAGCAGCACCCACGAAGGAATGCAATATGCTATGCGATGGCAGCTAGCTGCTACACAAAGAACAAGGCGAAGAAGCACACAGGAAAAAAGCATACAGAATGACACGGGCACACCGTCACGTTTTCATTCTGTGTGAGACACTTGTATAGTTTCCTAATTAAAGTTTAATTATCCTTCCATTCGCCAGGATACATATGAATATGAACGAGAGTGCTTTGCTCTCAAACACTCTCAGTCATCCATACATTCGCTGACAGGATAAATAATGAGTTCCCGGAAAATTTATGTGATTCCCTCTCAAAAACCGCTATGAGCTGTATGAGCTGTGTGTGTGTGTGTTGGGAGGCACCACACCCACCGCTCTTGTGACGCATTCCTCACATGGAGTTAGACCAAGAGAGAGAGAGAGAGAAAGGTGGTACAGAGAGAATGACGACACTGTGGAGTAGCGCACAATTGGAGCACTAGGTTGAATTGAAACGATGTTACAAGCTGCAGGCGCTGCGACCCATATTCCCTCCCATTAGACATGAACTGACGGAGGGTGTTGGACAGGAAGATGACAGGGATCCGCACCAGTCACTGTGAAGTGACGTGACGTTCGATAGAGACGGATTCCGGAGCTTTGAATAGAAGTGCATTGGCGGCAGGATGCCAGTGTGAGCCGATGTTACGATATTATTAAGCCGATGCGTGAGTATGGAGCAACACGGTAGTTACTGAGATGGAAAACTTTGTTATCGTACTGAATGAGCGACTCCTGGGGGCGATGTGAAACTAAGCTAATGAACGCAGAAAACAGCGGAACAATTCCCTGATCGTGGATAAAAGATGATTTTCCTAATGAGCAGCACAGCAGCACGATTGAAACATCAGAATACAGCCGGCTAGGGTGGATGTACAATTAAAGTGTCTGAATGCATGAGCTGCTCGTGGAAGTGGAATGAAACTCGTGCTCGAATGCGGAACGAAGCAGTTGAGTGTGGCAGAGGTCTAAAGCTTTGTTCAAGTAATAATTAAGACACTCCACGTGAAACGAAACTGGCAAGGATTGAAGATGATCGTGGTCATGGAGTGTAGAATTTGCGGCTTTGTGTCGAATGATCAGAGCCAAGACTTCGTACGTTAGAACGTAAGCCAAGTTTTGATGGACATTTAGATCTTACGGACGAGAGAAGCATTAGCTTGTAGTTTGAGTCATTGGGCAGTGCTCAATTGGAAGCGGGTGATTCCTAAGAAGTTATCATACAGCTGTGATATGGAACACTCGATGGGGGATTCCATAGAGCATCCAAAGAGGGTTAAGCTGATGTTTGGATTCCATGACTTGCTCAACAAAGTGAAACTGCTCCAAGCGAGATCTAAGGACGTCAATGGCAAGAATTAGGAAACGTACATATTCTACACTCAATCGTTGGCCCTGTTTGCGTTGATGAAATTTGGAGAAGAAAATTCAACCATAAAGTGTATGGGCTGTACAGCCGGATGGCTATCGAGGGGACTACGAAATCAACGCCTCAGGGCTTGACTAGAAAACCTTTTCACACAAGTGGAGAAGGACCTCACCCAACTTAGTGTGGGTAATTCAAGGCAGCTGGGTGAAGATCGTAGCACCGGGAGAAGAAGATGAAAATACTCTACACTCTTCGGTGGATAAATTAAAAAAGTCTCAGAAGCCTTACTAGACTCCTGCATTGTCCTTCCAATATACTCAGAAATCGAAAGTAGTTTGGACTTAATCCAAGACAAAAATCCCGTTGAATATTCGCATAGTTACACTGACAGTACAGTCAGTCAAGCCATGGAGCGTAGTAGTACAGTAGTACAGTAGTTCACTCTACACTTTCAAATGCATTTAATTAACGTGACCTCATATCTCAATTCCTCTAGAACTAGTAGTTATAGCGTGGTTAAGGACTTCTTGTACTTAAGTTTTTTTTCTCTCCCAGCACTTGGAAGGAAGTCATGGTGGTCACATGTCATATCGAGTAGTCTACCACCTTTTGGAGCATTGCTTAACATCGCAAAACAAGAAAACTGTTAATCTAACCTAGTGAGGAGACAAGTCGGAGTTCCTCAAGGAAGTGCCTTCGAGCCCCTGGTATACCTCCCCTACACCAAAGACTTACCAACAACATCAGCAATCTGTGGCGAACAGCGACCTCTATCGGGGCCTAAGAGTACCTACTTTTATTGAAGAGATCAAATCTAGAGCACTCAAGAAAATACTTCAGGAGCATATTAACGAGGAAGTACCAAGTCCTCTCAACGTATATGGCGTGAGTCTACTGCAACTCACAAGACCTAGCGATCGAAAGTCACACGGATCAGTTTTATATTATCCTCGAAATAAAAAAATCGAATAATCTTAAAGCTAACAGCCTGCCCTCCTTCCTCTTGAACACAATAGGCACCTAGTCGCACTTTACAGACTTTCGTGCACGCCTGCAATAAGCATCCGTCTGTGGGGCGACTCTTCACTCTCTAAGTTGATATTCGCCAGCCAGGAATACCTGAATCATTGCTCGGTTGGAGTTAACGTGCGGTGCATGCGTCTAGTGGCAGTTTAAGGTGCCCCCCCTTACAGCCATCACTTCAGTAGTTTAACTGGACACTCATCCACGTCAGAACATTGCCCCACTGGCAAAGAAGAGAATGGGCCCCACTTAATGATTTTTGCAGAAGCTGCAGGGATGAGGAAGATTTGTTGACCATTCACGACCTCCTCTGCTACTGAACTTCAGTGGAAGACAGCTAAATCACTTAGCAACAAGAGCTAACTGGCTTTCAGTTTCACAGCGAGCCTATATTGGCTTGAATGTCACTGCTCTCTGCAGACATATTCCTTATAAAACCCCTTTTCCATTCAATTATCTCCACATTAAGCCTCCACTTCCTACCCATCTACTGCCCACTCACCAATTAGGCGAGCTTAACCACACATTTTTTTTTCAATTATAAACGTCGTCAGAATTCAAAAGTAGTCTTCTGCCCACTCAGTCGCGCACAAATCGATTACCACCACCCACGTATGACCTCTTTGGCCGACTTAAATGGTTCCAGTCAAAACAAACTGAATAATGAAAACTCGTCAGTCACTTTGAATATCGATTTCGAACTCGACTATGGGAGATTGTGCCACCTCCTGCAGTGACTTTTTCAATTTTCAATAAATTCTCCTCTACAGCCTGTGACCTTTGGCTGCCTCCTTGGCCTCGGTTCGTCCTTTAATTCCTTATCTCTTCTCAGCTTTTTCACCTTGGTCCCCCAGTAAAAGTTTGCCTCTGGGAAACGGATGGTGCTACTGACAGCTGCATAATTACTTGATACAACTCGAGAGGAAACAAATCATTCTTCAGCGACTTCCATCCTCGCCTTGGAGAGGAGAGCACTAACCGACGCGCGATGCCATGTAATTCATTTCGCAACCACAAAATGTATGCAATCCTGCCACAGATTCACTCACGCAAAGGACTCGTGTCCTTGGAATTCGAATGGCATTCGATATCTCGACGCGTGTACAATGTGTGCAACAAATGCCACCAGGATTGCAGTAATTGTGAACGCGAAGGCGGATGGAGACGGAGAGATGGAGATTATGATTAGAATTTTCAATTAAAGCACACGCCATCTTTGTTCTGCTCCCCGTGTGCAGTTCTCACCTGAAACCGTGTGTGTGTGGCGTGACTCATTCCCGCCGGCCTTCCGCCTTTGCCTCGGTTCGGCATTTTATTGGGACATTAGTTCAAGTGGTTTTCCATGTTTTTTCACTTTTCATTATAGTTTTGTGCTTCACCTGCTGGTGCTGCTGGTGCGGCTGGTGGTAACTGTTGCCTTAGTGACTGCTCACGGGTGGACGGGCGATGGCGTCCCGAAATGGGACGAAAAGCTCCCAGGGGAAGGTTCATGCGATAACAACCACAATAATACATTTCAAAAGGATCCAACGTCATATCACACTTTGGTAATTCCGTCGCGAGGGTTGCTGCTTGCCTGCTTCTGACTACTTTCCACTGTGTGGCGGCTATAGATTTGTGTTACTTTCCTTCGGGTGAATGGCTCGGCTTGTGTTTGTTTATGGGGGATGGAGGGCTGGGTGTCGGAGGTTTGAGGGTCGGTATGTGTGTGGACATACAAATGAGTCGCTGGGTTCGGGTTAAATGGGTCTCAAATTGCACTCACAGTTAGTTAATTAAAATTTTCCAAATGAAACATTTTCGCAATCGGAGAGTGGGGGGTTATAGTTCTTCACTTCCTGTGGGGACCAAGGCCTCACCACGAAGGACGCATACACAGTGGAGATGGAGATTTTTTCAACCCTTTCATGAGACATGTAAGTTGTGGAAGGTTGAACAAACGGTTGAGGCTGGAGGGTTCAAGGCAGGGTCTAGCCACTGGAGATTTCCTCACAATGTAACCACAACTGAGAGTCACTAATTTGTGACGATTTTCGTTCGAGTGTGCATTCGAGGGGTCAGGGAACTGTGGATGGGGTTGCTATGGGTCTTCGTTGAAACTGAGGCTGGTACATAATTGGACGACTGACTGCAGCTCAGCATCAGTGTGCTACTTAGACCAGTACCAATGGAACCACCTGATCGTTACTTCTTTGTTCCACTGTTCCGGTATCGGAAATAAGAGAAACGACCCTTTCATGTCGAATCCAGTCGTAGGTTCCAAACACCCTCCCATCACCACCTTCGCACGCTACATCTCTCGGGTTTAGTGTGTTTGAGGCGCTTAACTAGAAAATCACTACAACAAGTCAACCACGCCTTTCGTTCCACCAATGCTTACACCCTCTCTCCACCATTCACCCACTGAACCATCACAATTCCCTTAAGGAGGCAAAAAGTAAATAATCTTAAATGCATTTGATATCACCCGTGGTTAGCTTGGAATACATTCACGCGACCAAAGAGCCTCACTACCATACCACTCCGCAGCCGCATCAGCAAAACATCTTTCATGCGCTGAAACAACCGTCGAATGTCCTTGTTAGGCAATATGCTTTATGAGCAATTGACATGCGATCCACCAAACGAGTCCTTCTGGTCAGTGTGTCGGATCTCATATACATATGCGCTGCATGTACATGCATGTACATATCCTTACGTGATGTGTGTATGGGTCATACAATAAAAACGTTAAACGACGTCGACGAAGGACGACTTTGTGGACGGACTTGCTTCCCCTACGGCAAAGGTGCTCTCAGACAAATCATAAAAAGGAAGAAAATTAATTTCCATCCCCCGTCCACACCCTCTCCCCGATGGGCAACATAAAACGGAACTACCCACAGGACACACACCACCCCCTCTGGCCGCACAGAGCCGGGGATGGGTACATAGAGGAGGAGAGTCCTGCGACTCAGGTATGTTGATTGTGGGTAGATGGCGCGCTAAAATGAACGATGTATTTCGGAAATTCACGAGTACGCTGGTGGTCTCTGCACAAGTGTGTGTGTGTTTGAATGAAGTGGAGTGGGCGGGGGGTTGGTCGGGTCGGGCCAGCTGCTGGTACCCAACTAACTAGCAGAGCTTGGCAAAGTTGAAAGGAAACGAAAACAAAGTTAATCCTACATTGTATTAGGTGCCTAAGAACCACTCACAGGTTTCCATTGTTTTATTAAGCTTTTGAGGTTTTGTTTCACTCGTCTGTCTTCCGTCCGTGCGCTTTCATTGTTCCGCCTAGCCCACCTCGCTTGGAGGTGCGGCTATGACGGTGGAGACCAAGAGGCATTTCACGACCTAAATTCAATATCAACGTCCTGTTATGATGGTAGGGTGTGCGTGACGGTATGCATCTCTTCTCGGTCTTCTGTGTGCGGCTGTGTGGTTGCGGAGAGTGCTAGGGTGGGGATTTGTGTGTTTGGGTTACGTGCAAAATTATGGAAAGCGTTTTAGCGTTTTCCACTTATATCCTCTTTTAAATGGTCGAAAACAAAAGGTTGATTGCTTGCTAGCTTTCCCCTATGCGCCGCTAAACCTCGTTAAACGACGGCTTGTTGGTGTTTTTCTGTTCATTCTTTATTTTTGTTTCGATTCTCTCGCAAAATTTAAGTGGCGCCCGATGGGTGGTGCTTTTGGTGAGTGGGAGCCTGAAAAGTGAAATCATACTTTTTATGGGCTCGATGATTGATGGAATTAGGTGGCTGTGATTTAGCAGTCCTATCGGTCTCCCTCACTCACTCTCTGTCTCTATGCTCGATTTATGTCGTAAGTTTGACTACGCAAATCGGTCGATGAAGTGTATTTGACCGTGTGGATTGACTGCGCGCGTGTGGAAGTGGGTGGATTTAGATTCACATTTTATTGCTGAGCCAGAGTGATAAGGCAGAGGCCGTAAAAGAAGATAAGCCATGGCATAAACAGAGTAGTAAATGCTGAGAAATGAGCAGCAGCTTCAAGGTTCTGATTGTGGAAAGGACACATCGGTGATATGACATTCGACAAAATTATGTGCTTAAAGGTTACAGGGACATGAGTGGATAACGACATGGAGTGTTGTGTGAGAGATACGATTTCCTAAAGACGGAGGTTAGGCTGTGTGGATAGTGTTGTGATATGATTGACTTTTGGGGGATTGCCTTGTTAAAATGAAGCCCCTTATAAATCTGCCTCGAACACCTTGATAATTACCGAGACTCCAACAACAGTCTACTTAAGGAACAGCCTCGATCACTGACCTCACCCAACCGCAGCCTTGTTAAAACGATCACCGACCGCCACCAGCCGCAGACTGCTCGCCGACACGATCCAACAGCAACCTGCTTTGCGACCACTATCGGTCGCCGCCTCCTCCAACAGCAACCCGCTTACAGAACTGCCTCAATCACCGAAACCAGCCAACAGCTGTCTTAAGAACATCCTCAAACGGCTCAATCAGCAACAACAGCTACCATGATCGCCGAACCGATCCAACAGCAGTCTAGTTTAAAAGGCCCCCTATCGCCTCAAGCATCGGAAACAGCAGCCTCGATCGCTAAAACCATGCAACTGCAAGTCCACCAACAGCAAGCATCCTGTCATTTCTATACACATCGTAGAGGTATGAAAGATGACAGAATCATGTTCAAATTGAATAAACTTAAAGTTTAGTTCCACACGCATGGAGGGACAACCTCATTCGAGGTCGCAGACCTCCAGTTCAATGATTTTCCGACAAAAGCCACAAATGCTCCCTCTTCAAGTCAGCTACCCTCCTTCCCTCCTTAAATGACTTCGCAGCGCTCAATTATATTTTAAACTATGCCCAAGCACTCATCGCCATGATTGCTGAATGCAGTGGCAAAAGCTCACCAAGGATGCACAACCAGGAAGAGACATTTCGAAGTGCGAATAAGGATATCGTTATTCAGAACTCTTGCATACAGAACACAAAAACAAACCCTCCGAGCGAACTCACACAATCCTACGCGTTCCATTTTGTGGCATAATGGGGGTGTGCATTCCCGGGATGAGACTCCAAGAAATAACTACTGCTCTCCCTCCCGGCGACGCGGCGGTGACTGTATGATAATCACCAAGTGCAGGGCGACAGTTGTGCGCCGAGGGTCTTAAAGTCGATCGTCTTAGCTGCAGTTCAGTTGATGGCCTTTAAAATGTCACGACTAGCTGACCGGTTCCAGTTTGCTTTCGGTAACGTTTTTAATTTTGTTTTACGGCCTCGAGTATGTAAACGTATGCCATGAATAAATTCCTATAAATGACACACAGACACAGGTCTGTGCGAATTCCAGGACATGCGTGTGGACTCGAGCACGAAGGAGATGAAGAGTCCCAAGAGGCCGGTTGCTGGGCAGTCCGACCCACGAGTGGAATTTCACGTTTTTTTTGTCTCCGAACTGGACGTCCCCCCACTCTGACACACATTTAAATATTTAAAATATACATTTTTTCTGTTGGTATTTATGAACGATCTTTTGTGTGATTGAACAGAGGGTGGCCAAGCGTCCCCGGACGGCTTGGTCAGGGTTGACATGTTTAAATTCCTCATTTCATAGAGGAGAGGGAGCATTCCGGATTTTTTTCACTGTCAATGGATGTCGAATTCCAGTCGTCCCTTTTCTTTCTTTTTGTGATGTTTTTCAGTAGAAATGCGGTTGAAAGGATGGATGGGAGTGTGAGTGGGATTGGGGGATGGAGAGGGGTGTGGGATCATAAAAATATTTGATACTTTATTTGATATGACGAGATGGGTAGGGAATGCATACAACAGCTCCCCCACTTATGGACATGTGACACAAAAGTCAACCGTCATCAAGAGGATCAACCTACAGGGACTTTAGGTTAAACGGTGCAAGTCCAGAGAATGACAGAACGAGAGGGAGTGGGGGAGAGAAGAAAAATTTATATAAACAAATTCCGATGCAAGGAAAAGGATTTTTTTTTATGAAAAAAAAAAAAATATATATGTATGTCCGCACAAGGATTTTCCGATAAAAATGCAAATTCATCCCCGCCCATCCCCTAAGCCCAGGCTCTCGTTCGAGGTCTCGTTCGAGTTCTCGTTCTCGTTCCATTGCCAGGCCATTCGTTCGTTCTCAGTCTTGTTCGCATTTCTGTTTTGCCATAAATTTAAGGATAATCGTATTGCGTGCTTACAAAACGATTCACAGTTATTGTGTCATCTCCGGCGAATTGATGGGCGAGCGATTTTTTTTCTCTCTTTTTCGCTTTCCACTGCGGGAACTGGGACTGGCGGGGGGATTTTGTGGTGGGCGTAAATATATTGGCAAAAAAAGAGAAAAAATTGAGAACATCCTTATTATTATTATTGCTCCCCTTGGCCCTGGATTCCGCCTTCGATTCACTGTGCACTCGCCGCAGAATTACCCTTGTGTCTGGCTTATGGACATATGAACATTAAATGCAAATTTTAACACCCATTTAAGGAGATGATGTAAGATTTTTTTTTGTAAACGTCGAACAGGGAACGGCGACTCATTGTGCAGAGAGGACAACTTAGGATAGCATCACCAATAAAATCGTGTATGAAAGTTATTTGGCGATGAAATTGAATTCGTGGGTGCAGAGTACGTCGTTTCACAAAAAAGAGGAGAGAAAAAAAGGTTTGAAAAGCCTATTTGATCACACACGGATGCATCAGATAACATTCACAGCTCTCCGGGGGCGTGTTGGGGTGCTTTTATTCCCTCGCAGGACAATGGGTGTATTTGAAAATTATATATAACGCCGAAGAATAATGGAATTTTGATTGAAATTGTTGTGCCAGGGACAGGAGACTAAATAAGCTTCCAACCGGAATCAGCGGAATTTTATTTCCAAGCTAAAAAACGAGCAAAGAGCATAACCCTTAAAATGGACTGCTAGCTTGATCTCTTGCACAATGGGCTAGGTCGTTTATGAAGCAGGCTTTTGTGAAGAGAGATAATGGGGTCGTTAACGCAAGGTTTATGTTGGCAATGAAGTGTGTTCTCGTTGACCTAGTGAAAGATATGGACGTGGAAAACTGTTTCAAAAAAAATACATCAAATTTGAAAAAAAAATATATCACTTTTGATCACTTGTCAAAAACAGAAAGAATTCTACACCAATCATTTTAATGACGTCCCAGCAGTGATGTCTTCAGACTAAGCCAATGTGCATTGTGAGCACATCACAGCCAACTCACAGACATTTCACAGACTTGTGTGTGAGTACTAAAGAAGAGAAAATAAATGTATTTGTGTCATACGTTGCCAGGTATTACGTAGTCTCTGCATGTAGCTACTCAAGCGTTCCATTCTACCACTTTCGCATTTGTACAGTTGCATAAAGCACCCAAATTCGCTGAACCTCCTTATACTCTTTAAGGAGCATCCCTCTTCTAAAACAAACAAAGCTACAGCTTGCACTTTTCCTATCCTACTCTTCCATCCCGATTGAACACCAATGTCCCTCCAACGTTGTTAAAACGTCAGCCTATGATATTTCTTGAATCGCCGAAACCTCCTAATGACTGGTAGCCGGCGATTTGATGGCACAAAATTACTCTCGTTCCAGTCTTCAGAATTCCTTAAGCTTTCCCTCTTTTCCTACGCTTGGCAGTAAACTGACTTATGACAAAAATGATGGAGCCTTCATTACTCAAGAGTGCAACCAAACTTTGTAGCAAGATGGTTGCGACTGCTATTTCTAAGCGGTCAACCTTAATAAACCTTGTAAGACTTGACTGTACTTCACCTAGCTGGATAATTCAATCGGAAGCGGACCACTGGAGCTCAGGACAAGATGATGTATATGCAGTCTTTAAGGAAGGACACACACCATCGACGATTATGCCAATAGGTTTTTGATGGACATGCTTTTGAGTAGGTCAAGGACTGCGTCTACCTCGGCTCTCAAGTGAACATTTTGAATACAAGCAGTTCTGACACTAGACACTGAATAACTCGCTGTTTCTGCAATTGAATAGCAGAGCCATCTGTCAAGATACTGATCGCCCCAGTCATCTATTTCCAGCTATCTCAAAAGCTGATGAAGAAGTCATTGGTTTTTCCTAGAGAAAAGTCCTGCGTCAAAATATTGGTTTTGTTTGCGTAGATTTAACTTGATGAAGAAAATTCAACCACGGACTGTATGGGGTGTTTATCGACAGGAGTTGATGGCTTGTCTAAGATGACTAGGCCATGAAGAGGACATTGATTGCACTGCTCACGGCGGAATGGTTATTTACAAAGCAAAACACCGACGAAACCCATGGATAGTGAAGAAGGACCACAGCCAAATCGAGGCAGCTGGCCGAAGATTGTTCCAACTGGAGAGGCAACAAGAACAAGAGAACCGTAAAGCCGTTGAAAGACCATTGCATCCAATCAAAGACTCTTGACAGCAATTGTTTCTGGTGGCGTCATTGATCCACTCTTTCTCGTTATTTTTGAGAAAAATGTATTTTGAGTTGGTCTTGGTACAAGTGATTATCTGCGTGCCCTGTTAGTGAGCAGGACTGTGACACCATGCGAATTGAATAATTCATAATCCTAAAACCATTTCGTACTTGCCCTGAAGTGATGCAGTTTGCTGTTGCTGATGTTGCTCAGCTGGCTTAGGCTTGAAGCTGTAAGCCCCTAAATGAAAGGAATGTGTCACATTCGCCATCGCTTTATGTAGTTTAAAAAGGCCGATGTCAAATCGCACACAACACGACACGTCGCCGTGTCTGTCTGGTAATGCATGCAGCAAGCAAAAACAACTTATTGCAGCTCGTTGCCATCCACAATTATCATCAATCACATCGATTCGTCTCAAATCAAGACCATTGATCATCTTCAAATGCCTTCAACCAAGTCTGCACCGCCCGTCTTTCGCTGGAATTGTAAAGTCACAAGGTTATGCAACTTTGCCAACACCTTCTCTTCCATTCATTACCCCCCAGAACTGCTTTTCACAAAGCCATCAAACGATTTACACCCCGTCAAGCAGAAGCGAAAAGAACGAGACTGAAGGTAGAAAGCAGAAGAAAAAAATTATTGCACCAACATACGTGGCAAATTCAAACAGACGCCATCGTCTAGATGGGCTTATAATTAAAGCATGCATATTACATGATGTTTGCCTTTCATTAACGTGGCAGGACGCTATAAGGACACGTCATGTAACCGCTCCCCTCTCAAGTCCACCAAGAGAGACCAACCTCTCCCGCCTTAAGTGGGGGCTTAAAAGGCAAATCGCGCCCGCCACGAGTCTGCCTTTGTACCTCCTCATTCTGCCTGTCAGTCCGTGATGGGTGGTGTGTAAACTAGATTTCTTTAAGACTAGCAACTTCCACTTGCAAATATTTACAGAAAGTCGCCCTTAATTCAAAAATCGACATCGACACACAGACCGAGAAGACTGACGACTGTCGACAGACGACCGAGACGTCTGCCAAAAAACTCTCAAAGGTAAACACCTTGCTGCCAGGCCACTGCAATTAACGATTCCCTTCGTCAGACGAATTATTCACAAGTTTTTGTATATTTTTTGATGCTCGTTTTCTTATTTTTTGAAAGGTTCCCCAATTCCTGAAGGAATTTTGCAGAAAATAAAAGTGCTTCATCAGTGGAACGAGGAGACATGCGAAGCAAGTGAGCCCCTCAGCCCTTTTTTACCTTTTTCTTCGCTTGGGCTCGGTACAATACCGACGGGGATGGGAGGTGGAATGAGAGAGATTTGTGCCTCTACCACTCCCAATATGAAACAACAAAAGGACATTTAAAAATTTATGGAAAAGCTGCTTGTGCTTGCTCCTGTTTCATTGAAGTTTCCTTTCATTTTTCCCCATTCGCTTGCTTTTCACATTTTTTCTTTTTTTTTGTGTATTTTTTATTGTGTTTGCCCCCCCCGGTTGACAGGGTGGAGCGAGTGAATGAAGCAGGGACAGGGAAGAATGTCCTAGTTTAAGGACGAAAAATGCCGGCTGGCCTTATTAATAATGCAAGAGTGCGTGTAATGCTTATGAAACGTCCTTTCGTCTCCGCGTCCCCACGGTTTTCTCACCTTTTTTCGCTGGCTTGACTGCAGTCTTCCTATTTTTTTTTGTAATTCCGTTAAAAAATTTAACCGGCTGTTGCACAAAGGAACACGCGAGTCTGGGTCATATTTGGTCCCAAGTTCGATTGACATCATTTTTGCATATTTTCGCTTTTCTTTTTTTCTCCTGGTGCGCTGAGACAGGGTCCCCGGCGTTGGATTTAAATTTCATTCATAATGCTTACAGTGAAAATTGTTGACGAGGAGTTGGATGGTTCGCAGAATTTGATTTTTTTAAGAGAAACACGGGAGTCATTAGCTTGTAGTTGTACACACGTATATACAAAGCTGCCAGAGCGGATGAGTGATGTCTCTCGGAAGGTGCCCAATGGGAGGGGAGCTTCATTTTGCAAATTTCGTCTAGGGGACCAACTCAATGACATCGCTGTGTCAACGTAATAATTTGTGTGTGTCTCCTTGGGGAACTGTGAGCATTTTTGGAAAGCCTTTTTTCTTCATATACAAGGCCGGAGGCACAATCATTTTTGGACGTGATTCAAATCATTTTCAAGCGGAGGGAAATGCTTAAGAGAATTCTGTAGAGTTGAGTTTGCAACACTAGCTTGAAGTTTTTAGCTGTGCACTTGGACCATGTTGGCTCCATTGTGCTGTCATGTCGGGCACCCCAGGTGAGCCAATGTGCAGGAATCCAATTGGATATTCGACTGTAGATAGATGTTAAACTTAATTCGTTTAGACCACTGTAGAAATGGACTCAAGGAGATGTCGCCTGAGGGTAGCAAGAACAAGCCATGTACATAGAGAATGATGGCCACTTTGCAGATGTCTAGTTGCCCTCCAACAAGGCAAAGTGCCACAGAATAAGTCGATGTTCAGAAATTGGGCACCGATAGAGTATCTAATTGCGCAGTAGTAACCAAGCATGTCTCAACACTTGCCGCTAGAACCAATAAGTTCCTGGAAAGGCTGCTCAGAAAGTACATCGAATTGAGAATTAAGAAATTACGACGATTTTGCTTTCAAACAATCTCTTTTCAAATAGAAGCGAGATATGAATGCACTTCGATTAAGTGTATCACTGAGCGCGAATAGACTCGCTCGGTTTAATGTATATGACTGAAGAAGGAATGTGAAATCCGGACCACAAAGTGGATTGCCCTATTTTTGTGGACTTTTTCTTTGGAAACCACAAAACTGAAGTGACTTAAACCACAGATCCGTTCACAAAGGATGTTTCAAATATTCCAAATGTTGATCCCGAACTCACGTCCACATATGCAAAAAAAAAAACCCCATGAATGTGAAAAAAATTCATCACAAAAGTTGCCATTTACAAAATTTACAAATTGCGCACCACGTCAAAGGAATTCCTAAGCTTAAAAATGTACTCCCCGCGGTCTATTTGCAAATCAACTGTGGCCACGTATCCCGCCTACCCTCCAGCCAGGGCCACGCGTTACTTACGAAGCAGCGTATCGCCCCAAACGAAAAATTCGAACAAATGCCTCGCATTACCCAAATTAAACATGAAAAATTAAATTAATACATCAGCAATCACACCATCACAGGCCGGCATCACATCCCTTGTGGATTCACTTTCTGAAATGTAACCATTCGCCGACTCGCCTGTGGGAGCGAAGATGAATGGGGGCTCGGACTGAACCTCAAATAAATTTTTACCTGAGCATAGCTGCGATAATTTCAAGTTATTGTGGCTTTGTGTCAGGGCGATTGCCTTGAAGGCTCGCTGCAGTAAAAAAAAAAAAAAAAAACAAAAAAATACGAAATTATTCGTATAAAACGGAAGAAGCTCGAGAAAGTCTCCACCTCAACACGTGGCCTTTGGAATTCCCCGTCAGAGGGAAATTCCCTTTGATCCTTTTAGTAATTAGAGTACGTGATTCTATTTAAAAAGGAATCCAGCACGTTGATTCCAGGGTCGCATATCAAATAGTTTAGTGCCGCGCTTAAAACGTTTCAAAAGTGAACCACCGGGTAGGGGTGTTCCACAGGCAGGAGGTAAAAAAAGTAATCGCTGGCTACTGGCGAGAAAGTTCCTTAATTTTGATGCCAACTTTTTTCCCCACCCACTCTCGACAACTCACTTCCTTTCCACAACGGGCGTGAATGAACTGCAGACACACTTGTGCTGGGGTTCAAGGAACGATGATGGCGGCGGAGATGATATCCTTTTTGCCTACTTGCGAGTTAAACTCGACATTGACTTTTCATATATTCAAGCGGTGTTCGCTGCAAAAAAGGATTTTTAATGAGACTTTGACAGTTCGATGAGGGATGAAGGGCCGTGGCTGTGGCACAACAGGTTTGATACAAGAGGCGGGCGCAGATGACGAAAAACCAAACGACTTCATGGAACCGCTCCTGAATGCAAATGGCGAACGACTCTGGAGTCTGGATGGAATTTGCTTAATTAATTCCAAACATCATCCATCCCACAGAGTTGGGTTGGGTTGCTACGCACTTGTGAGGGTTGACTTGTCGGCGAACAGCTTGGTGCACTCTCACAATGCATTCGAGAGCAAGGACCGCGCCGCCGAAACTGATTCTGTGATTTTTTGTGCTCCGATTGCATTAGTCACGCACGAGCGATATGCGCGAGAACTGCTGCACTTGCGTCAACAAGGACATTCAGCTGTGCGGCGGCATGGCAGACATGTGAGAGGACAATAGGGGTGACGACAACAAGAGCTGTAAGCTTACCCTATAGACACACATTCGACATCATGTGCAATCGAATCGATTGCGTCGGATGCACCTTGAACGAACGAGTGGAGAATGCTGAGTTTGAAACAAAGGATCACATGTCAAGAGCAGGGATGGTGGCGTGATGGTTTTTAATTTCTTAGTGAATCCGCAGATGCCTAATGCGAGTACACACAAAACAAGCCACGTGTTCATTACACGACGTCCCCTTGCATTTACAAGTGCTAGCTGGGAATGGGGTAAGTGATGTAAGAAACATTTCACATTTCCTCGGGAGAACGACGAGCAATGGACGAATGTAAGGCAGAGTCCTTTGAAATCGGGTGTGTGGTGGAGTGTTTGGTCGGGACGCACTTTTGAAGGACTTTGTTGCACATTTCAAAGCGGTTTAAAATGGAGACGAATTGAATGAATGGAGGATTTTGCTTCTTGGGGATCTGAGAGGACAATGCTTGGATAAAGTGCGAGTTGTGTTGATTTGTGATGTTAAGGTTCGAAAATAGTGCGCATTTTACCCTACAAACATTTGTGGAAATAGATAAACTGTCTTGAGGGGGTGTTCGCCAAGACCAATCATTGGAGCCCCGCTTTCTACTGAAATCCATTGTAAGAAGCAAAGCATGATGAAATGGAGAAAATTAAGGCGAGAGCGAACGTTCGACACCAGTGCAGCAACACATTTGAGCTACAGGACGACCTTAATTTTAATGCCATTCACGCCTCGTTAAGCTCATCACGAACAATGGAACGAGCCATGTTCAGCCGCAGGTCCAAGACAAGTGCGTTCAGATTTACTCCCGGAGCTCTCTTCACACCCCACCCCCATCTTTTGTTTCCAAAGCCCATTAACAACAATTCACTTTTCAGCCAGCCTCTGTATTCCACACAGGATCCGAATGAATTCCATTCGAAAATGAGTATAATTGCTCTTGAAACTCTGCACGCAACTGCACTGAACTGTTCGCACAGCACACGCACTAAAGTGCATGCAATTTGCCACCCATTCTCCTTTCATTTTCGAATTAATCTTCGAAATCATTTTTGGAAAAGCCAGTTGCCTTCTTTTGAACTCCCCCGTAAACAATCAGCACCACCCACCGCTGCGTTGCACACGCATCCATCGCAACCGTCGAACAAAAGAAATGTCCTTTTGTTCCGAATAATTCCCGAATGCATGCAATTAACACAGTCTCTTACACACACAGCCACACAATCGGTCTGCCTTTCAGTCGTGGCTGTGAGAGGGTAAACAAAATATGTATACAGAAATTAACAAGGATAATTAAAATGGAACACAATGCTTCCAAATGCAATCCATATCCTGGCAGGTGGCGAGTGGGGCGTGTTTTAGAAACTAATGATCTTATCAGATGCTGACAGTTATGCCACAAGGACATTGTTCTTGTTCTTGTTGTCGCCCTTGTTAAAAGAATTATGGTGCGTGTGTTTTGAACCAATATCGTGTGCAGGTACAAGTGTGTCCCTTTTAATGAGAGCAAATTTTCCAGTGAAACAAGGACACCCGCAGAAGCTAGTCCTGCTCCCGTCTGCAGCAGGGACATGCATGCGCATTCTTTACGTTTTATTACGTAAACAGGTAATAAAACACATCTTTCGGGCGGATGGATTTATGCCCGACAGTAGCGTCTGCACGGTAGGGAGTCTTCCCTCGGGACTCGATGATATCTTCATTAAGGGCAACAGACAGGATCTGAGTCCTAGTTGTTATCTCTCGGCTATCGGTTGGTGCGAGTATGTCGCCAGGATGACGGACTGCCCTTAACATGGACACGCGGGTGCTGAGGGAGACATTGAATGGACGGTTTGGGAAGGTTTCAATTTACAAAAGTATCGATGATTCATAAACGGGATGACGTCTCTCATGTGGCTGAAGGCGAGCAGCAGTTGAAAGGAAGACTCCTCAAGTGCTGGCAGCTGTAATAACCATTAAGTGGTGAATCAAATGGAGAATGCGTCACTACAATCTCAGATATGAAGGTTGCATTAAAGTGTGTGAGTAGTTCCACAGCGATCTTCTGATCAATCACATTGATCTCGCCAGGGGATCAAAGTCAGTCATTCAGGGGATCAAAGTCCTTCAGGATTCCTTATGTCGAAATCTTTCTCAGGAGCCAATACAGTGCTTACTAATCAGGTCAGCGATCCGTGGAAGATCTGAGACCTAGCTATAGCCCCGTTCCATCGCTGACGGTCCTATGCACGTTGCTTCCAGTGATGAAGACCAAGCTGTGTTCATTGATAATTTGGTCTTCATACCAAAGGATCAGTATTCTTCTTTCAATACACTTTTTCGACAAACCGATATTTTAATGCAGTCACATTGAATCCCGAGATTTAACCGAACTTTCCTCGGTTGAAGGGATGACCGAGTATTTGGGTACGTGGACACTATGACATTCCTCAAAATTACGTCATTAGAAATCGACGTCGCTGCAAAGAGCACTCGTTGAAAACTCTCTCCTGGCGCAGATTGATGCGTGAAATTAACCTACTCTCAACCCGAGTATAATACAGCCTGTCAGTCATTACTGGGCACTGCAACATTGGAACTTACGACCTTAGATTGGGTCTACCCGATAATTTCTTCGCAAAAGTTGCAGAGATGAAAAAGAGGGGGGAAACCAAAGTGCTCTCTTCCCCACAAGTTCAGGCACCTCTTCAATAACTCGAAAGAACTAAGCAACATGAGTGTTAGTCATCTTCGTTGGGTTGTAGGACCGACTAGATTCGGTGGGCAGGCCTAAGTTAGTTGCATGCTGGCAGTCAGCCACCTAGATCAACCTAACCTAATGCTGAGGAAAGAATAAAGTAATTTTGAAAGTAATCACTATAGAGACAAGAATCATTACCCCCGAAGTCTACGAGCTGTATCAAGATGTACATGTGGTCCAGAAGACTACCGACCAAATCTTACCCAGGAACCCCTATAATCAAGCTAAGACAGTCTTCGAATCCAGGCGGCTCTGATTCGAGAAGATGATGAAGACCGAACCTTCGTTACAAAGATCGAGTCTTCGTAAGTTTGGTAGTAAGTTTGGACGACCGTGAACGATTGAATGCGGCAGGAGTTCAGGTTTAGAGAGAGCGCAGGTGTCGATAGGTGGTCGAGTAAGATGTATGCGAATTCGAATTTCTGGGTCTCTGGATACAATGACACATTCGTCCTATTTTTCTTTCCGCTAAACCTATGCTTGATTTGCTCTCAGGTTCTGACCTATGTGGATGTAACACTGTCTGCGTCGATGTGTGTGCCGTCTTGACTGTCAAACCATGTCCTACAAGGACATACAGACTCCCGGCTGTGGCTCTGGCACATCAGCCTCAAGCAGGTTTAATGTCAAGTTACAGATCCCAATCAGTTCTATGACTCATCTCTCCATAAAGCGCTAATCTCATATCCCGTCTAAAGGCGCACCTTCTGTAAGCCAATTCGAATTGATTGTTCTCGTCTCATGCTCTTCAGCTATGACCGCTTTACGATTTCCAATTTCGGGATTTCAATTTATTTCGCGCGACTTAAAAGCCCATTAACTCGGCCAAGTGTGTCGTTTCGTTTTCATTTTATGAACCTCCCCCGGCGCCCCTCCCCTTCTAGCCCTAACAAGCTTGTGCAGTGTGGCCTCACCATAACCAGTTACATCAACAACAACAACAAATTCACCGAGAACACCAACAGAATGAGAGCCTATCAAATTAATTTATCTTCCACGTCAATATTTTGTATGTGTGCATTTTTTTTTCTTCGTCCTCGTTTCATATGACACTTAAACGAACACCTCCTACACATGATAGTCATGTTCCTAGTTTGACTGTATTTTGATTTAGGCTTCAGGCCTCATATACGCCAGCAGCCCGACCACAACGAAGCTCTTTTAAGTTTATGACCGAGCATAAAGATAAACCACTTTCGCTCAAAAGCGATATTAGGACGTCAGAATGGGTTGTGAGCCGTCGGCTGGAAGGATGGCGGGGGAAGAAAAAAGAAAACTCTGTAATCTTTATTAGTCCAAAAAGCTTTCACTTCATTGTGGTGCGGGGGTGTTGGATGGTGGTGTCGGAGTCTTATTCCAGTCGGAAATACCTTAACCCCATAAAGTGTGTAATAAACCGTATCAAAGCGCCACCGCCGAAGGAACTTCTGTGTCATGACGAATTTCCATTTATTCATCATCACTCATTACGAGGACTATACGTTTTGGTGGTTCTAGAAGCGAGCAGACGCTATTTTCTGGCCCCGGTTTTATCGCACTTTGCTACCCCAATGCGCATGGTGATGGATGGCAAAGGCGTGAGAGTGCGGATGAGGGGGAGGAGAGCACATTACATACGTCTATCTAAATTTAAGGACATTTTTCAAGGAGTCAAAGTTTTCCGGTGACAATTTAAATATTGTATTTTTGACGCCTGTCTGTGACAGTTGCACACACATAAGTCATGAAGGCGTCCTATGCGGCGCGGATTCAACACCTATTTTGGGGATGCTGTGTTTGCATATGCTGCTCGGGCGGAGACCCTCCATTGTAAGTGTTTGCATATGTAACCATGTGCTTAGTTGTGTCAGAGAGTGGAGATAAAAATGTCGCTACCTTTGAAGACTGATGATAGACTGATGATAGCTAGATAGCTCAAGGTAGTCTGATAGCTCATTAATTCACGTTTGGAATGATTTTAGAAGGCCCTGGGGAAGAACAAGAGACGGACTTAGGTCCGCTTCCGTATGAGTGCCATCAAACGTGACAACAAATCTGTGTTCTGCCAATCACGCCAATGTCATCCGCGTGCTAACAGTTGTCGTATTGTCACGGGAATGAATATGACTCATCCGACAAGCTTAGCATTACATCCACTTAAAATGACGTCATGCCATCCTCAGTCAAGCCCAATACTCACACTTCGTACTCCAGTCCTAAACCTGACAGTTCCCGGCTGATACCCTACGGCTCCTCTATACTTAGGCCTCCTTACGGCTTAGTGTACCCTCGACTACCCCCACGACTCGACTTGAATAACAGAAGCGTACAAAATAATCTTTCGAATTCCAAGCAAATGGGACTCTGTTAACCCTGCTCCGATCCTAAAGACAACTCATAACGTGACGCCTCATTTTCAGCTTCCTTTCAACACAAACAGTGGCACACTATGATTCCTTACGACCCATTCTCAGTTATCATTGCCACCCACAACCAGTAAAATGCAAATGTGAATGGAGAAGACAGACGTTCATGGCCGACTGTGTTAACAGACGTAAAGTGCTTCATAACCAGCCACTTACTCCATCCTCACGCAACCAACAGAAAAGTGCTCATCATCTAAACGGATTCGACTTCCATCTTATCCATGCCGCCCCCTCAGGCACCACCATCGCCACCACCACCACCATCCAGACCAGATGGCCTTTGGACAGTATTCAAAATCCTGCCATGCGTCTGTTTTATTATCTTCTCAAATCCAATAACCATCACAAGAGTCTCCACCCCTCGACATACGCTTTGTCCCTTTGGCATAACCGACCGATCCGCCTAATCTCAATAATTATGTAAACGATTTCCATATCCTTTCAGCAAACAAAATCCTCTTTCATCCTCAT
Organism: Eristalis tenax; assembly: GCA_905231855.2. Taxonomy (NCBI): domain Eukaryota; kingdom Metazoa; phylum Arthropoda; class Insecta; order Diptera; family Syrphidae; genus Eristalis; species Eristalis tenax. The sequence continues at coordinate 3,516,547 of HG993125.1, forward strand.
GACCAGGAGCAGACTGTGGCGCAGACAAAGCGATGAGCAGCAGAGAGTGGAGTTGACTGTGGCGCACTTGAGACACGAGAATTGCCTGCTTTTGAGCCTAACGATTGTTACCTTTTCAACGGTTAATAGTTTACCGCTTAAGGGTTGCTTTGTACGAAGATGTGTAGTCATTTTGTAACTATTATCAGGGAAATCAAAAACGCCGCCCCTCGGAAATCAACCATCGCCGCCCATAATCCCATGGACACGTGCTGCCATCACATGTCGATCTATAAGTCGGTGTTGTGTCCTGTCAGAGATTGCCGCCCGTGATGGATTTTCATCGGTTGTTGGTGGTGTGTTGTTGTTTTACTCGACGAAGGAAATGATAACCACCACCGCTGACATGCGACAGCACTTAAAGGATCCCATCCACAGTGCAGCAGCAGTGGAGGGACGCGCATTTTTGTTATTTTTGTACATTTGCGAAAATCCAAAGCATGTGGAAATTGTGTAATCCGTTCCCAGATTATTGCGCTGCGACAATATTCAAATTGATTGCTTCAAGTGGGGGTGCGACAAGTGAAGGGATGGCTGAGATGGACACCTGCAAGTGTTGTTTCAAGGGAAGGCCTGCCCGAGCAGTGGTGGGTATTGGGACGAAAGTAACAATCTTTTTTTTAGTGAAAACACACTCGGAAATACTCAAAGACAGCTTGGTGCAGCTAATTTCATTATGGTTTGCAGGTGATGGTGCGTGGATGGACATGAGAGCCGCTGGTTTTTGGGTGGACGCAGACCAATATATATGGCCGATGGATGTCAAGGCTTGATACACCTATTCGCATAGTTCCCCTCATACCATCACCCTCCCTACCATCTCCACAGGCCCCAGGCCATAGCAAGGACCTGAATCCGGAGTACGACTTTTGGCCGGAAAGTTACCCGCAATAGAAGAGATCTTCGGTTTGGTGAAGTACTCTATTTCCAAGTGAGTGTCAGGTACCACCTCCGCCATAAGCCCTTGATTTCTAACATTTTAAGGCAGACTATACAGGCAACGGCGTCAAAACGGCATCATTCTTCAAGAACCAATAACCGCTGATTTCTTTGATAAACTGGAAACGTTGCATTCTACTTGGGCTTTCTTTAGCAGAGCCAGGCATCGAGTTCTATGCGAGAGAAGAGAACGAATTTAGCTTAGGACCAAACACTCAAACCGAACTGAAACACATAATGTCCACCTTTCACGATTAGTTCTCCTCTACTCTCTTACCCGGGAATCAAACAATACAAGTCCCTTCCCCGATTTGCATGCCTTTTCCAATCTTCCCCTCGAATCACATTTATATCTCGGTTTGGGATCTATGCGACTTCTCTCATCTCCAGCCAGAGAAAACCGTCAAAGCATGAACAAGCCGCACTGTTACTCATACCGTAGATTAGCGATCAACCCTCCATCGCGTCACCCAACATCTTTGCCAGGCCATGTCACAAGTCAGCTGAGTCATTTTGAAACGTCAACACCGCTGCTGCCTTAAAGTCAGAACAACCGATGCACAGCCACAGCTACCTCTTGTACTAGACGTGGACCCCTTCAGAGGCTGGATAGAAAAAAAGAAAAAATTACAAACACCATGCACCACGGAGATCCCCAGAAAATGACGTTTGTTTCCATGATTACGACTTTAAAGGACGAAGCAGAACCCTCCTCGCACGGTGGAGGAATGTGTCAGAACAGAATCGTCGTCCTTTTTTTTGGAAAACATCTATCTTTGTATCGCTCAAGAAAGGACAACCCGAGGCGGAAGAGAGTTCCCCCTTTAGAGAGGGCTGCATTCAGAGGGTTCCCAAACAGCAAGCGAGACGTCTGCAAATCCCTCCGGCAATGGAAAACTAATTAAAGTTTCTGCTTTAATGATTTTAAATTATCATACCTATTAAAGGACTTTAAGTGGTTGCCAAACGTCTCTTTGTCTCTGTCTTTGAGTCTGTGGCTGTGTGCCGGTGTGTGCGTCGGTTGCTTTTGAAATTGTAATTTCATTTGGAATGTGCGTCTCGTTGTGTTGTTCTTTTCGTAAATGAGTGCTGCATTCAATTGACAGTGGATGGTGAGAGTGATGATGTGAATACATGTTGGATGCCCTTGTCGTGATGTGTAATTGGAAAATTGTTTCAGAGCTCTTCCAGTGGACGTTAGCCACAGGCATTGAGGTGGACACGAGGGAATTTTACAAAATTGTTAATATTTGATTTGGAGATGAGATCTAGTGATGACGACTGGCTGGGATTTGTCGCTAATTTACTGGATTTTGAGGAATGGACCTCAGGGATGGGATGAGGGAAGTACATCAGGTGACATTTTTGCTGCGATATATAAGCCCTGGTGCAATTAGATCAAGCGTTTTGCAATCAAACTGTTTGCGACATGGGCCTGGCTTCAGAGGAACGACAGCAAATATCTCTTTGAGTGCAAGCAGAACTTGAGATGAAAGCCAGTCATCGAGGGATTTTATTCTTATAGACTGTGGATGGAAGAATCTTCGACTCTGAGACTGTGGGACAACGCAACAGAGGACGTATAATCAAGGTGGCGCACAGAAGATGAGGGGGACCTCTGTCGGCTTGGTGTGCGAGACTAAAGACTGCTGGCGACATTGAGGCTAAAGTCCGGACTGTAGCAGTAGAAGAAGGCCGGGAATGGGCTTGGACTTTAGCACATAAGAGTCTCCGTTT